>OX297863.1:10000-2510000 GCA_946478455.1 Eupithecia vulgata
GTATCTCTTGTTGTTGATGTTGGTTATAAAGTGATTTTGACAAATCTATTTTATCGGACGGGACGGCCCGCTAGGAGTATAGTTTTCTGTGGGACGGCCTGTATTTACATAGATTTCCATTTCATGATAATTTAATTATTTAGACCTAAAATTAACTTAATTATATTTTTTTAAAACATTGTTTACATTGAATCATATTTTGCAGTTTTTCACTTATATAAACAAGTATTTTTTGAATAAATAACATATTATTAGTAAAAACAGGGATGTCCGTTATAGAATACTTTATAATACATAAGTAAAATAGAATAGGAAGCATAGTTTAAGCACGATAAAGTTCTCTCTAATTAGTTAAAGCTCATTTTTAAGCATTAGACTGGTTCATGCGGATGTTCATGAACAGGCTTTCTAATTAAGTAGGTAACTATCATTTATTGTGAATTGTGATTCTTGGGTTGCTTATTCTGCCTATAACATTATTGGGGCTTTGTGTGCCTGCTTTCTAGCCAGCCTGCATTTTATTAGTATCTACCTACCTAGTTAATGATAGGTTTCTGGTAGTGTCTGAAACGCTTAGTTTGTCTAGTCTTGTTCGAGTTAGGTTGATTGAAAGGTATACTTATAGTAGATATTTGGGTAGGTATGTGAGTAGTGTTGTGATATTTTTAGCGATTGATTAGGTATTAAAACTATTGTGCCCAGGAATTTCCCTCGTCCCTGATTGTGCCTATATTGGTTGATAGGTAGGTAGTAGGGATGTAACGAATGTCAAATTTTAGACATTCGCGAATGCGAATGCGAATGCGAGTATTCGATGCTCACATTCGCGAATGCGAATGCGAATGCGGATGTTGGTATTTCGAACTTGCCGCCAACTACACGCACTGTTTATTGGCGCGCGCGTTGTCCTATTACCAACGCTTGCTATTAGCTATCTTCAACTACCAATTACGTACGAGTAATTATGTTTATTTCATTCATTCTTGACATTGACAATTCACAACCTTGATAAATACAGAATTTGAAACTGATATTGGCATAATTGTATCAAAACAGATGCAGAGCAAAAAATAAAAGGAGATAAATTGCTTGATAATTGCTATCTTCGTCTACAAATCGCGTTAATATAATATATGATAATATTTTTATCCTCACATTTGTCGGTTGGAGTTGGATTTGTTTTTCTTTTTATATGTTATTGTGGAGAAAATGAGTGCCTCCATTAAAACAATGAGTAAAATTTAGACCTCGTTTAGACTTATTTTACTTAGTAGATGCGGAACATGAAAAATGTAAACTTATAAATATATTAATAAATAGGGGTACTGGTTTAAAAGTTACACGCTATGCGTTAGAAAAAAAGTTACAGCCCTTCTAAGTCGGAACCCAACTACAAATCTCAACCTTTCATATATCTAACCATTTCATTGATATTTTGTAAAAAAAAATTGGCCACTTCGTAGAGTTAAAAGAAACACTTAAAAAACTTCAATCCTCTTTTCCTTTGGGGGTGCAATTTCCAAAACTCCTATGCTTCAAATTTAAGATTTCTAGCTTATGAGTTTTGGGTTGGGTGTAACTAGAAAATAACTTGTTTTTTTTTTAATTTTAACTTAATAATGAAAAATAAAAGATGGCCTTGTCCTAGGTCCTCCGATCATGGCCTGTGCACGCCAAAAACAAACCATAAATTTTTCAAGTGATTCACGCCATTAAAAGGTTAACTAAAAGGTAAACTAACTACCCCTGGGTTAGAATAATCAATACATTGTCATTGAAAGCAAAGGCTAGGCTATTTTCAATCCCAGAAATTACAACATTAAACCTTTAGTTTCTTTAATTTTGTAGAAACGCTAGCAAAGCCACGGACAGACACTAAATCAAAGTCAGTTCAACTTTTTTTTCAATTAAGTTTTTAAATCGTTGTCAGAGTTTCTTACAAAGTTCCTATTAAAGTAAGCAATAAGAGTGCCGTAATAAAATATAGTAATAGGCATGATGATTGATTTTGAGACTACTCATTGATATTTTTAAACATCTACTGAATAGAAAAAACCATATTTCTGCATAAAACATGGATTTTGAAGGTGAAATTGAGTTTTTAAAAATATAATTTCAATTTCGCCTATGACGACTGTCTATGACGTCACCGATGCACTAATTTTTATGATACAGAATTACCATAATATTTATTGTTCATAAGTATGTCTTTACAAATAAGAAATACAATCAAATAATAGAAACAAGTATTAACAATATTGTTAAGAAACAAAGAAGCAAGCTATTGATTGAAGAAAGTCATACGTTTACCATTACTTATTTCTGTGGTTATTCTGTGCCTTCCATTTTACTTTGTGACGACATGAAGTCATGGGTTTGTGTTCTCTTATTGGTGTTCATCGTGTCACGGCGGATTATTGTATTTTGTAGATGTTATTTATCAAAATAATAATTGATCTTGATCAAAATAAAAATAAAACACGCGTTTTGTCATGTATGGATATAATTTGGTAAATACATAATAATGTTGCTTTTTTATTACTGTCATCATCCCTATTTACGAGATATGCAGTTTTTTTTATAATTTCGCATGTAAAAGAGAGCAGTTTTTTAAATATATTAGGTACGTTTTTGCCCCATCAACATTCGCCAAATATTCGCATAGATTTTGGCGAATGCGGATGCGAATGCGAATATTGAAAATCCTGCGAATATTCGCGAATGCGAATGCGAATGCGAATATTCGTTACATCTCTAGTAGGTAGGTACCTAGTAGATTGTGTAATAGTTTGGGATTCAATAATTTAGTCATACGTTGCTTATTCTTTGTTAATTTTGTTCTCTTTTATCTTAAACTCTTTAATTAGGTACTATTTATTTATTTATAAAATACATTATATATTTTTATTATAATATAAAATATTTGGGATGTCTTTCAAGACAAAGGCTCCTCCTAAGGGTAAATTTGTCGGACACCCAAAAGCAGGTAAGGGTCTCTCTCCGAGGCCTAGGGCATCGGGTGCAGTTGATTTTGCCCAGTCGTTGACCGGACCACCTAGCGGGCTAAAACCGGGGTTTTATTCCCAGCCATCTAGCGCTGCCACTGGTGATCAGAAATCTGTGAAAAAGCGGCAAGCGAGTCATATTGTAAGTTCAATACGAAGACAATTAGAGGCTAATTCGAACCGACCTGGCTTAGCGGCGGATGACTCATCCATCCTGCCGGGGCAGGGCACGCCGACCGTGTGCAGCGAGGCAGGGAGCGCTGCGGGGTCGGCCGGCGGTGTCGCGCGCTTGTCCGCGTTGGGGGCGGAGGATGACTCGCCCGCCGGTCTGCGCTTCCTGGAAACCTCCATTATGGCGCAGGGTGATCCGGTGCAGGACGCGCCGCGGATTGCAAACACACTCCTGCAAACTACTGTGGCGGAGCTGGAGAAGTCTCGCAATCTCAACCGGGACATAAAGGAGGCGGTGCTGGCGGGTATCCACAGCCTGCACGGCATGGTGCTGCGTCTCGCTGACTCGCGGTCGCGTCACTTACTCGACAAGGAGCGCGAGCGCACTCTAGCCGAGAAACATTATACCCTGCAACAAAAAGTGCATGCTGGTAAATTAGAGGCCATCACCGAGGCTCTGCAGGGCAGCCTGGACGAGCTGAGGCAGACTACGGCGGGTGCGATGCGGGAGGCTGAGGCCGCCCGCCGGATCATCGAGGAGGTGAAAGATAGATTCGGCGGGCGCGAGGATACCGAGAGCTATCGGCTCGTGGGTCGATTGGTAGAGGAAGCGCGTGCCATCAGAGAGGAGTGCAGTAATTCACCGAGACTTCCGTGCGTCGGCCCGCTCCCTACTCCAATCGACCCGTGCATCGGGGCTCCAGCCGCGGCGGCGCTCGGGTGGCGCGCGGGAGATGGGCCCGCCTCGTCGCGACCATTGGCATCGTACACGCGCGCCGCCAAACACCCGCTGATGATCAAATCTAGAAATCCGGCTCACACCGGTGATGACATCCTCTCACACATTAAGAAGAATGTTGACGTCATTGGACTGGGTGTCGGTGTGAACGGCGTGCGCAAGTGTCGCGGCGGCGGCGTGGCCATCTCGCTCGAGAGCGCGCGCGAGAAGGAGCAGATGGAGGCGGCGATCCGCGCGCTCGGCGACGACTACACGGTAACTGAGCCGCGCGTCAAGGATCCACTGCTGCGGCTGCCGGGTGTTATCGCCGACCTCTCGGATGCGCGCCTCGTGGACGCGCTGCTGCTCCAGAATGGGGCCCTTCTTGCGGGCGTTCCTGAAACGGAGCGCAGCGTCAAGGTCGTTCGGCGAATCAAGGGTAGAAACGCAGGCATCAGCAACGTGGTCGTGCAGGTCAGCCCCGCTGTATGGGGAGCGCTACTGGGCCGCCGGGTGCGGCTGGGGTACCAGATGATTACGGCGGTTGACCAGTCGCCCCTAGTGCAATGCTATCGGTGCCTGGGGTTCGCTCACCGCGTGTTGGAGTGCCGCGCCGCATCGCCGCGCTGCGGGTACTGCGCAGACGCGCACGACACGCGCGCGTGCCCCGCCCGCGGCCGCGCGCCGAGCTGCGTGAACTGCGCTGAGCGCGGGCTGTCGGGGGCGGAGCACCCCGCCTACAGCGCCGACTGCCCTGAGTGGGTGCGCTGGGACCGCATAGCGCGCCTCGCCGTGCGCTACTGCTGAGGGCACCGATTCGCGCACGCAGCTGTACCCCTGGAACATTAGTTTATTGCAATATAACATGGGTAGGGGCAGAGCGGCAACGCTGGAGTGCCTCAGGGAGGCCAGTCTGAGGCGTGTTCAGATTTTGCTTCTGCAGGAACCGTACGTGGGTAATAAGGGTTATCTGTCTGCGTCGTACGCGGGATGCGACGTGGTGCAGAGTTCCGCGGGAAGCGCGGACGCGCCGGTGCGGGCCGCTATCGTTATCATGGACCCGGCTGTTAAGTACATAGAGAATTCTAAATACATCACAAAGGATGTAGTGGGCATAATCGTTAAGTTAGATAATTTAAAAGTAGGTATAGTAAATATGTACTTGGATGCAGAGTTGGATGCGGTCGAGTACCTGAATCGTGTGAGGGGCATGGTCCTCGGCATGCGCTGCGACAGAGTGGTGGTAGCGGGCGACGTGAACGGCTGCAGTCCGTGGTGGGGCTGCGCGGCGAAAGACGCGCGCGGCGCCGCCGTGGCGGAACTGTTCGCGGAGCTCGGCCTCGAGGTGGCCAACGAGGGCTGCGAGCCGACGTATCTCGCGTACCGCCGCGGTCAGGCTTGCTCCAGCATCATTGACGTTACGGCGTGCTCGGCTTCTCTGTTTATGTGCCCCTGGAGAATAGATGACTCGTTGTGTACATTATCGGATCACAGGCCTATTGTGTTCTCGCTGCAGCTACGCGTGCCTCGAGAGCGGGCGTCGTCGGATGGCAATGGTACAAGAATTTATAATACGTCCAAGGCTAACTGGACGCTGTTTGAGGAGGAGCTTCGGGACAGGCTGGAGCGGGCGGAGCTGCGGAGGCGTGTGGACGAGGTCGCGGATCAGGTGGGGATCGATAGTGTCGTTGGGCAATACACCGAGTGCATAATTGGAGCTAGTAAAAAGTCCATGCCTCGTATTCCGGACAAGAGGCCCGATAAAGCCTGCAAATGGTGGACTTCCGAGTTGGTTGCAATGAAAGCCGAGATGGTGCGCCGCAGAAGAAGGATCGCCAAGGCTAACCCACAGCGAAAGCGGTACGTTGTCGATCATTACCTTGAAGCCAGAAGCGATTACAGGAAGGCCATAGACTCTGCCAAAACAGCTAGCTGGAAGGAATTCTGTACGGGCGAAAAGGTTGAAACTATCTGGCGGCGCTCTTACCGAATCATGAGAGCCTGCTCTGAGCGAGTTCGGGATCGGCTTCTCGAGACAGCCGATGGTGGTGCACTGGACGAGGCGCAGTCGGCGGCCCTCCTGGCGGACACCTTTTACCCGCGGGACGAGGCGGCGCAGGACACGGCGGAGCAGGCGGAGCGGCGGGCGGCGAGCGGCGCCTGGTCGCGTGACGTCCGTGCGCGCGAGCTCGACGACCTCCCTGACTTTACTTCAGAGGAGCTGGAAACTGTTTTCGGTGGTATGAGTCATGGTAAAGCTCCCGGTGGTGATGGTCTCACACTGGATATATGTCTGCGAGCTTATCGTTGCGACAAGAACCTATTGTTGGGACTGTTGTCACGGTGTCTGAAGTTAGGATGCTTCCCTAAGATCTGGAAGATCGCTACAATCAAGGTAATTCCCAAACCGGCTCGAGACACGTACGCTGTGCCGAAGTCTTACAGGCCGATCGGACTCTTACCTGTCATGGGCAAAGTGCTTGAGAAGCTTTTTGTAAATCGGCTTCAATGGCAGCTCGGCAGAGAGGGGCAGTTGAGTCTGCATCAGTACGGCTTCACCCCGCAGCGCAGCTCTGAGGATGCTCTTTTTGACACCATGGCGATCGTCAGGAAAAGCCTGGAAGAGAAAAAGATAGTGGTCATGGTGTCCTTAGATATAGAGGGTGCATTTGACAATGCGTGGTGGCCAGCTATAATTGAACAACTTAGAGCTAAGGGTGTGGATTTGGGTTTGGTTCGCCTCATTCTTAGTTACTTATCGGAGAGGAAAGTTAACCTGAGATATGCTGGGGAGACCGTGCACAGGGATACCAACAGAGGCTGCATACAGGGTTCCACTTGCGGGCCAATATTGTGGAACATCCAATTGGACCCTGTACTGGAACAGTCACAGTATGGTGGTGTTCGTGTGCAAGCATTTGCCGACGACATATTGATGGTTGCTTCCTCTGCTGATGGGAATGAATTGGAGGTTATGGTTAACCGGGCGCTGGACGTGGTTAAGATGTGGGGAGACAAGCTGAGGCTTAGATTTTCTCCGGGTAAAACTCAGGCTCTTTTGGTTACTAGGAGGTTACGGTTTCATACTCCTGCACTACGCTTGGAGGGAGTGGAACTTACCTATGGATCTAGCCTTAAGGTACTGGGTTTAGTCATTGATCCCACACTTAATTTTAGGAAGCACTTGGAGTACGTTACTTGCAAGGCTATCGCTTTTTATAAGATTGTTAGTAGGGCGGCTCGTGCACAGTGGGGTATAAACTCCGACATATTGAGGATGATCTATGTCGCGGTAGTTGAACCTACAGTTCTGTATGCTGCTGGTTCTTGGGCCAATGTTGCTGATAGGGTTTATGCGGAAAAAGCACTGAACAGTCTCACCCGACATTTTGCTATAAGGGTTAGTAAATCACATTGTACTGTTTCATTTGTTTCTAGTGTACTTTTGTCTAGACTACTGCCCTTGATGCTTAGACTGAAGGAAAATGACCTTATTTATAGAGTAAAGAGAGGAGAACCACTCACCAGCTTGCCCGGACGATGTTTGGAGCTTCGTAGGAGTCCCTTTTCTCTTCCTCATCCAGCAAAAAGAAGTTGGTTGAAGTTTGGCCTCATTGAGTGCCAGGAGGATGTGGAGAAGTTGGAGATGGAAGGACCAATCTTCTATACAGATGGGAGCAAGCTGGAGGGTAGGGTGGGCGCGGCTGTTAGTTGTTGGTCTGGGGGTAGGGAAGTTCAGCATACAAGTATCCATTTAGAGGATTTCTGTAGCGTTTACCAGGCAGAGCTATCAGCAATTCTTCGGGCCCTGGAAATGATAGGAAAAAGGCGTGAGACTATGTACAGCATTGCAAGTGATTCCAGGTCTGGTTTAGAGTCAATAGGTGACCCTAATACATTACATCCCTTGGCTGTAGATGTAAGAGAACTTATCTTTGAGTTGCGCAGTCAGGGTAAAGCGGTTGCTCTATTCTGGGTTAAAGCTCATTGTGGAATTTTGGGCAATGAGCGGGCAGATGAGTTGGCCAAGAACGCTGCCCTTAACTGCAGAAGGTCGCCCTACTATGATAAGTTTCCTCTTTCCTATGCAAAAAATTGTATTAGACAATGTACGCTCGCTGAATGGCAGCATATGTATAGGACAGCACAATCAGGTAGTACTACTAGGTTTTTCTTTGATAGTGTAGTCTCCGCTTACAAAACTTTACAGAAATGTAGATTAGACAATTATTTAGCACAAATTCTAACTGGTCATGGGGGGTTTAATTTTTATTTGCATAGGTTTAAATTGTCGGATAATCCTTTGTGTTCCTGTGGAGCAGATGTGCCTCAGACTGTGCAGCATCTCCTTCTTGATTGTGGCAGATTTGGCATGTTGAGACACAACTGTGAATGTACCATGGACGTAGATATCACTTACAATAATGTGAGGAAAATACTTACAGATGATAATTGCAGGCCGACGTTCCTGGACTATGCGAGGGCTATCCTTCGCATTGTTGGAGGAGAAAATGGCTCTGTGATTGAGTCTGTATAGTTATTTTAATGTTTTATGTATTTTAATTAATATATGATCTCCGATTTTGTTTGTTTGTTTACATTGGTAAAATGGAGTGCTCAACTCCCTCAACTCGGAGTATTAGTTTTCTGTGGCTCACCACAGAGAACATATCAGTCAACACACAGACTCCCACAGACTCTATTTGAATGGTTGCTTCGTTCGTAGGTTGGTTCTCCACAGATACAAAATTATTCGCAGTTCGTTCAGTTCTGTTGGTTCTTTCTGTAGATTATATAAACTCCTTTTTTTTTAAATTTTATTTATTAATTACACACTTACATTCATGAATAGGCTATATTTATTTTAATAAGGAATATTTATTTATTGATATTGTTATGGGCAGATATTGTTTAAGCGCTTACTCCTAATTTTTATAATAATTATATTTATTTGAAAATAATAATCCTAATATTGAGACCCATGAGAGATTATGCCTGTTTTTATTATATTGTATATTTTAATAAAGCTCTCCTGGCAGCTATTGAAATTATAACATTTATTACTAAATTTGTATTTGCTGTTATTTTAGTTACTTTGGTGGTAAAAAAAAAAAAAAAAAAAAAAAAAAAAAAAAAAAAAAAAAACAAGGAAGGAAAAAAAAAAAAGGAAGATAAAAAAAGGGAAAAAAAAGAGTAGGTATATTAAAGGAAAAAAAAAAAAAAAAAAAAAAAAGGAAAGGAAAAAAAAAAAAAAAAAAAAGAAATATAAGTATATCATATATATAATGCATATCTGAAATAAGTAAAGCTTAATTTAAAATTAATTTAAGATTAGAATGGTAATTCAAAACGATTTATTATTTAATAATTATTTTGTATTAACTCTTATTTTTTTTTTGTTGTGAAAAACTTAATTTTAATTTGTAAAATTATTTATTTTCATAAATATTTCATTCCTAATAATTGTATTTATTAATAAAATTTAATTAATATATCAAATTTACCGGATAAATGAAATGGCATTGTTTGGAAATCAAACAATTGCACAGTTGATAAGCATGTATTTTCAATATTATAATTGTATTTGTAATATCTATTATTATGAAGATTTATTATTATTATTATTTGTAATATCTGTCATAAATTCATAATTTTGTAAAACCTATTTTCTATTGTCTGTAATTATTTTTTGTGTGTGTTTATTTCTTCGCAGGTAAATAAATGTTGTTGCATTTAATAGCAACAGGTTTCCACAGCTTATAAAGTAAAAGCAAACTAGCACACTCACTGGTCCTATGATCTGATGAGTTTACTAGTATGCAACATTATAAAAAAAAAAAAAAAAAAAAACCTAACCTAACCTAACCTAACCTAACCTAACCTAACCTAACCTAACCTAACCTAACCTAACCTAACCTAACCTAACCTAACCTAACCTAACCTAACCTAACCTAACCTAACCTAACCTAACCTAACCTAACCTAACCTAACCTAACCTAACCTAACCTAACCTAACCTAACCTAACCTAACCTAACCTAACCTAACCTAACCTAACCTAACCTAACCTAACCTAACCTAACCTAACCTAACCTAACCTAACCTAACCTAACCTAACCTAACCTAACCTAACCTAACCTAACCTAACCTAACCTAACCAGTCTGCTTCGATCCGGCACCGAAAGCGCCACGAATTTAGACCGCTCCCCAGTGAAAAAATCACGAAAATTGGTTTTTTGCCAGCTAGAAACAAGTGCGATAGCTCAAAAGTTGCGGGCGCACGAGGCGCACACGTTAGTGAAAGTTGTGCAGTGCTGTGACCAAAAACCGCAAAGTTATTGGCACAAAAGTGATTTTTTTTTTAAATTTGCAAGTTTCAAAGTGATTTTTCTTCAATTCTACAGCGACGACCTACTATTTTTAAATTGCCTTAAGGAAGGCCTTCTGGAGCTGCAGAGAACGACACCTTTTGCCGATTTTTCCCGCAAAGGCTTGCGGAGAAATCGGCAAAAAAACAAAAACCACGTGGCCACGTGGTTGCTGATCCCGACAACTTCGCGACAATTTATCGGAGGATCTACAGTGACTTCTTCCCGCCGACTGAGGAGGCACTTCCAGAATTACGATAAGTGAAATTTTGAACGAGAAATTGCAATTTCCAAAAACTTCAAATTTTTGAAGGCGATTTCTACGAAATTGGCAGCGACGAGCTACATCTTTTATTTGACCCCTGGAAGACCCTTCTGGAGTTCTACATATTGGACGTTTTTGCCGATTTTTTCCGCGCAGGCGCATGGAAATAGAGGCAAATAACCAAAACCACGTGTCCACGAGGTAGCCGATCCCGTCGACTTCACAACAATCTGTCAACGTTGCAAGATAGACATCTACTCACCAAGATCGGAGGCACTTTCAGAATTAAGATAAGTTAGTTTTTGACAAAGATACGAAACTTCAAAATTTTAAACATCTTAAATTAATTCTATCTTTTAAACGAAATCTTTTAATTTTATATTCTCACTTGATTATATCAGCCCCTCAGGCATCGTACAATTATTAAAAATTTCGAACATTTTGGACCAGTACTTTTGACATTATAAATTTTTGAAGTTTTGACAGATCTTGAAGTACCATTTAGGATACAGAAATTTTACATTTTTAGATTGCTTTTATTGAAGCATAGTATTCTATTGATAATCTTAGAAAAAATTCTAGATTTTTTTCTGAGAAATCCTTTATTTTTTTAGATTTTTCGTAAATTTTTATTGTTTTTCCCAAATATTTTCTACAATAATTATATTAAAAATAAATTGACCCCAAATTTGTAATCTGCTAAATTAGACCTTTAAAACAAGCCCAAACACAGGTAGGCTATCTTAAAAACGAACAAAGTTAGACCATAGTCGGCCATCTTGGCAGCCATCTTGAAAAAATTTAAACAGTGTTTTCTCCTGAACCGGGAGGCGTAGAGACCTGAAATTTTCTCTGTTACTGTTGAAAGTGCTTTTGCAAGCCCTCTGCGAAGTGTCGACTCTAGGTAGAGCTCTGACTCTACCGATATAAACAGGGCTCACAGAAGCACGATCAACACTTTTCTTGGCCTCTCACAGGAAACCCCAGTTTGATCGGATCACGGGTTCCTGAGATACAGCACTTTCACACCACGGCGGCCATTTTGCGCCGCCATTTTGTTTTTATATAAGTTGTCGTAGCTCTGGAGCCAGGGGCCCGATCTGCACGCGGTTTTCTCTGTTGTGGTGCCCAGCACTTCCGCAAGCCTTTTATCAAGGTCCTGACTCTAGGTAGAGCATCGACTCTACCAACCTAAGCCAGGGCTGCGAAGGTGTTGAGCGTGGCCCATAGAATAACCCGCAGGAAACCCCAGATCGATTGGGCGAAGGATAACTGAGCTTTGGCACTTTTATTTTTGGTGGCCATCTTGTCCGCCATTTTGAAAATATTAAATCCGCCATAACTCTTTAACCGGACGTCCGATCCTTCTGCGGTTTTTTTTATATAGTTATAATTATTAAAAGGTCCTTCATATAGTCCATATAGCGAGACTCTACATAGAGTCCTTGTAGAGTAAAGTTTTTTCTTTTTTCTTTTTCATTTATTTTTTGTCGTTTATAAAATTGTAAAGTGTACATACCTGCGCCATACTTACCGACCAACCGGGGAGGATCCCAAACGCCACCTGTAACAGAAAACAAAATTAGGGATTTTACAAATATTTATTGACGTAATTTTTTATATACAACTTTTACAAACTTACTTAGAACCTTTACCTTTGACGATTTTTCCTTGCCGGGACGCCACCGAAACAATCATGTTCTATACGCCTGTCAAGAGGAGCGGAGCAGATACTGCAAAGTCACCGCCTGAAAGAATAGAGATGGCAGGGCCATCACGAAAAACCCCAGAAAAGGTGCAAACCTTGAACGTGAGACGTAGTATCGGCGAACTAGAAGCCAAAAACCTAAAACCCGCAACCGCGACCCAAAAAAGAACAGAAGAGACCTCAAAAACAAAACCCAAGACACCCCTGATGACAAGGGAAGAAACCAAGAAAACCCCGAACTCAAAGAGTAAAGACAGACTAGCAGAAGCCATGATATGGGCAGACAAGGCTAAAAACGCCCTAGCAACTTCCCGAAACACAAAGACAGACATCAAAAATGATGTACTGCAAGCTATCGACAAGCTGCTCAGTCTCATAAAAGAAGCAGCTTGTGTCAAGGGACAAACAAAAACACAAGATGCTGAACAAACAAGAGTGATAGAAACAGACCAGAAGAAGACACAAATAGACGAAAACTTCATGAAGAAGCTAGAAGAACACTCAAAACTGCTAGACGAAAACAACCTCAAAATGGAAAAACTCAAAGAAGCCTTAGAGAAAAACACCGAAGCTCAAGACAAGCAATCCTATGCGAGTGTAGTAGCAGCCCCATCTGCTAGACTAACTCCTGAACAGACTACACTCCATTCCGTAGTGATAACATCAAAAGACGAGACAGAGAGCGGAGAGGACGTCCTGAATAGAATCAGAAAGGCGGTAAACGCGAAAGACGGGGGAGTCCTCGTTGAAAAGATAAGGAAAGCCAAAGACCGAAAGATCATTATCGGCTGCAAGACCGATGAAGACCGTCAAAAAATAAAAGCACGTATTACGAACGCAGATGACAACCTAACCGTCCAAGAAACCAAAAACAAAAACCCACTGGTCATATTAAAAGATGTCTTTGCATATAATAGTGACGAAGAGGTACTTACTGCGCTGAGGAACCAAAATAAAGGCATCATGAGAGACCTAGAAGACAAAGCCCTAAAAATAGAAGTAGCCTACAAAAGACGAACTCGAAACCCCCACACAAACCACATCGTGTTGCGAGTGCCACCGTGTATCTGGAAGAGGCTGACTGAAGCAGAGGTGATTCAAATAGACCTTCAGAGAGTGAGAGTACTGGACCAGTCTCCATTGGTACAGTGCTCTCTCTGTCTGGGTTACGGTCATGGGAAGCGCTTCTGCAAAGAGAAGACTGAGAAGTGCAGCCACTGTGGGGGTTCTCACATGAGATCGCAATGTCCAGATTGGCTAACAGACACAGCACCTACATGCTGCAACTGCTTACAAGCCAAGAATGACAAGGTGGACCATAACGCCTTCAGCCAGGACTGTCCTATCCGAAAAAGATGGGAAAGTATTGCGCGGGCAACGATAGCCTACTGTTAAAACCGTCCTACTCCCACATACCCCAACAGTCAGCGCAAAACCATACTTTGCGGTCCAGGCAAACCTACAACGAAAAGAACTAGCTACTCAAGAACTTATGCTAGAAGCAGGGACTGCAAAGATGGCATTTGCATTATTACAAGAACCTTACGTCGGCGCAATCAAAATGATGAAGGCGTATACAGGAGTGAGGATCTTCCAATGCACTAAACCTGGAGACGGCACCATCAAAGCAGCAATAGCTGTATTTGATCAAGACATTGACGTCACCCAGTACCCTGACCTCACCACAAGCAACATCGCAGTGGTGAAACTTGGTACAATTGCTTGGGAGATCCTCGTTGTATCCTTCTATTTTGAGCCAGATCAGCCAAACCTAGATCAATACCTAAACCACCTACGCAAAATACAAACCAAGGTACCAAACACAAAAATGATTGTTGGAGGCGACGCTAACGCAAAGAACACCTGGTGGGGAAGTAATAAAGTGGACAGTAGGGGAGAAGACTTTGCAGCTGCTTTGGAAGAAATGGACTTGCACGTGCTCAACGAGGGCGATAAACCTACGTTCAGTACTGTAAGAGGCGACAAAACGTACACCAGCAACGTAGACGTAACGGCCTGCTCGGAGGACCTGCTGAACTTGGTGGAGGACTGGAGAGTAGATGAGGGACTGACGAGCTCTGACCACAACGGTATAACTTTTAAAATAAGACTAACTAAAGCTAGAGGAACAGAAATCAAAAGAACTACAAGGCTCTTTAATAGTAAGAAAGCAAATTGGTCCCAGTTTCATGAGAAACTGGGCCAATTGCTTGACAGAAACCAAATAACCAAAGAAACAATTACAAAAATAGACAGCAGACCAAAACTAGAAGAACACATAACAATATATACAAACATAATAACAAAAACATCCATATATAGTATACCAATAAAGAAAAATCAAACAAAACTTACCCCGCCGTGGTGGTCGGAGGAACTCGCCTGTCTGAAGAAAGAAGTCACCACCAAAAGACGCCGGATCCGATGCGCAGCGCCAGTCCGCCAAGCCAAAGTCCTCGAAGAGTACCTGCAAGCAAAGAAAAAATATGAAGAAGCAGCCAAAAAAGCCCAAACGGAGAGCTGGAAGGAGTTTTGTGGGAAACAAGATAAGGAGGGTCTTTGGGAGGGGATATACAGGGTGATAGGGAGGACGAGAAAAAGACAGGAAGACATTCCGTTGGAATTGGAAGGACGGACCCTGGACTCCAAAGAATCCACAAAGTTACTCGCAGAAACTTTTTACCCAGAAGACCAAGAAAGCGAGGATCAAGCTGAACACCGACGAATCAGATACCTAGCCGACCATGCAAATGACTGGGTCCATGATGAACAACATGACCCAGCATTTACACAAGAAGAACTAGAATGTGCGGTGAACAGCTTCAACCCCAAAAAGGCTCCTGGGGAAGATGGCCTGACGGCAGACATCTGTGCCCACGCTATCAAACATGACTTGAAGCTGTTCCTTGCCTTGGCTAACAAATGCCTCGAGCTACAGTACTTTCCAATAAAGTGGAAAAAAGCCACAGTTATTGTCCTCAGAAAACCAGGCAAGGACAACTACTCACATCCCAAGTCATATAGACCTATAGGCCTTTTGCCCGTTTTGGGCAAAATCTTCGAAAAGATGTTGATTGCGAGAGTGAAGTTGCACCTGCACTCCCGGATCAGCCCCCGCCAGTTCGGCTTCATGCCACAGAAAAGCACCGAAGACTCCCTCTACGTCATGATAAACCACATCAAAGAGAAATTAAAACAGAAGAAACTCATAACAGTTATTTCACTTGACATAGAGGGAGCCTTTGATAGCGCGTGGTGGCCCGCAATCAAAGTCCGACTGGCGGAGGAAAAATGTCCTGTTAACCTCAGGCGACTTATTGTCAGCTACCTTCAGGATAGGAGCGTGGGCGTCAGGTATGCGGGACAGGTATTTGAGAAGAGCACACAGAAAGGCTGCGTCCAGGGATCGATAGGGGGACCAATCCTCTGGAACCTGTTGCTGGACCCCCTATTGAAAGAGCTGGAAAAGAGAGGAGATTACTGCCAGGCGTTTGCAGATGACGTCGTACTCATTTTCGATGGCGACACAGCAGTAGAAGTACAGAGACAAGCCAATGCCGCTCTTGCCTATGTTCGGGAGTGGGGAGTCAAAAATAAGCTGAAATTTGCTCCTCATAAAACTAAGGCGATGGTCATCACGCGGAAGCTTAAATATGACACCCCGCTCCTGAGGATGGGCGGGATAGACATTGGGCTGTCTACGGAGATTAAAGTCTTGGGGCTCACGATAGACAATAAGCTCACCTTTAACAGCCACGTGGCCGACGTCTGCAGAAAGGCTGCAAACATATACAAGCAACTGTCGAGAGCCGCCAAGACGAGCTGGGGACTCCACCCCGAAATCATCCGTACAATATATGTCGCCACCGTAGAGCCAATCATCTTGTACGCAGCGAGCGCCTGGGCATCAGCAGCATCGAAGTTGGGGACGCAGAAACACCTGAACGCCGTACAAAGGGGATTCGCACAAAAATTGTGCAAAGCATATCGGACAGTTTCTCTCAATTCCGCCTTGCTGCTAGCCGGACTTCTCCCACTGGACCTCAGGATACAGGAGGCAGCGGCCCTGTACGAAGCCAGAAAGGGAAAGTCAGGGCCCGAATCGAGCGGAAGGGAGATTGAGAGAATGAGCCCCTACGCAGATCTCCCTCATCCAGCCAAGCATATGAGCCTTAAGTTCGAATGCCTGGTGGACCAAACCACGCTGCAAGACCACAACACACATCAGATACGGATCTTTACGGATGGCAGCAGGATTGAGGGTAAAGTCGGGGCGGCCTTTTCCCTTTGGAAAAGTGACGCTGAGGCCAAAACCCTCAAGCTTAAGCTGTCAACGTACTGTACGGTCTACCAAGCGGAACTTTTGGCAATATGCGAAGCTACTAAGGAGATCCTGAGGCGCAAAGAGGTTAGTTATGGTATATACAGCGACTCAAGAGCCGCTCTAGATACCATAAAAAATCCCAGTGCGACACACCCACTGGCTGTTCAAATAAGGGCCAACCTTAGAACAGGCCAAACCCAAAACAAGGAAATATCCTTGTTTTGGATTAAAGCGCATGTTGGCCTAGAAGGAAACGAACGGGCCGACCAACTTGCCAAGGACGCTGCTCTCAAAAGTAAGACCAAGCCGAATTACGACCACTGCCCTGTTTCATTTATAAAAAAAGAAATTCGAAAAGAATCTTTACATAAATGGAACATGAGATACACAACAGGCAGTACAGCAAAAGTCTCCAAACTGTTTTTCCCTGACGCCATCTCTGCCTATCCCATAATAAGAAAAATAGAATTCCATAGCACACTAACCCAGGTCCTCACAGGGCACGGTGGGTTCTCAGAGTACTTGAACCGATTCAAGTGTAAGGAGAGCCCATCGTGTACGTGTGATCCTGAAATACCTGAAACAGTACCGCATATCCTCCTTGAGTGTCCGGTGTATGGCTTAGATAGGTACAACTTTGAACAGAAAGTCAGTTGTAGATTACAAGCCACTAATATTGTACAGATGTTGGAAAATAAAAAATATAGAATAGAATTTATTAAGTATTGTGTAAATATAGCCAGTAAGTGTATACATAAGAACAAAGATAGATAAGTTATGTTAAATATATATTTTGTAATATATAGTTTAAGCATAAAACATAAGATATTAGATAATAAAAATGAATAGTATTACGACACAAATATAATTATATATAGTAGATATAAGAATATAAGTATGTATTGTGAATGGTAGGAAAATAAAGAATATTGTTGCCTTATTAAAAACCCTGTCATAACAAGGTCTCTGAAAAAATATCAGAGGTAGGATAGCTATAAAATAAAAAAAATAAAAAAAAAAAAAAAAAAAAAAAAAAAAAAAAAAAAAACCCTAACCTAACCTAACCTAACCTAACCTAACCTAACCTAACCTAACCTAACCTAACCTAACCTAACCTAACCTAACCTAACCTAACCCAGTCGCGTGCCAAACGCCATCGAAAACGCCACGAAATTCGGCCGCTCCGCTCGGGAAAAATCACAAAAATAGTATTTTTTATCGCTACAAGGCAGTGCAATACACCAAAAGTTGCGAAAAGTGACGGCGCACATAGCCCCGAAATCAGTTTTGTGCTAAGTGTTTTTCCCGAAAAGTTGTGAGTGAAAAAGTGGTTTTTTAACAAAAATTTCAACTTCAAAGGCGATTTCCTCTGAATTGGCAGCGACGACCTATACTTTTTATTGGACCAGTGGAAGCGCCTTCCAGAGCTCTACACATTTGACGTCTTTGCCGATTTTTTCCGCGCAGGCGCGCGGAAATAAAGGCAAAAAAACAATAACCACGTGGCCACGTGGTACCTGATCCCGACGACTTCAGACCAATCTGCGAGCAGGACTACGTGGACGTCATCTCTACGAGCACGGAGGCACTTTGAAAATTAAGATAAGTCAAATTTTGACGAAGACTCAAATTTTTTAAATTTTTGTAAACTTCAAAAGATAATATCTCAGAAACGAAATCTTTTAGGTAGTAATTAAAATTCATTTTCTTATAGCCCATCAGGCTCTGCTTAATATTTGAAAATTTTGGATTTTTTGAATAAGTACTTTTTGAGTTATGATTTTTTGAAGTTTTGACAGTCCCACGTGGTACCATTTAGGATTAAGATTTTTATAATTTTTTGATTGCTTTTATTGAAGCATATAATTTATTGACTATTCGTAGAAAAACATTTAAATTTTTCTCAGAACAACCCTCTATTTTTTAAGTTTTTTGTAAATTATATTGTTTTTCTTAAATATTACTTAGAATATTCACATTAAAAATAATTTGACTCCAAAATTGTAAACAACTCTTAAAAACCTTTTCAACAAGCCCAAACACCGCCACTTTATCTTAAATATTGACAAAGTTAGGCCGGAGTCAGCCATTTTGGCGGCCATCTTTGAAATCTTTTTACTTGGTTTTCTCTTGAACTAGGAGGCGCAGAGAGTTGGGATTTTCTTTGTTGTTATCAGTGGTGCTTGCGGAAGCCCCCTGCGAAGTCTTGACTCTAGGTAGAGCATTGACTCTACTGACCTAAACTGGGCTCACGGAAGCACGGCAAGTAACATCTTAAGCCTTCAGCGGAAAATCCCGCTTCGATCGGACCACGGGTTTTCGAGATACGGCACTTCCACACCCCGGCGGCCATTTTGTTCCGCCATATTGGTTTTCTGTGAATTGTTGTATCTCCAAGACCAGTCGTCCGATTTAGACGCAGTTTTCACCGTTGTGGTGCCCAGTGCCTTCGCAAGCTCTCCATTAAAGTTCCGACTCTAGGTAGAGCATTGACTCTACTAAGCCGAATTAGAGCTGCGAAAGTGTTGAGCACAATCTGTAGATTAATTCATTAACTGTACATACCTGCATCATACTTCCAGACCAGTCGAAGAATTCCCAGCGCCATCTGAAACAGAAATAAACATTAGTATAAATATTAGTATTGTCGTGTTATGCTTTCCTAAACTCGTGCGGACACTGCTTGTACTATTGCACCAGCAGGATTACCCCCTTGTTTATGTAGAGAACGACTCTACCTAAGGTAGAGAAACATTTTGACGAAACAGTGATTCAACCTATTGGACATTTTTACTTACACTATTAAAAATTCTTTAAAATATTTACAACTTATACAAACTTTTTAAATACTTAAATCTAGAAATCTACAAATTAATTCTTACTTTTAATCCTCACATTAAATCGAAACCGCGACCCTCTGACAATCCCAAACACGATGTTTGGCTTTCATTCTCCGGCAGTAAAGGGGCCCCAAGCTACAGCTAAGGACTCCCAGCGCCCAACAACATCTGGGTATACACCAGAGGCGACCCTCCAACAAAAATCAAGCCCTGTCAAGGCACCAAGCGTTCGGAAGAGTATTGGAGAGTGGGAATCTGGGAAACCAGATTCCATCCCCAAATCTCCGACCCCCCCTAAGAAAACTGCACCGGTGGAACCCCCGAAACCCAAGAAGACACAACCACCATCGAGCAAAACTGGAGCTCAGGTGTCGATGGTAGAGACAGTGGGGAGCCCATCAACGCAGGCAAAAATGAAGTACACGGACCGGCTTGCGGAAGCAAGGGCTTGTGTAACCAAGGTTAAACTTAACCTTTCGACCACGCGAAACACAAAGACGGAGATCAAAAATGATATTGCACAGGCCGTTGATAGACTCTACCAACTAGTAAAAGAGTCTGAAAGTGTGAAGGGACAGGGAAAGAAACAAGGAGAAAAGGAGGTGGAACCTGAAAGGGAGAAGATACTAGAGAAGGAGAAGACAGAGACAGAGCTGATCAGAAGGATAGAAGAGCACACGAGACTCATAAAGGAAAATAGTGAGAGAATGGAGAGATTGCAGGAGACAATGGAAAGGCAGACCTATGCGAGTGTAGCAGCGGTGCAACCGAGAAAACAGCTCCCGGAACACACCGCGCTACACTCGATAGTAGTCACAGCCAAGGACGAAACGGAAACAGGAGAGGACGTCTTAAATAGAATAAGGAAGGTAGTCAACGCTAAGGATGGGGATGTGACTGTGGAAAGGGTGAGGAAAGCGAAAGACAGGAAGGTGATTGTGGGGTGCAAGACAGAAGAGGAGAGACAGAAAATCAAGGAGAGACTCAGGAGTGCCGAGGAGCACCTTAGTGTCCAAGAGGTGCAGAATAAGGACCCGCTAGTCATCTTTAGGGATGTACTAGCGTGCAACACCGACAAAGACATCCTCAGCGCTCTCTGGAAGCAAAACCCCAGAGTGCTAAAAGAGCTTCGGGAAGAAGAAAACAAGACCGAAATTGTTTACAAGAAGCGCACTCGGAACCCCCAGACCAGTCACATCATCATGAGGGTGTCCCCAAAAGTCTGGCAGCGGTTGGTCCATGCAGAGTCCGTAAAGATAGACCTCCAACGGGTAAGAGTGATGGACCAGTCTCCATTGATACAGTGCTCACTCTGCCTTGGATACGGCCACGGAAGACGGTTCTGCAAGGAGACCATTGAGAAGTGCAGCCACTGCGGGGGACCCCACATGAGGTCCGAATGTGCGGACTGGCTTGCCGGCTCCCCACCAATATGCTGCAACTGTACGCATGCAAAATACGACAGAGTAGACCACAATGCGTTCAGCAGTGACTGCCCCATCCGCCGGAAATGGGATACGCTCGCCCGGGCCACAGTAGCCTATCAATGCTAAAGTGGTCCCAAGCGTACAAACTTCCTCAGCAAGTGCAAAGACCTACCTCATAGCCCAAGCAAATCTGCAGCGCAAACAACTCGCAACGCAAGAGATTATGCTAGAGGCTAGCAAAGGAAGGATGGCATTTGCACTGCTCCAGGAGCCTTACGTCGGTGCAATAGGCAAAATGAAGGACTACGGAGGAGCCAGGATCTTCCAGAACACAATACATGGCAGCGGCCCAGTCAAATCGGCTATCGCCGTGTTTGATAATGACATGGACGTGACCCAAATTCCAGATCTCACCACGAACAACATCGTCGTGGTGAAAGTCAAAACAAGTGCCTGGGAGATCGTGGTTGCTTCGTTTTACTTCGAGCCTGAACACACCGACATTGAGCCATACCTGGAGCAGCTGAGAAAGATCCAAACGCAGACTAGAGCGAGGAATCTACTGCTGGGGGGCGACGCGAACGCTAAAAGTACCTGGTGGGGAAGCGGGAAAATGGACAAAAAAGGAGAAGACCTGGCTGGCACACTGGAGGAGATGAGCTTGCAGGTACTCAACGAAGGTGACACGCCCACGTTTGATACCATCAGGGGCAACAAGGCGTACACCAGCTTTGTGGACGTTACGGCCTGCACGGTGGAGATGCTAAACCTGGTGGAAGACTGGCGAGTAAACGAGGGCATGATAAGTTCGGACCACAACGCCATCACGTTTAAACTAAGATTGAAAAAAGCAAAGGGTATAGACATTAAAAGAACAACAAGAGTGTACAATTGCAAAAAAGCAAATTGGAGCCAGTTTCATGAGAAACTGGCCCAATTATTTCAAGAAAACAAAATAAATACAGAAAATATAGGTAAAATCAGTAATAAAATAGAACTAGAGCAAAAAATAGCAATATACATGAATAAAATAATAGAAGCAGCAAACATATCCATACCAAAAAAGAAAGAAAACACAAAACTTACCCTGCCGTGGTGGTCCGAAGAACTTGCTAAACTGAAGAACGAAGTCGCCACCAGGAAGCGTCGAATCCGCTGCGCAGCACTGGTCCGAAGACAGAAGGTCGTCGATGAGTACCTGCAAGCAAAAGAAAAGTATGAGAACACAGCTAAAGAGGCACAGATTGTAAGCTGGAAGGAGTTTTGTGGAAAACAGGATAAGGAAGGACTATGGGAGGGTATCTATAGGGTGATCGGAAGAACGACAAAACGGCAAGAAGACGTTCCCTTGGCAAAAGATGGGAGAACAATGAACCCGTACGAATCTGCAAAGTTCTTGGCAGAGACGTTTTACCCGGAGGACCTAGAAGGCCAGGACAACGAAGACCATCAACGAATCCGCAGAGAAGCCAGCCAAGTAAACAACTGGGCCCATGGTGAGAAACATGACCCACCGTTTACAATGGACGAGCTAAAATTCACGGTAAAGTCTTTTAATCCCAAGAAGGCCCCGGGAGGAGACGGCCTGACCTCTGACATTTGTAACGAGGCCATTACACACGACCCGGAAACATACCTCACTCTGGCCAACAAATGCCTGGAACTACAGCACTTCCCGACCATCTGGAAGGAGGCTGTAGTAGTAATCTTGAGGAAACCAGGGAAGGACGAATATACCAATCCCAAATCTTACAGGCCCATAGGCTTGCTGCCTGTTATGGGAAAAGTCTTGGAGAAAATGATCGTTGGGCGAGTAAAATGGCACGTAATCCCCAAGATGAGCATCCGGCAGTACGGCTTTATGCCCCAAAGAGGCACCGAGGACTCCCTCTATGACCTGATAAACTATGTACGCACAAAACGAGACCAGAGAAAACTTGTAACGATGATATCACTGGACATAGAGGGAGCCTTCGATAACACTTGGTGGCCTGCAATACGAGTCAGATTGGCCGAAGAGGATTGTCCCGTTAATATAAGGAGGGTCGTGGACAGCTACCTCGAGGATAGGAAAGTAAGGTTAAGGTATGCGGGTCAGGAATTCGTAAAGAACACCAACAGAGGCTGCGTACAGGGATCAATAGGAGGCCCCATATTTTGGAACCTCCTACTGGACCCTCTCTTAAAAGGGCTCGAGAGTAGAAATCACTACTGCCAAGCTTTCGCTGATGATGTGGTCCTGGTTTTCACTGGCGACACGGCGCTTGAGGTGCAAAGACAAGCCAATGCCGCCCTCGCCTACGTTCAGGAGTGGGGTGTCAAAAACAAGTTAAGGTTTGCGCCACACAAAACAAAAGCGATGGTAATTACTAGAAAACTAAAATTTGACACACCACTGCTGAGAATGGGCGGGGTCGACATAGGCATGTCCACAGACATTAAGATCCTGGGTCTCACAATAGACAGCAAACTTACTTTCAACAACCACGTGGTTAATGTGTGCAGGAAAGCACTAAATATCTATAAGAAGCTGTCTAGAGCCGCCAGGATCAGCTGGGGTCTCCATCCGGAAGTTATCCGTACTATCTACGTGACCACGGTGGAGCCAGTAATAATGTACGCCGCAAGTGCCTGGGCGCAAGAAACAGGAAAACTGGGAGTACAGAAGCACCTAAACGCTGTGCAGAGAGGCTTCGCCCAAAAGTTGAGCAGGGCCTACCGCACTGTATCTCTGAATTCGGCACTGGTGCTGTCTGGACTACTCCCGCTTGACCTGAGGATACAGGAGGCAGCCGCCCTGTACGAAGCCAAGCGGGGGAAGCCTCAGACAGCACTGGGAGACAGGGAGGTAGAGAGAATGGTGCGATACGCCAAGACTCCCCACCCGGCAGACCATATGAGCCTGGAGTTCATTAACCTGGTGGACCAAACTGATGTAGACCATCACAACAATCAGGCAGTAAGAATTTATACTGATGGAAGCAAAATTGAGGGCAAGGTCGGAGCAGCGCTAACCCTATGGGAAGGTGAAGCCGAGACCAAAACCCTCAAAATCAAGCTGGAATCTTACTGCACGGTCTACCAGGCTGAACTCCTAGCCATATGCAAAGCCACCGGGGAGATCCTCAAGCGCTCCGAGGCAAGCTTCGGAATATACAGTGACAGTCGTGCAGCCAAGTGACGGCGCATAATTATAGCCCTGAAATCTGTTTTGTGCTAAGTGTTTTTCCCGAAAAGTTGTGAGTGAAAACGTGGTTTTTTACAAAAAAATTAAACTTCGAAGGCGATTTCCTCGTAATTGGCAGCGACGACCTATACTTTTTATTGGACCAGTGGAAGCGCCTTCCAGAGCTCTACATATTTGACGTCTTTGGCGATTTTTTCCGCGCAGGCGCGCGGAAATAAAGGCCAAAAAACAAAAACCACGTGGGCACGTGGTACCTGATCCCGACGACTTCAGACAAATCTGCGAGCAGGACTACGCGGACGTCATCTCTACGAGCACGGAGGCACTTGAAAAATTAAGATAAGTCAATTTTTGACGAAGACTCGAATTTTTAAAATTTTTGTAAACTTCAAAAGATTATATCTCCGAAACGAAATCTTTTAGGTAGTAATTTTAATTCACATTCTTATAGCCCTTCAGGCTCTGTTTAATATTTGAAAATTTTGGATTTTTCAAACAAGTACTTTTTGAGTTATGATTTTTTGAAGTTTTGACAGTCCCACGTGGTACCATTTAGGATAAATATTTTTATAATTTTTTCATTGCTTTTATTGAAGCATTAAATTTTATTTATAATTTATAGAATAAGATTTAATATTTTTCAAGAAAACCCTCTATTTTTTAAATTTTTAGTTAATTTTCATTGTTTTTCTTAAATATTTCCCAGAATATTCATATTAAAAATAATTTGACTCCAAAATTGTAAACTTCTTTTAAAAACCTTTAAAACAAGCCCAAGCACCGCCACTTTATCTTTAAAATTGACAAAGTTAGGCCGGAGTCAGCCATTTTGGCGGCCATCTTTGAATTCTATTAACTGGGTTTTCTCCTGAACCAAGAGGCGTAGAGAGCTGGGATTTTCTTTTTTGTCATCAGTAGTGCATGCAGAAGCCCCCTGCGAAATCTTGACTCTAGGTAGAGCACTGTCTCTACGGACCTCAACTGGGCTCACGAAAGTACGATAGATAGCATTTTAAGCCTGTTACAGAAAATCCCGTTTTGATCGGACCACGGGTTCCTGAGATACGGCACTTGCACACCCCGGCGGCCATTTTGTTCCGCCATATTGGTTTTTTGTAAATCGTCGTAGCTCCGCAGCCAGACGTCCGATCTTTTCGCGGTTTTCTTCATAATAATAAGCATTTAAAGGACCATCAAATAGTGTATACAACAAGACTCTATGTAGAGTCATGGTAGAGTAAAAATATATATTTTCTGTTATTCTTTTGAAAAAATTTAACTGTACATACCTGCATCATATTTCCAGACAAGTCGAAGAAATCCCAACGCCATCTGAAACATAAATAAAAAATTAGTATTTTAATATTGTTAAATCATAAGACTAAGCAGATACGTGTAACCCTTAAGTAGTGACATTGGTAGAGTTGACTCTACTTTATAGCTCATATAGATATACTATTGATAGCTCCAAATCGGAAGCGGATTTTGTTTGTTGTAAGAAATTAGGTTAAGGTTAAGGTTTATTGACCGCAAATTTGACTCTTCGTAGAGCAAAAAATTTGTATATTTTATTACTGTACGTCTTCGTGACTTTTTCTTTTTCTATATTATAATATGCAGTAGAAGTCCCTTAAATAGTGTATAACCTAATATAACGAGACTCTAGGTAGAGTCCATTGTGTAAAAAACTGAGCTTTTTATAACTTACGCAAATCTAGCCTACCTTTTTCGCTGACTCGACTTGGGCACCCATCCTTTCTTCTCTTACACCCATTTTACGGATTCGCCGAGAAGTTTCTCCGCGACGTATCTAAAAAATTTTAAAGTCGATCAGTTGAAGGTGACATACCCCTAAAAACTAAATGGGTTTCGGATTTAGGACACCTGCAAAGCAGACGAAATCCCCTATGAAAGAGGTCCCAATGGAGACAAATAGACAACAGGTTGTCGAGGCAGGCCCTTTAAGCTCGACACCCAGTGTCAGAAAGAGCATCGCGGAAATAGAGGCTGGAAAACCAAGGGCCAGTTTGACACCCCCGAAAATCACTCTACCAGCAGCCCCCCCAAAGCCCAAACCAGCAGCCGTGCGAAAGCTAACAACGGAAGCAATGGGGAGCCCGCCAAAAACAGGCAGCAGTAAATGCCTGGACAGGGTGGCGGAGGCAAAGGCCTGCCTCGTAAAAGCCAAGCTACACATCAATAACTCCAGAAATCTCAAAACAGACATTAAAAATGGAGTTCTGGAGGCACTGGAAAGGCTTTACCATCTAGTAAAGGAGGTGGACGCCATAAAAGGAAGGAACACTCCAAGTAAATCCAATGAAATGAACAAGGAAAACGCCCAAAAGAAAATAGAAGATGAAACAAAAATGAAACTAGACACAAGCAACCTGGAGAAAATTTTGGAAAGGCAATCTGAACTGATAAGAGAAAACAATGAGAATATGGAAAAGCTAAGGGAAAGCCTAGAGAAGAAATCCTATGCGAGTGTGACAGCGGCGAACACTAGGGTGCAGCAGCCTGTACAAACAGCGCTTCACTCGGTGGTCGTCACTGCCAAGGACGAGACAGAAACTGGAGAAGAGGTACTAAAAAGAATAAGAGAAGCAGTTAATGCAAAGGATGGAGGAGTTACTGTGGACAAAATTAGGAAAGCAAAGGATAGAAAGGTCATAGTGGGGTGCAGATCAGAGGAAGGAAGACAGGAAATCAAAGAAAGACTTAGAAAAGCCGAGAAACATTTACATGTCGAAGATATCCAGAACAAGGACCCTCTTTTGATCCTCAGGAACGTTCTTCAGTTCCACAGTGATGCGGATATCATTAACGCCCTGAGGAATCAAAACGGACGCTTATTCCAAAACCTTGATAAGAAAGATGATCGAGCAGAAATAAGATTCCGAAGGAAAACTAGGAACCCCCACATGACTCACGTAGTCATCAGATTGTCACCAGCCCTCTGGAATCGGATGATGGAGGCTGAAGAGGTTCATATCGATCTGCAGAGGGTAAAGGTAGCTGACCAATCTCCACTGGTGCAGTGCTCCTTGTGTTTAGGGTATGGACATGGCAGACGTTTCTGTAAGGAAACAGTCGAGAAATGTTGCCACTGTGGGGGCCCTCACATGAGAGCAGACTGCCTAGAATGGCTCGCGGGAGCAGCTCCATCGTGTTGCAATTGCTTGCAAGCAAAACTGGATTCTGTTGGTCACAACGCGTTTAGTCAAGAATGTACAGTAAGAAAGAGATGGGACGCGCTTGCGCGAGCCAGCATAGCCTACTGCTAAGGTTGTTGCAAGGGGCATCCCTACCAGAACATCATCCTACTTAGCGATACAAGCAAACCTTCAACGAAAGCAACTGGCAACGGACGAACTGATGCTCAAAGCCAATGAACGAAAGGCAGCATTTGCGTTGCTCCAGGAGCCATATGTGGGTGGATCAAAAAGTATGAAGAGCTACAGAGGGATCAGAATCTTCCAGAGCACCACTCAGGGCGACGGAACGGTAAAAGCGGCAGTAGCTGTCTTTGACCGTGACCTAGACATCATACAGTGCCCAAAACTCACCACAAATAACATCGTCGTGGTGAGAATCAGAACAAGTGCCTGGGAGATTACAGCTGTCTCTTTTTACTTCGAGCCAGATCTACCCATAGAGCCATACTTGGAGCACCTAAAGAAGGTAGAGCTGGAACTCGGGCCACAAATGCTTATCGTTGGCGGTGATGCGAACGCAAAAAGTACCTGGTGGGGAAGCAACAAAGTGGACCGCAGGGGAGAGGACTTTGCTGGAACTCTGGAGGAGACTGGCTTGCAGGTGCTTAATGAGGGATTCACACCAACTTTCAATACGGTGAGAGGAAACCAGACTTTCACCAGCCACGTAGACGTCACAGCATGCACACAAGATCTGCTCACCCTGGTGGAAGACTGGACAGTCGAAGACGACCTGACGAGCTCAGACCACAACAGCATCACATTCCGGATCAATCTGCAGAAAGCAAAGGGTATGAATATTGAAAGAACAACAAGAATATTTCAGACTAAAAACGTAAACTGGAGTCAGTTTCGTGAGAAACTGACCCAGTTACAATCAGACAATAAAATTAACAAAACGGAAATAGAAAAAATAACAGAAAAAACTAAACTAGAACAAGCAATAATAAACTACACAGATACCATAACCGAAACATGTAACGATCTAATACCCAAAAAGAAAAACCGTGAAAAACTTACCTTGCCTTGGTGGTCCGTAGAGCTCGCTGCAATGAAGAAGGAAGTAAACACCAGGAAGCGGAGAATACGCTGTGCTGCTGAGGTCCGCAGGCAGAAGGTTATTGAAGAGTACCTGGAAGCAAAAGGAAAATATGAAAGTGCGGCCAAAAAAGCCCAGGTGGAAAGCTGGAAGAGGTTCTGTGAGAGGCAGGACAGGGAGAGTGTTTGGGAAGGGATATATAGAGTCATAGGCAAAACTACCAAAAGACAGGACGACATGCCCCTGGTTAAAAATGATGAAGTAGTGGATTCAAAGGAGTCAGCCAAAATATTGGCGGAAACCTTTTACCCTGAAGACTCAGAGGCGTCGGACGAAACTGACCACCAGCAAACCCGTCGAGAAGCCAATCATGTAAACGTACGTGTGCATGATGAAGAACATGACCCGCCGTTTACGTTAGAGGAACTGAGAGTAGCGGTGGACAGCTTCAATCCGAAGAAAGCCCCGGGAAAAGATGGCCTTACAGCTGACATATGCAGCCAAGCCATAGGAAATGATCCTGAGACTTTCCTCGCCCTGGCAAACAAATGTCTGGCCCTCTCACACTTCCCTGCCATTTGGAAAGATGCCGTAGTAGTGGTTTTGAGGAAGCCAGGCAAAGAGGATTACACGAATCCCAAATCGTACAGACCTATAGGTCTGCTGCCAGTTCTGGGGAAAATTCTTGAAAAAATGATGGTCGGAAGAATTAAATGGCATATCATCCCTAGACTTAGTCCTCGCCAGTATGGTTTTACGCCCAAAAAGAGCACCGAGGACTCCCTCTATGACCTGATCCACTATATTCGTAACAAACTAGAACAGAAGAAACTTACAACCATGGTATCACTGGACATAGAGGGAGCCTTCGATTCCGCATGGTGGCCTGCAATCAGAGTCCGATTGGCAGAGGAAAACTGTCCAATCAACATCCGACGTATCCTCGATAGTTACCTACAAGATAGGAAGGTAAGGGTTAGGTATGCTGGCGAGGAATACATCAAGGACACAAATAAAGGATGTGTCCAGGGATCAATAGGTGGCCCAATTTTGTGGAATTTGCTCCTGGATCCACTACTTAAGGGACTTGAGGAGCGGGGTCATTATTGTCAAGCTTTTGCCGATGACGTGGTGCTTGTTTTTGACGCCGACACGGCTCTTCAAGTGTCACAAAGTGCCAACGCCGCCCTCGCCTATGTTCGGGAGTGGGGTATAAAAAATAAGTTAAGCTTTGCTCCTCACAAAACCAATGGTATGGTCATAACCCGAAAACTCAAATATGACACCCCAATTCTGAACATGGGCGGGGTCAAAATAGATATGAAGGACGAGATAAAGATCCTGGGGCTCACTCTTGATAGCAAGCTTACGTTTAATGCCCACACTGCAAATGTTTGCAGAAAAGCATTAAACATTTATAAGCAGTTGTCCAGAGCTGCCAGGGTCAGTTGGGGACTCTACCCAGAAGTGACGCGCATTATATACAATGCCACGGTCGAGCCTGTTATTATGTACGCTGCAAGCGTCTGGGCACCAGCAACGCTGAAACTTGGCGTTCAAAGGCAGCTAAATGCCGTACAACGAGGATTTGCCCAGAAACTCACAAAAGCCTACCGCACCGTCTCCCTGAACTCCGCACTGGTGCTAGCCGGGATACTGCCTCTTGACCTCCGCATACAGGAGGCAGCCGCCCTGTACGAGGCAAAGTGAGGATTACCAGGTTCTGCAATGAAGGACAGGGAGGTGGAGCAGCTAACACCCTACGCTCAAACGAAACATCCCGCTGCTCAGGAGAGCCTGAAGTTCGAGAGCTTGGTGGACCATGAACAAGTTGCCTTACACAACATCCAAGCAGTAAGAATCTTCACCGACGGCAGTAAACTTGAGAATGAAGTTGGTGCCGCCCTTTCCGTGTGGAAAGGGGAGGTTGAAACCAAAAGTCTCAAGTTAAAACTATCGTCGTACTGCACAGTCTACCAGGCCGAACTTCTGGCTATCTGGAAAGCCACTAGGGAAATCCTCAAACGTTCTGAAGCGAGCTACGGCATTTATAGTGACTCCAGGTCAGCATTGGAGACCATAATAAACCCTGGCTCCCTCCATCCCCTAGCCGTGGAGGCTCGTGAAAATCTCCGAACGAGCAGACTCCAAAATAAAGAAGTCTCATTATTTTGGATCAAAGCCCACGCGGGATTGGAGGGAAACGAACGTGCAGACCAACTTGCCAAAGAAGCTGCCAAAAACACCAAGAAGAGACCCGATTACGACCTGTGTCCGGTTTCATTTGTGAAGCGACAGATCCGCTTAAAATCGCTGGACGAATGGAACCGGAGATACAAAACGGGTGAAACTGCTGCGATCACTAAGATGTTTCTGCCGGATGCTGTTGCTGCGTACAAAACCGTGACCAAGTTTCAGCCGACCTATATAATGACGCAGGTGATGACCGGACACGGTGGATTCTCCGAATACTTGCAAAGGTTTAAGTGTAAGGAGAGTCCATCGTGCATCTGCGAACCAGATGCAATTGAGTCTGTACCGCACATTTTATTTGAGTGTCCAACTTTCTCCCTGGAAAGACATGATGTAGAATGTTACTTGGACTGCCAATTAAGTCGGGACAACGCACCACAAATCATGAGAGATAACGAAAAAAGGGAAAAGTTCATAAATTTTTGCGAAGTTATAATAAGCAAAGTTATAAAAAGAAACAGATAAATAATCAATGTTGTAATATATATTGTATATATATACTTAACAGCATTCATGTAACATAAGATGAAAATATTTTTTTTTTTTTTATAAACTGTAAAATACGTTAAACTATAAACAAAAATAAAAGCAAAATGTAAAAACATAAAAGTAATAGACACTAAGATCTAAGAATGTAAATAATTAAATATAGACAGTAGAATTAAGAAAAACCCAGACCCAATCCCAATGTACGTATATATAAGATAAGCAAACATGTGTTAGAAATAAGAAAATGAAAGTCTCAAATAAAGATAAACCCCCTTGTTGCATCCCAAATAAAGCACAATAAAGACTCTGATAAAGTCAGAGCTAGGCTAGCTCGCGGGCCGGGACATCGCTCCCGGACAGGAATAAAAAAAAAAAAAAAAAAAAAAAAAACCTAACCTAACCTAACCTAACCTAACCTAACCTTTTTTTTTTTTTTGTTTTCGAGGGGAAATCTGCGCACAGACACCTTATCACATTTAAGGGAATGCGATAAGGTAGTGTGAGGTTGACGATCTCGTCGACTCACTAAAACCACCCCGGTGGCCGGCCTCGATGCTTGACAAGGGACTCCGGGTCCTCAGACTGACCAACGCCAGAGCCCTCATCGCATATCGCCAAAAATAACCCGTCCCGGGATAACGACACCCACAGTCGCGATCCCAGCACCAACGGTGCTACGGCTGCACTTGCCACAATGTGCGAGCCGCCCTCCCGAAGACCGCTATTTGACCAGTCGGAGCCCTCACTCCGACTGCCCACGGACTCGAAAGACTCCCTGTTCGGCAGGGAGTACCGCTCGCCCCCTTATGGGGCAGGCAGAGCGGGGCGGCCGTTGCCTGCACCCCGTCGCCGCCTCCTCCGAGCGGGATCGGCCCTCTCCCGATCACGCTCTGCGGCCTCTTTCCGGACTAAGACCGTCTCGCAAAAAGAAGCCACAGCCATCCAGGCCGTCTCATCCGCCAACATAGCCTCCACTACACTTGGCAGGGTGAGATCCTGCCCGATCCTGTTTACTAGGATTTCGCGCTCCTCGCGCCACGCTGGGCATTGCTCCAACGTGTGCTGCGCGCAATCCCGGTCCCACCCACAATGGTGGCATTGTGGTGTGGGTTCGCGTCCAATTCTACTCAGGTACTCACCGAAGCAACCATGTCCGGTGAGTACCTGAGTAAGTCGATAGGTGACGTGTCCAAACCTCCTTCCCAGCCAGGCTTCGAAATTTGGTGCAATGGCACCGACGATGCGTTGGCGCGAGCTTCGCGGTTCATCGAACCGCTCACGCCACTCCACAAGAGCACGCCGGTGCTCCTGCACCCGCACTTCCGCAGGCGCTGTTCCAGTCCCGTCATCGGCTCGGAGACGCCCGTAAACACGGGCATCCATCCTCGCTAGGATGTCAAGGGGCGGAAACCGCGCCAAGATTGTCGCCGCCTCAAAGGATATCGTACGATATCCCCGTGCGATACGGATGGCTATGGTGCGCTGCAGGCCATTATACAATAGCCTATAGCGCCCCACACCCGCCAGTCTTGCAGACCAGACGGGCGCTCCGTAGAGAGCCATCGATCGCACCACCCCTCCGTAGAGGCGACGGACACCTTCCCTGGGTCCCCCGAGATTTGGCAGCAGTCTGTGCAATGCACCCACTACCTTCTGGATCCGGGGGACGGTACGGCTGAAGTGCTCTCCGAAGTCCCACCGACTATCCAAGGTGAGGCCCAGGTACCTAAGGTACATCCCCACCTGGACGTCTACGTCACCTACGCGAACCGACAAGCTGGGTGGTTCCCTTCCCCTTGGGAATTTGTGGAACCACAGCGCTTCAGTTTTCTGAGGCGCTGTCCGTAGACCCAGCTCGTGGATTTTGTCCACGACACATGCCACCCCAAGCTCTGCGAGCCCCTTGGCCCTCTCGAAGTTATTCCCGCCGGCCAACACTAAGGTGTCATCCGCATAGCAGACGACGTGTAGGCCGACGGGGAGATCGACACGCAGGACCGCATCGTACGCAAGATTCCACAGTAGCGGGCCCAAAACGGACCCCTGTGGAACCCCGCAGTACACCTCCCTCTGATAACGGGTACCATCCCTGCCCACATACTGCACACATCTGTCACGCAGGTAGGCGCCGATTATGCGCTGCAGGTAGGGGGGGACCCCGTGAAATACGAGGGCCTCCCTGATCGCCCTCCAAGGCAAGGAGTTGAAAGCGTTGGCGATGTCTAGAGACACCGCCAACATCTTCCCGCCCTGGGACACTACCTCGTCCGACAGCGAACGGACTCGTTGAATCGCGTCCACCGTCGAACGCGCCTGCCGGAAACCAAACTGGTCGTCCGACAGATTGGGACCTTCCTGCCACAAATGCGTGCAGAGACGACCGGCAATTATTCTTTCAAACAATTTGCCGGCCTCGTCTAGCAAACATATAGGACGGAACGCAGAGGGAGAATCTGCGGGCCTGCCATCCTTCTTCAAGAGGACCAACTTTGCCTCCTTCCACTCCTTAGGGAACACTCCGTCTCGGAGGCAGCTATCAAACAGCCGCCTCAGGCGGTCCCCCAAACCGGCGGATAGAGCCAACACCCAAACCCTTCCGGGAATTCCATCCGGGCCGGGTGCCGTATTTCTAGCCCTAAGGCGCTTCACTGCTCCGTCCAACTCTTGTTTAGTCACCCCCAGTGCATCGTCCCAGACAGTCGGGCTCGACGGAAAAACAGGGGGTGATGAGAGATCATCATGGACCCTCGGGAAGAGCGTGTCTACGACAACTTCCACGAACGCAGGGTCCAGGGTTTCCGTCAACGGAGGGACCCACGGTCTGAGCTTCCCCAGTACCATCTTGTACGGGCGCCCCCATGGATCCCTATCCAGTCCCTCCAAGAGTTCACTCCAAGACCTAGCCTTGGCGTCGGCAATCGCGACCTGGAGTGCCACTGTAGCGCCTCGGTATACCTCGTAGGCTCCATCCACCTCTTCGGCAGGGGCTCGCCGTCTTCTCCGGGCTCGTTGGTACAGGCGTCGGGAGCGTAGGCACGTCACACGCAACCCCGCTATCTCCTCCGACCACCAGTACATCGATCCGCGCTTGGAAGGCCCGGATCGGGGCATCGATGCGTCACAAATCGACGTCATCGTTGCCCGGAACCAGGCCGCCTCCCTGTCAGGATTGGGCACGTCCTCTCCAGCTTCCGGCCAGGCCGCGACGATGGCGGCGGCTTCGAGCATATCTCTGTCCAGTCGCTTGAGGGTCCATCGTCGTGGCGGACTGCAACTGCGGCGGGCCGCACATCCGGGGGGGCGGAGGGCCACATCCAAAAAGATGTGGCGGTGATCGGATAAAGTGACCACCTCCTCCGCAACTCTCCATCCTGAAACCAGGCGTGTGGCCGAAGGAGTCGCCCATGAAAGGTCCACGATCGACTCCCCCTGCCACCGCACACAGGTGCTTACAGACCCCCGATTTAGCAACCGGAGATCCATACCTGCCGCCCAATCGACGATTGTCTCTCCCCTTGGGTCGTCTCGGGGACTCCCCCACTCACGAGAGTGAGCGTTGAAGTCGCCCAAGACGAGCACAGGACGCGGTAGGCACCTACGTATGCAACCACCGACCGCGTCTAGGTACACCTCATACTCGACCAGTGTACAGTTGGGCGAGATATAGCAGGCCACAACGGCTAGGCAACCCCATTCTGTGGCCACGAATCCCTGACCCTTCTCAATAAGGGTACAGTGGGAGTCGCCTTGCCCGCCACCCCAGTATATAGCGGCGGAGTCCAAGTCGTCACCAAACCACCGTGGATGGTCCGGGACACGGTATGGCTCCGCGACTACGGCTAGTGCAACCGACCACTGCGCGAGGGTTTGCAAGAGCAAATCCTGCGCGCCACGGCAGTGGTTTAGGTTGCACTGGAGGATTCTTATGGTGTGATCCATTAAGAATCGTCCATGTCCTCCTGAGGCGGCGGGTTTTGACCCGACTGAGCGGCCCCCTCTGTTGGGGCCGCTTTGCCTTCCGGTGCTGGGGCCGCTTTGCCTTCCGGTTCTGGGGCCGATCGAGGAGGCTTCCTCTTGCCCTTAGGAGGGTTGCAAGTTTTGCTCCCCATCCTATGGTCGGCCTTACAGCCTTTGTCAGTGCACAGCGGACACCTGCGCGGTCCCGTGCACTGGCTCGCCCGATGACCGGGCTCGCCACATGCGTAGCACAAGTTACTACGGTCCACTGTACTCTGACACATGCTGCGCACGTGCCCGTACTCCAGGCACCGGAAGCACTGGAGTAACCTAACCTAACCTAACCTAACCTAACCTTTTTTTTTTTTTTTTTTTTTTGTTTTCGAGGGGAAATCTGCGCACAGACACCTTATCGCATTTAAGGGAATGCGATAAGGTAGTGTGAGGTTGACGATCTCGTCGACTCACTAAAACCACCCCGGTGGCCGGCCTCGATGCTTGACAAGGGACTCCGGGTCCTCAGACTGACCAACGCCAGAGCCCTCATCGCATATCGCCAAAAAATAACCCGTCCCGGGATAACGACACCCACAGTCGCGATCCCAGCACCAACGGTGCTACGGCTGCACTTGCCACAATGTGCCAGCCGCCCTCCCGAAGACCGCTATTTGACCAGTCGGAGCCCTCACTCCGACTGCCCACGGACTCGAAAGACTCCCTGTTCGGCAGGGAGTACCGCTCGCCCCCTTATGGGGTAGGCAGAGCGGGGCGGCCGTTGCCTGCACCCCGCCGCCGCCTCCTCCGAGCGGGATCGGCCCTCTCCCGATCACGCTCAACCTAACCTAACCTAACCTAACCAGCCAGGCGGTGAGTAGGCCTAGCATTGGCTGTCGATCCTACGCACGCAGTGGATGAGTGGATTGCAGCAGGCGAGTGAAAATAAACGAACAGAATCACGTAGCACAATATTTATTATTGTCTAGTGAAAACAATTAGGAATTACATTACATGATTACACACTTAATTAGGGGATACAGAAAATTAGCTTTAGATTAGACAGACATGTTGTGTGGGCTTTTTCAGAACAGAGAAGAATTCATTACGTTGCAATTAACACAGAACAGTTTTTAGGGTCGAGTTCTGTCAGTGTCATCGAGACAACATTGACAGATATAAAGCATAGATTTAATCATAAATCCTTACTCTAATCTCATCTCATAGACAACTTGAATGGTGTACTAATATCATGGTTCAATATTCCAACACCTACTTTATGTTCAGTATGAAGATAACTTTCTTCCAGAAACAAACGTAGCACCACTGTGGTAGCACATAGGAAAGTGAATGGAATTCATACGTTACTTTATTTGTTCGTAATACATTTATCAAAACGTCTTGCTAAATATTTAGCATGGTGCTGTGTCTACAACACAAGACAAATTTCTGGTTAAATGTAGTGTCTTGTTAATAACAATAGTACTTGGATGTGTAAGTTTTGAATAGTAGATAAATACAGATACAAATAAAATTTGTGCAGAAGCTCACTCAACTCACGGCACTATTGGTCACGGAGTAACATTATTTCATCTGGCTATTGGTAACATCAAATTACTTTTACATAAGTAATTCGCTTACAATAAACCTAAAATTAGAACAAAGGTACCAAGTGAGTATTATACTTTTCATTCATTCATTAAGTGTCATTAAGTGTTTAACATAAACGATTTTGTAAACAAATATTAGATAATTGCTTAACATTAAAACACATTATTGCATAAAATACAGAATGTGGATACGTACTGGTGTGTGATGCTGATGCCTAAGTGAATAAATGTAGTTATTCCTGACTTTGCAGTGTGCAATGTCGCTGTAACAGTTTATTGTGAACGCATTCACTGCCCAGCCTTTGCCGTGCGACTCATACATGCGCACTGGCGGCGCTACAAGGAACTGGAGGTTAGTAAGTATGGCGTGGGCCATAATACCTGTGTTCAGGCAAAATTAAAATACAACGAAAACCGATACTCATGAGATAACAATATTTTAAGGTTCGCCTGTGGATTGTAGGTGCTTAGTAATAGATACGAATAGATGTAATTTATTCAAAAAAAAAAACGGTACAAGCTTTGTTAGTAGTACCTTAAAGTCTATGTCAGGTTGTATAGGCACCGAGTTCTCTTATTTACCTAAAAATTAATGTGGGTACCTACTATAACAAGCCTAAAGTTCTAAAAGATTTATTTTAGGGGACCTTTGGCACGAGTGTGTTTGCTAACATGCCTACTGTGTGTTTCATTAAAAAAAAAAGGAATATATTGCTTTCTCTGAAGTCTCCAAATTTGGTATAGTCTTGTGGATTGTTATTGTGATATTTTATTACCTACCGCAACATCTTTTGTTTAAAGTCAATCTTGCATTATTGTGAGTGCACTCACGCATCAGTGATTGCGAGCAGTTTCCTATCATGAAACAGACCTTGAAATTTGGATTATTATTATCCTCATCCTTAACAGTCTATAAAGGTCCACTGCTGGACGCAGACCTCCCCCTGATAATCGCCTTATTGGCTTTTATCTCTTTTGGATTATTCTTACGGTTGCATTAATATTGGAGGATTGGTGGGTGCTGTCACAGGTCCGTGTATTGAAGCAGTCGTCTGTGTTGATGTCACAAGGTAATAAATTTAGGTTAATAAAATTAAGGTTCTAAGCTAGAAGTGTTACTGTTTGGAACGTAAAAACTTAAAAGTAAATGCTTTGTTTTTTCTTCATACCTTAAGAGGGCGCAATGCGCGCCATTTTGTGAAAACGATAAACATGGGATTTTACGTTCATGGGAGCTGGACGTATCATGCGTTTTTGGAACGGCGGCGACGCAAGAAAAAAGTAGAATTTTATGCAATTCGAGTTTTTAACCACGGGAATACCGTGAGTACTGGGATCTAGTCCTAGTTTGACAAGTAAACACGATAGGTTTGCCTCTTAAGAAAAAAAAAACTGTTGGCTCATTTACAAACAGTCTCGGTGCGGTCAAAGAAAAGAAGAAATAGGATTATTGGTTTATAAGTGGTTACAGGCCGTAAGCAATCCTGTTTATAAACTACTAGTTGATAGGTTTATCTAATAAATATATACAATACATACAATGACAAGTACGTGACAATTCGTAAGGTGTCGTCGTCTACCCTCAGGCAGAAAATAACTAATGATACGTAGACGACGTAGAAGGCTAGGTAGAGGTAATTAATATTCTAAATCATTGATACCTACCTACATGCGATCAATTGAACTACGAATTGTTTCTTTGCATTCCTAGTGTAAGGTGTAGTAACTAATCCTTTCCAATAAAGTATGACTTTGGTTCCAATGTAGACTTTACAACGGGGAATAATACAGTTGGGAGGTAAGCGAATTGGAAATGGTATTTGCGATTCGAGCGGTTGAGCTGACTGCATACTGTTGCAAAACAGTCTAAAGATAGTTGGAAGGTGTAGTATAATAGATAGTTATAATTGTACCATCTTTGACACTTCGTAGGATGCAGCTTTTTGGTAAAAAATTAATCTATAGCAATGTGACAAATTTAAATAAAAAGAAATATGTTGATCTGATACAACAGCATGAAAACAGTGGGTAACTACATGTTGGGTGAAATGACAAACCTCCATTAAATTGGGAACTGCCTGGCAGATCGAATTAATGCGATCATTGAAGTGAGTGTTGGTTGACGGGACCTCCATCAAATGGGACTTTTCAGGTAGTTCATATGAATCATCATCAGCTTATAGTGGTCCGCTGTTGGCCGTCGACTTTCCCTGATGAGCGCTGTGGTGCCCTGTCTTTGGCTTGCCGCGTCCAGTATTTACCAGCGATCTTTCGCGGGTCGTCGTCCTGCCTGGTAGGGGGGCGTCCTGCACTGCGTTTGCCGGGTCGCGGTCTTCTCTCAAGGGCGCATTTGCCCCATCAGTTATCTGTTCTTCTCGGGATGTGGCCTGCCCGCTGCCGATTCGGCTTGCTAATCCTGTGAGCTGTTTTAGTGGCCTTGGTTCCCAGTCACAACACATCCAGTGTTCGTGCGAGTTCTATCCTTCGGAGAGGCTCCGAGCGTGGCTCTCTCCATGGCTCGCTGGGCGACTCTGGACCGATGTGCCTATTGTGGGCGTCCACATCTTGGCTCCGTGGGTCGTGACGGGTGGGACGCACTGATTGAAAACTTTTGTTTTCAAGCAGTTTATATTGAATACCATAGTTAAATTGGGATTGGTTGACATTGTCTCCTTTCCTACTAAGTCTCAACTGAATTGGAGAAATTGCTTGATGAACACCTCGGTACATTAATGCCAAAGTAATTATTAATGTACATGTATTGTACATGTATATGACTGGTGGTGTTAGCCGCGGTCGCTTGTTGTGTTGTGTGTTGTCCCCTGCCGGGTTGATTCCCGTGTCAAAAAACTAATTTTGTGACTTAAATATAAAGTTGACATATGCTGTCACTGACTTTTTTGTTGGCAGTACAGGCCTTCATGATAATGTTAACTGTACGTTAAATGTGTCATAGGCAGTACAGGCCTACATAATAATGTAAACTGTGCGTTAGAGATGTGATAGGCAGTACAGGCCTACATAATAATGTAAACTGTGCGTTAGAGATGTGATAGGCAGTACAGGCCTTCATATATAATGTAAACTGTGCGTTAGAGATGTTATAGGCAGTACAGGCCTTCTCGATATGTAAACTGTGCGTATAACGTGATATAGGCAGTACAGGCCTTCTCGACCTCGACATGTAAACTGTGCGTATAACGTGTTGTAGGCAGTACAGGCCTTCTCGATATGTAAACTGTGCGTATAACGTGTTGTAGGCAGTACAGGCCTTCGGTATTATGTAAACTGTGCGTTTGACTTGTAGTAAGCAGTACAGGCTTTCGGTAGATGTAAACTGTGCGTTTGACTTTTCGTGGAACATTTTAACATACCTACTGCTTTGGCAATAAATTTGATCTCAGTACCTACTAAGAAGGCAAACATAATTTATGTACCGACTACATGAATTGTGGTGCAAGAAAGTCGCACTGGCTATTTCGAATTATTGCCACTATTGAGTATGAAAATATGAGATAAAAAGCAGAAGAAAGAGGGGAAAGAAGAGTATGAAAGACAATAGAATAGAAGATACTTAACCAAGTCTAATTAGATAGTGACAAACTCAAGTACCTATAGGCAGGTAACATTGGGAAAACATCTAACAGATCAAACAATAAAAAAGAATGTCGTATACTACCTGAAAATAGTGTAGTGACACAGATTATTAAACAATACTCGTACCAAACGCGGATTGCCATTCTGCATTATTACTAGCTAAAGCGAGAGTATCCAGTCACTTCATAAAGCTCCCTCAGAACACATTATCCTAATTAAGAGGATTATAGACTATCGGTAAATGTAATTTAATGTACTCGTGTCCTGTGTAATGAATAGACTCAGTTAAAATAACAAACTCAACCAACCCACAAAAAATAGTATCTAGGTGAAAAGATGTATTATTTTTATTTATTCTCAAGGAAGGGATGTAGTGTTTGCAGGAACTCAATGCCATGCAAACATATGTAAACGAGGCGTGTTTAGGTAGCGGTGAGTGGTTTTATTCTCATACTTAGGGGAAGCTTTGGTATGGGACGTAGAGATGTAAATTCACCCTCTGTTCCTAGTTTTTGTTTGTCCAAAAGATGACATTGACAATCTATAGAAAACTGACACTGACAACTGAGCGTGTGGTCTTTTTCCGGTCGGTAAAAAGAGGGCGCATGGCGGCGGCGGGCAGGGGCTCTTGGTATCGGCCATGAAAAAGAACTCACGGTTTTTATCAGTTGTTGGATGTTTTGATGTGATTGTGATGAGTTTTCGGTGCTGGCAGGACTCCGCTTATTGTCTTAGCCTTTATCAGAAGGTGGGATGTAACCCTGTCTTCACGCCCACTGATGGTTTACCTCGAATGATACTAGGAAAAGTCTGACTCGCACATCCACACCTGAGCCACACCGGGAGTTCTGCGCCAGTTACCAAGTTACGTTACGTGATTATTGTCAGTTCCTTCTACTATCCTATGAGAATGAGATTAACAAGTGCTATGGATGTTCAGAATAGCAATTGGTTTGTAATAGAGGTGCTGGTAAGGTCTGATCGTTTCATGCTAAAATTGTTGGTTTTGTGAATACTTCTATTGGATTGATTTGTAAATACTAAAGGTAGTATGGTTATTAAGCAAGCAGTTTGGGTTTTAGTTGGTTTATTGTGATGTGACCATACTTTTGATTGATTAGGTATAAAGAATCTTGAGAAAGAAACTAAACAAATGTCTTTCGTCAACATAAGTAGCTAATCAAAGCTAATCGAGTAGAGTTGCCCAATGATAAAGCATAGTCGGTGTAAATATGTCCCAATGCTAATAATCATAGCCGATGTCTGTCAATGACACAACTTGCCCATCTGTTGCAATGTTTTCTTGTGAATTATTGTTTTCAGGGTTCAATGGAAGTGGAAGATGCCTGACACTAGATATTGGCAGACCACATCAATCATGGAGGCACATAAGGATTTAGTGATTGACGGAGCCAAATATGTGTGTGATAGTGCCAGAGAATCTACTTAGCATAGACTGTCTGGGAATCAGAGGTGCCTTATTATAAAGATAAGTCACACCTTCACAAATCAGATTTGTTTCAATTCCAAAGTAAGTGTATGTTTATTGAAAAAAAAAAGAAAGTAAAACAATAAAATTAGTTTACTGTTGATAAAATTATAAAACCTAAATATTGTCTTGCATTTTGTTGTTCTGTTCATGTATCTGTTCAGTTACACATGTTACAAAGACAAGACTTGATTAAACTTGATACATGTTATGGAGTAAGTATGGGTGCTAAGATGTGTTCTATTATAATAATTCCATGATCAGATCACTAAACACTGATCCACATGCTATGTGTAAATCTTGTATGACTCTTTATCATGTCATTTGCTTTCCTACTTTGTGTTATTTCTGTTGTAGTCTGCTGATTGTTAGTTCTTGTTCATGTAGCATCCGTCCTTTAAGAATGATATTGTTCGGTTCTGATCTTTGTTTCTGTTTCGCTGTTTTTGCTGGAAGGTGAGGTCTTTGTGTCGTTATTTGGTTATGGTGCTGCTTGGCATAGCTAGTGTGAGCATCTTGGGTTACTACACCCAAGATTGGTCCTTGATGGGTATAGTGGCCATCTGAGAGGACGCGTGTGGGCATATTGAGTACGGTGTCTCAATATGAGTTCTACAGGCATACGGTGTTGCTTGTAAGAGCTGGTGAGATAGTCTTGGGTTCCTACACCCAAGATTGGTCCTTGTTGGCCACGGTGGCCATCTGAGAGGACGTGTGTGGGCATATTGAGTACGGTGTCTCAATATGAGTTCTACAAGCATACGGTGTTGCTTGTAAGAGCTGGTGAGTGTCTTGAGTCGTCTAGCTATGCAAGCATATATATTATGTTGTGTTGTCTCTAAATGGTGATCAGATGTTGTTTTGTGGAATATGGTTACATCTTGTGAGTCTGTAGTTATATGATCTAGTTTCATGTGTCTTGCTTGATGAAATTGGTGTTGACCTGTGTTGTGGTCAAGCAGTGTTTCTGGTTTCGGTCCCCTCATCTCTCTGGTGGTGCCACCGTGGATCTCATCTGTGGTCGGTAACTAGCAATGGTTGATCAGGTGGTAGTAGGACGTACCTAGAGTATGTACCTGCTAAGAGGCTGGAAGTCGGTGTGTAATGTGCAGGTGCCCATGCCCATAATCGGGCTGTTCTTAAAAAATAAACATTTTGTGGACAGCTTTGTATAATTGGCTGGAGTACCAATGTTATTGTATGTTGATGATGTGTTTTTCGACAAAACGCGGCTAAAGCGAATAATGTGTACGGTTGGTTGGTAGGGGTGGCGGAGCGTCCGTGCTGCAGTGTCGGTTTGCGTTTGCCTGGTGTGCGCATTGATCATAGCAGGAAAAATGATGTCAGGTTGGACGAGCGAGTCTATGGCGATAAGGCGATGTCTTCCTCTTTTTATTTGGGTGCTGTAGTAAGTACATGGAGCGTAAATAACTCGGGGATGTGTATCTTTATCTACAACAACAAACAAGGCATAATTGGCTATTTGCTGCGTTTGTTCACAACGAGGCTATTTCTCTGGGCTGAGAGTGTGGCGAAGCCGAAGCGATGACTGACTATTCCTCCGGGCTTGCAGTCTGGAAAGGAGATGGCTGTAGTGTTGTGAAAGTGGCTAAGTATCGTAGGGTAGCCAACAACTGTACCCGATAGCGTTTGCTGGCGTGGTGGCCAAAGGCTGTATGCGTTACACTATAGCGTCGTCCGTGGACGGACTCATTGTCAGGCATTGGCCGTGTAAACGAGGCGTGTTTAGGTAGCGGTGAGTGGTTTTATTCTCATACTTAGGGGAAGCTTTGGTATGGGACGTAGAGATGTAAATTCACCCTCTGTTCCTAGTTTTTGTTTGTCCAAAAGATGACATTGACAATCTATAGAAAACTGACACTGACAACTGAGCGTGTGGTCTTTTTCCGGTCGGTAAAAAGAGGGCGCATGGCGGCGGCGGGCAGGGGCTCTTGGTATCGGCCATGAAAAAGAACTCACGGTTTTTATCAGTTGTTGGATGTTTTGATGTGATTGTGATGAGTTTTCGGTGCTGGCAGGACTCCGCTTTTTGTCTTAGCCTTTACATACACTATCTCGTGGTCCATGTATTGCCAAAGCAAGCTGTCACTGTCATACGTCATTGACGGGTGACAGACAGTCAGGTGACAGACAGTCAGTTGACATAGTCAACTGACGTGTCAGGCAAGTCCGTATCGCGGGAACGCCAGTTGCTCGGGAACCGTCGGCGGGTCGTGTGCTGCTTTGCAATACGTGGATGTAGCGAGCCAGTGTTCATCTAATGGGATTCAATATCGGTCATAAGACCTCTACACACCCAATCATACTTCCGAAAGAATCTCGGATAACTGATCTCATTATAAACCATGAACATCTTAGATTGCTTCATGCTGCACCTAGATTATTGTTGTCTAGCCTTAACCAGAAATACTGGATTGTAAATGCATATAAACATGTGAAACAAGATTCGCCAAGTGCGAGTGTAACTCGCGCGCCGAGGGTTTCAAACATTTGCCAATTATTTGGACAATCAATTTTCTGAAATATTTTAAAAAGTATGGAACTTACAGAAATTTCAAAAAGTGTTTTGAAATGGTCAAAACAATACCTTTCATTTGATACCCCACATGGGTAGGTACCCCTTTTTGAAAAAAAATCCCCTTTTTTGACCATTTTTCAAAAACTATTATTATTACAGACTTCTCTATATTTTTCCTGTAAAATATAGATTGATATCTACAAACGCCTAATACATTGTACATGGATCGGTCATCAATCTTCGGAGCTAGGGGGGGGGGGGGGGAATGGTCAATTTTTCGTCTTTTTTTGAAATATTTCAAAAAGTATGAAACTCACAGAAATTTCAAAAAGTGTTTTGAAATGGTCAAAACGATACCTTTCATTTGATACCCCACAAAGGTAGGTACCCCTCCTTTTGAAAAAAAATTCCCCCCCTTTTTGACAATTTTTCAAAAACTATTATTATTACAGACTTCTCTATATTTTTCCTGTAAAATATAGATTGATATCTACAAACGCCTAATACATTGTACATGGATCGGTCTGCAATCTTCGGAGCTAGGGGGGGGGGAATGGTCAATTTTTCGTCTTTTTTTGAAATATTTCAAAAAGTATGAAACTTACAGAAATTTCAAAAAGTGTTTTGAAATGGTCAAAACGATACCTTTCATTTGATACCCCACATAGGTAGGTACCCCCCCTTTTGAAAAAAAATTCTTCCCCTTTTTGACCATTTTTCAAAAACTATTATTATTACAGACTTCTCTATATTTTTCCTGTAAAATATAGATTGATATCTACAAACGCCTAATACATTGTACATGGATCGGTCTGCAATCTTCGGAGCTAGGGGGGGGGGGGAATGGTCAATTTTTCGTCTTTTTTTGAAATATTTCAAAAAGTATGAAACTTACAGAAATTTCAAAAAGTGTTTTGAAATGGTCAAAACGATACCTTTCATTTGATACCCCACATAGGTAGGTACCCCCCCTTTTGAAAAAAAATTCTCCCCCTTTTTGAAAATTTTTCAAAAACTATTATTATTACAGACTTCTCTATATTTTTCCTGTAAAATATAGATCGATATCTACAAACGCCTAATACATTGTACGTGGATCGGTCTGCAATCTTCGGAGATAGGGGGGGGGAAAGGTCAATTTTTCGACTATTTTTGAAATATTTCAAAAAGTATGGAATTTACAGAAATTTCAAAACGTGTTTTGAAATGGTCAAAACGATACCTTTCATTTGATACCCCACATAGGCAGGTACCCCTCCTTTTGAAAAAAAATTCCCCCCTTTTTTGCCCATTTTTCAAAAACTATTATTATTACCGACTTCTCTATATTTTTCCTGTAAAATATAGATTGATTTCTACAAACGCCTAGTACATTGTACATGGATCGGTCTGCAATCTTCGGAGCTAGGGGGGGGGGGGAATGGTCAATTTTTCGTCTTTTTTTGAAATATTTCAAAAAGTATGAAACTTACAGAAATTTCAAAAAGTGTTTTGAAATGGTCAAAACGATACCTTTCATTTGATATCCCACTTGGGTAGGTACCCCTACTTTTGAAAAAAAAATCCCCTCCTTTTTGACCATTTTTCAAAAACTATTATTATTACCGACTTCTCTATATTTTTCCTGTAAAATATAGATTGATTTCTACAAACGCCTAGTACATTGTACATGGATCGGTCTGCAATCTTCGGAGCTAGGGGGGGGGAATGGTCAATTTTTCGTTTTTTTTGAAATATTTCAAAAAGTATGAAACTTACAGAAATTTCAAAAAGTGTTTTGAAATGGTCAAAACGATACCTTTCATTTGATACCCCACATAGGTAGGTACCCCCCCTTTTGAAAAAAAATTCTCCCCCTTTTTGACCATTTTTCAAAAACTATTATTATTACAGACTTCTCTATATTTTTCCTGTAAAATATAGATCGATATCTACAAACGCCTAATACATTGTACGTGGATCGGTCTGCAATCTTCGGAGATAGGGGGGGGGGGGGTATGGTCAATTTTTCGACTTTTTTTGAAATATTTCAAAAAGTATGAAATTTACAGAAATTTCAAAAAGTGTTTTGAAATGTACAAAACGATACCTTTCATTTGATACCCCATTTGCCTTCCTAGGTCTCTTTTGAAATTTCAACATCAAAATTTGTACTGAAAATATTCATTTTCATTTTTCATTTATTTATATATTTTTTTCTTAAAATCAGTAATGGCGCACGAAATGTATCATTATTTCAAATTTCAAGTTAATAGCTGCAGTAGTTACTGAGATATTCAAGAAAGAGCGGGGACGGACAGAGCGAGACCATAAGGGTTTCAAAACCGATCTTTGAAACCCTAAAACCCTTCATAAATGCCTACTTTGTTTTAGGATGAAAGCGGACTGCGCTAAGCAATTAATGGGATCCTTGCCGCCTGAAAGAATAACCGCCTGTCGAAGTTTTCAGAAAGTAGGCATTGATTTCGCGGGTCCCTTTCAAATCAAAAATTCGACCATAAGACGAGCAGTACAGAGTAAAGGATATGTCTGCGTATTCGTCTGCTTCGTCACAAAGGCTGTTCACTTAGAGCTGACCTCAGATATTAGTACAGCGAGTTTTCTTGCCTGTTTTAAACGCTTTATAGCGCGACGTGGCTTACCCACAGATATTTTCTGCGACAATGGCGGTTGTTTCAGGGGGGCAGGGAACGAATTAACTCGTCTGTATGAACTTCAGGCATCGCAGGCCCACCAAACACGGGTGCAAAACTTTACAACTCAACAAGGTATTGCCTTTCACTTCACGCCTAGTTACTCACCTGTGTTTGCTGGACTTGCTGAGGCTGCTGTAAAAAGCATGAAGTTTCATCTCAAGCGCATAATGCAAAACTATGTAGGTACTAACTTATGAACAATTTAACACAATTTTGTGTCAAATAGAAGCTGTATTAAACTCCAGGCCTCTTTTACCTGTAGCAGCAGATGATGTAAATGACTTTTGTTATTTAACGCCAGGACACTGGCTAATAGGTACTGCATTAACTTCTTTCCCTGAGAGAAATGTGGTAGATCTACCTACCAATAGAATAAAATTTTGGGACCTTTGTAACAAAATTAAAACACATTTTTGGAATGTTTGGCATAAGTACTACCTTAATACTCTACAATGTAGACCAAAATGGCGTAACAGCATGCCAAATGTAAAAGAAGGGAGCTTAGTCATACTAAGAGAGCCTAACTCTCCACCTTTGTCATGGCCTATGGCCAGAATCATTAAAGTATACCCAGGCAAGGACAACAAGGTCCGCGTGGTGGATGTGATTACTCCCAACAAAAAGGTGTATAAAAGGTCTCTAAGCAATATAAGTATTTTACCTTTAGAATAAGATTTTGAGTCTTTGCTTATAAAAATTACTGTTTGTGTTAGGTTAAGCTTTTTAGAGCAATATAAGGTTACTCCGCCCATAGAATAAGATTCATATTATATCATTAAGATTATCCTTAAAATAAGAAATATTAAGCTTAGAAATAAGAATAAAGGTTAATTTGATAGGTTTATAATAATTTAACTTCAAACTCATAGAACTAGCTTATCAATGTAACTTAAACTTTAAGTATTGTATAAAGAGTGTAGCAGTAACTCTCATTAATTTCTTCAAGAATAAGGTGTCATAAAAAATTACTTTGGCGTTCATAAAAATTATTGTAATTTTAATTAATTATTAGCTATTGTAAACCAAGATGCTGGATCTCAGCTATTATTTTAAATACGTTAAATTCATTAGTTTATCCGGCTTTCTCCGCCGCCCCCAGCATGTTGGCATCCAACAAACTTGTCAAGCTTTTTTCGTCTTTGAATGGTTTAAATCTATGCCACACTCTATGTTACTCTATGGAAATGGTTTAGTTTCCGTTTCCGTGATTAAAAACACTTCCTATTGCTACTCGAAATTGTACACGTGCTCTAGAGAAATAAAAATTGAAATCTACCTAAACTCAGTGTTATTTAATACAAATCACTCCCAAACACACCAACGCAAACATAGCGGCTTCGAACCCACTTTTTATCGGCGTCTCAAATTCGATTAGTACAAAATTCAGTATAGTGATTCATATACTTCATACCTATCTCTTGGAGGTCCATTAGATTCAAAAAGTAGTCAAAATAATAAAATCGAACATAAAAACGTATTTTCGCCTACAAAATCTGTGATACAAATCTGACTAGTTACACTTCGCCCAACCGCAGAGGATCATATTATTTGGTTGATTATGGCACTACATGGCATGCTGAACCGAAAACAAAAACTCTTTGCTGCATAAAGGCGCGCGGAAAGGTCCAAGGTCATTTGCCTTACTATTCGTCTTAATTGTTTCTATTGTAAATACTAGTTTTAATTTAAATTTGTTATTTGATTGTTATTTTCTTTCTGAATAAAGAGTTATATACTTTCCTGTCATATTTGATATTTTCCATCATTTTTGACATTTCCTGTCATTATTGACATCTCCTTTCATTTTTGACATTTGCTGTCACTTTGACATATAAAACTGTAATGTATTGAAAGAGTTTTATCTGTCCCACCCACCGTTGCCAAAAGGGGGACAGATAGAACTTTTTAATTTAAAAAAAGTTCTGTCTGTCCCCCTGTTAGTCACGAGGGGACAGATAGAACTTATTAAATAAAACAAAGTTCTATTTGTCCCCCTATTTGCAACGGTGGGACAGATAGAACTTTTTTTCCCATCTGTCCCCCTAAGGGGGACAGATCAGGGTGACAAATGGGAACAAACCTATTTTGCTTGTATAGACAAGTAAAAACTTCTTTTTCCTGCATTGTTGAGGGCACCCCAATAATTACGACTCTGGGCTTGCGTTTCAATGTCTCATCGACCAACAGGCCAGAGTTTGTGAGCTGCATTGACTGCTTCAGTTTCTCTATGTCACCCCTCGTTTGGTTTATTCCCATTTGTCACCCTGATCTGTCCCCTTAGGGGGACAAATAGTGACTAACAGACTAACTTTTTAAATAAAAAATAGTTTTATCTGTCCCCCTGTTAGTCACAAGGGGACAGAAAGAACTTTTTTAATTCAAAAAAGTTCTATCTGTCCCCCTATTTGCAATGATGGGACAGATAAAACTTTTACAATAAATAATAGTTCTATTGGTCACCATTTTTCCTACCGTGGAAGAAAAAGTGACACAAGAATTTAAAATATTAGTATCCCTTTCGTCCCACCATTACGTTAAGGCACTTCGGCACCATTAATTACATCCAAGTGATAGAAAATGTCAAAAATTAAAGGCGATGTCAAAAATGACAGGAAATGTCAAAAAAGACGAAATATTTAAACACACAAAACCTATCCATTTCCAATGTAAGCTGTCAAAATAATTGTAAGTCGCATCGCATCAGAACGACAGTTAATGTAATTAATGACAGACCTAACCTGTTAGTCATGGTTCTAAAGTCTAAATAAAAACTAAATCTATATTTTGATGACAGCTGTCAAAATGACAGAAAATTTCACTCTTGACAATACCTACGGAATACAGAAAACTAAAAAATAACAGAATAGACATGAATGGTCAATTGTGTAACTTAAGTAGTAGCAACATTTATTTCAATATATTATTTATTTATTTTATTAATGGCAAGTAATTTATCGAAGCAAATTGCGGTTTTATAATTAAATAATATTCCAAATTCAAAAGTCATTTCGTCACTATTAATTTAAACTAGTTAAAATAGATGATCGAAACCTAATATCTCTACAATATATATAATATAAGGACAAATAAACACACTTTCGTATTTTTATTATTACTAGCTGCTCCCCGCGGTTTCACCAGCGTTAAATTAGATTTTAACATTTCTAGGGGGATTATTCCCATAAATCTTCCTTGGGAATTAGATGTTTTACCAGGATAAAAGTGTGTTACTCACCACTCCATCTTTTCAACTAATTCTATGTCAAAAATCAAGTCGATTGGTTGCTTAGTTAGGGCGTGAAGGAAGGACAAATAAATAAACACACTTTCGCATTTATAATATTAGTAAGGATACGTTTTCCGCGACTCGGAAAACGTAGTGTAGGACGCCCTCCTACCAGGTGGGACGACGATTTGCGAAAGACTGCTGGCAGATGCTGGATGCGGCAAGCTGAAGACAGGGCGCTATGGCGCTCATTAGGGGAGGCCTATGTCCAGCAGTGGACTGGTATAGGCTGATGATGATGATGAAGGATTACAATACTAGCTGTACCCGCGACTTCGTTGGCGATTGCCGTACCTGCAAACTAATTATACACATTTAACCAGTTTCTTTCATATTAAGAAACGATAAATAAACAAGAAACAAATCATTTTGCCAAAAAAATAATCAGTCATTCTGAGTTCTGACGGTGAGTGTCTTACAATTATTTTGATAGCTGTCATTGAAAATGCATAGATTTTGCATGTATTGACATTTCCTGTCAATACATGCAAACACTAGCACTTTAATGGATCCCGTAACTTTCCGTGTCGCAACTTGTCTTCGGTTGGGTGCAAGGTGTTGCGCGCCTCATCAATGCCAGTGCGGTACTGCTGTCGAACAGCTCGGTCATCACGGATTATCGTGTACTAGGGCTGCCGGTCGGATATCTCGTCATGCCAGCCTGAACGACATCATCCGGCGGGCCTTTACCACCGCTAACGTACCAGCTATTCTCGAACCGAATGGTCTGTTGCGTGACGATGGTAAGAGGCCTGACGGCATGACTCTAGTCCCACGGGAGTTGGGGAGGCCTATTGTGTGGGACGCTACATGTGCCGACACACTCGCGCCTTCCCATCTTCCTAGGACTTCCGTGAGGGCTGGTGCGGCGGCAGATTTAGCCGAAGATCTCAAGAGGCGCAAATATGCAGGTCTCGACAGAGCCTACACATTTGCTCCCCTTGGAGTCGAGACCCTAGGTTGGTGGGGTACCGAGGCTCTCCGGGTTTTCAAAAAATTATCTGAGCGTCTGGTCGAAGCGACGCGTGACCCGAGAGCTGGTGAGTATCTGGCACAGCGCATCAGCATTGCTATACAACGGGGCAATGCAGCCAGTGTCTTAGGCACGCTTCCAACTGGTATTGACATGGATCAGTTGAGCTACCTGTAGATTGTTTGCAACAGTTTGCAGATAGCTTAATTGTTTCTATTGTAAATACTAGTTTTAATTTAAATTTGTTATTTGATTGTTATTTTCTTTCTGAATAAAGAGTTATATACTTTCCTGTCATATTTGATATTTTCCATCATTTTTGACATTTCCTGTCATTATTGACATCTCCTTTCATTTTTGACATTTGCTGTCACTTTGACATATAAAACTGTAATGTATTGAAAGAGTTTTATCTGTCCCACCCACCGTTGCCAAAAGGGGGACAGATAGAACTTTTTAATTTAAAAAAAGTTCTATCTGTCCCCCTGTTAGTCACGAGGGGACAGATAGAACTTTTTAAATAAAAAAAAGTTCTATTTGTCCCCCTATTTGCAACGGTGGGACAGATAGAACTTTTTTTCCCATCTGTCCCCCTAAGGGGGACAGATCAGGGTGACAAATGGGAACAAACCCCTCGTTTCAGTGCTTATAATCACCCCTCCGTTCCTTGTTTTGCGTAGGCCTCTAACTTGCAGCTTCATTTCTTCAGGGCAGATGATTTTTTGGACAAGGGTTTTGGTCTCTTCGCTCGACCTAAGCTTATCATATGGGAAAATAGCCACAGAGCTGACACTCATGGGCTTGATGTAAGTGCTGCCCTTTTTCACCATGTCGGCAAAGGAATTTCCGGAGGGAGGTTTAGCGGTCTCATTAATGCTAATTTTTAGGTCTTGGAGTCGCTGCGACAGATCTATCTTTTCTAGCTTGAGTTTCAACGTTCAATGCGATAGCCCGTGCTTTTACCGATTGGTAATGCATTGCCATCTGCGATGTTCCATGTTCTATTTTGCGACACAAATGATTAATTTTGAGCTTTTGTTCGGAGTTCAACTTGCCATTTTCTGCGATTGAGCAAACTTCAGAAAGGAACTGCTCGACATCTGACATCCAACTCTGCATCTCTGATGTATGGATCAGTTCTAGGACTTGGTCTGTCTGGGACGGAGGTGCTGGGCAGGACTTGGTCACCGGGGCGGCTGAGGGCGTGACGGGCGTGTCCGTGATGGTAGCGTACACATAACCGAATTCACGTTTGTTGTTATGCCTAATATATAGAGTGTATATAGAGTATAACTAGTGCAAAAGTAAAATAAATAGCGCCTCCTTGGTTTAAGAAATAATGACCATTGTTTGTGGGTACGCCAGCATAACGTTATGCTAGCGTACACACGACCGTTCTCAAAAACGGCTTATACTATAGCAACAAAATTTATACACAATTTTAGAGTATAAATATCGTTTCAGCTATGCAAAATTTCATAATGATTGCTCTCATAGGAACAGAGATATGGAACAAGACTATAAAATAACACCTGAGCTGGCGTTATGCTAGCGTACCCATTAAAAACCGAAATAGTTCCTATAGAAAACGAGGTTCTCTTAATGTAAATGTTATATTTATAAATAGAGTGTGAAATCCTCTTTCTCCCAGTAGTCATACTTTATGCAAATTCGTAATCAAACACTATAAAAAGTTGATGTAACAGGAAGAGCGAAAACTGTAGGTAAATAACTCTAAAATGAGCGCGAGTGACGGAGCACTGCTGCCCCGACCATGACGACGCATTATCTCTATCTCTTTCACTTCCATGGATAATTCACATGCATCTTTCTCTATCTTTCACGTTTCTTGTCACGTTTAGCGCACTAGTTATACTCTATAAACACTCTATATAATATTAGGCATAACAACAAACGTGAATTCGGTTATGTGTACGCTACCATCACGGACACGTGACGGGCGTCTGAGGGCTGCGGGCTGCATTTAAAGCGTTAATATAGGGAGTGAGTACGTCCATATTGTAAACTTTAATTACACTTTAAACTTGTAATCCCATTTTCGATTTTACACTATTATACACGCTCGTATTTATGAATGTCACTGTAGGTGCTAGTAATCGAGGTCACGAGTCAGCAAGTGATTAATGAATTTTAGTAGGTAAATTATTATTAAGTATGCGCAATTGAGCACGTCTGCTCTAACCAACGGCCAAAGGAAAAAAAATGATATTTTAATAATATATATATAATTTCATATTTTTTTATAATTGTTTTAGATTTTCGAAATGTTTTACTAGGGCAGCACAGCTTTTTAATATGCTTATTGATAAGTGAGTAAATAACATTAAATTGTAGAATGTTAATTTTTATTAACAATAAATGCAACAGAATTTGTCCTGTGATCCAAACTAGCTAGAGCAAGTCAAGTGAAAGGCTCGGATCGCGCTCGCAACAAGCACACACCTACGAATTGCCCTTCAATGCATATTACATTACAAGTTCGATTCGTATATAGCTATGTAGTGTGGACAGCGAAATGGTTTCATTCACGGAAAAGAAAAAATAAGTGGAAGTGTTAAGTGGGCGTGGCACGCGTGCCGCAATTATGCGTAGTTACGCTTAACTGATCTCAGTCGTGTTCTTACATCACGTCGAGTTGCTAGTCTCGCGGCGAATTCATTTTTTCGAAGCTATGCCGTATTGTTCCATTTTGGACTGTAAAAATGATACTAGGCGAAAAAATCTCGAAAACGGGGGTGTTTTATACCATCAATAGGTAGCATTTTCATTACATTGTCATAAAATCTTATTTTATTAAAATTTACTAATAATTTATTAGAACGGTTAGTCAAAGTCAACCTTATGCGATTAGCATAAAGTTGTTTTTGATTTGTTTCTATTCTCGAATGTTCTTCGCTACTCGTTTAGTGATGTAGTCAAGTCGGCTGTTGATTTGATCGATACTACAAATCATGTTTACTTGGTGCCTGCCTAAAACATACCTTATCAATAAATAAATACAATATCTAGACAAAAGTGCCTAAAACTAAAACCTAACAAAACTCAACAAGAGACATTTTTCCTTATACAAAAAGGTAAATAACTCTAAAACTAATTATCCTATTTACCTAATAGAAGCGTTAAAACTAGTTTTAGGCCTAAACATTTATTTTTGTTCTGGTCATTTTGTAGTCAAAATACTACAAAATGACCATAAACAAAAAAGTACATTTTCAACTTACGTAATAATACGATCTAACCAAATTCCTATAATAAAAAGTGTTTCTATGCTCTAAATAGATACAAACTAAGATAACCTTACCAATAAGAGTGTAATTAGATGTAAATATCCTTATACTAGGGTTCCGTCGTCGCCGACAATCTGTGGCAAAATATCTATCGATATCGATTACATTAATAAGAAGTAGTTCATTGTGCTACCCGGTGCAGCCTTAGTCGAGTCGCGACCTATCACGCGAATGTCAATCATAATATGCCAAACGAAATTAAGTTTATAATTGCGAGCACTAAGAATACCGCCATCTATGGTGAAGTAGCGGAATAGGGATGTTAACCATAATCACAAATTAAAGTTTAGTGTTAATTTTATAATCATTTGTATTATTAGAATATCGAAAATCACATTTTTATAATATAATATAACTTATTGAATTTATTAAAAATGATTTTAAATGCTATATTTATAATCTGTTGTCACGTGACTGCAAACGCCATTATAAGCTTATGACGTCACTAGCTGCAAAACTAGCTGTCGCACTGTTTGTTTACCTTTCTGCATTTTCTCATAACGACGAATTAGTCTGTAAATTACATAATATTAATACATGATGGAATCCGGATTCACTAAAGGGAATAGTTCCAACTTACCAAAAGTATATTTGTTGATGGTGGCAAACTTTTTTGCAAGAAACGAAGACTTTTGTGGTTCAGAATTCAGGAACGTGAAAACATCTTTGTAGGTACTCTTTTACGTTTAATACCATTTATCTATCTACGAATACATAAATAACAGTCAAGTACATGTGTAATAGATGATTTTCTGCTTTTTATATATAATTTATCGTGTTTAGAACATCGTTTAAATCACTGTTTACAAAGTTAGGTTATGTGCTAAAACAATAAATTCGTAACATTTGCTTATCTTTTGGCACATGAATAAACAGTTTTTCCGGTATAGTAATTGTTGTACTTTTACACAGGGGGCACTGCACAGGTTTTGTAAAACTTTGTGTTCATTTTGATTGTTTGTATTCAAGTAAAATTAAGAAAACACATGTCATGTCCTAATCGAACAATGGACATACAACATACAGTCATGTCATGAATCGCGACCATCGTTTTGCGGTTCGTGACGTCATTTCTGTTACGTGACAGTTGTTAGTGTTTTAGCGGAAAAGTTTAAAATTACTCTATTTTTGTACATTTTCTTATCGAAAATAGTAATATTTTTAAAGAAAATATTTTTTTTTATGCTAAACAAGAGTCCATCTTCAAAATAAAAGCAATTCCGAAAAATTGTTAACATCCCTATTGACTCGACAGTCAAATGTTTGGTGAGTAGGTCCGCGACCTATCACGCGAATGTCAATCATATGACTAAGGAAATTAAGTTTATAATTGCGAGCACTGAGAATACCGCCATCTATGGTGAAGTAGCGGAATTGACTCGACAGTCAAATGTTTGGTGAGTAGGTCCGCGACCTATCACGCGAATGTCAATCATATGACTAAGGAAATTAAGTTTATAATTGCGAGCACTGAGAATACTGCCATCTATGGTCAAATAGCAGAATTGACTCGTCAAGTTGCTGTTTGGTGAGTGTAGCTCGTAAATACGTTCTGCTGTTAAAGTAAAATAAATCTTATGCAGTAAAATTCAAGGTTTATTTTCTAATCAGTGACGTTGGCTAATTTTGACTAAACTTATAACTACCAATGAAACGAATTGTGTCTTTGTAATGCATTATAAGATTAACGGTTTATATTTGTGTGAGTTTGGCGACAGCGGTGCCCATAGTAATTTTGTTGCATAGCACTTCCACTTGTTTTTTCTGTTCCGTGGTTTCATTTCACGTTCGGTTCGTATATGTGTGTGTGTGTAGTGTGTGTGTACTTTTGTAGTGTGTGTGTAGGTGCGCGGCATAACATTAGCAAAGTGCAAGATCATGAACTCTAATCGTGGCATTCGTGGCCGCCCGTCGTCGACAAGTGCGGGCTGGGAGGGCAGGGGCAGGGGGAAGGCGCGGGCGCAGGCGGCTCCTCCTCCGCGGGTGAGAGCGCGCGCACGTGCCGCGGGGCGCGCCGTGAGCCCTCCTCGTTGTGCAGCACGGAAGGCGCGGGCGCAGGCGGCTCCTTCTCCGCGGGTGAGAGCGCGCGCACGTGCCGCGAGACCCACCGTGAGCCCTCCTCGTTGTGCAGCACGGAAGGCGCGGGCGCAGGCGGCTCCTTCTCCGCGGGTGAGAGCGCGCGCACGTGCCGCGAGACCCACCGCGAGCCCTCCTCGTTGTGCAGCACGGAAGGCGCGGGCGCAGGCGGCTCCTTCTCCGCGGGTGAGAGCGCGCGCACGTGCCGCGAGACCCACCGCGAGCCCTCCTCGTTGTGCAGCACGGAAGGCGCGGGCGCAGGCGGCTCCTTCTCCGCGGGTGAGAGCGCGCGCACGTGCCGCGAGACCCACCGCGAGCCCTCCTCGTTGTGCAGCACGGAAGGCGCGGGCGCAGGCGGCTCCTTCTCCGCGGGTGAGAGCGCGCGCACGTGCCGCGAGGCCCACCGTGAGCCCTCCTCGTTGTGCAGCACGGAGGGCGCGGCGCGGCGGCGACGCACTCGCCGGCGGCGGCGCCCGCCTCCCTGCTTCTCCAGCAGCGCGAGCGCGCGCCTCTTCATCTCGTCCAGAGAGGGAGAGGACAGACTTCCGCCGTCCACTTCGTCGTTCTGGTCGGGATCCGGAAGTTCAATGGCCTCCTCGTGGTGTCGGTTCTCGTCCGGCGCGAGCTTCGTATCCTGGATGGTTGGCGGCAGCTGCAGCGCGGAGGACTCGGGCGGGTCGGAGGCGCTGCGGCGGCGCCGCTTGGCGCGGACTCGGACAACCTGCGAGTCGCTGTCGTCGTCGGAGGCGCGCTGCCGCGAGACGTCCACCACGCAACCCGATGGAGGGACCGCTCTGAAACGTTCACAAATTTCTTCAGCGGTGTCTTTATATGTACCATAAATGAACTCTGCTGCATGTGCATATCTTCCAAAACACTGAATACATATTTTAATTTGCAATTTATGTTACTCTATCAGTCATAATAATATTAAATAAAAACAAAAATATTTTATTTCTGACAACAAAATCCATAGGTATATTGTATTGTTAGTAAAATTAGAAATGAATTAAAATGAAGGTTAGTAACAACAACTCAAACACACTCATTATAAAATGAAGGTTAGTAACAACAACTCAAACACACTCATTATAAAATGAAGGTTAGTAACAACAACTCAAACACACTCATTATAAAATGAAGGTTAGTAACAACAACTCAAACACACTCATTATAAAAATAATATAAAAACATCAATCTATACATATAAGTTATAACCCTACGCATCCACATAGGGGAGGAGATCCGATCTGCAATAGTTTTCAGAATGCTGTTCGGACTCCCCGGGACTCTGCGCATCAGGGAGGCGGTCTTTTTGCGAAGAATAGCTGCAAAGTCATCTACTTGGTAGGTACTCCGCAAACATCTCTGACGCACTATAGTAACGAGGCAGTCCCAACATCATCATCATCATCATCAGCCTATACCAGTCCACCGCTGGACATAGGCCTCCCCCAATGAGCGCCATAGCGCCCTGTCTTCAGCTTGCCGCATCCAGCATCTGCCAGCAGTCTTTCGCAAATCGTCGTTCCACCTGGTAGGAGGGCGTCCTACACTACGTTTTCCGAGGCAGTCCCAACATCATCCTAAAAATATTGTTATATTGTATGCGCAGGGTCTCCAGCGGTTTTTTGGCATAACGAACCCATAGGTTTCACGTGTAGAAATGGCAGTAAGCAAAAAAAAAAGGGTTATCTTTACCTCTTCTCTACAACGGGAGAACCTACGAATCAACATTATTTCCTCGAACCGCCAGAGCCCTACTCTCCCTCTCTATGTCCACATTGTCTTTAAGGTCTTCGATGACATGATGCCCAAGATATTTAAAAGAAGTGACTCGTTTGACATTACAAGCCTTCAAGACTAATGCTGGGAAAACTTTCATAACATAATAAACTTAACTTTAACCGTGAATCTTGTGGTCGTGCTCATTATAACTTAACTGGCAAAGAACTTTAAGTACCTACCTACCCTATCAGTGAACTAAGTGACAGACTCCGTGTGGTACCATACAACTCATAGTACCTACCTATGCCAAACCCTAAATAACTACAAGTAGTAGTTTTTGTCTGTTTCTTTTTGACCTTGCTTTTTGTGTTATTTCAGGATTTTAGGTCAACTAGAAGTACCTATGTACTTTATAGGTTTTGTTAACTTGCAATAAAAAAAAAAGTTAAAAGAATTTATTAGGAACTTAAACTAGTATACATATTAACAAAAGTAGGAAGCGATGCGATCTGCAGAAGTAAAATACTGTGTCGCAGATCGCAACGCCCACCTCCGGGAAAACAATATGACACGATGCGATCTGCAGAAGTAAAATACTGTGTCGCAGATCGCAACGCCCACCTCCGGGAAAACAATATGACACGATGCGATCTGCAGAAGTAAAATACTGTGTCGCAGATCGCAACGCCCACCTCCGGGAAAACAATATGACACGATGCGATCTGCAGAAGTAAAATACTGTGTCGCAGATCGCAACGCCCACCTCCGGGAAAACAATATGACACGATGCGATCTGCAGAAGTAAAATACTGTGTCGCAGATCGCAACGCCCACCTCCGGGAAAACAATATGACACGATGCGATCTGCAGAAGTAAAATACTGTGTCGCAGATCGCAACGCCCACCTCCGGGAAAACAATATGACACGATGCGATCTGCAGAAGTAAAATACTGTGTCGCAGATCGCAACGCCCACCTCCGGGAAAACAATATGACACGATGCGATCTGCAGAAGTAAAATACTGTGTCGCAGATCGCAACGCCCACCTCCGGGAAAACAATATGACACGATGCGATCTGCAGAAGTAAAATACTGTGTCGCAGATCGCAACGCCCACCTCCGGGAAAACAATATGACACGATGCGATCTGCAGAAGTAAAATACTGTGTCGCAGATCGCAACGCCCACCTCCGGGAAAACAATATGACACGATGCGATCTGCAGAAGTAAAATACTGTGTCGCAGATCGCAACGCCCACCTCCGGGAAAACAATATGACACGATGCGATCTGCAGAAGTAAAATACTGTGTCGCAGATCGCAACGCCCACCTCCGGGAAAACAATATGACACGATGCGATCTGCAGAAGTAAAATACTGTGTCGCAGATCGCAACGCCCACCTCCGGGAAAACAATATGACACGATGCGATCTGCAGAAGTAAAATACTGTGTCGCAGATCGCAACGCCCACCTCCGGGAAAACAATATGACACGATGCGATCTGCAGAAGTAAAATACTGTGTCGCAGATCGCAACGCCCACCTCCGGGAAAACAATATGACACGATGCGATCTGCAGAAGTAAAATACTGTGTCGCAGATCGCAACGCCCACCTCCGGGAAAACAATATGACACGATGCGATCTGCAGAAGTAAAATACTGTGTCGCAGATCGCAACGCCCACCTCCGGGAAAACAATATGACACGATGCGATCTGCAGAAGTAAAATACTGTGTCGCAGATCGCAACGCCCACCTCCGGGAAAACAATATGACACGATGCGATCTGCAGAAGTAAAATACTGTGTCGCAGATCGCAACGCCCACCTCCGGGAAAACAATATGACACGATGCGATCTGCAGAAGTAAAATACTGTGTCGCAGATCGCAACGCCCACCTCCGGGAAAACAATATGACAGTTACAACAGTAGTGTACTAGTGTAGTATGTAGGTTACACATTAATAAAACGTTAAAGATTAAAGATTTATATAATTATGTCGTTAATTTATATAATACAAAAGGTTTCCATAATATTAAATGAAGTACGTCTATTAGAAATAAAAAAAATCGGGGAATTAATAAAGAAAAATGGAAAAAAACCTACCTAAGACTGTTTTTCAGTGTGCGCGTATCTGTTGTCTGTGAATTGTGTGTTGGGCGCTCCTGAGGACACCGGTCTCTTAAGAGTCCGGGTAACAGGAGCTACCAGAATGCGGGGATGAGTGTCTGGGCGTGTAATTATGCGTGTTTGTGCGCTTGGCGCTCCCGAGGACACCGGTCTCTTAAGAGTCCAGGCAACAGGAGCTACCAGGTTGTGTTTATATGCGTGTGTGTGTGTGTGTATGTGTCTGTGTGTGCGAGTGTTTGTGTGTGTTTGTTTATCGCCACTGAGAACACCGGTCCCCGTAGATACCAGGCAACAGGAGTGACCACTATGTTTTTGTGTGAATTAAGTCGTTTAAATTACCTAAGAGTAGTTAATAGATCTTCTGTTTGTTGATAGGAGAGTGATTGGAGCCAGGATGCAGTTTTCAGCTTGCATTTGTAGAGTGTGAGTTGGTAGATCTCTATTTTTCTACTGATTTTATTGTAGAGTGTTCCACTTAAATAATGATACAGTCTGGAAATTGCACCGGTTCCCCGTGACTCCGTCACACATACTCTATCATGACGGCGCTTTGTAGAACTAAGGTTAGGGTCAAATACTAGTTTCCAGTGCTTTCGCAAGACCAGCGCTAGAACGAATAGCTGTCTTACCGTCAGTACCCCAGAAAAGGTATATAGACGGTCTGTAGGGAAGCGTCGTGGCTTTGAGCACATAACCTTCAGAACTGCTCTCTGAGCACGCTCTACCCTTAGTAGCTGAGTCTTTATAGCTCCTCCCCATACACATATTCCATAGGACAGAATAGATTGTGCCAAGGCAAAATAAACCATCTTAAGGCAAGCTAGATCAGCACAGCAGAACCTCTCAGATTTTTAACAATTTTTTTTTTCCTTTTCTATACTGCCTCTTGGCGATCTGTTTAAATAAACAATAATCCAATCTGATCTCTGACATTATCCGCTTTTTGTTTCGTTATTAGAGTTGACTCCAGTGAGTGTAATCTCTAAGCTTTTGTCTGTGAATCTTTCAGCTAGGTTTGGGATACTGTGTCTCTTTAGTCTAGAGAATTCAAGGGTTCCAGTTCCTTATAGTTGAGAGGCGAGCTCGTTTTTGTGATGTTCTAGCCGTTGCTGGTAGTTTTTACTGAAGGCTTCAATTTCCTGTTTCACTGTGTTTAGCTTGATGTCTGTAATGTATACAGGAACTTGTGCTAATTTGAGGTGAAATTTGTAGCATTTCTTATTGTTTTATTTTGAAACCTTTCAAGTATCTCGATGTTGCTGTGACTCGCAGAGCCCCACAGCTGTATGTATCCCGTAGGTCCATATTGGTTTCACGATGCATTTATAAATTGACATTTTGCTGCTGTCCGCTAGTTGGGATCGGTTTCCAATTAGCCAGTACATGTTACGGATTTTGAGGTCTAATTGTTTCCGCTTAGTCCAGATGTGTTTTTGCCAAGTCAGGCGGCGGTCTAGATGCATTCCAAGATATTTGGCGTCTTCTGCTTGTGGGATTGGTGCGTTATAGAGTAATACCGGCGGACAGGTTTTCCTTCTAAGTGTGTAGGTGACGTGTACTGACTTATCTTTACTGGCTTTGATGCGCCATCTATTGAACCACTCTTCTATTTGACTCAGATGCACTTGGAGATTTTCTGAAGCAATGTCCGGGTCCTCATCCACCGAAAGCAATGCTGTATCGTCAGCGTATGTAGCGGTTGTGGTACTTTCATCCGAAGCTGATGTGATAATATTTTGATATTCTTTCCAGTTGGTGGTTTGGTTATGGATTTTAAGTGGTTTCTTAATAAGAATTGCCTTACAATCGACATTGAGAATGACTGGGGTGTGGTCGGAGGATAAGTCTATAATATGCTCGGTGCTCAGGTTATTAAGTGTAAGATTCTTAACCACAAAGAAGTCCAATAGGTCGGGTATTCGTGCTTGGTCCGTGGGCCAATACGATGGTTCTCCAGTAGATAAGCATTCGAGGTTAAGGTCCCCTAGTGCGCGGTATAGTTGTCGTCCTTTCGGGTTTATAAGTATGGAGCCCCAATATACGTGTTTGGCGTTCCAGTCGCCGCCGCTGATAAAGCGATTTCCTAGTGTTGACAGGTATTCTTTGTAGTCTTCTGTTGATATGCTGTTCCTTGGTGGGGAGTATACTGCTGATACTGTTGTTTCAGAGCTGTTGTCGGTAATTTTGATTTGTGAGGCCTGAATTTTTTCCGTGCAGAATGCTTCGATCGGGTGATGTTTTAAGTTCGCTTTTACTATGATTGCTGATCCTCCGTTTGCCTTGCCAGACGGATGGTTTGTTGTGTACATTTGGTAGCGATTTCGTTGTGAACCTTGGTTCAGATTTTTAACAATAAAAAATAATTTCCTAACTCTAGAGACTGTTGATTCAATGTGAGGCTTCCAAGATAGATGAGAATCTAAGTGAATACCAAGGTATTTTAAGCTAGGCGTACGAGCTATAGACGGACAAAGACATACACCGTTATCTACATTTAGACAATTGTGTGCTTCTAATTCTAATTCTAAGTGGGGGAACTGGGATCTGCACTGACATCTCGCATAGGAGTGTATTGTGCATTATCCCCCTGCCTAACCAGGCCCTAACCAGCCCAGCCCCTTGAAGTACCGGAGCAGGACTTTTGGAGATTGACAGCTTCGTTTCCTATGGGTGTGGACAGGTTTGATGTCTCTATGAGACTTTTCAATCCCGTTTTCTGTCTGGCCTCCTCTGTGGCCGCGCAGTGTACCACAACGTGTTCCACAGTTTCTTCTTCCAGGAGGCAGCCACGACACAGGCTGCTGTCTGTGGCTCCTGTCTTAAAGAGATGGTGGTTAAGCTCACAGTGGCCTGTGATGATACCCACCATTGTTCTTAAGTCCTCACGGCTCATCTTGAGCATCGTGTTTGTTGTTTTCCTATCTTTGAAAGGAAATATTGTTTTGGTGTGTTTGCAGTCTGTTCGACGTTCCCATAGGTTTTGGTGTTCCTTTTCTGAGTTAAGTTTTAGTCTGTTTTTGACTTCTGCTGTGGGCGGGTTTGAGAGACTGATGTCCTGTTTTGTAGGGATCAGTCTCGCTCCCTCCTTTGCTAGTCTGTCTGCATTTATGTTTCCTGGACAGGATCGACTCTCTGTCCACTGTATGCTGACTTTACCGTGTTCTGAGAGTTTTTGTAGAGCGTTGTGACATTCTACAATTGATTTTGATCTCGTTTCTGTCCTTTTAAGTGCATTTATTAGTGCAGCGCTATCAGTTGCATCTGGCAGGTTGGCTCTTTGATTGTTTTGTCCAGAAGCATATGATTTGCCGCCAGTTGGAGTCCCAAGGTTTCCGCCTGAAAGGCCGTGGTGGCTGAGTTTAGTGGTTGGGCTCTCGAGAGTCCTATATCAGAACAAGAGTAGCCGCAGCCAGCTCCTGTTTTGGTCTTGGCCCCATCAGTGTAAATGTGGTATGTGGTGACGTCATGGGAGGTGATCGCTACTGTTTCCTCTTCATGCATTAATTCGTAGGTCTTGCCGTGTAAGTAGGAAGACGCTATTCTATCAGTGCCATTTGCCGCCTCTGGAAATGCAGCAATTGCTTTGTTCAATATTCTGCAATTGTGTGCTTGTAAACCAAACGACGAGAGAGGTTGCGTGCGGGGAGAAAGGGAGAACGTTATAAATTTAGTTTTGTTTGAGTTTAGAGAAAGTGAATTTAGGGACAACCACTTAAGAATCAGAGCAGTGTCGTCAGCATATTTAAATATACTACAATTTGGAAAAGATATTTGGCAAAGTTCGTTCATATATACCAGAAAGAGTGTAGGTCCGAGGACACTACCTTGTGGTACGCCATATGTTATATTCTCTTCAGTGCTAATTGTGTTATTTATAGAGACAATTTGTTTTCGTTCAGATAGATAACTGTTGAATAGTTTTTTGACATCACCTCGGATTCCTATGTGTTCTAATTTATTAAGCAAAATAGGGATAGACACTGTATCAAAAGCCTTACTCAAATCGAGGAATATACCAACTGTTTTGAGTTTCTTGTTAAGATTAACAGCTACTTTAGAGGTTAGGGATATAACAGTTAAATATATACTCAAGTATTGGAAGAAGAACATACTTGGTGCGTTTGATTACTGAAGTAAGTATCTCGTCCCAGCCTACAGCAGAAGTCTCGTTTAAGCCGATAATAATACGATCTATCTCTTGACAGTCCGTCGGTAAAAGAGCCATAGAGTCAGGCATGGAAGGGTACGAGTGGGTGATGTTGGTACTAGACATGCTTTGTCTAACATCAGATCGTCTGATTTTGGTAGCCAGATTTTTACCTACATTGGCAAAGAAAGTGTTAACACTAATAACAGAAGCCGACGGGGTGGATGACAGTTTTAATAATTTTTCTGTAAATAAGTACAAAACAGTTTTTTGATTTTTCCCTTTGCTTGTGCTAGATAGAATATCTAGCTTTGTAACAAATTACATGATTCCAAGTCAAATGGGCAAAAGTGAAAAGTACTACTGTAACAGGTTTTTTCCGGTAACTCCATCTAGCGGCAGGGGCCAGTACTGGACAACCAGCAGACTAGCCATTGTAACAGGTTCGTTTTCGGTAACTCCATCTAGCGGCAGGGGCCAGTACTGGACAACCAGCGGACTAGCTATTTAGTACATTTTTCCCAGCCACAGACTAAGAAGGGCGTCACCTAGTGGGGAGCGGACACACACACAAATCCGTCATACCAAAAATAGGGAAGCGCTATTCATGTCTCAGTTTTTTTATAGTAGGTAGCTTCCCCGACGGAATTGACGTTATCCCACAAAATTAGGGAAAGGAAGGCACTCACGCGAACGAGCTAGAACAAAAGTGAGGTGAGGGGATCAACGCCATCTCTCGCCGAGGCGAGGAATCAAACCAGTCACATTCCCCTACAGCGACAGCTTGCCACAATCTGAGAACAACCTTAGATATAAGCTTAATATGACGTTGCACACTATTTCATGCAACAACAATGTACATGTGATTGATACTAACAGTATTGTTAGTAAAAAATACTATTTGACTCAAGGTAATTCCTACCTTTCCAATTTTTATAAAAGACAGATAGCAATTTCGCTATCCTATTATTTTAAAACAACAGCCAAAAACTTGGCTATAAAAAATGCTTCTTTTGAGCACTGTAATGATTTAAAAAACAAGACCTTGGAAGTTATTCCAAGTAATTTAAATTAGAAATAACGACAATAGAGGAAGTCTCTAGCCCTAAACAGTCAAATATTATTTATCACAAGAAAAACCATAGAAAACAAAATTGTAAAATAAATGCAAAGTTCACTAACTTGGTGCATCAAAACATTCAAGGATTGAGAAGTAAATTATTAGAATTAGAACTATACATGAACTCATTTGATATTGACATCATCTGCTTAACAGAACACTGGCTGGAAAGCTATGAGCTCATGTTTAACTTCAGTAATCACCAAGTTGGTAGTTCTTTTTGCAGATCACATGCTATTCGTGGAGGCTCTTTAATATTAATAAATAAACTCATAAAATTCAAAGAACGTAAAGACATAGTATGCTTATCCGTTGAAAGCCACATTGAATTAGCATGTGTTGAGTTGGAGCATAGTATTGTAGTAAGCGTATACAGTCCACCGTCAGCTTCATTTCAAAATATTTGAAAAAACTATGGATGACATTTTAATTCTTAATTCTTTATTGCACTAATAAAACCTTATTTAAATCTTATAACAAGAGAGATATCGCAAAGGCGAGCTTAACCCTAAAAAGAGTTCTCTTCCAGCAAACCTTAATGAGAGAGGGAGACATGTGTGTATAAGTGGGCAAGAGTGCAAAAGATATAAAGATAGATGTTTTCTATCCTACACTAGTTGCATAAACTAATACATAAAATAATATAAAAATATATGTAAAATACTATAAATCTGAATAAATACCTAATAAAAATAATAATGATTCTATATATATAATAAATACATAAAATACTTATACCTACATCGAAGTCATGAAGATAGGTAATGCTCTTTGACTTTATGCTTGAAGATGCACTAAAGTAAGTAGTCAATTGGATTTAGGTATACTTTTATTACATTTAAAGTTTTAATTTTTTTTGTTTTTGTATTTTCAATTTGTCGCTCTACATGTTTTGTTCGTAAGATTCTCTGTATGCACATGATTTGTGAAATGATCAAGTTCTATACACATATTATTTAAGTTTTGTTATATTCTGTGATTATTTTATGTTTTGTGCGTCTAAATAAATAAATAAATAAATAAGATGAAGAGTGAGCGGCTAGCACGAATATGGTGTGGGAGAGAATTCCATAACCTGACCGAGTCGACAGTGTTTTATTTAAAATAACTAAATCAAATAAAAATCTCTTGGTATGTGGAGATTTTAATATTGATCTTTTAGAAGTTTACTCTCTTAGTAGTAGGTTAACTAATTTATTTAATTCTTATAATCTAACTAAAGCCACTATTTATGGAACCTACTAGAATTACAGAGACTTCAGCAAAATGTATAGATAATATATTTGTTTCCTTGAATGAAAAAATTGTTAGTAAAAATATAATAAGCAATTTAAAATCAGACCACTTAGGTCAACTAATTAAATTAAAAATTCAAGTAAAAAACAATAATTGCAAAAACAAATAAAATACATACCTGTGACCAAAAGTCGATTTGAACGGTTGAGATTGGATTGGGATTCTAAACCATTACCTAACTACTCACATAACAACCCAAATGAGTCGTATTGCTGTTTTTTTGACAAATTCACCAATGCGTTTAATTCAATATTCATACCCAAATCGATCATGGTCTCAGAAAAACTTAACTTTTGTGAGTGGGCAACAGTAGGTAAGTAGGTAGGTATACATAAGAGTAGAGAAAAGTTGTATGAACTGTATAGCGAAAAACAATATAATTTTAGCCAGGAATTTAAAGAAAAAGTAAAAAAATACTCAAAAATGTTTAGAAAAGTTTGCCATATAGCAAAATCAAATTATATTAGCTCTAAAATTAGAAATAGTGAAAATGTTATAAAATCAACATGGAAAATCATAAATAGTGAGACTGGAAAGGTCAGTGCCAGGTCAGTGCAAGATTAATGATTGCTTAATCAAAAATGACCTTGAAGTAGCCCAAGCGTTTGAAAACTTTTTTACTGACATTCCGATCTCTACTACAAAGTGTCTAAACTCTTCTCAAGTAATCGCTGAGTCATTACTCACAGAAAATGTACAAAAATGCAAATGTAAATTCAATTTCAACCATGTCGATGAAAAAGACATTAAATAAGCCTTTAACCTTTTAAATGTAAAGAAAACTGCAGATCTCTGGGGCATTTCCGTTAAAATTATTAAACCATTGATTGATACAATCGCACCAGATCTCGCTTTTATATTCAATGAATCTATTGATTGTGGCATATTTCCTGATCTAATGAAACATAGTAAAATAATACCATTATTTAAATCGGGTAGTAGATCTGACCCCACTAACTTTAGACCGATATCAGTATTGCCTACATTCAGCAAAGTTTTTGAAAAACTTATTTTACACCAATTGCTTAAGCATTTCAATAGCAATGGCCTGCTACATTGTAAGCAATTCGGGTTTACTCGCGGCAGGTCAACTACTGATGCCGGTGTAGAGTTAGTAACGCATATTTTTGATGCTTGGGAGAAGTCGCAAGATGCCTTGGGTGTTTTTTGCGACTTGTCAAAAGCATTTGATTGCGTACACCGCGGAACATTAATCAGGAAACTGCAATACTATGGATTAATGGACACCTCTTTGGATCTTCTTACATCTTACTTGAGCGGTAGGATACAAAGAGTTGACATTAATGGGAACCCTTCCTATTTCTAGTTTACATTAACGATCTGCCTCATCTTGTTAAGAATAATCACGAGATTGTATTATTTGCTGATGACACTTCATTAATTTTTAAAATGAAACGACAAAACATAAACTTCGACGATGTAAATAATGCAATATCAAAAGTAGTCAATTGGTTTAGTGTCAATAATCTTTTGCTCAACGAAACCAAAACTAAAATTTAGTTTTGGTTTCGTCAATACATTTAATGTATTAGGTTTATTTTACCGAATGTAAAACAAGTTAAGGCTAATGTATACGTAAAAGAAGAATCGGTAGAATTTGTAGACAGTACCGTATTCTTAGGAATTACCTTAGATAGTAAACTACAATGGGGCCCGCACATAGATAAGCTATCGAAGAGACTAAGTTCTGCAGCATATGCAGTCAAAAAAATCCGTCATCTTACAGACGTTGATACTTCTAGACTAGTATATTTCAGCTACTTCCATAGTATTATGTCTTATGGTATACTGCTGTGGGGGAACGCTGCAGATATTAACACCGTATTTGTGCTGCAGAAGAGGGCTGTTCGTGCAATCTATGATATGGGTCCCAGAGTCCCTACGTGATAAATTTAAAGTAATACCTAAATATAATGACAGTACCGTGTCAATATATTTATGAAAACTTGTTGTACACTCATAAGAATATCAATCGGTTCCCCAAAAATAGCGATATACATAATTTAAATACTAGAAATAAGAATAAACTCGCTGTGCCCACAACTAGGCTACACAAGATTAATGTATCTTTTAAAGGACAATGTATACGCTACAACAAAACTCCAAGTGAGTTGCAAAAATTATCAATAAATAAATTCAAACAAATTGTCAAACATATCCTTTGTAAAAAGGCTTACTATAAAATATCAGATTATCTAGTAGACGATAAAAAAGCTTGGGACGAGTTTTGCTCCAACTCGAAAACTAACATTCTAACAAGGTAAAGGTTTCTTGTTCGCTTCTTTACTTTACCTTAAAAAGATTGAAGTGGACAAAAAATCAAAGTGATCACTTTATTTCCTAGTTTTACTTATGTAATCTGAGTTTTTGTGACGTGTCCAAGAGTCCTGTAAGGTCTAAAGGAAATAAAGCACTTTGAATTTTGAATTTTGAATTTTTGAGTGTCGGGCCGGGGGCGTTGGTCACGCAATTAGAAACTTCTAGATCACGGTCGGTAAAGAGGGGTGGATGAACTCAATGTCAGAGTGCGAACGGTGATTTTTGGTTACAAAGAATATTACTTAATGTGAGTTTCCGGCAAGACCTTAGTGGCAAATAGCGATCGGAAGTGGGTTTCGCGTTCTAGAAGATTCGAGAGTGGTGTAATAAATAGTTCTGGTCGCGGAGGCAAAGTGGCATTCTGGAAAATTTTGATCAAGAGGGTGAAACCTTTGTCCGCGGAGTTTATTGGGTGAAGTCAAGTCTGTGGTCCGCGCCGTCGACGCAGCGTCGTTTGTGCACGAAAGTTTTCAAGTCGCATCGCGATTTACGAGCGCGCATCCAGCCGCCGGTTCGCCGAGGAGACGGCGCCGGGAGCAGCTTCGAGAGGAAAAGTCGGGTTGACGAGCGGCGGTGACGGAGGGCTTCGCGGGCGAGAGAGGTGCTTGTCAGAGCGGGAGTCACCACGCAAAAATAACCAGGTAACGATAGCGAGGGCGAGGGGCAGCCGTTTGGTGGAACTGGGGTCTGGTCGGGTTGTTCTGGTCAGGAACACCGGTATGTTCCGGGTCTAATGCGTGGCCTTTTCGGGGAATTCCAGGATTGAACGAGGTTGGAGCACGGGGACGGCAGCCGTAGAGATCGACTCTCCGACGGGGCGAACCGCGGGAGAGGAGAAGGGCCACGTGGCACGGGGTAGCCTGCTGCGCAATCAGTTTCCCGAGGCAGCAGCGCAGCAACGAAGCAGAACGGGCGAGACCACGTGCTTCGAGTCGAGGTGTGTTCTTTCCGAGTTATCGGGGTGGTAACCCTCATTTCCAGAATCCTAGGGTGTGTTTGTATTGGATTAATTTATCTTCGTACTGAGATCGTTTCTTCGTATCAGCCAAGGTTTAGGCTGAAATTTAGTGTGTACATGTGGCATAGGTTGTGATTTTATTTTTATGTCCTCGGAGAGGAACAATAGTCTTGTCTTATATTTAATTAACTTTCGTAGGATTGAGGAGAAGAATCCATGTGGTATCTTTCACAATATTGTTTTATTGCGATAGGGACTAAGCTCGGACCAGTGTAGGTGGATGTTTGTGGCAGCGAGGGTAGATTTCACCCATTTTAATTGAATGAATTTACGCCTTGAGGAAAACACGGAGAGAAAGGGTGAGGGTTCGCCTTCCATCACCTGTAGACTCTAGCTTCATATTTCTCTCCATATAGTTCAGAGTTTCTAATAAGCCGAGACCCTATCCATGGAAGCAAGGACCCCAGTACACGAATGAGATATCCTCATTAATCTTACTGTATGGGAAATTTATAGCTTCGCCCAAACATAACCGAACACTGGGAAAATATTTTATAAGCAGTATTAACTTGTAAATTGTAACTTGATAAATTAGAATAATTTGAAAGCATTTTTTGATTGGACAAATTGTAAACATTATTTAGAATCTAGCATAAGCCGTTTGGTTGTAGATGAAACAAAGTAAATAAGACTGTATTGCCTAAGGATAAGCATCTAGACTAAAACATTTGTAGTAAACTTAATTAATCATAAGACAGGGTGGTACACCCACGTTGTAAAGTCCATGTTTTCATAAATCGATGTAAATTTGAATATAAGGTATCATTGTTTATACGTGTTTGATTTTATTTGGTGGTTCCCTGATTAGGAAGGTAGGAGAAACTTATCACGGGCTTCCTCTCGAATTTCCGCTAGCCTGGCAGAGGAGGAAGACGTGACACTACCTAGTTAGGTTTTTTATGCATTACATGACTTAACATTTCCTTGCAAATGACAAATTTATTACCTTCTGTTTGCATTCATTTACAAGTTTGATTTTATACGCGGTTAGGGATTTCAGTATTTCATGCTAGTTTCATCTCAATACCGCCACACATTCCTGAGACAAAAGGTTGACAGACAAACGGGCAACAAAGTGATCCTATGAGGTTCTGTTTCAGGATTCATATTCATTTATTTCATTGCAATCATTGTGTACATATTCAGGTCTTATTATTAGGTATTAAGGTAATAAATAATAAAGGCTCAAGAGACACAATGGTACCCAAATAGGGCGTAGCAAAAGGTATCGAGAGTGGAAGTGGAGTGAATTCCATGCCCAAAGGTGCCAACAGGGCCCTATTACCAAGCTTTTGCTGTCTGTCCATCTCCGCTTCTATCTCAAGAACCATAAAAGGCAGAAATTTTATATTTTCACATTGTTTTTAACTTGCCTTATCTCATGAACCACAAAAGGCACAAATTTAATATTTTCAGTGGTTTTAACTTGCCCTAATAAATATTAATATAAAATAAAGGGGAGAGAGGGGAGGCTTCCATACAATTCTCTTTCACTATTTTAAATTCTATGTGTATGCAGTGGAAATTTAGACAGGGAATGTGTATGTGGCTGCCAGATCTTGGTATTCATTCTTTCTTATAAAAGCTAGTTGCTAAATGGCGCAATTGAATTTACTGTCAATGCCCATTGTTGAATGATCAACACTTGATCAGCCTAGCTATTTTAGAAACGGGCTGATTGGGCCTGAACGGGCGGGCCAGCGGTGACATAATAGGTGTTTTAACAACAAATAAAAAAATACTTATTTATAGAAAGGGGCCATTGTCCACAATACCACGTTGAGTAGGTGCCGATCACCGAAAATAAGCAACCTCGGGCGCCGTCGGTGAAAGAGTACTTACCTACCTCTAAGCTTGAATGACTTTTGTCGGGCGCGCATTAGGCAGCAGGTGTAGTGAAGGTAAGGTAAGGTATCGTGCTCACTCGAGTTGCAGCAGCGGCGCTCTAGTCGGCAGCGGCTCAGCGGGTGGCAGCAGGTGGCCCTGGCAGAGCAGCGCGGGCCGGCGCGGCAGGCCGAACGTGCGGCGCAGGCGGCGCGCCAGCCAGCCCGCGCGCCGCGCGCCTCCGCCACCAGGGACCATCATCATGCAGCGCGCGCGCTCGTCGCTGAAGTATGCACCCAGCGATACGCGCACCCATACCGCACCGCATTCCATACCTAATTTTGATTTATATAAGGGCGAATCGAATAATATCACTCTCTGAGAATATCACTAGGGCGAATCGAATAATATCACTCTGAGAATATCACTACCTACATAAACTAACAAAGTAAATCGCATCGCATCCAGTTTATACAATATACAATAGGTACAGTATTTTATTTTTATGTATAGTTTACTTTATAATAGACTAGTAGTAGCTAGTAGTACACAGATTCGAGTGGAGCTTAGAATAAGAAGTATACAGAAAGAAAGAAGTATAAGACGGGGCACTCCCATAGACAAGATTTCGGCACTAAAAAGCTCACATCACATATCATGAATGACAGCTTCTTTTTTTTTTAATTATTTGCTTAGACCCGGATATGACGTCACAATCTATGCTAGTCATGTACTATTCTAACAATATTTTCAATTTATATTGGCCTACCTAAATTTATTCATTAACCTTTAATTTGATTTTGTTCACTGTGACGGACACTAACTTTCTAAAATTCCTGCATCCTAAGGAAACATTTTATTAAAAAATTATTTCTACCAAAACTCTCCAGTAACATGTAATATCTGGTAGAAAAATATTCTAAGGTGTTGGCAAATATTGAATCTGTCACTTGACAACAAAATGTCAGTGAAACGCAAGCCATCTGTTTTGATGAAGGTAAATAATTTTATTTTTTATGATTTTTCAGAATGAGAAATGATTGTTTTGGTGGTTTTTGCCCCACAATAAAATGAATAAAAGGATATAATAATATTTGTTTTGAATTATGTAGTGATTTTTTTTATTTTTGTATGTCAAATACTATGGCCGCCACACCGGACCTTCCCAATTACAATGAGAATTAGTCATGTGTTGTTCTGTATCCCCAGGCGGACATTGCCAAAGCACGATACACTAACTATTTATATGAAGTTGCTTTTCCACTAACAAATTTGGTTATGGGTTGCTGCTTTTTTGTTTTTTTGTGCTTGTCAACAGCATAACTGTGGTCGTCAGATATTGGCTTTAGTTCCAAGAGAGTATCCCCAGTCCGATGCCAGTGACCAGTCTGAATCTGAATGTGGATTGCATGAAACCAGTGTAGGTAACACTGGTTTCATGCAATTCATGTTTCATTTCATGATTCTTCCTCACCGGCACCGTCAATAACTGACTCCCTAAATTTTCGAAATTCGCTCACGACCTCAGCACCAGCAGAGCAGTCGTGCGGAGCGAACCGCACCCACGACGCACTAGCAGCAGCAGTGAGCGAACCGCTCACGCCTTTATCACCAGAGCAGAGCAGTCGTGCGGAGCGAACCGTACCCACGACGCACCAGCAGCAGCAGTGAGCGAACCGCTCACGCCTTTATCACCAGAGCAGAGCAGTTGTGCGGAGCGAACCGCACCCACGACGCACCAGCAGCGGCAGAAGCTAGCCGCCGCTGGCGCCCTCAGCATCTTCAGCCAGCACTGCGTTGGGGAGCTACCCACACAGAGTCCAGCAGCAGCCGATACAAATCAGCGCGATGAAGGAAGCAGCACGACAGGAGGTGACCTTAATAACGCACGATATTTACCAATACGCAATATCGTACAGCGTATTAGCAGCAGGCATCGCAGCGTTCCTGGCTTTCCTGTGGAGGCGAAGCAGACGAGCCGTCAGCTAGTACTCCGCGCGCGCCGGTGCGTGACAATCAGCGAGCAGACCATCAGTGTTTAGAATAGGGATTTGTTTTGTAACCAAGCCATCAGCAATCACTTAGATTACGAAACATTAAAAGCATTGTCCTAACATTCACCTAGCCTAAGCAAAACATTGATCACCTATGTAACACTAACCCCCTTAATTGTAGCGCCTCATCTCATTCTCATCTCGTACCTCACCCTCGGGAGTATATTCGATACATCGATCACGTAGGGATATCAGCATCATCAGCAGTTTGACCTAAGTAGGTTACTCGTGCCGCGAGCGCGGACCGAGCGCCTACGCAGGTCAGTGCATCAGCAACAACCATTCAAACCGCACTCATTAACATCATAATTAGTCGTAGTTATATACAATACAGCTATTGTTCCTATACTCGACTTTTATATCAGCATCCCGGGAAGAGCTAGCCGCGATTCCTACAGAAGGAACGTTTTGGTTTGAAGTCTCACTCGCATAAGATTTTGCACCTTTGCACCAAAATTAACACACAAACTATTGGTAAAGTTCCTGAAGACTCAATCCTCGCAGTCTGTCTTTCACTATTGATGCAACGTGACAACTTTTCGAGTTCTGTTTTTTTTGGGAACATTATGTAAACTGACGTCCCTTCGTCAACTATCACAACACAGATAGCACTATTTGTACATTTGTAAGATGTTATTGCAGCTTTCAGAAGTTGCGAGAAGAATTTTAGGGAGCCAAATACGAACGAGCTCGAAGTAAACAAACAATTCAAACAAAGTAAACAAACATAGCAAACCCAATAATATGGCGTTGGTTGTCACTGATTGATCAGAGACGAGAGGAAAGAAGTGTGAAGGAAGGGGGTGGGAATTGTCATATTGGATATGTGAACCCGTAGACAAGACCATAGACATAAAATCCATTATTTTTGCGCGCTTATTACTTTTTTTTAGATAACCCGCTTTAATTAGCCGATACTTCTTAGTTTATGGAGTGGAGTTTATAACATAGACTATTATGGTCTTAGATGAATTTGTAAACAAGGCGTGTATTTTAGGTAGCAGTGAGTGGTTTTATTCTCATACTTAGGGGAAGCTTTGGTAAGGGAAGTTGAGATGTAAATTCACCCTCTGTTCCTAGTTTTGTTTGTCCAAAAGATGACATTGACAATCTTTGGAAAACTGACACTGATCGTGTTGTTTTTCTCGGTCGGTGAAAAAGGAAGATGGTGCATGGCGGCTCTTACGAAGTTATTGTATACTCATTGATGGCGACGGCGGCGGTGGCATCGGGCTCTTGGTATCGGCCTTAGAGAATTTATAACGGGAGTTGGCAAGCGCCACTTTTAGTATTAAAATCTTTCAGCCGTTTTTCGCGGGAGGCGAGGTAATACGTTACAGCACACATACAAACGCACACGCAAGTAAAAGCTGTGACTCAAACACAAAACAAGCACACAATTATACAATGACTGTTGTTACACCATTAATGAGTTACACACTAACACGCACTTCGCCTTCTACCAAGAAATCAATACTCGCCTACACCTCCTACCAAGACGCTTGAAACTGTCGCAACTAGTTTTCCATATAAATCAAAATAATATGTTATTATACAAAATTACAAAAACTATTGACAAAAATTTTACTTACTTGTGATAGGAAATACCGTGTTCCCATAAGTTTGATGTCTCTGATCGCTTTTTACCCCAAAATACGGCACAATTCACCGTTTTCACTAAGCACTACTTCGCGACACAAAACGACAGCTAATGGCCGAGCGGTAACGAGTGAAGTAGTTTTGTATAACGCGTACGACCAAGAGCGCCTTATGGCCGGCAGAGGGGTACGCCGTGCGATGACATCTCCAGTTATAAATTCTCTAAGGTATCGGCCATGGAAAGGATTCGCGATATTATCACATGGAGTTTTCGGTGCTGTTGTAAGAGAGAGATGGTGGGCGCATGGTACAGTATAAATAAATAAATAATGCTGGACAATGCACACAGCATTATCTAGCCCCAAAGTAAGCAGAGCTTGTGTTATGGGTACTAGATAACTGATATACGTAATATTATACATTACATAGATAGATATTTTTTATTAAACATAGAAAACACCCAGACCAACGGAACAAATTTCTGCAGATCGTACACAAATTTGTTCCGAGGCGGGGATCGAACCCGCAACCTCTTGCGTCGCAGGCAGACTCTCGCCCGCTGCGCCACTGAGGTCGTCAAATGATATAAGTATGATACTCCGTCGGAGTTTAACTTAGACACAGATAATATAATACTATACTAGTATCTCAGAGAAATAACTAACAGTGTTAGTTATTGCTCTGAGACTAGTATACTCTATACTAGACTTAGAGGAAGACAGAACCTTAATATTGTACTATTGTACTATGGATAGTGGAGAGCGAGAGAAGCCAAGAGAATACAATACAATAATAACTACAATGAAAAAAGATCATAGACTAGTAAGTATACTGCGTATCGTAGATGGATTATTACCGTATAGACGGGCACTCCCATAGACAAAAAGACACTAAAAAGCTCACTTATCATGAATGACAGCTTCGTTTTTTTTAATTATTTGCTTAGACCCGGATAACGTCACAATCTATGCTAGTCATGTAATATTTCTATAATATTTTCAATTGATATTGGCCTAAATGTATTAATTAAGGAAAGGAAAGTAAGAAAAATACTGGTGTAATTTAAGATTCAAGATATTTTATTGCGGAACATGCTGTAATTAATTAATTTATGTTTTTATTGTTTCGTTTAGTTATATTATTTTGTAAAGGCTTTGGATTGCATAGCATTGTATCAAACGATTTTTTTTAAGGAACGTTTTGGTTTGAAGGCTGACTCACATAACATGTTGCACCTTTACACCAATTGTTATTTTTTCTTGATGTCACTGCTTCCGACACACAAAACTTTTGGTGAAGTTCCTGAAGCCTCTGTCTTTCACTATTGATGCAACGTAACAACTTTTCGAGTTCTGTCTTTTTGGGAACATTATGTAAACTGACGTCCCTTCTTCAAATAACACTATCACAACAGAGCCAGCACCTGCACTTTGTACATATATTGAGCTCGACACAAACCATAGAGTACATTATTATTACGGGGAATACGCAAACAAACCAATATGGCGTCGGTTGTCATTGTCACTATCATAAACTAAGAAGTATACTACGTCACTATGCTGTTTTCATAGACGAGAGGGAAGAAGTATGAAGGAAAGGGGAGGGAATCTGTCAGTTACTTAGAGGAAGAAGAGTTAGGATATTCGAAGTACATGCGAAGTACGTAGTGACTGTTCTTCTCCTCCCTCTCGCTCGGTAGAGTAATATTCATAGAGTATATTATAATTACATATTGTAAACATCGACATTTTACCCAGTAGACTCCTAATACCTATTTATTCGCTATGCAAACAAGTCTGTCAACCAACTGAGGTGTGCGGGCGCGGGGAAGTGAGTGCTTATTGGTCCGTTCAAGGTTACGACAAATCATAAACATAATTAGGGATGGGGTACTTAGTTTCTATGAAAACAATTATCGATACTTGTCACAAGGTAGGTATATTTACTAGTAAGTATTTAACGGCACTTTTGCCCGACTGCGCCATGGCAAAGATTTTAACACTAATATTATGGTGTAGGTACATTACATACAAAATAATAGCCTAAGAATAGTGAAATAAGATGTAAGTAGGTAGTCACGTTAAGCTTCTAAGTTTATGTATTGTTTATTCTCTTGAATCAAACAAACAGACTATGTACCTATTCTATGAATTATGTAAATCACCCACTGAAACTAAATAAATAACTAGCTTATATCCGCGGATTGGCCCGCATTACTTATAGATGAAAAAAATAAGTCTAAATATAATTTGATTGATACCTCCCTTTATTCATACATTGCCTCAAAAAAACGTACCATCATGGAGAACAATTAGGTCGATCAGTGAGTCAGTATAATAATCGGGTGATAAATATTAGGGTTAACATTTAAGTAGGTACTTTACATATAGATAGATACCATGTAGCAATGTAACGGTAAATATTATTCAAATCGATTTTTACAGAATTAATTATTATTAGTCCTGTATTGTAAAAAACCCATATCGATATTCTGATCACTACCCGGCCCGGCACATCACTACTTGCACGCGCCTTGTCTTGCGTTCTTGTCTGTGTTGAAGCAAATATAAAATTGGTTATGAAAGAAAGGGATGCACCGTTGGTGACGTCGACCGACCAACCAAATTAAGTTGATCTCCATCAAAACTAAATGAATTAGCAAATTTTATTCTGTTTATGAAAGAAATCAGCTTACCTGTGAAATGTTATTCCATCGGTTTTCAAATTTGGGGTCTTGCTCTCTTTTCCACACCATTTTATGCTACAAGGAGCCATTGCAGCTAGGATAATACGATATTTTTCGTAAGCCAGCACAGATGTTTACGGGTCATTAATCTGGTCGTTACTGGCCGAAAGTTAGAGGGCGTGGTTTTATATAAGATCTATTTTCCTGATGTGTTATCTGAAACCGTTCTCCATATATTAAGAGTCTACTGGGTAAAATGTCGATGTATTGTACCATGCTCAGTACCATGATTTAAGTCTCAGAGATTTAAGTATATGTATTGTTCTGTGGTAACCATAGACTAGTAAGGTGTAGCGTTATTTATATTCTCTTTGCTAGTAAGTATACTGTGGTAACGAAGGAAGAGCGTTAATTGTTTAATTCACAACATGCGTTTAGCATCCTTAGTACATCTGTGGTTCACAACACAAATAAATAAAATTTATGAATTAAAATCTAATTGAAAGCTACAAAGATATCTTTAATATATTGTTCAAGCATCATTTTAAAGTATGAGATCTAGCTAGCTTGTAAGACTTTTATCCTTCCTTCGTTGGAAGTATTATGTATGTAGGTACCTAATTTGTGGTGATTCTGTTGCGGTAGGTCGGTGCTGCGTTCGACGTCGTGCAGGTGGCAGGCGATGTCGGGATAACATGTCGAACTCGGAGAACGTGCGTCCAGACAGCGCCGCAGGCAACGGTGGCGACGGTGGCGCTTCGCTGGCCCGCAGCGTGGCGCGCGAGCTGCGTAAACTGGCCGCGCGGCCGCCGCCCGGGGTGCAGCTGCTGCCCCAGGGCGACGACCTGTCGCTCGTGCTGGCAACCATCGACGGACCAGGTAAGCAACACATTAGGGGCTGCGCAGCCGAACACGCTCTCAGCGTGACGCGCGAGTCGCGCAAGCTGGCAGCGAGAATGCCGCCTGGCGTAGGGCGACAACCTCTCGCCCGTGCTGGCCACCATGAGTGATCAGACCAGGTAACGCAGGTAGGCTAGAGATGCAACAAATAGTGATTAGGCCGAACAATTGACGGAAGATCCAGTGCACTTCAGTGAGTAAGTTTCTGGAACAGTTAGATGATGTTGCTGCTGAATATTTTTAAACAGTGGTAGTATAGAATTATATGCAAATGGGTTAGAGTTTTGTTTGAAAAGTGCTCGTCTCAATCTCAACCATATGTGTGGCGAATTTAATATAGATATTTTAGCTAATCCCCTCGCCGACAGACTGCTTCATTTATTTAAATACTTTAGTTTACAACAACTGTTCAAGTGTACTGGCTAGGGTAACCCTTACATCTGCTACTTGTTTAGATAATATTTTCTGCAGTCAATCTCCAATCAACAAAGCAGTAATCAAGCATTTCAAATCAGACCATTATGGTCAGTGTTAATTTTAGTTTTTATTTGAACGATAAAAACAAAATTGAGAAATATACCTACCGGCACAGAGATCAAGAGAGAAGCCAATCCTATGTGCTAAGTATCGAAACCTAGTGTCGCATTAGAAGCTCACGCACACACAGAAAACCATACTTTGTGTTGTGTGCTTGCTCATGCACCCAGAGCATTAAATGTAGTGCAACTATTGGTTGCGCACTAGGTTGCAAGTGATGTCCGTACAGCACCACTACAATTGCAATAATAGTTGTTTACTATAGGGATTGTTTGTCGATAAAATGTAAAATGATAAGTACTTGATTATTGTATTTACACATAAAAATTTAAATAAAATTAATAGGTCACACACAAATTGAGTAATCAATCATGGATAAATAAAATAAAAAATAAATAAAGTCAGTTTCAAAGTAAAGTGGAACTAGCAGTATGTAATATATCTTGTTCTGATGACCCTAATGACTTATTTACTTTTTTAATCTTTTAGACAAGCAACACAGTGAAGTATTCAAGCTTAAAACTTGCATACTAGTTAGAGACAGGGTCGGGTTCACTGATTGGGCCACTCCCGGCATCTATAGAAGTAGGAATAGAGTATAATGTGTCCGTGATGGTAGCGTACACATAACTGAATTCGAGTTTGTTTTTATGCCTAATAAATAGAGTAATTGTAAAGTAATTGTAAAAGTAATTGAACTACTTAGTAACATCGATACAGAATGATGCAAGCAGTTTTGCTATTGACCGGTAGATGGAAAACAAAAAAGTGGGCGGGATCTAACACCCCCTCACCCCACAAATTGTCACGCATTGTTTCTTAAGGCGCATAGTAACCCAAAATCAAGAAAATTAGGTGTTTTCGAACCCGTTTTCCAACGAAAATATTGAATGTAGAGCTCTGAAATTTATATATCCTGTAACACACATCCTGAAGGGTCCCTTGGCGGTCCCAAATGCTTACCGTTAATTATAGTGTAGTTGTTATAGTGTTAGTTATAGTGTATGTGTAGCGGCTTCGAACCCACTTTTTATCGGCGTCTCAAATTCGATTAGTACCAAATTCAGTATAGTGATTCATATACTTCATACCTATCTCTTGGAGGTCCATTAGATTCAAAAAGTAGTCAAAATAATAAAATCAAACATAAAAACGTATTTTCGCCTACAAAATCTGTGATACAAATCTGGCTAGTTACACTTCGCCCAACCGCAGAGGATCCTATTATTTGGTTGATTATGGCACTACATGGCATGCTGAACCGAAAACAAACACTCTTTGCTGCATAAAGGCGCGCGGAAAGGTCCAAGGTCATTTGCCTCACTATTCGTCTTAAGGAAATCTAAATACAACACCTCTCTGTATTTGCTCTGTGGTGCCATAACAACCATAACAAATTTGTTCCTAGAACTTCACGTCAACTTTTTAGATTGTTTCACTATGAATTTACATAAAGAATGACTACCTACTGGGAGAGGAAGTATTTCACGTTCTATTTATACATATAGCATTTACATTAAGAAAACGTCGTTTTCTATAAGAACTAGGTATTTCGGTTTTTAACGCCAGCTCGAGTGTTATTTTATAGTCTTGTTCCATATCTCTGTTCCTATGAGAGCAATCATTATGAAATTTTGCATAGTTCGGGCGCTATTCATACTCTATTTTTGTGTATAACTTTTGTTGCTATACTATAAGCCGTTTTTGAGAACGTTTGTGTGTACGCTAGCTTGATCGTTATGCTAGCGTACCCACTAACAATGGTCATTATTTCTTAAACCAAGGAGGCATTATTAATTTTACTTTTGCATTTATACGCTATTTATTAGGCATAACAACAAACTCGAATTCAGTTATGTGTACACATTGTGTACACTACCATCACGGACACAGTATAATGATCTTTATGATTCTAGAGAAGCTATGTTACATGATCCTGCCTTTCTTAAGTATGTAACCAACGACTCAAAAACACATTTAGGGTTTCAAGATCGGTTTTGAGACCCTTATGGTCTCGCTCTGCCCATCCTCACTCTTTCTTGAATATCTCAGTAACTACTGCAGCTATTTATTTGAAATTTGAAACAATGATACATTTCGTGCGCCATTACTGATTTCAAGAAAAAAATATATAAATAAATGAAAAATGAAAATGAATATTTTCAGTACGGTACAAATTTTGATGTTGAAATGTCAAAAGAGACCTAGGAAGGCAAATGGGGTATCAAATGAAAGGTGTCGTTTTGACCATTTCAAAACACTTTTTGAAATTTCTGTAAGTTTCATACTTGATATATTTCAAAAAATGTCGAGAAATTAACCATTCCCCCCCTATCTCCGAAGATTGCAGACCGATCCATGTACAAAAAGGGAGGGGGGTTAAAAGAGGGGGGTACCTACCCATGTGGGGTATTGAATAAAATGTATCGTTTTGACCATTTCAAGCCATTTTTGGAAATTTCTGTAAGTTTCATACTTTTTGAAATATTTCAAAAAAAGTCGAAAAATAAAAACATATTGAGAATTGTCGAAAAGGGGGACATTTTTCATCGAAAGGGGGGCTACCTACCTATTGGTTTATCAAATGAAAGGCATTGTTTTGTAAATTTTAAAACAGTTTTCGAAATAGCTGTAGGTTTCATACTTTTCAAAATATTGCCATTCGAAAAAAGACAGAAAATTAATTGTCCAAATAATTGGCAAATGTTTGAAACCCTGGGCGCGCGAGTTACACTCGCACTTGACGGATCTTGTTTTAGAAAGTCTGCAACACTGCGAAATGACTGTTCTTGAGAAAAAAATTGTAAACTCATCTAATAAAAAGGAAAATAGGAATTGTAATCATGACAGCAAAGAAAAATTCACTGTATAAGAGAATAGGCTTTAGTCCAAAAAGATCGGCATCTTCATCACCGACTACACGAAATGTAAAGAAATCTAATACACCATCAAAATCTACAAGCAACAAGCAAATACAGACCGACAATGGCGACAAACATCATCATCATCCTCTCAATACAACGGCGGCGGCGGCGTCCACTGTTACACCTAAGGCATCACTACACAAGGAAACCCAAACAACTATCTCACCAATGCCGAAAACAAACACCAGCAACGTTCACACACAGACAGAGAACAGAGATATGATACATAGAGAAACACAAACGTACAATTTAAGTACCACAAACACAAACCGCAAAAACTCTACCAAAAAAGAGCACACCAACACCAGCGAAATATCATCACCCCTCGGCATACAAACCTAAAATATGCCTTTTGTCTACCAACAAGGATAACAAAGTGCTCACTGTGGCAGAGGACGTGTTGTACACAGAAAACTACAATCTATGCCACTATCTCACCCCTCAAGCACACACTTCTCAACTATTGACTGGACTTCAAACAAAACTAACGAACTTTACAATGAATGACTTTTGCATCATATTCATTAGTGACCAAGACTTTGTACACATAGTAAAATATGCGGAATTAGTAGCTGACATAATAAGGAAAACCCTTCAACAAATCACAAACACAAATATAATATTATGCACACCAACCTATTACTATGGATCTGGAACAGATACAATAAATCACAGGATCTACAACTTCAATGAATTACTGCTTCAAGATATATTAGTACATAAATACGCGCTCATATTCGACACAAACAAGCATCTTATTTATGACTACAGCATGTTTCACAAACCGACAAGAAAACTTAATAACAATGGATTACGCTCTATCTTCCAACACCTCCGTCAGTTCATGAATGAACAAGTTAAAACTTTTAATAATAATAACTGTATAAATATAGACCTTACAATTAATGATTCTAGATCTAATAATTTATTTCGTGTTTAATTCTATCTATATTCTTCATCAGAATATTAACAGTCTTGTCGCTAAATCAGACCAACTACAGGTTTATTTGAATAATTTCGAACAGCTAGGTAAAACTGTGAGCGTTATTTGTTTATGTGAACACAACATAATACTTGACGATCTCTCCCAAACTTCAATTGCAAATTTTAGAATAGCTTCAATGTTCTGTAGATCTATTCGTAAAGGTGGATCATGCATCTTAATCCGCGACCATTACCACGACTACGAAAACGTACAGTGTATAGTAGACTTATCTATACCTATGCTCATAGAGTGTTCTGCTATCCGTCTACCGCAACACAAATTAATTATAATCTGTATTTACCGCCCACCTAGAGATAACAAGTCGATGATTGATTTTTTTTTCTCAAAACTACATACACTACTTTCTAAATATGCAAACTACAAAATTTTAATATGCGGTGATTTTAACATAGATATTTTGAAAAATAGTAAAATAACTAGAGACTTCAAAAATATACTAGCGAATTACAATCTTAGACTTCTATTCAATCATGTTACACGCCCTGATAGTAACTCAGGCTTAGACAATGTGGCCCATAATATACCAAGCACTAGTGGAGAAATTGTTGATCTTGCACTGTCGGATCATTTAGGTCAGCTTATTAGAGTACCAATAAAAAAAACATGTATATATTGAAACACTGGTACACTTTCAGGCGTGATTATAGTGCAGCTAACCGTGCTAAATTCAAAAATTGTATCAGTCAGCTTACATTTTCAGACGTCAAAATTATAAAGAACTCTAATTTGGCATTTAAATTATTTCATGATACTTTTATTCTTTTCTATAACCTATGCTTTCCAATAGTAAAGTTGAAAATACCTACACAAAGCAAGCCCAAATGGATCTCTAATGGCATAAAACTATGTAGCAAGAAAAAGAGAAGTTTATTATGGAAATATAGACGTAATCGTAACACACACAATAAAGAAATGCTAATGACTTACTCTAAACGTTATAATAAAATAATTAGGTTAAGACAAAAATCACAAAACGAATATTATATTAAAATGGCACCGAATAAATCAAAGGCTACATGGAACGTAATCAATAAACACAATAGTAACGCACCTAAAGAAAATATTAGCAAATTGAATGATAATGGACAAATAATTACAGATCCGACAGACATTGCAAATATATTTAATAACTTGACATTCTTAGTAAAATTGACCATGGTAATGACATTCATTACAATATTAAAAACAATAAATCTAATTCTATCTTTTTGACGCCAACAGTACCCGTGAGGTACTGTTGGCGTCAAAAAGATAGAATTAGATTCATCACATTAGATACATCCTAAAAATAATTAATTCACTAAAAAATACTAAAAGTGTAGGTTTTGATAGCATTTCTACTGAAATCGTTAAAGATGTTGCATTATTTATATCACCAATTTTATGCATCTTAATCAATAATTGCTTAGAGCAAGGCGTTTTTCCAGATACTCTTAAAATGACCATAATAAAACCTCTACATAAAAAAGGAACACGATAAAATGTGGAAAATTACAGACCTATAGCTCTTATCCCAGTATTTTCTAAGATAATAGAAAAGATAATCTACAACAAACTCTATAGGTACTTAGAGTACAATACAATTTTAAGTAAGGATCAGTATGGTTTTAGACGTGGTCGGTCCATAAACAAAGCTATTTTTGACTTTCTTAACAATGTCTTAACAAAGTCATACCTTAGTAATAGAAGTCAGGTAACCCATGTTAATAAAATATGTTAGAAATCACACACAGCCATCACTCACGAATCATGCCCCAGAGTGGTGTCATACGGGGTACCCCAGGGAAGTGTTTTAGGACCACTCTTATTTTTGATCTATATAAATGACTTACCCGAAGTGACTATGCATCCAACGACATTATTTGCGGATGATAGCACTGTATTATTTATTAATGATAAGACACATAATTTTGAATTTGACATTAAATCTACTTTGACATCTGTTATCAATTGGCTATCCTCTAATAATTTAAAGATAAATTTGACAAAAACTTACCTAATGAACTTCAAACAAAGAAGTCTTGCCAATCTTGACGTTGGTATCTAGGTATTGACTACTTTGGCACTAAAGTGACTGAAGTAAATTCTACCAAGTTCCTAGGCCTCAACATTGACAATAAGTTAAATTGGAAACATCATATTGACATTATCTGTAAAAGGCTAAAACAATTCTCATATGCCCTTTTTAAATTACGTCAAGTATCTAATCTATCTACCTCACTCACTGCTTATCACGAAAACGTGTCTTCAATTTTAAGATATGGCATCATGTTTTGGGGGAACTCGACGGACAACCTTAGAGCATTCAAAGCCCAAAAACGTTGCCTTAGAGCAATTCGTGGATTACGACAACGCGAATCCTCTAAAAGTCACTTTGTCGAATTAAGACTACTAACATTCCCGTGTCTCTACATTTACGAAGTTGCAGTTTTTGTTAAAAACAATCCCAACCTATTTGAAGAATTTGCAATTGGAAGCCGGTCTGAGGGCAGATTACGCAATGTGCCATGCAGAACAAAATTGTTGCGTTCAAGTGTATTTTGTATGGCACTAAAAATATATAATAAAATCCCAAAAGTTATTCGTGATTTGTCCAGTAACCAATTTAGTGTTAAACTTAATGATTTTCTTATTGACAAAGCTTATTACACAGTGAATGATTTTTTAAATGACCGTATTGTTTGACATTTCCATATTCTAATTGACTACGTATCAAATGATTTTTATTTTGTATATTATTTTATTTTAAGTATTTATTTTTATAAGTTTCACTTTTGACATGTTTATCTTCTGCTGACATTAATAATTATATACTATATCTCTGAGTGCCCTGACTTATGGGATTTTTTGAAATAGTGACGTCGGCCGAACTACCACCATCAGAGCTGGTGCCATGCCAGTAAGGCCAACGTCACCATTTTCACTAGGATCGCTCATCGCACTTTACACATTAAACATTTATTTTGCACTTCACTTTTATTTTATAATTTAAACTTTACGGGCTAAAATTAAAACTACTATAACTAGGCTCTACTCACAATACTCAGTTTTGTCGCTCCAGACAACCTTCCTCGACCGAGGCTCGCAAAGTAATGGCGCGCGCCGCCACCGCGCGCCGCCTTCTTTCGAAAACCACATGTCACACAATATAACATTTTCAAAACCATTTTGATGTAATAAATCGTAACGTAATTTATGAAATTATTCCTAATCCATTGATTCGGCTTACAAATTAGTTTAAACATTAATAACTGTTGCTTGAACGGCGCCGCGCGCGCCACCTGGTGCGCAAGTCCAACAACAACTTATGATTTGCAATACAAAGCACTGAAAATACTTTAAACCTTATCGCCTTGGCGTTATAAATTAACCTCGTAATTAAATAACTATTTACAGATGTGAAAATCAATTTTTTGTTCTTGAATATGAGTATGGAACATCCTGTAATAAATAATTGTTTACCTAATTCCAACCTGCATAATATTATGCACAAAATTAACCATGAAACTTCTATACATACTGGTCTGATCATTTGCCAGCCCATTAATTATTAATTTTAATTTAGGGGAGGCCTTGTCCAGCAGTGGACTGATATAGGCTGATGATGATGATGTTTAATTGTAATCTTAATTTAATTCCATGTAAGATATTATATAAAAATATAATATATTAATGCGGACGGGAACTGGGGGCCATTTTTGGAAGAATTCATATTAGGTGTTAGTTAATGCCTGTTTGTCTAGTCTGCACGGGCGGGGGCGCCGCCGCTCTGCGCCCCCCCGTGTATGTCCCTTAGTCGCCTCTTACGACACCCGCGGAAAGAGTTTGCTACCATTCTAATTAAAATATACGTAAACTATAATATTTATTTTAGTTAATTAATCTTGACAATAAAAGGTGCCCTGCCTGAGAAGGCCGCCTCGGGCCATGGCCCCCTTGGCCCTAGGGTAAATACGCCCCTGGGGTTATCAGAACAACCACTTTACTTGAAAATTCGGTGTTAGATATAAGTTTTGAATAAGTACTTTTGTCTCGTACTTACCTCTACCTTTGTAAGTATTGTTATTGAAGTGCCCTAGCCGGGTCCATGTTTGGAACTCTTTTCTATTACAAGACCTACAAACAACATGGTATCAATAAAGAATTTGAATTTGAATTTGGAAATTGACTGCAGAAAACATTATCTAAACAAGTGGTCCCTAAAAATAGCGATATATACATAATATAAATACTAGGAATAAACATAAACTCGCTGTGCCCACAACCAGGCTTCACAACATAGATAGATAGATAGATAGAAAATTCTTTATTGCACACTTAAAGCTAAAAAAAACAATTTACACGTAAAACAATTATATCATAAGTGACAATTGGCGGTCTTATCGCTCAAGAGCGATCTCTGCCAGACAACCTGGTATGGATAGGATCATCGGATATACATGGGGTAAGATTTGTGTGCATCGGATAGTACTAATTAGACATATTATACATATATTTACTCAACATTATATACCTAATGTATATATATAAATATAAATACATACATACTTATCTTATATAGATATATATAATATCTTACATAAATAAATAAATATATACCTTTTATCTACTTACAATAAATACATAAATGTTACATACATAAATGTTACTTACATAAATGTATCTTTCAAAGGGCAATGTATACGCTTCTACAACAAAACTCCTAGTGAGTTGCAAAATCTATCAATTAATAAATTCAAACAAATTATCAATACTTTTCTGTGCAAAAAGACTACCTACAAAATATTAGATTATTTAGAAGATAAAAAAGCTTGGGACGGGTTTTGCTCCAACTCGAAAATTAAAAACGAACAGGCTAAAGGTTTCTTCGTTGCTTTTTTACTTTAGTCTACACACCGAAGCGATAGAAATCAAAAACATCACTTTATTTCCGTATCAGTGTTTTATTTTAAGAATTTGACTTTTCTAAGTATACATTTTTGTATTTATGGAAATAAAGAATTTTTGATTTTGATTTTGTGGCAGATGTAAGGGTTACCCTAGTAACTGGTAGGATCACAGTAGGATCATTGAAAAGATGTTGTAAACTAAAGCATTGAATAAATGAAGCAGAAGTCTGTTTTGAAAATAATTTTATAATCATATTTAAAAAAGATGATTGATGTAAAAAATTAATAATAAATTAACACAGTCTGTGGTCTTTATTAGATTATTTAATACTGACAGTGACATCAGGCAAACCACGCTAATGTTTTAGTAATTCTCACCCAAGCTAAACATAGCAGAGCACAGCGTACGGCACCAGACTAATGTTTTAGTAATTCACACCCAAGCTAAACATAGCAGAGCACAGTGTACGGCACCAGACTAATGTTTTAGTAATTCTCACCCAAGCTAAACATAGCAGAGCACAGCGTACGGCACCAGACTAATGTTTTAGTAATTCTCACCCAAGCTAAACATAGCAGAGCACAGCGTACGGCACCAGACTAATGTTTTAGTAATTCTCACCCAAGCTAAACATAGCAGAGCACAGCGTACGGCACCAGACTAATGTTTTAGTAATTCACACCCAAGCTAAACATAGCAGAGCACAGCGTACGGCACCAGACTAATGTTTTAGTAATTCACACCCAAGCTAAACATAGCAGAGCACAGTGTACGGCACCAGACTAATGTTTTAGTAATTCTCACCCAAGCTAAACATAGCAGAGCACAGCGTACGGCACCAGACTAATGTTTTAGTAATTCTCACCCAAGCTAAACATAGCAGAGCACAGCGTACGGCACCAGACTAATGTTTTAGTAATTCTCACCCAAGCTAAACATAGCAGAGCACAGCGTACGGCACCAGACTAATGTTTTAGTAATTCTCACCCAAGCTAAACATAGCAGAGCACAGCGTACGGCACCAGACTAATGTTTTAGTAATTCACACCCAAGCTAAACATAGCAGAGCACAGCGTACGGCACCAGACTAATGTTTTAGTAATTCTCACCCAAGCTAAACATAGCAGAGCACAGCGTACGGCACCAGACTAATGTTTTAGTAATTCTCACCCAAGCTAAACATAGCAGAGCACAGCGTACGGCACCAGACTAATGTTTTAGTAATTCTCACCCAAGCTAAACATAGCAGAGCACAGCGTACGGCACCAGACTAATGTTTTAGTAATTCTCACCCAAGCTAAACATAGCAGAGCACAGCGTACGGCACCAGACTAATGTTTTAGTAATTCTCACCCAAGCTAAACATAGCAGAGCACAGCGTACGGCACCAGACTAATGTTTTAGTAATTCTCACCCAAGCTAAACATAGCAGAGCACAGCGTACGGCACCAGACTAATGTTTTAGTAATTCACACCCAAGCTAAACATAGCAGAGCACAGCGTACGGCACCAGACTAATGTTTTAGTAATTCTCACCCAAGCTAAACATAGCAGAGCACAGCGTACGGCACCAGACTAATGTTTTAGTAATTCTCACCCAAGCTAAACAAAGCAGAGCACAGCGTACGGCACCAGACTAATGTTTTAGTAATTCTCACCCAAGCTAAACATAGCAGAGCACAGCGTACGACACCAGACTAATGTTTTAGTAATTCTCACCCAAGCTAAACAAAGCAGAGCACAGCGTACGGCACCACTCTAAAACTTATAAATTGCCATACATTAAAATAAATTCAAAAATAATCTTAAAGAATTCTTGTTGAAGAAGTGCTACTATTCTTTGGAAGAGTTCTATGCAGACAAATCTAAGTCTGAGAATCTGTGATGATAATAATAATAAATTGACTTCTAGGCAACATAATTGACATTGTAAAATTATTGTGAATATTTTTGACATTTGTGATTTTATTAATAATTATTAAACCTACGTTTTTGTAATTTTTAATATGTCAATTTTTACATTCTTATTTCGATTTTGGTTTTTTAATGACTAAACTTGTGTTTAAATTATTGTTCTATTATTATTATTATTATTTTGACATTCTGTAACATTCTCGTCTTGAATATTCATACTTACACAATTGTATTGTTTCATTTGTCTTTGTATAAAATTAAGTAAATGTTTATCTAACCATTACATAGGTTAGGTATAATGTTTATCTAACCGTTACATAGGTTAGGTATAATGTTTATCTAACCGTTACATAGGTTAGGTATAATGTTTATCTAACCGTTACATAGGTTAGGTATAATGTTTATCTAACCGTTACATAGGTTAGGTATAATGTTTATCTAACCGTTACATAGGTTAGGTATAATGTTTATCTAACCGTTACATAGGTTAGGTATAATGTTTATCTAACCGTTACATAGGTTAGGTATAATGTTTATCTAACCGTTACATAGGTTAGGTATAATGTTTATCTAACCGTTACATAGGTTAGGTATAATGTTTATCTAACCGTTACATAGGTTAGGTATAATGTTTATCTAACCGTTACATAGGTTAGGTATAATGTTTATCTAACCGTTACATAGGTTAGGTATAATGTTTATCTAACCGTTACATAGGTTAGGTATAATGTTTATCTAACCGTTACATAGGTTAGGTATAATGTTTATCTAACCGTTACATAGGTTAGGTATAATGTTTATCTAACCGTTACATAGGTTAGGTATAATGTTTATCTAACCGTTACATAGGTTAGGTATAATGTTTATCTAACCGTTACATAGGTTAGGTATAATGTTTATCTAACCGTTACATAGGTTAGGTATAATGTTTATCTAACCGTTACATAGGTTAGGTATAATGTTTATCTAACCGTTACATAGGTTAGGTATAATGTTTATCTAACCGTTACATAGGTTAGGTATAATGTTTATCTAACCGTTACATAGGTTAGGTATAATGTTTATCTAACCGTTACATAGGTTAGGTATAATGTTTATCTAACCGTTACATAGGTTAGGTATAATGTTTATCTAACCGTTACATAGGTTAGGTATAATGTTTATCTAACCGTTACATAGGTTAGGTATAATGTTTATCTAACCGTTACATAGGTTAGGTATAATGTTTATCTAACCGTTACATAGGTTAGGTATAATGTTTATCTAACCGTTACATAGGTTAGGTATAATGTTTATCTAACCGTTACATAGGTTAGGTATAATGTTTATCTAACCGTTACATAGGTTAGGTATAATGTTTATCTAACCGTTACATAGGTTAGGTATAATGTTTATCTAACCGTTACATAGGTTAGGTATAATGTTTATCTAACCGTTACATAGGTTAGGTATAATGTTTATCTAACCGTTACATAGGTTAGGTATAATGTTTATCTAACCGTTACATAGGTTAGGTATAATGTTTATCTAACCGTTACATAGGTTAGGTATAATGTTTATCTAACCGTTACATAGGTTAGGTATAATGTTTATCTAACCGTTACATAGGTTAGGTATAATGTTTATCTAACCGTTACATAGGTTAGGTATAATGTTTATCTAACCGTTACATAGGTTAGGTATAATGTTTATCTAACCGTTACATAGGTTAGGTATAATGTTTATCTAACCGTTACATAGGTTAGGTATAATGTTTATCTAACCGTTACATAGGTTAGGTATAATGTTTATCTAACCGTTACATAGGTTAGGTATAATGTTTATCTAACCGTTACATAGGTTAGGTATAATGTTTATCTAACCGTTACATAGGTTAGGTATAATGTTTATCTAACCGTTACATAGGTTAGGTATAATGTTTATCTAACCGTTACATAGGTTAGGTATAATGTTTATCTAACCGTTACATAGGTTAGGTACCTATAATGTTCAGTATTCATTTATTTTATTTTTGTAATAATTGGTTATTATTGTGTGCGCCATGTAAAAACTCGACACAATGAAAATTGTTTGAGAAATAAATAAATGAAATGATTCTATATACTGACTTACATGATCCTCCCGCCTAGTGAATATTCTATATACTGACTTACATGATCCTCCCGCCTAGTGAATATTCTATATACTGACTTACATGATCCTCCCGCCTAGTGAATATTCTATATACTGACTTACATGATCCTCCCGCATCTCCTAGCTAGTATAGTTATAGGTATCTCCTAGCTAGTATAGTTATAGGTATCTCCTAGCTAGTATAGTTATAGGTATCTCCTAGCTAGTATAGTTATAGGTATCTCCTAGCTAGTATAGTTATAGGTATCTCCTAGCTAGTATAGTTATAGGTATCTCCTAGCTAGTATAGTTATAGGTATCTCCTAGCTACTATAGTTATAGGTATCTCCTAGCTAGTATAGTTATACCCAAGTAACAAAAGCTCCTATAACCAAGGCGTTTTATCACCAAACTGTGATATAGTAGGCCTATAATGGTAACCATTGTGACTGCTTGTACTATAAAGGTTTTAAGCAGAACGATTTGGTTCTATAAAATTAAAGAGCATATAAGTTCTATAATTTAACTCTTAGAACGTTTACAAGACCGAACATTACAATGTTTAAAGTGCTGCACTGTAAAAGATATGAAAAAACCGATTATGGTACTATTTAGTGCTATAGATAACCTCACTGACACTTTTATGTATCTATTTTGCACTAAAAATGCGTCTAAATAACTTTTACAGTGCAAGTGTTTTAGCAGTACCGAAAACACAAATTAGAGGGTCATTTTGCACTATTAAAGTACCTTGCACAACAATTACGTAACGTTTTAGCTACATAAAAGCTCCCTCTACATCAATATGGGACTAGTTCTGTAAAAGTCATGAAAAATCATCTATAGTACTAAATAGTACCATAGCGACTCTTGGTGCAGCTGCTTAGTCACTCACTTCTAAATAGCTCTATAATGTGAGTTTGTGTTACTGCTACGCGACTAAAACGTGACATAAAAGCACTAAAATTCATAGTTATTGAACTAATTAAATATATACCTGCTCTTCAGTATCAATTATATCACTAGTATTTTATAAATGGTGGATTTTTATCAAACATCTGAATAAAAACTAAAGTTGTAATGGATTTAAGGTCTCTGAAGTGAGCGGTTATTATAAAAAAAATGTTAAGAATCGATATAGTACAGCATTATCATCAATACGACAGGCTCGTGTCCAAAATATAATAACTGGTCAAGCGAACGCTGAAATTATTGCACATGGTTCTGCACAAAATATTTGTTTTGTACCACAACAAAATGGGCTGTAGCAATATTATGCCTATTTCTCAAGCCAGTAAGGATGGAGAATATATGAGTGAGAGTAACTCTGTTCAAAGTTCCTCAACATCGGAGTATTTAGATGAGGAGAGCAACAACGATGAACAATTACGCTGTGAATAAGAATTCCTCACCACGCAGTTAAAAATTTATACATAATTAATATGTTTGTATATGTTTATAATATGTTTTTGATATACCAATCAAATTATTGTACTTAAATAATATACAAATGCGATTGTAATTGCAGGCACAAAAAGTGAACTGTAAAGTTGAATCAATCAAATCAAAGATTATCTGCCTAACTTACAATTCAATTATATATTTTGTCCCATTATTACGCACTCTATGACAAAGTGATAAAAAAAAATACGTTCAGTGTATATGAAAAAGACTTAATGTTTTAAATAATTTTATCTAATATAATATAATACGATAATTAATATTATATAATTATGTAAAGATGTGATTTAATTTACACTCTTAACCTGGTACAAGTAGGAGCACCAGCCGTCAACAGCTCAATAAGTAATATTTTTGTAAAAAATAACTTCGGTAGGCAGAATGTACCTACTCCTTAACCTGTAAATCAGGGTAGAAAAAACCCATAAATATATTAAAGATTATTTATCGGGTGCGAAGGTGCGGGTAGAAACAAGTATGTATTTATGGATAAAATAAGTAATAAAAACGAGTGAGATTAAATATTTTTTTGTCTTGTGTGTGCTAGGTTGCAAATTAAACACATTTATTTTGGTATTTATTTTATTAATGTTGCTAACTAATTTTAAATAGCGACAGATAAGCATTTCTTGAGGACTCAACTAATGTGAAACAGTTATTTAAACTTCTGCCCTTACCAGTACCACAAATTAAAGAAAAGTTATTAATAAGTTCTTCCAGTTTCTGCAGCGAATCCAAACTATTGATGGGGTCAAATCCTATTTCTTTTTTAAAAAATCTTGTTGGTTTCTTCTCAAAAACTCTTCGACCTGAGCTTGCATTGAAATAATGCGTGACAAAAGTTGTTGTGTTTCTTACTTCTGTCGCTTCCATTTCCGGTTGTGACAACGGTTTATTCAATACGGACTTAATGGCTGCTTTTTCCTGATAAAAAAAAAAGTAAAACTTGATTAACTTTTCTTAGTCTAAGGTCTGTGTTCACCAAAATACAATTGCACTTTGAGTACTTTTGCTCTAGTTTTAGTACCTATTAAATGATGTAGGTACCTAATAAAATGAAATAGTTTCTTGGTTTCCGTTTGGAATATCCAAAATAACTACATCGCAAATTTGGCTCGCGACTCCGTAAAAAGAAAATTATTTTGACCATAGTATTTTATGTTTAAACAACGGAACCCTAATTATAATCAATAAGTTTTTGGTAAAAATAAATGGCTGCTGTTTGCAAGCATGATAGCACATTAGCAGCACGGCTGGAGCCAATGAGTACTATAGCAGTCATAGTCGGAACAAGTGCTTGTTTTATTTATTTAAATTTAATAAAAACACGAAAATTATGAAGGCGCTTTGTCGAATTTGAAGTCAGCATGTAGGTTTTAACGATACAATTAATTCCGCAAGTGCAAGTTACGGCAGACTTACACGTTACGTCTATGCATCAATGGTGAATGACATAAAGCAAAATAATAACTTACCGAAATATTAGTTTTCCTGGGAATACTTATTGGGAATACTCACGACGACACTTACGAAAAAAATCAATGTGATAAAAAAGATCACTCGAATCGTTTACAGTGCAAAAAAAGCTCTTTAAACACGTCTTGTTAACTTTAATAGTGCTAATTTGTGATATAAATGTTGTCTCGTTACTTTTACATTTCAACTATAGAGCTGATTAATCACCATAAGAGCCTTTATGTAATGTCTATAGAATCAATTGGTGATAAAACTAGGGCCTAACGTTACAAGTTATAAACGTTTACAAGACCATTATAGTGCTATTCTTTAACACTAATTAGTACGTCGAAAACGTTCTCAGAACTTTTATAATACCAAATTTTGTTACTTGGGTAGGTATCTCCTATAGCTAGTATATTTATAGGTATCTCCTAGCTAGTATGGTTACGGTAGTTGGTTCGTTTTGTATTACAGCGGAGACCCCGTACCAGGGTGGAGTGTTCCGCGTGCGACTGGCGCTGGGCGCGCGTTTCCCCTCGGAGCCACCGCGTGCCACGTTCCTAACGCGCGTGTTCCATCCCAACGTGGCGGCGGACAGCGGCGAGGTGTGCGTGACGACGCTGGCGCGCGACTGGCGGCCCGACACAGGGCTCGAGCACGCGCTGCTGGCACTGCGCTGTCTGCTGATCGCGCCCAACCCCGAGTCTGCGCTGAACGCGGACGCGGCGGCGTTGCTGCGCGACGACTACCAGCAGTACGCGCAGCGCGCACGGCTGCTCACGGAGATCCACGCACGGCCCGCGCCGGCGCACGCCCCCCATGCGGGCCCCGGCGCCAAGCGCGCGCGCGGCCCGGGGACAACCCTAGACCCACCCAAGGACACCAAGGAACGCCGCCGCATCCTGAAGCGGCTATGAACTCCCTCGCTCCCCCTCGCCTGTCCGCGACTGTTATTTTAGTACTAAGACATTTTATGTTTAATTTCTAAAAAATGTTAGGTGGGTAGGTATGTTTCTTCTAGTGAACTAAAAATATTAAACTAAGAATTATTTTATCACAAATGTTTAGCCTTGTTAGGCTGCATTGTTCTTACTCACATTAACGTTGTATCTACCTATCAGATTCCTGTACCTATCATCTCTATACTTCTCTAATATAAAATAAAGCAACATCTCTGTCCCTAATCCATTACCTAGCATGTGTGTGACACACCTGTGTGACACACCTGTGTGACACAACCTATTTAAACATTAGTTAGTTTCAATCTTTGCCTTAAGCTCTTACTCCCGTTTGACTAACGATGTCTTTTTCTATTAACACGTTAATGTATGTTAATTATGTATAATTAGGACTATAATAGGGCGATCGATAGGTAGCTTAGGTAACGCATGTTTCTTTAAATGGCTTCCGAATCGAATGGGCTTCCACTGGCCACATGCTGGCCACCCACAGACCGCGGCCGCCGGCGCGGCCGGTGCGGCGCCGCCGGCGGCGTAGCGGCGGCGGCGGTGCCGAGAGCCTAAGATGTATGAAGCCGTGCAGTTGCCAATTTCATACATTTTAGCTACCTGGCTGCCGGACCTGTAGGAAAACAGCCAATGTGCTATATAATTGAAGTTTGTATATTTATTCGATGTCCGCGTTCACTAGGTACCTGAAGTTTATATCTAAATTTATAAAAATAGTTTTCCTAGCTTCGGAATACCTATGTATGTAAGTACTACGACTTGAATTGAATAAATAATTTTACTTGAAAATACATTGCTTTTTATGAATAGCTGGACCGGGCGTGCGCGTGCGCTTCGGCCCGGTTTGGCTCGTGAAGTCGTGACACGAGACGTGACGTCGAGTCGCTCGTGCGACCCTCTCGTCCGCACGATCGCTTCTGGTACTAATAACAAACATTCGTATATTGATCAACATCTTATTCAGCTACATAAAAATAAACATTCCAAGAGCGGAGCGATGGAGAGCGGTATCCGTCACGGCTTGTCGTCCAGCGGCAATTCTTCGGGTGCGGCGTCGTCGGGTCGCTCGGGGGCCGGCGCGGGCCGCAGCACGTACCGGTGCAGGAGCGCTGCGGCCGCCGCGCCTCCCAGAGGGCCCACCCAGTACACCCACTGTGACTCCCACCGGTTCTGCAGCAGCGCCGGCGCGAAGCTGCGTGCCGGGTTCAGACTGGCGCCCGTCGCAGAACCCTGCAACACGCACCGTAACACGTCAGCCTCTCGCCCGCGCGCCCTCGAGTCCACCCCGCGCCCTCGCGTCCACCCCGCGCGTGCACTCACCCCCGCGTAGATCAGGCCCGCGACCAGCAAGCCCACCTTGAGCGGTGCGGCGGGGTCGGGGTGCGGCGCGGCCCAGAGCGCGCAGCACGCCAGCACCAGCAGGCCGGTCAGCGCAGCCTCCAGCAGCGCCGCCGCCGCCGCGCCCACGTCCGCCGCGGGCTGCGTCACCCCGAGCCCCGAGGCCGGCGCCATCGTCCCCAACAGCGCCGCGTACCCGACTGTGGCGCCCGCCAGCTGCGCCAACGCGTAACCCAGCGCGGGCGCGACGCCCAAGCCGCCGCTCAGCACCGCCGCCAGCGTGACGGCGGGGTTCAAGTGCGCGCCGCTGACAGGCCCGAAGGCCACCAGGCAGCCCACCACGACGCAGCCGAAGCCCTGCGCCACATGCGGCAGCGGCGCCTCCGGCCCTGCGCCCCCGCGCGCCACCAGCGAGCCCACGCCGAGCCACACGAGCAGTGCCGTGCCGCACAGCTCGGCCGCCAGCGCGCGCCACCAGCGCCGCGCCCAGCCCGCGGGCTCCGTCTCTGTGCATCATGCATGCCTCCTTCACTCAGCCATGTGCTTCTAGTCTATTGGAAGTTACCTGACCAAGCTTTTTGTATAAACAGAATAAACTAAAGTTGATAAAAATATCTACCTACAACAAGAAAACTTTACAAAGCGCATTTCGTAGTTTGGCCCAATGCGGCGCGGCTAGACATTGCAATCCGGATTATCCGAACTATCCGGATAATTGGCATTTTTAATCCGGATTATATGATCCGGATAATTCGGATAACTGTAAAATGCTCAATATTATTTATTTAGGCACAAATAAATTTTGCTCGTGATCGTAAATAAGCTTTATTTTGAAATGTCACAGTCATTATATTTAAGGTGCCTGCTGGTGCCTGCTGGTGCCTGCTGGTGCCTGCTGGTGCCTGCTGGTGCCTGTATATTTGTATAACAGACATTTAATTATTTAAGCCAGAACGCGACGAACGCTGTGACATGGTGGGCGAAATCTGCCTGCGACACGCAGGAGGTTGCGGGTTCGATTCCCGCTTCGCAACAAATGTGTTTACGATCTGCAGACATTAGTTCAGGGTGTTAATAAATAAATAATAATAAATAAACATGTAATGCTGGACAATTCACACAGCATTATCTAGCCCCAAGGTAAGCAGAGCTTGTGTTATGGGTACTAGATAACTGATGTACGTAATATTATACATTACATAGATAGATATATTTTATTATATGTACCTACATAGAAAACACCCAGACCAACGGAACAAATTTCTGCAGATCGTACACAAATTTGTTCCGAGGCGGGGATCGAACCCGCAACCTCTTGCGTCGCAGGCAGACTCTCGCCCGCTGCGCCACTGAGGTCGTGTTCTAGTTCCCATAACACAAGCTCTGCTTAGGTTGTAGCAAACTACGTACCTACGTTAAAAATCATTTAGGTAGGTATGTATATTATTATCGAAAAACATAATCCACCTTCCGAGGTAGTCGCTTAAAAAGATAGGTAGGTACCAACTGACTTGAGTTCTTATGACCTAAAATAGTTGACAAAAGTTATCCATAACTTTTGTACTTGAGTGTACCCAGGCCCAATGCGTCTCGTTAGCCAAATTAAGAAGGTCATCAATATGTATGAAACAGTCGCTTTTTAGTGGTCCTTCGAATTTGGTCGGATCACCAGGTAGGACAAGACTGATTAACTAGTCTAGGTCTTAATCAGGTCAATCGTTTATAACCAGCTAAATACGAGACGTAGAGAGCTGAAATTTTTAGGATATATTTATTATTAATCGCACTAGTTTTTTGTTGTTTATACCAACAATCTTGGGTTGAAAAGGTTTCTAGCATTTTGACGTCATAAATTCATAATCGATATTATTCAATAGCGCGTGTACCTTCTTGAAACTTTTTATGGTTATAAAGAATAACAACAAAAACCCAAAACCGTTTACAATGAACCTGTAATATGTCTGTACATTAAAGAGCTAGATTTTTTTTTGGTTTTAAAAAGAAGCAAGATTACATAAAAACTGTAGGTACCTATCTATATGTATGTTTAGCAGTAAAATAATACAGATCTGACCCCATTAACATTAGACCGATATCAGTAACTACCTACTGCCAACATTCACCAAAGTTTTTGAAAATCTGATTTTACATCAATGTTTCCGTAGTTATCCCTTGTAACTAAATCAAGTGCGCCACTAAATGTAGTTACTTCATATATGCCTTGTACGAACTTAAAAAAACTACAGATACTTATAAACACCGCAACCACTGCCTATTATGCCTATGCCCACTCCTGGCTACATTATGGAGTAACTCTTTGGGGCAACAGTACAGACGTCAATAAATTATTTATTTTGCAAAAGAGATGTATTCGAATAATCTATAACCTCGATGAAGTTATTAGCTGCAGACCATACTTTATCAAATACAATATATTAACCCTCTCCGGAATATATATTTTAGAAACCAGTTTATTTGTAAAAAAGAACTTATCCCTTTTTAAAATATATACTAGACCTGACAATTTAAGGCCACGCAATAGGCTTGACATACCTTTTTCCAAACTACAAATGTTCCACTCCGGTCCCCACTCTATGTCAATAAAAATATTTAACAAATTACCTACTTCTATTCAAAGCGAAACCAATATAAATAAATTCAAATCGCAATTAAAACAATATTTAATACAACATAGTTTTTATTCCCTGCAAGAGTTTTTTGAATTAGTGTCCTAGTTTTTATTCTTAATTTTCGGAAATAGTATTTATAGAAAGATCTCATTTATTATGTAATATGTATTAGGTACAGTACAAAATACTATTTTTTTTTATAAAATTATAATTTAAATTTATTTTTCTATATTCGTAGTGTAAGCTTAGGTTTACGAGTAGATAGAACCACCTAGCATAATATTGCAGTGCCCTAACAGGGTGCATGCTTGATACTTTAAGTTATTTTAAGATCTTTGTACTTACAGCATGTTCCGCAATAAAATATCTTGAATCTTGAATCTTGTTATCCCTTGTAACTAAATCAAGTGCGCCACTAAATGTAGTTATCCCTTGTAACTAAATCAAGTGCGCCACTAAATGTAATTATCCCTTGTAACTAAATCAAGTGCGCCACTAAATGTAGTTATCCCTTGTAACTAAATCAAGTGCGCCACTAAATGTAATTATCCCTTGTAACTAAATCAAGTGCGCCACTAAATGTAGTTATCCCTTGTAACTAAATCAAGTGCGCCACTAAATGTAGTTATCCCTTGTAACTAAATCAAGTGCGCCACTAAATGTAATTATCCCTTGTAACTAAATCAAGTGCGCCACTAAATGTAGTTATCCCTTGTAACTAAATCAAGTGCGCCACTAAATGTAGTTATCCCTTGTAACTAAATCAAGTGCGCCACTAAATGTAATTATCCCTTGTAACTAAATCAAGTGCGCCACTAAATGTAGTTATCCCTTGTAACTAAATCAAGTGCGCCACTAAATGTAGTTATCCCTTGTAACTAAATCAAGTGCGCCACTAAATGACCTCATACATACATACATACTAATAACTTAACAGCAATAGAAAACTGGCTAGACGATCATAATCTCAAACTAAACTAGAAGAAAACAAAATTAATTCAGTTTAACCGTACCAAAAGCGCCCTTTAAACATAAATTTTTCGTTTCAAAACCATCTACTTGAAAATGTAAATTCATATCCCCCTCCTTGGTTTACACATTGACTGTAATTTGGAAAGGAAAACTGGAAAGACCATAAAATAACAACTAAACTATCCCAGTTCACATTATTTTTTGTACGAACTTAAAAAACTACAGATATAAAAAAAACCGCAAGCACTGCCTACTACGCCTATGCCCACTCCTGGCTACAATATGGATTAACTCTTTGGGGCAACAGTACAGAAGTCAATAAATTATTTATTTTGCAGAAGAGATGTACCTATACGAATAATCTATAACCTCGATGAAGTTATTAGCTGCAGACCATTATTAGACGCTTTAACCCCAGGTGGGGCGAAAGCGTCTTTCACTAGTATTATTGTAATAGGAAGAGCTTATAACAATTTTGATCAAAATAATTTATAAAAATACTAGTGAGAAAGTTTACTATTATCTCGTACGCCAAATTCTGTGCTTAGTTTAGGGTAATGAGTTGAACAAAATATTCGGGGCTATAGCGTCTAATGTTCCTTATTTCTTGTAGACGCATTCTCCCCATCCTAGATTTCAGGGGACCTAACTTTTTTCGCGTAGGTTCGGGTAGATAATTATTAAGATTGAAATCAAAACAACAACTTAGAAATGACGTATAATTTATATTACGAATAAAAAAGTCTAAAAATCAGTACAAAAATAATTAATATATTAATAATAATATTATTAAAAATAATAAATAATTCATCCATTCCTTGCAAACATTTGTCCCGGGCGAGAATTGGAGTCGCTTCTTACTGTGTAGGACCTTCGCTTGCAGCGCCACATCGGTCGTCAACTATACATTATACGAGTATGTTTTTACCACTATTATCCTAAAATTAAAAGGCTTAGGACCCCTGAAAATGGGGCTAATGCGTTACAATAGACGGTATCACCCCAACAGCATGCACGCAATAGCCCCAAAACAAATACGTAACCGGCAAATTTTAATTTTTTTAATGGCATATTGACTGCACTTTTTTAAGCTTATTACTTACCGTAAAGCAATTCAACAATAAAAGTACCTAGGTACTTACGGTTAAAAAACATCGATATTCATGAATACACTAAGATTTCACTGGATGCAAAACCACGTGGTGACCAATAGAATCCAAATTAATGAGAATTTTAAACTGGCGGATTATTTAAGAAATAAAGCTCTGTCACGACATCTACTGATGACTATTGGTAGTTTAAGTGCCAGAGACTTGAACTAAATGACGTGAGTAGTTCTAAAATACGCCTTTTCTTTGATAATTGAAATAGACGCCTTAGCCCCGTAGACGACTTCATCCCGGGTGACCTAACGTGTAAAATCAGTACCCAGTAACAAAACCTTTGTTAGTAATTATAATTACCGCTTGACACCGATGTGGCATAGACATTATCAGTAATTACCGCTTGACACCGATGTGGCATAGACATTATCAGTAATTACCGCGTGACACCGATGTGGCATAGACATTATCAGTAATTACCGCTTGACACCGATGTGGCATAGACATTATCAGTAATTACCGCTTGACACCGATGTGGCATAGACATTATCAGTAATTACCGCTTGACACCGATGTGGCATAGACATTATCAGTTTCTGGCATGTTTCGACAGGAATGTTTGCCCATGCCTCACAAAAAGCTTCATTAAGTTCATCTAAAGTTGTGGTACGATAAGTGGCAACTTTTTTCTTGATTTCGTGCCAAAGGTGTTCGATTGGGTTAAGGTCCGGGCTATTTGCTGGCCAATCTAGCACCGATACTGACTGACTGGTAAGAAACGACTTGACTGAATGGGCGGTATGTTTCGGGTCGTTATCATGCTGAAACGTCCATATAATAGGGAGATGCTCCTCAGCATAGGGAAGCATCGTTTCCTCCAATATTGCCTTGTATTGATGTTGGTCTAAGTTACCCTGAACTTTCCTCACAGGTCCCACTCCACGTCCAGAAAATGAACCCCACATTTTAATGTTTCCACCGCCATGTTTCACCTGCTTTTTTGTGAATCTTGGATTCATTTCCGCTTTTACTGGACGCCGTACGTATTGCCTTCCATCTGAAGAAATAAAATTAACCTTGGTCTCGTCAGAGAATAATACATGTGCAAACGCCAAACGAGCATTTCTATGTTCTTTCTTCAACAACGGTACTTTGCGAGCCACTCTTCCGAACAACCCTGCTTCTACCAGACGTCGTCGAACGGTCCTCGCTGAGACACCAGCTCTTTCGTCTGTCCCAAATACTTCGTGTTTAATTACAATAGAGCCTAGAAACGGATCTTTCTTAGCTAACCTGGTTATCATTCTATCTTCTTGCGGAGTTGTTTTTCTCGATCTTTTTGTTTTGGGCACATTTTTAAAGTTGTGTTATTGCGTCTGACATGTTGCACTGCATTGTATACCATAGTTTTTGAACAATTTAAATGTTCTGCTATCCTTCGGTATGGCCAACCATGCTCGACAACAAACTTCATGATAATTTTTCGTAGTGTTGGATCGCAACTTTTATTTTTGCCCATTTTTCTTCAAACTATTTTTCAAAACTTAAAATCTATCAGCTATAGGTACTGTAAAGAGGTTTAATGTCTAGGAAGTTGTTATTGTTTGTATAATCGGGCACATCAATGACTAATTATAGTAGGGTGGTTGGACCAATAGATGACTGATTAAGCGGAATTCAAGTTGTTTTATTTTTTATCTCAACTCCTATTCAAGGAATATTCTATGTTTTTGGTTGTATACGTAGGTAGATATTTGGTGCATCAACTAGATAAACTGTTTTTACTCTGAACTATTTGTAAATATGTTAAAATTGCAAAAATATCAAAAAAATGACTTTGGCCCTAATTGTGACCGGTTTGGAACTAATTCTGACCGAAATCGGCCCTATTTATGACCGACAAAATAAAAGGCGAAATTCTTAGTAACAAGAGACTTTATTTGAAAGTAGTGGGGTTCCGTATATATAACTTTGTCTGCATATAATACTAAGGTACTAATCATAATTTTAATTGCTTGATAAACAAATAACAATCAGTCTACACATAATAATAATCAGTCTTAACAAATAACAATCAGTCTACACATAACTTACTTATTAATTTTAAAGGCTTGATGAAAAAATAACAATCAGTTAATCAATCAATCGCGCGCCGTTAAGAAAATGTAATTTATTCTAATTTATTTTATTTATTAAAGAAAAACTATAATAACAAGTAATGTAATGATGACAACAGTTTGTAAGGCCAACGAAATTGGTTTACTTTTGATTACGAAGAACCCTAATAAAATTCCGCAACAGTTTTATTGCAACAGTCAAAATCAGCCGGTCACAATTAGGTTTTGAGGTCCAAATTATGACCGAACAAATTTCTTCGGTCACAAATAGAGCGTTTGGAACAATAAATGACCAGCTAAAAAATAACAGCCCAAAACAACGATTTTTCTGTAATTAACCCCCGGTCATGTTTTGGTTTATAGAATTATGTATCCAAAACCAGTAAGAAAAACGTAAAAAATAAATAAATAATCAAAAATACAATCTACAATATCAAAACAAAATTTGCAGGTCGGAGCTAATTCTGACCGCTCGGTCACAAATAGGATTTATGTATCTTTTTTAGACCAGTAATTGAACAGCAAATTTCTCGAAAACCTTATTAAAAATTACTTATTTTCTTTGATTTTCTACATACTTGAGATAATAGTCATAAATGCAGGGGAACACATAAATGGGGCCTATTTATATCAAGAAATCGGCAATCCACTCATAAGCTTAAGAAACTGGTTTACTCACCTTAGCTCGTTCTCCATACAAAATGGCGATGGCCGAAACATGTTCGCACTAAATGAGGTCCTGGAGCTTGACTGAGGGTCCAATGACGATGTGTTAATTTTTAAAAGAGGGAACAGTGTTGCCGCTTCTAAAGAAAAAATACGCCACTGCAGGGAGTACCACTCAATTCTTATAATTCGAGAAAATGTGCGTTTCGGTCATCTACTGGGGGGTGGTCATCTTTTGGTCCGACTACCCTACCTACTTACATGTAAAAGATATGGAATATTTTTAAGACTCGTTGAAAAAAAAATAAAAGAAATCACAATTTGGCTTAACTAGAGATTGTCCCTAATTAGTTGACCACGACTGTATATCAGATATACTGATATAAGTAAGTATATCAGATTATCTAGACTATTTAAAAACGTGGGGCGATTTTGGCCCTAACTCGAAAAATAACTCTAAAAGTAAAGGTTTCTTTTTCGCTTCTTTATATTATCTTCTACCACCTTTACGCTGACGATCTCCAGATCTACCAACAAGCACCAACCAATGACCTTACGTCTGCTATAACCTCAATAAATGATGACCTCTCACGTATCCTGGCATGGAGCAAAGCGCACGGTCTTTTGGTGAACCCTAAGAAGACTCAAGTCACCGTTGTGGGTAGTTCAAGGATGATTGCTAAAATTGATGTTAAATCCCTATCTCCTATCTCCTTTGATGGTGTTATAATTCCTGTTAGTAAAACTGTCAAAAACCTGGGTCTGATCGTAGACAGTGAGTTGTCCTGGGGTCCGCAATTGGCTGAACTCAGCCGAAGGATGTTTGCATCAGCCGGCTCACTGCGACGACTTCGCAATTTCCTTCCGACTTCCACTAAAGTTACACTCGCCCAGTCCCTTTTGCTCCTTATCCTTGACTACGCCGACGCCTGCTATCCGGACCTTACTGAAGATCAACTAAATAAGCTTGAGAGCCTCCAGAATTTCAGCATCAGGTTCATATTTGGCCTTCGCAAATATGACCACGTATCCGAGTATCGCGCTAAACTCAAGTGGTTGCCCATCCGACTTCGCAGGAATACTCACATACTATCCCTCTTGTACAGTATCTTGTTCTATCCTCACAGCCCATCTTATCTCAAGGAGAGCTTTGAATTCCTGTCTGACTCTCATTCTCTCTCGTTGCGTTCATCAGCAACTCTCGTCTTAAAAGTTCCTGCTCACTCTACTACTTTTTATGAAAAATCTTTCACTGTACAAGCTATCCGTCTATGGAATGCTCTTCCCCTGGACATCAGACGTGCAAAATCACTTCCTATATGTAAAGAACGACTTCATCAGTATTATTTATCCGCTTAACAAAAATACTAGTTTTTTATGTGTATGTAAGTTTATCATTAGTAAGTAGTATATGTATGTTAGGTATTATGGTAAGTAGTGTATGTTTAATGTTATTATTTTATTTTCATATCACTCAAATGCCACCGTCTATTTTGTTCTTTTATGTCCAGTCCATCCCAAGGTTGCCTGGAAGAGATCGCTTAAAGCGATAAGGCCGCCCTTTGTACTTCCTATGTTTTTTGTAATTCCTTTTGTATTGTATTTTGTGTTTGTGTGGTACAATAAAGTGTTTTCTATCTATCTATCTATCTACCTTAAAAAGTGATCACTTTGATTTTTTGTTTAGGTACCTACCTTACCTACCTAATACAAATAATCAAAGTGATCACTTTATGAGAGTCAATTAAGAGTCCTGAAAGGTCTAAAGGAAATAAAGCACTTGGATGTTTGATGTTCAACTCGTAGGTACCGAATTCATTTACTTGGTATTCATTCGGTCAACTAACGTCTACCTATCTATCTATAAATAGTGGGTGATAACCCCACGCACCGGCGGCCGGCCGCCGCCGCCGTCGTCGTCGCCGCGCGTCGCGCCGCAGCGCGTCGCAAAGCTCGCGGCGGCGGCGGCGGCCGGCCGCCGTGGCGCGGTAACGTTTATTCAATATAGAATGTAATGGTGCACCCATTACATTCTACTTTACTACTTTATGCTAATATTTCCTTGTCAACGATAGGAAACGGTATTTAATGGAAATAATAAGACCGCCGCTGCGGCCGGCCGCGCCGCCCCGCCGCCGTCGCCGCCGACCCGTGCCGCGGCCGGTAGTAGTTCATATTATATAATAACATTAATAACACTTCGGATGCCCACGTCGCTTCGTGTATCGTAGAAACCCAAAGTGCTAAGCAGTAGGTACCTAAATGGCTTAAATTGTAGATAGTGTACCTACGAATCGAATATATTTGAACCACAGATAAAAGTTAAAACCGGTTACTGAACCTGCTTATAAGCTTTGGAACTTATAGGTATCGATTTCGGCCACGACATGTCCTAGTGCCAGGACCCTCCAGGAATCGGTTTAAACTAGAAACATGAAGCTTCGTGCGGTGTAGTGTAGTGTACTGACCGTGTCTCGGCATGTCCTTCTGTCTGTGAGAGGAGTCCGCTAGTGTATGTAGGTGTGCCCGGGGCTGCGGTCGGAGAGGAGTCCGCTAGTGTACCTATGTAGGTGTGCCCGGGGCTGCGGTCGCGCGCGGACTGAACGCGCCCGTGGAAGGGGCCCGGGGCGGTGCCACCGACAGATAAGGTTGCGGCACTGCCCCCGCCGCCACGCACGATCATGCGGCGCGGCTCTAAAAAGATACGTTAATCTTGTGTAGCCTAGTTGTGGGAACCGATTGATATTTCTATGGGTGTTCAATAATTTTTCATAAATATATTGACAGGGGACTGTCATTATGTTTATTCCTTTTAAATTTTCGCGTAGATCAAGTATGGATGACACAACCCAAAGAAAACGTGATTGACACTTGATCTGTTGAATGTACTAGGTATCTTTAAGGGCAATACTACCTCAAATCAACTCCGTCAGATCGAAATATCTTTAAGGGCAATACTACCTCAAATCAACTCCGTCAGATCGAAATATCTTTAAGGGCAATACTACCTCAAATCAACTCCGTCAGATCGAAATATCTTTAAGGGCAATACTACTTCAAATCAACTCCGTCAGATCGAAATATCTTTAAGGGCAATACTACCTCAAATCAACTCCGTCAGATCGAAATATCTTTAAGGGCAATACTACCTCAAATCAACTCCGTCAGATCGAAATATCTTTAAGGGCAATACTACCTCAAATCAACTCCGTCAGATCGAAATATCTTTAAGGGCAATACTACCTCAAATCAACTCCGTCAGATCGAAATATCTTTAAGGGCAATACTACCTCAAATCAACTCCGTCAGATCGAAATATCTTTAAGGGCAATACTACCTCAAATCAACTCCGTCAGATCGAAATATCTTTAAGGGCAATACTACCTCAAATCAACTCCGTCAGATCGAAATATCTTTAAGGGCAATACTACTTCAAATCAACTCCGTCAGATCGAAATATCTTTAAGGGCAATACTACCTCAAATCAACTCCGTCAGATCGAAATATCTTTAAGGGCAATACTACCTCAAATCAACTCCGTCAGATCGAAATATCTTTAAGGGCAATACTACTTCAAATCAACTCCGTCAGATCGAAATATCTTTAAGGGCAATACTACCTCAAATCAACTCCGTCAGATCGAAATATCTTTAAGGGCAATACTACCTCAAATCAACTCCGTCAGATCGAAATATCTTTAAGGGCAATACTACCTCAAATCAACTCCGTCAGATCGAAATATCTTTAAGGGCAATACTACCTCAAATCAACTCCGTCAGATCGAAATATCTTTAAGGGCAATACTACCTCAAATCAACTCCGTCAGATCGAAATATCTTCGAAGCTACTAAATGTTTCACTTTGAAATTTATACATGGTAAAGTTCAGGACTTACTCTATCGATCATATGTTTCAAAAACACGATATCATAAAATTTTCTCGATAGAAAAAAATCGCAAAGTTACCTCAAAAGATGAAACAAGATCCGCCAAGTGCGAGTGTAACTCGCGCGCCGAGGGTTTCAAACATTTGCCAATTATTTGGACAATCAATTTTCCGTCTTTTTTCGAATGGCAATATTTTGAAAAGTACGAAACCTATCAGCAATTTCGAAAACTGTTTTAAAATTTACAAAACAATGCCTTTCATTAGACAATTTAACCCGCTGTCAACTTTCATTTGATATCCCAATAGGTAGGTAGCACCGCTTTCGATAAAAAATATCCCCCTTTTCGATCATTCTCAGTATGTTTTTTTTTTCAAAAATGTTCATTTTACAGACTTCTCTATATTTTTCCTGTAAAATATAGATCGATATCTACAAACGCCTAGTACATTGTACATGGATCGGTCTGCAATCTTCGAAGATAGGGGGGGGGGGGAATGGTCAATTTTTCGACTTTTTTTGAAATATTTCAAAAAGTATGAAACTTACAGAAATTTCAAAAGTGTTTTGAAATGGTCAAACGATACCTTTTATTTGATACCCCACAAGGGTAGGTACCTCCTTTTTTTTAACCCCCCCCCCTTTTTGACCATATTTCAAAAACTATTATTATTACAGAACCCTCTATATTTTTCCTGTAAAATATAGATTGATATCTACAAACGGCTAATACATTGTACATGGATCGATCTGCAATCTTCGGAGATAGGGGGGGGGGGGGAATGGTCAATTTTTCGACTTTTTTTGAAATATTTCAAAAAGTATGAAACTTACAGAAATTTCAAAAAGTGTTTTGAAATGTACAAAACGATACCTTTCATTTCATATCCCATTTGCCTTCCTAGATCTCTTGAAATTTCAACATCAAAATTTGTACCTACTGAAAAGCGGGGACGGACAGAGCGAGACCATAAGGGTTTCAAAACCGATCTTTGAAACCCTAAAAATGAGTCGAATCGAGACAAGGACGAGCGAACACCGCGCGGTGAAGGCGAGAAAGGGAGGCAAGAACCGACCCGCGCGCAATTTCACTGCTTTTTATTTATAAATTTGATATTGCTCTAAAATAATACTCTTTCGCAAAAAAATAAAACTATGTTGCTCTTAGGTACCTACTTACTAGTTAAGTATTTTTTAGACGACATTTCATTAAAATATGTTAAATAACTAGCAAATGAAACTGGTTTTCCGTAGTAAAAATGAAAATTTAGAGGAAACTTTGCGATTTTTTTCTATCGAGTCAAGTTGAGTCAATCGTGTTTCGACTTATAAAGCGCACTAACTAAAATCCTAAACTTTCGAGAATCATCAAAAAAAATTTAAAAAAAAATAGTGTATTCTTGCCTTAAAATGTATTTTTCGTACATACAAAACCTGGGTTTTGGGTTTTGGGTCCCACTTCATCTAAAAAACGAGTAAAATCATTACTACACTCGCAACAGATACATTGGGAAGAAACAACCTTTAAGCTCTCAAATGGCCAACAAAATAAAAATAAATAAACGAAATCTTGCGCGCACGCACATAGGGGAAGATGGGGAGGATTCGTACAGCGGGAGGCTTCGTACAGAGGTCATATCTCGACTATCCAACATGCTGAAGCTTTCAAAGTTGCATACGGGACTGCCGCTCATATGTATAGGCAGGCAACCCTCCAAAAATGATGGTCTTAGATGAATTATACCTAGATGGTTGGCATGCGTGGCCGTGAAGAGAGACAGAGTATAAGGAGTGGTGTTGCCATGCAATTTTTTTACCTCAACTAGGTTCGTAATTTCATGTCTGGTAGAGGGATCTGGTACACTTGCGCGAAAGACATTTGCGCGAAGGACACTTGCGCGAAGGACATTTGCGCGAGAAGACATTTTCGCGAATGGACATTTTCGCGAGTGGACATTTGCGCGAATGGACACTTGCGCGAATGACATTTGCGCGAGTGGTCATTTGAGCGAAGGACATTTGCGCGAGTGGACATTTGCGCGAATGGACATTTGCGCGAAAAAATCATAAAACTCCTAATATCTCTTGAATTAGACGTCGCAGAGAGTTGCGGATTTCACTACTGTAAAGGAAATTTTGATCTTTTTCTTGTGATATATTTTGCCTTGCCCTAACCCTCCCACTTCCTTCCCAATAACGAAAAATATACTTCAACGTAGACTTTCGTAGCACATTCTACGATGCTACGGGGGATCAGCGTAGCAAACAAAAGACATCAACGCGCACGCACCTTCTTATTACACAAAATGTTATTTTGTGGGCCATCGTAGCACGTGCTACATACAATGCTACGAGGGAAATATCACAAGACTCAATATACATATTTTGAAAGTTCTCACTGATTGACATGGTTGTTCTCCTTGATGGTGGATGGGGAGGTATGTTTTTTTTGCAGAATCGTTAATAGTGTTTAGATTCTACTTGGGGAAAAATCCTATTTTTCCCATTTTCCACCCCCTTCCCCCTGAAAAGGGGGTAAACGCGAACAGCGATGAATCTCCACGACGGTAAGAGCTGGAACGAAATTTTTTTCGGGTACTTCTAGCAGGGCGGCTCGCGCAGCGAGCCGTATTGTTTCATCCCTTCCAGGTCACCCCCCCCCCACCGCGTGGCGAGTGACGCGAGCCACGCGAAGGGGAGTTTTTCAACGCATTTGCTTTATAAAGTGAAATAAAGGCACCCGGACACTGCGCGCAGCGACCCCCCCGCTACTTTTAGACCCCCTCCCCCCCCCCTCCCCCCCCCTCCCCTCCCCCTCCCCTGATCGAATAATCTGATATGGGTGTCGTTTTCGACTAACTTGGGGGTGAGGATTTCGAATTTGATGTCGGCATGGTCGTACTCCAAGGCAGAGGCCGACAAACGCGAGCTGCTTGCAGCTGTCACAGGGGGTTCCCCGGGGTCGCATTGCGGCTCGCTTCGCTCGCCACAACGCTCCCCCCGACTTTAGCCGAAAAAAAAGGTCAAAAATAGGCCATTTTTCGGTTTTTTAATAAAAATGGGGGTCTAGGGGTTCAAGGGGTTCAATTTTTTTTTCGCATTTAAAACTATTTATGATTCCCTACATGACTGTGAAAAAAATTTTCCTCTACGACTCCGTTTTGGAGATACAAACGGGGGGTCGAGAAAGGGGTTCGAGGGGGGGTCAAATTTTTTTTCCCCCCACTCGAATTCAAACCCTCTATATCTATACGATCCCGTAATTGAAACTCCTTAAAAACGACGACATCCGGGAGCAACTTGAAAACGGGGGGTCGGGGGGGTCATTTTTTTTCACAAATAAAAACTATTCGCCCTCCTCCATACGGTAGTGAAAAAATTTTTTGCCTACATGGCTCCACCGCGGAGCCCCCCATTTGGGGGGAAGAAGGGGGGGGGGGAATCTGGAAAAGTCGGAATTTTCCCGAGGTCCCCCGGACCCCCTCTACACATTTCCGCAAAAAAAACATACCTCCCCATCCACCATCAAGGAGAACAATTATGTCAGTCAATGGTAATCCAGCTTTATCATCATCATCATCATCAGCCTATATTTGTCCACTGCTGGACATAGGCCTCCCCTAATGAGCGCCATAGCGCCCTGTCTTCAGCTTGCCGCATCCAGCATCTGCCAGCAGTCTTTCGCAAATCGTCATCCCACCTGGTCGGAGGGCGTCCTACACTACGTTTGCCGAGTCGCGGTCTCCACTCAAGAACACGTTTACCCCAGCGGTTGTCGGTTCTTCTCGAGATATGGCCAGCCCACTGCTACTTCAGCTTGCTAATCCTTTGAGCTATGTCAATAACCTTAGTTCTCTGTCGGATGTACTCGTTACGAATCCTATCCTTCAGAGAAACTCCGAGCATAGCTCTCTCCATAGCTCGCTGGGCGACTTTAAACGGGAGGGGGTCCAAAAGTAGCGGGGGGGTCGCTGCGCGGCTCGCCCCGCGAGCCGCGTGTCCGGGTGCCTGTATTTGACTTTATAAAGCAAATGCGTTGAAAAACTCTCCTTCGCGTGGCTCGCGTCACTCGCCACGCGGTGGGGGGTGGGGTGACCTGGAGGGGATGAAACAATACGGCTCGCTGCGCGAGCCGCCCTGCTAGAAGTACCCGAAAAAAATTTCGTTCCAGCTCTTACCGTCGTGGAGATTCATCGCTGTTCGCGTTTACCCCCTTTTCAGGGGGAAGGGGGTGAAAAATGGTAAAAATAGGATTTTTCCCCAAGTAGAATCTAAACACTATTAACGATTCTGCAAAAAAAAACATACCTCCCCATCCACCATCAAGGAGAACAACCATGTCAATCAGTGAGAACTTTCAAAATATGTATATTGAGTCTTGTGATATTTCCCTCGTAGCATTGTATGTAGCACGTGCTACGATGGCCCACAAAATAACATTTTGTGTAATAAGAAGGTGCGTGCGCGTTGATGTCTTTTGTTTGTTACGCTGATCCCCCGTAGCATCGTAGAATGTGCTACGAAAGTCTACGTTGAAGTATATTTTTCGTTATTGGGAAGGAAGTGGGAGGGTTAGGGCAAGGCAAAATATATCACAAGAAAAAGATCAAAATTTCCTTTACAGTAGTGAAATCCGCAACTCTCTGCGACGTCTAATTCAAGAGATATTAGGAGTTTTATGATTTTTTCGCGCAAATGTCCATTCGCGCAAATGTCCACTCGCGCAAATGTCCTTCACTCAAATGACCACTCGCGCAAATGTCATTCGCGCAAGTGTCCATTCGCGCAAATGTCCACTCGCGCAAATGTCCATTCGCGAAAATGTCTTCTCGCGCAAATGTCCTTCGCGCAAGTGTCCTTCGCGCAAATGTCTTTCGCGCAAGTGTCCTGATACCGTACGCAAACGCACCACGTTCAAACCCTTCTTTGAATATAAAAATATTAATTTTAGTTTACCTACATTATGCTATGCCTACATAGATAGATATTTTTTATTTTGGGGGAGAAGGTGGTATTTCCTCCAAATATTGGCAGAGGCAGATCTCCTCTGACCGGGCACCCACCGGGCCGACCCAGCTGGTCCACTGGCCCGGTGGTCTTGCGACCGACAGTCCTCTGACCGGGCACCGAGCGAGCCGACCCAGCTGGTCCACTGCTGCACTGGCCCGGTGGTCTTGCGACCGACAGTTGATGTCGGATAGTCCTATAAGGTCGGTTGCAACTGGATCAATCCTTTGCGCGATCTAGGAATTGTAGATAGATAGATAGATAGAAAACACTTTATTGTACCACACAAACACAAAATACAATACAAAAGGAAATACAAGAAATATAGGAAGTACAAAGGGCGGCCTTATCGCTTTAAGCGATCTCTTCCAGGCAACCTTGGGATGGACTGGACATAAAAGAACAAAATAGACGGTGGCATTTGAGTGATATGAAAATAAAATAATAACATTGAAAGAATAACATTGAAGAATTGTGCTCTTTTTGCACTCCAATGATTCTCCAATTTGTTTTAACGACATCTAGCGAATATCGGTTGAAGCGCTTAGGTAGGTTACAGTATTGAAGTCAGCTTTGTAGTTCCGTTTATATTCGCTAGAGGTCGCTACATTTATTATACATAGAAAACGACCAGAGCACCCTTACTCTGCAGATCGTACAATTATTTGTCTCGAGGCGAGAATCGATCGAGAATAGCAATCAATACTTAGATACTCGTACAGCCGTTTATGTTACTGTCGAATTTTCAAGGGAATCACATACACACAAAACTAAAATGGTACTTTCCGTTCACCAAGAACCATGAAATTTGTTAAGAAGCTACTGGACAATGCAGTGTTAAAGCGGCAGGGGGCGTTGGGGTGCAGAGCAGGGGCCCCCATCAGCCCCCGGCCGCCGCGGCGCCGCCCACACCGCGCGATGCAGCAGCGTGGCCGCCGCGGCGCCGCCCAGTGGTCCAACCCAGTACACCTGCAACACCACACATCACGTTATACCTTCGTTATACCTTTGTTTGTAATTCTTTAGGTAAGTTGTTAATAAGTAGATAAGTACTCGTAGCTCATATTGGTGTTGGGTAATCTAAGAATTCAATTATGAAAATGCTATCAATAAAGATTTTCTTATTCTTAATTAATAACGTTATGCTGGCGTACCCACAAACAATGGTCATTACTTCTTAAACCAAGGAGGCGCTATTTATTTTACTTTTGCACTGATTATACTCTATTTATACGCTATTTATTAGGCATAACAACAAACGTGAATTCGGTTATGTGTACGATACCATCACGGACACAGAAGTTGTCATGTGTAGGAATCGCGGCTAGCTCTTCCCGGGACGCTGATATAAAAGTCGAGTATAGGAACAATAGCTGTATTGTGTATAACTACGACTAGGTAATTATGATGTTAATGAGTGCGGTTTGAATGGCTGCTGCTGATGCACTGACCTGCGCAGGCGCTCGGTCCGCGCTCGCGACACGAGTAACCTACTTAGGTCAAACTGCTGATGATGCTGATATCCCTACGTGATCGATGTATCGAACATACTCCCGAGGGCGAGGTACGAGATGAGAATGAGATGAGGCGCTACAATTGAGGGGGTTAGTGTTACATAGGTGATCAATGTTTTGCTTAGGCTAGGTGAATGTTAGGACAATGCTTTTAATGTTTCGTAATCTAAATGATTGCTGATGGCTTGGTTACAAAACAAATCCCTATTCTAAACACTGATGGTCTGCTCGCTGATTGTCACGCACCGGCGCGCGCGGAGGACTAGCTGACGGCTCGTCTGCTTCGCCTCCACAGGAAAGCCAGGAACGCTGCGATGCCTGCTGCTAATACGCTGTACGATATTGCGTATTGGTAAATATCGTGCGTTATTAAGGTCACCTCCTGTCGTGCTGCTTCCTTCATCGCGCTGATTTGCATCGGCTGCTGCTGGACTCTGTGTGGGTAGCTCCCCAACGCAGTGCTGGCTGAAGATGCAGGGGGCGCCAGCGGCGGCTAGCTTCTGCCGCTGCTGGTGCGTCGTTGGTGCGGTTCGCTCCGCACGACTGCTCTGCTCTGGTGATGAAGGCGTGAGCGCTTCGCCCACTGCTGCTACTGGTGCGTCGTTGGTGCGGTTCGCTCCGCACGACTGCTCTGCTCTGGTGATAAAGGCGTGAGCGCTTCGCCCACTGCTGCTACTGGTGCGTCGTTGGTGCGGTTCGCTCCGCACGACTGCTCTGCTCTGGTGATGAAGGCGTGAGCGCTTCGCCCACTGCTGCTACTGGTGCGTCGTTGGTGCGGTTCGCTCCGCACGACTGCTCTGCTCTGGTGATAAAGGCGTGAGCGGTTCGCTCACTGCTGCTGCTAGTGCGTCGTGGGTGCGGTTCGCTTCACACGACTGCTCTGCTCTGGTGATAAAGGCGTGAGCGGTTCGCTCACTGCTGCTGTTGGTGCGTCGTGGGTGCGGTTCGCTCCGCACGACTGCTCTGCTGGTGCTGAGGTCGTGAGCGTTTCGCTCACTGCTGCTGCTGGTACGTCGTGGGTGCAGTTCGCTCCGCACGACTGCTTTGTGCTGGTGCTGAGGGCGCGAGCGGTTCGCTCGCTGCTGCTGCTGGCCTGACTGGGTAGCTCCCCACGTCAGGTGTCGATGTTACCTCTCCAATAAGCTCACTGGTAAAGCTATGACCACTGCAATCCAATTGCTGCTGGTACGTTCGAAGCACTCACGGTACGACTGTTTACGATCGCGCTATGAAACCCCGAACGAAAGCTCGAAGGACCATGTAGGAATCGCGGCTAGCTCTTCCCGGGACGCTGATATAAAAGTCGAGTATAGGAACAATAGCTGTATTGTGTATAACTACGACTAATTATGATGTTAATGAGTGCGGTTTGAATGGCTGCTGCTGATGCACTGACCTGCGCAGGCGCTCGGTCCGCGCTCGCGACACGAGTAACCTACTTAGGTCAAACTGCTGATGATGCTGATATACCTACGTGATCGATGTATCGAACATCATGAGCGTTTTCGTCTGCCATTGCCTTTCACACGGTTTTGAAGGTAAAAGTCAAAATCAATAACTTTATTTCTTTAGGGTTAAAAAATAAGCACTTAGACACGTCAAATTTAATACTATAAACAGGTTTATAGTATTCAATTATTATTAATTATTTATAGTATGCGTCCAGCAGTGGGCCAATATAGGCTGTTGAGGAAGTATTGTTCACCGATTAGTCGCGGCTTTTAGGGACAGACCCTATTATATTATTTCCTTCCATTTTGCGGACAAGCCACTTCGCGGACTCGTAAGAGAAGCAGGCGGGTCATCGTCTCGCCCAAGCCGGGCGCCGGGCAAGGACCACAGATACCCAGCTGACCAGTGGCTAACCTCCTGGAACGTAAGAGAAGCAGGCGGGTCATCGTCTCGCCCAAGCCGGGCGCCGGGCAAGGACTACAGATACCCAGCTGGCCAGTGGCTAACCTCCTGGAACGTAAGAGAAGCAGGCGGGTCATTGTCTCGCCCAAGCCGGGCGCCGGGCAAGGACTACAGATACCCAGCTGGCCAGTGGCTAACCTCCTGGAACGTAAGAGAAGCAGGCGGGTCATCGTCTCGCCCAAGCCGGGCGCCGGGCAAGGACTACAGATACCCAGCTGGCCAGTGGCTAACCTCCTGGAACGTAAGAGAAGCAGGCGGGTCATCGTCTCGCCCAAGCCGGGCGCCGGGCAAGGACCACAGATACCCAGCTGGCCAGTGGCTAGCCTCCTGGAACGCGTGCTCCTGGGACGCCTGGCTCTTACTATTGACCTGCACCCGGTGACATTCGGTTACAGGAGTAGCCAGGCCACTCCACCACATTCTCTTCTCGGACCATCTCTACCGTGGAGTTCCGCCTACGCCCCTGGGCGAGGTATGTCGCTCCTCACAGCGTCGCAGTCAGCAGCATGCAGCGGCTGCTGGACATCCTGCTGGTATGGCTGGACAAATCGCGCATGGCCGTCAACGTGGAGAACAGGTTCAAGTTGAGACAGACGCGCGTCGCCTGAGCGCTGCTCCGACCTTCCCCGGGATCTCTCAGACGAGAGAGATGTGAGGAGCCAGGTGCGGTGTCCAGGTGTCCAGGTGCCACATCCCGCTGCAAGGTATGAATGAGTATTGCGTTGCTTGTGTGCACCTTCTGCACGCGCGCGATAGAGGGGCGTGCATTTTAAGAATGGCCTTTATTCATTAACGGGTTGTCTGATTTCACTCATTCTTGTTTTGTTAGAAAGAAACTATTGAAATTCATACAGAATCTGTTCCGCAAACCACATAAAACAGCATCATCATCAGCCTATATTGGTCCACTGCTGGACATAGGCCTCCCATAATGAGCGCTGTAGAGCCTTGTCTTCAGCTTCCCGCATCCAGCATTTATTTGCCTGCAGTCTTTCGTAGGTTATCATCTCACCTAGCCAGATGGTGTCTTACACAGGGTTTGCCGAGTCACGGTCTCAACTCATGAACAATTTAATGATGGGAGCCCGCTGCCGCTGCTCTGTACACGGAAGCTACAATACAATACAATTTTTTATTAATAACGCCAAGTTACAAGTCAAAACGATATAGGTAAGCAATATAATATTCAATATTGTCCTCATATAATAATAATGGTATCTAATTATAATACACATTTAATTGATTATTTATATAACATTTATTATTGTAATTAAATTTAAATAATAGGTAAAGCGTAGAACTCGTCTACAGAGTAAAAAGAACTCTCTAAGAGCCATTTTTTCAATCTATTTTTAAATATCATGGTGGAAGTTGCATCCTTTTTAATTGTGTCAGGTAGCCTATTGTACACCGAGGGACCCATTATATACACGGACCTCTCCGACTTGCGTAGCTTGTGCGGGGGCGTGACGAGGACGTGAGCGAACCTGTCACTGCGCAGAGCGCGGTCCGAGTTCACACCCCTCCTCTGGAATCTGTCGATGTTTTTGTGAGTAAAGAGGGCTACTTGATATATCAGTTCGCAGGGGAGAGGCATGATCATCAGCTCTTTAAAATAAGTCTCTAACAATAAGTTTATTTAGATAATGTGTCCTACCCTCAACTACTTTATGCTTACTTTATTTTTACTATGTTGTATTACTATCACTAATATTGATTTGCAATGTTTTATAATGTTTTCTAAGCCTACAAAATTAATATATAATTAAAAACGTGGAAGAGCGAAGCCACCTAACACAAGTATTTCCATAATACTTATAAGGTGTCTTCTACTATGATTATGACTATGTAGGTATACCTTATTGATGAATAAAACATTTGTATTTGTATTGTATTGTATTAAAAAGGTCTCTGCATGACACATCGTCATCTACGCCCACGATTGCGCGCACTGCTCGTTTCTGCATGACGAAGGCCCGCTCGACATCCGCGGCCCGCGCCCACAGCTCCACACCGTAGGTGAGAATGCTGTGGACGGTCGCAAAGTAACACGATATTACTACGCTACGAGACGCGGTGCCAGCGAGCCGCCGCAATGCGAAACAGGTGCGGCCTAATTTGGAGCAGAACTCCTCTATATGTGGCTCCCAGGTGAGTCCACTGTCGATATAGAAACCCAGTAGCTTTGTTGTGTCGACCATCTGCAGCGCGGTGTTGCCGGCAATGACTGTACAGGGTGGCGATGTTGTGCCATTTAGGCGGAAGGTCATGTAGCAGGTTTTTTCACTATTGAGGGCTAAACCGTTTGATTTAAACCATCGTTCGAGCCTTTGAACCACATTGTTCAGTCTAAGCTCCAGTTCGAGTGTTGACGGCGCAGTCACGATGGCCGCCACGTCGTCGGCGTACATGTAGACATGCGCGTCGCTCACGGACTCGGGTAGGTCGTTGAGCAGTAGGCTGAACAATGTGTTCGACAGGCAAGAACCTTGCGGTACCCCCATAGAGTTCTCCAGCTCTACTGACCTAACGCGCCCTTGGTCGCCAACCACTGTCTGCGTACGGTGCGACATAAAGGAGGTTAGCAGGGACAGCGCCGGACCGCATATGCCGTAGAATTTCAGTTTGTTGGCGATCAGGTTGGGTAGTGGAGGCGGCCGCGGCGGCCCCGGTGCTGGTCGTTTCGGTGCGGGCTGGTCGGCGCAGGCGATGCGCGCCGGACGCGGCAGGGGCCCGGCTCCGCTACGAAACCACTCGCTTATTTCTGTACTGAGTGGCCAGTTCTCTGCCGCCATGAAAAACTCAAATAGGCTGCTGGGTACAGTTATGCCAAACGACGAATAGTGGCTATGTGATAGCTTAAGTTTTTCCACGCTATATTGGTTGCAGGGGTTCTTTTTATTCATATACGACACGATTGCTTCGGGTGTCGTTTCTGGCTTAAAAAAGCACGCATTTTGCGTACACGTTCCACTGTCTGTAGCTCGCTGTCGATCGAGCCGTTTTCCCTTATAACATTACGACGATGTACCGGTCGTCTCCTAGGTTTACGTACAATTTTAGTCCAATCTTCTGCTGCGTCTGCGGTCTGAGTAGCATCATACGATCCATTTGTAGGAGTCAGTGGCAGAAGCGGCGGCGACCCGAGCAGCCGGCGGCGGGGCACACTAGCAGGAGTGGCCGCCGGCTCGGGCGCGCGCCGACTGCGGCTCCGCGCGCGCTCTGTCGCTGGCTTCCACCAGCCAGCTACGGCGGCGGCGGCGCGGGCGACGAGGAGTGCCTGATCACGCGCAGGAGCGGGGATCGCCGCCGTGTGCGTGCGTGTAGACGCTGCGTACGTTTGTTACCTCGTTCTTTTGTTGCGGCTGTGGGTGGTCGGTTGAGCGATGTTTCTTTGTTGTGTGGCGGTAGAGCCACATGTCTTTGGCTTCGTTGCGACTAGGTTCGATTGCGACCTACCCGCTTCGTCAGGTATTGGCAAGTTCTTTGCTTCTAACATCGCGATTTTATCTTCGATATTTTTCAAATTCTTGATTACGGAGTCGAGTTTTTGCTCAAACGGCGCGAAGAATTTAATCAGTACCTAGTTTTTCTAGGCAATCTAGCGTCGACTTAGCCATTTTTTGCTATTATTTGTATGACCAACAAGGTAGTGGTGCTCGCAAATGCGACTGATCGCAGTGAGTGCGCGCACGGTACTTGTGACCGTAGTTAGACTTGTTACGCTAAATGTGACCGTAGCGTAGGTTTGTATGATTTGATTTACAGAGCACCCAACGGGCGTGAAACAGTTAGTGCCGGCCGGAGCGATGCGGCGGGGCTGGCGCGTGTCGGTGTCTCTACAACTCACCCAGTGGTCGGTCCAGTGGTTGGCTCGCAGAGCGGGGCCGAAGCTGCGCGCGGGGTTCATGCCGGCGCCGGACAGCGGCCCCGCGACGGAGGCGAGCGCTCCCACTGTAGCGCCAATTCGCAGCGGCCAAGAGTCCCCCGGGGGCCCGCGCCACTGCGCCACGTTGGCGAGCGCCAGCACCGCGCCGCAGGCAGCCTCGGCTGCCAGCGCCGCCGCACGTCCGCCCTGCGCCGGCGGCAAGGTGAGCGCGGCGAGGGGCGCGAGGCGGGGCCGCAGCGCGTGCACGGCCCAGGCGCCCAGGGCGCTCCCGCCCAGCTGCGCCGCCACCTCGACGAGGGCGCGGGCCCCCCGCATGCGGCCGCACAGCCACGCCGCGCCTGTCACGCAAGGGTTGAACTGCGCGCCCGAGATGCCGCCGAAGCACTGCAATATAAGTTTATAAATAGTAATTATTAGCAAAAATTATCACTCGCGTCTGGTCGATGCGACGCGTGACCCGAGAGCCGGTGAGTATCTGGCACAGCGCATCAGCATTGCCATACAGCGGTGCAATGCAGCCAGCGTCTGGTGTATGCGACGCGTGACCCGAGAGCCGGTGAGTATCTGGCACAGCGCATCAGCATTGCCGTACAGCGGGGCAATGAAGCCAGCGTCTGGTGTATGCGACGCGTAACCCGAGAGCCGGTGAGTATCTGGCACAGCGCATCAGCATTGCCGTACAGCGGGGCAATGAAGCCAGCGTCTGGTGTATGCGACGCGTGACCCGAGAGCCGGTGAGTATCTGGCACAGCGCATCCGCATTGCCATACAGCGCGGGGCAATGAAGCCAGCGTCTGGTGTATGCGACGCGTAACCCGAGAGCCGGTGAGTATCTGGCACAGCGCATCAGCATTGCCGTACAGCGGGGCAATGAAGCCAGCGTCTGGTGTATGCGACGCGTGACCCGAGAGCCGGTGAGTATCTGGCACAGCGCATCCGCATTGCCGTACAGCGGGGCAATGAAGCCAGCGTCTGGTGTATGCGACGCGTAACCCGAGAGCCGGTGAGTATCTGGCACAGCGCATCAGCATTGCCGTACAGCGGGGCAATGAAGCCAGCGTCTGGTGTATGCGACGCGTGACCCGAGAGCCGGTGAGTATCTGGCACAGCGCATCCGCATTGCCATACAGCGCGGGGCAATGAAGCCAGCGTCTGGTGTATGCGACGCGTGACCCGAGAGCCGGTGAGTATCTGGCACAGCGCATCAGGTACAGCGGGGCAATGCAGTCAGCGTCTGGTGTATGCGACGCGTGACCCGAGAGCCGGTGAGTATCTGGCACAGCGCATCAGGTACAGCGGGGCAATGAAGCCAGCGTCTGGTGTATGCGACGCGTAACCCGAGAGCCGGTGAGTATCTGGCACAGCGCATCAGGTACAGCGGGGCAATGCAGTCAGCGTCTGGTGTATGCGACGCGTGACCCGAGAGCCGGTGAGTATCTGGCACAGCGCATCCGCATTGCCATACAGCGCGGGGCAATGAAGCCAGCGTCTGGTGTATGCGACGCGTAACCCGAGAGCCGGTGAGTATCTGGCACAGCGCATCAGCATTGCCGTACAGCGGGGCAATGAAGCCAGCGTCTGGTGTATGCGACGCGTGACCCGAGAGCCGGTGAGTATCTGGCACAGCGCATCCGCATTGCCATACAGCGCGGGGCAATGAAGCCAGCGTCTGGTGTATGCGACGCGTGACCCGAGAGCCGGTGAGTATCTGGCACAGCGCATCAGCATTGCCGTACAGCGGGGCAATGAAGCCAGCGTCTGGTGTATGCGACGCGTGACCCGAGAGCCGGTGAGTATCTGGCACAGCGCATCCGCATTGCCATACAGCGCGGGGCAATGAAGCCAGCGTCTGGTGTATGCGACGCGTAACCCGAGAGCCGGTGAGTATCTGGCACAGCGCATCAGCATTGCCGTACAGCGGGGCAATGAAGCCAGCGTCTGGTGTATGCGACGCGTGACCCGAGAGCCGGTGAGTATCTGGCACAGCGCATCCGCATTGCCATACAGCGCGGGGCAATGAAGCCAGCGTCTGGTGTATGCGACGCGTGACCCGAGAGCCGGTGAGTATCTGGCACAGCGCATCAGCATTGCCGTACAGCGGGGCAATGAAGCCAGCGTCTGGTGTATGCGACGCGTGACCCGAGAGCCGGTGAGTATCTGGCACAGCGCATCCGCATTGCCATACAGCGGGGCAATGAAGCCAGCGTCTGGTGTATGCGACGCGTGACCCGAGAGCCGGTGAGTATCTGGCACAGCGCATCAGCATTGCCGTACAGCGGGGCAATGAAGCCAGCGTCTGGTGTATGCGACGCGTGACCCGAGAGCCGGTGAGTATCTGGCACAGCGCATCCGCATTGCCATACAGCGCGGGGCAATGAAGCCAGCGTCTGGTGTATGCGACGCGTAACCCGAGAGCCGGTGAGTATCTGGCACAGCGCATCCGCATTGCCATACAGCGCGGGGCAATGAAGCCAGCGTCTGGTGTATGCGACGCGTGACCCGAGAGCCGGTGAGTATCTGGCACAGCGCATCAGCATTGCCGTACAGCGGGGCAATGAAGCCAGCGTCTGGTGTATGCGACGCGTGACCCGAGAGCCGGTGAGTATCTGGCACAGCGCATCCGCATTGCCATACAGCGCGAGGCAATGAAGCCAGCGTCTGGTGTATGCGACGCGTGACCCGAGAGCCGGTGAGTATCTGGCACAGCGCATCAGCATTGCCGTACAGCGGGGCAATGAAGCCAGCGTCTGGTGTATGCGACGCGTGACCCGAGAGCCGGTGAGTATCTGGCACAGCGCATCAGCATTGCCGTACAGCGGGGAAATGAAGCCAGCGTCTGGTAAATGCGACGCGTGACCCGAGAGCCGGTGAGTATCTGGCACAGCGCATCCGCATTGCCATACAGCGCGGGGCAATGAAGCCAGCGTCTGGTGTATGCGACGCGTGACCCAAGAGCCGGTGAGTATCTGGCACAGCGCATCAGCATTGCCGTACAGCGGGGCAATGAAGCCAGCGTCTGGTGTATGCGACGCGTGACCCGAGAGCCGGTGAGTATCTGGCACAGCGCATCAGCATTGCCGTACAGCGGGGCAATGAAGCCAGCGTCTGGTGTATGCGACGCGTGACCCGAGAGCCGGTGAGTATCTGGCACAGCGCATCCGCATTGCCATACAGCGCGGGGCAATGAAGCCAGCGTCTGGTGTATGCGACGCGTAACCCGAGAGCCGGTGAGTATCTGGCACAGCGCATCAGCATTGCCGTACAGCGGGGCAATGAAGCCAGCGTCTGGTGTATGCGACGCGTGACCCGAGAGCCGGTGAGTATCTGGCACAGCGCATCCGCATTGCCATACAGCGCGGGGCAATGAAGCCAGCGTCTGGTGTATGCGACGCGTGACCCGAGAGCCGGTGAGTATCTGGCACAGCGCATCAGCATTGCCGTACAGCGGGGCAATGAAGCCAGCGTCTGGTGTATGCGACGCGTGACCCGAGAGCCGGTGAGTATCTGGCACAGCGCATCCGCATTGCCATACAGCGCGGGGCAATGAAGCCAGCGTCTGGTGTATGCGACGCGTAACCCGAGAGCCGGTGAGTATCTGGCACAGCGCATCAGCATTGCCATACAGCGCGGGGCAATGAAGCCAGCAGCGTCTGGTGTATGCGACGCGTAACCCAAGAGCCGGTGAGTATCTGGCACAGCGCATCAGCATTGCCATACAGCGCGGGGCAATGAAGCCAGCGTCTGGTGTATGCGACGCGTGACCCGAGAGCCGGTGAGTATCTGGCACAGCGCATCCGCATTGCCATACAGCGCGGGGCAATGAAGCCAGCGTCTGGTGTATGCGACGCGTGACCCGAGAGCCGGTGAGTATCTGGCACAGCGCATCAGCATTGCCGTACAGCGGGGCAATGAAGCCAGCGTCTGGTGTATGCGACGCGTGACCCGAGAGCCGGTGAGTATCTGGCACAGCGCATCCGCATTGCCATACAGCGGGGCAATGCAGCCAGCGTCTGGTCGATGCGACGCGTGACCCGAGAGCCGGTGAGTATCTGTCACAGCGCATCCGCATTGCCATACAGCGGGGCAATGAAGCCAGCGTCTGGTGTATGCGACGCGTGACCCGAGAGCCGGTGAGTATCTGGCACAGCGCATCCGCATTGCCATACAGCGGGGCAATGCAGCCAGCGTCTGGTGTATGCGACGCGTGACCCGAGAGCCGGTGAGTATCTGGCACAGCGCATCCGCATTGCCATACAGCGGGGCAATGAAGCCAGCGTCTGGTCGATGCGACGCGTGACCCGAGAGCCGGTGAGTATCTGGCACAGCGCATCCGCATTGCCATACAGCGCGGGGCAATGAAGCCAGCGTCTGGTGTATGCGACGCGTGACCCGAGAGCCGGTGAGTATCTGGCACAGCGCATCCGCATTGCCATACAGCGGGGCAATGAAGCCAGCGTCTGGTCGATGCGACGCGTGACTCGAGAGCCGGTGAGTATCTGGCACAGCGCATCCGCATTGCCATACAGCGGGGCAATGAAGCCAGCGTCTGGTCGATGCGACGCGTGACCCGAGAGCCGGTGAGTATCTGGCACAGCGCATCCGCATTGCCATACAGCGGGGCAATGAAGCCAGCGTCTGGTCGATGCGACGCGTGACCCGAGAGCCGGTGAGTATCTGTCACAGCGCATCCGCATTGCCATACAGCGGGGCAATGCAGCCAGCGTCTGGTGTATGCGACGCGTGACCCGAGAGCCGGTGAGTATCTGGCACAGCGCATCAGCATTGCCATACAGCGGGGCAATGCAGCCAGCGTCTGGTGTATGCGACGCGTGACCCGAGAGCCGGTGAGTATCTGGCACAGCGCATCAGCATTGCCGTACAGCGGGGCAATGAAGCCAGCGTCTGGTGTATGCGACACCGCGTGTGGAACCTACATGTGCGCGCGTGCCTTCTAGACCAGGGTAGAAGCCTTGAAAAATAATAAAAAGTGAAAAAAAATAATAGTAGGATGAAACCCATTAGAAAAGGAGGGGAATATTATAAAAATGAAAGGAAAAATAATTTACGGGCGATCTGAGGTCGGGAAGGGGATGGGGGTGAGTTTTTAAGGGTAAAAAATGGTTTTTCTCGATTTCCGGCAAAACTAAAAGTCGTATCGAAAAAAATCAAATGGCAAAGTTGTAGGTAATAAAAAGATCTAAAACTTTTGTATATACACTTTTTTCACACAACTTCAAAATTTATGTGAAAAATCCAAAAAACCAAGTTTTTGGTTTTTTATTTTTATCTTTTACAAAAAAAAATTTTTTTTAACGAAATTTGGTGAAAACTTACCTTTTTATGCCCCAAATACGCTGTAATTTATTTGATTAAAAATATTTATTTTTTCACCTTATTTTGAATTAATATCAAAAAAACACCCTAATTTTCAATCGAAAATTCACCCGTCAAAATATCAGCTTTTTTCAAAAAGTTGGTATGGTTTCTGTTCGTTGAAATCTCTACTTTCCGATGGTGAAAAAAAAAAAAATATGTTACTACAGTAAATCTTCTCAAAAAATGCAAAAAATAAAAAAAAACTTGAATTCGAAAATTTTTTTTTAATTATTATAAATAATTTTGAGCTATTTATTAAAATTTACACTTTAATTACTCGAAAAACGTTAGATTACATGTGACATTGATAACAAAAAAATTGCAAATAAAAATATACTACTATAATTAACAAACAAATAAGTTAATAAAATTAATATTTAATAAGACATCTACAATATTTGGAGAAAGTTGTCGAATCTTCTTTAAATTATATGCGTAGATGCCTATTTATAACTATTTAAAGATAAATTATATATACCTGAGTAGATATACCTGAGTGACCTACGAAAAATTGTAGCCCATCAAAAGGTATTTCGTGGAGAAGTGGGGAAGGGGCTAGGCGGGTCTGGGTCTTACTACATACATACCTACTATTATATACTATATATTTCGTAGCAGCTGTTACAACCGTTAGCCTAACCAGTATTCGAAATACAGTACAGTATACAACATCGTTTATAAAAATACACGTGCACGTTAAGTTTCTTGAAGATAATTGTGACAAGTTTACTTAAAAAAACAAAAAAACTTTTCGAATCTGCATAGGAAGGTAAATACTATCTCTATTTTTATCTGTATCAATCAACTCAAACATAAAAATCGTAATATTTTCTTAAAATAATAGTATGCTTAACGTAACATAACCTAAAGATTGAAATTAAATGATATTTTAGTACAAGATAAAAAAATAATAATCTCCTTAATTTTGAACAAACAAATTTAGTTAATACCATGAAAAAAAAATATATTTCAAAGTACATAAAAAATATATTAAAAATCTATAAAATATATATCGTAAATGTATTTTTAATAACAAACTTTTGGCCGATTTCCATATATATTTAAAACATTTTTAATACATTTATAATATATTTTTTATACATTTTGACATTTATTTCTTCAATATTTTTTTTTTTCATGGAAGTTTATTCACGATAAAATAGTGAAGGCATTATTAATTCGATTTTGTCTTTTCAGATTATCAGTATGGATGAATCTGTTTGTATCATCTGCAATAAGACAGATGATAAGCAAGTGTATGCAATAAAAAAAGCAGCTTTGAATCGTTTAGTGGTATCCAGCAAGAAAAGAATCGACAATAAATACAAAAAATTTGAGACTTTGACATCAGCTTTTATTCATCGAAGTTGTCAAAGTCAATTTTTCGAATTCAAGTTTTTTTTTGATTTTTTGCATTTTCTGAGAAGATTTACTGTAGTAACATATATTTTTTTTTTCACCATCGGAAAGTAGAGATTTCAACGAACAGAAACCATACCAACTTTTTGAAAAAAGCTGATATTTTGACGGGTGAATTTTCGATTGAAAATTAGGGTGTTTTTTTGATATTAATTCAAAATAAGGTGAAAAAATAAATATTTTTAATCAAATAAATTACAGCGTATTTGGGACATAAAAAGGTAAGTTTTCACCAAATTTCGTTAAAAAAAAAATTTTTTTGTAAAAGAAAAATAAAAAACCAAAAACTTGGTTTTTTGGATTTTTCACATAAATTTTGAGGTTATGTGAAAAAAGTGTATATACAAAAGTTTTAGATCTTTTTATTACCTACAACTTTGCCATTTGATTTTTTTCGATACGACTTTTAGTTTTGCCGGAAATCGAGAAAAACCATTTTTTACCCTTAAAAACTCACCCCCATCCCCTTCCCGACCTCAGATCGCCCGTAAATTATTTTTCCTTTCATTTTTATAATATTCCCCTCCTTTTCTAATGGGTTTCATCCTACTATTATTTTTTTCACTTTTTATTATTTTTCAAGGCTTCTACCCTGGTCTAGAAGGCACGCGCGCACATGTAGGTTCCACACGCGGTGTCGCGGGGAGCGGGCGGGGGGAGAGCAAAATATCGGCGGTTTTGTCAGCTACGGCCGGCGACATGTCCACTATCGCTGACCCTAATGATGACGCCGACATTTTTTGCGCTCCTCGCTTCATGTTGACGTACGAAGCCTCAGGTGACCTAGTTGCCGTGGCTGCACGCAGTGATGCAACCTCTGAGCGAAGGTCACAGATAGTAACTTCTGACGCCTCCAACTTCACCTTAACTTCAACCAGACTAGCTTTAAGATTAGTGACATCCTTCAGCAGTCTGGTCACATCGACGTGGTCGAACGTCACGGGGGGCAGCTTATGCAGCTCCTTCGCAACGAAGTCAGGCACGTCGTCGTTTATGTGTACGCTACCATCACGGACACTCCTGTCATGACTTGCGCCTCCTTGGTTTAAAAAATAATGACCATTGTTTGTGGGTACGCCAAGTGAAAGAGATAGAGATAATGCGTCGTCATGTTCCTAGAACTTTACATCAACTTTTTATAGTGTTTGATCACGAATTTGCATAAAGTATGACTACTGGGAGAGGAAGTACTTCACGCACTATTTATACATATAGGATTACATTAAGAAAACCTCGTTTTCTATAGGAACTATTTCGGTTTTTAATGGGTACGCTAGCATAACGCCAGCTCAGGTGTTATTTTATAGTCTTGTTCTATATCTCTGTTCCTATGAGAGTAATCATTATGAAATTTTGCATAGCTAAAACGCTATTTATACACTATTTTTGTGTATAAATTTTGTTGCTATAATATAAGCCGTTTTTGAGAACGGTCGTGTGTACGCTAGCTTGATCGTTATTTATTTATTTATTTATTTATTGATCACCAACATAGTGTACACTAAAACTAGCATATAGTTAGACCTTAATAAAAACATGTTAAGTGTCACTATAATTATAGGTGAAAACAGCATGCAAAAAATAATCCTGAGCGAGTAACATATACCTAGATAAAACGTAAATAATATAATGTAAAAGTTAAATAATTGAATTCATTCATGTAGAGTACAAAAAATAAAACAATAAGATAACATAAAAATGGCTAAAAAATAACAATAAAATTATAACACAATAAATTTATGATAATAATGTCACTTAAAAATAAAATTGGAGATTATAATTTTGAGGAGCAAGAACTACATTTTTTTTGTCGAAAAATGGCCTTGAGCCTATGCACATTGTCAGCAAATATATCTACAGTTGTGGATTGGCTCAGAGAGTTATACTGCCTTGCAACTCTAGTTAAGGGTGAGTGATATCCTAGGTTAGATTTAGACCCGTCCAGACAAAACAGGTTAAACCTCGAAGCCCTGGGCAGTTTGTATGGGAGAGAGAACGACACTGTAGCCAATAAATCTGGGGCGTCAAGGATACCGTTTACTAATTTAAAAAGAAACACCATATCGAGCATGAGTCTTCGGTCAGCCAATGTGGAGATCCCAAAGTGCGTTAATCTGTCCTCGTAGCTCAACAGCTTTTTGCCCAAATTGCAAGAATAAGTCAAGTGCCACAGAAAGCGCCTCTGAACGCTTTCCAGGCGTTTTTTATGAACTTCATAGAAAGGACTCCATGCAACACTTCCATACTCCAATCCACTGCGCACAAGAGAATTGTAGAGCAAAATTTTTGTAGACGGCGATTTGAAATGTCTGCTATTACGCAAAACGAAACCAAGGCACTTAAATCCTTTGTTGGTAATGTTGTCAATGTGAACATTAAGACACAGTTTACGATCAAGTATGACCCCAAGGTCCCGCACTTCGTCCATATTTCTCAGCATGGTATCTTTGATGAAGTAATTTGGTCGCACAAAGGACTTTTTGCGTGTGAAGAAGATAGCTTGACATTTAGAGATGTTCAGACACATGCCATTCGTGTCGCACCAAGTATCAAGCCTGTTCAGGTCTTCTTGCAACAAAGCGGCATCAAGATCACCATCTATGGAGCGGAAAATTTTTAGGTCGTCAGCAAAAAGTAAACTTTTTGAATATTTAAAGCAGTCTACAATATCATTGATAAAGATGTTAAAGAGCATAGGACCCAGAATTGAGCCCTGGGGCACCCCGGAACGAACCAGAAATGGATCAGAGGAACAACCATTCACTACAACAGATGACTTTCTTTGTAGCAGGTACGAACTACACCAACTCAACAAAGGTTCGACAATACCATGGACAGAAAGCTTGCGAATAAGGATTGTGTGGTTCACTTTATCGAATGCCTTGCTGAAGTCAGTATAAATCGCACTGACCGAAGACCGCTTGTCGAGAATAGAAGACACCCCGCTAACAAAGGATACAAGATTAGTGGTCGTGGATCTGTTCCTCATGAAGCCATGTTGTTGCTGTGTAATTATGTTTTTAAAGTGCCAAGATAACAAAGGATGTAATACCTTTTCGAATACCTTCGCGAAAGTAGGAAGTAAAGAGATGGGCCTGTAATTCGCAACAAGATTCACGTCACCAGCTTTATGGAGCGGTACGATGAGAGCTTCCTTCCAGCTATCCGGAAACGACCCGGTCCTCAGAGATCGGTTAAATATCAGGCACAAAGGGAAAGCTAAAGCTGCCGCGCACTTGACCGCAAAAATTGAGGGGATGCCATCCGAGCCGGCGCCCTTATTGCAATTGAGTCTTTTTAACACATTAAGGACCTGCGTGCATTCGAATTGGACAAGAGATAAGTAATTATTTGTGGCTTTGACATCACATGAAGAATACGGCTGAGGAGTAATTGAGCCATCGGTGTAAACAGAAGCGAAATTCTTGGCAAAAAGGTTACATATATCAACACCAGCTGAAGCCTTTTCATCTTCAAAAGTCATTTGTGAGGGGTAACGACAATAACTATTCCTTTTATTTTTTATGAATGACCAGAAGAGTTTTGGGTTGGAGCGCAAACTGCATTCGAGTTGGGTTATGTACCTTTTGTAACAAAGTGATATAAGTTTGTGTGCTCCTTCCTTTGCGTACACGAAAGAAATTTTGTCGCGGGGGTTGAAATTAAATTTTCGCAATTTTTGGTGGTACTTATGTTTTTCGCGAAGTAGCTTAATAAGGTCATTGGAGAACCACAAAGGATATTTCTTGGAGCGCGGTCTTGACTTGGGCACATGTTTAGATATGGCTTTATGTAAAAAGTCATAGAAAACTTTTACCATTTCGTTAACTGTCTTGCAGAGAGAGAACTCTTCTTCCCAATGCACTAGATTCAAATCATTGACAATAGATTCGTAATCAGCCTTGTAAAAGCATAGGCGTGCTGTTGAATTGGCAGGCGCTAGAAAGCTGGACCCAGGTGAGATGGAAAACTCCATCGGAGGGTGGAGCACATCAATTACTGATAGAGGAGAAATGCTCTCGAGAAGATTCGTAACCTCAACGCTGCTCAGTACTAGATCCAATTGCTTACCTTTCATGTTTGGGATGTAATTATATTGTTTAAAATCATGCATAGCTATAAAATCTAAAAGCATAGTCGAGAATGAGCTATTAGTTATCTCGCCATTAAGTGGACAAGTATCCTTCGAAAATTTCCATGTTATGGAGCTAAGATTAAAATCTCCAATGACAATGATGTTCTGAATATCGTTTTCATCAAGGACTCTATTTGCGTTGTCGATGAACTCATCAAATATATGTTTTTGGATAGGAGGCGGAAGATAAACTGCACAAAGATACAGTTCATAAATTATATAGTTATGCTGGCGTACCCACAAACAATGGTCATTATTTCTTAAACCAAGGAGGCGCTATTTATTAGGCATAACAACAAATGTGAATTCGGTTATGTGTACGCTACCATCACGGACACAAATTATTACAGAGATTATACTAGGTACCTTGTCTAAACACAAATAATAAAAGTATGAACGCAGCGTTACAAGAACGCGTCCTCTGGAGTGCGTTCGAGACTTTTGGGTAAGACTCGAGCCGTGGCAAACAACTGACAGGCAAAATGTCTGTCAGGCAGACAAACTGGAAGCCTGAGCTGGAAGCTGGAAGCCTAATTCTGGTAATGAAGTTTATGACACTCTGATACAGACACTGGCAGAGTCGCGGCAAAAGCAAGCGTTGCCATAAATATGAAGTTGAAGGTGTTACCTGCACGAGCGCTGCGACGACCAGCGCGGCGAGCAGAGGCGGGGGCGGCGCGGGCGGCGGCGATGGAGCGCCCGCCAGCAACACCAGCAAGGCCGTGCCCAGCGCCTCCGCCAGCGCCACGCGGCCCAGCGACCGCCACGTCAAGCACCATCCGCCCGCTGGAACAATGTACTTACATACCTCATAAACTTTGTCTGTAAAGAGAAGACGGCCCGTCCCATTACCTATGTTCGTCGTGTCGTGACGTGACGCGCTGTGCTCCGCAAGAAAACAGAGATTGGTAACGGAATACAAATAAATAAAGTATCGACCTATCTACTTACTAGTGATTAGGCAGCTACGTCGCGCACGCGCACGCGCAACGGGGCTGTTCTGCGAGCTTCTAGGTTCTACAAGTAATTACAAATACAAAATAATTTATTTACTTACCATAACTATTACAAGGACCTAATGTTACATTATGAGATAGGTACTTAATTAATAAATATTAGGGGAAGATGGGGAGGATTCGTACAGCGGGAGGCTTCGTACAGCGGGAGGATTCGTACAGCGGGAGGCTTCGTACAGAGGTCATAATATCTCGACTATCCAACATGCTGAAGCGTTCAAAGTTGCCTAAGGGACTGCCGCTCAAATGTATAGGCAGGCAACCCTCCAAAAATGATGGTAGTGCGCAAAGTTTGGAGTCTACTTGAAGTGTTGAACTACAATTTAAAAGGTTTGTTTACAATAATAGTGAATAATAATAGTTCATATAATGGTATTCAAAAAGGTAGGTACTAGAAATGTAACGAATATTCGCATCCGCATTCGCGAATATTCGCAGGATTTTCAATATTCGCATTCGCATTCGCCAAAATCTATGCGAATATTTGGCGAATGTTGATGGGGCAAAAACTTACCTAATATATTTAAAAAACTGTTCTCTTTCACATGCGGAATTATAAAAAAAACTCTGCACATCTCGTAAATAGGGATGATGACAGTAACAAAAAGCATCATTATTATGTATTTACTAAATTAAATCAGAGCCATACATGACAAAACGCGTATTATAATTTTTATTTTGAACAAGATCAATTATTATTTTGATAAATAACATCTACAAAATACAATAATCCGCCATGACACGTTGAAAAACAATTAGAGAACACAGACCCATGACGTTATGTCGTCACAAAGTAAAATGGAAGACACAGAATAACCAAAGAAATAAGTAATAGTAAACGTATGACTTTCTTCAATCAATAGCTAGCTTCTTTGTTTCTTGACAATATTGTTAATACTTGTTTTATTATTTGATTGTATTTCTTATTTGTAAAGACAATGAATATAAATATTATGGTAATTCTAATGAACTGACTTTGATTGGGTGACTAGTGTCTGTCCGTGGCTTTGCACGCGTTTCTACGAAATTAAAGAAACTAAACGTTTAATGTTTATTTTTTCCCCATGGGAACTAATTTGTGAGATCGAAAAATAGCTTAGCCTTAGTTTGCTTTGAATGATAATGTATTGATTATTCTAACCCAGGGGTTAAGGTAACCTTTTAATGGCGGGAACCACTTGACAAATTTATGGTTTGTTTTTGGCGTGCACAGACCTTGATCGGAGGACCTAGGACAAGGCCGTCTTTTATTTTTTATTATTATGTTATACTGGTAATAAATAAATATGAATATTTTAAATATAAAAAAAAACAAGTTATTTAAAAAAAACGCAAAAAATGCAAAAAAATGCAGCCAGTGTCTTAGGCACGCTTCCAACTGGTATTGATATGGATCAGTTGAGCTACCTGTAGATTGGTTGCAACAGTTTGCAGATAGCTTAACTGTTTCTATTGTAAATACTAGTTTTAATTTAAATTTGTTATTTGATTGTTATTTTCTTTCTGAATAAAGCTGAAAAATTAAAGATCATGAAAAAAAAGTTAATTTCTAGTTACACCCAACCCAAACCTTATAAGCTAGAAATCTTAAATTTTAAGCATAGGAGTTTTGGAAATTACACTCCCAAAAAAAAGAGGATTGAAGTTTTTTACGTGTTTCTTTTAACTCTACGAAGTGGCCAAATTTGCTTGAAATTTACCAAAAATACAAAGCCGTTGAACACGTATTTCAGGATTTTTCAAAATATTAATGAAATGGTTAGGTATATGAAAGTTTGAGATTTATAGTTGGGCTCCGACTTAAAAGGGCTGTAACTTTCTAACGCATAACGCTATTGTACTGAAATTTTCTGAGTATATAAAAAACAATAAATTGAAAAACGACTATCAGAAATTTTCAGGAAAACTCTTAATATGATATGCGTTTTTCAATCCATTCTTTTTTATATACTCAGAAATTCTCAGTACAATAGCGTATTGTATTATATCGATAGCGTTATGCTTATGTAACTTTTACATTTTGCATGTTCCGCATCCACTAAGTAAAATAAGTCTAAACGTGGTCTAAATTTTACTCATTATTTTCATGGAGGCACTCATTTTTCCCAAAATAACATATAAAAGACAAACAAATCCAACTCCAACCGACAAATGTGTGGATAAAAATATTATCAAACAAACAACGCGATTGGTAGACGAAGATAGCAATTATCAAGCGATTCATCTTCTTTAATTTTTGCTCTGCATCTGTTTTGATACAATTATGCCAATATCAGTTTCAAATTCTGTGGTTATCAAGGTTGTGAATTGTCGATGTCATGAATGAATGAAATAAACATTATTACTCGTACGTAACTAATTGGTAGTTGAAGATAGCTAATAGCAAACGTTGGTAATTGGACAACGCGCGCGCCAATAAACAGTACCTACGTGAAGTTGGCGGCAAGTTCAAAATACCAACATTCGCATTCGCATTCGCGAATCTATAATATGGGTCCCAGAGAATCCCTGCGTGATAAATTTAAATAAATTAACATAATGACAGTTCCCTGTCAATATATTTATGAAAACTTGTTGTACACTCATAAAAATATCAAAACCTTTCCTAAATATAGCGATATACATAATATAAATACTAGAAATAAACATAAACTTGCTGTGCCCACAACTAGGCTTCACAAAATTAATGTATCTTTTAAAGGGCAATGTATACGCTTCTACAACAAAATTCCTAGTGAGTTGCAAAATCTATCAATAAATAAATTCAAACAAATCGTAAAAACCTTTCTGTGCAAAAGGGCTTACTACAAAATATCAGATTATCTAGAAGATAAAAAAGCTTGGGACGGGTTTTGCTCCAACTCGAAAAATAACAACTAACAGGCTAAAGGTTTCTTCATCGCTTCTTTACTTTAGTCTACATACCGAAGTGACCGAAATCAAAAATATCACTTTATTTCCGTGTCAATGTTTTATTTTAAGAATTTGACCTTTTCTAAGTGTACATTTTTGTATTTATGGAAATAAAGACTTTTTGATTTTGATTTTTTTGATTTTGATTAGTAAGTAGGTACAGGTTCTTGGTACAGACGTATGGTTGGTACAGACGTATGGTTGGTACAGACTTATGGTTGGTACAGACTTATGGTTGGTGTCTTTGTTACTTAAAATTATTAATAAGTTATTGTTGTTTTCTGAAACACATTTCTGAACGTCATGGCTCAAAAACGACGGTCATGTGACATCATTGGAAAAGCATTGCGCTTTTCAAAAATAAACTTACGTGCACGAAGACTTAATTTTGACGACCAAGACCCAGATGAGGTAAGGGAGGTAAGAATAAAAATAATTTCGATATGACTGTGTTTTAGATTACTTGTATTCATAATAGTTTATAGTGAAATATTTGAGTACATAAGTACCTACCTACCTGTCTAATATTTAATATTAGTAGAACTTTAATTGATCTCCAAAGATTTTGATAAGTTAAGATATAAAAACTATACTAACTAGTAGTATTGTGGATACGAGAGTTAAAATGTGAACTTGTGTCATTTTTATTATAAATAAAGATTGCTGATTTATTATAAAAAGCTTTTATTTTCTGAGATGAAGTAACGAGTTACTTTTCAATATTTTGAAAGACTGAAAGACACAGTGTTTCATCGATTACAAAAAAGCCGAACGTTTCTTTCGAAAATTATGCACTTAGTACCATATTCCCTGTCCGTCTTTCAACATTCAATAACCAGTTAAATCGCAATCGCAATCGCCATCGCCCCTACTTTATGTTATAAAAGCTCAGTTATGCTGCTTTTCTTCGACTTAAATAAGACAAAAAGAACTGTTAGATAATTTTGGCTGGAAGTAAATGAATAAGAGAGGCGAAGTACGTTCGTATTTTCGAGACAAGGACGAGCGAACACCGCGCAGTGAAAGCGAGAAAGGGACGCAAGAGCCGGCCCGCGCGCGATTTCCTGCTTTTTATTTATAAATTTGTTATTGCTCTAAAATAACAATCTTTCGCAAAAAACTAAAACCATAATCCTCTAAAGTGTTTAGTTAAGTATTTTTTAGACGATATGCAAATATGTTAAGTAACTAGCAAATGAAACTGGTTTTCCGTAGTAAAAATGCAAAATTTAGAGGAAACTTTGCGATTTTTTTCTATCGAGTCAAGTTGAGTCAATCGTGTTTCGGCTCCCATAACTCACTAACAAAAATCCTAAACTTTCGATGCACATCAAAAAAGATTTTAAAAAAATTGTGTTTTCTTGCCTTAAAACTGATTTTCCGTCTAGGCAAAACCTGAGTTTTGGGACCTACTTCACCTTGAGACATTCTGGCTGTTTGTAAAATCAGGACCATTTAGAGGTAAGCGACAGTAAAGGGTGTAAACAGGATGATTTAGAACTAATTAATAATGCCATTTTGTAGAGTGACAATAAAAAGCTAAATAGTAAAATTTTCAGGTTTTCGGAAGCTAAAACAAAATTTTTATTAATTTTTTTCATAAATTTTCAACTTTAAACCTCTCTGGTGTAGTTACCTACAGTTTGTATAGTGGCGGTTAGCCTATTGTGGCTGTTAAGCATCGATATGTAGATAGGAGATAATAGTAGATAGCAGCATTACCTACGCTCAATTAAACTTACTAACTAATTTATAAAGAAAACAAAAACAATATGCAAATATAGAAAATACATAACTACATTAACGTGTTTTAATTTTTTAATTCAGTAGGTATTGTAAATTGTTGTTTGTATGTGTCTCTATGTCAATAAAAACTATCTGGTGTAAAAAAAATGCTTTATATGAATTTATTTTTCTAAGTATTTCAATAAAGTAAAACAAAAGAGACCATATTAATTTTTTATACGATAATTATACCTAATTAGTTTTTTTAAATAATTTTTAGAAAGTTTTGGATAAGGTGGGTTTTTACAGTCATTGTTTACGTACGAGGTGTGTTTTTACAATCAATGTCCAATTTTTTTAAAGTTTATTTTGTTTTATTTGCTTGGTTTACCTAAACAACGAAGCTATTATACTTAAAAATATGCACATATATTTAATCCCATTGTCATTTTCAACATCATCAGATATAGGCCAATCCAAAATTTCCTTCCTAAACATTATTATTTCTTCTTCTGGTACAAACTCAACGCACTTTTCTATGTCTACCATTTTCTTTGAGTTTATGGTGAGCTGCCTTATTCCGTACCTACGCAGGTTCTTGTGGTAGGTACCTACGGTAGGTACGAATGTCTGTGGCCTCATCTTCAGCACGAATGTATTTTTCACCATTCCATCGATGTATTCCATCGTTCTTACGGGTAGGTCGGCTTCGAACTTTTCTAAATTTTAGGTGATGAAACTTGGGGATGCTGAAGTTTAAGGACCTACCTTCTCTGCTCTTGGTAGGTAGGTACACGTCCGTCTTTGATTTCAAGCGACAGAGCAGTCTTTTTGTAATATTGAACCCACCACTTTATGTATTCTATAACGCTTACCAAGTGAACTGTCTGAAAAATCAGTCTGCCTACTCGATGATATGATCAATTCCACTAGTTCATGTAAGCTGTACAAACTTACGTTACGTTACGGTACGTTTAATAATCCCGAATGCTCTGTACGGTACGTTTAATAATCACGAAAAATCTGTTGCATTTTTAAAAACGTCCAGTGTCGACGAGAGCCATGTTCATTCGAACTGCTGTCTAGTGTTCTTGTTCACAATTCAGTAACCTTGTTATCGATATACTCTTGGACGTGTCATAATGAAAGAGCATACCTACCTACTTCATTGGACCCCTTTTTGGCTTGCAATTTAACACGTCATTTAGAAATTTTTCCTGCTATTAATTTTCTAGTATTGCCATAAGGTTGATTATAAAAACCCGCTTTATCCAGAATAACAAAGCAAAGGAATTAATTAGAATCATAATCCAGGTGTACCAAGCAAGTGACGGCGGAAGGTAGCAGTAGCAAGACGTCATGGTCATGGTCATGGTGGATAGCCAGTGTACGGTTTGCATACCATACAGAGTGACATGTTCCCGCGGGTCAGCAGTTTACGTTATGACGTGTTTCTCAGGCTTATTACATTCAGTCGCAAACAACTGTCCTTTGGACAACACGTCACGGCGTACACTCGCGACCATAACAAAACCTACGATTAAACCGTGAAACTTTACAAAACTCTTTTAACTCTCAAACACCAACAACTTATAGGATTGTAGGGGGCACACTACGCACCCTACATCTTAGTTTTTTTTTTTTTTTTTTTCTTGTGGACTCTATCGCGTGGACACGTTTTACAAATAACAGTGAGTGCGGTGAGTTTTACAAGGATTACACTAACTACAACTACAACCGGGTGAGTGAGTATTCACTTTTATACTAGGTATTGCCTATCGGTAGCGGATCGGTTCGACTGGCCTCCCACAAGCGGGTCTCACCGGTTGGATTGAGAAGTCGCACATGCTGAAAGGTTAGTACCGCACCACCCACAACAATTACCTACTTTACAACTAGGTATTACAACTAACTACAACTAAACACCATGAATATCGAAGATATTCTAACAAACCAGAGTCAACTGCAAGAGGAGATACGAATACTCCTACGCAACTTCAAGAAAGATGGAGGTGAGCGAAAAACTCCTCTTTACCTGAAGAAACGACTTGAAGTTCTCGATTCCTACTGGAAGGAATTTCAATCAAACCACACACAACTCTACCAATGTGAAGATCGCAACTATGCGTACTTTACGGATAACCACTTCCAACAAACTAAGCAGATTTACGCTGAAGCTCGAGCGTTAATTGAACAATACGAGGTCTCTCCTCAGCCGAGTGAAAGATCTCAAACGAAGATTCCTACGATACAGGTATCTGAAACTCAACAGCCTTCGGGAGAACCATCAACTTCTTAACAACGAGCAGGTGCAGCAGCCCCTGCATACACACAACCTTCGGGAGAACTGTCTACAACACAACATCAAGCAGGTGACGTAACCCCTGCCTATCTAACAACGAAATCCCAAGGTAACCCTAGCAAGTCTGAAGACCTACTGCGAAAACAGAAAAGCAACTTTAGGGCTTTTGCTAGGACACTATCAACAATCAACATCGAACAAATAAACGAAAACTGGGAGTTCGAGGACGCCCTCAAAACTCTTGAATCTAGGTGGAGAACCATCGACTCTCTGCACTGGGAGATCGACAGTGAAAGCGCGCTCGACCAAGATTACGAACCAATCTTCGAGATCTACGAACAACAATACCACTCCATGAAGAAATCCATAAACACTAAAATGTGGTCTGTTTCTCACATGGAAAAATCTACTCCTAAAATGGAACTACCTACTTTCTCTGGATCCTACCAACACTGGACATCCTTCAAGGACTTGTTCAAAGAGGTAATCCATAACAATAGAACACTATCAGGTGCACAAAAGATGCAGTACCTAAAATCCAAGGTAAAGGGTGAAGCAGAAAAGCTTATTCAACATCTAACTATCAGTTCCGACAATTACCAAGTTTGCTGGGACATACTTAACAACAGGTACAACAACAAGAAACAAATTTTTATTTCGCATCTTAACACTATCCTAAACCTACAAACACTACAAAATCAAACTGGCGCTTCCATAAAGAAAATACACGATACGGCGAACGAATGCTTGAACGCGATCGAAAAGCTCGGCGTCGATATCTCAACATGGGACCCTATCCTGGTACACCTTCTCTCGCTGAAACTCGACGCTGACACCTATAGCGATTACGTGGAATCGGTGAAGGAACCGCGAGAACTACCTAACTTGGCCGAATTCATGAACTTTCTTGAAACGAAATTCACGGCTTTGGAGTCCGTACGACGTAAACAAGAGCGCTCTTCGGACAACCAACAACAACGTGGTTCATCTAACTACAACAACAAAAATCAACAACAAAACAAATCCGTATCTAACTCTAATAATAACAAACCTAAAAACTACAATAACGCATTCAACTCTACGATGAACAAACAAGTACCTAAACACGTGAAGTGTCCGCATTGCAAGAACGACCATGGATTATACAATTGTAGCGAGTTTATCAAATTGCAAACGGCGGACCGACGGAATTTAGTTGCAAAACTCAACATATGTAGCAATTGTTTGTTCGACCACAAAGATAAACAATGCAAGTCTGAAAAACGCTGCCTGCAGTGTAATTTAAATCATCACACCTTGCTACATAACGCTTCGCAGAAAACACAAACACAAACAAAGAAAAATAGCGACAAACCTAACAACAACTCAAATGACAAAAACGAAGGTGCAAGTAGTAATGTATCTTCAATGGGAAACATTTCCGAAACACTTTTGGCTACGGCTCTGGTCAAAGTCAAAACTAACGACGGGTCAGAGGTCACTCTACGCGCCCTCATCGACCAAGGATCACAGATATCCATCATAACGGAAAACACTGCTCAACTGCTGGGACTACCACGGATGAGATGCAACGGCGTTATTTTCGGCGTGGGGACGCGCGAAAATAACTGCAAAGGAGTCGTCAACCTAACATGCACATCTATAAACAAAAACTATACCTTTGACTCACAAGTATTCGTCATGAAAAAACTAGTCAACAAACTACCTAACAGAACCTTCTCCAAACCATCTACATGGACACACTTGGAAGGGATACCACTGGCCGACCCTGACTACAACATCAGCCGACCAGTCGACATACTTTTTGGGGCAGATGTCTACTCTCCCATCATCCTAGGTGGCATCATCAGAGGGGATGAAACACAACCGATGGCTCAACAATCACAACTCGGTTGGATTTTGTGTGGCAACATAACATCCTACCAATGTAACGTAGTCCTAAACAATTTGGACGAAATCAAACAATTTTGGGAGATAGAAGATATTGGGGCAGAATGCTCTGAGCTATCTACGGAAGATGCCTACTGTCTCCAACAATATAAAACTGAAACTAAACGACAAGAAGATGGCCGTTACATCGTGCGGCTACCCTTACACGCTTATGTAGAAGAAAAACTCGGCGAATCTCGACCTAAAGCCACGGCACAATTTTTACAACTTGAAAAAAGGTTTAGAACCTCTGACAATCTGGCCGATAGCTACAAGTCATTTATGATAGAATACATAAACCTACACCACATGCAATTATGCGAAAACAACTTGAAACCGAGCTACTATATTCCACATCATTGTGTGCAACGTGCCGACTCATCAACTACTCCGCTTCGTGTCATTTTCAACGCTTCGGCGAAAACAACTTCTGGCAAAAGTTTAAATGACGTAACCTACAGCGGCCCTAACTTACAAACGGATTTATTTTCACTTATTTTGAAGTGGAGACAATTTAAGGTTGCTTTTACGGCCGATATAGAGAAGATGTTTCGACAAATTCTATGTCATAAAGACGACCAGAACTACCAAAGAATACTGTGGAGAGAAAGCAGTAATCAACCTCTTCAGGAATACCAACTTTCAACGATCATTTACGGAAACAAAGCCTCGCCATTTCTAGCTATGATGACTCTAAAACAGCTGGCTAACGACGAGCGACAAAACTACCCTGAAGCGGCAGCTATTCTCGAAACGTGTTTCTACATGGATGATCTTCTGTGCAACACCGACGACATTCAAACTGCTCTACGCATAAAAAGAGACCTAACAAACCTACTTCAAGCTGGAGGGTTCAACCTACGAAAGTGGTCGTCAAACGAAGCTGAACCACTACAAGACGAAGAACCTACCAGTAACACACCGGAAGCTTACAACTTCCGTCATCAAGAGTCTACGAAAACACTAGGTCTACGCTGGAACCCTACTGAAGATAACTTTACCTTCCAGCTAACTATCGACACCACATCTACGAAATCAGTCACAAAACGACTACTACTGTCAGAAATTTCCAAAATTTTCGACCCACTGGGATGGCTAAGTCCAGTAACAACAAAACTAAAACAATTTTTTCAAAAGGTGTGGGAAGAAGACCTAAAGTGGGACAACAAAGTACCTGAACCTATAAACAAAGAATGGGAAAAGGTCAAACTACAACTAACAGCAATCCACGAACTAAAAATACCTAGATGGTTACAACTTACACTAAATGATAACGTCGAAGTACATGGGTTTTGCGATGCAAGCATCAATTCCTACGCTTGCGTTATCTACACAAAAACAACAAACGGTTCCGTCGTGATCGTCGCCGCGAAGTCACGACTTGTGCCCAAAAACAAAACCACATCTTTGCCCAGACTTGAACTCCTAGCAGCAACACTACTATCTACATTGATGAAGAAAGTTCAAGAATGCCTATCAACACACAACCTAACCCTCTACGGATGGTCGGACTCCACTGCTGTCTTAGGATGGCTCAACGGTGATCACAATCGCTGGAATGCATTTGTGTCGCACAGGGTGAAGAAAATAACAGAAATCATGCCTGCAACCTGCTGGCGCTATGTCAAGTCCGCAGAAAACCCGGCGGATTGTGCTAGTCGTGGTATATTTCCAACCCAACTAAAAACACATCAACTTTGGTGGAACGGACCTAATTGGCTCTCTACGTTTCAACCCACAGAAAGCTCTCAAACCTACGAAACTAACGAAGAGATAAAGAAGTTCAAAACAAACGTCACTACACAACGTCACAACGATGACATCATCAAAGACCTACTTGCTAAACACAGCTGTCTTACTCGAGTTACACGTGTTATCGCTTGGATACTACGGGCGTTAGCGCCTCGAAACAAGATGCTACCTTACTACTTAACTACAAACGAAATACAAAAGGCAAGACGGTTACTGATAAAACATGTACAAATGACTTCTTTTGAAGATGAGATAAACGCTTTGAGGCAGAAAAAAGAGCTAAACCGAAAAAGCAAACTCCTACCCCTTAATCCTTATCTCGACGAAGAAGGACTACTCAGAGTAGGGGGAAGGATCAACAACGCATACATAGATGCGGAACAGAAAAATCCAGTCATCATACCTCATGATGGACACTTTACTGAGATTTTGATTGACAACGCGCATGACAGGACATTCCACGGAGGTCCTCGTGTTACGTCAGCGAGACTACGACAACAATACTGGATAATTGGAGGGAACAGGGCTGTCAAGAAACGCATTTTCAACTGTGTAAAGTGCAGAAGGCACAACCCTATACAACAAACTCAACTAATGGGCCAACTACCCCGAGCCCGATGCAACCCTTCCCGTCCTTTCTATCACACAGGGACGGACTTTACTGGATACATTGACGTAAAGTACAACAAAGGCCGAGGCGTCAAGACAACCAAGGGATACGTCGCTGTCTTCGTCTGCTTGGCTACGAAGGCAGTACACCTAGAACTCGTCTCCGACCTCACTTCATCGGCCTTCCTGGCGGCACTGCGAAGACTCTCAGCTCGAAGAGGAGCTCCACGTCACATCTACAGTGATAACGCCACTAACTTCACAAAATCAAGCCGCACAATAAATGAAGAATTTATCGATTTAAAAAACACTGTGGACCCCGAGTTCTACTCTGCCATTGCTGATATGAACATTGAATGGCATTTCAACGCCCCTACATGGGCAAGTGCTGGAGGCCTTTGGGAGGGGGCAGTCAAAAGCCTGAAGTTCCACCTTAAAAGAGTCGTCGGAGAACAAAAACTGACGTACGAAGAAATTTCGACGCTCCTGGCAGAACTCGAAGCTTGCCTCAATTCCAGACCACTCCAAGCGCTAACTGAAGATCCCGAAGACATAGACTTTTTGACGCCAGCTCACTTCCTCTCCAGCGGACCTACACTAACTATCGTCGAAACCGAAAGAGACGAACGAACGCGATGGCAACTTATTCAAAAAAATATTCAAAGACATTTGGAAAAGATGGCAGTCTGAATACTTGACCCAACTTACACCGCTGAGCAAGTGGCGGCAACGAAAACCTAACGTGAGCATCGACGACCTCGTAGTCATACATGACTCCAATCTTCCTCCAGGGAAATGGGCCCTAGGACGAGTAGTTGAGCTACACGAAGGAAAGGACGGCTGCGTTCGCGTGGTTAGTCTTCGAACGAAAAATGGGATCATGAAACGACCTATAACTAAACTATCTAAACTACCAACGAAAAATAAAACGGAAGGAGAAGACTTACCTACACAACAAGAACAAACACAACAAAAACAACCACAAAACAAACGAACTAGAACAAAAAACAAAACGTCATGCAATTTAATTTGGGCGATTTTATGTGTCTTTGCCATAATAAACCCCGCTCAGTATGTACTTTGATAAGGTCACTGATATGCACCTGGTACGCGATGAATGGAAATTAATCGTTTACTATAATATGCAACCTTATTGGCAAGGAATAGAAGCCTTCAAAAGTTACATTTCTACTCTAAAACAAGCATGTACTTACACCGAAACACACAATCAATGTAACATAATACTACTCCAGTTACAACACGGCTATACGGAACTGATGCATTACAGCAACATGCTCTTGGACCGAAAACGAATGAACAATAGACTACGAAGGGGGCTCATCAACGGCGTTGGGTACCTTGCCAACAGCTTGTTCGGAGTGCTGGATGAACACTTTGCCGAAAAATACGAAAAGGACATAGACAGCATCCGATCAAACGAACAACACCTCGCTTTATTGTGGAAAAACCAAACTTCCATTCTAGAAGCCGAGAATAACCTACTGAAAAGAATAGAGAACTCTATCGACCAACAATATAAAATGTATAACCAACACATAATAACACTGAATAAGGCCGTGAACACACTAGCGATTGAAATGAGAGATGTCAAAACAAAAAATGACTTTACTATGATGTCGATCATCGCGAACAACATGTTGATGAACTTGAAAGGTCTTCAAGAGACGCTTTTGGAAACTGTTACCGAAATTCACTACGGAAAATTCAACATTCATCTATTGAGTCCGCAACAGCTTACGGAAGAGCTTAACATAATATCTGGTCAACTTTCGAAGGACTTAACTCTACCTATTGAAAACATCCAAGTGGATCTTCGGAAACTCTATCATCTTCTCAACGTGAAGGCAAGGATGACTCTGAAGTACTTTATATTCGAAGTCAAAATTCCTTTGATAACTCGGGATGCCTACGAGGTTTACAAACTTATCGCAGTCCCTCAACTTATACACAAAACTATGGTGACTATTCTACCTATCGCAGACTACGTTTCCATAAATCTACAAAAGGACGCCTACATACCGATGTCCGAAAATGAACTACAAACCTGCACACCATACAACATGGACACTCTCATGTGCAAACTACAACGACCTATCTACCGACTGAAGTCTGAAAACAGCCTATGTACAATGAAGGAAGAAACGGAACAATGCGCAACAAAACATACAATCTGCAGGGACGTGTGGATTGAGCTTTACAAAACAAATATCTACATGTACTTCTGTTGTACTCAACGAACGATAAGAATACTATGCGAACGGCAGGTAACAGCTGAGCGACTCAACATGGCCGGCCTAATCAGCCTTGGGAATGGCTGTGTCATCAAGGGCAAAAGCTTCACTATATACTCACACACTAAACAATCAAACAACTTGGAAGTACAGCCCGACCTACTTAAGATAGAGATACCATCTATAAACACTATCTTCAACTTAACTATTCCTACTCAATATCTTGAGAGAAAGGAAACACAAGGCTTCAAGGAGGAGATAAACAACATCGGAGAGCAAATCAAACAGATAGAGAAAGAAGGCGAAAACATTCAACTATCCACACATGACGTCCATCAGTTTGTGGTACTGTACCTACTTGCTGGTGCCGCACTGCTCGCTTCAATCCTCTACTGCTGGCGGCGCGTGCGCACCCGCCTGCGCTCGGCGACGCTCCCAGCGACGACGCGAGAGGGCAGACATCACTTCGAGACCGCCATCCAACTTGTAGACCTACCTGCGGTACCTACGACGGCGGGACACACTACGAGCGTGCCTTCGACGAGCCTCGAACCTGATACTAGCGTGACTCACCGCCCATACGCCCGTGTGGACAAGGGGACCTCACCTACTATCAAAAGACTTTTTAGTGCAAGTGAAAGTGTTTGAAATTATTAAGTGACATTTTATATTTTGTGTCCTTACTTTACTTTTTACTTTTATATTACTTTTATTCGTAGTTTTTATCGCTTATACTTTTTGCTTGAACTATTACTTATTACTTTTAAGATGTAACATTTTCATCTCAACTCGCCCTCGGGAGCATGTACGGTTTGCATACCATACAGAGTGACATGTTCCCGCGGGTCAGCAGTTTACGTTATGACGTGTTTCTCAGGCTTGAGGCTTATTACATTCAGTCGCAAACAACTGTCCTTTGGACAACACGTCACGGCGTACACTCGCGACCATAACAAAACCTACGATTAAACCGTGAAACTTTACAAAACTCTTTTAACTCTCAAACACCAACAACTTATAGGATTGTAGGGGGCACACTACGCACCCTACAGCCAGCAGATCACATAATATTATTAACGATCTTACAGAGGTGAGGGAGGGGGGAGTCTAGCCCTGTTTCTAGAGGCGTTATTCTGTTGCGGCCTGCGAGTGCGGGTGCGGCCTGCGAGTGCGGGGACAACGAGAGGCCCTGAGACGAATTTTCTTCAATTATAATGGGCAGTCAATCTGATTTCTCAGTATAGGTAGTTTGTACCTACATAAATTTAAGTTCATGTAGGGTCAATGCGCCAGTTTGCGTCCAATTAGTGGAGTTGTCAGATTCAGATATCGAAAAATATATATTTTAGTGAGCTCTTTGGAATAAAATTGATTTCACCACATGACTAAAATACTCTATTGTCACTAGAAAAAAAGACTTTTTTCTTAAATTTATCTGTTAATTTTAAAAAATATTTTAAGCCGAAATACCTAATTTTACCAGTTCTCGTCCAAAATTTCCAGTTTTCGACCCCCTGTTACCCAGTTTTCGACCACCATATATCTGATAGGAAAATCACTAGAAATTATTATGACAAGAGGGTTTATTAAAACTCGTGTTTAGTAATTAGTCATCTTTTATTAGAGGTTCTGTCTCACACATTATTGAATAAAGTTATAATTATAAAAAGTCAATCCTAATCAGCTACAAACACCAGACAGTAATTTTATTAATAACTTCTGTTTTACACAATGATTATTATATACTTACGAATAACAAATTTTAACAGGTAAGTAGGTAGGTACTTTAAGTTCTTTGTTTTTATCATCATCATCAGCCTTTTTCAGTCCACTGCAGGACATAGGCCTCCCCTAATGAGCGCCATAGCGCCCTGTCTTCAGCTTGCCGCATCCAGCATCTGCCAGCACCAGCAGTCTTTCGCAAATCGTCATCCCACTTGGTCGGAGGGCGTCCTACACTACGTTTGCCGAGTCGCGGTCTCCACTCAAGAACACGTTTACCCCAGCGGTTGTCGGTTCTTCTCGAGATATGGCCAGCCCACTGCCACTTCAGCTTGCTAATCCTTTGAGCTATGTCGAAAACCTTGGTTCTCTGTCGGATGTATTCGTTGCGAATCCTATCCTTCAGAGAAACACTGAGCATAGCTCTCTCCATAGCTCGCTGGGCGACTTTAAACTGGTGGACCAGCCCTACCGTGAGCGTCCACGTCTCAGCTCCGTAGGTCATGACGGGTAGGACGCACTGATTGAAAACATTCGTTTTCAAGCATTGCGGTATGGATGACAAGAAGACTCGACGTAGTTTTCCAAACGCTGCCCAACCTAGCTGGATCCTCCTCTTGGCCTCCTTCTCGAAATTGTTTTTACCCAACTGCAGAATCTGCCCAAGGTAAGTGTACCTACTCGGAAACAATTTCAAGAAGGTAGCCATGTACGACGATCGGTCCCGGATCAATATGGCCATTGACCATGACCTTGGTTTTATCCAAGTTCATGCCAAGACCGATGCGTCGTGAGGCGGAAGCTAGGCCGTCCAGCGTCCGGTTAAGCTCCTCCAGCGATTCCGCCATTAAGACTATGTCATCAGCGAATCGGAGGTGTGAGATGTAATCGCCGTTTATGTTAATGCCCCCACCTTTCCAGTCGTCCAGGCGTCTTAAACACATCTTCCAACGCGCTTGTGAACAGTTTCTGGGATATAACATCCCCCTGTCTCACACCTCTGCGCAGTTGGATGGGTTTGGACTGCTGGCCCTGTACTTGGACAGTCATGGTCGCGGCATCATAAAGACATCTCAGCACCTCGATATAACGATAGTCTACTTGGCAACGCTTGGCAACGGATTCTAGAACAGCCCAGGTTTCGACAGAGTCAAAAGCCTTTTCATAGTCCACAAAGGCCAGACACAGGGGCTGATTATACTCTTCGGACTTCTGTACAATCTGCCTCACTGTGTGTATGTGGTCTATGGTGCCATATCCTCCGGCTCTGTTCGGGTGGCTGGAACTCGTCGAGTCTCCTGGCGAGACGATTCGTGACCACTCGTGAGAAAAGCTTATAGACGTGGCTCAGGAGTGTGATGGGTCTGTAGTTTTTAAAAAGGGTTTTATCTTACTTCTTAAAAAAGAGCACCACCAGGCTCTCGCTCCACGCCTTTGGAGTTCTCCCACTGCGAAGAACGGTGTTGAACAGGTTCTGAAGCTCCTGCAAAACAGGGGCTCCTCCTGCCTTCAGAAGCTCTGAAGTAATGCCGTCTTCACCGGGGGCTTTTCCATTTTTAAGCTGCCTCAGAGCCATCACGATCTCGTCTTGACTGATGTCTGGCAGTTCGTCGATGTAGTGGCGTGTCAGGGTGGCTCGTGAATCGTGGTCATCCCGTTGGGCATAAGGGGCATGTGCAGCGTATAAACGACCATAGAAATCCTCTATCTCAGTAGAGATCTCCGGCTTCGACAATACTATCTGATCCAAAGCAAGGTTTAACTTTTCCATTTGTGTTTTCTTTTTTCTCTTCTCCAATTGTCTTACCTGATTTTGACTGTCCTTTTCCTTCTTTTTCTGTATTCTTGCTAATTTTCTTTTTCTTGATATTTCTGCTCTACCATTCTTTGTTTTTTCCTTGTCTTCATAAAATTTATAGTAACAAAAAACCTTATAATTCTATTAGATTATTGTTTGGTTTACATAATCTATAAAGCTAAGGTCGAAATCAGGACTTCACTTAACATTGTCCAATTTCCGACCACCAAGAAATTTCATAATATTTTATGGTTCGTTGCTCCAAGCCTGGACGAAATATGGTTTTTAGATAGCTTACGAGCATAACGCAATGATTTATTATACGCAATTCTATTAGAATATTGTTCGGTTTACATAATCTTTAAAGTTAAGGTCGAAATCAGGACTTCACTTAACCTTGTCCAATTCCCGTCCACAAGAAATTTCATACATAGTATTTTATGGTTCGTTGCTCTAAGCCTGGACGAAATATGGTTTTTAGATAGCTTACGAGCATAAGGTCCAAATTTAATTGAAAGTTTGAGTAAATTTTCATACAATAATGAATACAAGAGACCACCTTATTGACACGATATGTCCATTTCGCGTCCACCCGGTCGACAACTGGACTATCTCAAAATATCGTGGTACAGTTCACGTCCACGCAAAATTTCAAATTTATTGATTATAATTTAGACAGAATAACACAAATCCATATTTTTTAATCCAAGATTAAGTCACATTAATATAATAACCATCAACTCTAAAATGCATAAAAACAATGTAAAACTTACCGTTAAAAATGTGACATGCTGCTAATTTTTCCGTTGAATCCAGACACGTTTCGTCTTTTTTTATTCGACCGCACACTGATTGATTTTTTTTATCTATTTTGCTGGGTGCTAGTGATGTGAAATTTGCTTGTGTGTGTAGCTTACACATCCAGGTTATTGATATAACTGATTATCATTGTGTGCGAGTGTAAGTAAGGCTATTTTCGACGAAATGTTACCAGTAGTGCCGTGAAAGGACGAGATATGGGCCTGGACGCCTAACTGGTACACCTACCCTACCTAGTTAAGTTGTCTAAATGTTTTGGTCATGTTTATACATACTGGTTGTTGATGCTTGCAGAGCATGGAATACAGTAAAACCTGTTTTTAACTAGCACTAGTTTTCAAAAGTCGTCTAAAACATGGCTGTTTTTTGTAACTAGTGAGAACGCGGTCAATGTATCGGACATCGGATAAGCGTGAAACACATGTCGTAGAGTTAGGTGTAAACACATTGTGTTTTATAACTAGTTACTTGTCTAATACTTGTTGGCTGCACAGTGTCAACGAAATTATGTTTGAGACAAGTATTTGATCAGTTTAGTATGCAACTAGTAACTAGATGTAAATAAATATGTTTCTTGGTGAAAACGAGGGGTTTCAGAAATAACCTGTCACGTGACAGTTCACTCTCACTCCAATAAATACTTATTTTGTTATTCAAAAACATGTAGGTAGTTACTTTAGTTTATTTGATGTTGTCATTTAATTTGTGAACATTGTGAGGATAAGTCACTTGTGTAACAAGTAGGTAAACAAGATAATTTCAGATAGCAGGCGCGACTGAGAGCGACTCCTTTTGTGTAACTAACTGTTTATAATAATGTTATACTTACGCGGTCTGAACTCAAATTAACACTACTATTCATCAGCCTATGTTAGTCCACAGCTGGACATAGGCCTCCCCTAACGAGCGCCATAGCGCCCTGTTTTCAGCTTGACGCTCTGTCCGCATCTGCTTGCTGTCTTTAGCAGGTCATCATTCCACCTGGCCGGAGGACGTCCTACACTACGTTTACCGAGGTCGTGGTCTCCACTAAAGAACACGTTTACCCCAACGCTTGTCGGTTCTTCGTGAGATATGGCCAGCCCACTGCAACTTCAGCTTGCTTATTTTTAAAGCTATGTCGATAACTTTGGTTCTCTGTCGGATGTATTCGGTGCGAATGAATCCCCATCCTTCAGAGAAGCTCCGAGCATACATAACTCTCTCCATAGCTCGCTGGGCGACCTCTTTAAACTGGTGGACCAGCCCTACCGTGAGTGTCCACGTCTCAGCTCCGTAGGTCATGACGGTGAGGACGGGATGCGGTATGTATTGTATTAGTATTATATCTGTCAGTCCGTACCCGACGAATGCTACCTACCTAAGTAGTTAGGTACCTATAGGTAGTTACGCTGAGCGCGACCGCTAACGCAAACTCAATCTCGCCAACGCCAGATATTACCAACCTATCTTACTCGGGGCCCGTTTCTATGTGTTCATCATGTTAAAATACAAGAGTTGTAACGCGGAGTTGAGTTCAGGAATGGAGCCACCGTTCCATATTTCAGGGGCATTTTGATTTCGCCTGTGCCGCGGTTACGGAAACGGGCTATCGCCGTCTGGGTGAAAGGAGTGTTCTAATTGTAAGAACGCCAGATCCGGAAGTCCAAACCCAACTGCATCAAAAACCCACGCCCCAGCAGACTTGGGCGCTGTACTTGCTAAACTAGAGCGGCTCACTTCAGGTCGCTATACTCCCTCCCTGTCTTCGAAGCAAGTACCTATAGGTGAATGCTATGAAGACTGAACTAACGAAAAGGTGTTGAAATCAATCAAGCAAGAAATATGTATCAGGCATTAGATCATCGATGAGTTTTATGGACGAGGCCTTCTCAGGAAGGTAGGTAGACCGAAATGGAAAAGATTTCCAACCACTTCATAAAACTAGGAACGACGTTGAACATCTGCAGATACGTAGGTAATTATAAAATGCTCCATTCAGACAGATCAAGTGAACTACATGGCAAGAATTCCGATGCACAATGACAAGAAAAACAATACAATCATAATCGCTGTGCACAGCCGGTACGTTAAGGACAACTCCGTGGCAGCTTTTCACAAGACGTGTACCTAGTGTATCCCGCCTGACCAGGGCCTGCAAGGTGCAAGCCTCTTCGTAAACAATCACCTGACATTGGACAAATCAATTCTTACTGAATAAAACTAAGATCCTGGCGAAGGAATGGGGGTTTGCTTTTACCTGGGTAAAGAGATGCAAAATCTGCATGAGGAAACGTCAGTCAAATGCATAATCACATTAGAGGTGAGTTTCTCTGCCAGGTTCCGTGCCAAATTGGAGGTGAGTTCCTCTACCAGGTTCCGTGCCACATTGGAGGTGAGTTTCTCTGCTGGTTCCGTGCCACATTGGAGGTGAGTTTCTCAGCTGGTTCCGTGCCACATTGGAGGTGAGTTTTTCTGCTGGTTCCGTGCCACATTGGAGGCGAGTTTCTCTGCTGGTTCCGTGCCACATTGGAAGTGAGTTTCTCTGCTTGTTCCGTGCCACATTGGAGGTGAGATTCTCTGCTGGTTCCGTGCCACATTGGAGGTGAGTTTCTCTGCTGGATCCGTGCCACATTGGAGGCGAGTTTCCTGCTGGTTCCGTGCCACTTTGGAGGTGAGTTTCTCTGCTGGTTCCGTGCCACATTGGAGGTGAGTTCCTCAGCTGGTTCCGTGCCACATTGGAGGTGAGTTTATCTGCTGGTTCCGTGCCACATTGGAGGCGAGTTTCTCTGCTGGTTCCGTGCCGCATTGGAGGCGAGTTTCTGTGCTGGTTCCGTGCCACTTTGGAGGTAAGTTTCTCTGCTGGTTCCGTGCCACATTGGAGGCGAGTTTCCTGCTGGTTCCGTGCCACTTTGGAGGTGAGTTTCTCTGCTGGTTCCGTGCCACATTGGAGGTGAGTTCCTCAGCTGGTTCCGTGCCACATTGGAGGTGAGTTTATCTGCTGGTTCCGTGCCACATTGGAGGCGAGTTTCTCTGCTGGTTCCGTGCCGCATTGGAGGCGAGTTTCTGTGCTGGTTCCGTGCCACTTTGGAGGCGAGTTTCTCTGCTGGTTCCGTGCCACATTGGAGGTGAGTTTCTCTGCTGGATCCGTGCCACATTGGAGGTGAGTTTCTCTGCTGGTTCCGTGCCACTTTGGAGGTGAGTTTATCTGCTGGTTCCGTGCCACATTGGAGGTGAGTTTCTCTGCTGGTTCCGTGCCACATTGGAGGCGAGTTTCTCTGCTGGTTCCGTGCCACATTGGAGGTGAGTTTCTCAGCTGGTTCCGTGCCACATTGGAGGTGAGTTACTCTGCTGGTTCCGTGCCACATTGGAGGTGAGTTTCTCTGCTGGTTCCGTGCCACATTGGAGGTGAGATTCTCTGCTGGTTCCGTGCCACATTGGAGGTGAGTTTCTCAGCTGGTTCCGTGCCACATTGGAGGCGAGTTTCTCTGCTGGTTCCGTGCCACTTTGGAGGTGAGTTTCTCAGTTGGTTCCGTGCCACATTGGAGGTGAGTTTCTCAGCTGGTTCCGTGCCACATTGGAGGTGAGTTTCTCTGCTGGTTCCGTGCCACATTGGAAGTGAGTTTCTCAGCTGGTTCCGTGCCACACTGGAGGTGAGTTTCTCTGCTGGTTTTATTTACCGTTGTGCAAGCAAGCACTGTGAACTGTCATCCTCACTCTAGTGTGTCAAAGAAAAAATACGAAGGTGGCTACGTACCTTAGACTATGACAAAACGGAAAACTTTTTGGTAATTCAAGCCTGAAACAAACCTGTTAATTGTACCGTATGATAGTAATGCTATTTTACTACAATATTATGAAGATAAAAAAAAAAACATCCATCACCATCTTCACGTTTCCTAATTGACATTTCCCACCCTTATAGCTTTCTTCGCGCCCGGCCTGACAACACTCACTCCCCGTTTATTAATTTGTTATTATATTCCCTAATTTAAAACATCTACTGGTGAAGCATCCTGCAGAAATTAAAATATAGGTAATTCATTGTAGTATCTAATGGTAACTAATATATACAGTAGGTACCTACTCACTCATTTTTGTTAATTATTTGAAATTCTTCTTTACCTACTAAATTTAATGATTATAAATGCCAATATATTAATCAGATTTAGCCTCATTTAACTTTTAACTACCCATTCAAATTTGTTAACTTTTTATTTGTTTATTTTTGTTTATAATTTAATTTTACTCATTTTTTATATACTTATTTCATTTTGCATGTCCATTTTGCTTGTGTACTCTCAAATGTAACTATGTAAAATCCACCCGTACACTCGGTCTCCCACGAAACAGGCCCAGCCTAGTGCGGGGACCACCAGTAACAATTTTCTCATTTATTTATCTGTAATCTTTATTAATTAAGTTCCTATCTCTTAATGTAACATTAGGTCTTTGTAATAGTTATAAATAAATTAAGGTAAATTAGGTAAATAAATTATTTTGTATTTTTTGTATTTGTATTTGGTCCCGTGCCACATTGGAGGTGAGTTTCTCTGCTGGTTCCGTGCCACATTGGCAAAGAATTCATTAGCGTTGTTAACAGCTTCCATATTTTTTTTTATGTCAGTCCCAGCTTCTTTCCTTGCAATTTTTCATATTCTTTTTTTGAGATTTCGTAATAGTAGGTAGTGCAAAAATTGCGATATCTTTTGTATAGGTATTGTCTTTAGTGTTTCATTATGAGGCGATTTTCGAGACTGGCTATGAAGATTGTCTCAGTGCCTTATACCTACATCGTATAAGGCCCGGAGTGATCCAAGGTTTTAACGGTGTTTTACGGCGAGGGAGAGTATTTTCGTGTGAATTTTTATTTACTATTGACATCATTACCTATACCAAGAAACTGCTCAGTTTATTCTACAAAAGAAGTGTATACGCATATTGGTTAACATTGATAGAATGGACAGTTGTAAGCCGCACTTTAAAAAACTAAAGATTTTAACCTTACCGTCGATTTACATTCTGGAACTATGTAAATTCGTAAGAAAATATCCACATCTACTTATACCAAAACTTAGACGACCTACCTAGACCAAATAGCCTCAGAGCCCTAGCCGGTACAAATAAATTGGTGCAACCTCAATGTAATTTATGTACCTATCCACAGTAAAGCACCTCATAAAATGTCAATTACAATATATAATAAACTGCCCCAAGACATAAAAGACACCACAAAATACCACCTTTTTACTTAAAAACTAAAAACATTATTAATGAATAAATGTTATTATAGTGTGAACGAATTCTTGACAGATAGTTAAATAAATTTAGAACAATACCTACTAATAATCAACGGAAACGGACATTTGAAATTGAGACATTACTTTTTTTGATTTTTGTATTTTAACCTAAACATGACCAAATTGTGACTTAAATGAAAATTGCAGTGCCCAACAGGGTGTATGTACCTAACCTACTAACTTAGGCTAGAATTAGATCTTAGGCTACTAACCCTATGTAAGTAAGTACATACCTATAAGCAATTAATAATGAAATGAAATGAAGTAATAAAAGCTTCTAGCTGTCTATGAGAGGGCGAACGATAAATAATGTTCGTTTAATGAGTAAGTAGGTATATTGAATTCGTCTAAATTCTTGGATATACTTCTTGTTTTCAGTAATTATAACAAGGTTATTAATTGAGTAGTTACCCTATAAATGACCGTAATTGTTCTGGCTTAGGTAGATACAGGTGTGAGCTTCAGATGCTGCAACATCATCTATGCTATCGTGAAGTGTTTCTATTGTCCTAATCATTTTATATATCTAAATAGGTTTATTAAACACGATAGTACACGAGGTAGGTGTAGGGTACTCACCGTGCACGTGTCGGTCGGGAGCCGGCGCCGGAGCGCCCGCCTCCAGCATGTCTGCGAGCGAGGCGAGGCGCTGTTTGCGGAGGGAGCAAGCCTGTTATATATTATTGAAGGTAGGTGTAGGGTACTCACCGTGCACGTGTCGGTTGGGAGCCGGCGCCGGAGCGCCCGCCTCCAGCATGTCTGAGAGCGAGGCGAGGCGCTGTTTGCGGAGGGAGCAAGCCTGTTATATATTATTGAAGGTAGGTGTAGGGTACTCACCGTGCACGTGTCGGTTGGGAGCCGGCGCCGGAGCGCCCGCCTCCAGCATGTCTGAGAGCGAGGCGAGGCGCTGTTTGCGGAGGGAGCAAGCCTGTTATATATTATTGAAGGTAGGTGTAGGGTACTCACCGTGCACGTGTCGGTTGGGAGCCGGCGCCGGAGCGCCCGCCAGCGCGCCCGCCTCCAGCATGTCTGAGAGCGAGGCGAGGCGCTGTTTGCGGAGGGAGCAAGCCTGTTATATATTATTGAAGGTAGGTGTAGGGTACTCACCGTGCACGTGTCGGTCGGGAGCCGGCGCCGGAGCGCCCGCCAGCGCGCCCGCCTCCAGCATGTCTGAGAGCGAGGCGAGGCGCTGTTTGCGGAGGGAGCCAGCCCGTTATCTGTACGAGCGGCGGCGGTGATATCATCGCCGAGACATCGCGACACCGCGACGTTTGGTAAACAATTAGTGCGTGCGGTGCGCGAGCTGGCGCCCGCTCGCACCTAGGTGCCAGCTCCATAAGGGGAGGCTGACCAAACTCTGCCCCGCCCGACCCTGTTTGTCGACATGAGTAATACCTACCTACTGACTGTCCATTTCACTGTTGGCTAGATCCTGGTCAGCGATACTTTCGGAACGCGTGAGGCCTCTTCATTTATTTAATAAAGTGAAAGCATTCGAGGTCAGCCAAGATTCTTGTCAATCGAGAGCTCAAAGTCCTAATCAACCTGCACACCCACTCGCTACCGGCGCTGCTGGTGCTTGCGGACGGAGGTAGGGGTGGGCCATCCCCACCCCTACCTCCGTCCGGGGGAGGGAGGCGGCGGGCAATCAAACGATTCGGGCATTCTGTCATTATCGAGTTTAATACAAATAGTCAGTTAGATACAAGATTGATCGCAGCTAGAGGCGCTGCAGATGGTGCGGCGGGTGCGGCGCGGCGTGCGCGGGCGCGCCGGTCACGCCAGGCGCGCCGGGCGGCAGCAGGCGCGCGTGCAGCGCGGCGTCCAGCTCGCGGCGGCGCTGCTGCACGCGCGCATGCAGGTAGCGCGCCACCCCCTCGCCGCACCAAGCCCCCTCCCAGGCGGCGCCGCGGCGCTCCTCCTCGCCGCCGCCCGCAGCGCCCGCCGCGCCCGGCCCCATGCTCTGCAAGTCGCGAGACTGCGACACGAGCCACTTCTGTATGAACTGCTGCGGGTCCTTGCTGAAGCTCAGGAAGAACTCGCGGTTGGTCTTCAGCTGGTTGATGGTGTCCACCTGCGGCGAGGGGAGGAGGTTCAGTTTGCGACACCGGCTCTGCTCTTATTTTTATTTATTCGTAATACGTATACATACACGACGGATAAATAGGACTACATAATAAAACGAAAATCGAAGTTCCTGATTAGTTTTCGTGGAAATGCGATCTTTATGCTCTCTGAGTTCAGAGTAGGTTCCGGCCGAATGCAGCTCGGAATATGTACGCGCCTTTCAAACGAACATTCATCTATCTATCTAGATGTCTAGATTCTAGACCATCTGGGGAAACTGGACATTAACGATTTCAGTATCCAATGTAACCTGCTACAAAAATTTACAACGTTCTGGCGGAGGAAGTTGATCGTCGATGGAATTACTGACGCCTGACGTTGGCGTTACTACTTCCGTCGACGATTAGGTCAGATGATAATGACCTAAGTTAATTACTGACGCCTCACGTTGGCGTTACTACTTCCGTCGACGATTAGGTCAGATGATAATGACCTAAGTTAATTACTGACGCCTGACGTTGGCGTTACTACTTCCGTCGACGATTAGGTCAGATGATAATGACCTAAGTTAATTACTGACGCCTCACGTTGGCGTTACTACTTCCGTCGACGATTAGGTCAGATGATAATGACCTAAGTTAATTACTGACGCCTCACGTTGGCGTTACTACTTCCGTCGACGATTAGGTCAGATGATAATGACCTAAGTTAATTACTGACGCCTCACGTTGGCGTTACTACTTCCGTCGACGATTAGGTCAGATGATAATGACCTAAGTTAATTCGATTGTCATATTACTCACATTTGACTTTTTTTTGCTCGATTTTGATACTTAGTTACAAAAAGTAAACACATAAATTGCATTCATAAAAAGTAGTCAAGCAAAACAAGGCAAAGTGCGAGTAGCATAAAAAATGTTTTAACGTTACTATGTAACAAAAGCATTACATTGACATTTGTAATATTTTTACGATGACAGTTTCGTCTTCATCTAGCCAGGGCCAGAACATTGGGTGTATATTATTACATATTCCTTATTACTTATTGTAGGTTCCATGTGATGGAAACCGAAATCGTTTAAGCCCAGTCTCCCCGGCAGTCTGCCAGGCCGGGGAGCCGCCCGCCATCGCCATCGGGAATCCTTCACTCGATGCATTTTTGAACAATATACGTTTGATACCAATGAAACCTAGGCACGTAGGCACTGAATACACTGGTCGGCATAGGTAAACATAATCATCACGCGTAAAAAGAGCTCACATAAAATCTTGTAGGTAATTATATTTGTTTTTGTAGTTGGGGGGGGGGGGGGGGGGGGGTTGCTCACGTCCGTAGTGTTACCCGTCGTTGACCTCTTCGTTGACCTACACTTGTCTTCTGAGTGGTGCTACGAGTTGACCTTGTGGTGGCAGGCTTCGGCCGCGACTCCCCTCCGGACTGAGCCAGTCCGTGTGGTGCCAAGAGTTGACCTTGTGGTGGCAGGCTTCGGCCGCGACTCCCCTCCGGTCTGAGCCAGTCCGTGTGGTTCCAAGAGTTGACCTTGTGGTGGCAGGCTTCGGCCGCGACTCCCCTCCGGACTGAGCCAGTCCGTGTGGTGCCAAGAGTTGACCTTGTGGTGGCAGGCTTCGGCCGCGACTCCCCTCCGGACTGAGCCAGTCCGTGTGGTTCCAAGAGTTGACCTTGTGGTGGCAGGCTTCGGCCGCGACTCCCCTCCGGACTGAGCCAGTCCGTGTGGTGCCAAGAGTTGACCTTGTGGTGGCAGGCTTCGGCCGCGACTCCCCTCCGGACTGAGCCAGTCCGTGTGGTGCCAAGAGTTGACCTTGTGGTGGCAGGCTTCGGCCGCGACTCCCCTCCGGACTGAGCCAGTCCGTGTGGTGCCAAGAGTTGACCTTGTGGTGGCAGGCTTCGGCCGCGACTCCCCTCCGGACTGAGCCAGTCCGTGTGGTGCTAAGAGTTGACCTTGTGGTGGCAGGCTTCGGCCGCGACTCCCCTCCGGACTGAGCCAGTCCGTGTGGTGCCAAGAGTTGACCTTGTGGTGGCAGGCTTCGGCCGCGACTCCCCTCCGGACTGAGCCAGTCCGTGTGGTGCCAAGAGTTGACCTTGTGGTGGCAGGCTTCGGCCGCGACTCCCCTCCGGACTGAGCCAGTCCGTGTGGTGCCAAGAGTTGACCTTGTGGTGGCAGGCTTCGGCCGCGACTCCCCTCCGGACTGAGCCAGTCCGTGTGGTGCTAAGAGTTGACCTTGTGGTGGCAGGCTTCGGCCGCGACTCCCCTCCGGACTGAGCCAGTCCGTGTGGTGCCAAGAGTTGACCTTGTGGTGGCAGGCTTCGGCCGCGACTCCCCTCCGGACTGAGCCAGTCCGTGTGGTGCCAAGAGTTGACCTTGTGGTGGCAGGCTTCGGCCGCGACTCCCCTCCGGACTGAGCCAGTCCGTGTGGTGCTAAGAGTTGACCTTGTGGTGGCAGGCTTCGGCCGCGACTCCCCTCCGGACTGAGCCAGTCCGTGTGGTGCCAAGAGTTGACCTTGTGGTGGCAGGCTTCGGCCGCGACTCCCCTCCGGACTGAGCCAGTCCGTGTGGTGCTAAGAGTTGACCTTGTGGTGGCAGGCTTCGGCCGCGACTCCCCTCCGGACTGAGCCAGTCCGTGAAGCAACTGTTATGTTTCGGAATGTGGTGCGCAGTCGCCATCGCGTAGGAGACGGCTCTAAGTAGTTATAGTGAATAGCAAGAGTGTATCATCTGGACAACAGCCAGGCTAGTGGATCGGACGGTTAGACATGGAGGGTAGCGGGATCCGAAGCACGGTTCTGCACTGGACCGCAGGTTGTAGGGAGCCCAAGTAGTTTGCCAGCCACGCGCGAAAGGCTGCCCCGCCGCCTTGCGGAAAATCCCGGAATGCTCTACCGTGCCGGTTGGCGACCGGACGAGAAAAACTCAAACTCAATAACTTGAGTTTTTAAGTTCCCCGATGCTATAATAAGTTTGTTCAATTCTGCTAATGTGTTATGTTTAATGCCACCGACTGGTGGGAGAAAGCAGCCGCAGGCGCAGCAGGTGACAAGCCTGTCGCGGGCCGCTGAGATCGCACGCGTTTTCTTCGGCTTCTTCAACGACGATAATTAATTAGATAGACGTTCTATCGCCCACCTATGAACTGTTCTGCTGTGAACTATAAAGTGCTGTTGTGCCTAATTGTGTGTGACCTACCATCTAGCTCGATCCAGGATACCTACATGTTCCTGAACACTGTTGTTTGCCGACAGCAGCTAGTATCTTACAGGTTAGTGGTATTTTTGCATTTCACAAAAGGCAGAATTGTTCAATCCTCTCATCTTACTTTCACTAATATTCTTGTCCCTTATATTTATAAAAAAAATAAAAACCTAATCCCGCCAGCAAAATCTCTCATAGATTGTTAATATCGAACAAAGTTATTTGTAAATGAGTTACCGTCTCGTGTATCTTGGAGTCGAGGCCCTGGATCTCCTGCTGGTTGGCCGTGCTCAGCAGGAAGCTGTTCATCTGCGCCTTCAGAGTGTCGTCCACCTGTCGGCAAACGAGAGGAATGGTGGTGAGTGAGCAAGAGGGTCAGCAGGGCGCGGGCAAGGCAAGGCACAGGTAGAGTCACCTCCACATCAATGTCGTAGCAGGCCGTCTGCTTGGCGTCGTGCGGCGGCTCGACCGCGATCACGTGGTTGATGACGATGGGGTCTGGCGCGTGCAGCAGCGCGCCCAGCCGCGCCGGCACCTCAGCCAGCTTGAGCCGCGGCGCGCCGAAGATCTGCTCCAGGTACTTGTCGCAGCGCAGGTACTCGCGCTCGTGCGGCTCCTGCAGCCGGTGCGTCTTCACGTACTGCCACAGCGCGTTCACGATCACCGGCCGCGCCTGCGTGTGCACGCCCAGCAGCCGCGCCAGCCGCTGGTCCAGCTTGAACTGCAGCGGCTGGTAGTCCAGCAGCAGCAGGATGGTGCAGCGCACGTTCTTGTACCCGGGCCGCTTCACCTGGAAGCCGTCCGTCTCCTGCGTGGTCAGCGTACGGTGCCACTCCACCAGGTGGTTGTCCGGCCCGTACAGCTCCTTGTCCAGCTCGATCACCAGCGACTTGAAGAAGGACGAGAACTTGCGCTTCACCTGCGAGCGCGGCCAGGCCGCCTCCCCGCCCCCCGCGGTGGCAGCCCCCTCGCCCGCCTTGCCGGCGCCGCCCCCCTCGCCCTTGGAGTCGTCCAGCAGGCGGCCCTCGACGCGCAGTTCCCACGACGGCACCGCCGTGTCGCCCGCGCCTGCAACACATGCTCCCGTGAGTCCCGCACCCCGCACCCCGCACGCATGCGCGCCGAGCCCGACACTCACCCGGGTAGAAGGTGTTAGATATGAAGATGCGCAGTTTGCGCTTCTGCTTCATGGGCCGCTTGAGAGCCTCCTGGATGTCGAGCCGTTTGCGCATGATGGTGGCGTCCAGCTTGCGCTCGAAGGCCAGCAGGTCCATGTAGGCCTGCGACTCGGGAACCAGGTCGCGCACCTTCTGCGGCAGGATCTTGTCCGCCAGCCGCTTCTTGCGCTTGCCACCGCCGCCGCCGGCCGCGCCGTACGCCTCGCTGTGGGCCGGCAGAGTGTTGTGTTTAGTGCATACCGCCTGTGCAGTGCAGTGCAGTGCAGGTAAGGTACTCACGGGTTGTAGAGCGGCGGCTTGTGCTGCGGCGGCATGGGCGCGGGCGCCGGTCGTTTGGCCTGCGACGGCGGCGGCGCCTGGCGCAGCGCGGACGGCGGGGGCGTGGACGCCGCACCGGGGCCGCCCGCCGCGCCGTACGCCGGCCGCGCGCCGCCGCCGCCGCCGCCGCCGCCAGCCCCTCCGCCCGCACCGCCGCCCCCGCCGCCCGGAGGGGGAGGCGTGAAACCGCTGCGAGCCTGGAATCGAACGCACCCTTGCATTTATTATAACTTACACATACTGATTATGTATGATACAAGCCATTAAAGATTTTATTTATTTTTATTTATTTGGGAAACAAAAAGCTTATTATTATTAAATAACAAAACATTTCTAAACTAGAACAAATAAAGCTAGAGCAGTTTCCGCTTATAGAACTAAAATAATAACTGACATGGGTAGGTAAATAAAACATTTAACAAAAGAGTAACGTGCCTAATTTAAAAACAATAGCTAAAAATACAAAATTATATAAAAAAAATCAATAATAATTATATGCCTGTCGTCAGCACCCAATCAAGTAGAGTAGCTACAGAAGGAGAGCTAGGTAGGATATATAATACATAACATAATCAGTACATAACAAGGATGATATAAAATAAAATAATAATACAGCATGTATTAATAAACCCTCATTTAAGTAAGTTAGTAGCAATTAAGTTTTTAAAAGTATTTTGCCTGATGTTGAATAAGTCAACATTCTTAGAGTAAGTTGTATTAAAAACATGCGTAGTCCGAGGTAGGTAAGAATTTTTCCGATAATTAGTGGCACAGGACGGGACGTGAAGTTTTAGGTATTTTCTGGAATTAAATATTTATGGGCCTAATGCAGCATACAATGTGGGACGAAAGCAGATTTATTAATGTGGGCCGAACTTTCTAGGGACGAATATGGCATAAATCACCCAAATGTGCAAATGTGCATGTTAAGCGCGCCTAATGAAAAATTTGTGAAAAGGATAGCAGCATTGGTCTTCGCGTTCATAGGAGCAGGGCAGACGAGGGCAACGTTACTATAAAAATCAAGTTTTTGCTTATACATAGGCCTCCCCTAATGAGCGCCATAGCGCCCTGTCTTCAGCTTGCCGCATCCAGCATCTGCCAGCAGTCTTTCGCAAATCGTCATCCCATCTGGTAAGAGGGCGTTCTACACTACGTTTGCCGAGTCACGGTCTCCACTCAAGAACACGTTTACCGCAGCGGATGTCGGTTCTTCTCGAAATATGGCCAGCCCACTGCCATTTCAGCTTCGCACGGGTACCTAGTAATTTTTTCGGGTTCGTGGCTTAGGCCCCACGTGGTCGACGCCCCCGGTCAGTTTAATTTAATTCAAAGTTTTTTTTTTTATCAAATGTACTGGCAGGCATAAAAGGCATAAGCTTGTAATATTATTATATCATGAGCTGACCCGCTCGCAATTTCATTCGCGTGCACTTTAGTAATACCCTAAGTAATGTTGGTGTCCATGTAAACTTAGGACGGTTTTTTTTTGACATTATAACCAAAGAATGTAAATTTCTAAAAAAGTGTTTTTAGCCGGTGTGTTGAAAATTCCTGAAACACGTATTATAATTTATTGTGTTTTTTATATACACAGAAATACACAAATTTATGGTCATCACCATCAGGGACGAGTGAAATTTCCCTCGTCCCTGACGGTCATTAGGAATTTAAAAAGTTACAGCCATTTCAATTCGGAGCCAAACTACGAAATTCAAACTTTAATCATCATCATCAGCCTATACTGGTCCACTGCTGGACATAGGCCTCCCCTAATGAGCGCCATAGCGCCCTGTCTTCAGCTTGCCGCATCCAGCATCTGCCAGCAGTCTTTCGCAAATCGTTATCCCACATGTTCGGAGGGCGTCCTACACTACGTTTGCCGAGTCACGGTCTCCACTCAAGAACACGTTTACCCCAGCGGTTGTCGTTTCTTCTCGAGATATGACCGGCCCACTGCCACTTCAGCTTGCTAATCCTTTGAGCTATGTCGATCGATAACCTTGGTTCTCTGTCGGATGTATTCGTTACGAATCCTATCCTTCAGAGAAACTCCGAGCATAGCTCTCTCCATAGCTCGCTGGGCGACTTTAAACTGGTGGACCAGCCCTACCGTGAGTGTCCACGTCTCAGCTCCGTAGGTCATGAGTAAACTCATTTTCAGGAAAATTTTGAAAAATCCTTATGCACGTTTACAATAATTTTATATTTTTAGTATTCTCTGTAAGTTTCAAGCAAATCAGACTACTGGTTAGAGTTACAAAAAAACACCAAAAAACTTCAACCCCCCTTTTAAACCCCTTAGGGGTGAAATTTCCTAAAATCCCTTATCGGGAGCTTGTGTATTAGGAGGTAGGTACCTACCTACCTACCCCTCCAAATTTCAGTCCACAGAAAATCGCTTGTTCCTTATAAATATTAAGATTAATAATTCAAATTATAGGCATTATGTATGGGTCGGTCGATCGGTTCACATCTAACTGAAGATGCGTCGAGTATTATCGGTCGCGTAATGCCAGAACAAATAATTATATGAGAAATCATTCAACCGATGATGCATTAGTGCGTCAAGCGTACAGCGCCTGTTCCGTTTCCGTCAATGCATTGTCGGCCGACGACGTAAGAGCGGCGACGTCGCGCCACGTGGATTTTGACGCAGTGTTCCAACCTTGTATTTTTCCCTAGATTTAGGAGAATTTTGAGCGTTTAGGATATTTTTTAGGGGGATACAACAGTTTCTGCATTCATCATCTACAGAGCGGTGTAGATGCTGAATGATACAACAGTTTCTGTATTCAGCATCTACAGAGCGGTGTAGATGCTGAATGATACAACAGTTTCTGTATTCAGCATCTACAGAGCGGTGTAGATGCTGAATGATACAACAGTTTCTGTATTCAGCATCTACAGAGCGGTGTAGATGCTGAATGCAGAAACTGTTGGTTGTGTTCTGTGATAATTAATTCCGAAATTTTTAAAAACCATTTGAGTTCAATATCGTAGCGTAAGGGCTTTATAACAAAATCAATATTTACGTGAGATCTAGATAAATAAAGCGTTGAAAACTGAAAATTAAAAGAGTGAATATCGATTACTTAAATAAAACATTAGTCTGTCTATGTTATTCGTAAATAAAACATTAGTCTGGCTATGTTATTCGTAAATAAAACATTAGTCTGGCTATGTTATTCGTAAATAAAACATTAGTCTGGCTATGTTATTCGTAAATAAAACATTAGTCTGGCTATGTTATTCGTAAATAAAACATTAGTCTGGCTATGTTATTCATAACAATGGTATTCAGGACTTACTTTATCCATCATATGTTTAAAAAACACGATTACAATTTTCTCGATAGAAAATAATAGCAAAGAGACCTCTAAATTCTTACTAAAACCTAAATTTCTCAATAAATACAGAAGTTTAGATCTTGAGAATAAGCATGGTAGGTAATAGAACTAAGTATAAAGAACATTTCATATGTTTGGGTTTTTTCAAATAAAGTCCTAATTAATAGATAGCTAAAGCTTGATTTCTGGGCTTGCGCTGCATTGTTCGGCATGCCCTGCCCCGCTCCTATGTCTATCCTTTTAACAAAAACTTAAGGTTCTATAGGCTCTTAAGCTTATGCGTATTCTTTATTTTCAAAAAATAAATCAAAATGTCTTTATTTCCATAAATACAAAAATGTACACTTCGAAAAGGTCAAATTCTTAAAATATTAAAATACTATCCAGCTCTCTTATATTGAATGCAATGGTTTATAACAATTATAATGACAAACTATCCTAAAATATTTGTACCAAAGTCGACTGCTGTCAAATCTTTTCACGAATTGACTGCCTAGCCTGCTGGTATGACCAGCAGAGGGAACCGTGCCACGCACCACAAAGGGTTGCGGGAGATGTGTGCCTCTTGGGCCATGAATGTGTTAAGGTGGGTGCAAAGCAAACTTCTAAGCCCCCATACAAACACACTTTCTGAATCATTTGTAACTTATGTCCCCCATTTTAATGGAGTTTTGCAAACATAATCATTAATCAGATAAGAAATAGCTCTGTTCACACCATTTTATTGTTTTATTAAAATTGAAATGAACTTTTGCTCTCATATAATGATGATCATATATTTGAAAAATTAAAACACTACAAACATAGCCACCTATTTCTTATCTGACTATCTGTACCTACGCAAAAGGTAGTAAAGGCTGCAGTTAAAAAATGAATTGGAAACTATGTTTGTATGGGAGCTTAGAGGTTCGAAGTTCGCTTCCACCTTAGGTAAGTACTTACCTAAGATAGTTAGTGTGGAAGACACGTGAGTGATGTGATGGCATTGGCATCACTGCCATTCTTATTGTATTGGTTGACTCACAGGAAAATTGGGTCCGGGGTACGGCCTCGGCGGCAGCGACGCGCCCTGGCCCGGCGGCGGCGCGCCCGGTGCGCCCGGGTACCGCTGCGGCGGTAGGGGACTGCCAGCCGGGGCCGCGCCGCCACCCACGCTTGCACCGCCACCCACGGGAAAACGTGAAGCCATCTGCACTGATATCCTAAACACTTATTACCTACTAACTTATTTCCTTCACTTTGTTTTCACAATTCCTTTTACATTGATTCTACTCTCAATCCATTTTCTTATTACTTTATGACTCGAAATGTAAGACCAAAGCTGATAAATAACTAACGGTAACGTCTTTCTCAGTTGGTACTTTTTAACACGGGAAATCACTGACCGACCATAAAATCACTAAGTGTTTGCATAAAAATCATAAAAACTTGTGAGTGAAGTCAGATAAATAGGCCAACAAATAAATTGTAGCTTAGCATAAACAGACTTGACGGACGACTGACAAACAAACGCGTCACCCAGCCCAGCCACAAGCTAAAACGCCACAGTAGGAATCTGCCTGGCTGGCTACGTCTACTCTATGAGTATGAAACATGTAGACGAGGCGTGTATTTTAGGTAGCGGTGAGTGGTTTTATTCTCATACTTAGGGGGCTTTGGTAAGGGAGATGTAAATCCATCCTCTGTTCGTGGTCTTGTTTGTCCAAAAGATGACATTGAATCTTTGGAAAACTGACACTGACAACTGAACCGTGTTGTCTATCCCGGTCGGTGAAAAAAAGGGAAGATGGCGCATGGCGTGGCGGGCATTGGTCTCTTGGTATCGACCATGGACAGAATTCACGATTTTATCAGTTGATTGGTGGAGTTTTCGGTGCCGTAGGGCTGCGCAGGGCTGTTCTGATTGTCCTAGCCTTTAAGCATTGGACAATCAGCGGAGGCTGCAACAGCACCGAAAATTCCATCCAAGGCATCCAACAACTGATAATGCTTTATGTATACGCTGTTGGTGTTCCTTTTTAATAAATAAATAATAATCACGATTTTTTTTCCATGGCCGATACCAAAAGACCGATGCCCCCCGCGCCGCCATAATATATATTTACCAAAGATTATAGTGTAGGATCCTAGATCTTTGATATTTACATCCTCTTTGGCCGCCATGCGCCATGTATGTTGCATCTCCCTTTTTCACCGACCGGGAAAGACAACACGATCAGTTGTCAGTGTCAGTTTTCCAAAGATTGTCAATGTCATCTTTTGGACAAACAAAACTAGAAATAGAGGGTGAATTTACATCTCTACATCCCTTACACGGAATAGAAAAAAAATAAGTGGAAGTGTTAAGTAGGCGTGGCACGCGTGCCACAATTATGCGTAGTTACGCTTAACTGATCTCAGTCGTGTTCTTAGGTTCTTACATCACGTCGAGTTGCTAGTCTCGCGGCGAATTCATTTTTCCGAAGCTATGCCGTATTAAATGTTTTTAAACTTACGCGATCTGAACACATAATTATAAATAGTATTTATAACTATGCCGTATTGTTTCATTTTAGAGCGTAAAAATGATAGTAGGCGAAAAAATCTTGTAAACGGGGGTGTTTTATACCATCGATAGGTAGCATTTTCATTGCATTGTCATAGAATCTTATTTTATTAAAATTTACAAATAATTTATTAGAACGGTTACTAGTCAAAATCAAACTTATGCGATTAGCGTTTTATCTCATCATTAACAATATTGCTTCCTAAAATAATTGACAGAGCAGATTTGTAGGTATTTACTGTTCCATATTTAGCACCCTTATGAAATACTTCACTTAAGAAATCAAGAACCCTAGGCACAGATTTTTCTAAATTATTATTTATTTTTCTAAATTCCGCTTACAATATTGTAGTTACCCAGGCTTTGATACACACATCATACCTACTGTTTGTAAGTATGTATTTTCGGAAAAAGATGAAAGTATTATTTCAATTGCGGCAGGGGGGATAGGTCTTGGAACGCCTGCCGGAGAGCTTCGCGGCAATCAATGTCAGCGTGCTGTGGAGATTGTGGGCTGGTCTGAAAAGAGACTTGAAAAGTTTTTTATCCGGATAAAAATTTATAATGTCAGAGATAACGAGTTCTTGAAATGGAGGAAACCAAGGCTGTGATGCCCAGTTTGGAACCACTACAATGCCCTCTGCTCTGTCCGTAACAATCTTTCGTAACATCTTTAGAATAAGAGAGAATGGTGGGAATGCGTAAAAAGTCAATTTTGACCATGATTTATAGTAAAAGCATCTACTGCCCATGCTTCTGGGTCAACCTTCCATGTAATGTATGATGAGCATTTACTGTTACTACGACTAGCAAATAAGTCAATTAATGGGACCCCTAATTGTAATTTTATTTTCTCAAAGGCATACCTAGTCTCTTAATTCCCATTCGGTATCATGAAATTTTTCACGCGACAATAAATAAATAAATAAAATAAATAAGAATCTGCTTCAAAGTTATCTTTCGTGTTTATATTATGATGCAAAAATGTGTCCGTGATGGTAGCGTACACATAACCGAATTCACGTTTGTTGTTATGCCTAATATATAGAGTGTATATAGAGTATAACAAGTGCAAAAGTAAAATAAATAGCGCCTCCTTGGTTTAAGAAATAATGACCATTGTTTGTGGGTACGCCAGCATAACGTTATGCTAGCGTACACACGACCGTTCTCAAAAACGGCTTATACTATAGCAACAAAATTTATACACAATTTTAGAGTATAAATATCGTTTCAGCTATGCAAAATTTCATAATGATTGCTCTCATAGGAACAGAGATATGGAACAAGACTATAAAATAACACCTGAGCTGGCGTTATGCTAGCGTACCCATTAAAAACCGAAATAGTTCCTATAGAAAACGAGGTTCTCTTAATGTAAATGTTATATTTATAAATAGAGTGTGAAATCCTCTTTCTCCCAGTAGTCATACTTTATGCAAATTCGTAATCAAACACTATAAAAGTTGATGTAACAGGAAGAGCGAAAACTGTAGGTAAATAACTCTAAAATGAGCGCGAGTGACGGAGCACTGCTGCCCCGACCATGACGACGCATTATCTCTATCTCTTTCATTTCCATGGATAATTCACATGCATCTGCTCCGTCACTCGCGCTCATTTTAGAGTTATTTACCTACAGTTTTCGCTCTTCCTGTTACATCAACTTTTATAGTGTTTGATTACGAATTTGCATAAAGTATGACTACTGGGAGAAAGAGGATTTCACACTCTATTTATAAATATAACATTTACATTAAGAGAACCTCGTTTTCTATAGGAACTATTTCGGTTTTTAATGGGTACGCTAGCATAACGCCAGCTCAGGTGTTATTTTATAGTCTTGTTCCATATCTCTGTTCCTATGAGAGCAATCATTATGAAATTTTGCATAGCTGAAACGATATTTATACTCTAAAATTGTGTATAAATTTTGTTGCTATAGTATAAGCCGTTTTTGAGAACGGTCGTGTGTACGCTAGCATAACGTTATGCTGGCGTACCCACAAACAATGGTCATTATTTCTTAAACCAAGGAGGCGCTATTTATTTTACTTTTGCACTTGTTATACTCTATATACACTCTATATATTAGGCATAACAACAAACGTGAATTCGGTTATGTGTACGCTACCATCACGGACACTGCAAAAATTACAATTTTACGCATTTCACACCATTGCCAAATGCTTCTAGCTATATCATTTCGTCGTATCCAACGAATAAGGTTACAGTCGCCAGTGTGACCTTTTATTTTTATTGCATTTTAAGAATCTCCATTATTATTTACACCTTACCATTTCGAAAAAGTAAATAAATAATGAATATAAAAAAAGTTATGGTTATAATTGCACTGATGCATTTAGCCCGACGAATAAGGTCACTAAAAGCTTTGGCGCTTTCTTTCATGTGCGAAACGCAACCGACATAAATATTTCCCGGCGAATAAGGTTACATGCTCCACAGTAACCATGTACCTACCGCGGGCGAAAAGGCGCGTGGACGGCGCGCGGCGGGCTGTCTTACGTAGTAAACTGAGAAATTAAAATAAGACAGGTACATTAATTAGTGTATATGAAGGATCCCCCTGCATGGAAAAAAGCAGAAAGTAAAAGGTGTAGGTATTTGCCTATTTAAAGTTCAAAAATGGCTATTAACACTAAAGTCATTAATTGTTGTTCCGTGAAACAAAATATTGTAAAACAAATAAAATAACTCAAATCATGGTCATAGTCCCGTTCTAAATGACTAAGATAATTCAGTGCAGTTACCGATAGATTTAATCTTTTATGAGCCCTTAAACATTCGCATTACATTCGCGTTCATTGTCGCGAATGCGAATGCGAGTATTGAAAACCTTGCAAATGTTCACGAAAGCGAGTATTCGTTATAATATCTCTAGTATGGTTAAATAACTCTATTAAATTATTAAAATCGATTGATATTAAAGCTGTTTAAAACCTGATTTTATTAAGTAATTATTTTCAGATCCATAATTTAAAATTAAGAGCTGTGTCTTCAGTTAACATGGGCTACATAGCTTCACAAGGTGAGCTTATCTTGCAGCCTGAATAACTTGTAATATTAAATGTAAGAATCTTTAACTTTAATCAATTATAAACATAAATAAGAACACTCGCCACGAATTGATCAAGCTAAATCTAAATTAAAAATTGGTAAATCTTTAGTTCTCATGCCGACCGGTCCCGGGTCAATGTGGCCATTGATCATGACCTTGGTTTTATCCAAGTTCATAGTGGCGGCATCATAAAGACATCTCAACATCTCGATATATAGATAGTCTACTTGGCAACGCTGTAAGGATTCCAGAACAGCCCAGGTTTCGACAGAGTCAAAGGCCTTTTCATAGTCCACAAAGGCTAGACAGAGATTAGCAATAAACTAATAAAAATAATGTAAACCTCTGTACATAAGTCACTATTTAAATAATTGCTGGACAGCCGCTGTCTGGCTAAATTTACGCTCGTACAGAATAGATCTAGGTCCATCAGGGTACCTGAAAAACATTGTAGTAGTTTGAGCACGAATGTCTATTCTACTCAGTAGCTCAGGACAGTCTATTTTGTTTGAAGTTATTTTTAGAAGGAAAGACAGATCAGTTATTTCATGCCATTTTGAATGAGTAAGAAAATGAAACTTTTTACAGAGTTCATCATAACTGAAGGGCGGATCTATTTTGATTGTCTGAAATTGTAAGACTGTTCCTAGAAGGTTTAAACTTTAAGAAGATGACCGATGTTCTTTAAATATCAACGTTGTAAGAATAAAAAAAGGAACCGAAAGATTTCACTATACTCAGACTATTATATTAGAGTTTTTTATACTTTATAGATAAGGTACCTGCACTCAAAGCTCTGAAAGCTTTTTTTTACACTTACAATAAAATAAAATTCATACTTCAAATTAGGTATTAATTTATGATTATGAATCAGAAAATATGAAGTGTTGAATGAAAAGAGTGCTGTTTTAATACCTTCTAAATAAATACGTTTAAAGTTTTATTAATTACTAGCCGACCCGCCTGCGATTTCTTTCACGTTTTATTTTAAGTCATCTTTCTACGCTACGCATTTTGATGGGCCAACAGATACGGTTCTGCAATTATTAAAAAAATAACCTTTGACCACATTTTAACTACCTTAGAATACTAATTTCCAAAAATCTGTTCTTAGCGGGTGTTTAAGTCTTAAAAGAAACCTCCATGCAAAACTTCATCTTCGTAGCTCTTGTAGTTTCAGAGATTTCTTGATATGTCACCCAGTTTTCTCTTCTCCTTTATATTATATAGATTTTCATTTCCGTCCCCTACCTTTATTCATACCAATATTTTTTTTAATTATGTAAGGGTTATATCATTATGAAACACACTAAAAAATACTAAAATATTATGTAGGTATTCTCTAATCTTAAATAGGCTTCAGGCTCATCAACGAGTCCTCTCATCTGGATACGGTCGACTTAATTGAGCGGATAGATAAATAAGAACAATAATATTGTAGGACAAACTACACAGTATTAACAAGCCCCAAGCTGAGCAGATCTTGTGTTATGTTATGGGTGATACACATAATACAATATACTAAATATGTATAGATTTTTTAATATACGTAACAAACAACCAGCACCCTTGACAAACATCTGCAGATTGTAACTTACTTTGTTTATTTTTAAAAAAGGCCTAATCTTACTTAAATACACAATAGGTTAGAAAAACGACAATAAAGCTAATAAATTGCATTCACAGGTACATGACAGTGTGGAAAATAAATACTCGCATTTGCGACAATGCACGCGAATGTAATGCGAATGTAAAAGGGCAAATTAAACATTATTATTTTTTAGTAGCTGCACTGAATTATCTTAGTCAGAGGTAAAACGGGTTATATTTACCATGATTTGAGTTATGAGTTATCTTATACATATTTCGACACATAGTCATATTAAGTAACTTTATAAGACTTTAATTACCAAAGTTATCGACATAGCTCAAAGGATTAGCAAGATGAAGTGGCAGTGGGCTGGGCATATTTCAAGAAGAACCGGCAACCGCGTCTAGAAGAACCGACAACCGGGGTAAACGTGTTCTAGAGTGGAGACCGCGACTCGGCAAACGTAGTGTAGGACGCCCTCCAATCAGGTGGCTTGACGATTTGCGAAAGACTGCTGGCAGATGCTACATGCGGCAAGATGAAGCCAGGGCGCTATGGCGCCCTTTAGGGGAGGCCTATGTCCAGCAGTGGACTGGTATAGGCTGATGATGATACGACTTTAGCGTTAAAAACCTGTATAACAGTACAAATTTTATGCAGAATTACCTTGTTTTCTATGAAAGGAATTATAACGTATTAGTACTAATTATTTTTGTGGAAAAAAAACTCGAATAACCCATAATAATTCCAGAAACCCTAAAATTCTACTTTTCAAAGTATATCAATCCAACAATCAAAAGTTTTATATGAACTTGGTTTTGGCTTTAGAATGATTTTGAGTCATTTAGCTATAAAACATTAAAAAGTCAGCGGTAGTAGTTTTAAAATGTACCGAGGCGGGAATCGAAACCGAAAATTATTTTTATTAAACGAAATTCTTGAAGAAAAGTAAAATGTAACCTTTATGTTTTTGTAATTGTCCGGATTATTTAGTCGAATAAGGTTACAAAGACCATTGTAATGTAACCCTTTAGTTTGACGACGTGAAGCGAAATCTCCGTGGAATAAGGTCACAAAGGCGTTTAGAATAGCGTAGCTTTGAAGAATGCACGCGGAATAAGGTGATAAGCGACAAAAACTAGGGAAAACGGTATTTTTTATTTTTAAAACCCACATGATAATTTAGCTGAAAATATTAGAAAACGATTTAGCAAAAAAAACACACTCGCATAATAGAAACTTTTCGAATTAATAAGAAAAAACCGTCTCCTGTAAAGTTGGTGTTTTGCAACTGTGGCCTTATTCGCTGGATACGACGATTTAAGTGTGGGTATTGGACACTACCCATTCTATTAATACATGAAATTGCTGTCGTGTTATCAATCCGTAAGAGTATTTCACAATCAAAATAATCCTTAGCAAAAACTTTAAGTGCGAAAAAAGCTGCTTTTAACTCCAAGACGTTAATATGTAGATATTTTTCGTCGTCTTTCCAATAACCATAAGACCGATCATTATTACCTTACCTACTAATAGCCCCCCCAACCTGTACTTGATGCGTCTGAAAATATTTCAGCGTGAAATAAATTAAGTCTAAATGGGATATGCCCTGTTTTAATATTTTCAATCCACCAAGCAAAATCTATTTTTATATGATTAGGAATACTTACTAATATTTTGATTAAAGCTTGGATTTTTTAACAAGGAAAGGTACTTGTGACGTTCCAATAGTTTTGTATACATCCAAGAATATTGTATGGCTGGGCATACAGATATAAGCAACCCGATCAACCTGGCAAAGTCTCTGAGTTTACATTTTCTCAGAGTTGAAAAGTGACGAAGATTCTCTATTATTTTAATTTTCTTATGATCAGGTAGAGTAAGATACATTTCACGCGAGTCAAATATAAAGCCTAAAAACCGAGTTCGAGTTTTGGGAGTTAAGCAGCTTTTATCGTAGTTTATAACAAAACCATGATTGTAATGAGCATGATTCTAATGAGTTTCCTATTACAAATATATCATCAAGATATTGGACAGTAGGAGTAGTGATACCCTGTGACCTTATGAATTTCATGACTGGCTTAAGAATCTTTGTAAATAAGTATATAAGGACCAGTGCACAAACCAAATGGAACGCAATTAAATTGATATAAAATACTATCAGTATTCAAAACGTAAGTATTTTTTATGTGAGTCATGAATTGGTACCAAAAAATAGGCATATTTTATATCTATTGTTGCCATGTAACAATTTTGTGTTATTAGTTTCGATGCTGTACGATAGTCTTCCATTTTGAAATGACAATTTTGAATAAATTTATTTAAACATCTTAGATTTAAAATAAACCGTTTGTCACCATTTGGCTTCGGCACTAGAAAAATACTGGATAAAAATTGCCCTACTTCATTATTACATCTAGAAATTGCCCCAATAGACAAAAGCGAAGCATGGACTTTTGAAAATCGGCTGCTTCTTCAGATTGGGTGTTATTAATCGGATGGTCATTTCTAGATGGAATTGAAGTAAACGGTGTAATAATAGCCTTTTATCCAAGATAAAATCGTTGAGTCTGATTTTATGTCTGCCCATTTCCGAGCAAACCGCTGAAGTCGACCAGCGTGACTTACCCCATGTTCGTCTATTTCCTGTACGCCGTTTTCCGGACTGGTGAGCGGTTCCGTCCCTGGTACTGTTCCTGGTACTGCTGGTTCCGCGGTGGATTGTTGTTTCTCGCCGTGGGCGGGCGCTGGGTTGGCTGATTTCTTTCTGCTCTCGGCGCCTGTCGATGCAGAACTTTGTAGTTTAAATTGTTCTTGCCGGTGTTCCTTATAAATTGTTTCTTATTAAACTGCTGCTTTGGCGGCGCCTTTATTCCCTCGCCGGACCTCTGTATGGTCTGCGCCGCTTTTATTTGGTCTGACAGTTTTTCTCCAAAAAGAAACTTATCTCTAGTGGTACCAATGTTTCTTTGAGATCTGGTTTTACTGACGATACGACGAAGGTTCGTCGGGTTCTTGTGTCTTGACAATGGATATCGCATAGTAGGCAGCAAGCATCGCTTAGAGGCTTCAAGGCTTTTTCAGGTGCTTCTTTCGCAATTAACGACTCAGTGGCCTGGGCAGGAGTAGCAAGGGCGGTTCCAAGTTGCTGTTATTTTAATGACATACTCTGATCTCTCTTTATCATAAAATCGGTGAGTGCTACCTTAGCCTCGGGGTTGAGAACTGGTGCCATAAGCAGGTCACAATTGCCAGGAACTAGGTATTCCTGGTGAATTTTGTCCTTTGATTCTTTCGCTAATCCCTTGGATAGCACTTCCTGCCAACGCGATGCGATCGCTTGGTGTATATTTTTCCCGGGGGAAGTTTGGATTTTTGGGGCGTCGCCCAGTAAATTCAAAATTTCCTCATCAAGCTCTACCTGTGAGGGCTCAGTATTTTCATCCGCCTGCGGCACGATCGTCGAAGTGGAAGGGCCTGGTAGCGGCTCATCCTGCCATGGTTGGTTTGGAAATGGCTCGTCTCGAGTGAGTGGTGATGCCTGCGGCGATCGTGAGCGCGATTTGCTACCCTCACTCTGGCCCGCGCCTGGAAAACACCAGTTATTGATTAGAACTTCTGGTTTACAGAAATAGATCTGACGGAGAAAAATCTCGTCACTAATCATACAGCAATGGAGAATTTCGATTAGAATTCCTGGTTAACAGGAATAGATCTGAAGTAGAACCAAAAAATGGAATCTCACATCACTAATCGATATGGTTCTGTAAGTACTGATTATTTGTCCCTGATTAGAATTTCCAGTACCCAGAAATACATTTGAAGGAAGCAGTCTTCACTGATCGGTCACAATAACTTATTTTGCCCAGTAAGATCACGTAACAGTACTCACGTGACAATTCATCTTCGGAAGACGAACTTAAAACCCTTATTCTTCGACGACGGGGTGGCTGCAACCGCTCCTCTAACTTTCTTATTTTACGTCGTATTTCTTCATCCTGGTTCTTGTTCTTCCTTTTGTGGCCTCCCATATCTTATTTCACTTTTAATTTCACTAGTTTGTACAGAGACGTGCGAAGGCTTGAGCACGAAAACACGTAATGACAAGAGAGTCCCAGCGCAGGTAAACAGGTAGACCCATGACCACCCGTCTACGTCACGAATGGTAGAGCCAATGACAGGGCAGCATGGTACCGTAGAGTCAATACAGGGTTTGTCAAAGTCAAATTATCAACTTAATTCCTTAAAAAAATAAATAAAAAATAACTTTATAATATCGTGTGTAAGGCTAGTACCAAGAAACGCTACTACAATATGTAAATTCTCAAATCGCTAAGAATGAAGCTGTGAAACATAATGGTAAATGCAAAAACACAACTTTTCAGGAAAAATAAAAAACATGTTTTTATTGATTACTTCATAAATATTGGACGTAGACTGTTGATTGTCAGCTTTACGAAAAGCTTATTTTTATGTATTTGGAATATTATAATAGAACACCCGTAAGATAAGCCAGAAACGAGATATTTTATAAATAAGAAGTTACTGAAAATCAATCGCCATCCAAGATGTATAATGTCGATTACCATTTTATTCATAGTATTTCCTAGCCAAAATTGATGATTGCACCAGTAACTCACCATTTTATTCTACGTTTTTTACAGAGAAAGTGATAACGATAATGCTTGAATATCATTCTTTTTCTCGTCTATATAGTCTAACTTTTTTCTGTTAATGGCTTTATTTGGTTTTCCAATAAAACTATAACAATGGTAAACAACTTTTTCTTTATATGAATAATAGCTTTAAATTGTCGAAATTACATCACAAACTCTTAAAAATCCCGAAAGCTAGGCCCTTACACTTAACATAACACAGTCATGATCATCATCTTCAGGCTACACAAGTCCACTGCTGGACATAGCCTAATGAGCACCATAGCGCCCTGTTCAGCTTGCTGCATCTAGCATCTGCCTGCAGTCCTTGTAGATCGTCATCCCACCTAGTCGTAGGGCGTCCTACACTACGTATTAGTAGTACGTAGTACCGAGTTCTCGGCCGCCTTGCTTTTCCTGGCCATGGCAGCGGCCATGGTAACGGCGGGGCAGGGGTGCTAGGAATCACCGAGCTACATCAGGCTGCCACCAGCAACTGACCCTGGCAACGTACAACGGACGCACTATGAGGCTTGACCAACATCTAGCGCAGTTGGAAGTGGAGTTAGAGAACATCAAATGGCATGTTCTGGGCTTACAAGTCCGCAGAGATGGGGACACCGAAACACAAGACCCAAGTCATCTTCTCTACTTTCGTGAGGGTGATAAAACATCCCAGGGTGGCGTAGGTTTCCTCGTCAATAAGGCTCTCTCTAACAATGTCCAAGAAATCTCCAGTGTGTCGACCAGGGTAGCGTACCTGATCCTTCGGCTATCCGAACGGTATAGCATGAAGGTTATTCAGGTCTACGCACCGACCTCGGCACACTCGGATGATGAAGTGGAGGATATGTATGAAGACATATCTAAAGCCTTGCATAAGAACACTAAGGCCCACTTCAACGTTGTTATGGGGGACTTTAATGGCAAGGTGGGAACCCAGACTGGCAACGAATCCCGAATAGGCCCGCATGGTTATGGAGTTAGGAATCACAGGGAGCAAATGCTTGTTAACTTCCTTGAGAAAGAGGAGCTATTCTTAATGAACTCCTTCTTTAAGGAAGTGGACATGGCGAAGCCCCGACACTGTGACAAAAAATGAGATCGACTTCATCATGACGGATAGCAAGCACATATTCAGAGATGTCTCAGTGATCAACAGGTTCAATACCGGATCTGATCACTGACTCCTCCGAAGCTCTCTGAATATCAACTTGAAGCTTGAAAGGGACCGTCTGATGAAGTCCACGCTCCGACCTACCCCAATCCAAATCATGGCGGGCACCGAGAAGTACCAGCAGCTTCTCGGGGATAGTTGGAACCCACTGATGACGTTGACCGTTGACGTTCTATGGCCGTTTATATGCTGCACATGCCCCTTATGCCCAACGAAACGACCACGATTCTAGAGCCACCCTGACACGCCACTACACCGACGCACTGCCAAACATCAGTCAAGACGAGATCGTGTTGGCTCTCAGGCAGCTTAAAAATGGAAAAGCACCAGGTGATGACGGAATATCATCAGAGCTTTTGAAAGCTGGAGGAACCCCTGTTTTACAGGAATTACAGAACCTCTTCGAGAGACAAAAGGAGGAGTAAAAAGAGAGTAAAAAACTGACTTTCATTGGTAGGTAGGTACTAAACTAAAACGTAGCTACATAACGTATTGCAAGCATAGCAAGTAACGGTTGTAGGCAAGTCTTAAAATAAATTTAATTATAAATAAATAATGCTGAACAATTTACACGGCATTATCTAGCCCCAAGCTAAGCAGAGCTATTGTGATATGGTTACTAGATAACTGATATACGTAATATTATACATTACATAGATAGTTTTTTTTATTATACATAGAAAACACCCAGACCAACGGAACAAATTTCTGCAGATCGTACACAAATTTGTTCCGAGGCGGGGATCGAACCCGCAACCTCTTGCGTCGCAGGCAGACTCTCGCCCGCTGCGCCACTGAGGTCGTCAAAATTAATTAAATTTTAATTATTCGTAAAAAATTTACTTCCGCAAAATCTAATTACCTAAAGAGCATGGCTTATTATGTTTTACTGTTCAGCACCTTATGAGTCGTTTCACTAACACACTTTGCAGGAACCGCAGACTCAGGTTTGAACGAGAATATAATGATAACTTGCGTATGTCATTATTTAGTGGAATAATTTTCACCAGAACATAATTGTATTATTGTTTATCATACTTCAATATGTGAGTACAATATGATAATATTACAGTACAACTTCGCGAATAATGGTAATAGACTTTGACTAAAAATTGAGCATAATGTTTGTATTAGCATCCACAGATCTCAAAAATGACAAAACACTAAAACTAAGGTAGTGGCGATTACCATTTTATTCTCCGGGGACGGCGATATTATATGCTTGCATAGCTAGACGACTCAGTCCAATCTTGAATGAAGGAACTCAAGACACTCACCAGCTCTTACAAGCAACACCGTATGCCTGTAGAACTCATATTGAGACACCGTACTCAATATGCCCACACGAGTCCTCTCAGATGGCCACCACACCATGCACATAAAGGACCAATCTTGGGTGTAGGAACCCAAGACTATCTCACCAGCTCTTACAAGCAACACCGTATGCCTGTAGAACTCATATTGAGACACCGTACTCAATATGCCCACACGCGTCCTCTCAGATGGCCACCATGCACATCGAGGACCGATCTTGGGTGTAGGAACCCAAGATGCTCACACTAGCTATGCCAAGCAGCACCATAACCAAATAACGACACAAAGACCTCACCTTCCAGCAAAAACAGCGAAACAGAAACATAGATCAGAACCGAACAATATCATCCTTGAAGGACTGATGCTACATGAACAAGAACTAACAACAAAATATATCAGCAGACTACAACAGAATTAACACAAAGTAGGAAAGCAAACGACATGATAATGAGTAACACAAGATTTACACATAGCATGTGGATCAGTGTTTAGTGATCTGCTCATGGAATTATTAAAATAGAACACATCTTAGCACCCTTAGAATAACTAGGCTGTCTTACTACTCTAAGTTAGCACCCATACTTACTACTCTAAGTTAGCACCCATACTTACTACTCTAAGTTAGCATTAGCACCCATACTTACTACTCTAAGTTAGCATTAGCACCCATACTTACTACTCTAAGTTAGCACCCATACTTACTACTCTAAGTTAGCACCCATACTTACTACTCTAAGTTAGCACCCATACTTACTACTCTAAGTTAGCACCCATACTTACTACTCTAAGTTAGCACCCATACTTACTACTCTAAGTTAGCACCCATACTTACTACTCTAAGTTAGCACCCATACTTACTACTCTAAGTTAGCACCCATACTTACTACTCTAAGTTAGCACCCATACTTACTACTCTAAGTTAGCACCCATACTTACTACTCTAAGTTAGCACCCATACTTACTACTCTAAGTTAGCACCCATACTTACTACTCTAAGTTAGCACCCATACTTACTACTCTAAGTTAGCATTAGCACCCATACTTACTACTCTAAGTTAGCATTAGCACCCATACTTACTACTCTAAGTTAGCACCCATACTTACTACTCTAAGTTAGCACCCATACTTACTACTCTAAGTTAGCACCCATACTTACTACTCTAAGTTAGCACCCATACTTACTACTCTAAGTTAGCACCCATACTTACTACTCTAAGTTAGCACCCATACTTACTACTCTAAGTTAGCACCCATACTTACTACTCTAAGTTAGCACCCATACTTACTACTCTAAGTTAGCACCCATACTTACTACTCTAAGTTAGCACCCATACTTACTACTCTAAGTTAGCACCCATACTTACTACTCTAAGTTAGCACCCATACTTACTACTCTAAGTTAGCACCCATACTTACTACTCTAAGTTAGCACCCATACTTACTACTCTAAGTTAGCACCCATACTTACTACTCTAAGTTAGCACCCATACTTACTACTCTAAGTTAGCACCCATACTTACTACTCTAAGTTAGCACCCATACTTACTACTCTAAGTTAGCACCCATACTTACTACTCTAAGTTAGCACCCATACTTACTACTCTAAGTTAGCACCCATACTTACTACTCTAAGTTAGCACCCATACTTACTACTCTAAGTTAGCACCCATACTTACTACTCTAAGTTAGCACCCATACTTACTACTCTAAGTTAGCACCCATACTTACTACTCTAAGTTAGCACCCATACTTACTACTCTAAGTTAGCACCCATACTTACTACTCTAAGTTAGCACCCATACTTACTACTCTAAGTTAGCACCCATACTTACTACTCTAAGTTAGCACCCATACTTACTACTCTAAGTTAGCACCCATACTTACTACTCTAAGTTAGCACCCATACTTACTACTCTAAGTTAGCACCCATACTTACTACTCTAAGTTAGCACCCATACTTACTACTCTAAGTTAGCACCCATACTTACTACTCTAAGTTAGCACCCATACTTACTACTCTAAGTTAGCACCCATACTTACTACTCTAAGTTAGCACCCATACTTACTACTCTAAGTTAGCACCCATACTTACTACTCTAAGTTAGCACCCATACTTACTACTCTAAGTTAGCACCCATACTTACTACTCTAAGTTAGCACCCATACTTACTACTCTAAGTTAGCACCCATACTTACTACTCTAAGTTAGCACCCATACTTACTCCATAACATGTATCAAGTTTAATCAAGTCTTGTCTTTGTAACATGTGTAACTGAACAGATACATGAACAGAACAACAAAATGCAAGACAATATTTTAGGTTTTATAATTTTATCAACAGTAAACTAATTTTATTGTTTTACTTTTTTTTTTTCAATAAACATACACTTACTTTGGAATTGAAACAAATCTGATTTGTGAAGGTGTGACTTATCTTTATAATAAGGCACCTCTGATTCCCAGACAGTCTATGCTTAGTAGATTCTCTGGCACACACATATTTGGCTCCGTCAATCACTAAATCCCTATGTGTCTCCATGACTGATGTGGTCTGCCAATATCTAGTGTCAGGCATCCTCTGCTTCCATTGAACCCTGAAAACAATAATTCACAAGAAAACATTGCAACAGATGGGCAAGTTGTGTCATTGACAAGACATCGGCTATGGGACATATTTACACCGGCTATGCTTTATCATTGGGCAACGCTACTCGATTAGCTTTGATTAGCCACCTATGTTGACAAAAGACATTTGTTTAGTTTCTTTCTCAAATTTCTTTGTAATCAATCAAATGTATGGTCACATCACAATAAACCAACTTCAAACCCAAACTGCTTGCATAGTAACCATACTACCTACCCTTAGTATTTACAAATCAATCCAATAGAAGTATTCACAAAACCAACAATTTTAGCATGAAACGATCAGACCTTACCAGCACCTCTATTACAAACCAATTGCATTTCTGAACATCCATAGCACTTGTTAATCTCATTCTAATAGGATAGTAGAAGGAACTGACAATATCACGTAACGTAACTGGCATAGAGTACATAATATAATGGTAACTGGCGCAGAACTCCCGTTGTAAAAAGTCGCCTGCGACTTCCGCCATTATTGGTGTGGATGTGCAAGCCAAACTATTCCCAGTATCATTCGAGGTAAACCATCAGTTGGCGTGAAGACAGAGTTCCATCCCAATTCTGATGAAGCATCAGACAATCAGCGGAGCCCTACCAGCACCGAAAACTCCTACAACTGATAAAAATCGTGAGTTCTTCTCCCATGGCCAGTCCCAAGAGACCGATGCCCGCCGCCGCCATCTTGCATCCTCCCTTTTTCATCTTCGTCTCAGAGACATTTAAATGCACCACCCACAATAAGCCACTAGAACTGGGACCCCTGACTAAATAATCCAGACCTTTTTGAGTTAAGTAACTACTAACTCTAAAAAATCAAAATATTGTTATGCTCTATCAAACAACCGCTCGAAACAAATCGCAATAAATGCATTTATTATGGTCATGCATTTCCTCACCTTTGCTACGGAATTATTTTCTGGGGGAACTCTGTAGATATAGTCTACTTTCATCATACAAAAAAAGTGTTTGCGAGCTATTTTTAACATGCAAAGCACAGAATCTCTTCGTAACATTTTTAAAGACAACAATATTTTAACTTTAACTGGAATTTACATTATGGAAATGTGCTTATTTGTAAATAATAACAAAAAATTATTTTTTCAGAACCAATCTAGTCGACATAATAACCTACGTAAAAACTATAAATATAATTTATGTATGCCTCAAGTTAACAATGCAATGTTCTACAAAAGTCCATTATATTTCTGCCATAAAAATTTATAATAACCTACCATTAGAAATAAAATAAATAGAAGATAATACGTTCAAAATAAAATTAAGAAAATATCTAATATCAAAAACCCATTATAACATTAGAGAATACTTTGACATAACCCCTCCAAAATTTAGATAATAGTTATAATAATATTAATAATAAACATTGGATTCCTATTGTTATGTGATTTAAAAAGTGCAATTACTTTAATTTTAAGTAGATTCTTAAAATAATTATTGTATGTCCGAAAGGACAAACTGTTGAAGAAGGTATAATAGTTCATAAGACCAACTATGTTACACAGTTCACAATAAAGATTCTTATTCTTATAAGCGCGAATATCTTCAGCATCCCAAAGCGGCATAAACGTACATTCGACGCATCAAAAAGCCCGTCGAATGAAATTAAAACAAGATTCGCCAAGTGCGAGTGTAACTCGCGCGCCGAGGGTTTCAAACATTTGCCAATTATTTAAACAATCAATTTTCTGAAATATTTTAAAAAGTATGAAACTTACAGAAAATTCAAAAAGTGTTTTAAAAAGGCCGAAACGATACCTTTCATTTGATACCCCACATGGGTAGGTACCCCCTTTTGAAAAAAAAATCCCCTTTTTTGACCATTTTTCAAAAACTATTATTATTACAGACTTCTCTATATTTTTCCTGTAAAATATAGATTGATATCTACAAACGCCTAATACATTGTACATGGATCGGTCATCAATCTTCGGAGCTAGGGGGGGGGGAATGGTCAATTTTCCGTCTTTTTTTGAAATATTTCAAAAAGTATGAAACTTACAGAAATTTCAAAAAGTGTTTTGAAATGGTCAAAACGTCACCTTTCATTTGATACCCCACATAGGCAGGTACCCCTCCTTTGGAAAAAAAATTCCCCCCCCTTTTTGACCATTTTTCAAAAACTATTATTATTACAGACTTCTCTATATTTTTCCTGTAAAATATAGAATGATATCTACAAACGCCTAATACATTGTACATGGATCGGTCTGCAATCTTCGGAGCTAGGGGGGGGGGAATGGTCAATTTTTCGTCTTTTTTTGAAATATTTCAAAAAGTATGAAACTCACAGAAATTTCAAAAAGTGTTTTGAAATGGTCAAAACGATACCTTTCATTTGATACCCCACATAGGTAGGTACCCCCCCCTTTTGAAAAAAAATTCCCCCCCTTTTTGACCATTTTTCAAAAACTATTATTATTACAGACTTCTCTATATTTTTCCTGTAAAATATAGATTGATATCTACAAACGCCTAATACATTGTACGTGGATCGGTCTGCAATCTTCGGAGATAGGGGGGGGGGAAAGGTAAATTTTTCGACTATTTTTGAAATATTTCAAAAAGTATGAAACTTACAGAAATTTCAAAAAGTGTTTTGAAATGGTCAAAACGATACCTTTCATTTGATACCCCACATAGGCAGGTACCCCTCCTTTTGAAAAAAAATTCCCCCCCTTTTTGACCATTTTTCAAAAACTATTATTATTACAGACTTCTCTATATTTTTCCTGTAAAATATAGATTGATATCTACAAACGCCTAATACATTGTACATGGATCGGTCTGCAATCTTCGGAGCTAGGGGGGGGGGGAATGGTCTATTTTTCGTCTTTTTTTGAAATATTTCAAAAAGTATGAAACTCACAGAAATTTCAAAAAGTGTTTTGAAATGGTCAAAACGATACCTTTCATTTGATACCCCACATAGGTAGGTACCCCCCCTTTTGAAAAAAAATTGTAACAGGTTCAGTATCGGTAACTCCACCTAGTCCTAGCGGCAGGAGCCGGTACTGGACAGCCAACAGACAAGCCATTGATCAGGTTCGCTGTGGCTAACTCCATCTAGCGTCAGGTGGGTATTTTCTTTTGTTTTGATGATTATTGTACTAGTTTAGTTTAAGATTATTTATTTTAAGTGGATATTTTCTTTTGTTTTGATGGTTTTTGTGTAAAGCGTTATATGCTACAGATATTTAAGGGTGTAATAGTACGGTAGGGTATATGGTTATCGTGTACTTATAGTGTAATAGCGGAGAACGTTTGTAAAAATTTGTGTATCGGGTAGCGAGCTCCACGATAGGTCTCGGTTGATAAAAAAAAATTTTCTAAATTTTTTTTTCTAGACTATTTTCTTTTCTAGTTTTTTTTTTTTTTTTTCTCTCTTGCTAAATTTTTTTAAGAAGAAGTTCGTCTTATTCTTATAGCTATTTAGATAGTAACAGCTACAGGGACAAGAAGGTGAACTTCACGTTTTTTCGCAACTCCGTGGGAACGAGTCAAGGAAAATGGGTTCGAAGTCCTACTCGTTGCCAATACATTCGCTGTCCAAAGATGAACTTCAATACGAAGTATTCATCAGGTCAGAGTCACCTGAAACCACTGTGGAGAAATTAAGGCAACAACTGAAGAAGCTAATCCTAGAGGTGCCATCGGAGGAAATTTTAGAAGTTCCTTTATTTTCAGTAAATGAGTTAGAGTTTGTACAAGGGAAGGTGGCCGAACTACAGAAAAAATGGACAGAGTACGAGGCCACAAAGGAGAGACGTCACCTGGTTAGGGCAAAGGCTTTGGCAGTTCATCTTTTTTTCAGGCTTTCAAGAACGGTGGAAGGGGAAGACGCTGAGGTCAAAGCATTAAGAGAGACGGATTTGCAGACGGTCCTTTCACACTTAGAAAAAATTGAAGGAAAGGAAGCCAACGTCGGTAATGCTCCAATAGGGACAGATAGGGCAGTATCAGTAGTCACGGAGTCAGCTGGGAGCTCGGTGGAGGCCAGGTCGGCAGGGGAGAGCAGGGTTATAGAGTGCGGAGGTCCGAGAATACCAGTATCAAGGTGGGGAATAAAATTTGACGGGTCATCAGACGTCCGTTCTTTCATTGAAAGGTTACAGGAACTGGCCGCAGCTAACAACGTAAACGAAGAAAAACTTCTCGCAGCGGCAGCCGAATTATTCGTTGACCAGGGTTTATTATGGTTCAGAGGAATTCGTGACTCAATAGGTTCATGGAGAGAACTAACCGAACTATTGTTAGAAGAATTCAGTCCCACAGATTATGACTACAGGTTGATAGGGGAGATTAGGGCAAGGACACAGGGTTTAGACGAACCTACCCACATATATTTCGCAATTATGAGGAGCATGTTTTCGAGGTTAAAGGTGATCCCATCGGAACAGGAACAGTTGGAAATATTGTTGCACAATATTCGTCCATCCTTTGCAGAGCAGTTGGCATTAGTAGAGGTCAGATCAATAGCGTCTTTAAAAGAATATTGCAGGAAATTGGAAGCGGCGCGGCAAAGGTCACAGTTTTTTGAGGAACCACCAAAACCTGGCCAGAGAGTATTACACCCACATTTAGCATACAAACCTATGAAGCCGAAGAACCAAGCAGCGGCAGTGGCGAGTACTACTCCCTCTCAAGCTGGGTCACAGGTAGCAGGGGTGGCCACAGAGGCAGCGGCACCAGTGCGGGCGCAAACTACGGCGTCCCCACCGGCAATACAAACGCTACGGTGTTATAGGTGCGGAAACGAAGGACATTTTGTGAGGGATTGCAGGGCCCAGCTACCCAGGCGAGCTCAGACGCCAGTCCAGCAGAGATCGTTTAGTTGTTTCAGGTGCGGCAAGGAGGGACATTTTTCTAGGGATTGTAGGAAACCCAACACAGGTCGGGTGGAATGTTTTGTTTGTGGAGAGTTAGGTTATACAGTCAGGTCCTGCCCGAAGGACCACAAGCCTACAGATTCGGCCCCGACGAATCAAGAATCAAAAGGATCGCAGCCAAAAAACGAGTAGGGAAGGACCGCGGTGGTGTTACGTCGGAGACGGAATGGGCAGCCTGGTTGGATTCTATCAGGGTTTTCTGGAAATCTTGTAAGAATCAAAAGGGTTTGGCCTCGGTTCTTTTTTCCCCAGATTCGGGAGATACCCGCCCATTTTTAAAGGTTAAGTTATTAGATTTAGAGTTTTGTGGTTTATTAGACTCGGGAGCGACGGTTTCATTGTTAGGGAATAACTCGCACTGCAGACTTATGGATTTAGGTTACTCCTTCCAGCCACTCGATAAGGTAATCGAAGCGGCAAATGGGGGCAACATGAGGGTGACGGGGGTCATGATTTTACCGATAACTTTTCAGGACAAGACAAGGGTGTTGTCGTTATATGTGGTACCGGGGGCGACAAATGAAGTCATCTTCGGAGTAGATTTTTGGAAAAGTTTCGATATAGCACCGGAAATTTTTGATTGGAGTGTGACGTCGGCGGGAAAGCCCGCGTCGTTTGTAAACAGTTTGTCTGATAGTCCTGTACATACAGTTCAATCATATCAAACATTGTCCACGGCGCAGAAGGCCCTAGCAGATGAAGTAATTAGGAGATTTGAACAAATTTCGGCGGAGGTCATAGGGTTAGGAAGAACTACTTTAGTTAAACATACGATAGACACAGGGGACGCGAACCCAGTCAGAACAAAGCAGTACCAGCTTTCACCCGAGAAAAGAGAGGCGTTACAGATGGAATTGGATAAGATGTTACAACTAGGAGTGGTAGCACCCAGCGAAAGCCCATGGAACAACCCAGTCCTATTGGTTCCAAAGGCAGAAGGTGAATGGCGGTTTTGTTTGGATTCTAGAAAATTAAATGCAGTTTCAAAGGGGGATGCTTACGCGGTACCATACATTCCCCAGATTTTAGATAGTTTGAAAGAAGCAAGGTTCTTATCATCCATAGATTTGGCTTCATCATTTTGGCAGATTCCATTGGACGAATCATCGAAGGAAAAAACCAGTTTTTCAGTGCCAGGGCGTGGGCTATTTCGCTTTGAGGTGATGCCTTTCGGCCTTTGTGGGGCTTCTGCCAGACAACAGAGGTTGATGGACATGCTGTTTAACACAGGTTTTGCGGATGACATCACGGACGGGATGGTTTACGTGTATGTGGATGACATAGTGGTAGTGAGTTCGAGTCTGGAATCACATTTAATTCTCCTGAATAGGGTAATCGATAAACTCAAGTTCGCAAACCTCACAGTGAATTTTAAGAAGTGTCAGTTTTTCAGGAAGTCGCTCAAATATTTAGGGTACGTGGTAGATGAATTAGGTCTTAGAACGGATCCGGACAAGGTAAAGGCGATCCTAGACTTTCCAGTTCCAGAGTCAGCGAAGCAAGTGAAGATGTTTTTGGGGACGGCTTCTTGGTATAGGCGTTTCATAAGAGATTTTGCATCGATAGCAGCGCCATTAAATGCTCTCACGTCCACAGCAAAAAAGGCTCCGAAATTTGTATGGTCCGCGGAAGCTAACAAGGCTTTCACAACTTTGAAGGAAAGTTTGGTCTCAGCTCCAGTATTGGCCTGCCCAGACTTCAATAGGCCATTCATAGTTCACTGCGATGCTTCTTCTTTTGGTTTAGGCGGCATGTTAACCCAGAAGTTTGATGACGCAGAACACCCCATAGCATACGCAAGTAGGTCGTTGTCGAAGGCAGAACGAAATTACAGCGCTACGGAACGGGAGGCCCTTGCAGTCATTTTTGCGGTTGAGAAGTTTCAGGCATACCTAGGGTCGAGACATTTCACGGTCATAACGGACCATGCCTCACTGAAATGGTTTATGAATTTAGAAAACCCCACAGGAAGACTGGTACGGTGGGGATGTAGATTGTCGCAGTACGATTTTCATATAGAACAAAGGAAAGGATCCGACAATGTAGTACCAGATGCGCTCTCAAGATTGTTGAAGGTAGAGGTTGTAGGGAACATGGCGAACACACAGGTGCCAGACCCCTGGTACGACAACATAGTGCAAGGGATAAAAACACACCCAAATAACTTCCCGAATTTTACAATGAAAGGAGATAAACTGTTGAGATTTTCGAAGTCAAAATACACTCTGAGGGAGGAGTTCGATTGGAAGGAAGTTGTAAGATGTGACCAGAAGGAATCAATAATGAAGGCAAATCATGAAGACCCGACAGCGGCACATTTAGGTACTTTCAAGACACATAGGAGGATTAGTTTGTTCTATTATTGGCCGAAAATGTTTAAGGATATAAAGGATTTTGTGGAAAAATGTGATGTTTGTGCGGCATACAAGTCAAGCAATCGCGCGGTCCCAGGTTTGATGGGAAAGCCGAAGGTCTGTCGGCGTCCGTTCCAGGTGCTCTCGGTCGATTTGGTAGGCCCTCTACCAAGGTCAAGGGCAGGTCATACCTTTCTATTAGTGGTCACGTGTTGTTTTTCAAAGTATACGATGTTGTTCCCACTCAGACGAGCCACTAGTGCAAATGTGGCATTAGCCTTAGAAAAAGGAGTTTTCTTAACACACGGGGTTCCAGAAACTATAATTGCAGATAATGGAGTGCAATTCACAGGATCAGAGTTCCGAAAAATGTTAGGAAACTATAAGGTTCCGAGAACTCATTATACTCCGCGGTACGCTCCTCAGGTAAATTTGGTCGAGAGGTACAACAAAACGGTGATGACGGCGGTGTCGGCATATGTAAAGGAAGATCATAGGTCATGGGATTTGAATTTGCCAAAGATCCAGTTTGCGATTAACAGCATGGTAAATGAGACCACACAGTTCTCGCCTTTCTTCTTAGCTCACGGAAGGGAACCGGTTGTAGATGGCTCAATCTACAAGACCGATGAAGACGACTATGAGACAGGCATGCCGAGAGAAGATTACGCCGGGAATCTGGGCCATCTACGCAACATTTTTGAAAAGGTACATCAAAACATGTTAAAGGCTCATGAAACAAACGCTAAGTTTTATAATTTAAGAAGAAGGGATGCAAGCGTGAAGTCAGGCGACATCGTTTGGAAAAAGACATACCCTTTGAGTGATGCAGCAAAGTTCAAGGCAGCAAAATTATGTCCAAAGTACGAGAAGTGCAGAGTTAAAGAGGTGCTCTCTCCATTGGTGGTAGAGTTAGAAAGTTTGCAGGGAAAGATTTTAGGGTCCTGGCATATAAAAGATTTGAAAATCTAGAGGGAAGAAGTTTTTCGGAACTAAATGTTGGTTAGGGTTTGGGTTGGAACGTTCAAGGTTTCAAGAAATTTCGTGGTTATATTAGGTTGTGGTTAAGTGACGCCGTGTGACAACATAATGTTAGGATCGCTGAGGGCAGCGTGGTTTCAACCGGGGGTTGAAACTCTGATCAGCGGGGAGGGTATTGTAACAGGTTCAGTATCGGTAACTCCACCTAGCGGCAGGAGCCGGTACTGGACAGCCAACAGACAAGCCATTGATCAGGTTCGCTGTGGCTAACTCCATCTAGCGTCAGGAGCCAGTACTGGTCAAACAACGGATTAGCAATTTAGTACATATTTCACAGCCACAGACTAAGAAGGGCGTCACCTAGTGGGGAGCGGACACAAGTCTTACCAAAAACAGGGAAGCGAGAACAATGTCTCAGTTTCTTTATAGTAGGTAGCTTCCCCGACGGAATTGACGTTATCCCACAAAATTAGGGAAAGTGAGGCATTCACACGAACGGGATAAAACAAAAGTTAGGTAAGGGGATCAACGCCATCTCTCGCCGAAGGGAGGAATCAACCAAATGTCGGACCGGGGGCGCTGATCACGCAATTAGAAACTTCGAGATCACGGTCAATACGGCAGGGTTATTGAACTCAATGTCAGAGAACGAACGGTGATTTTTGGTTACAAAGAATATGACTTGATAGGAGTTTCCGGTGAGAAATAGCAATCGGAAGTGGTTTCGCGTTCTAGAAGGTTCGAAAGTGGTGTGATAAATAGTTCTGGTCGCGGAGGCAAAGTGGCATTCTGGAAATTTTTATCGAGAGGGTGAAACCTTTGTCCGCGGAGTTCATTGTGTGAAGTCGGGTCTGTGGTCCGCGCCGTCGACGCAGCGTCGTGTGTGCACGAAAGTCTACAAGTCGCATTCACCATTTACGAGCGTACATCCAGCCGCCGGGTCGCCGAGGAGACGGCGCCGTGAGCAGCTTGGAAAGGAAAAGTCGTTTTGTCGAGCGACGGTCAAGGAGGGCTTCGCGGGCGAGAGAGGTGCTTGTCATAGCGGGAGTCACCACGAGGAAATACCTAACCAGGTAACGATAGCTAGAGCGAGGGGCAACCGTTTGGTGGAACTAGGGTCTGGTCGGTTGTTCTGGTCGGGAACACCGGTATGTTCCGGGTCTAATGCGTGGTCTTTTCGGGGAATTTCAGGATTGAACGAGGTTGGAGCACGGGGACGGCGGCCGAGAGATCGACTCTCCAACGGGACGAACCGCGGGAGAGGAGAAGGGCCACGTGGCACGGGGTAGCCTGCTGCGGAATCCGTTTCTCGAGACGGCAGCGCAGGAACGGAGCAGAACGGGCGAGACCACGTGCTTCGAGTCGAGGTGTGTTCTTTCCGAGTTATCGGGGTGATAACCCTCATTTCCAGGATTCTAGGGTGTGTTTGTATTGGATAAATTTACCTTCGTACTGAGTTCATTTCTTCGGATCAGCCAAGGGATAGGCTGAAATTTTGTGTGAACATGTGGCACAGGTTGTGATTTTCTGTTTTATGTCCTCGGAGAGGAAAAATAATATTGTCCTATATGTAATTGACTTTCGTAGGGTTAAGGAGAAGTAGAAATTTAGTGTGTACATGTGGCATTAGTTGTGAACTTATTTTTTTATGTCCTCGGAGAGGAACATTAGTCCTGTCTGATATTTAATTAGCTTTCGTAGGATTGAGGAGAAGGAGCCACGTAGTGTCTTTCACAATATTGCTTTATTGAGGTAGGGATCAAGCGGTACAGTGTAGGTGAAGGTTTGTGGCAGCGAGGGTAGATTTCACCCATTTTATTTGAATGAATTTACGCCTTGAGGAAAACACGGAGAGAAGGGGTGGGGGTTCGCCTTCCAGGTCCTGTAGATTATAGCTTCATATTTCTTTCCACGTAAATTCAAATTTTCTTATGAGCCGAGACCAAATCTATGGAAGCAAGGACCCCAGTCCATGAATGAGATATCCTCATTGATCTTTCTGTAGGGGAAATTTATAGCTTCGCCCAAACATAACCTAACGCTGGGAAATATTTCATAAGCAACATTAATTTGTAATTGTAACTAGATAAATTAAATTAATTGAAAAGCCTTTTAAGATTAGACAAATTGTAAACATTATTGAGAATCTAGCCATAAGCCGTTTATTTGTAAATGAAACAAGGTAAAAAGACTGTGATTATCTAAGAATAGGCATCTAGACTAAAACATTTGTAGTAAACTTAATTAATAATAAGAGGTACACCCACAGTGTCAAGTCCATATTTTTCTAAATCAATGTAAAATTTGAATATAAGGTATCCTTGTTTATACGTGTTTTGATTTCTTTTGGTGGTTCCCTCTTTAGGAAGGTAGGAAAAACTTATCACGGGTTTCCTCTCAAATTTCCGCTAGCCTGGCAGAGGAGGAAAACGTGACAAAATTCCCCCCCCTTTTTGACCATTTTTCAAAAACTATTATTATTACAGACTTCTCTATATTTTTAAAACTATCATGGTTATTAACATTAAAGTCATTTAAAACGGGATATTTACCATGATTCGAATCATGGTAAATATCCCGTTTTAAATGACTTTAATGTTCTCTATATTTTTCCTGTAAAATATAGATCGATATCTACAAACGCCTAATACATTGTACGTGGATCGGTCTGCAATCTTCGGAGATAGGGGGGGGGAAAGGTAAATTTTTCGACTATTTTTGAAATATTTCAAAAAGTATGAAACATACAGAAATTTCAAAAAGTGTTTTGAAATGGTCAAAACGATACCTTTCATTTGATACCCCACATAGGCAGGTACCCCTCCTTTTGAAAAAAAAATCCCCCCCTTTTTGACCATTTTTCAAAAACTATTATTATTACAGACTTCTCTATATTTTTCCTGTAAAATATAGATCGATGTCTACAAACGCCTAATACATTGTACATGTATCGGTCTGCAATCTTCGGAGCTAGGGGGGGGGAATGGTCAATTTTTCGTCTTTTTTTGAAATATTTCAAAAAGTATGAAGCTTACAGAAATTTCAAAAAGTGTTTTGAAATGGTCAAAACGATACCTTTTATTTGATATCCCACTTGGGTAGGTACCCCTACTTTTGAAAAAAAAATTCCCTCCTTTTTGACCATTTTTCAAAAACTATTATTATTACCGACTTCTCTATATTTTTCCTGTAAAATATAGATTGATGTCTACAAACGCCTAATACATTGTACATGGATCGGTCTGCAATCTTCGGAGTTAGGGGGGGGGGTATGGTCAATTTTTCGACTTTTTTTGAAATATTTCAAAAAGTATGAAATTGACAGCAATTTCAAAAAGTGTTTTGAAATGTACAAAACGATACCTTTCATTTGATACCCCATTTGCCTTCCTAGGTCTCTTTTGAAATTTCAACATCAAAATTTGTACTGAAAATATTCATTTTCATTTTTCATTTATTTATATATTTTTTTCTTAAAATCAGTAATGGCGCACGAAATGTATCATTATTTCAAATTTCAAGTTAATAGCTGCAGTAGTTACTGAGATATTCAAGAAAGAGCGGGGACGGACAGAGCGAGACCATAAGGGTTTCAAAACCGATGTTTGAAACCCTAAAAACACTGTTTGAGGAATTGAAAAACCAACAAGATAATAAGTTTGATTTGTTTAACACAGCCATTGGTAGGTACCATATTACAACAGAACCAAGGAATCCAAAAATCCTTGGATAAAATGGCTGTACAACACCATGAGCTGCTACAAAAAGTAAACAATCCGGAGCTCGAAAATAGCGAACATAAAAATCTGATTTTAAACTTGGAAAAAAGTCTTGACCAACTCGAAAACACTACGTAACTCTACTGTTGAAAAACGCAACGTCCCAAAGTCAGATAATGAAAAAAAGCCTTATCTTATCTCTATCGTACAAAGCATAGGATCTGAATTAGGCCTAGAAATGACTCAAGAGCCTGAGATACGAGAGGTCAATCGTACAAGAGCCTGAGATACGAGAGGTCAATCGTACAAGAGCCTGAGATACGAGAGGTCAATCGTACAAAAACTGAAGCCATTGTTGTGGATTTTACATCCGCTCAACGTAAGGAGAGTATTATATCTACCATGAAAACTCTCAACAAAGCTAGACGACTGGATAAAAAACCGCAACTGAACTCCAATGACATCAAGCTAGCACGTTCAATTTACATCTCAGAGTACCTAACGAGAAAAGCAAGACGTCTTCACTACTTGGTCAGGGAACAAGTAAAGGAAAAACAAATTTTCGCCACCTGGACTTCGTTTGGAAAAGTCCTCGTAAAAACACATGAAAACTCTACTCCGGTGCGCATAGAGCAAGAATCTGATCTTCTTAAGCTTTTAAAATGACTATTCCAGGTTATACTGACTTTTTGGTGTCGGTTCTATGTTCTAAGTTCTAAGTTCAATGTTTACATTAAGTAAACTAGTGTCATTTCTTGCCTTAAATCGCATTCTGAAACGCTTATCTACTGAATTAATTCCAGTTCTATGTTTTTCTAAATACAACTTTCATACTTACTTGTCACGAATATTACGTGACATAAAAACACATATTAATAGTTATGCAGTCAATAATGAATAACGTAAAAAATTTAAACAGATCTGGACTCATTCTCGTTAGCTAAAGCAATTAGATGCGACATGAAATGCGATGTAAGAAAATACTTACGAAATGACTAAAAGTCTCGTTCCTTATAATATATTATTTCCCGAAACATAAGTAGCATTAGCTGAAACATGCCTCCCTTCCAGACTCTCTTGCAGCGCTCAGACATATCTTGGGACATAGTAGTACTATCTGAGTGTTGGTTGAAGGCAGATAAATTCATACCTAGGATTGATGGCTACGACTATGTTTCCAAAGTCAAGTGCATAACTCAAAATTAAAAATTCAAAGTGCTTTATTTCCTTTAGACCTTACAGGACTCTTGGACACGTCACAAAAACTCAGATTACATAAGTAAAACTAGGAAATAAAGTGACCACTTTGATTTTTTGTCCACTTCAATCTTTTTAAGTAAAGTAAAGAAGCGAACAAGAAACCTTTACCTTGTTAGAATGTTAGTTTTCGAGTTGGAGCAAAACTCGTCCCAAGCTTTTTTATCGTCTAGATAATCTGATATTTTATAGTAGGTAAGCCTTTTTACAAAGGATATGTTTGACAATTTGTTTGAATTTATTTATTGATAATTTTTGCAACTCACTTGGAGTTTTGTTGTAGAAGCGTATACATTGTCCTTTAAAAGATACATTAATCTTGTGTAGCCTAGTTGTGGGCACAGCGAGTTTATTCTTATTTCTAGTATTTAAATTATGTATATCGCTATTTTTGGGGAACCGATTGATATTCTTATGAGTGTACAACAAGTTTTCATAAATATATTGACATGGTACTGTCATTATGTTTATTTCTTTAAGGCGAAGTACGTTCGTATTTTCGAGACAAGGACGAGCGAACACCGCGCAGTGAAAGCGAGAAAGGGACGCAAGAGCCGGCCCGCGCGCAATTTCCCTGCTTTTTATTTATAAATTTGTTATTGCTCTAAAATAACAATCTTTTGCAAAAAACTAAAACCATAATCCTCTAAAGTGTTTAGTTAAGTATTTTTTAGACGATATTTCATGCAAATATGTTAAGTAACTAGCAAATGAAACTGGTTTTCCGTAGTAAAAATGCAAAAATTAGAGGAAACTTTGCGATTTTTTTCTATCAAGTCAAGTTGAGTCAATCGTGTTTCGGCTCCCATAAGTTACTAACAAAAATCCTAAACTTTCGATGCTCATCAAAAAAGATTTTAAAAATTTGTGTTTACTTGCCTTAAAACTGATTTTCTAGGTCGTCTAGGCAAAACCTGAGTTTTGGGACCTACTTCACCTTAAATTTATCACGTAGGGACTCTCTGGGACCCATATCATAGATTGCACGAACAGCCCTCTTCTGCAGCACAAATACGGTGTTAATATCTGCAGCGTTCCCCCACAGCAGTATACCATAAGACATAATACTATTTAAGTAGCTGAAATATACTAGTCTAGAAGTATCAACGTCTGTAAGATGACGGATTTTTTTGACTGCATATGCTGCAGAACTTAGTCTCTTCGATAGCTTATCTATGTGCGGGCCCCATTGAAGTTTACACTATCTAAGGTAATTCCTAAGAATACGGTACTGTCCACAAATTCTACCGATTCTTCTTTTACGTATACATTAGCCTTAACTTGTTTTACATTCGGTAAAATAAATCTAATACATTTAGTTTTGGTTTCGTTGGGAAAAAGATTATTGACACTAAACCAATTTCTGACTACTTTTGATATTGCATTATTTACATCGTCGAAGTCTATGTTTTGTCGTTTCATTTTAAAAATTAATGAAGTGTCATCAGCAAATAACACAATCTCGTGATTATTCTTAACAAGATGAGGCAGATCGTTAATGTAAACTAGAAATACGAAGGGACCGAGGATAGAACCCTGCGGTACACCCATGGTAACTACAGACCCCGGGGACCGTTTCCCATTAATGTCAACTCTTTGTATCCTACCGCTCAAGTAAGATGCAAGAAAATCCAAAGAGGTGTCCATTAATCCATAGTGTTGCAGTTTCTTGATTAATGTTCCGTGGTGTACGCAATTAAATGCTTTTGACAAGTCGCAAAAAACACCCAAGGCATCTTGCGACTTCTCCCAAGCATCAAAAATATGCGTTACTAACTCTACACCAGCATCAGTAGTTGACCTGCCGCGAGTAAACCCGAATTGCTTACAATGTAGCAGGCCATTGCCATTGAAATGCTTAAGCAATTGGTGTAAAATAAGTTTTTCAAAAACTTTGCTGAATGTAGGCAATACTGATATCGGTCTAATGTTAGTGGGGTCAGATCTACTACCCGATTTAAATAATGGTATTATTTTACTATGTTTCATTAGATCAGGAAATATGCCACAATCAATAGATTCATTGAATATATAAGCGAGATCTGGTGCAATTGTATCAATCAATGGTTTAATAATTCTAACGGAAATGCCCCAGAGATCTGCAGTTTTCTTTACATTTAAAAGGTTAAAGGCTTTTTTAATGTCTTTTTCATCGATATGGTTGAAATTGAATTTACATTTGCATTTTTGTACATTTTCTGTGAGTAATGACTCAGCGATTACTTGAGAAGAGTTTAGACACTTTGTAGTCGAGATCGGAATGTCAGTAAAAAGTTTTCAAACGCTTGGGCTACTTCAAGGTCATTTTTGATTAAGCAATCATTAATCTTTAAATTGTAGTCATTATCATGGGCACTGACCAATCTAGTCTCACTATTTATGATTTTCCATGTTGATTTTATAACATTTTCACTATTTCTTATATAACAAAACTCAAAACGAGGGAGTTGTTATGTATTATTATAATAAATGCCTAAAGGTCACAATGGAGGAACCCCAACTGCAAGATGCAAACTGCCTTATTCTTAAACTAGATTCAGAAACCTGCGTCATCGGCATTTACCGCCCTCCTAGCCAAACGGATATTTCCAACTTTCTGCATTCACTTGACTCAATGCTTTTAAATTTAAGAAACTACCAAAATATTGTTATTTGTGGAGATATAAATATAGATATCGTTCCTCAATCGAAAAACAAGCGTTCACACGAGTACCTTAATCTCCTAGCTAGCCAGTAGCCACGGATTAAACATTTATTATCAAGCTCTGCTTACCTTGGGGCTAGATAATGCTGTGTGAATTGTCCAGCATTATTTATTTATTTAATTATTTATTTATTTATTACTACTGAATGAAGCGCACCAAAACGGGTGCGCTATGTGGAAGTACTTTGGTGCGATTCATCTTTGTGCGGTTCATCTGGGTGCGTTTCATCTGGGTGCGGTTCATCTGGGTGCGGTTCATCTGGGTGCGCTACGCGGAATGCCTCCTCTTTTAAATGGTTTACTATATTTTCTTCTAACTGTGAGATCTTAAGCTTGGAACCGTTAATAACGGATGCAGTCTATGCTATACAGTAAATAGCTGTTTGCAGCGTCTCAAAATCGATTTCAGGAAGTAGTCTCGTTGAGGTAGTTTATAACTTTACACACCTGAGTGGTGCTACTGCGGAGACAGCTTCAATAGACCTGGATCTGGAGTTCTCTGAAACATCACCTGAGTGGCGCTACTGCGGGGACAGCCTCAATGGACTTGGATCTGGAGTTCTCTGAAACATCACCTGAGTGGCGCTACTGGACAGCTGCGGGGACAGCCTCAATGGACTTGGATCTGGAGTTCTCTGAAACATCACCTGAGTGGCGCTACTGGACAGCTGCGGGGACAGCCTCAATGGACTTGGATCTGGAGTTCTCTGAAACATCACCTGAGTGGCGCTACTGCGGGGACAGCCTCAATGGACTTGAATCTGGAGTTCTCTGAAACATCACCTGAGTGGCGCTACTGCACGCTAGCAACGGCAACAATTTACAGACATCAACTCGGTATGCACTATTTCAAAAAAAGAATTAAAGTACATGTCTGGGCCTAGAGTTGTGAAATATGGTGTCCCACAGGGTAGCATCTTAGGACCGCTACTCTTCCTCACTTATATTAACGACCTCCCTTTTAGTATTAATTATCCAATGACTCTTTTCGCTGATGACAGTACTCTTCTAATTAAATGTATAAATTCTCTGACTTACGAAAGTGAAATAAATGACGCCTTTAGTCAAGTGATCGATTGGCTAGATAGAAATAATTTAATTGTAAACTTAAACAAAACCAATGCATTTCTCGCAACGCCTACCAGAACCTTTTCTGCAAATAAAGTACAAAGACCAGATTGTAGAGAGTACTGTACATACGAAATTTCTAGGACTCGAGATAGACAGAAATATAAATTGGAGTTTTCAAGCCGACGAAATATGTAAGGCCCTCAGCAAGTATGCGTACATGCTTTTTAAATTGCGCAAGGTCGTTGGTTTAGATGGCTTAAAAACGGTGTATCATAGTTATGTATCATCAAAACTACGCTACGGTATTATATTTTGGGGCAACTGCAGAGATAGAGAAATAATATTTAGGGCACAAAAAAGGTGCATCAGAGCAATACAAGGTTTAAAAAGCACTGACAGCTGCAAACCCCAGTTTATAGTTTTAAAAATATTAACCGTACCTTCCCTTTTTATATTTGAAATTGCTCTGTTTGTGAAGTCTAATCAAGAGCTCTATCAAAAACCTACTCATTCGCGGAGCAGGCGTGACCTGAGTCGCATTTGCTCAAATGGAGGCCACACAGCTCTACATCGTAAAAACTTTTGTGGAATAGCTCCGAAAATATTCAATAAGTTACCAGCTGCTCTACGCGAGTTAAGCCTAACGTTGTTTAAGCAGAAATTATTTAAGATACTGACCTTAAAATGCTACTATCATATCAATGAATTTTTCACAGACTCTAACATTAAAATTATGTAAGTCTGACATTATAATAATTTGACATTTGTATACATGCCTAATTTAATCCCTAAGTTTGCTAATCCTTTTATAGGGATCCTGCCTTGCGGATTTGGGTTCTTAATGTAGATAGAAACTTCAATGTATAAGTGGGTAAAAACTGAGTTTTATTCATGAAAATCAACTTATTTGTGCACTATATTACGCATCTCGATGGGCGCACGTCCGGCGAGCAAGAAACGCGATCCGGCCAATCAGAGGACAGCGCACGCCGTTATCGGGTACTGAGGAACGCGGGACGGGCGCGGGACGAAGTATGTATAAATATATATCCATATAAATATTTCGCAGCGTCGTGCATGCCGCGCATTTACTTGGAGCCAGCATGCAGTGAGGACGTATGAGGACCGCGCCGTGCCGAAGAATGTAGTAGGTACGATCGTAGCTACATGACTCCCTCCCTAGCGAAAGCGTACCGGCAGCTTGATCTCTCGTCCACATCGCGTTTTCTTCGACTGCTTTAAGATTGATGTAGTAGGCGCAGGCATCATAATAGTCGATGGGGGCAATGCTGTAGCGTCTTGCTGGTTTGCTGGCGAGTTATCATCTGTGTCTTCGTTTACTGTGTAGGCCGGTTTGAGTCTGTCGATAGAAATAACAGCTGATCTTCTTTCTGGTAGTAATAGTTTGAATGTTTTTTTGTTGCGTTCCAATACAGTGTAGGGTCCATCGTAGGTGGGCTGGAGCGGTTTCTTAACAGCATCGTTCCGGATGAAAACTTGTTTGCAGGTATGTAGGTCTTCATGAACAAATATTGTTCGCTTGTTTCCGTGCGATAATGTCTGTTGCGCTGGTTTTAGGGCGTTGATAGATTCGCGAAGGCGGCTCACGAAATCGGAGTCCATTTCTTGATCTGGTGGTGGTGATGCAGATGATGGGGTGGTGAAGAAATCGCATGGTAGTCGTAGATTATAGCCGTAGGTAAGTTCCGCGGCGCTGACGCCTGTGTCAGTGCGTACGGCGGCACGAAGTCCCAATAGCACTGTAGGTAGCTCGTCGATCCATGTTGAGTGTTGAGATAGTCGAGTTTTGAGTGAAGTCTTGAGGGAGCGGTGCCAACGTTCGATCATTCCATTTGCTTTTGGGTTGTACGGGCTGCTTCTAGTTCGTTCGGTTCCGAAAGTGTTAAGCAGCTTGATGAATAGACGACTTTCAAAGTTTCTTCCTTGGTCGGAGGTCACTACTCTCGGTGAACCGAATCGTGATATCCAATTTTCGTAGAAGATTTTCGCTATTGATTCAGCTGATGTGTCGTCTGTAGGTATAGCTTCGGCCCATCTTGTTGCGCGGTCGATCATGGTGAGAAGGTAGCGATGTCCTTGTGGTGATGTAGGTAGCGGGCCGACGATGTCGATGTGTACGTGTTGAAATCTTTCCGTTGGCGGGAAAGTACTTAAATTACTCGCAGTGTGGCGTTGAACTTTGCATCGCTGGCATTGGATGCATTGCTTGGCCCAGGTAGTAATTTCGGTGTTCATTGACGGCCAGAAAAACTTTTCAGTGATGAGTTTTCGTGTTGACCGAACACCGGGGTGACTGATGCTATGGAGTGCGTCAAATGCTTGTCGTCGAAAGATTTCTGGTAGGTACGGCCGGGCGAAAGATGTTGAGACTTCGCAGTAAATAGTTTTTCCTGAATTGGGTAATGCAATTTTCTTTATCGATAAGTTGCTTTGAGATGCAAGCTTATCAATATTTACTCGGTCTTTTTCTTGCTCTTGGGCGATCTTTTCGTAGTCGAGTGATGTAGGGCAGGTGATGATCTCGATAGGTACTCTGCTTAGTGCGTCGGCTACGATGTTCTGGCTTCCGCTGACATGACGTATGTCTGTGGTGAACTCGCTGATAAAAATAAGTTGTCTCGCTCGGCGTGATGTTTCTGAGGCTGACGGTGATTTATTGAGCACGTAGGTGAGCGGTTTGTGGTCCGTGAATATGATTAGACTTCTTCCTTCGAACATTTTCCTGAAGTGCTTGATTGCCATGTAGATAGCTAGAAGCTCTCGGTCGAATGTGCTGTAGTTACGTTGGGCGTCGGAGAACTTCTTTGAGAAGTAGCCGAGTGGCTGCCACTTTTGATTAATAAACTGCTGAAGCACGGCACCCGCAGATAGGTCTGATGCATCGCTGAAGATGGCCAGTGTGGCGTCGTGAGATGGATGGGCAAGTAAAGCTGCATTTTGGATCGCAGCTTTACATGCTTCGAATGATTTGTTTGCAGCGTCAGTCCAGTCGATGATTGATTTATCTCTCTTCTTGGCGTTGTGTAGGTACAAATGCAGTGGTGCTTGCATCTGGGCAGCTTGGGGTATGTGTTCACGGTAGAAATTTATCATGCCGAGGAAACGTCGTAGATCTTCTATTGTCTTTGGCTTGATGTAGTTACATATTGCAGACACTTTTTCTTCAGGCGGTTTGATACCTTCTTGGTTTACGGTGAAACCGAGAAATTTGACTTCTGGTTCGCCGAGTACACATTTGGATGGATTGATTGTGATGCCGTTATCTTCTAGTCTTCTAAGAACTGTGCGCAGGTGATTTTTGTGAGTTTTTTCGTCAGGGCTGGCTATCAGTAGATCGTCGATGAAGGCGAAAACAAAGTCGAGTCCTTGGAGTACTTCATGGATGAATCGCTGAAACGTCTGGCCGGCATTTTTCAATCCTGGACACATCCTCTGGAATTCAAAAAGACCCATAGGAGTAATGATGGCGGTCTTCTCTATGTCTTCTTCACGCACTCTAAGTTGTTGGTAGGCGCGATTTAAGTCGATGGTGCTGAACATTTTCATGTTACAAAGTTGAAAGGTGAAGTCTTTGATTCTTGGAATAGGATAACGATCTGGAATAGTGATGGCGTTTAGTCTTCTGTAGTCTCCGCATACTCGTAGATCCCCATTTTTCTTTGGCACGATGTGAAGAGGCGACGCCCATGGGCTCTTGCTTGGGCGGCATAATCCTTGATTAATCATATTCTGGAATTCTTTTCGTACTTGGTCGTAACGATGAGGTGCAATTGGGCGGGCTCGGCAGTGAAGTGGCTGTCCAGTAGTTTCGATGAAATGTTCGACGTTCTGTTTCTGAGTTAAGTTCATAGAAGTAAGTCTTGTAGTCCCGGGGAATTCCGCTAGTATGTCGAGATATGATTTTTGTATGTCGATGCTGCGAACTGTAGGTATGTTGGTGGCTCGAACGAAAGAAGTTGCTTCAAGGCTTGTTTTTCCGTCGATGAGTTTTCGGTTCTTGATGTCGACGATGAGTTGGTGATGTTCTAGGAAGTCAGCTCCGATGATGGGTTTACCGACTTTAGCTATAATGAAAGTCCATTTGAAAGGTCTTCTTAATTTCAAGTCGATTTCTATGGTTTTTTCTCCGTATGTTGGAATTGCAGTGTTGTTAGCGGCGTAGAGTTGAAAGTTCAGTGGTTTCGGCAGTTGTCCTTTTCTCGGCGGTAGTACTGAGATGTTGGCTCCCGTGTCGATGAGAAATTGTAGTCCCGTTTTTAGGGTTTCAAAGATCGGTTTTGAAACCCTTATGGTCTCGCTTTGTCCGTCCCCGCTCTTTCTTGAATATCTCAGTAACTACTGCAGCTATTAACTTGAAATTTGAAATAATGATACATTTCGTGCGCCATTACTGATTTTAAGAAAAAAATATATAAATAAATGAAAAATGAAAATGAATATTTTCAGTACAAATTTTGATGTTGAAATTTCAAAAGATACCTAGGAAGGCAAATGGGGTATCAAATGAAAGGTATCGTTTTGTACATTTCAAAACACTTTTCGAAATTTCTGTAAATTTCATACTTTTTGAAATATTTCAAAAAAAGTCGAAAAATTGACCATACCCCCCCCCCCTATCTCCGAAGATTGCACACCGATCCACGTACAATGTATAAGGCGTTTGTAGATATCGATCTATATTTTACAGGAAAAATATAGAGAAGTCTGTAATAATAATAGTTTTTGAAAAATGGTCAAAAAGGGGGAGATTTTTTTTTCAAAAGGGGGGGTACCTACCTATGTGGGGTATCAAATGAAAGGTATCGTTTTGACCATTTCAAAACACTTTTTGAAATTTCTGTAAGTTTCATACTTTTTGAAATATTTCAAAAAAAGACGAAAAATTGACCATTCCCCCCCCCCTAGCTCCGAAGATTGCAGACCGATCCATGTACAATGTACTAGGCGTTTGTAGACATCGATCTATATTTTACAGGAAAAATATAGAGAAGTCGGTAATAATAATAGTTTTTGAAAAATGGTCAAAAAGGAGGGGATTTTTTTTTCAAAAGTAGGGGTACCTACCCAAGTGGTATATCAAATGAAAGGTATCGTTTTGACCATTTCAAAACACTTTTTGAAATTTCTGTAAGTTTCATACTTTTTGAAATATTTCAAAAAAAGTCGAAAAATTGACCATTCCCCCCCCCTAGCTCCGAAGATTGCAGACCGATCCATGTACAATGTATTAGGCGTTTGTAGACATCAATCTATATTTTACAGGAAAAATATAGAGAAGTCTGTAATAATAATAGTTTTTGAAAAATGGTCAAAAAGGGGAGGAAATTTTTTTCAAAAGGAAGGGTACCTGCCTATGTGGGGTATCAAATGAAAGGTATCATTTTGACCATTTCAAAACACTTTTTGAAATTTCTGTAAGTTTCATACTTTTTGAAATATTTCAAAAATAGTCGAAAAATTGACCTTTCCCCCCCCCCTATCTCCGAAGATTGCAGACCGATCCACGTACAATGTATTAGGCGTTTGTAGATATCAATTTATATTTTACAGGAAAAATATAGAGAAGTCTGTAATAATAATAGTTTTTGAAAAATGGTCAAAAAGAGGGGGAATTTTTTTTCAAAAGGAGGGGTACCTGCCTATGTGGGGTATCAAATGAAAGGTATCGTTTTGACCATTTCAAAACACTTTTTGAAATTTCTATAAGTTTCATACTTTTTGAAATATTTCAAAAATAGTCAAAAAATTTACCTTTCCCCCCCCCCCTATCTCCGAAGATTGCAGACCGATCCATGTACAATGTATTAGGCGTTTGTAGATATCGATCTATATTTTACAGGAAAAATATAGAGAAGTCTGTAATAATAATAGTTTTTGAAAAATGGTCAAAAAGGGGGGGAATTTTTTTTCAAAAGGGGGTGTACCTACCTATGTGGGGTATCAAATGAAAGGTATCGTTTTGACCATTTCAAAACACTTTTTGAAATTTCTGTAAGTTTCATACTTTTTGAAATATTTCAAAAAAAGACGAAAAATTGACCATTCCCCCCCCCCTAGCTCCGAAGATTGCAGACCGATCCATGTACAATGTACTAGGCGTTTGTAGATATCAATCTATATTTTACAGGAAAAATATAGAGAAGTCTGTAATAATAATAGTTTTTGAAAAATGGTCAAAAAGGGGGGGAATTTTTTTTCTAAAGGGGGGGTACCTACCTATGTGGGGTATCAAATGAAAGGTATCCTTTTGACCATTTCAAAACACTTTTTGAAATTTCTGTGAGTGTCATACTTTTTGAAATATTTTAAAAAAAGACGAAAAATTGACCATTCCCCCCCCCCTAGCTCCGAAGATTGCAGACCGATCCATGTACAATGTACTAGGCGTTTGTAGATATCAATCTATATTTTACAGGAAAAATATAGAGAAGTCTGTAATAATAATAGTTTTTGAAAAATGGTCAAAAAAGGGGATTTTTTTTTCAAAAAGGGGTACCTACCCATGTGGGGTATCAAATGAAAGGTATCGTTTTGACCATTTCAAAACACTTTTTTAAATTTCTGTAAGTTTCATACTTTTTAAAATATTTCAGAAAATTGATTGACCAAATAATTGGCAAATGTTTGAAACCCTCGGCGCGCGAGTTACACTCGCACTTGGCGAATCTTGTTTTATCGGTGACGAATAGGCGGTAGGATTGGTCGTGAACGCCGGAGCCCGCCTCATCCAACGTAACAGTTAGTTTTCCGACTTCTGATTTTCTTTCTTGAAGGTGCATGGCGTTGTACAGCGGTAGGCTTCTGCACCGAATCGGCGGTGGTAGTAGCAATAGGGTGATGGGGTCTGGCTTCGCGATCTGTTGTTTTCGTCTTGCCTGTTGAATGAGCGGTTTCGTTGATAAGATCTTCTATAATTTTGATTTTGCTGGTTGTTCTTAAGAGCGGCGACTTCGAGGGATAACTTGCGTATTTCTTCCACGAGAAACTGAGTATCAGGATTCTGCGTTAGAGGTGAAGAATGCTCAACGGCTGCAACTTGAGAGCTGGGGCTACTTTCCATCATCTTGTCTGCAAGAAGCGCGAGTTCGTCGAGTGCTGTTTGCGTGCTGAATGTTTCGCTAACTGCCAATACAGAACGGACGTGAGGAGGAAGATGGTTCGTCCACATCATTCGCAGCGTAGAATCTGGAACTTTGTTTCCGGCTAGGGTTTTCATTCGGCGAAGAAGTTGAGTAGGCCTTTGGTCTCCTAATTCTATATCTGTCAGCAGTTTCTGTAGTTGCCGGCTATCTGATTCTTCATACGAGGAAATGAGGCGATTCTTTAGGGTATTGTACTGATCCGTAGCTGGTGGGTTTTGAAGTAGGTCTGCGATTTGTTCGATATCTTGTTTCTCTAATTTTGCTATGACCATTTGAGCGAGTTGAGCTTGTCCTTTCTTCAAATCATTTGTAACTGCTTCGAAGCTGATGAACCAGAGTCTTGGTTTGTCCCTCCAAAATGGTGGGATTCGCATTGAAAGACTGATTTGGGCCAGTTCTTGAGGAATACACACTGCTGGAGTTGCTTGTGCATCTGGTTCTTTCTCCATTATTATCCTTGTAAATATGTGTCTTTTTCGGGGTCACCAGTTATAGGGATCCTGCCTTGCGGATTTGGGTTCTTAATGTAGATAGAAACTTCAATGTATAAGTGGGTAAAAACTGAGTTTTATTCATGTAAATCAACTTATTTGTGCACTATATTACGCATCTCGATGGGCGCACGTCCGGCGAGCAAGAAACGCGATCCGGCCAATCAGAGGACAGCGCACGCCGTTATCGGGTACTGAGGAACGCGGGACGGGCGCGGGACGAAGTATGTATAAATATATATCCATATAAATATTTCGCAGCGTCGTGCATGCCGCGCATTTACTTGGAGCCAGCATGCAGTGAGGACGTATGAGGACCGCGCCGTGCCGAAGAATGTAGTAGGTACGATCGTAGCTACACTTTTGTTACTTTTTATGGACCAATGTTATTTTTCATACTAATTGTTTAATATAATAGTTTGACATTATTTTTATTATTTTTTTCCGTTTCTGCATGTCTAATAATTGTTAATTTTATATAATTTTGCACACCAAAGCTGTATAGCTGGTAAGTCATCGCAAGGGACATTTTAAAATAAGCATACCAACTTGTAACCCGTTGTCTGCAAATAAATGATTTGATTTGCGGGGACAGACTCAATGGACTTGGATCTGGCGTTCTGGTCAATTTTTCGTCTTTTTTTGAAATATTTCAAAAAGTATGAAACTTACAGATATTTCAAAAAGTGTTTTGAAATGGTCAAAACGATACCTTTCATTTGATACCCCACATAGGGAGATTTTTTTTTCAAAAGGGGGGGTCCCTTTTGAAAAAAAAATCTCCCCCTTTTTGACCATTTTTCAAAAACTATTATTATTACAGACTTCTCTATATTTTTCCTGTAAAATATAGATTGATGTCTACAAACGCCTAGTACATTGTACATGGATCGGTCTGCAATCTTCGGAGATAGGGGGGGGGGGAATGGTCAATTTTTCGACTTTTTTTGAAATTTTTCAAAAAGTATGAATTTTACAGAAATTTCAAAAAGTGTTTTGAAATGTACGAAACGGTACCTTTCATTTGATACCCCATTTGCTTTCCAAGGTCTCTTTTGAAATTTCAACATCAAAATTTGTACTGAAAATATTCATTTTCATTTATTTATATATTTTTTTCTTGAAATTAGTAATGGCGCACGAAATGTATCATTATTTCAAATTTCAAGTTAATAGCTGCAGTATTTACTGAGATATTCAAGAAAGAGCGGGGACGGACAGAGCGAGACCATAAGGGTTTCAAAACCGATCTTTGAAACTCTAAAAAGGCCCATTCCAGTCATCCAATATCTTTGTCCAAGATTCCTAAGTAATTTGTGCAGTTCATTTTAGATAGATGGATGATTGTTACTTCAACTTCTCAACAGATCGGGCTAGTATATTTTTTTTTTTTTAATTTGCTTTTGGTGGCTTTCGTGTCACTGCGGCCATGATGGGCCTATTGTGATCGCCACTTTATGTGTTCTCCCCTAAAGCCGCGGCGTTCAGAGTTCGCCACCTACCCTTGCAGCTGCTAGGAACTGAAGGATTTCCTTCGGGGAGAAGTCTCGTAGCTCGTCTGGGCCGAGCAGGTGCTTGCCCAGATAAGTACTACGTTTTTGCATCAGTGCTCCACACTCACCTAGCAGATGGAGAGGCGTTTCGTCCGCCTCCTCACACAATCTACAGGTTTTTGTGTCGCATAGCCCCAATTTAAACATGTGCTTGTTAAGGCGACAGTGTCCAGTTAGGGCTCTTGTTATGATGCGAAGGTTATCTCTGTTTAGCGCTAGGATTTGGTTAGTGTACCGTTTATCGAAGGCTTTTATCAGAGATTTTGAGTGATCCATGCCAGAGGAGTTTTTCCAAAGCTTGGTTGATTCCTCGTAGCAGGAATTTAAGAGGGTTCTTAGAGCCAGACTTTTGGGAATGCCACAAAACGGCTCGGGGCCAAACTGAGTCCCCTTTGCCCCGGATCGCGCAAGTTCGTCAGCACACTCATTGCCGTTGATACCCGCGTGACCCGGTACCCATCTTAGGATGACTTTGTTGTTCAAGCCTAGAGCGTTCAGGCGATACAAACAGTCCTCGACTAACCTGGACGTGATGACCTTCGAATCCAGTGCTAGGAGGGCCGCCTGGCTGTCAGAGTTGATAAATATGGTTTGGTTGGTGTAGCGCTTTAGCAGATTAATGTCAGCACATTCGAGAATGGCGAATACCTCTGCTTGGAAGACGGAGGCGTAACTACCTAGGTTTAAGCTACTGCTAAGCCTGGGTCGCTCTCCATACACTCCACAGCCTACTTCCAGTCCCATTTTGGAACCATCCGTGTACCAGTTAAGCCACCCGTCCTTGCAGAGAAGCTGGCTGTTCGACCAGTCTTCTCTAGAGGGCAGTTCCACTGTGTAGTGTTTATCAAACACGTGACGTGGAAGCATGACATCAGTTGTCATGTTCAGTATAGGTGATTCCAGAGTAGAGTCTTGCAGAGATCTCAGTTTCTGGGAGAGCCAATTCCTACGGCCCAGGGTATTGGACCTATACATGCTGGTCTTTGCCTCCTTATGTATGTATAAGTGAAGTGGAGGTAGTCCCAGCAATGCATTTAGTGCCAGCCCCGGGGAGGTGGACATGGCTCCCGTAGCCATAAGGCAAGCAGTCCTTTGTAGGCTAGTTAATTTGGTGGTTAATTTGCTAGTAATTTGCATAGGTGTCTCCATATGCTGAAATAAACCATAGGCTACAATTTAACCCATAAAATTTCAGTTTCCATGGAAAATAATTGACCTGTATACGTTTTCATAAAAACAACGCGAGCGAAGCCGCGGGCAGGGACTAGTATCCGAATCTTTTTTGAACGAATATCGGTGTTGCTGGTAAATTGGATGAAGTCATCCAAGTTCTTTGATCAAATGTACATTGGACAAAGAAATTGGATGAGTGGAATGGACAACTTGTAACAGTCCAGACAGTGGCTACACTGTTTTATGCAAATATTTTACATTTAGCGTTTCTTTTAAATAATATTTAACCCTAAAAATAAATCAATTATAAAACTGCTTTGGTGAACTACATAAAAACCTCATTAAACTTCTCTGAATAGAAGAATAGACAAATCATTTGAATTCGTGGCGCGGACATAAGGAGAAGACGGAAAACAAAATAGGAGAGGGTTGGAAAATTGCTTTCAGACGTGACGCATGTGATTTTAATATAAATAATGTTCTTGAAGAAGAGAAACGGATAATGCATATCGAAAGGATAGAGCGCTCATCGGTTATAATACGTTAAATACAAGAGAAAGGATTCCAACGTTTGGTAAAGGTTTTACCGGAATCAGGTCAGAAATCTATTTTATTTTCAATACAGGGCTATTTCGGATTAGTGCGTATATCACGAGTAGGTACCTATATCATTCCTATTTCATCATCTAGGTCATCTTCGATTCAACGATATTGTAATTTGTATATTTTGCCTAAAGGAAATGAATTCCAAGTTTGCTCTATCTTTAAATTGAATATTGTATTTATGGGTCTTTAGTATGTGAAAATCAACCTTACTGAAGACTTTAAATTCGGCAAACGGATAGGGGGCGGTAGTCTCCCATATTCCGTGAGGCAAAGTTCTCGGCTGAAGGAATATCCTTAGATGATCATTTCGTCGGATATTTCAGGGTTATTATATATATTCTTTCGGCCTAAGAGTTATAGTGAAGCTTGAAATTCAGATCTTAAGATTCTAGGGAAGTCTCCAGGCTTCTACTAAAGCTCCTACTCTGGGAGGAGAACCTAATAGGAGACGAATAGTGCTAAACTTCACCAGTTTAGTAGTGTTTGATTCCGCCGATAAATTTGGAACTTCATTACTTCTCTGGTTAAGTACAGCTAGGGACCAGATGACTTGACTTATCTAGCTTTTTAGTTAGAGAGATGATGTATGGAAGAGTTGAATTGCATAATATCTTAACGTAGCTTACCCCCTGAAAGGTTTGAATTAAACATCACAAAGTAAATTCCTTTCTGAAAGTGTTTCAATTTAGATAGGTAGATTATGACAAGACTTGAGGCTGGCTTAGGTTGCTAAAAGATAATGCCCTCCTTTCCCGACTGACTCTTTTGTGATATGTCCCAGTACTTTACCTATATACACAGTAATAGGCATGGAAACCCAGCATGCGGTCTTATCTGTGTTGACGGTGGAGGTCTGTCCAGTCAGGATGTCGAGGATCACAGATGTTGGGCGGAGGCGGTGCCCTCATCCTTGCCGTCGTAAGTTCGGTGTGCGAGAGTGAGATTGAAAGTTATTTTAGTCGTTTGTGTAAATGGAGGATTAGGATTTATCAGGTTTAAGTAGGTAGGTATTCTTCAGAATTAGGGTATTTTGTAGTTAGATCGTTTGTCTTAGCTTCTAAAAGAATCTGAGTTACTACAACATAACGGGTGTCCTACCACTAGACGACACTAGACGATCACATTGGCCATTATAAATCACCTTCCTGAATATATAGGAATAATAATACTAACAATAATCTACAATAACTATCTCTTTGAAGGACGTTTCTTTGGTAGGTATAGGAAGATTTGCAGCTTCTTTCTGAATTTTAAGATAACATAAATTATCTTATGATCTATGTTTAATAAGTTCTGTAATAAATGTCTTGAATCTTTAATTTTGAAGTTATATTTATTTTATTTATAATAGATAGGGTAGGGGTGTTACAAACTTAAATCTGAAATTGAAAAAGTAGCATTTGCACTTTGCACAAATAAATGTAAAGTACCTGTAGGACCCAGTAGGTAAAGCAGTTTGCCTGATTTACAAGGTGACCAAGAAGCACTACGTTGAATAATGCTGTTTATCCAAAACGAAAGAATATGCCGATATCAAAACGAAAGACCAAAGCACCAGAATACCTACTCAAGATACATGAAAAAAAATTGCTCTTAATAATATTTTTTCAACAAGGTATTTCAAAATTTTTTTCTACTAAAAAAACTGATAAAAATACGTTAGTAGGTATTATTGAACTTATTGGTACTTATTGAAACTCTATCTAGAATGTTTGTAAACAAACGCCTCATACAAAAAGGTGTTGGCATGGCACAGGAAATAATGTTACTTCAAGTTCGAATTGCGATAGTGGAGTCGCATGCGGTGATGCGGTGGTGCGTGCTGGGCAGGTCGTTGGCGAGAGTCGGGCAGCACAGTGGAGTGTGGCGAGGGCGCAGGGTCGAGGGTCGAGGGTCGCGGCTGCAGGAGGCGGCGGCGTGGGGCGTGGGGCGGCGCCTCCGCCGGCTCAGCGCGCGCCGTCGCCGCGCCGGCCGAGCCGCTGCTGGCTACCGGCCAGTCAGTCCGCGCTCGCGCTCCGAGCCACGCGCACGTGATCGTGCTCCGGCGCCGCGCCCTCCTCGGCCGCTCCAGCCTAGTTCGCGCTGCTACGCGCCCGGCGAACCATCTCTGTAGGAGTGGCGGTTCGCATCTTACCGGGCAGCATTAGAGTCCCAATCATATTTCTAATACTGTCAGGTAAAGATGTCGTCCGCGCTCCACTTTCTACGAGTCTGCGAGAGAACGTCCGTCCGAAAGAACCGGTCAGTTGATGGAAAACCGAAATGGGAAGGCCGCTGGAGCCGGTTCAGGTAACGGGCTGCGAGCTCGCCGCGCGCCGCGTGCGCGTGCGCGTGCGCGCTACGTGTCGCGCTCTCAGTGCCCAGCGGCTGCTGGATCTCCATTCCGATTCAAGAGAATCTCACTATGTGCAAGTCACTTCAATATTCATTCATTAGATACGCCGCCGGAGCGTCGCCGCCGTCGCGCCGCCGGAGCGCCGCCGACACCGTTACCGCGCAACCGGTTGTGATTGCCGATCCAGCTGCTCTGCCGCGCCACATTACCGATATATATCCACATGTTACCAGGGACGAGGCATGTTACATACATCTATGTTTGTTACATATAGGTTCCTTACTAAGCTCCTTACCATGTAGGTAGGTACCTACCTACCTAAATCCATTTATTGGCTAAGTACTACACGTGTTTGGTTATGTTTAACTGCTGGGTACCTACCTACATATGTAGGTAGTACCTATAGTGTTTAATTTAGGTGTAGGTACCTAGTAGGTACCTACTAGGTACCTACACCTAATTCCACACTCACTCACCACTCATTTGCGACTCCGTTGTTCTCAACATAAGTTAGTTATCATGAACATTGCCTCACGAGCGTCGCGTTGTCGGTCGGTCGGCTCGGCTGGTCGGCTCGGCTGGTCGGCTGGCCGAGTAGTTGATGTTATCATTGCATGTCCGCGCTCGCTCGGGTGCGCTTCGTCAGCAGCGGTCGCATAACCCACTTAACTAATTAAAATTCCTCGTGGCTCGCACGCAATGAGCACGCGTTTTCAACTCATTAACTAACACCGGTCCCCGGGAGCGCGGGCCGCCGCCCCGTGCGCCTACAGCTGGCGGCTGGCAGGCATGGAGCACTGCCTAGGTCTTCAACTCATTAACTAACACCGGTCCCCGCGAGCGCGGGCCGCCGCCCCGTGCGCCTACAGCTGGCGGCTGGCAGGCATGGAGCACTGCCTAGGTCTTCAACTCATTAACTAACACCGGTCCCCGCGAGCGCGGGCCGCCGCCCCGTGCGCCTACAGCTGGCGGCTGGCAGGCATGGAGCACTGCCTAGGTCTTCAACTCATTAACTAACACCGGTCCCCGCGAGCGCGGGCCGCCGCCCCGTGCGCCTACAGCTGGCGGCTGGCAGGCATGGAGCACTGCCTAGGTCTTCAACTCATTAACTAACACCGGTCCCCGCGAGCGCGGGCGACCGCCCCGTGCGCCTACAGCTGGCGGCTGGCAGGCATGGAGCACTGCCTAGGTCTTCAACTCATTAACTAACACCGGTCCCCGGGAGCGCGGGCCGCCGCCCCGTGCGCCTACAGCTGGCGGCTGGCAGGCATGGAGCACTGCCTAGGTCTTCAACTCATTAACTAACACCGGTCCCCGCGAGCGCGGGCCGCCGCCCCGTGCGCCTACAGCTGGCGGCTGGCAGGCATGGAGCACTGCCTAGGTCTCGGTCCCCGCGAGCGCGGGCCGCCGCCGCCGCCGTCGTCGTGCGCCTACAGCTTGCGTCAGGCATGAAGCACTACCTAGGTCTTCGCCTAGCCTCTAGGCACTAGTAGCAGCGTGATATTTGTGCTGTGTCCGCATGTCACCCATCTAGCCAGGGTTACCTTGGGTGGGGGGAAGAGGGAGGACAGACCTGTTGGATTGTTTGATTACTAATGGCTAAGATTTGGTTTACCTAGGTATGCTCGAGCTAAGATTTGGTTTACCTAGGTATGCTCGAGCTAAGATTTGGTTTACCTAGGTATGCTCGAGCTACGATTTGGTTTACCTAGGTATGCTCGAGCTTAGGACTAGGTACCTACCTAATTCTAACTTTCCTTCAAATTTGATACGAAATATTTTTTTGAATGATTGTTGGTAGTTATGTAGATATAAGTACCTGTAAGTATTAAAATAAAACTCAATTTATTAGTTTATTGTTTTTGATGGAAAGTTTGTGTTTCACGTAGTTAGGTAGTAGGTATACATATAGGAATAAATGTGGGCCACGTCATTGAATATCGCAACGGCGCGGCTGCGATCGATGTGGCGATCTCTGGCCATTTACATGCATCTTCATAATTTAGTTTCTCATTTAGGAGTTTCACCTTTAGCTTCGCCGCTTTCACAAGCACACCACCGGGGCGGCGGCCCCCGAGCCCGGAGCCCGGAGCCCCGAGCTCGCCACTCACGAACCGTTTGTACTAGAGGTAGCTAACCTACCTACTCGTACCTAGGTACCTAACCTACCTACTCGTACCTAGGTACCTACCTAACCTACCTACTCGTACCTAGGTACCTAACCTACCTACTCGTACCTAGGTACCTAACCTACCTACTCGTACCTAGGTACCTAACCTACCTACTCGTACCTAGGTACCTACCTTAGAAGAATAGACAAATAATTTGAATTCGTGGCGCGGACATAAGGAGAATAGGGAAAACAAAAGGGAGAGGATTGAAAAATGGCTTACAGACAGGACGCATGTGATTTTGATATAAATAATGTTCTTGATAAAGAGAAACGGATAATGCATATCGAAAGGATAGAACGCTCATCGGTTATAATACGTTAAATACAAGGGAAAGGAATCCAACGTTTGGAAATGGTTTTACCGGAATCAGGTCAGAAATCTATTTTATTTTCAATACATTCAATACGGATTAGTGCGTATATCACGAGTACCTATATCATTCCTATTTCATCATCTAGGTCATCTTCGATTCAACGATATTGTAATTTGTATATTACCTAAAGAGTGTGGACTCCAAGTTTGCTCTAACTATCTTTAAATCTAAATATTGTATTTATGGGTCTTTAGTATGTGAAAATCAACCTTACTACCTTATTTCTTTGCTAAATAATGTAATCTATCTTAATAATTTGTCTTAAAGAAAATCTTTTGTGTTATAATAGCATTTTTTTATCAGCAGTTCTTTTAGTTTAAATGTGAATATTATGGTCTTTTGGTTCAGATTTAAGGAATGTTGGTAGTTTATTATATATTTTAATAGACATGTAGTAAGGGCTCTGCCTGTAGGTATAGTTCAAGTCTAGGTATTGGAAGGATGAGGTTTGTTATTCTTCGTGGATTTTTATCAAATTGATATAAGTTTAGGTTTTTTCTAACAAACAATGCAGTTTACAAACAAGGTAGTTATAGAAACAAAATGTTTAGATTAGTACTTAACTAATTCTATTATATAATTATATACATACTTGCTTACATATACCATCGTCTTAGGGTTAAAAAAAACCTGTAATGATGTTATAGTGTCTAAAAAAAAAAAAAACTTTTTGCATGGGGTTCTTATTAGTTAGACGTCTTATGAAAATATTTTTATAGTATTTTTCTGCCTGATGTTCTATAATAGAATGTAAGTTTTAATTATTTTGATCTCTGTAATATGTTTGCAACTATTTTTTATGTTTTTTAAGAGTAGTATATAAAAATATTTGGGTAAAACTCAAAAAAAAAAAACGATTTGTGTTCCTATTTCAAACTGAGTACCTACAGTACCTAGGTATGTATTTATTAATTTCATTTCATGTTTTTTTTAGTAAGTTTGAAACAAAAGTAAAAGTTCAGTAAAAAATAAGTTTTTTATTCAAACAAATATTCATTAAAACCATTTTTCAACACTTTTAGAAATGTGCACTATACTGTGTAGGTACATGCAACAAACGACGACTTCTGAGGGGATTTAGAAATGTCCAGCATACTACCCACCCCTTATCTCAAAAACTACTGATAACAGATTTTTTTCAGTACTATATTCCGAGATATTTAGGCGCCCTCGCTGCGCTCGTGCGCCTGCAGTTCGTGGGTGCAAATGGTACTTACACCCGAGCTAACTACTCTGCGCTTTACATCTCGATTGTGAGGTACCTAAGTAGAAACAAGATCCGCCAAGTGCGAGTGTAACTCGCGCGCCGAGGGTGCGCAAACATTTGCCAATTATTTGGACAATCAATTTTCTGAAATATTTTAAAAGTATGAAACAGAAATTTCAAAAAGTGTTTTAAAAAGGTCGAAACGATACCTTTCATTTGATACGCCACATGGGTAGGTAAGCCCTTTTGAAAAAAAAATCCCCCCCTTTTGACCATTTTTCAAAAACTTATTACAGACCTCTCTATATTTTTCCTGTAAAATATAGATTGATATCTACAAACGCCTAATACATTGTACATGGATCGGTCTGCAATCTTCGGAGATGGGGGGGGGGGGGGGGGAATGGTCAATTTTTCGACTTTTTTTGAAATATTTCAAAAAGTATGAAACTTACAGAAATTTCAAAATGTGTTTTGAAATGTACAAAACGATACCTTTCATTTGATACCCCATTTGCCTTCCTAGGTCTCTTTTAAAATTTCAACATCAAAAGTTGTACTGAAATTATTCATTTTCATTTTTCATTTATTTATATATATTTTTCTTGAAATCAGTAATGGCGCACGAAATGTATCATAATTTTAAATTTCAAGTTAATAGCTGCAGTAGTTACTGAGATATTCAAGACAGAACGGGGACGGACAGAGCGAGACCATAAGGGTTTCAAACCGATCTTTGAAATCCTAAAAAACCGGCATTACAAGAATAAAACATATTGTTAATCGCTGCTTCAGCTTCCATTTTCATTGAATCGGAGTGCAGCTTATATCTTCATCACTTGAAGAACTCATGTTATTTCCTAATTAGCACGTAATTATAAAAACGATACCTAAGAAACGAAAGCATTTGACCAGGTGGACAACGATGTTTTACTTGCAAAAATGAGTTCCTACGGAGTACCACCAGGCTTATTACGATTTTTCGCCAACTACCTGAGCGATCGAAAACAATTTGTGCGTCTTGGTTGCTTTGATTCACCCACGTACCACACTCAATCTGGCGTGAGTCAAGGATCATCGCTTGGTCCACTTCTCTTTACGATCATGATAGATGATTTACCCACCAATCTTAAAAAAGCCAATTGCCTCATCTATGCTGATGATGTTAAAATTTTTGCAGAGATTAAGTCTCAGCAAGATAGTGATGATAGTGATGATGTGCAGAATGACCTCAATACTATTCAAGATAGTGATGATAGTGATGATGTGCAGAATGACCTCAATACTATTCAAGCTTGGAGTCACTCGAACCAACTACGTTTCAACATTTCTAAGTGCCAAGTGATGTCTTTTACCCGGTACTCTAAAAGTCTTATCAGCGACTACCTTCTTTGCTGTGAAAATATCCCTAGATGTTCTACAGTAAAAGATCTCGGCGTAGAATTTGACCCACAACTTAATTTCCATAACCATATTCGGTCGCTCACCGTCACTTGTTTCAAAAGGCTAGGTTTTGTGTCCCGCACATGTAAGGACTTCACTAATATAAATGCCATAAGAACTTTATACACATCACTGATCCGTTCAAAGATAGAGGCTAGTGCGTGCGTATGGAATCCGTACGAAGTAACTTATTCGCTCATGGTAGAAAAGGTACAAAAGAGATTTTTTAATTTTTATACAAAAAATGTCATGGTTATTATCCTTTCATGTACCCTACTAAGTATCTACAGGGAACACTAGGCTTTAACTCCTTAGAAACCAGGCGCCTAAAGGACCAACTTCTAAGTCTCTGTCGTATTTTGCGTGGTACAACAGATTGCCCTACTCTATTGACAGAAGGAAGCAGGCTCTGCGTCCCACAAAATCGCACACGGTTCCGCGCAGGCTGTGTACGTCTTTTCGAGCCCCATCGTGCCCGCACTCTGCATCGTCAGCAGTCTCCCATCTCCCGTGCGCAGCGCAATCTCAATGCGCTCATCGCCAACCACCCTCAGACACGGCTGGGAGATGATTGAAAGAGTGTGCCTCGAGTTTGTGAGCGCGTGTAAATGTCTTAGTTATATCTACTTTTATTATTTTTAGCTTGTATGATGGTTATCCTGTTAAAACTATTTTTGGTTTGTCTTTTTGAAGTTTAAGATTATTTTGTTTTTTAAGATTTTTTATTTGTTCTAATTCTATTATTTTATTCTTGTGTTTGTCTTTTCTTGTTTTTAATTTCATGATTTTTGTAGTTGTTTTTATGATTCAATGTACTAGTCATAACGATTTAGAAAAACTTATCTGTAATGTTATGGTCTTGTTTTAATAAATAAATAAATAAATAAAAAAAATGCCAAAACCAAACAATGTTTAGAGTAAAAGTTTTCTATTCCCGCCTTTTTTCATTAAAAAGAACCAAGCAAAGAACTCTTAATTTTTTTTTCAAGAACGAAATTGAACTTCGCCGTTCGATATTTAAAATAAATTGATGACTATTATACTCACAATAGTATTATATTATCTGTGCTCACACGAAGACAAGGCTGAATAGCAAAGCGACCTCTTTGGTCATTGGGCTGAATGCATGATGTCTATTGCCAGTATGATGGTTAGATGTACGCGAACTTTTTGAAAGAGGGAAGTGTTTTTTTTATTACTTACCGCCCTAGGGCTTTTCTAGCTACCCTAGAGCCCTAATTAGTCACCTACAAGCCCCATTTGGAGGTAATAAGAACCTACTTACCGAACATGAGAAATGTAAAAATAATTACTAGGTAGGTATACCATATACTAGGTATGCCATAGGCAGCAGGTATTTATATAAATCATGCGTTATTTTATGCACATAATGTCCATGCATTTGGAAGTAGGATTATTCTGATAACAAAAGTACCTATGCGAACATTGAGCAGCACAAGTCGTCCAAGTGTCCAACGGTGGCGGAGTCCACCCAGGTCGCTGATTACCTTACGCTTTTAAAACCAACTCTCGACTTGCATACGAGTTTCTCAAATTGTCGGAATATTATTTTCAAGGTTAACATCCTCCATTGGTTATCATTTTACTAGGTACCTAGAGGTTGCCTGCCTAGGCGGTCTGTTCGCCGTTTGCCCCCTTTATGATTTGCCTAGGCCTAGCCTGCCAAGTACCTAGCTACCTAACTAGGTACTTAGAGGTTGCCTGCCTAGGCTTAGCCTGCCAAGTACCTAGCTACGTAACTAGGTACCTAGAGGTTGCCTGCCTAGGCCTAGTCTGCCTAGTACCTAGCTACCTAACTAGGTACCTAGAGGTTGCCTGCCTAGGCCTAGTCTGCCTAGTACCTAGCTACCTAACTAGGTACCTAGAGGTTGCCTGCCTAGGCCTAGTCTGCCTAGTACCTAGCTACCTAATTCGGTACTTAGAGGTTGCCTGCCTAGGCCTAGTCTACCTAGTGCCTAACTACTTACCGGAGGCAGGACGCAGGGGTGCTCCCATCTAGATGTCTCCAATAAATAACACTAGCGTGCCAATAATTATGTTCTATTCAGATGTGTGATTGTATCACTTGTAGTGTTGTGGTTCTGTTCTGTATTGTATCACTTGTAGTGTTGTGGTTCTGTTCTGTATTGTATCACTTGTAGTGTTGTGGTTCCACATAATATATCAATCTGAGCCGAAACTCAACGTCAGGCCGAAAACGGATCAAAGGTGGGTTCATGATCATGACGACCCAGAAAAGAAACAAAAGCACAGATTACCCCAAACCCCAAGGGTGCTGAGCTGAGGAATCTGTGCACAAAACTTAGAAACACAAAATAACTTCAACCTGTACAAGTAAAAAGTAATACGTATATAATGTGAACAGTAATACGTATATAATGTGAACAGTAATACGTATATAATGTGAACAGTAATACGTATATAATGTGAACAGTAATACGTATATAATGTGAACAGTAATACGTATATAATGTGAACAGTAATACTATAGTATATAATGTGAACAGTAATACGTATATAATGTGAACAGTAATACGTATATAATGTGAACAGTAATACGTATATAATGTGAACAGTAATACGTATATAATGTGAACAGTAATACGTATATAATGTGAACAGTAATACGTATATAATGTGAACAGTAATACGTATATAATGTGAACAGTAATACGTATATAATGTGAACAGTAATACGTATATAATGTGAACAGTAATACTATAGTATATAATGTGAACAGTAATACGTATATAATGTGAACAGTAATACGTATATAATGTGAACAGTAATACGTATATAATGTGAACAGTAATACGTATATAATGTGAACAGTAATACGTATATAATGTGAACAGTAATACGTATATAATGTGAACAGTAATACGTATATAATGTGAACAGTAATACGTATATAATGTGAACAGTAATACGTATATAATGTGAACAGTAATACGTATATAATGTGAACAGTAATACGTATATAATGTGAACAGTAATACGTATATAATGTGAACAGTAATACGTATATAATGTGAACAGTAATACGTATATAATGTGAACAGTAATACGTATATAATGTGAACAGTAATACTATAGTATATAATGTGAACAGTAATACGTATATAATGTGAACAGTAATACGTATATAATGTGAACAGTAATACGTATATAATGTGAACAGTAATACGTATATAATGTGAACAGTAATACGTATATAATGTGAACAGTAATACGTATATAATGTGAACAGTAAAACGTATATAATGTGAACAGTAATACGTATATAATGTGAACAGTAATACTATAGTATATAATGTGAACAGTAATACGTATATAATGTGAACAGTAATACGTATATAATGTGAACAGTAATACGTATATAATGTGAACAGTAATACTATAGTATATAATGTGAACAGTAATACGTATATAATGTGAACAGTAATACGTATATAATGTGAACAGTAATACTATAGTATATAATGTGAACAGTAATACGTATATAATGTGAACAGTAATACGTATATAATGTGAACAGTAATACGTATATAATGTGAACAGTAATACTATAGTATATAATGTGAACAGTAATACGTATATAATGTGAACAGTAATACGTATATAATGTGAACAGTAATACGTATATAATGTGAACAGTAATACTATAGTATATAATGTGAACAGTAATACGTATATAATGTGAACAGTAATACGTATATAATGTGAACAGTAATACGTATATAATGTGAACAGTAATACTATAGTATATAATGGGAACAGTAATACGTATATAATGTGAACAGTAATACGTATATAATGTGAACAGTAATACGTATATAATGTGAACAGTAATACGTATATAATGTGAACAGTAATACTATAGTATATAATGTGAACAGTAATACGTATATAATGTGAACAGTAATACGTATATAATGTGAACAGTAATACGTATATAATGTGAACAGTAATACGTATATAATGTGAACAGTAATACGTATATAATGTGAACAGTAATACGTATATAATGTGAACAGTAATACTATAGTATATAATGCTATTTTGAAATCTAGGATAACTCTGCCAACATGCCAGCATACCGTGATGGACTTTCTTCCGGTATGCTGCCACAAAATGCTGGAACAATTTACCCCCTCCAATTAAAAATGCTAAATCCATTTATTCTTTTAAAAAATCCCTTAAGAAACTTCTTTTAACGTCACAAGAAATTCCAGTTGGCAGTCGTTCTGTGTGCCAGTTTAGTTTTAGATAGCGTTTTAAAAGTAACTCCAAAATTGTAACTATGTTTAAGGTATAACGGCATTTTACACATTTGTTATGTAACATTTAATCTGAGGCTTATATTTTTTGTTTAGTTTTTAAAAGTTTTTTGTAAGCGCGTGTCACAGCGGAGTCGCTGCTTGCGCACATTGGGAGTCGCATAAAACCAGCGCTCATTAGCGATATGTATCGCTTCTGGGCATATGCTGAGAGATGCCCCCTTTTTTGTCACTTATTTTTCTTTGTTTGTCTTTTCTTTTTAATTTGTGTTATTGTGACAAAAATAAAACCTTTTTACTTTTACTTTACTTTACTTTTTTTCAGAATAAAGAGTCAAAGTTAATGCCTCAAAAACGCAAAAGTACATCTTGCCTCTTCTCTGCAACAAAGAGTCCGTTTGTCCAGGTTCCTATTTTCCGAGATGTACCGGTTCATAAGAAAGATTTCCGAGATGTACCGGTCCCTAAGAAAGATTTCCGACATGTACCGGTCCCTAAAAAAGATTTCCGAGATGTACCGGTCCCTATAAAAGATTTCCGAGATGTACCGGTCCCTAAGAAAGATTTCCGAGATGTACCGGTCCCTATAAAAGATTTCCGAGATGCACCGGTCCCTAAGAAAGATTTCCGAGATGTACCGGTCCCTAAGAAAGATTTCCGAGATGTACCGGTCCCTATAAAAGATTTCCGAGATGCACCGGTCCCTAAGAAAGATTTCCGAGATGTACCGGTCCCTAAGAAAGATTTCCGAGATGTACCGGTCCCTATAAAAGATTTCCGAGATGTACCCGGTCCCTAAGAAAGATTTCCGAGATGAACCGGTCCCTATAAAAGATCAACTTGAGCTCCTCGGAGTCAAGCTCACACCAACTCTAAACTTTGGAGCCTTCATTAAGTCGAAGGGTAAAACAGCAGCCTCGTAGCTAGGAATCCAAAACAAGGTTAAAACAGCAGCCTCGTAGCTAGGAATCCTAAACAAGGTTAAAACAGCAGCCTCGTAGCTAGGAATCCAAAACAAGGTTAAAACAGCAGCCTCGTAGCTAGGAATCCAAAACAAGGTTAAAACAGCAGCCTCGTAGCTAGGAATCCAAAACAAGGTTAAAACAGCAGCCTCGTAGCTAGGAATCCAAAACAAGGTTAAAACAGCAGCCTCGTAGCTAGGAATCCAAAACAAGGTTAAAACAGCAGCCTCGTAGCTAGGAATCCTAAACAAGGTTAAAACAGCAGCCTCGTAGCTAGGAATCCAAAACAAGGTTAAAACAGCAGCCTCGTAGCTAGGAATCCTAAACAAGGTTAAAACAGCAGCCTCTTAGCTAGGAATCCTAAACAAGGGTAAAACAGCAGCCTCGTAGCTAGGAATCCTAAACAAGGGTGAAACAGCAGCCTCGTAGCTAGGAATCCTAAACAAGGGTAAAACAGCAGCCTCGTAGCTAGGAATCCTAAACAAGGTTAAAACAGCAGCCTCGTAGCTAGGAATCCTAAACAAGGTTAAAACAGCAGCCTCGTAGCTAGGAATCCTAAATAAGGTTAAAACAGCAGCCTCGTAGCTAGAAATCCTAAACAAGGTTAAGCAATACTTCACACCGGGACAGCTTCTATCTATCCCTTTATCAAGCAAAGGTCCGGTCTGGTTTGGCGTATTGCTGCTATGTTTATGACGGTTCGGCCAAGTAGCGGCTTGCTGCTATGTTTATGACGGTTCGGCCAAGTAGCGGCTTGCTGCTATGTTTATGACGGTTCGGCCAAGTAGCGGCTTGCTGCTATGTTTATGACGGTTCGGCCAAGTAGCGGCTTGCTGTTATGTTTATGACGTTTCGGCCAAGTAGCGGCTTGCTGCTATGTTTATGACGGTTCGGCCAAGTAGCGGCTTGCAGCTTTAGACTCGATAGAACGAAGAGCTTTTATACTCATTGACGAGCAACACCTTGCAAAGACTAAGGTGCAAGTCTCGGACACCTGCAAAGACTAAGGTGCAAGTCTCGGACACCGGCAAAGACTAAGGTGCAAGTCTCGGACACCTGCAAAGACTAAGGTGCAAGTCTCGGACACCTGCAAAGACTAAGGTGCAAGTCTCGGACACCTGCAAAGACTAAGGTGCAAGGTGCAAGTCTCGGACACCTGCAAAGACTAAGGTGCAAGGTGCAAGTCTCGGACACCTGCAAAGACTAAGGTGCAAGGTGCAAGTCTCGGACACCTGCAAAGTCGCTTGTCTCTCGATTTTTCATAGAATACATTTCGGAGAATGCTCACAGGAACAGCATGACCTGATTCCATCCCCCTTCCACTGCATGCAGGACAAGCAGACGCACAGCGCATTACCATCTCTACTTCGTGGATTTATCGTTCTCGCGTTTTCCTCCACCTTCATCATTCGTACTAATGGGGTTTGGACCTTGCTCCCTGCTGCTGTGTTGCCTTTTTTAGGTTCTTAGAATAGGTCTCTTCTAGGCCTTTGTCATACTTCTATTTTACATCGTTGGCCACGTATTCACTTTCCATCAGGTGAGATAGTGGTCAAACGAAGGTCTATTGATTAAAATAAAACAATTGAAAGTGATAATATGTAAAAAAAAAACTAAACTGACTTTCTTTTTTGAAAAATTTATTCAGTATTTTTTTATTTCGTAATAAAATGAATGAATGAGTTATTTGGGTTCACATTCAAAAATAAAAATCCTATCAAATTTTGATATCTGCAGTCACAGTATAGAAAAGTTTTACGCCGCCGGTCAGAGAATGTATGACCATCATTATCAAATCAAATATCAATAACGTTTATGTCAAGACAAGTCAAATTTTAAACTATAAACACGTTTATAAATAAAATACCTAGTAATTATTATTTAATAAGAAGAGGGTGTTATTGATTTTGTCCACTTAAATTTTTTGATTTCTTTAAGTAAATCTTCCTATAAGTATTCAATATTTCCGGTAGATATGTCCCATGGTCGTGGGACACCCTGGATAGGTAACAGCGTGACTGCCTCTCTGGGGTGTTGATAGGAGCACAAGTGCTCCTTGGGAAATCGCGCAGCCCGCACCGCGCCGCCGTGTGCTGTGCAGATCAGGAGCGCCGCGCCGCCGGGCGGCTTGCGTGGTGCGGCTCGGGGAGGGCTGGAGCCAGCGTGGAGTGCGCCTACGTCCGTGTCGAGACTCGATAGCCGGAGAAAGCCACATTAATCGGTCAGGTGGACTCCGCTTTCCAATTGAATCTGATAGGTACCGGAGAGTGTCGCCACGCGGGACCGGTTCTTCCGTTCGTATAGGTAGGTGCGCGCGGCGTGCATCTATTTCGGGAGTCGTTGACCGCGGGTTTGGCAGTTGGCAGAAGCGCGGGCCGGGGCGGCGGCGGCGGCGTGCAGAGCCCGGTGACGTCACGCAGCCAGCGCCGACCAGCACCAGGTAGGCTGGGGCGGCGGCGCGCAGAGCCCGGTGACGTCACGCAGCCAGCGCCGACCAGCACTAGGTAGGCTGGGGCGGCGGCGTGCAGAGCCCGGTGACGTCACGCAGCCAGCGCCGACCAGCACTAGGTAGGCTGGGGCAGCGCGCCCCGCACAGCGCACTGCCACCGCGGCCTCCTGCTGCACGGCACCGCACCGCACATGGCGACCTGCTCAGCCACATGGGAACCAGCAGAGCTACAAAACAACAAACGAATAGATAAGTGTTGTGTGTGTTATCGGCGCGCGGTGACACCGGCCCGCGCGGGGCGGCGGCGCGGCGCGGGGCGAGGGGATGGAGCGGTTATCGCGGCGCTGACCTGCGCCCGCGCAGCCGCCGTCGTCGCCGCCGCCAGCTCCGATACACACACTTAACGCACATTTTGTTAACAAAACATCCAAATGTTTCTTTCGATTAATATTATTTAAATTTATTTTATACATTTTACTCGTCTCTTTTTTTTTACTTTAACTAATGTACTTACCTACCTAAATTAAGGTGGCACTTAATTTAGGTACCTACATTATTAAATCACACACTAATGTGTGATTTAACTAACTTAAATCATTATGAAATGAAATGAAATAAATCACAATTTCTCTAGGCTTACAAGATCAGCACTTACACAAGTCATATTATATAGCCCTATTTTAAATTATTATCAAATATGAAATAGGTAGGTACCAATTTTGATTTTTACTTCACTGATTTTTTTTACCATAAGTGGAAGAAGTGATCACTGGTGATCAGACACCACTGGTGATCAGACATCACTGGTTCTATAGGTACACATGTTTATTTTGCTAAATACAAATGATAATGAAATAATACATGCACAGAACAGAAAAAACAAGAATATTACATGTGAATATTGAACATAATGATGATGATGAACATGGGATGTTGAATGTTAGGTGTTCGGTGTTCGGTGTTCGGTGTTCGGTGTTCGGTGTTCGGTGTTCGGTGATCCAATCCCGCGATGTAGATGCTTGGGGTTCTGTAAAGTTTGGTAGAATATTGATTCCTTCCGTAACCCGCTGCGTGACGCTATACTTGTTCTGTATAGAGTCCTCTATATAACCTTCAGCTACTTGATGAGACAGACGTCCATCCACGTTGTTTTCGTGTTCGGCAGACTCACAGCTTGTCGGTTTGTATCCGTTTCTTTCTACGTCTTCTAGCGTTATATTGGCAAGCTCTATTCCTCTGCACGCACCGCTGATAGCAACCTGTTGAATAAACAAGAGCCGTCAAGTGCGAGTGTGACTCGCGCGTCGAGGGTTTCAAACATTTGCCAATTATTTGGACAATCAATTTTCCGTCTTTTTTCGAATGGCAATATTTTGAAAAGTATGAAACCTACAGCCATTTCGAAAACTGTTTTAAAATTTACAAAACAATGCCTTTCATTTGATATTCCAATAGGTAGGTAGCCCCGCTTTCGATAAAAAATATTCCCCTTTTCGACCATTCTCAGTATGTTTTTTTTTTCAAAAATGTTCATTTTACAGACTTCTCTATATTTTACCTGTAAAATATAGATTGTTATCTACAAACGCCTTATACATTGTACATGGATCGGTCTGCAAATACATTGTACATGGATCGGTCTGCAAATACATTGTACATGGATCGGTCTGCAAATACATTGTACATGGATCGGTCTGCAAATACATTGTACATGGATCGGTCTGCAAATAAATTACTCTTCTTTTTGACCATTTTTCAAAAATTATTATTATTACAGACCTCTATATTTTTCCTATAAAAAAATGGATTCAGGCGTGGCGTTACTTTGCGGAAATAAATTGCAAAATATAAAGATGAAAATATTTAGTAACAATTCCGCGCAAAACCTTCTCCGATAAGTTCTAACAAAATGTAATCAGCGTCGTAGCGTAGAAGAAAAAACCACACCAACTACAAAATGAAAACGTAGGGATTCTCAGGGACCCATAATAAAGATAGCACGAACAGCTCTCTTCTGTATCTGCGGCGTTCCCCCACAGCAGTATAAAATATGACATAATACTATAGAAGTAGCTGAAATAAACTAGGCAGCACTGATATTGTTCTAAAGTTAGTGGGTTCAGACAGATCTAGTGCCCGATTTAAACAGTGGGACCACTTTACTACATTTCATAAGATCAGGAAACACATTACAATCGATAGATTCGTTGAATATTAAAGCCAGATCCGGTATTGAACCTGTTGATCACTGAGACATCTCTGAATATGTGCTTGCTATCCGTCATGATGAAGTCGATCTCATTTTTAGTCACAGTGTCGGGGCTTCGCCATGTCCACTTCCTTTGAGGCTGCTTCTTAAAGAAGGAGTTCATTAAAAACAGTCCCTCTTTCTCAAGGAAGTTGACAAGCATTTGCCCCCCGTGATTCCTAACTCCATAACCATGCCTCGGAACAAATTTGTGTACGATCTGCAGAAATTTTGTTCCGTTGGTCTGGGTGTTTTCTATGTATAATAAAAAATATCTATCTATGTAATGTATAATATTACGTATATCAGTTATCTAGTACCCATAACACAAGCTCTGCTTACCTTGGGGCTAGATAATGCTGTGTGAATTATCCAGCATTATTTATTTATTTATTTATTTATATAAACAATGTATAATGTATATAATGGGATTCGTTGCCATTCTGGGTTCCCACCTTACCGTTAAAGTCTCCCATAACAACGTTGAAGTGGGCCTTGGTGGTGTTATGCAAGGCTTTGGCTATGTCTATATCCTCCACTTCATCATCCGAGTGTGTGCCGAGGTCGGTGCGTAAACCTGAATAACCTTCATGCTATACCTTTTGGATAGCCGAAGGATCAGGTACGCTACCCTGGTCGACACACTGGAGATTTCTTGGACGTTGCTAGAGAGGACCTTATTGACGAGGAAACCTACGCCACCCTGAGATGTTTTATCACCCTCGCGAAAGTAGAGAAGATGGCCCGAGTCTAGGGTTACGGTGTCCTTCCCTCTCTGCGGACTTCACATAACCCCAGAACATGCCACTTAATGTTCTCTAACTCCACTTCCAACTGCGCTAGATGTTGGTCAAGCCTCAGAGTGCGTCCGTTATACGTAGCCAGGGTCAGTTGTTGGTGGCAGCCTGAGGTAGCCCGGTGATTCCTAGCACCCCCTGCCAAGCCGTTACCATGGCCGCTGCCATGGCCAGGAATAGCGAGGCGGCCGGAAACTGGGGGTCATTTTTTGGTTCCTCGCATCATTGGGGGGTAATGCCCATAATCCCCACGCTGGGCATGCGGGTTCGGGATCGCAGTTCATATATGGGTAATATATGGGTAATACCCGAATTCTCGATTGTACTGAGACCTGAGAAACGCCTTCTGTACCTTCTCCAGTAACAGTGCGTACGTACTTTCGTGCGGATTCCAGACAGAACTGCCTGACTCTAGCTTGCTACGTACTAGAGCTCCGAACAGAAGCCGCACAATACTGTCACTGTGAAAATCTCGGGCGTTTCTCAGAACAAAGCCAAGTCTTTGAAAAGATTGCTTGGCGATCTTGATGACATGGTCGTGAAATGTGAGTTTTCGGTCGAAAGTTACTCCTAAATCCTTAATTACCGATACTCTAGAGATCATGTTGCCATGAATCGAATAATCAAAGGATAGCGGGTTTTCTTATCTATGTTATGTATTGTATGTATATTATGTAGGTATATCAGTTATCTAGTAGGTACCCATAACACAAGCTCTGCTTAGCTTGGGGCTAGATAGATAATGCTGTGTGAATTGTCCAGTATTATTTATTATTATTTATTTATTTATGACGTAACTTATTTACCATTAACTATTGGCGCCCGAGCGTAGTCTCGGGACTAAATAAGTTACTTCCAACCCTAGGGTAACAATATACTATTTTCTATGAATAAACCCCAAATTTACGGCTTTCAGATTTTTTCCCTTTACTTGTGCTATAAGACATTGCTTCTTGCCAAATTTCATGGTTCTAGGTCAACGGAAAGTAGGTACCCTATAGGTTTTTGGTCCATGGCGAGATTCGATTTTTTTTCTATGAATAAACAAAAAAAAACGGTTTTCGGATTTTTTCCTTTACTTGTGCTATAAGACATTGCTTCTTGCAAAATTTCATGGCGCCTGTTACTATTATTACTTTTTAATTCTTAAACATTTATGAAAAAAATATTGATATCTGTGTAACCTACATTGTGTTAAAGCAAATAGGTTAACTATCTTTATCGTTATTAATTATTTAAGTATTTAAACCTGATCTCTGTGATTTAAACCCTGACACTAAAATGATGAATGCGAGGGTTTGGTTGGATGTTTTTAGGGTTTCAAAGATCGGTTTTGAAACCCTTATGGTCTCGCTCTGTCCGTCCCCGCTCTTTCTTGAATATCTCAGTAACTACTGCAGCTATTAACTTGAAATTTGAAATAATGATACATTTCGTGCGTCATTACTGATTTAATGAATATTATAAAAATGAAAATGAATATTTTCAGTACAAATTTTGATGTTGAAATTTCAAAAGAGACGTAGGCAGGCAAATGGGATATCAAATGAAAGGTATCGTTTAGTACATTTCAAAACACTTTTTGAAATTTCTGTAAGTTTCATACTTTTTGAAATATTAAAAAAAAATGAAAAATTTACCATTCTCCCCCTTCCTATCTCCGAAGATTGATGACCGATCCATGTACAATATATTAGGCGTTTGTAGATAGGGATCTATATTTTACAGGAAAATTTTGAATTTTAGTAGCTAATAGCCTGTTCACCCGCATCGTCTATCTAGAAGTCTCGCTCAGTTTGCATAATGTAGAAAGAGATGCCCTCTATTGCGACGCAGAAAGATAGAGCTCTGACGGAAAGGCACAAATGAAATGCGTTGCTCATAAAATAATTAGCGTCCGTGATGGTAGCGTAGCATACACATAGCCAAATGGGCGCCGAACAACCCCGTGTCCAGACGCCCTAGGTCCCACTGCGACGGGTCGGTCGAGGGGCCCCGCCGCCTGCCACACGGTCGCAGAGGATAGGGAGAGCGGCCCTCGCAATACCGACACTCCTCCTCTCCTGCGACCCCACCGCGTCCGCCATCAAACGGTGGCGACCCCGCCAAGGCCGCGGAAAGCAGGGGGTACGGCGCACCTCAATACCGGCACTCCTCTCCCGCCGCGGCCTCTATTACCCTGCGGCCATGCTGCCCACACAGCACAGCCGCCCCCGCCTCAGTCACGGTGCTCAGCCCTGCAGGATCCGACATACAAGTGGGCCGCCCCGGATCTGAGTGGACCATTGCACTGACTGCGACATTACGAAGCTTGCGCCCACCTGCACGCACCTAGCTCAGCCCTGCAGGATCCGACATACAATACAATTTGGTAGGTGGATTGTACAATTATGTCCAACTGTCATTTCGAAAAATACATGCCTGAGAAGGAAAGTGCAGGAGAATTTCACCAACGCTAAGAAATGAAATAAGTTCCCAAAAATTTTCGACTTCGGCGGGACTCGAACCCGCGCCCCACCCTTAGTACGGGTGTGCTCTAACCAACTAAGCCATGAAGTCTCTGTCGGTTTCCGTCGAAAATCTTTGGGACCTCTTACGGACTGTAGCGCCGTTGACTCCACCTACAGAGAAAACATTGAAGTTTCCAATGTTCAAAGACTAAAGTTACATTTAGTTCGTTTGACGAGAGGTGTTGCCGTTGCTAAATTCAAAGGATTTTTTGGGTTCGAGTCCTGCCGAAGTCGAAAATATTTGGGAACTTATTTCATTTCTTAGAGATGCCCAGAGTGCGGGTAAACACTAGGTATACCCACCTAACAAGAATTCTTCACCAACACTGATGACAGACAGAGCATCACCATTAGGACCGAAATGATGACCGCCCGTCCGTCAGTCCGTAGCTCGGTCGGACTCTATGGAACGAACACAATACAGAATATTGTGTAATGTATGTATGTGGGAGCGGATTGCGTTGTGTGTTTGTGTGCCTAACAGAATCAACTGAACTAACTATTTTTTATTTCTACAAGCGTTGCACAGCATTTTAGGAAATGCTAGGTAAACAATGCCACAAACGTACGAGCGACGGGACGACGGGACGACGGGACGGGACGGGACGGGACGGAGCGGGCGGCAGCGACGCGATGGCGACGCAGCGGCGGCGGGGGGCGGCAGTGCACTGCGCGCACGTGCCTCGGAGACAGTTCGGGAGCCGGCGACGCGAGCGTCTTGCGATGATGTTTCGCTAAGGAGATTATTAGAGCTCTATTTTTAGTGGACATTGTTATTGTTGTGTGCGTTGTTCTGCGTGTTTATGTAGGCGGCGGCGGCGACGGCGGCGGCGACGGCGGCGCTCCGGGCGAGAACGCCGTCGTCGGCCGCTCTCTGCCTCTCTGCGCTAAAAATATGTCTCGCTGCGGCGGCGCGGTGCGGCGGCGCGGCGTGGCGCGTGCGCCCACCACAGTGCAACCGGCGCAGCGCGGCGCGTGCGCCCACCACAGTGCAACCGGCGCAGCGCGGCGCGTGCGCCCACCACAGTGCAACCGGCGGCGCGGCGCGGCGCGTGCGCCCACCACAGTGCAACCGGCGCAGCGCGGCGCGTGCGCCCACCACAGTGCAACCGGCGGCGCAGCGCGGCGCGTGCGCCCACCACAGTGCAACCGGCGGCGCAGCGCGGCGCGTGCGCCCACCACAGTGCAACCGGCGCAGCGCGGCGCGTGCGCCCACCACAGTGCAACCGGCGGCGCGGCGCGGCGCGTGCGCCCACCACAGTGCAACCGGCGGCGCGGCGCGGCGCGTGCGCCCACCACAGTGCAACCGGCGGCGCGGCGCGGCGCGTGCGCCCACCACAGTGCAACCGGCGCAGCGCGGCGCGTGCGCCCACCACAGTGCAACCGGCGGCGCGGCGCGGCGCGTGCGCCCACCACAGTGCAACCGGCGCAGCGCGGCGCGTGCGCCCACCACAGTGCAACCGGCGGCGCGGCGCGGCGCGTGCGCCCACCACAGTGCAACCGGCGCGGCGCGGCGCGTGCGCCCACCACAGTGCAACCGGCGCGGCGCGGCGCGTGCGCCCACCACAGTGCAACCGGCGCAGCGCGGCGCGTGCGCCCACCACAGTGCAACCGGCGCAGCGCGGCGCGTGCGCCCACCACAGTGCAACCGGCGCAGCGCGGCGCGTGCGCCCACCACAGTGCAACCGGCGCGGCGCGGCGCGTGCGCCCACCACAGTGCAACCGGCGCGGCGCGGCGCGTGCGCCCACCACAGTGCAACCGGCGCAGCGCGGCGCGTGCGCCCACCACAGTGCAACCGGCGCAGCGCGGCGCGTGCGCCCACCACAGTGCAACCGGCGCGGCGCGGCGCGTGCGCCCACCACAGTGCAACCGGCGCGGCGCGGCGCGTGCGCCCTCTAGTCGGCTTGCTGCATACACAGAATATATTTATTTTGTTAAATTTAAATGATTTTTTAATTATTGCAAAGTAAATCATTTTGTACACTCACCCTGGTGTACAAAGCTAGCTCAGGGTGATGATCCCTGGGGGTAGGCAAGATGATCCCTGGGGGTAGGCAAGATGATCCCTGGGGGTAGGCAATGATCCCTGGGGGTAGGTAAGATGATCCCTGGGGGTAGGCAATGATCCCTGGGGGTAGGCAAGATGATCCCTGGGGGTAGGCAATGATCCCTGGGGGTAGGCAAGATGATCCCTGGGGGTAGGCAAGATGATCCCTGGGGGTAGGCAATGATCCCTGGGAGTAGGCAATGATCCCTGGGGTAGGCAAGATGATCCCTGGGGGTAGGCAATGATCCCTGGGGGTAGGCAATGATCCATGGGGGTAGGCAATGATCCCTGGGGGTAGGCAATGATCCCTGGGGGGTAGGCAATGATCCCTGGGGGTAGGCAAGATGATCCCTGGGGGTAGGCAATGATCCCTGGGGGTAGGCAAGATGATCCCTGGGGGTAGGCAAGATGATCCCTGGGGGTAGGCAATGATCCCTGGGGGTAGGCAATGATCCCTGGGGGTAGGCAAGATGATCCCTGGGGGTAGGCAATGATCCCTGGGGGTAGGCAATGATCCCTGGGGGTAGGCAAGATGATCCCTGGGGGTAGGCAATGATCCCTGGGGGTAGGCAAGATGATCCCTGGGGGTAGGCAATGATCCCTGGGGGTAGGCAATGATCCCTGGGGGTAGGCAAGATGATCCCTGGGGGTAGGCAATGATCCCTGGGGGTAGGCAATGATCCCTGGGGGTAGGCAAGATGATCCCTGGGGGTAGGCAATGATCCCTGGGGGTAGGCAATGATCCCTGGGGGTAGGCAAGATGATCCCTGGGGGTAGGCAATGATCCCTGGGGGTAGGCAATGATCCCTGGGGGTAGGCAAGATGATCCCTGGGGGTAGGCAATGATCCCTGGGGGTAGGCAAGATGATCCCTGGGGGTAGGCAATGATCCCTGGGGGTAGGCAATGATCCCTGGGGGTAGGCAAGATGATCCCTGGGGGTAGGCAATGATCCCTGGGGGTAGGCAAGATGATCCGAGGCATAATTTTACCCCACTTGGCCTGGTTCCGTAAATTTTTAAATCGATTGGCAGATATAATTTTCAAACATTTATTTTAAAAAGTAGTATTTTTTATATAGACAAGTATTAGGTACTTATCTATATTTTTTTATCTATCTTTATTTATTTATTTAATTTTAAGTTTTTTTTATTTCTTCTATCTTTTTACATCATAGGTACCTAATTGTAAAAATTCTGTTAGTCATTGTTTATTCTAGTTTAACATTTTAAATTTACTTCTGTTGACATTTTATTAATTTTTTTTGTGTTCACACTTAAGTATTTTATTATGTTTCTATTAGCGAGTGCCTATTATTAGCTTTCTGTATCTATTTTAAGTTCTATTGTTAATAGTTAAGCTGATGGCAATCCGAATAAAAATAAATAAATAAATTATTTTAATTTTATTTTTTTAATGTTATTAAAAATTAATTTTATTATTTGACATTGATCAGTATTTAAGATTGTAAATCATAAGTATTGAATATAAATTATAATATTAATGCATGTTTGTACAATAAAATAATACTGTTTTGTTTATTAGTATTAGTAAATGTATAGTCAATAAATGAATTATGTAGGTATTACTACAAGAGCTACGAAGCTAACATTATGTATTACTACAAGAGCTACGAAGCTAACATTATGTATTACTACAAGAGCTACGAAGCTAACATTATGTATTACTACAAGAGCTACGAAGCTAACATTATGTATTACTACAAGAGCTACGAAGCTAACATTATGTATTACTACAAGAGCTACGAAGCTAACATTATGTATTACTACAAGAGCTACGAAGCTAACATTATGTATTACTACAAGAGCTACGAAGCTAACAGTATGTATTACTACAAGAGCTACGAAGCTAACATTATGTGTTACTACAATAGCTACGAAGCTAACATTATGTATTACTACAAGAGCTACGAAGCTAACACTATGTGTTACTACAATAGCTACGAAGCTAACATTATGTGTTACTACAATAGCTACGAAGCTAACAGTATGTATTACTACAATAGCTACGAAGCTAACATTATGTATTACTACAAGAGCTACGAAGTTAACATATGTATTACTACAAGAGCTACGAAGCTAACATTATGTGTTACTACAATAGCTACGAAGCTAACATTATGTATTACTACAAGAGCTACGAAGCTAACATTATGTGTTACTACAATAGCTACGAAGCTAACATTATGTATTACTACAATAGCTACGAAGTTAACATTATGTATTACTACAAGAGCTACGAAGCTAACATTATGTGTTACTACAATAGCTACGAAGCTAACATTATGTATTACTACAATAGCTACGAAGTTAACATTATGTATTACTACAAGAGCTACGAAGCTAACATTATGTGTTACTACAATAGCTACGAAGCTAACATTATGTATTACTACAATAGCTACGAAGTTAACATTATGTGTTACTACAATAGCTACGAAGCTAACAGTATGTATTACTACAAGAGCTACGAAGCTAACATTATGTGTTACTACAATAGCTACGAAGCTAACATTATGTATTACTACAAGAGCTACGAAGCTAACACTATGTGTTACTACAATAGCTACGAAGCTAACATTATGTGTTACTACAATAGCTACGAAGCTAACAGTATGTATTACTACAATAGCTACGAAGCTAACATTATGTATTACTACAAGAGCTACGAAGCTAACATTATGTGTTGCTACAATAGCTACGAAGCTAACAGTATGTATTACTACAATAGCTACGAAGCTAACATTATGTATTACTACAAGAGCTACGAAGCTAACATTATGTGTTACTACAAGAGCTACGAAGCTAACATTATGTGTTACTACAAGAGCTACGAAGCTAACACTATGTGTTACTACAATAGCTACGAAGCTAACATTATGTGTTACTACAATAGCTACGAAGCTAACAGTATGTATTACTACAATAGCTACGAAGCTAACATTATGTATTACTACAAGAGCTACGAAGCTAACATTATGTGTTACTACAATAGCTACGAAGCTAACAGTATGTATTACTACAATAGCTACGAAGCTAACATTATACATTATGTAATATATTGAGTTAGGTAATTAGTAATATTTATTTATTTATTTAATATAATTTTGTTTTTTAGTAGGTATTCTGTAATATTCATGTTTATTTTATCTTTTGTACACCCCCTGCCTTTCTTAAATTCATATAGTTCTTTCCATCCAAAGGTTGCCTGGAAGAGATCGCTTCTAAGCGATAAGGCCGCCCATTGTACTTGTCTCATGTTATATGTCTTTTTGTAATGTTCTTTTTCTGGTGTACAATAAAGTGTTTTGTATTGTATTGTATTGTATTGTATGTATTACTACAAGAGCTACGAAGCTAACATTATGTGTTACTACAATAGCTACGAAGCTAACATTATGTATTACTACAAGAGCTACGAAGCTAACATTATGTGTTACTACAATAGCTACGAAGCTAACATTATGTATTACTACATGTTCGGGCAACACCCTAATGGATCCATTCATGGTGACAGTGACAGAGGCGCCGCGGTCGCGCATGACACCTGTCAGACCGACAGCCGTCAAAAAAGGAAGCAAGCGGAGCACTCGGATCATTCATATCAATCAATAAATCAATTCATCACTCATGTTTGAGAAGAAGCCAGCCGCGGTTTTTGTAATCGATAAAATAATCTTTACACCACTGTTTAATAAGTTTATAATCATTATAATTGGAGTCAGATCAAGAACAAGCCTTTCAATCCCATCCACCTTCCCATGATAAGGAACACTACAAGAGCTACGAAGCTAACATTATGTGTTACTACAATAGCTACGAAGCTAACATTATGTATTACTACAATATCTACGAAGCTAACATTATGTATTACTACAAGAGCTACGAAGCTAACATTATGTATTACTACAAGAGCTACGAAGCTAACATTATGTATTACTACAATAGCTACGAAGCTAACATTATGTATTACTACAAGAGCTACGAAGCTAACATTATGTATTACTGCAATAGCTACGAAGCTAACATTATGTATTACTACAAGAGCTACGAAGCTAACATTATGTATTACTACAAGAGCTACGAAGCTAACATTATGTATTACTACAATAGCTACGAAGCTAACATTATGTATTACTACAAGAGCTACGAAGCTAACATTATGTATTACTGCAATAGCTACGAAGCTAACATTATGTATTACTACAAGAGCTACGAAGCTAACATTATGTATTACTGCAATAGCTACGAAGCTAACATTATGTATTACTACAATAGCTACGAAGCTAACATTATGCATGGAGCTTCCTATTTTTGTTTTTGGAAATTCGTATTCTAATGTACTCACAAAGGGGTCAAAGGTTATTTTTATAATAACTATAGATCCGTAACTTTTGGCCCGTCATAATTTGTAACGTAGAAAGATGACTTATAATAAACTGACACATGTTTCAGCGTTTATTGAAATTAATATGCACCGAAAAGGTCAATTATGTGGGTTTAATTAAAGTTAGACGACTAACTGACATTTCATGAAATCTCAGGAAGTAGAAGAGCTACGAACCTGAAATGTTGCATCATGGAGGTTTCTTTTAAGACGTTGCCGTAGCTAAGAACGGATATTGGGCAGTTCGTATTAGAAGTTAGTTTAAATGTACACATACAATACTCGACTTACAAAAGGAGAACATTGAATTGAGAAGGTCAGTACCTGTAAGGAAGAAAGCAGATCCTACTAAAGGGACATGCTCTACACAGAATAAACACAACTCATCAAGCTTGAAAAACCAAAGAAAGACGACCACAATAAAGAAACAAACCATAAAAGAAAACGCAAAGACGCAGAACGCTAAAATGACACACAGTCAAACTGACACAGAAAATAAGGCAAAAACTACACCTAAAGAAAAATCTACTTCAGTAAACATGTTGGAAGACGAAATACGACTATTAAACGACGGAATCACAAATAATATAGTGACAAAAACAAACACATCTATATTAGCAACGGAAGGTAGAACACTGAAGGAGGATGAAGAGTATCAGAAGATCAGAAGAGATGAGAAAAGAGTACCTGAAGTACCAAAAACTAAAAAACAAATGTTGATTCTTTGTGACCACTATGGAAAAGGTATCGCAACATATTTAAAAAATAATTTATCGTCAGAATATGAATCAATCTTGTCCATATGCAAGCCTGGAGCCACGCTAGAAGAACTATCAAAGAGCATCAAGATTATTCAGAGGGATCTCGGAGCAGAAGACGATGTAATAATATTATTTTCTAATCCGGAACATTTTAGACTAAGTTACATAAAATATATAAGAGACGTTTGTAAAACTAAGACTCTTAAACTTCAAGTCATGACATTACCATACTATAACAATAAAATACACAATTTTGTTGAATCAGACGCAAATACTAAATTATACAACATTAACAATATATTGTATAAAATGGCTAACAGATCTCCTGGAATGTCACTCATTGAAGTCAATGATTTCAAAGGTAGAGTCTTTCAATCAAAAGATAGAACAAACTTTATATTTAAAAAGTTTTTATCCAAAGTAATTATAAAAAACACAATGTTTGAATATACTCACCTGTTTCAAAATTTGATTGACCTGACATGTACATCTGAAATACAATGTGTAAAGAAATCAGTAATGCCTCTACCAGAAAGTAATGGGTCTTTTTTAGGCCACCTCAATATAACGACCAAAACAAACAGATAATAAAAGAATTACAAATACTCCATCAAAACTGTAGAAGCTTAAGACACAAAGTACCTATCATACAAACTATTGCAGAATCATTTAGGCCTAACATTTTAATATTGTCGGAAACATGGCTTAGCGCCTGCGATATCGAATGTCTAATTATTCAGGGTTATACACATGTTAATTATTACATACGAAAAAAATATATACATGGAGGAGTATCCTTATTCACAGACAATTCACTTAAAGTAAATAAACTTAAACAAATAGATGAAATGTCAGTTGAATACCACTGCGAATTATCGGCTATCGAAGTAAATGTAGGCAACAATATTAAAATAATAGTAATTGGTTTATATCGAACAGGCAAGGGTTCTTTCCAAATTTTTTTTAATACATTAACCAGAATTTTTGAAGTTTTGGCAGAGATACCTAATAATCAGACAGTGCTAGCTGGTGATTGGAATGTAGATTATTTAGCACCCTCTCCTAATAAAACTGCGATAAACGACATAATGAGACCAAACGGATACAAAAATATTGTTGATTTCGCAACCCGCATTGACCATGCCAGCAAAACCTCTATTGATTTCTTTGTAACAAATATAGAACAAAACATAGATATTAAACCAATTGCAACAGGAATATCAGATCACGATGCTCAAGTGGCAAAAATAGAAATACTTGGACCAAAGACACATAAATACACATATAAAGAGACTAGGTTGTTGACAGCAGAGAAAATTGATAACTTCGGTCAGGCGATGCTATGTCATGATTGGGATAACGTTTTTGACAACCCGACTTATGACGTCTTTGATAAATTTATAAATAGAATGATATGGAATATTGATATTTATTTCCCATGCAAGATCAATAAAAGTAAAGTCCAGCGAAAGCAACCATGGATCACCGAAGACATAATTAAAATGCAACACGATATACACGATCTTTATCAAATACAAAGAGATTTTCCTGACTTGCTACCTATTAACATTATAGACGAAAAAATTATGCAGCGGAACATAAATATACAGAAGAAAAGAACGGATTATATACAAAATAGAATTCTAAAATCGAAAAACCCAAAGAAAGAGACTTGGAATGTTATTAAGGAATATTCGAATAAGGGTTTGAATGATTGGACATGGGATTTAATGGATAACTCTAATAAACGAATACCTGATGAATTGTTACCTAATTATATAATGGATCACTTTGTATCAATTGGTGAAGAGCTTAAGAGCAATAACACTCCTAATAAAGCCAAAGCAATTAGTTTCCTAAAAAAAGTTACTAAAAATGTATCACATTTTTGCCTTGATAGTATCTACCGCGAGGGCCTTGTAAAATTAGCGAAATTAAAAGTCAGTAACAGCAACACTAAAGATCTATATGATATGTCTGGATCTTTCATATACCAGACAATGCAATATCTTAGTGATCATTATACATTTATTTTCAATCAAATCTTACACTCAGCAACATATCCTAATAAACTCAAAAGATGTCGCATTTCGCCACTGTATAAAGGAAAGGGAAACCCATCAGATGTCAAAAACTACAGACCCATAACAATTGTCCCAACACTGTCTAAACTCTTAGAGTCATACTTATCAGACGCTATAATGAAACATCTGGAAAGAAACAATGCACTATCAGACAGTCAGTTTGCATACCGACCAGGGAAATCGACGACATCTGCTACCCATGCATTTGTTGACAAAGTTGTAGAGTGTCTTGAGAAAAAAAAGAAAGTCGCAGGTATATTCCTTGATCTATCGAAGGCATTCGATTCCATTGATCATCAACTACTCCTCGAAAAATTGCTAGTGTACGGCATTGTGGGCCAACCAGCTGAGTTACTGACATCGTTTTTAAAAGAAAGAGAATACACAACCTCTGTTAAAATAAATGGAAAGTCATTTAAATCGTGTCCTCGATATATTGATATTGGCGTCCCTCAAGGTTCATCTTTAGGAAACACGATGTTTCTTGTATATCTAAATGACATTTCAAAACTTGACATAGAAGGGGAGATTATACAATATGCAGACGACACAACAATCATAATATCCGCTGATACAGACATTAATTTAACACAATCTATACAAGACACAATAGCTATATTGAATGAATGGTTTCAATTTAATGGCCTGAAACTTAATGCCGACAAAACAAGCATAATGTATTTTAATGCATTATCTCCAAAACAATTGCCCTTTAATATTAAATTGCACGATGAGAGTATTGTGAGAACTACCAACTCTGTCAAACTACTAGGATTCTGTTTGGACCCAGTTTTCTCTTGGAAAGATCATGTGGATATGACCTGTAAAAAAATGGGTTCCGGGATTTATGCTCTCAAACAACTGAAACCAATGACATCGGAATCTCACCTCAAAGAAATCTATTATGCGTACATTCATTCCATCATGTCATATGGCATTATTCTTTGGGGCAATTCTACAGATTTTGAGCGAGTCCTTAAAATGCAGAAGCGTGCAGTTAGACTACTTGTCAATGCTCATTTTAGGGAATCGTGTAGAAACCATTTTTTAAATCTCCGAATCTTAACATCAGTCTCTGTATACATCTTTGAAACTTTAAAATATGTCAAGAAAAATCTCAATGAATATAAATTAAGAACCGATAATACCAGTGTTAATCTCAGGCATAAAAATAATCTCTTATACATACCCCACCGACTATGCATCTCCAAGAAGCTTCCCAAAATATCAGGCCTAATACTATACAACAAACTACCCGATAATGTAAAATCAATAGACAGTTTCTCCCCTTTCTGTTCCCAAGTAAAATCCCTACTTTTGACAAAAACAATATACAATTTGAAAGAATATTTATCTAATGACTATAAAAACTTTAAATTGACAATACACGAATTTTATTTCTGTTTTCAAAGCTGGTTATGAAAAAAAGAAAAAAAATCCGTGTTCATAGCTGGTTATGAAAGATCAGTTACAAAAGTGGACCAAACCGACAAGACTACCGGGAACTTTACTTAATTATACACAATAAATTATTTTCAATTATTATTATTATTTTATACAATATTTTACTGACAGCCTCTATACAGCTCTATAAATATCTTTGCCATATTTTTATAACATTAATGTTTCCTTGGTCTTGGTTCAAAACTGAAATTATTTGTTAAAAGCAAGGCATTACTTTTTTCTTATTTTTACTTAAGGTTTTCAGAATTGTGTACCTACCTACCTACTTATGTGTAATTTTTATTAAAAAAAATATTAATTTACTTTATTAATAATTTAATCTGTAATCTTATCTGACGACTCCACTGTATTGTGCCGCTCACTAGGTTTTAAGAACAATTTTGTAGTAGCTCTTTACTTTGGACAATAAACGATCTATCTATCTATCTATCTAATGGGGTCGTTATCGAATAATGGGGTAACTAACCGTGTTCTTAAGTGGAGACCGTGACTCGGCAAATGTAGTGTAGGACGTCCTCCGATCAGGTGGGATGACGATTTGCGAAAGACTGCAGGCAGACGCTGGATGCAGCAAGCTGAAGACGGGGCGCCGCTGCTGGATACAGCAGTGGACTAATATAGGCTTAGGCTGATGATGATGATGTTATCGAATAAAGAGGATTTATAGGTTTGTTCATAATAACTTTAAAATCGTAAAGGATTGGATATATTTTTAGCAATGTCAAGCTAATTTATTTAAAAGAAACACAATTTTCACAACCTTAAAGGATTTCACTCAAACAATGGAAAATTAATAACTCAACACAATGAGAATTTCTCATATTCAACTACACTTGGGTACTTATCGCAACGATACAACAATACGCAAGAGAGTGAACGTCCGTTCAGCACGACGACTTGTAGCAGAATGGGCCTCAGTCCCTCGATCCGTCGGCTAGCGTAACGAAGTGTTGACTCCACGGCGGCGTGCAGCAAAATGAGAGCGAGCGTTGGTTTGCGCCAGCTTTTATAGAAAAAGCTATTCTACCCTCGAGTCACAGAAAAACGTCCGCACACCACAATGTCCCGATAAGTAATGAGGGCGCGCCGACCGCGCTGCTCCTTAAATAGCAAAGCTATATTCTACGACTTTTGTCTTCTAACAATATTATAGCTTTGGCGGCATGCAAACATGCCGTGGAAATAGGGTAGGTACTTATTTCTGAAGTCCACGTGAATAAAATCGCAGGCGGATTAGCGGTTTCTGTGTACTCTATCAAATTTTTCTACCAACAAGAAGCTTTTTAAGAACTCCTTGACTTGCCTTATGACGGGCCTACGTGTAAGATCGTTTAATAAGGGCCATACTATTCTAATTTCTGCGCTTTTTGATTAAAAACACAACAAGTTTTCTACATTATTTTCCTCAGACTTTAACTATGATTTATCAATAGGTAGATTATGCTTTTGATGCATCATTCATCTCAGAACAAAAACTATAATAGACCTTATTAAACCAACACTTTACGAAACAATTTTTTATTAAAATAGTAGATTGTTTTACAAGGGACTAAAGCATTCCATTATATACGAGGTTCCAGTATTATATGTTCGAGTTATAATGGGTGGTTTTGGCCCGAGTATAACACTCTACTTTTCACTTCGATTGCGAGAAAATAAAACAATTCAAATTAGCATCTTCACTATTACTTGATGACATTTTTCACGTTCACAATTAGATATCCTGTGATTTGGAATGAAGATCATTTTTTTTTTAATATTTAAATTAAACCCACAGCACAAAAGTGCGCATTCTACTATGACTTGAACCTTCATAAAACATCCAACAATCACCAAGAAGGTTCTCTTTTAAAAAAAATTGTTTGACGGAGCACCAAAATATGTCAAGTAAACTTATTAGCCCTAGGGATTAAACACTAAGCTACACTGATATGATACACTTTTCGAGCAAGTGAAGTGAAAAGTATATGATTATCTACATAAGTAATATTTATTGGTAGGTCTGGCATCTGGTTCAGCTCCTCCAGCGACTCCGTCATTAAGACTATGTCATCTACATAAGTAATATTTATTGGTAGGTCTGGCATCTGGTTCAGCTCCTCCAGCGACTCCGTCATTAAGACTATGTCATCTACATAAGTAATATTTATTGGTAGGTCTGGCATCTGGTTCAGCTCCTCCAGCGACTCCGTCATTAAGACTATGTCATCTACATAAGTAATATTTATTGGTAGGTCTGGCATCTGGTTCAGCTCCTCCAGCGACTCCGTCATTAAGACTATGTCATCTACATAAGTAATATTTATTGGTAGGTCTGGCATCTGGTTCAGCTCCTCCAGCGACTCCGTCATTAAGACTATGTCATCTACATAAGTAATATTTATTGGTAGGTCTGGCATCTGGTTCAGCTCCTCCAGCGACTCCGTCATTAAGACTATGTCATCTACATAAGTAATATTTATTGGTAGGTCTGGCATCTGGTTCAGCTCCTCCAGCGACTCCGTCATTAAGACTATGTCATCACATAAGTAATATTTATTGGTAGGTCTGGCATCTGGTTCAGCTCCTCCAGCGACTCCGTCATTAAGACTATGTCATCAGCGAATCGCAGGTGTGAGATGTAATCGCCGTTTATGTTGATGCTCTTACCTCTCCAGTCCAGCAGCGTATTATACAATATGTAGATGGAATATAACATATACCTCTTGGGATATAACATCCTCTGGCTCACTCCTCTGCGCAGTTGGATGGGTTTAGATTGCCAGCCTTGTACTTGGACACTGTCATGGTGGCACCTCATAGAGACATCTCTGTCTCACTCCTCTGCGCAGTTGGATGGGTTTAGATTGCCAGCCTTGTACTTGGACACTGTCATGGTGGCACCTCATAGAGACATCTCTGTCTCACTCCTCTGCGCAGTTGGATGGGTTTAGATTGCCAGCCTTGTACTTGGACACTGTCATGGTGGCACCTCATAGAGACATCTCTGTCTCACTCCTCTGCGCAGTTGGATGGGTTTAGACTGCCGGCCCTGTACTTGGACACTGTCATGGTGGCACCTCATAGAGACATCTCTGTCTCACTCCTCTGCGCAGTTGGATGGGTTTAGACTGCGGGCCCTGTACTTGGACACTGTCATGGTGGCACCTCATAGAGACATCTCTGTCTCACTCCTCTGCGCAGTTGGATGGGTTTAGATTGCCAGCCTTGTACTTGGACACTGTCATGGTGGCACCTCATAGAGACATCTCTGTCTCACTCCTCTGCGCAGTTCGATGGGTTTAGACTGCCGGCCCTGTACTTGGACACTGTCATGGTGGCACCTCATAGAGACATCTCTGTCTCACTCCTCTGCGCAGTTGGATGGGTTTAGACTGCCGGCCCTGTACTTGGACACTGTCATGGTGGCACCTCATGGAGACATCTCAGCACCTAAAAAGGTATCTCCCTTCTTAAACACACCCTCTGCGCGACGCGCCACAACGTGACTCTTCCTTCTGATACCGAGCAGGTGCTTACAGTTGAGAATAAAACGCAGTTTCCGTGCAGTATCATATCACTGCGCCGCGTCATATCATATCACTGCGCCGCGTCATATCATATCACTGCGCCGCGTCATATCATATCACTGCGCCGCGTCATACCTAATCGGTGAGATAGCGCTCTGATATTACTTTTAGGATACTTATTCGTTTATCGAATTTTTGGAGATAAGGTCCAGCTTATCGCTATCGCGCTTGGAATAGCGGAGGGACTGAAGAGCGCCTTGCTCGAGCTCGGCCTCTGCGGGCCTAGCGGTGGCTACGCAGGATTCAGCTGAGGCCCTGCGGAGTCTAGCTGTACCGTGGTATCCCGCTGTGGCCACGCGGTATCCAGCTGTGGGCACGCGGTATCCAGCTGTGGCTACGCGATATCCAGCTGTGGCCACGCGGTATCTAGCTGTGGCTACGCGGTATCCAGCTGTGGCCACGCGATATCTAGCTGTGGCCACGCGTTATCTAGCTGTGGCTACGCGGTATCTAGCTGTGGCTACGCGGTATCCAGCTGTGGCCACGCGGTATCCAGCTGTGGCCAAGCGGTATCTAGCTGTGGCGACGTGGTAGCACAATGTTGTCTTAGTCCTGTTAAAGTCATGAAATTCATGAAAATATATATACCTAATATAATACGGAGTAGGTATATTATGATGTCCACTTATGGGTGTTGTTGTTAGAAGTTGTAACTACAAGACTGTTCCTACATGGTTACTGGCACTCTACAGCACAATCTGCTCCGTTAACTGGTGTAGAGTTCACTTAGCTGCTTCTTCCATTGTCTTCTGTCCTGTCATCTGTAGAATTGGTCTACCTACCGTCCAGCAGCAGGCGCTTGAGATCCGCATAGAGCAGGGTATTTAAGAAGATTTTAACTCCGAAATGTAACATAATTATAATAAATAAATCATAAATAACATTTATAAATACTTTATGTTTGCGCTTTCAGAAGGATGTCGTCGTGCTGGCTTGCTGAAGATATCAACTCGCACGCTTGCTCTAGGCGTCCCCTAGCTAGACAATCAATTCTATTGCGAAATAGACAAATAGATAAATTGTGCAATATTACCTATAGATAGGGTGTTTATTGAACAAATATCAAATATCAATAACGTTTATTTCTTTAAGCTTACAAAATAAGCACTTAGACAAGTCAAATTTTATACTATAAACAGGTTTATAAATAGTCATTATTATCAAATAAGAAATATGATGTTATTGATTTTATTCGCTTCAATTTTTTGTCCACTAGTGGAAGAAGCGAAAAACAGCGAGAACATTTCGTAATTGAAATTGAAATTGAAAATGTAATGTTAGAACGAAAGTTTGAATGAGTTTAATTTTTCTTGCGCCAACACGCTGCAAGTTTTTGCGTATTTTCAGCGTGTTTGGAGGTTGGAGGTTGGAGTAGTTTTGAGCAATATTTTTCACTTTAGTATTTGGAGCGAGCCCGACAGGACGTCACGATCAGGTCAAGGAAAATACAAAGCAAAGAAAAAAATGATCTGACTGGTCTTCTTTTCAACCATTCAAGTATATTGTAAGTTTTAATTTGACGTGTTATTTTATATGTTACCAATAAATGAACCATTAAACCATTCCTAACCCATTTTCGATTTATTATTTTTCTTTTGTCAACAAAATCGTCGGTAGGTCCCGTGGTCCGCGCGGACTGCCGGCTCAGAACCACTGGTCCAGGAGATGCCTTACTGTGTTCCTTTTATTATTTCAGCAAATTTTAAATTTTCATTCCCTTATATATCGCAGAGTTGCGTTAATCATCATTGTGGGTCAAAATTCAAAGTGCTTTATGTCTTAAAGACCATACAGGTCTCTAGGACACGTCACAAAAACAGTCAGATTAACGTAAAACTAGGAAATAAAGTGATCACTTTGATTTTTTGTCCACTTCAATCTTTTTAAAGTAAAGTAAAGAAGCGAACAAGAAACCTTTACCTTGTTAGAATGTTAGTTTTCGAGTTGGAGCAAAACCGTCCCAAGCTTTTTATCGTCTAGATAATCTGATATTTTATAGTACCTACCTAAGCCTTTTTACAAGCTAGTGAACGCACGAGTACCGCATCATGTGGTGAATCTGTGGAGGTACTGGTTCGGAAACCAAATTAACAATGTAAAGTGGAGTGACACGACTTCTAGCGATTATAGGCTAGATTGTGGAGTTCATCAAGGTGGGTTGACTTCTCCCGACCTGTTCAACCTATACGTTAATGATTGCGGAGTTCGTCAAGGTGGGTTGACTTCTCCCGACCTGTTCAACCTATACGTTAATGATTGCGGAGTTCGTCAAGGTGGGTTGACTTCTCCCGACCTGTTCAACCTATACGTTAATGATTGCGGAGTTCGTCAAGGTGGGTTGACTTCTCCCGACCTGTTCAACCTATACGTTAATGATTGCGGAGTTCGTCAAGGTGGGTTGACTTCTCCCGACCTGTTCAACCTATACGTTAATGATTGCGGAGTTCGTCAAGGTGGGTTGACTTCTCCCGACCTGTTCAACCTATACGTTAATGATTGCGGAGTTCGTCAAGGTGGGTTGACTTCTCCCGACCTGTTCAACCTATACGTTAATGATTGCGGAGTTCGTCAAGGTGGGTTGACTTCTCCCGACCTGTTCAAGCTATACGTTAATGATTGCGGAGTTCGTCAAGGTGGGTTGACTTCTCCCGACCTGTTCAACCTATACGTTAATGATTGCGGAGTTCGTCAAGGTGGGTTGACTTCTCCCGACCTGTTCAAGCTATACGTTAATGATTGTGGAGTTCATCAAGGTGGGTTGACTTCTCCCGACCTGTTCAACCTATACGTTAATGATTGCGGAGTTCGTCAAGGTGGGTTGACTTCTCCCGACCTGTTCAAGCTATACGTTAATGATTGCGGAGTTCGTCAAGGTGGGTTGACTTCTCCCGACCTGTTCAACCTATACGTTAATGATTGCGGAGTTCGTCAAGGTGGGTTGACTTCTCCCGACCTGTTCAAGCTATACGTTAATGATTGTGGAGTTCATCAAGGTGGGTTGACTTCTCCCGACCTGTTCAAGCTATACGTTAATGATTGCGGAGTTCGTCAAGGTGGGTTGACTTCTCCCGACCTGTTCAACCTATACGTTAATGATTGCAAAGTTCGTCAAGGTGGGTTGACTTCTCCCGACCTGTTCAAGCTATACGTTAATGATTGTGGAGTTCATCAAGGTGGGTTGACTTCTCCCGACCTGTTCAACCTATACGTTAATGATTGCGGAGTTCGTCAAGGTGGGTTGACTTCTCCCGACCTGTTCAAGCTATACGTTAATGATTGCGGAGTTCGTCAAGGTGGGTTGACTTCTCCCGACCTGTTCAACCTATACGTTAATGATTGCGGAGTTCGTCAAGGTGGGTTGACTTCTCCCGACCTGTTCAACCTATACGTTAATGATTGCGGAGTTCGTCAAGGTGGGTTGACTTCTCCCGACCTGTTCAAGCTATACGTTAATGATTGTGGAGTTCATCAAGGTGGGTTGACTTCTCCCGACCTGTTCAACCTATACGTTAATGATTGCGGAGTTCGTCAAGGTGGGTTGACTTCTCCCGATCTGTTCAAGCTATACGTTAATGATTGCGGAGTTCGTCAAGGTGGGTTGACTTCTCCCGACCTGTTCAACCTATACGTTAATGATTGCGGAGTTCGTCAAGGTGGGTTGACTTCTCCCGACCTGTTCAACCTATACGTTAATGATTGCGGAGTTCGTCAAGGTGGGTTGACTTCTCCCAACCTGTTCAAGCTATACGTTAATGATTGTGGAGTTCATCAAGGTGGGTTGACTTCTCCCGACCTGTTCAACCTATACGTTAATGATTGCGGAGTTCGTCAAGGTGGGTTGACTTCTCCCAACCTGTTCAAGCTATACGTTAATGATTGCGGAGTTCGTCAAGGTGGGTTGACTTCTCCCGACCTGTTCAACCTATACGTTAATGATTGCGGAGTTCGTCAAGGTGGGTTGACTTCTCCCAACCTGTTCAAGCTATACGTTAATGATTGTGGAGTTCATCAAGGTGGGTTGACTTCTCCCGACCTGTTCAACCTATACGTTAATGATTGCGGAGTTCGTCAAGGTGGGTTGACTTCTCCCGATCTGTTCAAGCTATACGTTAATGATTGTGGAGTTCATCAAGGTGGGTTGACTTCTCCCGACCTGTTCAACCTATACGTTAATGATTGCGGAGTTCGTCAAGGTGGGTTGACTTCTCCCAACCTGTTCAAGCTATACGTTAATGATTGCGGAGTTCGTCAAGGTGGGTTGACTTCTCCCGACCTGTTCAACCTATACGTTAATGATTGTGGAGTTCATCAAGGTGGGTTGACTTCTCCCGACCTGTTCAACCTATACGTTAATGATTGCGGAGTTCGTCAAGGTGGGTTGACTTCTCCCAACCTGTTCAAGCTATACGTTAATGATTGTGGAGTTCATCAAGGTGGGTTGACTTCTCCCGACCTGTTCAACCTATACGTTAATGATTGCGGAGTTCGTCAAGGTGGGTTGACTTCTCCCGACCTGTTCAAGCTATACGTTAATGATTTGACCGGGGAGCTGAGGAGCACCAGGATCGGAAGCCACTTAGGTATATAACGTTTGTGTCAACAACCTAAGCTATGCAGACGATATGGTGCTCCTCAGTCCCTTGATCAAAGGTTTAAAAAAGCTGCTTCTAATCTATGAGCAGTATGCTATTGCTCATGGATTAAAGTACAACGTCACAATAACAAAATTGATGGTGTTCAGGTCGGGGCGAGGTCCTGAGAAGGTGCCTGAAATACACTTGGGCAGTACGACCATTAAAATGGTCAAGCAGTTCAGGTACCTTGGGCACCTACTGACAGAGTCATCAAAAGATGATGCGGACATAGAGCGGGAGAGGAGAGCTCTCGCCGTCAGAGGTAACATGCTCGCACACCGATTTGCCAACTGCAGTTCCGATGTGAAGAACACCCTGTTTAAGGCATACTGCCTTGGTATGTACACATGCCAACTTTGGTACAACTTCACTAGGAAATCCTTGAGCACCATAAGGGTACAGCATAATAAAATAAATAAATAATTTTATTCAAAAACATCTTAGGACAAACGGTTAACAAAAGAGTAAAAATAACTTAAATTCTAGACATAATTCATGTGCCTGAACTAGGTTAAACCTGTATCTCAGGCGAAAAGTGCTAACAACGTTACTAATAAACAATAATCACAAAGGTACCTACTTATAATAAAACGACAACGCAGACTTTTAGAAATAAAACGTATGCTTACTACACTAACTAGTTTACATGGGTAGTACTAAGTATGTCAATAAACACATTAAAACACCGCTGAAAAACAATATGAATAAACATTATTATAATCGTCACTCTTAGGCGCCTCCGTAATCTACCGTGTTAATATACCTATTTTCTGCCATTGTTTTGGCCGGACAGTCAGCAGAGCCTGTATTATGCTTACTGGGCTTCTTGAATTGTAGGCAAGTGGCACACTTCGGTTCTTCCGCCTTCTTATTACAGTCCTTGATTGAATGACCTTGAAGTCCACAGTGGCTACAGATGTGGGTCAACTCTCGGCACGTCTTGGCAGCGTGACCATACTGCTGACACTTGAAACACCTTGTGACCAATGTGAAGTCCTTCACCGGACACGAGGACCAGTTGACAAAAACCCTATCCTTAGTTATAAGAGCCTTTCGGATATCTGCAGGGACTCCGATCACAAAATTGCAGGTCTCAGCATCCTTCTTCCCAGACTTGTGGCTTAGCTTTATTGAGGTTAGGAATTTTTCTAGAGTTAGGCCTGGTAGATAATCAGCTATATTTTGCTTGTATAGACAAGTAAAAACTTCTTTTTCCTGCATTGTTGAGGGCACCCCAATAATTACGACTCTAGGCTTGCGTTTCAATGTCTCATCGACCAACAGGCCAGAGTTTGTGAGCTGCATTGACTGCTTCAGTTTCTCTATGTCACCCCTCGTTTCAGTGCTTATAATCACCCCTCCGTTCCTTGTTTTGCGTAGGCCTCTAACTTGCAGCTTCATTTCTTCAGGGCAGATGATTTTTTGGACAAGGGTTTTGGTCTCTTCGCTCGACCTAAGCTTATCATATGGGAAAATAGCCACAGAGCTGACACTCATGGGCTTGATGTAAGTGCTGCCCTTTTTCACCATGTCGGCAAAGGAATTTCCGGAGGGAGGTTTAGCGGTCTCATTAATGCTAATTTTTAGGTCTTGGAGTCGCTGCGACAGATCTATCTTTTCTAGCTTGAGTTTCAACGTTCAATGCGATAGCCCGTGCTTTTACCGATTGGTAATGCATTGCCATCTGCGATGTGCCATGTCCTATTTTGCGACACAAATGATTAATTTTGAGCTTTTGTTCGGAGTTCAACTTGCCATTTTCTGCGATTGAGCAAACTTCAGAAAGGAACTGCTCGACATCTGACATCCAACTCTGCATCTCTGATGTATGGATCAGTTCTAGGACTTATTTATTTATTTATTTATTTATTCACACTTGACTTACAGAATAATAACATTCCAAAACGTCAATCATTATTTTACAAACCTACCTTGGTCTGTCTGGGACGGAGGTGCTGGGCAGGACTTGGTCACCGGGGCGGCTGAGGGCGTGACGGGCGTCTGAGGGCTGCGGGCTGCATTTAAAGCGTTAATATAGGGAGTGAGTACGTCCATATTGTAAACTTTAATTACACTTTAAACTTGTAATCCCATTTTCGATTTTACACTATTATACACGCTCGTATTTATGAATGTCACTGTAGGTGCTAGTAATCGAGGTCACGAGTCAGCAAGTGATTATTGAATTTTAGTAGGTAAATTATTATTATGCGCAATTGAGCACGTCTGCTCTAACCAACATAATAACGCATACCGGGCCCTTCTGAAGCTAAATACAAATAAAAAATTATTTAGCTGCCAAGACACTGCAGTGCGTCGACCATGTTCTCTGATGCGGGAGTTCCCGACTTCTTCGCTATAGGACTGACAAGGATAGCAGCCTGCTGGAGTCGACTAAGTCGCTCCAACAACACCATCCTGAAGGCTGTTTCTGACTATCTGGTCAATCCCATATACAGGCACTGGATTTCTGTCCACATTGAGTCATGGACTGTAACAAAAAATAGGTATTTAACTTTACCTATGTTAGCTTTATATTTTTGGAACAAAGTTCCTTATCGCGCGTTGTGAGAGGGGGCTGGACGGCTGGACGAATCTCACGAAAACTTGTAACGACACTTTTTGCTATAGTGAGCTATTGTAAGCCGTGCGGCGTGCGCATGTTTCTCTGTCTGTCTCTCTCTCTCTCTCTTATAGAAAGGAACTTCGTTCCATCCGGGTGTCCCTTGACACCTCTCAACTTTTTTTTTTAATATTTTTCTATTTTGTGCTCTGTATTTATATGTGACTAGTGGTCCGCCCCGGCTTCGCACGGGTACCTATTCGAATTTTTCTCACCTTTTAAACCTTCCCTAGACCTCCACGAATAATTCAAGACCAAGATAAGATAAATCCGTTCAGCCGTTCTCGAGTTTTAGCGAAACTAACGAACAGCAATTGATTTTTATATATATAGATATGATGGGTCTTTTTGTGCCTGAATTATACTGATTTTATTTATTTTATTATTAATTTACAAAGGATAATGTTTGACAATTTGTTTTAATTTATTTTTTGATAATTTTTGCAACTCACTTGGAGTTTTGTTGTAGAAGCGTGTACATTGTCCTTTAAAAGATACATTAATCTTGCTTGTGTAACCTAGTTGTGGAAACAGCGAATCGCTATTTTTGAGGTCAGGTCACAATCATTATTTGTTTGTGAATCAAAACTAAGCCAGTAGGTAGATAAGTAGTAGCGTCTCCCAAGTCCCAGGCTACGCCATGCGCCATGCCTTACTCCAGCGAGTAGTAGCGTCTCCCAAGTCCCAGGCTACGCCATGCGCCATGCCTTACTCCAGCGAGTAGTAGCGTCTCCCAAGTCCCAGGCTACGCCATGCGCCATGCCTTACTCCAGCGAGTAGTAGCGTCTCCCAAGTCCCAGGCTACGCCATGCGCCATGCCTTACTCCAGCGAGTAGTAGCGTCTCCCAAGTCCCAGGCTACGCCATGCGCCATGCCTTACTCCAGCGAGTAGTAGCGTCTCCCAAGTCCCAGGCTACGCCATGCGCCATGCCTTACTCCAGCGAGTAGTAGCGTCTCCCAAGTCCCAGGCTACGCCATGCGCCATGCCTTACTCCAGCGAGTAGTAGCGTCTCCCAAGTCCCAGGCTACGCCATGCGCCATGCCTTACTCCAGCGAGTAGTAGCGTCTCCCAAGTCCCAGGCTACGCCATGCGCCATGCCTTACTCCAGCGAGTAGTAGCGTCTCCCAAGTCCTAGGCTACGCCATGCGCCATGCCTTACTCCAGCGAGTAGTAGCGTCTCCCAAGTCCCAGGCTACGCCATGCGCCATGCCTTACTCCAGCGAGTAGTAGCGTCTCCCAAGTCCCAGGCTACGCCATGCGCCATGCCTTACTCCAGCGAGTAGTAGCGTCTCCCAAGTCCCAGGCTACGCCATGCGCCATGCCTTACTCCAGCGAGTAGTAGGGTCTCCCAAGTCCCAGGCTACGCCATGCGCCATGCCTTACTCCAGCGAGTAGTAGCGTCTCCCAAGTCCCAGGCTACGCCATGCGCCATGCCTTACTCCAGCGAGTAGTAGCGTCTCCCAAGTCCCAGGCTAAGCCATGCGCCATGCCTTACTCCAGCGAGTAGAAGCGTCTCCCAAGTTCCAGGCTACGCCATGCGCCATGCCTATCTCCAGCGAGTAGTAGCGTCTCCCAAGTCCCAGGCTACGCCATGCGCCATGCCTTACTCCAGCGAGTAGTAGCGTCTCCCAAGTCCCAGGCGACGCCATGCGCCATGCCTCACTCCAGCGAGTAGTAGCGTCTCCCAAGTCCCAGGCTACGCCATGCGCCATGCCTCAGTCCAGCGAGTAGTAGCGTCTCCCAAGTCCCAGGCTACGCCATGCGCCATGCCTTACTCCAGCGAGTAGTAGCGTCTCCCAAGTCCCAGGCTACGCCATGCGCCATGCCTCACTCCAGCGAGGCGAGCCTCAACTCTGGCCCGGAGCGCGGCTGCTGACAGACGTTCTATATTATGTCTTTATATATATTTATGCAAATGTAACAGCCGCCGCCGCCCGTTAGAATACTTTCCTGGCTTTTTCCATTTCGCGGCCAACGACACCATAAAAAAATGTAAAGTTTCAAATAAAACTGTCAAACACTGGTCGCGCTTTGCATAAAATGTGAAAACGATGGTTCATGTAGCGGTGGGTACAGTGGGTACCTACACGGTGGATACAGTGGATACAGTGGATACCTACACGGTGGGTATAATGGGTACCTACACGGTGGGTATAGTGGGTACCTACACGGTGGGTATTAGTGGATCCTACACGGTGGGTATAGTGGATCCTACACGGTGGGTATAGTGGATCCTACTCGGTGGGTATAGTGGATCCTACACAGTGGGTATAGTGGATCCTACTCGGTGGGTATAGTGGGTATGGGTATCTACACGGTGGGAATAGTGGATCCTACACGGTGGGTATAGTGGGTACCTACACGGTGGCTATAGTGGGTACCTACCTACACGGTGGGTATAGTGGGTACCTACACGGTGGGTATAGTGGATCCTACACGGTGGGTATAGTGGATCCTACATGGTGGGTATAGTGGATCCTACTCGGTGGGTATAGTGGATCCTTCACGGTGGGTATAGTGGATCCTACATGGTGGGTATAGTGGATCCTACTCGGTGGGTATAGTGGATCCTTCACGGTGGGTATAGTGGATCCTACTCGGTGGGTATAGTGGGTATGGTTATCTACACGGTGGGTATAGTGAATCCTACACGGTGGGTATAGTGGGTACCTACACGGTGGCCATAGTGGGTACCTACCTACACGGTGGGTATAGTGGGTACCTACAGTACCTACACGGTGGGTATAGTGGGTATCTACACCTAGTGCTGGGTAGTAGGCAGGTAGTACCTACCGGTCAGGTTCGTCATCTCCGAGATGAACTCTCGTCTCGTCGCTCAGGGTCACAATCGCGCAGTGCCTGCTACTACAAATGCAAGAGGTAGGCACCTACCTAACTTAATATATAAAGGAACAAGCGATTTTCTGGGGACAACGCCCAGCCCAAACCGCTGAAGCTAGAAAGCTGAAATTAGGAGGGTAGGTACCTCTTAATACAAGAGCCCCCGATAACTAGGGATTTTTGTAAATTCCACCCCTAAGGGGGCTAAAAGAAGTTTTTTGTGGTGTTTTTTGTAACTCTTTAAGCAGTGGTTCGATTTGATTGAAATTTACAGAGAATAATAAAATATTAAATTATTGCATAGGTAAGGTACGATATTTTAATGCGATTTTCGAGCGAAATTGAATTCATTGTAACAATTGAATTCATTGTAACAATTGAATTTATTGTAACAATTGAATTCATTGTAACAATTGAATTCATTGTAACAATTGCCAAAGCATCTACTACGAATTCGTCAAAAAACGAAATGTCAAAACTGTCATGTTGTTGGTGTGGCCACAATTGATAAACAAAGTTCTTGTTGAAAAACCCTTTAGTTCCTTTGGAATTTTTGGCGGGAAATCTTCTTTTAAGTAGATGCCAGTTTGAACAAGTTTATTGTTATTTTTCAGAATCAACATTTTCTTGCCATACTATGTGGTGAGTCCCACTTTTATGGGCCTAGGCTTCTCTCCCTTTATTCCAATGCGCCGTACATTTTGGATTTCGCTCAAAGGGCTTTGTAATTGTAGGTTATTATTTATAATTGACAGTAGGTATTAATTTTTTAGTTCAGAGTAGGTATTTAATTCTCTTTTTGCGGTACACCGAAAAACACTAAGGTCCGGATTCGCACTTCCCTCTCTAGGTGATCTAGATAGACGTTGATCTACACGATGATCTAGACGTTGATCTAGACGTTGATCTAGACGTTGATCTAGACGTTGATCTTGTTTCTCTTGATTTATTTTAAGTTCTTCCAGTTGGTGGTTGCAGAGTGTTTATTTTTTCATTTAAAATGTCAGCTGAAAGTTTAGACTCGGTGTCTTTGATTTGTTTACCAATGGCAGCGATTGTAAACCTGTTTATAGTATTATATTTGACGTGTCTAAGTGCTTAGTTTGTGGGCCTAAAGAAATAAAATTATTGACTTTTGACTTTTCGATAGCCTTCAAAAATTCGTCCATTTCTCTTATTTAATAAAAAAATAAAATTATCAAAAATTTTGTGCAAGGGATTTGAACCATGCGGTTACTTCCATGACACAGTTCATTCAGCCGCGCTAACCAATGAACCAAACGGGCCGATAGGCAATAGGTCGAAATAGGAGCTTAGTTACAATATTCTAACGGATTTCTAAAAGTTTTTGTATCAACCCTCAACACAGGTAAATGACGGGACACAAATAAAAACACTGTTTATACAACTCTCACATAAAACTTTATTGTTAGATATCACTGTATTTTATGTTTTGTCTTGTTTTTGGACTTTTTCAATGGCTCGTGAACTGAATGTGCGTTTGTGGTGTTTATTTATTTATTCACTCTGTGTTCACTAGTAAATAGATTTGTGATACTCATAAGTCATAATAGTAAGTTAAATAAGCTTTTTCTTTCCTAATTTAGTATAACTGAAATAATTAACTTTTATAAAGATACTATACCTAAATGCCTATTGATAATGATGAATCATTCCTATCTGCTGTTTCCAGCTGTGATACCTCTTATGAAAGTGCTAGCGATGGAAGCTCCACAACTCTTGGAGAGACGCTTGTAAAGATGTTTGCTCCGTTCAAAAAGACACTCAATATGTCACATGCCCAGAGCATTCCACAACACCACTCAGACCTTCTTGAAACCTTTAGCTCGGGCTGCGCAGATATTGTCATGGTATCGGAAAGCTTTCTCAAGTCATCTCTTCCTTCTTCTTATTATCCGATGCCTTGGGTTTGTAATTGCTCGAAATGATCGTACAGGAAAGGGCTGTGGAGGTGTGGCAATGTATGTGAAAAGCTACCTCAACTTTAACGTCATCTCTTAGTCAATATCTGCCTATGGCAAAGCTGCTGAATATCTATACCTGGAGGTTGATATGGGAGTCAAGGTGTTGCTGGGAGTTGTATAGGTACTGTCCTCCAACCATAGATTACTTTGATCAATTGGAGATAGTATTGGAGGAACTTGTATCTGAATATACTTAAGATTATCAACAACGATGCTGACTGTCCAGAACTTCTTGGCAAATTAGACTTCAATGTACCACGTAGGCAGCTTAGACACAATCCCTTACTACATGTCCAACATGTTGGAACTAATTATAGACAAAATTCATTTATAGTGCGAGCGAGCGGCACTCTCAATGGATTCAGCAGAATATTGAACATTGACCCTTTCAACACCAGCATTCACAGGGCAAGGCGATGCATAACTCTTAACTTCTTTTGCACTTGATGTAGCTATATTTTTAATTTTTACTTATTGTATTTGTTCTTTTTATTACTTTATTAAGTACGAAATTGTCGACGATTTTTTTTGTGTTCACACTTAAGTATTTTATTATGTTTCTATTAGCGAGTGCCTATTATTAGCTTTCTGTATCTATTTTAAGTTCTATTGTTAATAGTTAAGCTGATGGCAATCCGAATAAAAATAAATAAATACCCATGTCATCATTCTAGGTGACTTCAATACTTGTCTCCTTACAGATAGACTGAAATGGAGAGCGGACAAGCTTAGCAACATCATTGTCTCACTAAATTTAATTATAATAAATACCACACTTCCTACTCATCATACCTCTCATTCGGATAGTTTATTAGATCTCATTATCACAACTCCGGTTGACCGTCTTTCAACATTATGGCCAACTCGCAGCCCCTGCTTTTTCCCATCATGAACTTCTTTACTTAGCTTACAAAATTCAACCACCAAAGGCCAAGCCAAATGCTGTCAGCCAACGCAACTTTTCACGGCTTGACATGACAAAACTTTCTGAAGCAGCTACAGCAGTTGATTGGCGCAAGATAGAGTTATACCTTTCTATAGACGATAAAGTGGACTTTCTCAATACCAACATTATTAGTATATATATGACATGTATGCTCCCATCCACTTAGTAAAAATGAAACGTCCACCAGCACCTTGGCTTGATGAAACGGTCCGGAAAGCCATGGCTAGAAGGGATAGGGCTTTTCGAAAGTTTAAACGTGATCGATGCGAAGAAAATTGGAGCTACTACACAACAGCTACGAAATCGCTGCAATATGTTAGTTCGAAATGCCAAGAAAAAACACATTATGACGCAAATTGATCTTGCGTCACCAGCGGGCCTATGGAGGTTTCTTAACTCCCTGGGAATCGGTAGGCAAAGAACCCATACTGTTAAACTTAATACTAATATTAATGTCTTAAGATAGCGCTTTAGCGATTCAAAAATAAATAATTTCCTAATACTTAACACGTCGGCTGTATTATACAGTTCTGTAGTTGGATGTCTGTAGGGAAGATTCAGGAGTACCTTTAGGACAGCCCGTTGGGCACGTTCTGCCACAATGAGGTGAGTTTTGGCAGCTGTTCCCCATGAACATAATATACAGTATCTACAAATACATTCGCAAAGTGCCTTATATATTTGGATACACAGTTTTTTATCGGCTATTGATCTTAGGGTTTTAAAAATATAAATAAGTTTCCTAATTCTAGTCCTAATTCTGTCATCAATAAGCACGCCAAGATATTTAATTGAGTCAACCTGGGAAAGGGTCGAGCAGGGACATGGCGTCTTTCTAGCGTTAATGATGTTACAGGGATATGTGTGTATTTTAAGATTTACAGCAGTATCAGGATATCCGTAATTTGTTTTACTAAAACACATGTACTTTGTTTTGTTAGTGTTTAAGGTTAGGAGACTTTTTTCAAGCCAATGTGTTACAACTGCAAGATTATTCTCCGCTAGGAGTTTAGCTTTTGGCCATGTTTTGTCATGTATGAGCATCACAGTGTCGTCTGCGAACATAAGAAGATCTAATCCCATCAGGGTAGTACTACACAGGTCGTTAATATATATAAGAAAAAGAGTTGGTCCTAGTGTACTACCCTGCGGTACACCAAATGTAGACGCAGAACTCTCACTCACATGTCCATCTACTCGAACTCTTTGCGATCTCCCTGATAGATAGTCAGTAAACCAGTCATGCACAATCCCTCTAATACCCACACTCTCCAATCTAGATAAAAGAATAGGGATCGACACAGTATCAAACGCCTTCTGTAGGTCCAGGAAACATCATTGATGTAATCATCTATGGAGTAAAAGGCTTTCGGAAAAACTCTTTATTCGGAAAAACATGGAGAAATCCCACATCACGCTACTTGTCTTAATTGATTTCAGCAGTGCTTTTGACTCTGTAGATCACGATCTTCTTCTTGCAATTCTTTCCCGATTACGTTTTTCCCCTCCCGCTGTCTGCTGGTTTGCCTCATTTCTGAAAAGCCGTCAACAAAGGATCCGAAATGGCGCTGATTTTTCAGCTTGGCTTGATATCGTAGCTGGTGTACCACAAGGCGGAATTCTCTCCCCGCTTCTTTTTTCACTTTTTATGAACCTCCTGTCTCACAACCTCTCTGTCATAGTTATAATATATTCACTTTAAACATTAAAATAAAGTTTTTATTCAGAAAGAAAATAACAATCAAATAACATTAAATTTGAACTAGTATTTACAATAGAAACAATTAAGCTATCTGCAAACACACAGCGCATCAGCATACAGCGGGGCAATGCAGCCAGTGTCTTAGGCACGCTTCCAACTGGTATTGATAATATGGATCAGTTGAGCTACCTGTAGATTGTTAAAATAAAACAAACAAGGGCCGTACCATAAAAGAGACATGATTTTTTTGCCGTTTTTATACATAGATAATGATAAGGAACCCTGCGTGCGCGCGTCCGAGTTGCACTTGTTTTATACATAGATAATGGTACAGAACTCTCCGTGCGCGTCCGAGTTTTTGCACTTGTTTTATACATAGATAATGGTACGAAACTCTCCGTGCGCGCGTCCGTGTTGCAGTTGTTTTATACATAGATAATGGTACGGAACTCTCCTCCGTGCGCGTCCGAGTTGCACTTGTTTTATACATAGATAATGGTACGGAACTGTCCGTGCGCGTCCTAGTTGCACTTGTTTTTTACATAGATAACGGTACGGAACTCTCCGTGCGCGCGTCCGAGTTGCACTTGTTTTATACATTGATAATGGTACGGAACTCTCCGTGCGCGCGTCCGAGTTGCACTTGTTTTATACATTGATAATGGTACGGAACTCTCCGTGCGCGCGTCCGAGTTGCACTTGTTTTATACATTGATAATGGTACGGAACTCTCCGTGCGCGCGTCCGAGTTGCACTTGCTTTATACATAGATAATGGTACGGAATATAATTAGGATAATTTAAGAAAAGCAGGGACATAAAGTCCAAACATACATAAAAACAACATGAAAAATACGCATTACACTGAACATCATCTGTCTGTATGTAGCCATTCCATTTACCTGTTGACAAACAGCCGTCAGGGTTTATGTCCTGGACAAACAGCCCTCAGGGTTTATGTCCTAGACAAACAGCCCTCAGGGTTTATGTCCTGGATAAATAGCCCCCAGGGTTTATGTCCTAGACAAACAGCCCTCAGGGTTTATGTCCTGGACAAACAGCCCTCAGGGTTTATGCCCTGGACAAACAGCCCTCAGGGTTTATGTCCTGGACAAACAGCCCTCAGGGTTTATGTCCTGGACAAACGTGCTAATTGTGCACACACTTGCACATTTTGTGGTTAAAGAAAATTTTAATTGCTAAGATTTTTCCACAACGCAAGCCCAGAAGGACAATAACAACCTTTGACAACCACTTGGGTCGAGAGGGGCAATAACAACCTTTGACAACCACTTGGGTCAAGAAAGACAATAAGAACCTTTGACAACCACTTGGGTCGAGAAGGACAATAACAACCTTTGACAACCACTTGGGTCGAGAAGGACAATAACAACCTTTGACAACCACTTGGGTCGAAAAAGACAATAACAACCTTTGACAACCACTTGGGTCGAGAAGGACAATAACAAACTTTGACAACCACTTGGGTCGAGAAGGACAATAACAAACTTTGACAACCACTTGGGTCGAGAAGGACAATAACAACCTTTGACAACCACTTGGGTCGAGAAAGACAATAACAACCTTTGACAACCACTTGGGTCGAGAAGGACAATAACAAACTTTGACAACCACTTGGGTCGAGAAGGACAATAACAACCTTTGACAACCACTTGGGTCGAGAAAGACAATAACAAACTTTGACAACCACTTGGGTCGAGAAGGACAATAACAACCTTTGACAACCACTTGGGTCGAGAAAGACAATAACAACCTTTGACAACCACTTGGGTCGAGAAGGACAATAACAAACTTTGACAACCACTTGGGTCGAGAAGGACAATAACAACCTTTGACAACCACTTGGGTCGAGAAAGACAATAACAACCTTTGACAACCACTTGGGTCGAGAAGGACAATAACAACCTTTGACAACCACTTGGGTCGAGAAGGACAATAACAACCTTTGACAACCACTTGGGTCGAGAAGGACAATAACAACCTTTGACAACCACTTGGGTCGAGAAGGACAATAACAACCTTTGACAACCACTTGGGTCGAGAAGGACAATAACAACCTTTGACAACCACTTGGGTCGAGAAAGAAAGACAATAACAACCTTTGACAACCACTTGGGTCGAGAAGGGCAATAACAACCTTTGACAACCACTTGGGTCGAGAAAGACAATAACAACCTTTGACAACCACTTGGGTCGAGAAGGACAATAACAACCTTTGACAACCACTTGGGTCGAGAAAGACAATAACAACCTTTGACACTTGGGTCGAGAAGGACAATAACAAACTTTGACAACCACTTGGGTCGAGAAGGACAATAACAACCTTTGACAACCACTTGGGTCGAGAAAGACAATAACAACCTTTGACAACCACTTGGGTCGAGAAGGACAATAACAACCTTTGACAACCACTTGGGTCGAGAAGGACAATAACAACCTTTGACAACCACTTGGGTCGGGATTGATACATTCGAATTCTTGTGCAATCGCTGATTAATAATCTTCAACTGTTTTATATTCTACGTGAGGTACCTGCCTGCTGGAGTACTACATGTACAGATATACAAGTAAGTACGTGAGGTACCTGCCTGCTAGAGTACTACATGTACAGATATACAAGTAAGTACGTGAGGTACCTGCCTGCTAGAGTACTACATGTACAGATATACAAGTAAGTACGTGAGGTACCTGCCTGCTAGAGTACTACATGTACAGATATACAAGTAAGTACGTGCCTGCCTGCTAGAGTACTACATGTACAGGTATACAAGTAAGTACGTGAGGTACCTGCCTGCTAGAGTACTACATGTACAGGTATACAAGTAAGTACGTGAGGTACCTGCCTGCTGGAGTACTACATGTACAGGTATACAAGTAAGTACGTGAGGTACCTGCCTGCTGGAGTACTACATGTACAGATATACAAGTAAGTACGTGAGGTACCTGCCTGCTGGAGTACTACATGTACAGATATACAAGTAAGTACGTGAGGTACCTGCCTGCTGGAGTACTACATGTACAGGTATACAAGTAAGTACGTGAGGTACCTGCCTGCTGGAGTACTGTTTGCACCTATTCACACACAGTACAGGGGTATTGGGCGATGTCTGTGTTGTGTGTTGTATTGTGTTGTGTGTTGTATTGTGTTATTAATGTACACTTTATTGCACTTACAATACGAAAATAAAACCATCTAAATGTAAGACATGATCAGTACAATTGGTGGCCTTATCGCTGAGAGAGAGAGTTCTCTCAGGCAAGATGGAGAAGAAGAAAGATTTATGCCTAATAAGAGTTGGTAGAGCACAAAAGGTAAAAGAAAATTATAAAACATACGTTACTATACAAAACTATATTAAAAACTAACCTAGAAGTTTATCTACAAATAGCTTTATTCAACAAGTACGTTACACGTACGTACCTACTACAGAAATACTTACGATATCATTATATCTGATCACTGATGAAGCTACAACCACTTCTGAATAGAGGGGGGAATCAAGGGAAGTTTTAGATAGCTGAAGATAGGAAATGGAGTTTCAGCTTATATGTAGGAGTTGATGGCAGGTGCAAGTTCATATCCACAGGCAGTTCGTTCCAGAGACAAGCAGCCAGGACACCACAGGTGGGAATGAAGGTTCGGAAACGAGTGGGAAGCTTAACTTGCAAGGTATCTGATGACATAAGATTGTAGGAGTGAGAAGAATGAAGAGCTAGGATAAAAGGAATTAAAGAAAACACGACCAGCCACAACACTAATGTTATTAAAATCGGCTCCATCCCATTTCGCAACCTTCCCATCTCGTAACCATTTTAAAACAACTGAATCTTCCATACATTTCGTCGCGTATGGAACGCTTTTTCAGGAAATAGTGTGTTTGAGTACAGTCAGCTAGAAAGATAGTCATTTAACAGATCATGTACCTATTGAATACCCATCCTACTATATAGGTACATATATTAAAAGCCGAAAGTTTATGCAGATCTGAAAATAAGAGTTTTTTTTCCACAAACTGCCTACTAATTAAAACGGGCTGTAGCGTCGGATCGCCCATACAACTATACCATATTACGGATCGCCCATACAACTATACCATATTACGGATCGCCCATACAACTATACCATATTACGGATCGCCCATACAACTATACTATATTACGGATCGCCCATACAACTATACTATATTACGGATCGCCCATACAACTATACTATATTACGGATCGCCCATACAACTATACTATATTACGGATCGCCCATACAACTATACTATATTACGGATCGCCCATACAACTATACTATATTACGGATCGCCCATACAACTATACTATATTACGGATACATATTTTAAACATAAATATGTATTTGTATATTTGACTGTTCCAATTAGAAGTTTTTGAGTTTACTCTTTGCAAACATACAAAAATACAAATCTTTCCGCTATATAAATAATAAATAGTGTTCAACTAATTTTAAACAAATTAATATTTTGTAAGCCTGAAGAAATTTTGCGTTATTATGTTATGTATCTCGGTAACTATCTGTGGAGTCCCTCCTCAATCATATTTTTCACTAGACCCTATCCCTTCTTCTACTTCCTGAACATAAAAAATAAATATCTTACATAATGTCATTAGTCCTTAAAAAGTTAGATAGTTTAAGATTGTAAAAAACCATGTCTATACCTTCTTAGCATGTCTTTCTATTATTTGTTGTGTACACATGTGTTTTCGGTACCTATAGTTAGCAATGTTAATGAAGAATATTTTTTGATTTTTGTTGTTATAATATTTATAACTGAACTAAAAACACAAAATTTATTATTATTTAGAGGATACCGTCTCATCTTGGTACATGGCACAATGTTGACGTGAACCCTTTGATTGATTAAATAACGCTGGACAATTCACACAGCATTATCTAGCCCCAAGCTAAGCTCAGACCTTGTGTTATAGGTACTAGATAACTGATATAAGTACATAATACAATGTAATACACGGATAGATATATTTTAATATATATTTATTTTATTTTATTATTTTCATCTCTCCGCATAACATGTCCATTCCACGCTAACCTGTTACTCCTCATCTTTTCCGTCAGTGGCGCCACCATCCATCCTTGTCACTCCACACCTCCATGAAAACTGATTTATGGAATATTTATGGAATGCAATAATTAGCCTACAACTACCTGTATGCAAAATTATAACCCGATCTGTTTATTGGTTTTGGCGTCAGCAAGTAACAAACATCCATCTAAACATCCAAGCTATCGCAAATAGGTAGTTATATTATTGTGAAGATGAGTTAAGACAAACATTTTTATATAATTTATTATACACACACACACACACCCATGCACCATTTTAAGTACATTGATCCGGGACCGGTCGTCGTACATGGCCATCTTCTCGAAATTGTTTCCGAATACACTTACCATGGGCAGATTCTGCAGTTGGGTAAAAACCATTTCGAGGAGGAGGCCAAGAGGAAGATCCAGCTAGGTTGGCCCGCGTTTGGCAAACTACGTCAAGGCTTCTCGTCATCCATACCTCAATGCTTGAAAACGAAAGTTTTCAATCAGTGCGTCCTACCCGTCATGACCTACGGAGCTGAGACGTGGACACTCACGGTAGGGCTGGTCCACCAGTTTAAAGTCGCCCAGCGAGCTATGGAGAGAGGTATGCTCGGAGTTTCTCTGAAGGATAGGATTCGCAACGAATACATCCGACAGAGAACCAAGGTTATCGACATAGCTCATAGGATTAGCAAGCTGAAGTGGCAGTGGGCTGGCCATATTTCAAGAAGAACCGACAACCGCTGGGGTAAACGTGTTCTTGAGTGGAGACCGCGACTCGGGAAACGTAGTGTGGGACGCCCTCCGACCAGGTGGGATGACGATTTGCGAAAAACTGCTGGCAGATGCTGGATGCGGCAAGCTGAAGACAGGGCGCTATGGCGCTCATTAGGGGAGGCCTATGTCCAGCAGTGGACTGGTATAGGCTGATGATGATGATGATTCCAAAGTTTTCTTATACTTACAAGAACAGAAAAATATTTATGCTTTTGAACTGTAATGATGTCCTTCATAACAATATTTATAAATGAAGAAGGCCTTAAAGTGGACATAATACTTAAAATGGTCAAAAACGGGTCATCTGAAATCTATATGTGCACCACCGCATAACTGATGATCACGAGTTAAAGTGAACTAAAGCCTGCGCAGGCGAGCCCGGGTGCGCCCGCGCAGGCTCGCCGGCGACCGGTCGACTCGCCTGGTGTGCTCAGTGCTGTCGTGCGGTGGACGCGCCGCGCCGGTGCGCTAATAATAGACCAGTAGCGGTGTGGACCGCGCGGGGGGAGGGGTCGCAGCGGCAGGTGCAGCGCGGCCTTGAGGTGCGCGCGCGCATCGAGCTCTCTGCGTACACAAACATTCCAGAACATTGCTTGCAGGACATTGCTGCTTCCCTTGAACCCTGTGAGGGCCAGCACGCACCCGGCACTGCCGGCTGCCGGGAGCTTTCCGGCTCCAGCAGCCCCCGCTCTGGTGCTGCTGGAGCCGGAAAGGGTGCCGCGACCTCCTCGGCGGCGGCAGCCTCGCGCCGACAGAGGCACGTGCGCGCCGCCGCCGAGGCTGTTGACTTCATGAATATTCAGGAGTCGGGCGATGCTCGGACAACCATCACCTTTACTTTACTAAACTGCGTAAATTATCATTAAATATGTTGAAAAAAAAAAACGTAGGATCCTAGGATCTTTGGTTGAAACAATACAAGCACAAGTGGAACCGTTTAGTTGCGTGGTGGTGGGTGAGTTTGCTTTAATCAAAGGATATTAAGCTTGCTTCTAACGCCGCAACCTGGACCTCAGCACGGAGCATGGGGGGGCCGCGACGGACGCGAGAACAGAAGACTTCAACGCGCTCCCGCTACATTATCAAAAAAATTATTTAAATCAATGTAAATTGAATATCGCAAAAAAAAGTTACATGAACATAAATTATTCACATCTACTACTTGTATGTATATCATCAAACATCAAAGTGCTCTGTTTCCTGTAACTCTTGGACACGTCACAACAATTCAAATCATATTAAAGTAAACCAGGAAATTAAGTTTGATCACTTTGATATTTTTTTGTTCACAACAATCTTTTTAACGTAAAGCCAAGAAGCGAACAAGAAACTTTTATCTTGTTAGAATGTTAGTTTTCGAATTGGAGCAAAGTCGTCCCACGTTTTTTTATCGTCTAGATCAGAGCTGTCCAGACAAAGGCCCACGACGCATGTTTTATCGTCTAGATCAGGGCTGTCCAGACAAAGGCCCACGACGCATGTTTTATCGTCTAGATCAGAGCTGTCCAGACAAAGGCCCACGACGCATGTTTTATCGTCTAGATCAGGGCTGTCCAGACAAAGGCCCACGACGCATGTTTTATCGTCTAGATCAGAGCTGTCCAGACAAAGGCCCACGACGCATGTTTTATCGTCTAGATCAGGGCTGTCCAGACAAAGGCCCACGACGCATGTTTAATCGTCTAGATCAGAGCTGTCCAGACAAAGGCCCACGACGCATGTTTTATCGTCTAGATCAGAGCTGTCCAGACAAAGGCCCACGACGCATGTTTTATCGTCTAGATCAGGGCTGTCCAGACAAAGGCCCAGGACGCATGTTTTATCGTCTAGATCAGGGCTGTCCAGACAAAGGCCCACGACGCATGTTTTATCGTCTAGATCAGGGCTGTCCAGACAAAGGCCCACGACGCATGTTTTAGTCACAAAACAGTTTTGGACTTTTGAATAATACAATTCTTTGTCAAAACATTTAATAAATATTTGTTATAAGTTATTATCTTTTTAGGGTTTCAAAGATCGGTTTTGAAACCCTTATGGTCTCGCTCTGTCCGTCCCCGCTCTTTCTTGAATATCTCACTAACTACTGCAGCTATTAACTTGAAATTTGAAATTATGATTCATTTCGTGCGCCATTACTGATTTCAAGAAAAAAATATATAAATAAATGAAAAATGAAAATGAATATTTTCAGTACAAATTTTGATGTTGAAATTTCAAAAGAGACCTAGGAAGGCAAATGGGGTATCAAATGAAAGGTATCGTTTTGACCATTTCAAAACACTTTTTGAAATTTTTGTAAGTTTCCTACTTTTTGAAATATTTCAAAAAAAGACGAAAAATTGACCATTCCCCCCCCCCCCCTATCTCCGAAGATTGCAGACCGATCCACGTACAATGTATCAGGTGTTTGTAGATATCAATTTATATTTTACAGGAAAAATATAGAAAAGTCTGTAATTATAATAGTTTTTTAAAAATAGTCAAAAAGGAGGGGATTTTTTTTTCAAAAGTTGGGGTACCTACCTATGTGGGGTATCAAATGAAAGGTATTGTTTTGTACATTTTAAAACATTTTTTGAAATTTCTGTAAGTTTCATACTTTTTGAAATATTTCAAAAAAAGACGAAAAATTGACCATTCCCCCCCCCCTATCTCCGAAGATTGCAGACCGATCCACGTACAATGTATCAGGTGTTTGTAGATATCGATTTATATTTTACAGGAAAAATATAGAAAAGTCTGTAATTATAATAGTTTTTTAAAAATAGTCAAAAAGGAGGGGAATTTTTTTTCAAAAGTTGGGGTACCTACCTATATGGGGTATCAAATGAAAGGTATCGTTTTGACTATATCAAAACATTTTTTGAAATTTCTGTAAGTTTCATACTTTTTGAAATATTTCAAAAAAAGACGAAAAATTGACCATTCCCCCCCCCCCCCCCCTATCTCCGAAGATTGCAGACCAATCCATGTACAATGTATTAGGCGTTTGTATATAGGGATCTATATTTCACAGGAAAATATAGAGAAGTCTGTAAAAATGACCATTTAAAAAAAAAAAAAACATTGAGAATGGTCGAAAAGGGGGATATTTTTTATCGAAAGGAGGGTAATTTATCTATTGGTTTATCAAATGAAAGGCATTGTTTTGTAAATTTTAAAACAGTTTTCGAAGTTGCTGTAGGTTTCGTACTTTTCAAAATATTGCCATTCGAAAAAAGACGGAAAATTGATTGTCCAAATAATTGGCAAATGTTTGAAACCCTCGACGCGCGAGTTATACTCGCACTTGGCGGATCTTGTTTCATGTAACATTCCATTTGCATGACACTTAGAAAGGCATGACATAATTTAAAATTGTGGTCACGGGTTGCCCTGTGACCACGATCGGTGTAACGCGGTTGAAACGTTGGGGAAAAGAAAGCAAAAGGTACGCGATAAATACCCGATAAATAATAATATAAAAAATCGCGAAAGTTTAAAAAGTTTTAATCTTAAATATGTTTAAAAATTTACACATTATAATTTAACTACAACTTCATTATATACATACATATGTATATACGAAGAAGCAAAAATTAAGTGATGAAGGGAACTGTCTAACTATCAACACAATTTAATAACTTATTTTCCATTCCTTATCATTAAAACAATATTAATTTATTTAAAAAAATTACATACCGTTCTTGTGTTTATTACGGTAGTAGGGGACTTCATGCCGTAAGTAGGTCACTACACTCTATGCGTAAGTAGGTCACTACACTCTATGCGTAAGTTGATACAATTAATGAAAATACATAAGATTTTTTATAAGGTAGGTTACTTACAGTTAATAATCATTGTTAAGCATGTCTACTTTTCCGCACTGCTATAGTTTTTATTTTTCATTTCACCGCACTTTTGTTTATAGTATTAACCGCATTTGCAACACACAACACTTCACTCAAGCTAACGTGACGCCGGCCTTATCCTCCTGGGCTCCTTCTGTCTCCCGGCGCCTAAACCAACTGCTACTCCGTCTCAACGTATGCTCGTTCATTTCCCGCTGGATCCACTGTCGGTGACATTTCTTATAAAAACGGTACGCTGCGTAGAGCAAACACAAGATCATAACCACGGTGATGGTCCCGACCGCAAAACTGTAGGTCGCGTGACTTTTCAACTGCTCCAAATCTAAAGAATTTACACCACCACTCGCGTTTTGAGCTATCACAACCTCTTCTTTGGAATATGATTTTCCCATTTTTATATTTCTTCGAAAAACTTTTCAATTTCACATGTGGAACTTTATTTGAAGCCGCGATGACCCGAGAGCGCGTGACGCACCGATCGCGCTCCAAATATGGCAAGGGTCGCCATGAAGGGAACTATGGCTTAGGTGTTGAATTAAAACGACATTACTAATCAATCTATCTTATCTAGCTTATGACATAGTTACTATTATAAACTACACCTCAGTGATGAACATAGTTTATTTAATGGTTTTTTAATTATTCAATTTGAAATTACAAGGCTAACAACACAATGTAGCCAACTTGTATGGATATATATGTAGATGGGTTCAAAATTAAACTAAGATTGTTCAAAATTTCAGTGGAAAAAAATGATTTATCGTTTTTTCCGAGTTGCAAAGACCATTCATTATACCGACCGACATAGAAAATTTAAAAGGATGCAACTTTTCTGACCACCTTGAAGTACATCGACGAGGTAATTTTTAGGGTTTCAAAGATCGGTTTTGAAACCCTTATATGGTCTCGCTCTGTCCGTCCCCGCTCTTTCTTGAATATCTCACTAACTACTGCAGCTATTAACTTGAAATTTGAAATTATGATTCATTTCGTGCGCCATTACTGATTTCAAGAAAAAAATATATAAATAAATGAAAAATGAAAATGAATATTTTCAGTACAAATTTTGATGTTGAAATTTCAAAAGAGACCTAGGAAGGCAAATGGGGTATCAAATGAAAGGTATGGTTTTTTAAAGGGGTTTGAAGATTTTTGTATGGAGGGTGGCCCTAAAATTTGTTTATTTTTCAAAATCGCCGCGCACAATGAAAGTTATATATTTGGATAGAAGACACAAAAACAAATTAAAAATGTTCTCTAACATAATGCCCTAAAGCGTCAGGTTTCCGAGATATTCACATGTAAAGAAAATAAAATATTTATTTTCATCTGTGAATATCTCAGAAACCTGACACTTTAGGACGTTATACTATGGAACATTTTTTATTTTTTTTGGTGTCTTCTATCCAAATATGTAACTTTCATCGTGCGCGGCGATATAATAAAACAAAGTGGTTGCCGATGTTAGGGTAAAAATCTCCAAGACCCCTTTACATCTGTAGACACTGCGTTTTAATGGTAGGTATAATAAGTTACAGACATCGAAAAAAGACTAGTACTGAAATCATTTAAACCTATCGAAGGAGGCTTCTTGTGCTAAAACCAACCATGGCATGAAAGAGGTTTTATACCTCAAACTCAGGTTCGTTACCTCCTTGGTTTCTATGCAAAATGAGGTTCTCACCACATCTTAAAAAATATGCGCGCGCTTTTCTTTTTGATTGGTCTCGTTTTTTTTATTTATGTTAAATAAAACTGTTATGTAGTTACTGTTTTATTTAAGTTTTTGTTGTTACTGTTGATTGTTAAGCTAGTTATTATTTTTTGACAAAATGTCAAACCATGTTGGTGCCAGAACATGTTTTTTTTTGTGGAATCAGCACTAGCCCTGGCCCACGGCGAAGATCTTTACGTCCTACACAGTCTTATTTGCTGACTGAAGTCTTCATAGCCAGTCATTCAAGCATTATAAACTATTCACGGCACTTAGGTATTCGACGACCGTCAGGTACCTAAGTAGGTACTTTTGTTTGACTTGGCATAGCTCATAAGCCATGAAAAAACATTTTAAAATACCTAACTCTCTTTTTCAAATTGTATTTTTTATGGCAGTCATATTTTAATTTATTGATGTTAAAATCCTAGTACCTAATTAATTGTAGTACCTCATTTTAATTTTAATAAACACTTTCTGAATCAGTAACAATTGTTTTTTTTCTTTTCTTGTCGGCATATGCTTCACAACATACCTACATATAGGTAGGCAGCAAAGATTCTAGCGGAACGTAGGATCTTTGGGTAGGTAGGTACTCAAAATCATCAATCGGTACGTTGCTAGGCAACGTGAAAACTGATGAAAACAGTAAACGTAGATAAATTCATTAGAGCAATAGTGATTTTCATCTGTGAATATCTCAGAAATCTGACGCTTTAGGACATTATATTAAACAACATTTTCTATTTATTTTAGTGTCCTCTGTCCAAATATATAACTTTTATTGTGCGCGGCGACTTTGAAGAAAAAACAAAATGGCGGCTGATTTTAGGGCCAAAATCTTCAAACCCCTTTCAAAACACTTTTTGAAATTTCTGTAAAATTCATACTTTTTGAAAAATTTCAAAAAAAGTCGAAAAATTGACCATACCCCCCCCTCCGAAGATTGCACACCGATCCACGTACAATGTATTAGGCGTTTGTAGATATCGATCTATATTTTACAGGAAAAATATAGAAAAGTCAGTGATAATAATAATTTTTGAAAAATGGTCAAAAAGGGGGAGAATTTTTTTTCAAAAGGGGGGGTACCTACCTATGTGGGGTATCAAATGAAAGGTATCGTTTTGACAATTTCAAAACACTTTTTGAAAATTCTGTTAGTTTCATACTTTTTGAAATATTTCAAAAAAAGATGAAAAATTGACCTTTCCCCCCCCCCTAGCTCCGAAGATTGCAGACCGATCCATGTTTAATGTACTAGGCGTTTGTAGACATCGATCTATATTTTACAGAAAAAATATAGAAAAGTCTGTAATAATAATAGACGGAAAATTGATTGTCCAAATAATTGGCAAATGTTTGAAACCCTCGGCGCGCGAGTTACACTCGCACTTGACGGATCTTGTTTATAGTTGGAATTATGTGACGTACAATCAGATCCCTTTAACAAGGGTAGAACAGAAACTGGGATGGATTTTTTAAGACCCTGGCGATCGTTTCCCCAAACTAACAAATTTTGGCTTGAAAATATGATCGATGATGGGCAGCACTTATTTATAATATGATCGATGATGGGCAGCACTTATTTATAATATGATCGATGATGGGCAGCACTTATTTATAATATGATCGATGATGGGCAGCACTTATTTATAATATGATCGATGATGGGCAGCACTTATTTATGTGAAAGTGCGTGCATATGCAACAATGAACTTTATAAAATCTAAGTATAAGTCCTCACAGTCAGATAAGTCACTTCTCCATGCAATGCGACTGCCAACAACGAATGCTGACCTTGATATCGATATCATTGTTAAAGATAAATTAACGAAGAACCAAAAAACGTTTAAGAAAATTATTACTTCGCATTTTTTTTTACTTGAATACTGAAAATATTTCTTTTACGGCCCTTCAGGTTTTTAGTAAATTTAATTAACCCGCGAAGGTATGTAGTTTGGACAGCCCTGGTCTAGATAATCTGATATTATGTAGTAGATAAGTTTGGACAGCCCTGGTCTAGATAATCTGATATTATGTAGTAGGTAAGTTTGGACAGCCCTGGTCTAGATAATCTGATATTATGTAGTAGGTAAGTTTGGACAGCCCTGGTCTAGATAATCTGATATTATGTAGTAGGTAAGTTTGGACAGCCCTGGTCTAGATAATCTGATATTATGTAGTAGGTAAGTTTGGACAGCCCTGGTCTAGATAATCTGATATTATGTCCTTGTAAAAAGGCTTACCTACTACAGGTAAGCCTTTTTACAAGGACACGTTTGGAATTTTGTTTGAATTTTTTCGTTGATAATTTTTGCACCTCACTTGGAGTTTTGTTTACAAGCTATACAAATGCCCTCTAAAAGATACATTAATCTTGTGTAGCCTAGTTGTGGGCACAGCGAGTTTATTCTTATTTCTAGTATTTAAATTCTATGTATATGTCGCTATTTTTTGGGAGCCGATTGATATTTCTATGGGTAAGTATAATACATTTTCATAAATATATTGACAGGGGACTGTCATTTTGTTTATTTCTTTGAATTTTTCACGCAGCGATTCTCTGGGACCCATATTATAGATTGCACGAACAGCCCTCTTTTGCAGCATAAATACGGTGATTACAAATCCATATCGCTCCTGAGCCATATCTATAAGTTCTTCTCACGAGTGGTCACGATTCGTCTCGCCAGGAGACTCGACGAGTTCCAGCCACCCGAACAGGCCGGGTTTCGCGGAGGATATGGCACCATAGACCACATACACACAGTGAGGCAGATTATACAGCAGAGTATAATCAGCCCCTATGTCTGGGTGTTGTGGATGAATGATCTATGAGAAGGCTTTTGACTGATGGCAGAATTACAGCGATGCCAAGTAGACTATCGTTATATCGAGGTGCTGAGATATCTTTATGATGCCGCCACCATGAGTGTCCAGGGCCAGCAGTCCAAACCCATCCAACTGCGCAGAGGAGTGAACTCAACTAGATGCTGGATGACCAAGCTTCAGCCTCGTGGCGCATCGGTCTTGGCATGAATTTTGATAAAAACCAAAGTCATGATCAATGGTCACGTTAGTTAGGTAGAAACCATTCCGAGAAAGAGGTCAAGAGGAAGACCCAGCTAGGTTGGGCAGCGTTTGGAAAACTACGCTGAGTCTTCTCGTCATCCATACCGCAATGCTTTAAAACAAAAGTTTTCAATCAGTACGTCCTACCCGTCATGACTTACGTAGCTGAGACGTCGACACTCACGGTGGTCTACCAGGGTTCAGGCTGGGTTCAAGGTCACTCAGCAAGCTTTGGAAAGACCTATGCTCGGAGACAGAGAACCAAAGTTATCGACATAGCTGAGAATTAGCAAGCTGAAGTAGCAGTGGACTGGCCATATCTCACGATAACCGTTAGGGTAATCGTGTTCTTGAGTGGAGACCACGATTCGGTAAACGTAGTGTAGGACACCCTCCGACTAGGTGGGATGACGACCTGCGAAAGACTGCAGACAGATGCTGGATGTGTCAAGCTGGAGATAGGGCGCTATACCGCTCATTAGGGGAGGCCTATGTCCAGCAGTGGACTAGCATAGGCGGATGATTGGTGATGATGGAGGAGTCGTGCAGATAAGGACGTACGCGGCGGCCACCAGCCGCACCGGCCGGTGCAGATCCCTGCTTCACCAAGAGCCATCGAGGAGCTCGCTGCAGCGTTGCTCTGCTCTGCAGCGTTGCTCTGCTCTGCAGCGTTGCTCTGCTCTGCAGCGTTGCTCTGCTCTGCAGCGTTGCTCTGCTCTGCAGCGTTGCTCTGCTCTGCAGCGTTGCTCTGCTCTGCAGCGTTGCTCTGCTCTGCAGCGTTGCTCTGCTCTGCAGCGTTGCTCTGCTCGAGCGCACCTCAATTGTCTCGATGTTCTCTATTTGCTGATGTTATTTTGTTATCAATTCACAATGATTTTCTGAGTTCTTTATTTTTAGAGGTTCTATGTTCGGCAATGTGTATTTATGTATGTTCGCCGATTTTTCCGTTAATTACACTTATACCTATATTGTACAATAATAGAGGAAACGATTCCGATTTGGTCCCATACAAACATCCCGAGGATTAGTATTTATCTAGTCAAGCTTAAACAAACAACACATTACTTTTAAAAATTACTACTAGCTACAAAAACTTCACACGTGTAGGTGCAACAACTTCACACGTGTAGGTGCAACAACTTCACACGTGTAGGTGCAACAACTTCACACGTGTAGGTGCAACAACTTCACACGTGTAGGTGCAACAACGAAACAGTCATCAAAGTCTTCTTGCCTTCTTGCGGGAAGCGGGACCACATACATACAACAGAATTCAACCTTTATTTTCGTGTAAAGGTTAAATCTGGGCCTGGGGTGCCCAATGTGCCCATGACGTAAGAAAGTTCTTTATATAACGCGTACTGCGCACATGCGGGTGCCGCGTGAGCGAGGCTTGAGGTCCCTCTGGTCACGGCTTTAGCTTTACAGAGGCACCCTCTGCACGAGAGGTGAGTCTGAGTTGGAGCAGACAACCCGGCGGGTCCAGCGAGCTGCTGGCCTGGCTGGTTTACAGTTACGTCGGAGGAACGTAGTCGAGGACGGAGCATGCGGCGAGACCAGATCGGGGTCGCGGCGTCAATGTGGTTCGAAAGTAGCGGCACCAGTCCCTATCGAGAGCATCCCGGCGGCGCGACCACTCAGTACCTACACACTACCTGCGCATAAACCGAAGCGCACTCCGCGACGAGCCCTAGGCCTCCACCTCGCGCGGCTGACACACGACGAGCCCTAGGCCTCCACCTCGCGCGGCTGACACACGACGAGCCCTAGGCCTCCACCTCGCGCGGCTGACACACGACGAGCCCTAGGCCTCCACCTCGCGCGGCTGACACACGACGAGCCCTAGGCCTCCACCTCGCGCGGCTGACACACTGCCAAACTAATTACACGCGCTACAACTTTTTAGGTTACCTACTGATATCGATTTTTATGTTAGGTCTTTAATTTAATTTCTTATCATCGTCAGCCTGCTTAAGCCCACTGCTGGCCGTAGGTCTACCTACAGCCATGCCATTGCCGTGGCCCTGCGCTGTGTATGCCACGTGCCACCCGCGGTCTTTCTGCAGAGGCCGCCGCTTCGCACCGCGCAGCCGTTCTAAGAGAACAGTATTATTGTGTGATCCAAGCTACGAGCAACGACTCTATGGATACGCTATTGGGATATTATTTCGTGGGCTAACATTGTAAACAGACAGCATTCCGCTTATAAAATACTGTCTGATCCACATTTTCATCGATGTTAATCTCATTGTGTTATCGCTAGCTAAAAGCTAGCGACAGCTTTATATACAGGGTGTTTGGTGGAGGGTTAGACAAACTCGGTGGGTGTGTAGGTGGACCTATTTGTGAAATACAAATTGAAGGAAAAGACCCTAACTGTTTACATTTTTTTTTAATCCTCTACACTATCAGACTATCACTACCACACACTATCGACACCTACGTCCTCTACACTATCACTACCACACACTATCGACACCTACGTCGGATTTCTACTGTAGTAATACGGAGCGTTATCTCGTCTTTCATCTTTGCAAAAGCTGCGTCAATTCTTTCAATCAATTTGTGCCTTGCGAGAGCTTATAACTAATTATTTACACGTTCTTTCAAATAAATAATGCCTTCAAAAGACGAAGGATACATCTGAGACCAAAAGCAAGTAAAAAATTTACTAGAAAACACGTTCCAAAAAAAAGTTCTAGACGTAGAGAGGTAAAATTTCGGAAAATCTTAAAAAAATACAAAAACAGGATTAAAAAAAATTTAAACAGTTAGGGTCTTCTCCTTCAATTTGTATTTCACAAATAGGTCCACCTACACACCCACCGAGTTTGTCTAACCCTCCACCAAATACCCTGTATATATGTAAGTAGTAGTATAAGTATATATAAGATTTGTAAATAATAATAATAATATAATAAATATAATTTCTTAATTATTATATTTATACTAAATATAATTAAGAAATTATATTTATTATATTATTATTATTATTTACAAAATAACTCCAACATACAAAAGGTGTCCAGCAGTGAACGGTTGTAGGATGTTGAGAAGGTATAGATAAGGAAATCAAAGATTTATTTGAACCAATAAACAAATAACTACCTCGATAGAAGAGAAAAAAACAGGGTTACTCAATACTATTTTTTTGCCAAGATGTCAATAGGCACTTGATCAAACAATTTTTTTTAAAATAATTAGAATAAATAGAATTTTCTTGTAACATACAGCGTGTTCTTATTGGTAAATTAGTAACACTATGTAAACTGCAGGTTCTGCCCATTACAAACTGCAGGTTCTGCCCATTACAAACTGCAGGTTCTGCCCATTACAAACTGCAGGTTCTGCCCATTACAAACTGCAGGTTCTGCCCATTACAAACTGCAGGTTCTGCCCATTACAAACTGCAGGTTCTGCCCATTACAAACTGCAGGTTCTGCCCATTACAAACTGCAGGTTCTGCCCATTACAAACACGTTTGTGAAGACGCCAGGTGTAAATTCTTATACTTGGTATTAGTAATAGGTACCCCCCTCGATTCAATAATCGTTCGTTGAAGAAGTTTTATTTGAAACTTAGTTGAAATACAGCTCTGCCCTGAATTACCAGTGGGTATGGGAGCGGAATATTGGTCCTTAGTAACTCGTAGGGTTCCAGACAAAGGTATTTTTTCATTTGTATCACACACAGGTGATTTTTATATATTTTTAAGAATTAGGACCTGGCTTCTTTACGAACGTTTTCGTGATGATGGGCAGAACCAGAAGTTCCCGTAGTGTCACTAATTTGTTTTCGTGATGATGGGCAGAACCAGAAGTTCCCGTAGTGTCACTAATTTGTTTTCGTGATGATGGGCAGAACCAGAAGTTCCCGTAGTGTCACTAATTTGTTTTCGTGATGATGGGCAGAACCAGAAGTTCCCGTAGTGTCACTAATTTGTTTTCGTGATGATGGGCAGAACCAGAAGTTCCCGTAGTGTCACTAATTTGTTTTCGTGATGATGGGCAGAACCAGAAGTTCCCGTAGTGTCACTAATTTGTTTTCGTGATGATGGGCAGAACCAGAAGTTCCCGTAGTGTCACTAATTTGTTTTCGTGATGATGGGCAGAACCAGAAGTTCCCGTAGTGTCACTAATTTGTTTTCGTGATGATGGGCAGAACCAGAAGTTCCCGTAGTGTCACTAATTTGTTTTCGTGATGATGGGCAGAACCAGAAGTTCCCGTAGTGTCACTAATTTGTTTTCGTGATGATGGGCAGAACCAGAAGTTCCCGTAGTGTCACTAATTTGTTTTCGTGATGATGGGCAGAACCAGAAGTTCCCGTAGTGTCACTAATTTGTTTTCGTGATGATGGGCAGAACCAGAAGTTCCCGTAGTGTCACTAATTTGTTTTCGTGATGATGGGCAGAACCAGAAGTTCCCGTAGTGTCACTAATTTGTTTTCGTGATGATGGGCAGAACCAGAAGTTCCCGTAGTGTCACTAATTTGTTTTCGTGATGATGGGCAGAACCAGAAGTTCCCGTAGTGTCACTAATTTGTTTTCGTGATGATGGGCAGAACCAGAAGTTCCCGTAGTGTCACTAATTTGTTTTCGTGATGATGGGCAGAACCAGAAGTTCCCGTAGTGTCACTAATTTGTTTTCGTGATGATGGGCAGAACCAGAAGTTCCCGTAGTGTCACTAATTTGTTTTCGTGATGATGGGCAGAACCAGAAGTTCCCGTAGTGTCACTAATTTGTTTTCGTGATGATGGGCAGAACCAGAAGTTCCCGTAGTGTCACTAATTTGTTTTCGTGATGATGGGCAGAACCAGAAGTTCCCGTAGTGTCACTAATTTGTTTTCGTGATGATGGGCAGAACCAGAAGTTCCCGTAGTGTCACTAATTTGTTTTCGTGATGATGGGCAGAACCAGAAGTTCCCGTAGTGTCACTAATTTGTTTTCGTGATGATGGGCAGAACCAGAAGTTCCCGTAGTGTCACTAATTTGTTTTCGTGATGATGGGCAGAACCAGAAGTTCCCGTAGTGTCACTAATTTGCCAATAACCCTGTATATTTTGGTTTATGTCATAATTTTTTTATACCTTTGTGTTATTTTTTTACGGTACCAGCTATTCTCGAATTGAATGGTCTGTTGCGTGATGATGGTAAGATGCCCGACAGCATGACTCTAGTCCCCTGGGAGTTGGGAGGCCTATTGTGTGAAACGCTACATGCGTCGACACACTCGCGCCTTCTCATCTTCCTAGAACTGGGACTGGACTAGGATTTGATCGAAGATCTGAAGAGGCACAAAAATGTAGGTCTCGACAGAGCCTACGCATTTGCTCCCCTTGGAGTCGAGACCCTAGGTCCGAGGGGTAACGAGGTTATATCTGAACGTCTGGTCGAAGCATCGCGTGACCCGCCCGAGAGCTGGTGAGTATCTGGCACACACAGCGCATCAGCATTGCCATACAGCGGAGCAATGCAGCCAGGGTCTTGGAGATGCTTCTGACTGGTATTGATATGGATCAGTTGAGCTACCTGTAGATTGTTTGCAACAGTCTGCAGTTAGCTCAATTGTTCCAATTAATATATACAATTCAATATTAAATTAAAACTAAGCACTAACCTTACGAAAATAAAACTATAAAATATTATGTGAAGGCTGCTTGGTGTCAGAGGGAGCAGATCGTTTAGTGTAATTGGGCGGGCGGCTGGCGTGGGCGGTGGCCCCGGGCAGCGCCGCGCGGGGCTGGCGTGGGCGGTGGCCCCGGGGAGCGCCGCGCGGTGTCATTTCACTAATTAACTCGTTGGGCGCGCCGCCGCCGCCGTCGTCGCCGCCGCCGCCGCCTGCCACGCCATTACCGACTGTTTATTGTGACAATTATTCAACCTCCCCCCCAACCCCGGCCCTTCTCGTCATTCGCCTCGCCTAAACACGAATTTCAGCCTAGAATTATGGATATCTCCCATTTAAGCTCGTAATTTATGACTGTTACAAATAGAAAATAGTTATGCAGGGTGTGTCCGCTAGCGCGGTGCCAGTGCCCCTCAGACATCGTGAGTGCCAGCTGCTCTCGAAGCGAGCCTGGAGACACAGCTCCACCAAACATCAGGCACGGTCCCAAGGTCACGGGGGTCATGGATTCAACCCCCACAAAGCATATCGCAAAAATATAACAAATACACTGTAAGGTGACTTTGTGATAGAATGCAAAAGAAACACGAATGAGACAACATTTTTGCGATTTATCCGTTCACCGATACATATTTATTCCGAACCTTTTTTTTCCTTCAGTCAGAATATGGTAGAGAGCTCGACCACGCGCGACAAAAAAACACAAAAATAAAAGAATGTCAAAATATAAAGATGAAAATATTTAGTTAATACTAAATATTTTCATCTTTATATTTTGCAATGGATTTCCGCAAAGTAACGCCTGAATCTATTTTTTAAAAAAGAATGTCGTAGTTTGCTCTGATTGCTCTGATTGCTCTGATTGCCGACAAACATTTTTGACAATAACAGACACTGTAGAAAATTTAGGAAGCTCCACTAAATATTCGGGGCTTTCCCACACATTCTTATTCTTTCTGTTATTAATATACGAATTTCTAATATTAATTAATTTTAAGTGCTAACTTAGTTTAGTATCTTTAAAGGTATTGAAAAACAACTAATACTTAAATATGAGAAGCCGCGGATTTAACACTGTTACACAATATATTATTAAATGTAGTTGACGTCCCCTCACTGTTATCTGATATCAAATTATCGATACCATCTGGTCGTTCCTCTCGTAGAACCGATCTTAAGCTGTATTTCCCGACGTGCTCCACTAACTACCGTAACAACTCATTCCTGCCTTGCACAATGCATAATTATAATACTAACTACTCACAAATTGATCTATTTCACGCCAACCAAAATATATTTAAACACACAGTATCCAAGGTCTTTTTCAAGTTTCAGCAGTAAGTATGTAATACATTAAACATTAGGTAGGTACACTAACAACTATTCATATAGATTTATTTATTTTTTATTATATTATATTGAGTAGTATATTAGTAAATATTCGTTTTAATAGTATACAGTGTGGAAATTAAACTCAGGCCCTGGAGGGAAACTACTTAAAATCCTTAAGCTAGCTCATTTTACTTAAAGGAGACATTCCTTTATTTTTAAAAAGAAACAAATCTGCATTAAAATATTTTTTTAAACTCGCTTGCTTCGCCCGGGACTCGAACCAACTAAAATTTAAAAAAATAAACACTCTTTATTTTATTATACTAATCGGTAGTATTAATATTCAGGATAAAGTTTCTCTAAAAAATATTTGGTTACTGTTCACTTTTAACAAGTAAAAGACACGTAACAGTTCTGTTATCTCTCCAACACAACACGATTAGATGGCCTGCAAGAAGTCCAGACCTGACGCCCATGGACTTCTTTTTATGGGGTCATGTAAAAAATGTTGTTTATGAAACTTGCTATGAAACCGTTCAAGAGCTAAGGATTGCGGTAGAAAATGTTATCAGGGGCATACACCACAACACTTTGCTGAAGGCTACAAGAAATGAATTTCAACGGCGACTAATGTTGTGTAGCCGGAACGACGGGGCTCATTTCGAACAATTTATCAGTTAAATAATTTAAGTGTTACAAAATTGATAGTAAAATAAAGTTGATGTTAGATTTAACGATTATTTTTATTTTTAAGACCAAATGTTTGTTACAGAAACTTTATCCTGAATATTAATACTACCGATTAGTATAATAAAATAAAGAGTGTTTATTTTTTTAAATTTTAGTTGGTTCGAGTCCCGGGCGAAGCAAGCGAGTTTAAAAAAATATTTTAATGCAGATTTGTTTCTTTTTAAAAATAAAGGAATGTCTCCTTTAAGTAAAATGAGCTAGCTTAAGGATTTTAAGTAGTTTCCCTCCAGGGCCTGAGTTTAATTTCCACACTGTATACATAAGTATTATATTTATAACATAAATGATGTAGGTGCTATGCTATGACTTCAGACCAATATTTTCTCCTCATATTTTTGATCCAAATAGGCGCGGTAGTGTCGTTCATTTGGCAACGACACTACTGGTAGTGCGGCTGGTAGTGCCGTTGCCAGAAAATGTTATTAGTTACCAAAAGATAAGGCAAACCACTCTAAAATTTGAGTTTACTCATTTAATTTAATTTACTTTAATTTCATTTATTTACTGATCTCTGTATTAACTTTATCAGATTAGTTGTATTTTAGTTTAAGCATATTTATGTTCTATAAGCGAAAACTATTAAGCTTAAGTTATACCACTACTGTTAATACTTATTTAAGTTTTTTTCGCTCCTCGCATGCCACGAATATTTTTACCTTCTGGAGATGGTCCGGGTCCGGTGCTGAACCCTTGTTTGGGTTCAATATTTACAACACTGCTATTAAAAATAAAACGCCAAGTGCGAGTTAGACTCGCGCATCAAGGGTTCCGTACAAACTCCTACTCTTCAGCAAAGAAATCAACCCAGATGAATAAGGCACAACAATTTTCTGATTTGATAACGATTATGACGTAACTTATTTAGTCCCTCGAACTATTGGCGCCCGAGCCGAGGCTAAATAAGTAACGTCCAACCCCCTAGTGTAACATTGTACTATCTTCTATGAATAAACCACATATTTACGGTTTTCATTTTTTTCATTTCATGTCTCACGGATTTTTTCCTTTACTTGTACTATAAGACCTTGCTTCTCACCAAATTTCATGGTTCTAGGTCAACGGGAAGTACCCTATAGGTTTTGTGTGCATGTGATTCCCTTGGAAAATAAAAAAAAAATTACATAAACAGCTGTAACTTTTGATTGCGTTGACTTAGAAGTTTGATTTATGTCGAGGCTTCAAGAGGTTACGAGCCTGCGTAATGCGTATATGATGTGAATATCAACTCGATAGCTCCACGCGTTTCTGAGAAAAGAGGGTTGACAGACGGACAGACGGACAGACGGACAGACGGACAGACGGACAGACGGACAGACGGACAGACGGACAGACGGACAGACGGACAGACGGACTTCCAGTCTCATTTGAGGTTTGCAACGATTTCGTGCTTTCTTCACAAAACTTGGATTTTCTTCAACACTGTTATCTTTAGGATGGTTCTTTGCTGTAGGCCACCGTCCCAAACCCACTGTCACTGTTGGTGGCATGGTGGTGAGTAGTGACAGATCGTCGACTGGTTCATGTTGGGCATAAAGAACGCCTGTGGACATCAAATGAAGGAGATCGCTCGAAGAATTCAGCTTGGATGGGCCGCGTTTAGTGAATTGGATGACATTCTGAAGTCTGTCGAAACTGCGCATTGTCTGAAAACCCGTCTGTACAAGCAATGTGTTCTGCCTACCATGGCTTACGGTGTCGAGACATGGACGCTCACTCATCACTTCATGAGGCTGTGTGCAAGACGAGAGACGAGACACAGAGAGCCACGGACCGAGCCATGCTTGCCATCAAGCTCATAGACCGTGTTCCCAATGTCCCGATAGGAAGTCGAGCAAAGGTGAAAGACGTTGGGAATCGCATCACGGAACTGGAATGGAGCTGGGCTGGACACCTTGCACCATGACACGACGACAGGTGGAGCAAGGTGCTAACTGAACGGCGTCCAAGAACAGGGTAACGAAGCGTTGGACGTCCAGCGACGTTATGGGCGGACGGTGTTACGGACGTCGCGGGGCAAGTCTGTATGAGATGGCTTTGGACGTCCAGCGACGTTATGGGCGGACGGTGTTACGGACGTCGCGGGGCAAGTCTGTATGGGATGGCGTAGGAGCGTGTGGAGTAACAAAAGTTTGGAGGCCAATTACCCAGCAGTGGGTGAAGTCGGGTTGCGGATGATGATGATGGCTGTCGCATACTTGCAACTTGTACCTAACCTATTTATTTTGGAAAACTTCAAAATTGAGTAAAAAAGTTTTAGGAATAAAATTGATAGGTAGGTACTTAACAGTGTCTGACTCTAGATGCCCTGGATTTTTCGACAGTAAACAGTTTCTTGCCCCAGTTCCAATATGACATGTGACAGCCGGCGCTGTTGCTGTGTGTGCGAGACACTGACACGTGCGTGCGCGTGTGTGCGTGCGGGTGATAACAGGTCGCACGATAACCCGAGGCCGGCGCCGTGTGGCGGCCCACTTTGAGCTCTCTGCCCTGGAGTTACGGGCGCTAGTGGGTCGCTCCCGACGCGCCGCGCTATCGTGTCGTCAAGTGCACGGAGCCCGGGAACGTCCTCGTGCGTGCACTGCGCGCTGGTCGGGCGCTGCGCCCGCGCAGCCTGCCTGCTTATTGTATTGTATTGTATTCTTTATTAATCAAAAAACTTATACTATTCTTATTTATAAGACACTATAAACCATAGGTTTGTCTAGTGTCTCCAGTTACACCGTGTTGTTACACATTTGACAAAAGGTTTTCTATACTAAATATAACTATTACCATAAACAAACTAAATCTAAGTAAGTACATACCTAACATTATTAGCAGCTGCAACAAATAGTAGGTAATATAACTAATTATTATATTTAAATATATTTATTAACTATATAACTACCACTAAAAGCTAAGACAAAAATACAACAGTTTAGAAGTCGTTTAGAATACAAGGATATTTTATCGCAAAGGTAGGCTTGAATGCCTACCCGCATACACACCACATTCAAAGGTAGGCTTGAATGCCTACCCGCATACACACCACATTCAAAGGTAGGCTTGAATGCCTACCCGCATACACACCACATTCAAAGGTAGGCTTGAATGCCTACCCGCATACACACCACATTCAAAGGTAGGCTTGAATGCCTACCCGCATACACACCACATTCAAAGGTAGGCTTGAATGCCTACCCGCATACACACCACATTCAAAGGTAGGCTTGAATGCCTACCCGCATACACACCACATTCAAAGGTAGGCTTGAATGCCTACCCGCATACACACCACATTCAAAGGTAGGCTTGAATGCCTACCCGCATACACACCACATTCAATAGGACATACCAAAATATTCTTCCTCACGTTAAATAAAATCTAGTATTTGGGCTGGCAGTTAGGAAGGCTGAACTGAGGGCGTTTGACATTAAAATGGCGTATCCTGACGATATTATCTGGTAAATGATAAGGACCATAATTATAAACGGTGCAGGAAGTGGCAGCGAGTACGTTACGCAGGAACTGTGTGTATTGACACATCGCTTCGCTGGAGCCACATGCGCCATGTGCGCGCGCGCACGTGGCCGGAGCTCCGCGCGCTGCTGCGGCACGACGCGACTATTGTGGAACAACCACTTACCTCTAAAACAATCAGTTTACTTGAAATTGCATTCATGGTGTGTCTATACAACCGATAAATAAATAAATAACCTATTTGTAGGAAATAGAATTAGAATAAAATAGTGTTAAAAACTTCAACAACATAACATCATAACAACATTGACGACCTCAGTGGCGCAGCGGGCGAGAGTCTGCCTGCGACGCAAGAGGTTGCGGGTTCGATCCCCGCCTCGGAACAAATTTGTGTACGATCTGCAGAAATTTGTTCCGTTGGTCTGGGTGTTTTCTATGTATAATAAAAAATATCTATCTATGTAATGTATAATATTACGTATATCAGTTATCTAGTACCCATAACACAAGCTCTGCTTACTTTGGGGCTAGATAATGCTGTGTGAATTGTCCAGCATTATTTATTTATATTTATTTATTTATAAAAGTTATAATCGCAAATTTTTATTAGGAACATCTTTGATCGCTTGTTTTATAACTTTTACGTAGTTGGGTTCTTAAATTCTTAAATTCTTTATTGTACACAAAAATACAAACATAAAAATAAAACAACGAAAATTTATATACAAAGGCGAGCTTAACCCTAACAGAGTTTTCTTACAGCAAACCTAGGGGTATTAAGAGAGTTTGTGCAATGCGTGTGAATAGTAACGTGTAGGTACATACAAGTCAGAAAAAAATAAAAAAAGGTCGAATAGAAAAAAAATTAAATAAGTAGAGCAAAGAATATACAAAGTAAAATATATAAATAAATAAAGTCTACATCAATGTGTATTACATGAATATTATACCTATACATACTTAAATATATAAATATACATAAATATATATATATATATATATCTGCTATGACTAAAGAGAGAGATAATGCTCCTTTACCTTAGATTGAGATGGGTTGTATGTAGTTTTCAACTTTATTTAATTGTCTCTTTTCAGTAAAGTAGGTGAGGTGGTACCTACAAGTGTTTCTGCTAACATACTGCCTGCGTTAAATTGTCTAAGGAGCCAAGTAATCGACCGAGGGGCTCCACCCACCCAATCCCCTTTCATGTGTAACAAGGACTGTGCCCTCTCGAGCCTCCTGAGGGCTAGGTAGTTGACCTCTGGAGCCTCCTGAGGGCTAGGTAGTTGACCTCTGGAGCCTCCTGAGGGCTAGGTAGTTGACCTCTGGAGCCTCCTGAGGGCTAGGTAGTTGACCTCTGGAGCCTCCTGAGGGCTAGGTAGTTGACCTCTCTAATGTGTTTTGCTAAGCAACTGCCTATTTTGTAAATATAAATATAAGAAAAACATTTACTCAGGCAGGTTATTGGGAACTTTCATTTGTTTGAGATGAGATAGCCAGAGTACGGGTAAACACTATAACAAAAATCATTGGTAGGATTAGTCGGAAAAGAAAATGTTGTTATCAGTACCAAGTACAAGACAGGGCACAGGCAGGGCACAGGCAGGGCACAGGCAGGGCACAGGCAGGGCACAGGCAGGGCACAGGCAGGGCACAGGCAGGGCACATGCAGGGCACAGGCAGGGCACAGGCAGGGCACAGGCAGGGCACAGGCAGGGCACAGGCAGGGCACAGGCAGGGCACAGGCAGGGCACAGGCAGGGCACAGGCAGGGCACAGGCAGGGCACAGGCAGGGCACAGGCAGGGCACAGGCAGGACACAGGCATGGCACAGGCAGGGCACAGGCAGGGCATAGACAGGACACGTGCACTATCGTTGGAATTGTCAACCTGCACTTAGATCTCGTTTCCTCGTTAGATCCCCATTTTCGTTAGATGTCTCCAATCCCATAGCCACCGGCTTGCTGAGACGAACCATGTCTCCAATCCCATAGCCACCGGCTTGCTGAGACGAACCATGTCTCCAATCCCATAGCCACCGGCTTGCTGAAACGAACCATGTCTCCAATCCCATAGCCACCGGCTTGCTGAGACGAACCATGTCTCCAATCCCATAGCCACCGGCTTGCTGAGACGAGCCATGTCTCCAATCCCATAGCCACCGGCTTGCTGAGACGAGCCATGTCTCCAATCCCATAGCCACCGGCTTGCTGAGACGAGCCATGTCTCCAATCCCATAGCCACCGGCTTGCTGAGACGAGCCATGTCTCCAATCCCATAGCCACCGGCTTGCTGAGACGAACCATGTCTCCAATCCCATAGCCACCGGCTTGCTGAGACGAACCATGTCTCCAATCCCATAGCCACCGGCTTGCTGAGACGAACCATGTCTCCAATCCCATAGCCACCGGCTTGCTGAGACGAACCATGTCTCCAATCCCATAGCCACCGGCTTGCTGAGACGAGCCATGTCTCCAATCCCATAGCCACCGGCTTGCTGAGACGAGCCATGTCTCCAATCCCATAGCCACCGGCTTGCTGAGACGAGCCATGTCTCCAATCCCATAGCCACCGGCTTGCTGAGACGAACCATGTCTCCAATCCCATAGCCACCGGCTTGCTGAGACGAGCCATGTCTCCAATCCCATAGCCACCGGCTTGCTGAGACGAACCATGTCTCCAATCCCATAGCCACCGGCTTGCTGAGACGAGCCATGTCTCCAATGGCGGTACTATACAAACATACCTAGGGCCTAGGGTGCCAACCTCATAACATAACCCTTCACCGCTGCTAGTCGGGTAAATAAGTAGACAAATATTTTTATTTTTACACACATTACAGATATAACTACTTAGGCCCACTTGCGCCAGGCTTGGTTAACACGTAGGTATAACTCAGAGTTAGACACTACTCTGGAGTTAAAATCTAATAATGTAATAATAAATAAATAAATAAACTTGTACCACCAAGAGTTAGGAGTTACCTAACCTTTAGTTAAACTTTTTAATTTCTAACCCGCTGATGTGGGCGGGTTAAACCAACTAACAAGAAGATCCAAAGAGGTGTCCATTAATCCATAGTGTTGCAGTTTCCTGATTAATGTTCCGTGGTGTACGCAATCAAATGCTTTTGACAAGTCGCAAAAAACACCCAAGGCATCTTGCGACTTCTCCCAAGCATCAAAAATATGTGTTACTAACTCTACACCGGCATCAGTAGTTGACCTGCCGCGAGTAAACCCGAATTGCTTACAATGTAGCAGGCCATTGCTATTGAAATGCTTAAGCAATTGGTGTAAAATAAGTTTTTCAAAAACTTTGCTGAATGTAGGCAATACTGATATCGGTCTAAAGTTAGTGGGGTCAGATCTACTACCCGATTTAAATAATGGTATTATTTTACTATGTTTCATTAGATCAGGAAATATGCCACAATCAATAGATTCATTGAATATAAAAGCGAGATCTGGTGCGATTGTATCAATCAATGGTTTAATAATTTTAACGGAAATGCCCCAGAGATCTGCAGTTTTCTTTACATTTAAAAGGTTAAAGGCTTTTTTAATGTCTTTTTCATCGACATGGTTGAAATTGAATTTATATTTGCATTTTTGTACATTTTCTGTGAGTAATGACTCAGCGATTACTTGAGAAGACACATCTTACTTGAGCGGTAGGATACAAAGAGTTGACATTAATGGGAAACGGTCCTCGGGGTCTGTAGTTACCATGGGTGTACCGCAGGGTTCTATCCTCGGTCCCTTCCTATTTCTAGTTTACATTAACGATCTGCCTCATCTTGTTAAGAATAATCACGAGATCGTATTATTTGCTGATGACACTTCATTAATTTTTAAAATGAAACGACAAAACAAAAACTTCGACGATGTAAATAATGCAATATCAAAAGTAGTCAATTGGTTTAGTGTCAATAATCTTTTGCTCAACGAAACCAAAACTAAATGTATTAGGTTTATTTTACCGAATGTCAAGTTAAGGCTAATGTATACGTAAAAGAAGAATCGGTAGAATTTGTAGACAGTACCGTATTCTTAGGAATTACCTTAGATAGTAAACTACAATGGGGCCCGCACATAGATAAGCTATCGAAGAGACTAAGTTCTGCAGCATATGCAGTCAAAAAAATCCGTCATCTTACAGACGTTGATACTTCTAGACTAGTATATTTCAGCTACTTCCATAGTATTATGTCTTATGGTATACTGCTGTGGGGGAACGCTGCAGATATTAACACCGTATTTGTGCTGCAGAAGAGGGCTGTTCGTGCAATCTATGATATGGGTCCCAGAGAGTTCCTACGTGATAAATTTAAAGTAATAAATATAATGACAGTACCGTGTCAATATATTTACGAAAACTTGTTGTACACTCATAAGAATATCAATCGGTTCCCCAAAAATAGCGATATACATCATTTAAATACTAGAAATAAGAATAAACTCGCTGTGCCCACAACTAGGCTACACAAGATTAATGTATCTTTTAAAGGACAATGTATACATACGCTTCTACAACAAAACTCCAAGTGAGTTGCAAAAATTATCAATAAATAAATTCAAACAAATTGTCAAACATATCCTGTGTAAAAAGGCTTACTATAAAATATCAGATTATCTAGACGATAAAAAAGCTTGGGACGAGTTTTGCTCCAACTCGAAAACTAACATTCTAACAAGGTAAAGGTTTCTTGTTCGCTTCTTTACTTTACCTTAAAAAGATTGAAGTGGACAAAAAATCAAAGTGATCACTTTATTTCCTAGTTTTACTTATGTAATCTGAGTTTTTGTGACGTGTCCAAGAGTCCTGTAAGGTCTAAAGGAAATAAAGCACTTTGAATTTTGAATTTTGAACTCTGGGTCAGTAATGTCAAAATCACAGAATTAAACAATTTAGGTTATGATAAGTTGGTTGAGTTTGTGGCATTCATTGATAACTGTTTCATGTTGTATTGATTTGGAACTGAACAATGATAAATGAATGGTTTTTGTCAGATGATGATGAAGAAATCATCGAATGCATTAGTTCGGTCTTTTATAATATTATAGAATTGGAGAACTTTTGTTTTCTATTCCTAATGTGTTTGTATTTCGCTACCGCGTCGCACTCGCACACTAGGTACCAAAATGTCCCTATGTGGAAAATTTGGGAGCGTAACTGAGGTTTCCTTTCCATTTTTAAAATAAAACACCATAATGCAACAAGAATGAACAGCAACTAGGTATCCTGTAGCAATGCTTACGGTAGATATTGTATACTCATTGATAGCAATGACAGAACAGAACACAACCACAAACACAACAAGCAAGAGTCATTCATTACATTATAATGCGAACAAGAACCACGTGTCATTCCAAATCTGACAGAAAGGAATAGACTTACAAATTCAAAGTACTGTGGAGCGAAAGAGAGCAATACACTCGAATCATTCAGCATTCCTCCTACTATATTTGGCCGGATGTAAAAAGAATGAATGAACATGACAATACTGCGACGGGTCGGTCGAGTGGCCCCGCCGCCTGTCACACGGTCGCAGAGGATAGGGAGAGCGGCCCTCGCAATACCGACACTCCTCCTCCTCTGCGACCCCACTGCGTCCGCCATCAAACGTTGGCGTCCCCGCTAAGGCCGCGGAAGGCAGGGAGAGCGGCGCACCTCAATACCGGCACTCCTCTCCCGCTGCGGTTTCCATCTCCCTGCGACAATGCTGCCCATACAGCACAGCCGCCCGCCTCAGTCACGGTGCCGCCCGTACAGCACCGCAACTAACTACCACTCCAATTGGGGTTAGAGCGCGAACCCAGAGGATCGATCCATCCCGGGGCCGGCCATGTCGCCGCCTGCGTTGGCACGGCCCCATAGGTTCCTCTTAGCTTCATCGCTTCATAGCTTCATCGCAGCTTAGTCTGCGATTACTAAGCCCCCAAAGATTTTTGATAACGATTGCAAGATTGATCACGGTTCACGAGGTTTATTGCCCGAAGATTTAGTCCGGTGTCAGTCATGGTGGTCGGGACCCAACTGGTTGTTGAACCCTCGTGAAGAATGGCCGCAAAATTCGTACGCTGCAAATAATGAGTCCGCCTTCGAAGAGCGAAGAATATTGACGTTTATTACAGAAAGCAACATCGTTTTTGTCGACGGACTGATGAACAAGTTCTCGTCATTTTCGCGCATCGTTAATATCGTCGCCTACTGTTACCGATTCGCTAAAAACTTAAAAGTACCAGTGAAATCAACCGGTGTGTTGTCAGCTATCGAAACTAACCATGCGTTGCAGTACTTAGTAAAGCATGTACAGGAAATCGTGTTTGCGTCGGAACTCCGTATACTGAATAAAGGCACCCCCAATTTGCTCCTGAAAGTCTTAAGAAAACTATGTCCCTTTGTAGATGCAAATGGGTTGCTCAGGGTGGGCGGCCGCCTCGCGCACAGCGATCTTAGTTATAGCCAGAAGCATCCGCTGCTGCTTCCTCGAAATCACCGTCTCACCTATCTACTAATAGACGAGTACCATAGGAAATTTTTACACCCAGGACCGCAGACATTACAGAGTCTCCTTGCACAGGATTTTTGGATCCTCTCGTCAAAGCGAGCTATTCGTTCCGTGGTGTCGTCTTGCGTCAAGTGCTTTCGTGCAAAACCAAGACTGTCCGCGCCTCCCCGGATGGGAAATTTGCCGGGTTACCGTCTAAGTCAACTTAAACCATTTTCTGTTAATAAGAAAATTAAAATTGTACATAATTATATTATTATTCTTTAATTTGTTAGGATCTTTCTGCCTAGGAATATTAGGTAGGTAGCTTCTCAATTAACTTGGTGTTACACGAAAGTGTAACATTACAACACGCAGCAGCCTCCTCAGCACACCGACGGGCACAGTAGCACCATGTCATCCGCATAGTTAATGTTGTTGTTCTGACCATCGATGGGCATGCATGCTGCTGAGCTCGTCGATGAGCTCATTCACGTAAAGGCAGAAAAGCTTCGGCGAAGATACGCCGCCCTGTCTTACCCCACATTCCAGTCTGTACGTGTCTGAAAGGAAGTGCCTCTAAATATTCGGTCACTAGAGAGATATAAAAACATCTTTAATTTTATCGACAAATTTCCGGTTTAGGGATTGTTCCCTATACTTGTGCAATAAGACCTTGCTTCTTGCCGAATTTCAGTACTCTAGGTTAACGGTAAGTACCCTCTAGGTTTCCGGTACAAGGCGTGAATAGAAATATTTTTTGGTTATAAAGTACAAACTTCCAGTTTTTGGTTATAAAGTACAAACTTGCAGTTTTCAGATTTTTCCTATAATTGTGTTTTATGACCTTCTTGCTAATTTCATGATTCTTGGTCAATGGGAAGTACCCTATAGGTTTTGTGTGCGTGTGATTCTCAAGGAAATTTCAAAACATTTGGGCATAAACGACTAATACAATAGTTGTGTCGACGCGACGCAGGAAAAACTCCTGCGTCGACACAATTATTATTGAAAATGTAAGCCAAACAAGGAGCAAAACCCAATCTTGTCCGTGAGCCCCTTAACAAAAGGTAGGTATGTGACGGCTCTCTCGACGGTAGGTGGCCGTTTTCTTGCAGACATGTTGGCAATGCGGAAGCTCTGTCTCCAGCCGCAATTCTGTTCCAGTACCCTCTTGACATGTAGTATCTCACTGTCAATAAATTGAGGGTCGCATAGCCTTAGAGCTCTATTTATAAGGGTGCGTATAAGCTAGGTGTGAGGGATGATGGTGCGACTCAGCCTTTAGGTACCTATCAGTGTTATTTATTATTTATTCACTTAAAAACAATCAAAATTACAGCTTGGTTAAACATGTCTGAAATCCTATTATATCTGTGTGTGGGTTTGCGATAGACTGTGTGCAGTGTGTCCTCAAACATCGAGAAGAGGCAGAGCTCCGTCTTTCTCACTCTCTCGCTACTGTGAATGTTGTTTGTGGATGTTCGGTGTACCAACAGCGTGTTAGTTTGGTCTTTCTATAAAAATAATGGCTCATGGACAAATGCTTTTATGACGTTAAGGAATATTGTAGGATCGATACCGGTTAGTCATCATTACATTACCTCATGGCAACCGGGAATCCACTTTATTAATATGGAAATGTTAAAAAGCTTCGTGTATGAAACGAATAAAACAGGCGAGGTATAAATTAATGTTATAGGGCAGTGGTGCGTGGCAGAACGCGTTTGTTCAACTCAGACATGATTAGTGCGAGGCGAGGGCGCAGCGCCTGCTCCCCGCGGACCTGCACCCCCGCCTGCTCCCCGCGGCCCTGCACCCCACTTGCTCCCGGGACCCTGCGCCCCGCCTGCTCCCCGCGGCCCTGCGCCCCTGCCTGCTCCCCACGGACCTGCACCCCCGTCTGCTCTCGGGACCCTGAACCCCCGCTTGCTCCCGGGACCCTGCACCCCCGCCTGCTCCCAGGACCCTGCGCCCCCACCTGCTCCCCACGGACCTGCACCCCCGCCTGCTCCCGGAACCCTGTGCGTGTGGGGGGGGGGTTGCAGGTCCGCGGGGAGCAGGCGGGGGCCTGCTCCCCGCGGACCTGCAACCCCTCCCCCCGCTCCCCGCGACCTTGCACCCCCGCCTGCTCCCCGCGGCCCTGCACCCCACTTGCTCCCGGGACCCTGCGCCCCCGCCTGCTCCCCGCGGACCTGCACCCCCGTCTGCTCTCGGGACCCTGAACCCCCGCTTGCTCCCGGGACCCTGCGCCCCTGCCTGCTCCCCGCGGACCTGCACCCCCGTCTGCTCTCGGGACCCTGAACCCCCGCTTGCTCCCGGGACCCTGCACCCCGGCCTGCTCCCGGGACCCTGCACGCCCCGGCTGCTCCCCGTGACCCTGCACCCCCCGGCTGCTCCCCGCGGCCCTGCACCCCACTTGCTCCCGGGACCCTGCGCCCCCGCCTGCTCCCCGCGGACCTGCACCCCCGTCTGCTCTCGGGACCCTGAACCCCCGCTTGCTCCCGGGACCCTGCGCCCCCGCCTGCTCCCCGCGGACCTGCACCCCCGTCTTCTCTCGGGACCCTGTACCCCCGCTTGCTCCCGGGACCCTGCGCCCCCGCCTGCTCCCCGCGGACCTGCACCCCCGTCTGCTCTCGGGACCGCCCCGCTTGCTCCCGGGACCCTGCACCCCGGCCTGCTCCCCGCGGACCTGCACCCCCGTCTGCTCTCGGGACCCTGAACCCCCGCTTGCTCCCGGGACCCTGCGCCCCCGCCTGCTCCCCGCGGACCTGCACCCCCGTCTGCTCTCGGGACCCCCCCGCTTGCTCCCGGGACCCTGCACCCCGGCCTGCTCCCGTGACCCTGCACCCCCCGGCTGCTCCCCGCGACCCCGCGACGGAAAGGGGACATGTTTTTTATTTATTCTTTCTTATTTATTTCTCTTTTATTCATTTAATTGTAATAAATATTTATTTATTAGCAAGGTCAGGGCCCGCGCCGCCCGCCCAGCCCCACCGCGCTGTACTGTGAAGTGGGGCTCAAGGCGCGCCCCTCGGTCTCGCCCCTGGCCACTGCGCTACCCGTACCCCACTGGCTCAGTGAGCGCGCGGGCCCTGGCGGCCCCTGGCCACTGCGCTACCCGTACCCCACTGGCTCAGTGAGCGCGCGGGCCCTGGCGGCCCCTGGCCACTGCGCTACCCGTACCCCACTGGCTCAGTGAGCGCGCGGGCCCTGGCGGCCCCTGGCCACTGCGCTACCCGTACCCCACTGGCTCAGTGAGCGCGCGGGCCCTGGCGGCCCCTGGCCACTGCGCTACCCGTACCCCACTGGCTCAGTGAGCGCGCGGGCCCTGGCGGCCCCTGGCCACTGCGCTACCCGTACCCCACTGGCTCAGTGAGCGCGCGGGCCCTGGCGGCCCCTGGCCACTGCGCTACCCGTACCCCACTGGCTCAGTGAGCGCGCGGGCCCTGGTGACCCCTGGCCACTGCGCTACCCGTACCCCACTGGCTCAGTGAGCGCGCGGGCCCTGGCGGCCCCTGGCCACTGCGCTACCCGTACCCCACTGGCTCAGTGAGCGCGCGGGCCCTGGCGGCCCCTGGCCACTGCGCTACCCGTACCCCACTGGCTCAGTGAGCGCGCGGGCCCTGGCGGCCCCTGGCCACTGCGCTACCCGTACCCCACTGGCCCGGGACTAGCCAGCTGGCCAGTGGCCCAGCCAGGGTCCGTAGCTTTCTCTCAGTGCTACGGCGTGCTGCGGACCTCACCCCAGCATTATTCAAGACATCTTCGATTCAGAAATCACTCACATTTATTTCTTTATGCTACAATACATACATAAACTAAATCTAAAACTAATCTCAAGAACAAGTCAAATTTAAAAAGGATAATTTTGATAATAAATAATGCTGGACAATTCACACAGCATTATCCAGCCCCAAGGTAAGCAGAGCTTGTGTTATGGGTACTAGATAAGTGATATGTTTAATATACCTATTACAATACATTGATAAATTTTACTGTACATAGAAAACGACCAGAACACCCGGAACAATTACCTGCAGATCGTACAAATATTTGTCCCAGAGCGGGAATCGAACCCGCAACCTCTTGCGTCATAAGAACTGAAGTAGGTACCTGCTGGTTGACTATCTACACTGAAGTAGGTACCTGCTGGTTGACTATCTACACTGAAGTAGGTACCTGCTGGTTGACTATCTACACTGAAGTAGGTACCTGCTGGTTGACTATCTACACTGAAGTAGGTTCCTGCTGGTTGACTATCTACACTGAAGTAGGTACCTGCTGGTTGACTATCTACACTGAAGTAGGTACCTGCTGGTTGACTATCTACACTGAAGTAGGTACCTGCTGGTTGATTATCTACACTGAAGTAGGTTCCTGCTGGTTGATTATCTACACTGAAGTAGGTACCTGCTGGTTGATTATCTACACTTAATTTTTTGTTCACTCGCAAAACAAGTGGAAAGTATTGTTGAGATGCTCGCCTGTTAGTAACATGATGAGCTTAGGGTCTGAGTGCTGCAGTGTTCCGGTGTTGGCACAATCTGTTCAAATACACGACATACATGAGACTGGAACACGCGCTACAGGTCGGGCCGCGCCGCCGCCGCCGCGCTACAGGTCGGGCCGCGCCGCCGCCGCCGCGCTACAGGTCGGGCCGCGCCGCCGCCGCCGCGCTACAGGTCGGGCCGCGCCGCCGCCGCCGCGCTACAGGTCGGGCCGCGCCGCCGCCGCCGCGCTACAGGTCGGGCCGCGCCGCCGCCGCCGCGCTACAGGTCGGGCCGCGCCGTCGCCGCCGCGCTACAGGTGCGCCCGACTAGCGGCTGCCCGCTGCTCCGCTCCACTCCACATCTGGCAGACGCTGACGGGTCTCGCTAACGACTATCATTAAACTGGAGTGGAGGGTGGAGGCAGCCTGGCCCCGCGCGAGGGTTGCTTCTGTTTGCTTTGTGTCTATAACAAGACAACTTAGTGCGATAAGTACCTACGTATAGCTGTTCTCTTTCCTCATTGTGGCGGGCGATTGTCTTCACTCTAATGTCAAATTCACAGACCTGTTATCAAATTAATACAAGACCCATATTCTGTGGTCAAATTAATACAAGTACCTACCTACCTAACCTACTACTGCAATACTGAAAAACTTTATCAATAGCCAGATAAAATAAAACTAGCACGAATCAGCCGTCGTTTCCACTATTTTGTGTAAGATGGTCCGTGTGATATAGTCCGTGCGTGGTAGTCCGTGCGACATGGCCCGTGCGAGATGGTCCGTATGAAATGGTCCGTGTGAGATGGCCCGTGCGAGAAACACTCACAGTTGCCACTAACAAACAGATATGTGACGATCGATCCCACTCTACAAACTCACTGGACCTACATATTATACTTATATAACGACTAGATGGAGATGTTACTAGAAACTAGTTTTATACCTAGACCTACGTACCTAATATTTACTGGCAATCGCACCAAAACAAAACGATCACGGACTCGTGGTCACACCGTGTCGCTACACCAGTGTGACTACGAGTAATTTATTTGCACAAATAAAAAAATAGACTCGGTATATAATAGCCGTGAAGACACACCGTGAAAAACTGTAATAAATAAAATATAATTGAAGTGAGCGACTTCTCATCTTCATCATTATCATCAGCCTATACCAGTCCATTGATGGACATAGGCCTCCCCTAATGAGCGCCATAGCGCCCTGTCTTCAGCTTGCCGCATCCAGCATCTGCCAGCAGTCTTTCGCAAATCGTCATCCCACCTGGTAGGGGCGACTTCTCATCTAGGTACATAATTTAGCGTAAAATTTCCAAAAAATGGCCAAAGGTTATTTGGTTATGGTTATAATTGGTTCTATCAAAATTATACATTCTAACCTTGTTCATAGTAGTTTCTATGTAACAAATAAGAAATTAATTTGAATATTTGGGCCATAAAAACACATTCTATGAAATGTGCTTTCAAGGATATCTATCTAAATTCTAATCCATTCACAAAACAAGTTTTTTGAATAAATTACAATGAAATCGGAGGCAAAGTTCAGAATGATTGTCATGCGGCGGCGACGAGCTCTACCTACTGCATGGTACGGGACTGTAATTATATAACCTAGGCGCTGGCGACGAGCTCTACCTACTGCATGGTACGGGACTGTAATTATATAACCTAGGCGCTGGCGACGAGCTCTACCTACTGCATGGTACGGGACTGTAATTATATAACCTAGGCGCTGGCGACGAGCTCTACCTACTGCATGGTACGGGACTGTAATTATATAACCTAGGCGCTGGCGACGAGCTCTACCTACTGCATGGTACGGGACTGTATTTATATAACCTAGGCGCTGGCGACGAGCTCCACCTACTGCATGGTACGGGACTGTAATTATATAACCTAGGCGCTGGCGACGAGCTCCACCTACTGCATGGTACGGGACTGTATTTATATAACCTAGGCGCTGGCGACGAGCTCCACCTACTGCATGGTACGGGACTGTATTTATATAACCTAGGCGCTGGCGACGAGCTCTACCTACTGCATGGTACGGGACTGTATTTATATAACCTAGGCGCTGGCGACGAGCTCTACCTACTGCATGGTACGGGACTGTATTTATATAACCTAGGCGCTGGCGACGAGCTCCACCTACTGCATGGTACGGGACTGTATTTATATAACCTAGGCGCTGGCGACGAGCTCCACCTACTGCATGGTACGGGACTGTATTTATATAACCTAGGCGCTGGCGACGAGCTCCACCTACTGCATGGTACGGGACTGTATTTATATAACCTAGGCGCTGGCGACGAGCTCTACCTACTGCATGGTACGGGACTGTATTTATATAACCTCCACCTTTACCTTTTTTTTATTAAAAATAGATTAATATATAATAGGGATGTTAACCATAATCACAATTAATTTATGTTTAGTGTAAATTTTATGATCATTTGTATAATTAGAATATCGAAAATCACATTTTTATAATATATCATAACTTATTAGATTTATTAAAAATGATTTTAAATGCCGAATTTTAAAAGTCACTTGACAACAGATATATAATCTGTTGTCAAGTGACTGCAAACGCCATTGTAAGCTTATGACGTCACTAGCCGCAAAACAAGCTGTCGCACTGTTTGTTTACTTCTCTGCATTTTCTCATAACGACGAATTTGTCTGTAAATTACATAATATTTATACATGATGGAATCCGGTTCACTAAAGGGGTTCCAACTTAATTATAAATACATACTATTTAACGGGTATTTATCGCATTTATTTACCTATTTTTCCCGACGTTTCGACAGGTTTACACACTGCCGTGGTCACGGGATGACTCAATCCAACTTACCAAAAGTAGATTCGTTGATAATGGCAAACTTTCTTGCAAGAAACGAAGACTTTTGTGGTTCAGATTTCAGGAACGTGAAAACATCTTTGTAGGTACACTTTTACCTTTAGTACCATTTATCTATTTACGAATACATAAATAACAGTCAAGTACATATATTATTATGTTGATGGGTTTAGGCAAATCACAAGTACTAATAACTTGCTAAATAACTTTATTTTATAATAAAGGTGGGAAACCATATCTACTTTCACTACGATGTCACAGAGTAGAGAGAGCGAGAAAAGAAAGAGTGAGCTAGTGTTGTAAGGCGCCAATTTCAAAATTACATTTAACATATGTAATAGATGATTTTCTGCTTTTTATATATAATTTATCATGTTTAGAACATCGTTTAAATCACTGTTTAAAAAGTTAGGTTAAAAAATATCAAATTTATTGTTATAGGCACTTGCCTATAACAATAAATTTGATATTTTTTATATAGGTAGGTAATTAAATCTTACATCGAAGTAATCCTCACAAAAATAGGCGGTACTTGTTGTTATTGCTGTTCTATCTCTTCTAGCAAGTCTTAACCACTTTCTCCTGATTTGCTTATGTTTTGGGACATGAATAAACAATTTTTCCGGTGTAGTAATTGTTACTTTTGTTACGTTGTACTTTTACACAGGCAGGGGGCACTGCACAGGTTTTGTAAAACTTTGTGTTCATTTTGATTGTTTGTATTCAAGTACAAATTAAGAAAACACATGTCCTAATCGAACAATGGACATCACAACAGACAGTCATGTCATGAATCGAACAATGGACATACAACAGACAGTCATGTCATGAATCGAACAATGGACATACAACAGACAGTCATGTCATGAATCGAACAATGGACATACAACAGACAGTCATGTCATGAATCGAACAATGGACATACAACAGACAGTCATGTCATGAATCGAACAATGGACATACAACAGACAGTCATGTCATGAATCGAACAATGGACATACAACAGACAGTCATGTCATGAATCGAACAATGGACATACAACAAACAGTCATGTCATGAATCGAACAATGGACATACAACAAACAGTCATGTCATGAATCGAACAATGGACATACAACAAACAGTCATGTCATGAATCGAACAATGGACATACAACAAACAGTCATGTCATGAATCGAACAATGGACATACAACAAACAGTCATGTCATGAATCGAACAATGGACATACAACAAACAGTCATGTCATGAATCGAACAATGGACATACAACAAACAGTCATGTCATGAATCGAACAATGGACATACAACAAACAGTCATGTCATGAATCGAACAATGGACATACAACAAACAGTCATGTCATGAATCGAACAATGGACATACAACAAACAGTCATGTCATGAATCGAACAATGGACATACAACAAACAGTCATGTCATGAATCGAACAATGGACATACAACAAACAGTCATGTCATGAATCGAACAATGGACATACAACAAACAGTCATGTCATGAATCGAACAATGGACTTACAACATACAGTCATGTCATGAATCGCGACCAATGTTTTGCGGTTAGTGACGTCATTTCAGTTACGTGACAGTTGTTAGTGTTTTAGCGGAAAAATTTAAAATTCCTCTATTTTTGTATATTTTCTTATCGAAAATATTAATATTTTTAAAGAAAGTATTTTTTTATGCTAAACAAGAGTCCATCTTCAAAATAAAAGCAATTCCGAAAAATTGTTAACATCCCTTTGAATTTGATGTCAGCCAGACATTGATCTTACAATATTTGTAATTTGCAAAAACTTATTTTATAATTTGTTTGAATTGTAAACAAAACTTTTTGAGATTTTAACTAGCTTCATTTTTGGGAGAACCGAGTTATTTTTGTGTGTTGTATTGTAAACGTGTACCTAGAGCATAAATTCAATTCTTATAGATGTATTCTCCGACCATTGTCATGACACCTAATTCCCGATTTTTTTTTCTATGTCTATGCCTTAGGCTTTGTACATAACGTATTGCCCGTTTCTGCTACAAGAATATACGGTTTGCATCAGCTGCTTTTCCACAGAACACCATTCCGTAAGTCATAAGCGAATGGATGTAGGGAAAATAGACCATACGTGGTGCCTTATCTTATGGCATAGGCTGCCGAGCACAGTGTTTTGTTACAGCATCAATGTGAACAGTCTATGATGCATCTCGTAGGTACATACATACGCATGCTCGTGGGCTGCACAAACATTCATACGCATGCTCGTGGGCTGCACAAAAAGTCAAAAGTCAAACTTTATTTCTTTAGGCTTACAAACCAAGCACTTAGACACGTCAAATATAATACTATAAACAGGTTTACAAATAGTCATTATTATCAAATAAGAAATAAGATGTTATTGATTTTATTCGCTTCAATTTTTTGTCCACTAGTGGAAGAAGCGAAAAAGAAACCACTAGTAAGTTTTATAAAACTTAAAATTAATACATCATCTTAGTCTAAATATAGGTAATCTGATTTATATACCTATGTCAATATTTATATAAAACTAAGCTTAACATTATTTTCCTTAAATACTATTGTCGGTGCGGAACTGGGCGACATCTGGCCAAGCATTAACATCATTGATGTAATCATCGATGGAGTAATAGGCTTTCTTTATAAGATTTCGTTTTATGTATTGTTTAAATTTACGAATTGGGAGCTCAGTTGCTTCAGATGGAAGCTTGTTATAAAAGCGTACACAATTGCCCATAAACGATTTCCCTACCTTTCGTAATCTATATGATGGGATGTGCAGTTTGTTCTTGTTTCTTGTATTTATTTTGTGAACATCACATTTTTTTAAAAAGCTATCTTTATTTTTGTGCGTATATATTAGATTTTCATAGATGTATTGCGATATTACTGTCAAAATATTTATATCTTTAAATAATTCCCTCAAAGAGTGGCGTGGCTTTAATTTATAAATTGCGCGTATAGCCCTTTTTTGGAGAACAAAGATAGTCTGAATATCGGCTGCCCGTCCCCAAAGCAGAATACCATAAGACATTATACTATGGAAGTAACTGAAATAAACTAACCGAGCTGTATCTTCATCCGTAATATATCTAATTGTTCGAACGGCATAGGCTGCTGAGCTAAGTCTACCTGCGAGAGCATCAATTTGCGGTCTCCATTGAAGAGATGAATCAATATGTAACCCTAGAAAAACGGTTGAGTCTACAAGGTCAACAATCTCATCCTTAAGCATTATCTTAGTTGGGAGTTCTCTTACATTTGGTAACATGAACTTTATGCATTTAGTTTTTTTAGCATTGAGCAAGAGGTTATTGGCCGTGAACCAATCTAGTATTTGTGAAAGCGAATTATTTACGTCGTCATAATTACATTTATTTCTGTCAACTTTAAAAATCAATGAAGTATCATCAGCAAATAAGACCATATCACAGAGATCTTTTGCTAAAAAAGGGAGATCATTTACATACACTAAAAATAAAAAGGGACCTAATATTGATCCTTGTGGGACGCCTAATTCAATCTTTGAGCCCTTCGATCTTTCTTTACCAATATCTACTTTTTGGATCCTATCAGATAAATAAGATTGCATAAGGTCCAATGCCTTGTTGCCAATTCCATAGTGTTTGAATTTTCTGATTAGTGTATCATGATCTACACAATCAAAGGCCTTAGAAAGGTCACAAAACATACCAATAGCGTTTTTTGCTTTATCCCAGGCATTCAATATATGTTTTAATAGAGCTGCGCCAGCATCGGTTGTCGATCTACCCTTGGTGAAGCCAAATTGATTTTTATGAAGTAACCTATTAAGGTTAAAGTGAGAGGATAACTGGGTGAGAATAATTTTTTCAAAGACTTTACTTAATGCAGGAAGTATTGAAATGGGCCTGTAGTTGGCTGGATCAGTGTGACTACCAGATTTATAAAGAGGTACTAGTTTACTATATTTCATGAGATCAGGAAAAACTCCTGCGTCGACACAACTATTGAAAATATAGGCCAAACAAGGAGCAACCTCCTTAATAATTGAACTCATTACTTTGGTTGAAATACCCCAAAGATCCTCAGTATTTTTGATGTTAATGGACTTAAATGTTTTCACTATATAATTAGCATTTACATGGCTAAAGATAAACACCTCCTTACATTTTTCAACAGATGATTCTAATAATTTAACCGCTATTGAAGGTGAGGAGTTTAGAGACCGGGTAACAACTTTAGGGACATTAGAAAAGAATGCATCAAAAGCATCGGCAATATCTTTATCATCTATGAGTATTGAGTTATTAATTTTTAACCTTATTTCTCTATTACGTGGCAAATATACATACGCATGCTCGTGGGCTGCACAAACATTCATACGCATGCTCGTGGGCTGCACAAACATTCATACGCATGCTTGTGGGCTGCACAAACATTCATACGCATGCTCGTGGGCTGCACAAATATACATACGCATGCTCGTGGGCTGCACAAACATAAGGCTTTGCATTGCTCATCCCTGTAATAGCAGCAAGTGTGGCAGGCGGCCGCCGCCCGGCACCCGCGCCCTTCGACTGTGTAGTGTCTACTTCAAAATTACAATACACTATGATAATAACAAATAGCTACCTATCTGACTGGTTCTGTTAAAGTTACGCAAAGCGAGTCGCGTCGCGAGCGACTTTACATTAATATACTAATTACAAAACGGTGATGGTAGGTGAGGTGGCTGACCTTGCTCGTTTTGATTAAATACTAAATTATATGACTAGGTCGCGCTGGGCCGGCTGGCTCCACGGTCCACGCATGCCGCCGCAGCCCGGCTGGCTGGCTCCACGGTCCACGCATGCCGCCGCAGCCCGGCCGGCTGGCTCCACGGTCCACGCATGCCGCCGCAGCCCGGCTGGCTGGCTCCACGGTCCACGCATGCCGCTGCAGCCCGGCTGGCTGGCTCCACGGTCCACGCATGCCGCCGCAGCCCGGCCGGCTGGCTCCACGGTCCACGCATGCCGCCGCAGCCCGGCTGGCTGGTTCCACGGTCTACGCATGCCGCCGCAGCCCGGCTGGCTGGCTCCACGGTCCACGCATGCCGCCGCAGCCCGGCCGGCTGGCTCCACGGTCCACGCATGCCGCCGCAGCCCGGCTAGCTGGCTCCACGGTCCACGCATGCCGCCGCAGCCCGGCCGGCTGGCTCCACGGTCCACGCATGCCGCCGCAGCCCGGCTGGCTGGCTCCACGGTCCACGCATGCCGCCGCAGCCCGGCTAGCTGGCTCCACGGTCCACGCATGCCGCCGCAGCCCGGCTAGCTGGCTCCACGCATGCCGCCGCAGCCCGGCACCAACCGTTACATCGCTTCTCGTTAGATAGTCATATCTTTCGAGGAAACTAAGATAAAGGTACTTAAATCTACCTTTTTTCACTATTCCTTCACAAATGTAGGTGTAATTGCATGACGTATTACAAAGTAGGTACTTATTAACATACATAGGTACCTACGTACCTAGTTAGTATTCCAGTGGACTGCTATATCACTTGACCTTAGCATTTCTTAAAACATTAGCACATGGTAGGTACGTAGTACATGGTAGGTACGTAGTACATGGTAGGTACGTGGACGGGCGATCGCGAGGGCGGCCGCGGGCGCGCGCTGTCTCATCAAATGTAATTAAATTATGAACTGAGCATGTTCGCGCTGGGTTAATGGAAGGCGCTAAAAATATACGTATTGAGTCCACCATCGCTTTATGGTTAACTCATTTAGATGAGGTCCGCTCCGCGCTCTCCGCCGCCGCTCCACGCTCTCCGCCGCCGCTCCACGCTCTCCGCCGCCGCTCCACGCTCTCCGCCGCCGCTCCACGCTCTCCGCCGCCGCTCCACGCTCTCCGCCGCCGCTCCACGCTCTCCGCCGCCGCTCCACGCTCTCCGCCGCCGCTCCACGCTCTCCGCCGCCGCTCCACGCTCTCTGCATCTGCTGAGGCGACCACGACTTAGCGCTCGTATTAAACAAGCGTGAAGTTGTTTGTCGTCACATTGAACTTGGCAGTCGTCGCCATTTGCAAGTCAATGCGTCGATTTGAATCTCGACCCTTGCCGCCGGGGCCTCCACAACAACGCGCTGTGCTCGGTGCTCGGTGCTCGGTGCTCGGTGCTCGGTGCTCGGTGCTCGGTGCTCGGTCCTCGGTGCTCGTATGCTATTCTACTATTGAGAAACGTTTCTGTTCTGTTCTGTTTCTGGAAAGTGCTACGGTGTAAGTAAGCCCTAGGCCTGTAACGGACCTGAGTTTGTTTTGCACGACAACGTATCAGAAACTTCGCTTTTCCTTTTCGCAGTCCGAGTTGGTACGACTCGATATCACAAAACGTGTTCGTTGGTGTGGAGTGATGGAGGTACTTCGTTGTGCGGCGGCGGCAGAGACGTGCGGGCACGTCGCGCGTCGCGCGTCGCCGCAGAGCCGCGTGTTTGGTCAAGTGCAGGCGCGCCCCGCCCCCCTCGCCTCCCTCGGGGCTACACTAATGTATTAAAAAGGCAAAGCATGCAAACACTTCCCCTCGGCTTCATGTTTAGTCAGCCCACAATGTGTAAGCGCATAGCTAAATAGAAACAGCTGGTGACTTCGTGAATCTCTGGACACAATAAAGACTGTCCAGATTCCAAATTGTGAAATTCAGTGTTATTATAACACGTGGATACAGCAGGTGATGGTTAGTCGGCGGAAGCAGAAGCAGTGCCAAGCTGTCCGTCCCGAGCTGGTGCGCGGGGCGGGGGAGTGTAGGAGCCGCGCTGACACGGGAGTGGAGGTCGAGGGCCCGCCGCGCCGCTGGGGGGAGGGGGAGTGTAGGAGCCGCGCTGACACGGGAGTGGAGGCCGAGGGCCCGCCGCGCCGCTGGGGGGAGTGTAGGAGCCGCGCTGACACGGGAGTGGAGGCCGAGGGCCCGCCGCGCCGCTGGGGGGAGGGGGAGTGTAGGAGCCGCGCTGACACGGGAGTGGAGGCCGAGGGCCCGCCGCGCCGCTGGGGGGAGTGTAGGAGCCGCGCTAACATGGGAGTGGAGGCCGAGAGCCCACCGCGCCGCCGGGGGGGGGGAGTGTAGGAGCCGCGCTGACACGGGAGTGGAGGTCGAGGGTCCACCGCGCCGCTGGGGGGAGTGTAGGAGCCGCGCTAACATGGGAGTGGAGGCCGAGAGCCCACCGCGCCGCCGGGGGGGGGGAGTGTAGGAGCCGCGCTGACTGACACGGGAGTGGAGGCCGAGGGCCCGCCGCGCCCCTGGGGGGAGTGTAGGAGCCGCGCTGACACGGGAGTGGAGGTCGAGGGCCCACCGCGCCCCTGGGGGGAGTGTAGGAGCCGCGCTGACACGGGAGTGGAGGTCGAGGGCCCACCGCGCCGCCGGGGGGAGTATAGGAGCCGCGCTAACATGGGAGTGGAGGCCGAGAGCCCGCCGCGCCGCCGGGGGGAGTGTAGGAGCCGCGCTGACACGGGAGTGGAGGCCGAGGGCCCGCCGCGCCGCTGGGGGGAGTGTAGGAGCCGCGCTGACACGGGAGTGGAGGCCGAGGGCCCGCCGCGCCGCCGAGGGGAGTGTAGGAGCCGCGCTGACACGGGAGTGGAGGCCGAGGGCCCGCCGCGCCGCCGGGGGGAGTGTAGGAGCCGCGCTGACACGGGAGTGGAGGCCGAGGGCCCGCCGCGCCGCCGCCGCCGCCCGCCGGACGAGTGCTGCCTAACGATGTTTGGTTTGATACGCAAGCACGGGGAGCGCGCGGCCGGCGGCTCCCGCCCGCCGCGCACGCTAGGGCTCCAGCCTGCCCTACACTACAGTTATCTCTCACCTGCTGTGTAGGGTCTTATAAAACTTTTATTGATCCATTTGAGAGACGATAGAATCAGTTGGATCAAAACAAAACGATATACTTGAGCTGTTTTAGAATTGCTTTGTTTGTACATAAGCATGAAGCTACTCTAAGTAGGTATAGGTATGTAGATAGAGCGCGCCAGTGTCTTGCAACAATCAGTAATGTGCGGTGTTGATTGCGCCACATTGCGTGACCTGCGCCCGCGCGATAGGACGCTCCTCAGCTATCTGGGGTCAGGGGCCGCGCGGTATCGCCCTCCGCCGCTATCAATACAAAATTCACTTTAAACCGTCTCGACTTAGATACAAAATGACGTGAAGAGATTTATATCTGCGAGAGGTCGCCTGTCGCGTTATCTGGAGCAGTTTAGTTATTTTCCGATTGTGTTGATTACGTGGAGGGTGTTTGTGTCGATGGCTGCCAGCCAGCCGCACCGCACCGCACGACGCGGCGCCGCACCGCCCGCACCGCACCGCACCGGGCTCGCTCGACTCCTCGATAACGAAGCTTATCGCGCGCTGTTTGTTCGATTCCGTCCTATCAGTTTGTAAAACCGAAACAGATACATAATGCCTTTAATAGTTATTGTCACCACAATGTCGGCAAAGGAGTTGGAGGGACAGGGCTCCGCACAAGGCCTCCGGACTACTTCACGAGGAATCTATTGAGGTGCCTGCCTGCTCTGTTCACAGTTGTTCAACGGAACGCTGCCACCTGCATCTCCTGTAGTCGGCGAAGTTAGGATCGGATGGAGGGGATGTATGATGACTTTGACGACTAGATAGGATGTAACTATCTAGTCGTGTCACGTTTGACAATTTAAATAGTTCCCTTGAACAACCCGGGACTTGTGGCCAGGTGAGCATGCTCTCACCGACACCCACCTAGTGAGCATGCTCTCACCGACACCCACCTAGTGAGCATGCTCTCACCGACACCTACCTAGTGAGCATGCTCTCACCGACACCCACCTATAGTTCATCCATCGAGCATTGTCACTTTTTGTATACAAACGAAATCAGCTGATTTTTAGGGTTATCACTACGAAATTATGCACGCCCAACAAAATTCCAATGATTTCACCATTAAATTCTATTGGATTTGTTCCTTTTTTAAATCTCTACGTCAATTCTATGTAAAATCTAATTAATTCAATTTACAAGTGGTCATTAAGTGGTCTAAAACAAAGATTAGATCACACACAGATTTTTTGTCTTTGTAACAGTGCCATCCCTAACGAATTTCAGTTTTGACGTCCTGGGTAGCAAACAATTGGATTCTTTTGAACTACGATTCTAAATCAAGGATAACACTATGACCATACATAGCTCATAGAAAAAGCACTATTGTAATTTAGCCGGATTATTTGTACAGAGCATAACGTTCCAATACACGCTGCATATTTGCTTAGCTGCAACTCGTCTAAAATTAATAATACTTTTAATTTAAACAAAAATATATCTAAAGTACTGTATACAGGGATCTACCTAAATTTAATTAAGTTGGGACTGGCGAAAAATCGTTTGAGAACTTAAAAAGTCCAATGTCAAACAGTTACCTGTAAGTTGGAACAAATGAAACGTAAACTCAACACCGAGCGAGTACTGCCAGCTGGTCTTGGCTACCCTATTTAGTGTAGTTTTACGAGGGTTTAAAATTTTGTTTTTTATTTACAAAAAAATAATATGTGGGTATGTACCTTAGTAAAGGCTGACATTATATCTTGTTTTTGAAACTTTCGATATTTTACTTATCTAACTAACCTAATAACGATTGATTTACCGAAAAATATTTGAAGAGGTCTTGTTTTTGCTTGATGATTAACGATAAATGAATGACTAAATGAGACATAGTGTTTTTAATGTTAATAAAACAAAGAGTTTCAATCCCCTCGTTGCTTATAAATCGGGATTTCTAAAACGAGAGTTATTAATTAATGACTTTGTTTTCATATAGTTTGCGTATTTGGATGTTCTAAAATACCAGAATATTGTTACAAATGTATGCTTACAATAACGTGAAAAATCTAAAATTTAAGGTGTGCTATTGTTCAATTTCGTGATGGAGATAGGTCAACGACCTGTATTAAAAAATAAAATAGAGAATGCATAACTTTATTTTCCTCATTTTTCAGACAGAGTTGGTAGCACTACCCAAAGACGCCATTTCCTCGAGCTAACCTAATTAATGAAAATGTTTTTCACCCCTACATCAGCTGATTGAACTGTCAGTGGGTTTGTTAGTAAACATTGACAATGCTCGATGGATGAACTATAGTGAGCATGCTCTCACCGACACCCACCTAGTGAGCATGCTCTCACCGACACCCACCTAGTGAGCATGCTCTCACCGACACCCACCTAGTGAGCATGCTCTGTTAGTAGTAAGGGAGCGCGGCTCGATTTCCGCACCCCGGCGCAGGCAGCGGACAATATTGTAAAGACGGCCCTAATCTCAGCTCTTAACAGAACTTATTTAGTTCTGCTCTGATAAAGTAAAGCAACCAAAACTATGTAATTATTGATGTAGGTACTTACGTAGCCTACCCAAGTACATAAATCATTAAGTACCTACATCATGTTATTTGCTACCTACAACATAAATCATGTGTCAGTGATCAACAGGTTCAATACCGGATCTGATCACCAACTCCTCCGAGGCTCTCTGAATATAAACTTGAAGCTTGAAAGAAACCGTCTGATGAAACTCACGCTCCGGCCTAACCCAATCCAAATCATGGCGGGCACCGAGAAGTTCCAGCAGCTTCTTGGGGATAGTTTTGTTGCCTTGGAACCCACTGATGGCGTTGACGAGACCCTACACAATCTGGTCGAAACGCTGAGAAACGAAGGCATCAAGTTTGTAAAAAGCAGCGTACTGGCAAGAAATCCAAACTCTCGGCCGAGACACTCGGGTTGATGACAAAAGACGGCAAAACCACCCAAGTGACTTCGTCTGAGAGGTAAGAGCTGAACAAGCAAATTGCAAATATGGTACGGCGCGACCTTCGGAGCTCCAACACACGCCTCATTGAAGAGGCGATAGAGCGAAACTGAGGGTCCAAAGAATTCACTCAGCAGCTTGGCAGGAGCCACCTGACGAAGCATAATACGCATTGATTATGCATGATTATCAATGATTAGTGTATATTAAACTATATAGTGGATTTAACTTTGATGCTAAGTTGGGTATAAACTGCTGATAATAGTTAATCATCCCAAGAAATGTACGAAGAGAGGATACATCAAAAGGGCAAGGGCTGTTCTTTATGTCATTTACCTTATCATCCGTAGGGTGCAATCCATTTTCATTTATTGTATGTCCCAGGTAAGTAACTGACTTTTTGAAAAATTGGCATTTTTGTTTGTTTAGGTGTAGTCCACATTTTTGCAGTTTCTTAAATACTTTTGTAATTCTCTGTAACAATTGAGTGTATGTTTTACCGTATTAGGTTGTATGTGTGTAAAGAAACCGTCTGATGAAGTCCACGCTCCGAACTAACCCAATCCAAATCGTGGCGGGCACCGAAAAGTTTCAGCGGCTTCTCGGGGATAGATTTGTTGCCTTAGAACCCACTGATGACGTTGACGATACCCTACACAATCTGGTCGAAACGCTGAGGAAAGAGGGCATCAAGTTTTGTAAAAAGCAGCGTACTGGCAGGAAATCCAAACTCTCGACCGAGACTCTCGGGTTGATGACAAGAAGACGGAAAACCACCCAAGCGACTTTGTCAGAAAGGTCAGACCTGAACAAGCGAATTGCGAAGATGGTACGGCGCGACCTTCGGAGCTCCAACACACGCCTCATTGAAGAGGCGATAGAGCGAAACCGAGGGTTCAAAGTATTCACTCAGCAGCTTGGCAGGAGCCACCTGACGAAGCTTAAAACGCACGATGGGAGGACCGTATTGTCGAAGCCGGAGATCTCTGCCGAGATAGAGGACTTTTTTGGGCGGTTATACGCTGCACATGCCCCTCATGTCCAAAGGGACGACCATGATTCCAGAGCCACCCTGACACGGCACTACACCGACGAACTGCCAGACATCAGTCAAGACGAGATCGTGATGGCACTGAGACAGCTAAAAAATGGAAAAGCCCCCGGTGAAGACGGCATTACTTCAGAGCTTCTGAAAGCAGGAGGAGCCCCTGTTATACAGGAGCTGCAGAACCTGTTCAATGCCGTCCTTCACAGTGGGAGAACTCCAAAGGCGTGGAGCGGGAGTTTGGTGGTGCTCTTTTTTAAGAAAGGAGATAAAACCCTACTTAAAACCTACAGACCCATCACACTCCTGAGCCACGTCTATAAGCTTTTCTCACGAGTTGTCACGAATCGTCTCGCCAGGAGGCTCGACGAGTTCCAGCCACCGGAACAGGCTGGGTTTCGCGGAGGATATGGCGCCATAGACCAAATACATACAGTGACGCAGATTATACAGAAGTCCGAAGAGTATAATCAGCCCCTGAGTCTGGCCTTTGTGGACTATGAAAAGGCCTTTGACTCTGTCGAAACCTGGGCTGTTCTGGAATCCTTACAGCGTTGCCAACTAGATTATCGTTATAACGAGGTGTTGAGATGTCTATATGATGCCGCAACCATGAGAGTCCAAGTACAGGGCCAGCAGTCTAAACCTATCCAACTGCGCAGAGGTGTGGGATGTTATATCCCCGAAACTGTTTACAAGCGCGTTGGAAGATGTGTTTTATACGCTGGACTGTAAAGGTAGGGGCATCAACATAACCGGCGGCGATTACATCTCACACCTGCGATTCTCTGACGACATAGTCTTGATGACGGAGTCGCTGGAGGAGCTGAACTGGATGCTAGACGGCCTAGCTTCAGCCTCACGACGCATCGGTTTTGGCATGAACTTGGATAAAACCAAGGTCATGATCAATGGTCACATTGATCCGGGACCGATCGTCGTACATGGCCACCTCCTCGAAATTGTTTCTGAATACACTTACCTTGGGCAGATTCTGCAGTTGGGTAAAAATAATTTCGAGAAGGAGGCCAAGAGGAGGATCCAGCTAGGTTGGGCAGCGTTTGGGAAACTACGTCAAGTCTTCTCGTCATCCATACCGCAATGCTTGAAAACGAACGTTTTCAATCAGTGCGTCCTACCCGTCATGACCTACGGAGCTGAGACGTGGACGGACACTCACGGTAGGGCTGGTCCACCAGTTTAAAGTCGCACAGCGAGCTATGGAGAGAGCTATGCTCGGAGTTTCTCTGAAGGATAGGATTCGCAACGAATACATCCGACAGAGAACCAAGGTTACCGACATAGCTCAAAGGATTAGCAAGCTGAAATGGCAGTGGGCTGGCCATATTTCGAGAAGAACCGACCACCGCTGGGGTAAACGTGTTCTTGAGTGGAGACCGCGACTCGGAAAACGTAGTGTAGGACGCCCTCCGACCAGGTGGGATGACGATTTGCGAAAGACTGCTGGCAGATGCTGGATGCGGCAAGCTGAAGACAGGGCGCTATGGCGCTCATTAGGGGAGGCCTATGTCCAGCAGTGGACTGGTATAGGCTAATGATGATGATGATGAGGTATAGGTACTATTGTGGGTACTATTCTTATTTACTGATGTGTGAATGAGCATGAAAAGGCTTATATTATTATAATTATGAATGAGCATGATGAAATGATTTGGACTGTGAGAACGTCAGAGTGCTCCGACCTGGAGTGTGTGGCAGCAGCGGGACAGCAGCGTATTGTGGGCGTGGTGCCGGCGCGGCGGGCTTCAGCCAGCCCTACCTGGCTTGGCTAGTCCGGAATCACCACAAACCTGCCCTACCTGGCTAGTCCGGAATCACCCCGAACCTGTCCTACCTGGCTAGTCCGGAATCACCCCGAACCTGTCCTACCTGGCTAGTCCGGAATCACCCCGAACCTGTCCTACCTGGCTTGTCCGGAATCACCCCGAACCTGCCCTACCTGGCTAGTCCGGAATCACCCCAAACCTACCCTACCTGGCTAGTCCGGAATCACCCCGAACCTGTCCTACCTGGCTAGTCCGGAATCACCCCGAACCTGTCCTACCTGGCTAGTCCGGAATCACCCCGAACCTGTCCTACCTGGCTTGTCCGGAATCACCCCGAACCTGCCCTACCTGGCTAGTCCGGAATCACCCCAAACCTACCCTACCTGGCTAGTCCGGAATCACCCCGAACCTGTCCTACCTGGCTAGTCCGGAATCACCCCGAACCTGTCCTACCTGGCTAGTCCGGAATCACCCCGAACCTGTCCTACCTGGCTTGTCCGGAATCACCCCGAACCTGCCCTACCTGGCTAGTCCGGAATCACCCCGAACCTGTCCTACCTGGCTTGTCCGGAATCACCCCAAACCTACCCTACCTGGCTAGTCCGGAATCACCCCGAACCTGTCCTACCTGGCTAGTCCGGAATCACCCCGAACCTGTCCTACCTGGCTAGTCCGGAATCACCCCGAACCTGTCCTACCTGGCTTGTCCGGAATCACCCCAAACCTACCCTACCTGGCTAGTCCGGAATCACCCCGAACCTGTCCTACCTGGCTAGTCCGGAATCACCCCGAACCTGTCCTACCTGGCTAGTCCGGAATCACCCCGAACCTGTCCTACCTGGCTTGTCCGGAATCACCCCAAACCTACCCTACCTGGCTAGTCCGGAATCACCCCGAACCTGTCCTACCTGGCTAGTCCGGAATCACCCCGAACCTGCCCTACCTGGCTAGTCCGGAATCACCCCGAACATGTCGTACCTGGCTAGTCCGGAATCACCCCGAACCTGTCCTACCTGGCTAGTCCGGAATCACCCCGAACCTGTCCTACCTGGCTAGTCCGGAATCACCCCAAACCTACCCTACCTGGCTAGTCCGGAATCACCCCGAACCTGTCCTACCTGGCTAGTCCGGAATCACCCCGAACCTGTCCTACCTGGCTAGTCCGGAATCACCCCGAACCTGTCCTACCTGGCTAGTCCGGAATCACCCCAAACCTACCCTACCTGGCTTGTCCGGAATCACCCCAAACCTACCCTACCTGGCTAGTCCGGAATCACCCCGAACCTGTCCTACCTGGCTAGTCCGGAATCACCCCGAACCTGCCCTACCTGGCTAGTCCGGAATCACCCCGAACATGTCGTACCTGGCTAGTCCGGAATCACCCCGAACCTGTCCTACCTGGCTAGTCCGGAATCACCCCGAACCTGTCCTACCTGGCTAGTCCGGAATCACCCCAAACCTACCCTACCTGGCTAGTCCGGAATCACCCCGAACCTGTCCTACCTGGCTAGTCCGGAATCACCCCAAACCTACCCTACCTGGCTAGTCCGGAATCACCCCAAACCTACCCTACCTGGCTAGTCCGGAATCACCCCGAACCTGTCCTACCTGGCTAGTCCGGAATCACCCCGAACCTGTCCTACCTGGCTAGTCCGGAATCACCCCGAACCTGTCCTACCTGGCTTGTCCGGAATCACCCCAAACCTACCCTACCTGGCTAGTCCGGAATCACCCCGAACCTGTCCTACCTGGCTAGTCCGGAATCACCCCGAACCTGCCCTACCTGGCTAGTCCGGAATCACCCCGAACATGTCGTACCTGGCTAGTCCGGAATCACCCCGAACCTGTCATACCTGGCTAGTCCGGAATCACCCCGAACCTGTCCTACCTGGCTAGTCCGGAATCACCCCAAACCTACCCTACCTGGCTAGTCCGGAATCACCCCGAACCTGTCCTACCTGGCTAGTCCGGAATCACCCCAAACCTACCCTACCTGGCTAGTCCGGAATCACCCCAAACCTACCCTACCTGGCTAGTCCGGAATCACCCCGAACCTGTCCTACCTGGCTAGTCCGGAATCACCCCGAACCTGTCCTACCTGGCTAGTCCGGAATCACCCCGAACCTGTCCTACCTGGCTAGTCCGGAATCATCCCGAACCTGTCCTACCTGGCTAGTCCGGAATCACCCCAAACCTACCCTACCTGGCTAGTCCGGAATCACCCCGAACCTGTCCTACCTGGCTAGTCCGGAATCACCCCAAACCTACCCTACCTGGCTAGTCCGGAATCACCCCGAACCTGTCCTACCTGGCTAGTCCGGAATCACCCCGAACCTGTCCTACCTGGCTAGTCCGGAATCACCCCGAACCTGTCCTACCTGGCTAGTCCGGAATCACCCCAAACCTACCCTACCTGGCTAGTCCGGAATCACCCCGAACCTGTCCTACCTGGCTAGTCCGGAATCACCCCGAACCTGTCCTACCTGGCTAGTCCGGAATCACCCCGAACCTGTCCTACCTGGCTTGTCCGGAATCACCCCGAACCTGCCCTACCTGGCTAGTCCGGAATCACCCCAAACCTACCCTACCTGGCGAGTCCGGAATCACCCCAAACCTACCCTACCTGGCTAGTCCGGAATCACCCCGAACCTGTCCTACCTGGCTAGTCCGGAATCACCCCGAACCTGTCCTACCTGGCTAGTCCGGAATCACCCCGAACCTGTCCTACCTGGCTTGTCCGGAATCACCCCGAACCTGCCCTACCTGGCTAGTCCGGAATCACCCCAAACCTACCCTACCTGGCTAGTCCGGAATCACCCCAAACCTACCCTACCTGGCTAGTCCGGAATCACCCCGAACCTGTCCTACCTGGCTAGTCCGGAATCACCCCGAACCTGTCCTACCTGGCTAGTCCGGAATCACCCCGAACCTGTCCTACCTGGCTAGTCCGGAATCAAACCCAATTTGAAATTGAAAGCAAAGAATATAGGTACAATACCTACTCACTGCAAGCTTTCTCAAACCATTTTACTGTAGTTGCAAGACAGGTTTTGGTATTTTTTCTAATTAATTACTTAAAGCGAAAAAAACGTTTTTAATAAATTCGTAAGTAGTGAGATCCGGCTTGCGAGCGCCATCTCCCGGGCGTGCGTGGCACTGCTCCGTCCCCGCCGCGCACGGCTCCCCGAGCCCGCAGGCGCGCCTCGGCGCGCTCGGCTCGCGTGCCACGAGACTTGGCTTTCGTTTCAGTTTCACCTCGAGCACATAGATGGCGATTGATGTTCGATGTCGTTCAAATGTTACCAACATGATTCGTAGCATAATTATTATTCTAGTTATTACGTGGTATACGAGGTTTTTTAATGTAAATGCAATATGTACTATAAATATAGTGAGAAATACTTCCTCTCCCAGTAGTCATAGTTTATGTAAATTCATTGTGAAACAATCTAAAAAGTTGACGTGGACGCTATTCATACTCTATTTTTGTGTATAACTTGTTGCTATACTATAAGCCGTTTTTGAGAACGGTCGTGTGTACGCTAGCATAACGTTATGCTGGCGTACCCACAAACAATGGTCATTATTTCTTAAACCAAGGAGGCGCTATTTATTTTACTTTTGCACTGATTATACTCTATTTATACGCTATTTGTTAGGCATAACAACAAACGTGAATTCGGTTATGTGTAGGTACGCTACCATCACGGACACAGTTATGTGTAGGTACGCTACCATCACGGACACAGTTATGTGTAGGTACGCTACCATCACGGACACGAAATTTCCTACAATTATCATGTAAACATTCGGGAAATAGTTTAGAAACACGTTTAGAAATACGTAAATTTCATTAAATTTAATTTTTTAAATGAGAATTTTACATGTTTTACATTACCTATTTTAAAAATACAACAATTTTTAAGTACAGTTTGTGTTTTATTTTGTAGTTAGGCATTATAGTAGGTAAGACATTAAAAAACAAAAAAGAACACGTTTCTATAGCAATATTAAAATTATCAATCATTATTAATCTTGCCAGTCAAGGGCTTGGATCGTCCCTCTCAGTAACCTTGCCAGTCAAGGGCTTGGATCGTCCCTCTCAGTAATCTTGCCAGTCAAGGGCTTGGATCGTCCCTCTCAGTAATCTTGCCAGTCAAGGGCTTGGATCGTCCCTCTCAGTAATCTTAATTAAAAAGCAGCGTACTGGCAAGAAATCCAAACTCTCGAACGAGACTCTCGGGTTGATGACAAGAAGACGGGAAACCACCCAGGCGACTTCGTCAGAGAGGTCAGACCTGAACAAGCGAATTGCGAAGATGGTACTACGCGACCTTCGGAGCCCCAACAAACGCCTCATTGAAGAGGCGATAGAGCGAAATCGAGGGTCCAAAGTATTTACTCAGCAGCTTGGCAGGAGCCACCTGACGAAGCTTAAAACGCACGATGTGAGGACCGTATTGTCGAAGCCGGAGATCTCTGCCGAGATAGAGGATTTCTATGGCCGTTTATACGCTGCACATGCCCCTCATGCCCAACGAAATGACCACGATTCTAGAGCCACCCTGACACGCCACTACACCGACGAACTGCCGGACATTAGTCAAGACGAGATCGTGTTAGCTCTGAGGCAGCTTAAAAATGGAAAAGCCCCCGGTAAAGATGGAATTTCATCAGAGCTTTTGAAAGCTGGAGGAACCCTTGTTTTACAGGAACTACAGAACCTCTTCAATGCCGTCCTTCACAGTAGGAGAACTCCAAAGGCATAGAGCGGGAGTTTGGTGGTGCTCTTTTTTAAGAAGGGCGACAAACCCCTCCTTAAAAATTACAGGCCCATATCGCTCCTGAGCCATGTCTATAAGTTGTTCTCACGAGTGGTCACGAATCGTCTCGCCAGAAGACTTGACGAGTTCCAGCCACCGGAACAGGCCGGGTTTCGCGGAGGATATGGCACCATAGACCACATACACACGGTGAGGCAGATTATACAGAAGTCCGAAGAGTATAATAAGTCCCTGTGTCTGGCCTTTGTGGACTATGAAAAGGCCTTTGACTCTGTCGAAACCTGGGCTGTTCTGGAATCCTTACAGCGATGTCAAGTAGACTATCGTTATATCGAGGTGCTGAGATGTCTTTATGATGCCGCCACCATGAGTGTCCAAGTACAGGGCCAGCAGTCTAAACCTATCCAACTGCGCAGAGGAGTGAGACAGGGGGATGTTATATCCCCGAAACTGTTCACAAGCGCGTTGGAAGATGTGTTTAAGACGCTGGACTGGAAAGGTAAGGGCATCAACATAAACGGCGATTACATCTCACACCTGCGATTCTCTGATGACATAGTCTTAATGGCGGAGTCGCTTGAGGAGCTAAACCGGATGCTGGCCGACCTAGCTTCATCCTCGTGACGCATCGGTCTTGGCATGAACTTGGATAAAACCAAGGTCATGATCAATGGTCACATTGATCCGGGACCGGTGGTCGTACATGGTCACCTTCTCGAAATTGTTTCCGAGTAGGTATACTTACCTTGGGCAGATTCTGCAGTTGGGTAAAAACAATTTCGAGAAGGAGGCCAAGAGGAGGATCCAGCTAGGTTGGGCCGCGTTTGGCAAACTACGTAGAGTCTTGTCGTCATCCATACCCCAATGCTTGAAAACGAAAGTTTTCAATCAGTGCGTTCTACCCGTCATGACCTACGGAGCTGAGACGTGGACACTCACGGTAGGGCTGGTCCACCAGTTTAAAGTCGCCCAGCGAGCTATGCTCGGAGCTATACTCGGAGAGTGGCAAACGTAGTGTAGGACGCCCTCCGACCAGGTGGGATGACGATTTGCAAAAGACTGCTGGCAGATGCTGGATGCGGCAAGCTGAAGACAGGGCGCTATGGCGCTCATTAGGGGAGGCCTATGTCCAGCAGTGGACAAATATAGGTGATGATGAAGTTACTAACTGAAAAATCATACTACACTGTGAATGAATTTCTACATGACAAACTACATTAATTTTTCGATTTATTTTTACACTTAACATTTCTTTTTATTTTACTGACATTGACGAATTGTACATTTAAAAATAATCTTTTTGACATTGAATATTGACATCTAGTAATTCATGAGTCCATTGCTTTGCTAAATGAAGTCACCATTATTATTTATTACATTTTTTGGCGTAGCGTTACATTCTCTATGATACATTACCTATTAAACTAAAAGGTGAAATAGCCTTTGTTTTTATTATAATTTTTTTTTGTAAACTATGACTCGGTGTTTGTTTTGGTTGTTTTAGTAACTGTTGTTTTCTTTTTGTATTAGTATCATATTTGTTTAATTTACCAACTCATTTTATGTATGCATTACCTACTCTGTTTTAATTTTGCACGCACTTTGAGGCATAACGTAGTGAGACTATTTAATGTAAGCTCAACATACCCCCACATGTGAGCAACAAATATATGTATATGGACATCAGAATGCCTACAGTCAAACAGGAGATAGAGAACTTCAGCAAAAAATACCAACTAAGACTCGATGGACATAGAAACCAACTCGCTGCCTCCCTCCAAGGAACTGGCAGCATCAAATTCTCCAGGCTGAAAAGATATAGTATCCCTGACCTGGCGACTAGATACTCGGACAAAGATCGAGAGCGGACTCACTGGAGCACTCTCTCTAAATGACACAGAAACAGAACAAATCGGACAGCAACCTGGATTATTGAAATAAAATCAGATAGCCAAGCAGCAGAATACAAAAGAAAAAAAATAATAATGTAAGACCTATGTACTGTACCTACATTTAATGTAAGACCTATGTACTGTACCTACATTTAATGTAAGACCTATGTACTGTACCTACATTTCAGCAAATAAATAATTATGAATTATGAGAATGTTCCATGATCATCTGTGCTGCCTTCCTGGTCGGTCGTCCCTCTACTACCATGGTGGGAGGCTAGGCCTACAATCTAATTTCTAAGAGAAATCTTTGTCCGCTCATCATCAGGCGTATCGTTTTGACATTACACACCACATGACATTACACAAACACTTTTTGAAATTTCTGTAAGTTTCATACTTTTTGAAATATTTCAAAAAGTATGAATTTTACTGAAATTTCAAAAAGTGTTTTGATATGGTCAAAACGATACCTTTTATTTTATACCCCACATGGGTAGAAACCCCCTTTTTGAAAAAAAATTCCCCTTCCGACCATTTTTCAAAAACTATTATCGAAAAATTTACCTTTCCCCCCCTCCCCCTATCTCCAAAGATTGCAGACCGATCCACGTACAATGAATTAGGCGCTTGTAGATAACAATCTATATTTTACAGGAAAAATATAGAGAAGTCTGTAAAAACGAACAATTACAAAAAAAAACATATTGAGAATGGTCAAAAAGGGGGATATTTTTTATCGAAAGGGGGCTACCTATTGGTTTATCAAATGAAAGGCATTGTTTTGTAAATTTTAAAACAGTTTACGAAATGGCTGTAGGTTTCATCCTTTTCAAAATATTGTCATTTGAAAAGAGTCGAAAAATTGACTTTCCAAATAATTGGCAAATGTTCGAAACCCTCGGCGCGCGAATAACACGCGCACTTGACGGATCTTGTTTATTTCTGATCCCTAAAATAGATTAAAGAATTTCCCCATTTTTTACTTTCTATTTATAACATGAACTTAAAATTTCTAGACATGTAGCTCTACCTACGCACTCTATAAACTATCTTCCATTGTTAATACACAAACACTACTTACAGCTTATTATGGAACAGTAGAGTCTATCCTAAGATTTGGTATAATTTTCTGGGCTAACTCTACCAATAAAGACATCATATTTAGAAGACAAAAAAGATGTATTAGATCAATGTTTAACCTGCACGTTACCGACAGGTGCAGACCTTTGTTCATTGAGCACAAGATTCTAACGCTTCCGTCGTTATATATTTGAAATGGCCCTATTTGTTAGAAAATATCCCCGTCTTTTCCCATACAAGTCTGATTTTATAGCGCGTAATAGACGTGATAACAGTAAACTCCAAATGCCTAAGAGAAAAACAGCTTTCCTACAAAAAAGTGTAGTCTGTATGTCACGTAAAATATACAATAAAATACCGAAATCATTAAAAGATCTTGTCGACATTACATTTAGGACTAAATTAAAACTATTATTACTTATACTTACTTATCGTTGGTCTGGGTGTTTTCTATGTATAATAAAAAATATCTATCTATGTAATGTATAATATTACGTATATCAGTTATCTAGTACCCATAACACAAGCTTTGCTTACCTTGGGGCTAGATAATGCTGTGTGAATTCTCCAGCATTATTTATTTATTTAACAAAATGTATTAATAGTATTTATTTATATAATAATGAACAGCAAAAAATAATTACAACTAATATTTACACTTACATCTATTTACTAAAAATCTAAGCCGTCACCAGAAGGCAGAGTGCCCAGAATGCTGGCAGCATTGCCACGTTGAATGGCAATGCTAATTCGTTGACCGAAATAAAAACCAGCATTCCGATCACCTGTGGACTCTATTAGTAGTTTTGTAAGATCTTTATAGATAACGTGTGGCCCAGGACCCCAAGGACCTAGGGTTTCCACCCCAAACGGCTCAAATAGGTAACCTCTGTCAAGACTAGCGTATTTACAAAATGTTATTACAATTTAACGATTTTATGACAGATAAACTTTGACATCACCTTATCTACTATTGCACCTGCCACTATTACCTATTACTTTTTATTTGACATTGTCTAAATTAATAATACCTTTATTATGTAGATTATAGTTAGACAATATAAATTTTAAGCTATTGTATGTGTACATCTGCATGCTAGTTTTAGTAGAACATAATTGAAACAAAAAACTGTTAACATCTACATAATATGTAACTACATTGTGTTCAAGCAAATAAACTATCTTTATCTGTGGTACCTAGGTATGCTTAATAAAAACGAAAAATCATAATTATAGAATTTCTTAATTACTATCTTCGCTATTAGAACCGGTATTTCAAGTCCAAGGAAGAAACTTTGGGGTTCTATTTTTCGACGACGGAACCCTTGCAATCATGATAATCAGAATTTTTCCTTTATTTTGCCCTTAAATATTCCAAATTACACGTTACAAACGTGTAATTTGGAATATATATATTATATTCCGCTAGAAGTACCTAAACATTTTCGGTTTATGAGTGATGACGTAATAGCGATACTTTGAGTCGATATTTCCTCAACTAAATTAATTGGAAACTAATAATTTTAGGAGTCGTTATGTTAAATTGGGAACATTACATAGAGCAATTTTCAGGCCCTGGTTTTCAATAAAATTGTACTCGTAGCAAAGATATCGAAAGCTGAAAAATGCCGTGACATAGTCCGAGAAAACTGTTCTCGGTGGCGCATGGCGGGCGTCCACTCGACTGGACTCCTCGACTAGACCTCGGCCCTGATAGTCTGCGTGTTCTAACCTGTATGCAGAGTGGAAGAGTCGAGTTTGTGTATCTCTCAGTTTTGTATCCTTGTCATGGTTGAGTTTGTATTACCGTTGCTTTGTGGAGTGCTAGTTCGGACACTCTTGGTAGTTTATGCAAATATTAATATTATAATGGAAGGGTGACGTCATCGACGGGTCGTCCATCTGCGGAGTGGAGTGGAGGCGTGCCTCGCACACATTTCACCGATATTAGCCCAGCCCTGGACGCACGCGCACACCGCCGAGGCGCGCCACAATAATGCAATCAACGCTTTGGCAACCGCAAACAAACTCTTTATTGTGGACATCGAAAGGTAGAAGTGATTGTCAAGCCAATATCACTATGTACCTACCTACCTACACACAATGTACCTACACACAATGAGGTAAGGTTTGTTTGTCATGTTGTTCATAATACTACCAAAGTGCGCATCGCATGTAGCATTGCGCACTTCGCGCGTTTGAGGATGTTACAGCCTGAGTTGTAAGGGACGAGGAGCGTTTGAGGATGTTACAGCCTGAGTTGTAAGGGACGAGGAGCGTTTGAGGATGTTACAGCCTGAGTTGTAAGGGGCGAGGAGTGTTTGAGGATGTTAAAGAATCAGTTGTAAGGGGCGAGGAGAGTTTGAGGATGTTACAGAATGAGCTGTAAGGGGCGAGGAGTGTTTGAGGATGTTACAGAATGAGTTGTAAGGGACGAGGAGCGTTTGAGGATGTTACAGAATGAGTTGTAAGGGACGAGGAGCGTTTGAGGATGTTACAGCCTGAGTTGTAAGGGACGAGGAGCGTTTGAGGATGTTACAGCCTGAGTTGTAAGGGGCGAGGAGTGTTTGAAGATGTTACAGAATGAGTTGTAAGGGGCGAGGAGTGTTTGAGGATGTTAAAGAATCAGTTGTAAGGGGCGAGGAGAGTTTGAAGATGTTACAGAATGAGTTGTAAGGAACGAGGAGCGTTTGAGGATGTTACAGCCTGAGTTGTAAGGGACGAGGAGCGTTTGAGGATGTTACAGCCTGAGTTGTAAGGGGCGAGGAGCGTTTGAGGATGTTACAGAATGAGTTGTAAGGAACGAGGAGCGTTTGAGGATGTTACAGCCTGAGTTGTAAGGGGCGAGGAGCGTTTGAGGATGTTACAGAATGAGTTGTAAGGGGCGAGGAGTGTTTGAAGATGTTACAGAATGAGTTGTAAGGGGCGAGGAGTGTTTGAGGATGTTAAAGAATCAGTTGTAAGGGGCGAGGAGAGTTTGAGGATGTTACAGAATGAGTTGTAAGGAACGAGGAGCGTTTGAGGATGTTACAGCCTGAGTTGTAAGGGGCGAGGAGCGTTTGAGGATGTTACAGAATGAGCTGTAAGGGGCGAGGAGCGTTTGAAGATGTTACAGAATGAGTTGTAAGGGACGAGGAGCGTTTGAGGATGTTACAGCCTGAGTTGTAAGGGACGAGGAGCGTTTGAGGATGTTACAGCCTGAGTTGTAAGGGGCGAGGAGCGTTTGAGGATGTTACAGAATGAGTTGTAAGGGGCGAGGAGTGTTTGAAGATGTTACAGAATGAGTTGTAAGGGGCGAGGAGTGTTTGAGGATGTTAAAGAATGAGTTGTAAGGGACGAGGAGCGTTTGAGGATGTTACAGAATGAGTTGTAAGGGGCGAGGAGTGTTTGAAGATGTTACAGAATGAGTTGTAAGGGGCGAGGAGTGTTTGAGGATGTTAAAGAATGAGTTGTAAGGGGCGAGGAGTGTTTGAGGATGTTACAGAATGAGTTGTATGGGGCGAGGAGTGTTTGAGGATGTTACAGAATGAGTTGTAAGGGGCGAGGAGTGTTTGAGGATGTTAAAGAATGAGTTGTAAGGGGCGAGGAGTGTTTGAAGATGTTACAGAATGAGTTGTAAGGGGCGAGGAGTGTTTGAGGATGTTACAGAATGAGTTGTAAGGGGCGAGGAGTGTTTGAGGATGTTACAGAATGAGTTGTAAGGGGCGAGGAGTGTTTGAAGATGTTACAGAATGAGTTGTAAGGGGCGAGGAGTGTTTGAAGATGTTACAGAATGAGTTGTAAGGGGCGAGGAGTGTTTGAGGATGTTAAAGAATGAGTTGTAAGGGGCGAGGAGTGTTTGAAGATGTTACAGAATGAGTTGTAAGGGGCGAGGAGTGTTTGAGGATGTTAAAGAATGAGTTGTAAGGGGCGAGGAGTGTTTGAAGATGTTACAGAATGAGTTGTAAGGGGCGAGGAGTGTTTGAGGATGTTACAGAATGAGTTGTAAGGGGCGAGGAGTGTTTGAGGATGTTAAAGAATGAGTTGTAAGGGGCGAGGAGTGTTTGAGGATGTTACAGAATGAGTTGTAAGGGGCGAGGAGTGTTTGAAGATGTTACAGAATGAGTTGTAAGGGGCGAGGAGTGTTTGAGGATGTTAAAGAATGAGTTGTAAGGGGCGAGGAGAGTTTGAGGATGTTACAGAATGAGCTGTAAGGGGCGAGGAGTGTTTGAGGATGTTAAAGAATGAGTTGTAAGGGACGAGGAGCGTTTGAGGATGTTACAGAATGAGTTGTAAGGGGCGAGGAGCGTTTGAGGATGTTACAGAATGAGCTGTAAGGGGCGAGGAGTGTTTCACGTTATAAGGTTAATCAATTCATTCATCAGGCGAACCTGAAGCCACATTATAAAGTGCAGATCTGAGAGCGATAGCGAGATGCGAGCAGCTGACGAGCGCTCCGCTATCGCTCCAACACCGCGTGCTGCCTCTCCAACATCAAACTCGTTGAATATTGCGGGGTTTCAAATCTGATCTCGTTAGGCAAATGAACAAGCGTAGCCTTACAATTACAATCTGATCTCGTTAGGCAAATGAAGAAGCGTAGCCTTACAATTACAATCTGATCACGTTAGGCAAATGAAGAAGCGTAGCCTTACAATTACAATCTGACCACGTTAGGCAAATGAAGAAGCGTAGCCTTACAATTACAATCTGATCACGTTAGGCAAATGAAGAAGCGTAGCCTTACAATTACAATCTGATCACGTTAGGCAAATGAACAAGCGTAGCCTTACAATTACAATCTGATCACGTTAGGCAAATGAACAAGCGTAGCCTTACAATTACAATCTGATCTCGTTAGGCAAATGAAGAAGCGTAGCCTTACAATTACAATCTGACCACGTTAGGCAAATGAAGAAGCGTAGCCTTACAATTACAATCTGATCACGTTAGGCAAATGAACAAGCGTAGCCTTACAATTACAATCTGATCACGTTAGGCAAATGAACAAGCGTAGCCTTACAATTACAATCTGATCTCGTTAGGCAAATGAAGAAGCGTAGCCTTACAATTACAATCTGATCACGTTAGGCAAATGAAGAAGCGTAGCCTTAAAATTACAATCTGATCTCGTTAGGCAAATGAAGAAGCGTAGCCTTACAATTACAATCTGATCACGTTAGGCAAATGAAGAAGCGTAGCCTTACAATTACAATCTGATCACGTTAGGCAAATGAAGAAGCGTAGCCTTACAATTACAATCTGATCACGTTAGGCAAATGAAGAAGCGTAGCCTTACAATTACAATCTGATCTCGTTAGGCAAATGAAGAAGCGTAGCCTTACAATTACAATCTGATTACGTTAGGCAAATGAAGAAGCGTAGCCTTACAATTACAATCTGATCACGTTAGGCAAATGAAGAAGCGTAGCCTTACAATTACAATCTGATCACGTTAGGCAAATGAAGAAGCGTAGCCTTACAATTACAATCTGATCTCGTTAGGCAAATGAACAAGCGTAGCCTTACAATTACAATCTGATCACGTTAGGCAAATGAACAAGCGTAGCCTTACAATTACAATCTGATCTCGTTAGGCAAATGAAGAAGCGTAGCCTTACAATTACAATCTGATCACGTTAGGCAAATGAACAAGCGTAGCCTTACAATTACAATCTGATCTCGTTAGGCAAATGAAGAAGCGTAGCCTTACAATTACAATCTGATCACGTTAGGCAAATGAACAAGCGTAGCCTTACAATTACAATCTGATCTCGTTAGGCAAATGAAGAAGCGTAGCCTTACAATTACAATCTGATCAAGTTAGACAAATGAAGAAGCGTAGCATTACAATTACAATCTGATCACGTTAGGCAAATGAAGAAGCGTAGCCTTACAATTACAATCTGATCACGTTAGGCAAATGAACAAGCGTAGCCTTACAATTACAATCTGATCTCGTTAGGCAAATGAAGAAGCGTAGCCTTACAATTACAATCTGATCACGTTAGGCAAATGAACAAGCGTAGCCTTACAATTACAATCTGATCTCGTTAGGCAAATGAAGAAGCGTAGCCTTACAATTACAATCTGATCACGTTAGGCAAATGAAGAAGCGTAGCCTTACAATTACAATCTGATCACGTTAGGCAAATGAAGAAGCGTAGCCTTACAATTACAATCTGATCACGTTAGGCAAATGAAGAAGCGTAGCCTTACAATTACAATCTGATCACGTTAGGCAAATGAACAAGCGTAGCCTTACAATTACAATCTGATCTCGTTAGGCAAATGAAGAAGCGTAGCCTTACAATTACAATCCGCCGCTCACCTGTTTGTTTGTCGACTCCTTAGTGGAACTGGCGGGTGCGAGCAACGCTCCGAGCGAAGCGGCGCAACGCGACCAGTCGTACGGAACAGCCGGATTCTCCGAGTCCTGTCGTACACGTGCACGGATGGCAAACTGAACCAAGTCTTTTTCTCAACATTGAACCATTGAAAAGGTCTTATACAACATGCCTTTAAAACGACAATGAGCCAGCCAGCAACTCTCTGTTGCCGAGTGGAGACGTGTTGGTATATCTCCAATATATGTAGTACAGTTGAAGCAGGAATTGCATTACATCGGAACATGCTGTACCTACATACATAGATGCCGGTAACGACCCGCGTCACGAGTCAACATGCTGTACCTACATACATAGATGCCGGTAACGACCCGCGTCACGAGTCAACATGCTGTACCTACATACATAGATGCCGGTAACGACCCGCGTCACGAGTCAACGTGCTGTACCTACATACATAGATGCCGGTAACGACCCGCGTCACGAGTCAACGTGCTGTACCTACATACATAGATGCCGGTAACGACCCGCGTCACGAGTCACCATGCTGTACCTACATACATAGATGCCGGTAACGAAACGCGTCACGAGTCAACATGCTGTACCTACATACATAGATGCCGGTAACGACCCGCGTCACGAGTCAACATGCTGTACCTACATACATAGATGCCGGTAACGACCCGCGTCACGAGTCAACATGCTGTACCTACATACATAGATGCCGGTAACGACCCGCGTCACGAGTCAACGTGCTGTACCTACATACATAGATGCCGGTAACGACCTGCGTCACGAGTCAACATGCTGTACCTTCATACATAGATGCCGGTAACGACCCGCGTCACGAGTCAACATGCTGTACCTACATACATAGATGCCGGTAACGACCCGCGTCACGAGTCAACATGCTGAACCTACATACATAGATGCCGGTAACGACCCGCGTCACGAGTCACCATGCTGTACCTACATACATAGATGCCGGTAACGACCCGCGTCACGAGTCAACATGCTGTACCTACATACATAGATGCCGGTAACGAACCGCGTCACGAGTCACCATGCTGTACCTACATACATAGATGCCGGTAACGACCCGCGTCACTAGTCACCATGCTGTACCTACATACATAGATGCCGGTAACGACCCGCGTCACGAGTCACCATGCTGTACCTACATACATAGATGCCGGTAACGACCCGCGTCACTAGTCACCATGCTGTACCTACATACATAGATGCCGGTAACGACCCGCGTCACTAGTCACCATGCTGTACCTACATACATAGATGCCGGTAACGACCCGCGTCACTAGTCACCATGCTGTACCTACATACATAGATGCCGGTAACGACCCGCGTCACGAGTCACCATGCTGTACCTACATACATAGATGCCGGTAACGACCCGCGTCACGAGTCAACACGCCACTTACAACACAAAGAGGCATGATCTCTGATCCCCGCGCTCCACATAGAGCTCCGATACAGATCGCATCCAGTGTCTCCACGTACTCCTCGTCAAGGTGAGCACCATCAGTATAGTTATGTAGGACTAGCTTTCCGCCCGTAGCTTCGTTCGCGTAGAAGATACGATTTGTATTGCTCTTCAATCTAATCCCACTAATCAGAAACCAAAGTACGAATTACAAACTTTAAAACTATAAACTTTTACCTAATTTTCATGAATATTTTTAATATCCTGAAACACGTGTTCAATATTTTTGTATTTTTGGTATTTTCTTTAAGTTTCAAGCAAATCGGGCCACCGGTTATAGGAATACTAAAACACCAATAAAAAACTTCAACAAAGAGGGGAATTTTACTTCATTATGTTTTATTATAAACAAAGAAAGGTCTGTAGCTTTAAAAATTAAAAAGTTACAGCCATTTCAATTCGGAGCCAAACTACGAACCTCAAACTTTAATTACCCGATTAAACCCATCTTCAAGAAAATTTTTAAAAATCCTGAAACACGTTCAATAATTTTATATTTTTAGTAATCTCTGTAAGTTTCAAGTAAATAGGGCCACTGGTTAAATAGTTACAAAAAACACCAAAAAAACTTCAACCCCCCATTTAATCCCCTTAGTGCTCGTATTTTCAAAAATCCCTTATTATAGGGAGTTTGTGTTAAGAGGTACCTACCCTCTAAATTTCAGCTTTCTAACTTCAGCGGTTTAGGCTGGGCGTTGTCCCCAGAAAATCGCTTGTTCCTTTGTATATTAAGATTGTTTAGTTAGACTGTCTCCTCGGAATAGAGGTTGGAAGCTGTCTCAGCTGTCAGGGACACTCCTAGCGGCGACCAGGTTGGAAGCTGTCTCAGCTGTCAGGGACACTCCTAGCGGCGACCAGGTTGGAAGCTGTCTCAGCTGTCAGGGACACTCCTAGCGGCGACCAGGCAGCTACGAATGTCCTTCAGAATACTGTTATGAAGCTATACTAGCAAAACAAAATAGCCTGTAAGTTCTTGGAATGGAACTAAATCATAGAGTTCTGGTGAAATTGTTCAATAACGCAGCGACCGCGGCTGAAAAACACGTGGCACAGCTCGAAAATGCCGTACGCCATTCCTAGAAAAGCAATTACCAGTATGTACATTGTTTAAGAATTGAAGTCGCGTGATAGAGCACTGATAAAAACTTGTTTAACAACACAGATGCGTTGAGATTTTGTAGTATTGGTCGATTCCTAATCGCGACCTTCATGGCCATACGTGATTGTATTTTATTTATTTTTATTTATTTGGGAAACAAAAAGCTTATTATTATTAAATAACAAAACATTTCTAAACTAGAACAAATAAAGCTAGAGCAGTTTCCGCTTATAGAACTAAAATAATAACTGATATGGGTAGGTAAATAAAACATTTAACAAAAGAGTAACGTGCCTAATTTAAAAACAATAGCTAAAAATACAAAATTATATAAAAAAAATCAATAATAATTATATGCCTGTCGTCAGCACCCAATCAAGTAGAGTAGCTACAGAAGGAGAGCTAGGATATATAATACATAACATAATCAGTACATAACAAGGATGATATAAAATAAAATAATAATACAGCATGTATTAATAAACCCTCATTTAAGTAAGTTAGTAGCAATTAAGTTTTTAAAAGTATTTTGCCTGATGTTGAATAAGTCAACATTCTTAGAGTAAGTTGTATTAAAAACATGCGTAGTCCGAGGTAGGTAAGAATTTTTCCGATAATTAGTGGCACAGGACGGGACGTGAAGTTTTAGGTAGTTTCGACGCGAAGTTCGACTAGGCGGTAGGTATTGTGATTGTACTTTTCTAAAACTACATTATAATGTACAAAGCGAAAAAAACTTATTTTAATCACTTGTTCTATTTTAATATTTTAGTACTCGTTCATTTTATGAGCTCGATAAATAAGCTTCAGTATTTGTATGGCATTTTCGCTGCGAATATACTTTCTAACGTTCACTTATTATGCAGATTCAAAGAAGATATGAGCGAAACATGCTCTGGAATTATTAAATTGTTGTGAAAAATATGGCGTTTGTGCATCTCAGTTCAGAGATCCGACTTGTGTAGTGCTAGCCAATACAACATTTTTATGTGATTCTAAATCTATCGTTTTCGTTTATTTTCTTGCCTCATTTTACGCTCCGTACAGTTGTTTTGTAAAGTCAGACGTTTTGTAAAGTCAGACGTTTTGTGAAGTCAGACGTTTTGTAAAGTCAGACGTTTTGTAAAGTCAGACGTTTTGTAAAGTCAGACGTTTTGTAAAGTCAGACGTTTTGTAAAGTCAGACTCACGAGGTTATGCTACTCGTATCATTTTAATATAACCTCTCGCCCGTGGTCATAACATTTCCAATTTCTATATAGAACCGTTGTAAAGTTACCACGACCTAGTCGTGGGCGAGTCGTCCACTTCGCCTTGGGCTCAGGGACAACTAACCTAAAAACAAGAGACCTTTGATTCGGGCTAGTCGTCCGCTGGCTTTTTACAAAAGGTACAATCGTAAGGACTTGTGTCGCGGGCGAGATGTACTCTAATCTTGTGTCGCGGGCGAGATGTACTCTAATCTTGTGTCGCAGGCGAGATGTACTCTAATCTTGTGTCGCAGGCGAGATGTACTCTAATCTTGTGTTGCAGGCGAGATGTACTCTAATCTTGTGTCGCAGGCGAGATGTACTCTAATCTTGTGTTGCAGGCGAGATGTACTCTAATCTTGTGTCGCAGGCGAGATGTACTCTAATCTTGTGTCGCAGGCGAGATGTACTCTAATCTTGTTACCGGGAGGAAAAATAGTATAAGTATTGTTGCAGTTCTACAACAATGTACCTTTATGCAAAAAAAATGGTTAATTAGTAATTACAAACATCCATACTTTGGCAATCATAGTAATTAATGTGATTACAAGCTAAGCCGTCGCGAATCTCGCTCTCGCGTTTGCTACGGCGCTAAAGCTACGGTGCTACGGTGCTACGGCGCTAATGCTACGGTGCTACGGCGATAATGCTACGGTGCTACGGCGCTAATGCTACGGTGCTACGGCGTTAGGGCGCTACGAGGCGAGGGCGCGGGCGGCGCGATTAGCGGCGGCGGCGGCGGCGGCGACGGCGACCAGGACAGTTTGCGCGCAGCGCCCGGGCCAGCCACACGCGCGTCGCGCGCCGCTCAATACAAACTTTACTCGCGAACAAACGACGTGCGTTTTGCTTCCTTCAACGCCGTATCTTATTCTACATTTTCATCGAAAAACTTTGTTTATTTTTAAATTTTATTATTATTTGAAGCGGAGATATTCCCGAGGTAAGTTAGACCAGATTAAACCCTTTTTTGTAGACAGTCAGATGCATCGACCCGCCTCAGCTGAGCGGAGCGCGATATCGTAAGTGATAACTCATTATCTGAACATGTCATGTTCATTATTAAGGAAGAGCTGACTGACATGTTGACAGAGTCGCACAGATTTGTTAGTTAAGACGAATAGTAAGGCAAATGACCTTGGACCTTTCCGCGCGCCTTTATGCAGCAAAGAGTGCTTGTTTTCGGTTCAGCATACTATGTAGTGCCATAATCAACCAAATAATAGGATCCTCTGCGGTTGGGCGACGTGTAACTGGTCAGGTTTGAATCACAGATTTTGTAGGTGCAAATATAATAGTGCAAGTTTTTACGTTTGATTTCATTAATTTGACTGCTTTTCGAAGCTAATGGACCTCCAAGCGGTAGGTATGAACTATGTGAATCACTATACTGAATTTGGTACTAATCGAATTTGAGACGCCGATAAAAAGTGGGTTCGAAGCCGCTACACATACACTATAACTAACAGTATAACAACTACACTATGATTAACAGCAAATATTTGGAACCTCCAAGGGACCCTTCAGGATGTGTGTTACAGGATATATAAATTTCAGAGCTCCACAATCAATATTTTCGTCGGAAAACGGGTTCGAAAACACCTAATTTTCTTGTTTTTGCCTTAGTATGTGCCTTGATTAATAATTAAAGGTTTTGTGCCACAGATTTAGTTATAAGTTGTCGAGTCGTGTTATTTGCTGGTTATGCAGGTTCGGATAACACGACGTGTGAATGTTTTGTGAATGAAGCGAGCGAGAAGGGATCCAGGATCTCATTTGAGTTTGATGGCTTTCTAAATAATGTTGTATGGGACGTCTCTCAAATGGTAATTAACAAAGTTTACATATGTAATAATTTTATATTTTTTTTTGTTTGTTTTGATGGTGCAATATAGTTGCAATCTATGTATTTATAATTATCATGATAAAATCAGTGATTTCACCAAAACTGACAAAAAAAAACAATGCTAAAATGATCCATTTCTTTTTACCATTTAATTGCAAAAAACGGGTATTTCTTACAATTTAGTATTTTATGAAATACCTGTTGTTTTATGAACGTATACGAACTTAAATAATGTCAAGTTTCATTAAATAAATAAATAATAATAAATAATGCCGGACAATTCACACAGCATTATCTAGCCCCAAGGTAAGCAGAGCTTGTGTTATGGGTAGGTACTAGATAACTGATATACATAATATAATACAATACATAGATCGATATTTTTTATTATATATAGAAAACGACCAGAACACTCTGAACAAATGTCTGCAGATCGTACACACATTTGTTCCGAGGCGGGAATCGAACCCGCAACCTTCTGCGTCGCAGGCAGACCTTCGCCCACCGCGCCACATCGGTCGTCATTAGAATTCATTCAGCCGTTTCAGCGCGATGCGCGTCCAGGCGGCCAGGCGGCCAGGCGGCCAGGCGGCCAGGCGGCCAGGCGGCCAGGCGGCCAGGCGGCCAGGCGGCCAGGCGGCCAGGCGGCCAGGTAGCACATTCACAGACACAAATACTTTTGACGAACCCTTCAAAATTAATTTTGAAATGTACCTGTAGTTTATAGAATTGAACCTGTTACACTTGTATTATAATATAAGTGGATGTTTCTTAATTCCATGATCTAGGGCCATATCCATACCCCGGTGCTCTGATACCATATCTATACCCCGGTGCTCTGATACCATATCCATACCCCGGTGCTCTGATACCATATCCATACCCCGGTGCTCTGATACCATCATATCCATACCCCGGTGCTCTGATACCATATCCATTCCCCGGTGCTCTGATACCATATCCATACCCCGGTGCTCTGATACCATATCCATACCCCGGTGCTCTGATGCTTGAGGCCGAAGCCAACATCACGGAAGCCCCTAATGAGGCCAAAGACAAAGGCTTTTAAGCCTGTGCTGCATTAAAATACATGCAGCACAGGCTAACAGATCTGTGTCGTAAAGTTTGAGTTTGTTAGTAAAAAAAAAATCCAAGGTCTTTTTCAATTTTCAGCAGTAGGTATGTAATACATTAAACATTAGGTATACTAACAACTAATCATATCATATAGATTTATTTATTTTTTATTATATTATATTAGTAAATATTTGTTTTAATAGTATAATTTTATTATATTAGTAAATATTTGTTTTAATAGTATAATTTTATTATATTAGTAAATATTTGTTTTAATAGTATAATTTTTGGGAATCAGGAGTAAAATCTATTTTTTAAAAAGAAATACAGAAATAACCTAAGTGATTTATTACAGAAACTAGCAAACAGAATAATCTCCAGCACACAAATTAGATTTAAGCAACACAGAAAAACGTCCGCACACCACAATGTCCCGACAAGTAATGAGGGCGCGCCGACCGCGCTGCTCCTTATACAGGGCGTCCCACGGATATGCCACATGGAGGAAAAGTACCTTAAATATTATAGATGGAACATTTTACTGAAAGAAGACATTATTTGAATTTAAAAAACAATTTAAACTGCATTCATAGATATTTAAATAGTTACACGATTGAACCGGGAATCGAACCGGTTACATGAGAAAAATAATCACCTGTAGCTTTATCATACCGATTGAAAAGCATCATCATAAGGATTATATTTTGCTAAATACCATAGTGTCACAAATAAAAGAAAGACCATGAATTTTAACATTTAAAAAAAATAATCAATTTATTATATGCTCAAAATGAGTCCCTTCCTGTTGAATACAAAGTCGCACTCTTTTGATTATTTCGCTCCCTGTCGATTTTTTGATCTTGTTGTGGTGGATATTTAGAATAATTCAATTTCAATTTAATTCAATTTCATTTATTTGTTCAGATAACACGATCCAATTATAGTAAATAAGTACACAGTTACACACACATAGAATTAATTAAACAATAATGGTTACACACACAATAGAACACACGCACACACAATAGAATTAGTTGATATAATACATTTGTTTGGCAAAAGGGTTGATGAGGCTGGAGATCCAGTGCCTTTGGAGGTTACTGCAATGTCTATCAGCCAGAACCCTTATGAGATAGTTAGTGCTGCCCATCACCCTGCATTTTGTAGATGTTATCTTATTGCGAATCACAGCATAAAAGTCCTTAACACGTGCGTCCGCAAACATGCCAGACGCACTGCAATATCTGGGCAACGCCACCATTGCTCTAAACAAATTATTATATAGGACGCGTAGAGCACTGATGGACGCCTTGGTATATGTGACCCACAGGCTGTTGGTGTAAAAAGATTGACAGTAGGATTTAAATAAAGAGACCTTAACATCTACTGAACAATGAGCGAACCTGCGGATCAGCATGTTTCCTCGCACCGCCAGCGCCCCACGCTCCCTTTCTATGTCACAATTATCACGTAAATCAGCAGTGACCCAATGTCCTAAGTACTTTAATTTACTCACCCTGACCAGCTCGCGACCATCCAGATAAACGGGGGGGATTTCGTTGCGGGGGGGGGGGGGGGCGGCCGCGTGCAGCGAAGACTATAACCTCGCTCTTCTTGTTGTTGTATTTGAGCCCGTGGCGTTCGGCGTAGCCCTCGCATACACGCAGGAGCCTCCTCAGCACACCGACGGGCACAGTATCACCATGTCATCCGCATAGCTAATGTTGTTGATCCTCTGACCATCGATGGAGCACCCTGCATGCATGCTGCTGAGCCCGTCGATGAGCTCATTCACGTACAGGCAGAAAAGCTTCGGCGAAGATACGCCGCCCTGTCTCACCCCACATTCCAGCCTGTACGTGTCCGATACTTCATCCACCCACCATACACAGTTATCTTGAGTTGCGTACCAGTGCCTAAACATACTAACAATCTCATGCGGTGTACCAGTAGCTGACAGTTTGTCCCACAGTAACTGATAGGACACCAAGTCGAACGCTTTCGTTAAATCGAGAAAGCATCCGAAAACTGGTGTCCCTCGTTTGGTGTGATACGTGACATTCTCCTTGAGGGCAAAAATGGCACTCTCAGTGGAGAGCCCAGCTCTAAAACCGAACTGAGCGTCGTGTAGCTTAAGGTGTTTATCCAGCTGTTTATCGAGGAGACTATCATGTACTTTTGCCGTTACTGTGGCAAATGATATTGGTCTGTAATTAGTCTTATCAGACGAGTCGCCTGTTTTATTTTTTACAATTGGCACTACTATGGTCCGCATGAGGTCCGGAGGCATGTAACTATGCCTAATACATAAGTTATAAAGCAGACTAAGCACATTAGGCAGGTGCACTCCTGCGTGCTGAAGGTGCTCGATGCTGAGCCCGTCGTGACCTGGCGATTTACCGCGTCGCATATTTCTAATAATATTATTAATATCACGAGCTGGCAAATAAACTAGTGCCTCTTTACAACTGGGCACAGCACCGCACACCTGCACACCAGAAGTTGAGACTGTTTCTTTATAATACGTCTAAGTTCTGCTTGTAGCTCGTGGATACTTTCATACTGGTTCTTGTAAACTAAATTGTTTACACAACCCCATAAAAAAATCTAAAATCTATTGCTTTAAAGAAAATCCGCCAGACAATCTCATTTGACGCAGCTCTAGCAGCTTACCATGGACACGTGTCTTCGATCCTGAACTATGGTTTGTTGCTCTGGGGAAACTCTGTCGATGTTGAAAGAGTGTTCAGAGTACAGAAGAGATGCCTCAGAGTTATTAACAAGGCTTGGTATCGTGACTCTTGCAAGCCTCTGTTTAATAACTCTAAAACATTATGTCTCTACCTTGCATGTACATTAGAGATATATGTATGTTTGTCAAATCTAATCCACAATTAATACTTTACCAAACGCAAGGAGATTATCACTCGACAGAAAAGAGCTAAATTCAATAATTTGTTATACAATCCACAATGCCATAAGCAAATCTACAAGAAAAATGGTTTCAATATGTGCATCATTATCTACAATAAGTTACCAGAAGTAATTAAAGACCTCAATGGCAATTTATTCAAACAAAAGTTAAATAACTGGCTCCTCGACAGATGTTTTTATAGTGTTATGGAATATATTAATTTTAAGTAAAATAATTTTCATTTTCAACTCAATTAAGTATCTGTTTGTTAACTAAATTTTTTTTTGTTCTAGATTATTTTTATTATTGATTATTTTAACACTTAATATGTATATTCACCAACATTTATTTTAATATTTGCATACCTGCTTGCGGGTTGAATACATTGACTTCACTCTAGTTATAAGATCTGACATGTACCTGTAATATTGTATTCAGCAAATAAACAAAAAACGTTTTGATTTGATTTGATTATCTGGGGATCTCGGCGGCCATTTTATTTGTCCATTTGTCCCGATCCAGGGATGAAAGTGTTAATTGCGATAGTTCATAGATGTGCTCTTGTTCTGTCAGTCCTGTACGTACGGCAATGTCAGCTTTTCATTTTCTTGTTCTGTCAGTCCTTACGGCAATGTCAGCTTTTCATTTTTCTGAACAAAATTTCACATCAAATGTTAAAATTTATGGCTTTCTTTTTATTTGTGACACTATGTTATTAAAAAATAATCTTTATGGATTTTGGTATGATAAAGCTACAGGCTAATTATTTTTCTCATGTAACGGGTTCGATTCCCGGTTCAACCATGTAATTATTTAAATATCTATGAATGTCGTCTTCTTTCAGTAAAATGTTCCATCTACAATATTCAATGTACTTTCCCTCCATGTGGCATGTCCGTGGGACGCCCTGTATAGCAAAGCTTTATTCTATAACTTTTTTCTTCTAACACTAAATATATTCATATACATATATTATTTATAACATAAGGGATGTAAGTGCTATGCTATGTAACTCTTCAGACCAATATTTTCTCCTTATATTTATTAGTTACCAAATGATAAGGCAAATATTGTTAAAATATTTATGTACATCTCACATCATGAACGTAAAAACATCTACTCCCAAATGTTGCATACCCCTGCCTTGCAAACTTGTTTACGCACCGAGTTCTATGCAGTTAGCGCGTACTGCCTTGTTGTGCACTTGTTTCTGCCGCTACCCGCCAATGCTACTGAGCTATTTATTCGCAGCCACAGCTTTTGTCTAAAAACTTTTTTCATTGTCCGTTTAATTCCCTCTATGCCAGCTATTTATTACTACCTAATTTGTTTGCCAATCAAAAACCTTCTAACACTTTCAGTACTTATTCGATGCCTAAAAACTATATGTGTTAACAATGATGCCGATTAGCTTTTACTACCAGAACGTCCGAGGGTTGCGCACGAAAACAACTACATTTTATAGGAACATTAATCTTACTACATATGATGTTATCTGCCTGACGGAAACGTGGCTAAATGACGGTATATCCAGTTGTGAATTATTCGATGATCGGTATGTGGTTTGGAGGCGAGACCGTAAGTACAGTGAAACAAATCAGTCACTTGGAGGTGGTGTTTTGATAGCCGTACGTCGCGAACTCATGGCCGAATATCGTAGCGAATGGTCGTCTTCTGCCGAAGATATTTGGGTCACGTTAACATTACGCAATCGGAATCCTAGGTCTAGTTACAAAATGCATATTTGCACTGTTTACGTTTGTAACCAAAATACTGGTAATTCTATGTCACTGCAGTTATCAAAATTTGTAGAAAATTTAACAGAGATAGTTCTAGACAACGTATCGGATAAGTTTGTGGTTTTCGGCGACTTCAACCTACCTAATGTTTTATGGTCAATGTCCAAAGATGGTATTTCGCTAACACCTAGCAGTATTCAAGGCCAGCATCAACTTGAATTTTTTGATAATATTGATACCTGTAATTTGCTTCAATACAATTCTTTTTTAAATGCCAATGAACGTTTACTTGATTTACTTTTCTCTAACCATGACATCACGATCAAATGTTGTGACTCACCCCTAGTCAGCGAGGATCCCCATCATAAATCATTTATAGCTACAGCTGATTTCGTGCAACTACATACTATAAAACCGGTTTCGTACACGAAATTTTTATACAATAATGCCGATTTCAAGTCAATCTGCGCCGAATTAGATAACCACGACTGGCTCACTGAACTGAGTAGCGGTAGTATTGAAGATGCAGTTTCTTTATTTTATAATATTCTTTATAACCTTCGTAACACGTTTGTACAATCTAAAATAGTTTCCCCATCTCGTAAGTACCCACTGTGGTACAAGAGCCCGTTGATCAAATTACTCAGGGAAAAACATAAGTATCACTCTAAATACAAGAAGTATAGAAACGCTTGCGACCGCGACTCGTACTTATTATTAAGGGAGCGTGCGCGTACAATGGAGAGTGAAATGTTCGATACCTACATAAATAACGTTGAAAACTGTATTAAAGACAATCCGCGCGCGTTTTGGTGTTATGTCAAGAGTAAAAACCAATCTAATGCCTATCCGTCAGTTCTTCAGTACGGTGGCCGATCATCGGATCAAGGAGCTGAAATATGCAACATGTTTGGTGAGTTTTTCCACTCAACTTTTCTAGATAACTCCCATAGTACATCATCTAACCCCGTCATGGTAGACGTACCTCCCCAGACATGTTCATTTTCAGCTGACATCTACGATATTGAGGTACTGGATGATGAGGTGTTTCGGCAGCTTAAATCGTTGGATCTCAGTAAGTCAGCTGGGCCCGACAACATTCCTGCCGTTTTTATAGTAAACTGTGCAAGCAGCTTAACCGCTCCGCTCTCCATTATTTACCGTAGGTCATTTACTGAGGGTATCGTTCCTTCAGTATGGAAATCCGCTTATATAACACCGATACACAAAAAGGGGCCTAGAAATATGATTGAGAACTACAGACCTATCTCAAAGTTATGCCTATTTGCTAAAACAATGGAAAAAATTATATACTCGCAGCTTTATCCATCACTTAAGCACAGCCTTGACTCGAACCAGCATGGTTTTCTTAGAGGTAGGTCCACTACCTCCAATTTATTACTATGCAGTGAGTACCTATCGTTACATATGTCTGAGCCCTCTCAAGTGGATATTGTCTATACAGATTATAGCAAATGCTTTGATCGTATAGACCATTTAATCCTCATGGATAAATTACAAAGAGTAGGTATCCGCGGTAACTTATTTCGCTGGTTCTCATCGTACGTGCGCAACCGTTGTCAGACTGTCGTACTCAACGGGTACTCGTCTTCGCCAATGAGTATACCTTCTGGTGTACCACAAGGGTCTTTGCTGGGTCCTTTACTCTTCACTATCTTTGTAAACGATATTTCTTCATGCTTTATTTATTCTAAAATTTTACTTTATGCAGACGATATGAAAATCCTACATCCGATCAAAGACTCTGACGATGCAACCCGCCTCCAAGAAGACCTAAACCGTTTCCAAAATTATTGCATACTCAACAAGCTAGATTTAAATGTCTCCAAATGCTACGTATGTTCGTATACCCGAAAAGCTCATATCCTAAAATTCAATTATTTATTACATAACACGCCGCTGATTAGGGTTGCTAAGATAAAAGATTTAGGAGTAATGTTTGATAGCAAACTCCTGTTTGACGAACATATTAATTCGATAGTTGGCAAAGCATCGAAGGCGTTAGGTTTTATACTTCGAATGTCTCGCGAATTCTCCAACATCAAAACCTTTAAGATCCTTTATTGTTCATACGTGCGCAGTCACCTCGAGTATTGTTCGCAGGTGTGGAACCCTCAGTACGATATTTATGTTTCGCGCCTAGAAAGTATTCAGAAAAGATTCCTACGGTACCTCCAGTTTCGCGCAAAAATCTACTTACCAGATTATTACACAAGATGTAGAAAATTTAATTTTTTGCCTCTTCAGGAACGTAGAACCATAGCCGATCTGTGCTATCTGTCTGGCATTTTAAATAGCTCGGTGGACTGCTCGGGGCTGCTGCAACAGCTTGGACTGAACACTAACCTTAGAACTCACAGAAATCCGAAAACCTTCCATCTACCAACGGCTAAAACAAACTACAGGCAAAACACATTCTTAATCAGGGCATGCAGATGTTTTAATGTTCTCTCGAGAAAAGTTAACCTAGATATTTTTTATAACTCCCCCTCTAAATTAAAAAGTATAGTAAGTGGTGAATTTTTTTGTAACTCTACTTCCTTTTCTGTGTCGTAATCATAACTTAGTATATAAAAGTAGGTATCATTTATGCAACATTTGTATTAAGTACCTATATATTCCTAAATACCTACTATAATCTTTTTCATAGTCGTCCTAAATCTTGTTTGTATTATTTCAGTAACTTTTTGTGGAAATTTGTAATTAGCCTTTAGTACCCATTTGTTTACCTAATATTTAAGTTAGCTGTTAATTTCCTGAATATTGTTAAAATAAAAAATAAAATAAAATAAAAATAAAAAAAATAAAATAAAATAAATCTCTCTAAAATTGAGTTAACTCATTTAAATTAATTTCACTAAACTCTGTGTATTAACTTTATCAGATTTTGTGAATTTTAGTTTAATCAAATCAAATCAAATCACATTTATTTCAGACACAGTAAGTAGTTACACATACATAGTAAGTAGTTACACATACACAGTCCATAAAACAATAATAAAAAATAAGACTTACACAGAAAATATTATACTAACAATTACACTAATAGTTTAAGCATATTTACGTTCTATAAGTTCTATAAGCAAAAACTGTTAAGCTTTAGTTATACCACTACTGTTACTACTTATTTAAGTATTTTATAAGCTGTTTGTTTTCCACCTAAATAAATAAATAAAACATCAAGAGAAACTTTCTCCTGATCCTGAGTTGGTGAGACCGCATTTCAGTAATGTTTGCTGAAGCGAGTTGCCTTCACTTCTGACTTCGTTCTACATGAGAGAAGGCAACTCTGCCGCTACAGGCACCCATAATAGTACTCTCATCCCGCCTCATAGTTTACTTACCTCGTTACATTATGACTTCGTTCTACATGAGAGAAGGCAACTCTGCCGCTACAGGCACCCATAATTGTACTCTCATCCCGCCTCATAGTTTACTTACCTCGTTACGTGTCATTGTGACTTCGTTCTACATAAGAGAGGGCAACTCTGCCGCTACAGGCACCCATAATTGTACTCTCATCCCGCCTCATAGTTTACTTACCTCGTTACATGTCATTGTGACTTCGTTCTACATGAGAGAAGGCAACTCTGTCGCTACAGGCACCCATAATTGTACTCTCATCCCGCCTCATAGTTTACTTACCTCGTTACGTGTCATTGTGACTTCGTTCTACATAAGAGAGGGCAACTCTGCCGCTACAGGCACCCATAATTGTACTCTCATCCCGCCTCATAGTTTACTTACCTCGTTACATGTCATTGTGACTTCGTTCTACATGAGAGAGGGCAACTCTGCCGCTACAGGCACCCATAATTGTACTCTCATCCCGCCTCATAGTTTACTTACCTCGTTACATGTCATTGTGACTTCGTTCTACATGAGAGAGGGCAACTCTGCCGCTACAGGCACCCATAATTGTACTCTCATCCCGCCTCATAGTTTACTTACCTCGTTACATGTCATTGTGACTTCGTTCTACATGAGAGAAGGCAACTCTGTCGCTACAGGCACCCATAATTGTACTCTCATCCCGCCTCATAGTTTACTTACCTCGTTACATTGTGAGTTCGTTCTACATGAGAGAGGGCAACTCTGCCGCTACAGGCACCCATAATTGTACTCTCATCCCGCCTCATAGTTTACTTACCTCGTTACATGTCATTGTGACTTCGTTCTACATGAGAGAAGGCAACTCTGCCGCTACAGGCACCCATAATTGTACTCTCATCCCGCCTCATAGTTTACTTACCTCGTTACATGTCATTGTGACTTCGTTCTACATGAGAGAAGGCAACTCTGTCGCTACAGGCACCCATAATAGTACTCTCATCCCGCCTCATAGTTTACTTACCTCGTTACATTGTGAGTTCGTTCTACATGAGAGAGGGCAACTCTGTCGCTACAGGCACCCATAATTGTACTCTCATCCCGCCTCCTAGTTTACTTACCTCGTTACATTATGACTTCGTTCTACATGAGAGAGGGCAACTCTGCCGCTACAGGCACCCATAATTGTACTCTCATCCCGCCTCCTAGTTTACTTACCTCGTTACATTATGACTTCGTTCTACATGAGAGAGGGCAACTCTGTCGCTACAGGCACCCATAATTGTACTCTCATCCCGCCTCCTAGTTTACTTACCTCGTTACATTATGACTTCGTTCTACATGAGAGAAGGCAACTCTGTCGCTACAGGCACCCATAATAGTACTCTCATCCCGCCTCATAGTTTACTTACCTCGTTACATTATGACTTCGTTCTACATGAGAGAGGGCAACTCTGCCGCTACAGGCACCCATAATTGTACTCTCATCCCGCCTCCTAGTTTACTTACCTCGTTACATTATGACTTCGTTCTACATGAGAGAGGGCAACTCTGTCGCTACAGGCACCCATAATTGTACTCTCATCCCACTTCGTAGTTTACTTACCTCGTTACATGTCATTGTGACTTCGTTCTACATGAGAGAGGGCAACTCTGTCGCTACAGGCACCCATAATTGTACTCTCATCCCACTTCGTAGTTTACTTACCTCGTTACATGTCATTGTGACTTCGTTCTACATGAGAGAGGGCAACTCTGTCGCTACAGGCACCCATAATTGTACTCTCATCCCACTTCGTAGTTTACTTACCTCGTTACATGTCATTGTGACTTCGTTCTACATGAGAGAAGGCAACTCTGTCGCTACAGGCACCCATAATAGTACTCTCATCCCGCCTCATAGTTTACTTACCTCGTTACATTATGACTTCGTTCTACATGAGAGAGGGCAACTCTGCCGCTACAGGCACCCATAATTGTACTCTCATCCCGCCTCCTAGTTTACTTACCTCGTTACATTATGACTTCGTTCTACATGAGAGAGGGCAACTCTGTCGCTACAGGCACCCATAATTGTACTCTCATCCCGCCTCATAGTTTACTTACCTCGTTACATGTCATTGTGACTTCGTTCTACATGAGAGAGGGCAACTCTGCCGCTACAGGCACCCATAATTGTACTCTCATCCCGCCTCCTAGTTTACTTACCTCGTTACATTATGACTTCGTTCTACATGAGAGAGGGCAACTCTGTCGCTACAGGCACCCATAATTGTACTCTCATCCCACTTCGTAGTTTACTTACCTCGTTACATGTCATTGTGACTTCGTTCTACATGAGAGAGGGCAACTCTGTCGCTACAGGCACCCATAATTGTACTCTCATCCCGCCTCCTAGTTTACTTACCTCGTTACATTATGACTTCGTTCTACATGAGAGAGGGCAACTCTGTCGCTACAGGCACCCATAATTGTACTCTCATCCCACTTCGTAGTTTACTTACCTCGTTACATGTCATTGTGACTTCGTTCTACATGAGAGAGGGCAACTCTGTCGCTACAGGCACCCATAATTGTACTCTCATCCCACTTCGTAGTTTACTTACCTCGTTACATGTCATTGTGACTTCGTTCTACATGAGAGAGGGCAACTCTGTCGCTACAGGCACCCATAATTGTACTCTCATCCCACTTCGTAGTTTACTTACCTCGTTACATGTCATTGTGACTTCGTTCTACATGAGAGAGGGCAACTCTGTCGCTACAGGCACTCGTATTGTACTCTCATCCCGCCTCGTAGTTTACTTACCTCGTTACATTGTTCACTTTTAAATCGAATCAAAGCAATAACAAGCTGGTGGAGAGGTGTCAGTCCATCTGGCAAGTGTTGGAGAGCGGGTGTGCGGTGCGGAGGGAGCGTCCGACGATAAATCCGGAGCCTTTCAAAGCCTTTGTCCGATATTTCCCTTGCTCTAGGGTTCTAGGAGTCAGCCGCGGCGGCGCGGCGTTCAAACGACTATTTATTGTAAGGTTAATGGGTAACCCCCTCCTCCTACCGCCCCCGCCTCACCCCGCCGGATTGCCTCCAAATTCACAATTTTACCCGAGACCGATGAAGCGGCGCTGATGATAATATTTATTTAAGATTTAACCGTAATTCCGCCGATTTGTCAACTTTATTTCGGGCTCCACCTGAAAACCAGCGTAGCATTGGGCGCAGGCTGAGGTGGGGTTTCCCATTTTTATGGTTTTTAGGGTTTCAAGATCGGTTTCGAAACCCTTATGGTCTCGCTCTGTCCGTCCCCGCTCTTTCTTGAATATCTCAGTAACTACTGCAGTTATTAACTTGAAATTTGAAATGATGATACATTTTGTGCGCCATTCTCTACTGATTTAAAAAAAATATAAATAAACAAATGAAAAAATGAAAATGAATATTTTCAGTACAAATTTTGACGTTGAAATTTCAAACCTGGAAAGAGACCTAGGAAGGCAAATGGGGTATCAAATAAAAGGTATCGTTTTGACGAATCAAAACACTTTTTGAAATTTCTGTAAGTTTCATACTTTTTGAAATATTAAAAAAAAAGCCGAAAAATTGACCATTCCCCCCTGTATCTCCGAAGATTGCAGACCGATCCATGTACAATGTATAAGGCGTTTGTAGATAACAATCTATATTTTACAGGAAAAATAAAGAGAAGTCTGTAAAAATGAATATTTTTGATAAAAAAAATCATATTATTGAGAATGGCCCCCCTTTCGATAAAAAATATCCCCCTACTACTTATATACCTACCTATTGGTTTATCAAATGAAAGCATTGTTTTGTAAATTTTAAAACAGTTTTCGAAATTGCTGTAGGTTTCATACTTTTCAAAATATTGCCATTTGAAAAAAGACGGAAAATTGATTGATTGCCGGGGGCGCGTCACGGTTGTGCAGCGCGCCTACGTGCCGGGGGCGTCACGGTTGTGCAGCGCGCCTACGTGCCGGGGGCGTCACGGTTGTGCAGCACGCCTACGTGCCGGGGTCGTCACGGTTGTGCAGCGCGCCTACGTGCCGGGGTCGTCACGGTTGTGCAGCGCGCCTACGTGCCGGGGGCGTCACGGTTGTGCAGCACGCCTACGTGCCGGGGTCGTCACGGTTGTGCAGCGCGCCTACGTGCCGGGGGCGTCACGGTTGTGCAGCACGCCTACGTGCCGGGGTCGTCACGGTTGTGCAGCGCGCCTACGTGCCGGGGGCGTCACGGTTGTGCAGCACGCCTACGTGCCGGGGTCGTCACGGTTGTGCAGCGCGCCTACGTGCCGGGGGCGTCACGGTTGTGCAGCGCGCCTACGTGCCGGGGGCGTCACGGTTGTGCAGCACGCCTACGTGCCGGGGTCGTCACGGTTGTGCAGCGCGCCTACGTGCCGGGGTCGTCACGGTTGTGCAGCGCGCCTACGTGCCGGGGGCGTCACGGTTGTGCAGCACGCCTACGTGCCGGGGTCGTCACGGTTGTGCAGCGCGCCTACGTGCCGGGGGCGTCACGGTTGTGCAGCGCGCCTACGTGCCGGGGGCGTCACGGTTGTGCAGCGCGCCTACGTGCCGGGGGCGTCACGGTTGTGCAGCACGCCTACGTGCCGGGGTCGTCACGGTTGTGCAGCGCGCCTACGTGCCGGGGTCGTCACGGTTGTGCAGCGCGCCTACGTGCCGGGGGCGTCACGGTTGTGCAGCACGCCTACGTGCCGGGGTCGTCACGGTTGTGCAGCGCGCCTACGTGCCGGGGGCGTCACGGTTGTGCAGCACGCCTACGTGCCGGGGTCGTCACGGTTGTGCAGCGCGCCTACGTGCCGGGGTCGTCACGGTTGTGCAGCGCGCCTACGTGCCGGGGGAGTCACGGTTGTGCAGCGCGCCTACGTGCCGGGGGCGTCACGGTTGTGCAGCGCGCCTACGTGCCGGGGTCGTCGCGGTTGTGCAGCACGCCTACGTGCCGGGGTCGTCACGGTTGTGGGAGGTTCTTGAACCTCGCGGTTGTAAAGCGCGCCTACGTGCCGGGGTCGTCACGGTTGTGGGTGGTTCTTGAACCTCGCGGTTGTGCAGCACGCCTACGTGCCGGGGTCGTCACGGTTGTGGGTGGTTCTTGAACCTCGCGGTTGTGCAGCGCGCCTACGTGCCGGGGTCGTCACGGTTGTGGGAGGTTCTTCTCTAAAGCGCGCGCTTCAAAACCTTACGTGTACCTACACTGTACATAAAGAATAAAGAATAATAAAAGAATAAAATATATTTATTTTCCAAACAGGACTACGTACACAACAAACAGGACTACGTACACAACAAACAGGACTACGTACACAACAAACAGGACTACGTACACAACAAACAGGACTACGTACACAACATAACAACTTAATTTAAGAGAACAAAAAAAAAATACTTTTGTACTTAGCGCCGCTTAGGTACAATATTGTCTCTAACTCAGCATGTGTTGGATGACTAGCAAGCTAACATCCAACGCTGATCATCCGCCAGAGCCACTTGTTGGCGTTACGGATAAATTATTCACAATGCAACCAAAACACACGAAAGTAACATAATACAATCAATTAAATACACAAGAAAACAAATATGAAAACAAGATAGTCGAAGGCCTTCGTATTGTTACATTAATGTCTGTCAAATTAATGTGTCCGTGATGGTAGCGTACACATAACCGAATTCACGTTTGTTGTTATGCCTAATATATAGAGTGTATATAGAGTATAACTAGTGCAAAAGTAAAATAAATAGCGCCTCCTTGGTTTAAGAAATAATGACCATTGTTTGTGGGTACGCCAGCATAACGTTATGCTAGCGTACACACGACCGTTCTCAAAAATGGCTTATACTATAGCAACAAAATTTATACACAATTTAGAGTATAAATAGCGTTTCAGCTATGCAAAATTTCATAATGATTGCTCTCATAGGAACAGAGATATGGAACAAGACTATAAAATAACACCTGAGCTGGCGTTAGTGTTTGATTACGAATTTCCATAAAGTATGACTACTGGGAGAAGGAGGATTTCACACATTATTTATAAATATAACATTTACATTAAGAGAACCTCGTTTTCTATAGGAACTAGGTATTTCGGTTTTTAATGGGTACGCTAGCATAACGCCAGCTCAGGTGTTATTTTATAGATAACTAAGAAGGATCAAGACCATTTTTGTCAGAGTTTGTGATCCTCGAGTCTCGGTCCTGTCGGTACAAGTAGATCCGTCGCCCGTCGACAAACAAATCAACGCAACCCGACCCTCAGCTAATACAGGATCCATGTCCTTCCCCGCCCCGCGCCGCCTCCGCCACCCGAAACTAACCCCTATGTCTGAGGATTAACGACTACTCGCACAATGATGCAATGTTTGGGTTGTGCACGACATTCGCGCTAAAGCGGGAAAAGCTCATCATTTGATTCCAAAAGACCCCCGTAATAGTTTCTGCGACGCGCAACAATCGAACCATCATCGTCGCCTTCATCAGTCGGGACCACCGGGTCGCTGGGCGTCACAGCAACTTGGTTAGAAGTGTGTAGTGTGTGTGGACGGGCGACCGGGCCTCCGTCTGCCGGATATTACAACTTGGTTAGACGTGTGTGTAGTGTGTGTGGACGGGCTACCGGGCCTCCGTCTGCCGGATATTACAACTTGGTTAGATGTGTGTATAGTGTGTGTGGACGGGCGATCGGGCCTCCGTCTGCCGGATATTACAACTTGGTTAGATGTGTGTATAGTGTGTGTGGACGGGCGATCGGGCCTCCGTCTGCCGGATATTACAACTTGGTTAGATGTGTGTATAGTGTGTGTGGACGGGCGACCGGGCCTCCGTCTACCGGATATTACAACTTGGTTAGATGTGTGTATAGTGTGTGTGGACGGGCTACCGGGCCTCCGTCTGCCGGATATTACAACTTGGTTAGATGTGTGTATAGTGTGTGTGGACGGGCTACCGGGCCTCCGTCTGCCGGATATTACAACTTGGTTAGATGTGTGTATAGTGTGTGTGGACGGGCGACCGGGCCTCCGTCTACCGGATATTACAACTTGGTTAGATGTGTGTATAGTGTGTGTGGACGGGCTACCGGGCCTCCGTCTGCCGGATATTACAACTTGGTTAGATATGTGTATAGTGTGTGTGGACGGGCGACCGGGCCTCCGTCTACCGGATATTACAACTTGGTTAGATGTGTGTATAGTGTGTGTGGACGGGCGACCGGGCCTCCGTCTACCGGATATTACAACTTGGTTAGATGTGTGTATAGTGTGTGTGGACGGGCGACCGGGCCTCCGTCTACCGGATATTACAACTTGGTTAGATGTGTGTATAGTGTGTGTGGACGGGCGACCGGGCCTCCGTCTACCGGATATTACAACTTGGTTAGATGTGTGTATAGTGTGTGTGGACGGGCTACCGGGCTTCCGCCGCCGCCTGCCCTGTCCAGTGCGCTGCAATACAGAGACATCGTTATCACCGCTAACTCATCGAAAGCGTGTAAATGCCCGCTTGATAAGAACAGAGATGATGGATTTACATTAGTCGAACGGAAACAAAGAAAAAGATTAAGTAATTTTAGTGGTACCAGAAGGGGGTCGGGAATACTACAAGTTGCGGCATTGACTTCATCTGTTTATGTCTCGAGACTAAATAAAACTACGACAGTAAATAATTTGCAAGATTATATTATTAAGGAAATGGGACAGGAATGCACAAGTATTGAACTTTTACCACAGAAGCAGGAAACGGAGTTTGCTTCTTTCAATGTGGTCGTACCCAGGCTGCACATTGATGCCTTTCTAAATAAAGATTTTTGGCCCCAGGGGGTTAAATTTCGGAGACACCGCGAATATATAGCGCCAAAAGGAAGGATAGATAGAACCAACCAATATGCGTAGTACAACCTTAAGCACAACCTTCCTTCGGAGGTCGGTGCAGAGTGTCCGTGATTTGTGCGGTACTGCAGACATTATACTGTTGCAGGAGACTTGGTTAGATTTTGTTTGTAAAATGAATAGTGACTTCGGATGTGTGGCCAAGTCCTCCGTGGACACGTCATTAGGTATTTTAGAGAGAAGACCGTACGGTGGCCTCGCGTTATTGTGGAATAAAGCTAGGTTCCCGCACGTCTCTTGAGTGGAATGTAGTACTTTATTTATTATATTTTTAATGCTGGACAATTCACACAGCATTATCTAGCCATCTAGCCCCAAGCTAAGCAGAGCTTGTGTTATAGGTACTAGATAACTGATATACATAATATAATACAATACGCAGATAGATATTTTTTATCATACATAGAAAACGACCGGTGTTCTGGTCGTTTTGTCGGTGAACAAATGTCTGCAGATCGTACACACATTTGTCCCGAGGCGGGAATCGAACCCGCAAGCTCCTGCGTCGCAGGCAGACCTTCGCCCACCGCGCCACATCGGTCGTCTTTATCGAAAAGTTTAAAATAAGCCCGCCAGCCTTCTCTACGGTAGCGATAAACTTATTGAACATCTTTGTTATTTATACAACATGTGTTCCAAATATAGTACCTTCCACCTGATTTAATGAAAACTATTCTAGTTCCCGTGGTGAAATATAAAACAGGTGATCGTCAACTAACTACCGCCCTATATCGTTAGGAACTATTATCGGGAAAGTATTGGAGCGGCTAATCTACCCTGGGATGCATGAGTGTATAGTGTATAGACCACGCACAGTTTGCTTTCTGTCCAGGTCTTTCGACAGTTTCAGCCCTAATGAGCCTTAAAAACACGGTGAATTACTCACCGTGCTTTTACACAGAACACCTCAGTCTACGCTTGTTTCCTAGATCTTAGCCGTGCTTTTAATCTCGTCAACTATGACATCCTATGGGCCAAGTTAACAGCTGCTAATGTACCTGTTCACGTGGTTAATCTGTTGAGGTACTGGTACGGAAACCAAACAAACTAGTAAGATGGGGTGACGCGACTTCTAGTGAGTACATGCTAGAATGCGGAGTTCGCCAAGGTGGATTGACCTCGCCTGACCTTTTTAACCTCTACGTCAATAGCTTGATCAATGAGCTGAGGAGCTCCAAAACCGGCTGTTATTTAGGCAACGTCTGCGTAAATAAACTGAGTTATGCTGATGACATGGTACTCCTCAGCCCCTCCGTCAAAGGGTTAAGGAGACTGTTATTAACCTGTGAGCAATATGATATTGGTCACGGGTTAAAATACAATGTAACTAAAATCGAAATGTTGGTATTTAGGTCGGGTCGAGGTCCGGACAGGGTGCCCGAGGTTCGCATGAACGGCTCTGCCATTAAGGTGGTAGAGCGGTTCAAGTACTTAGGGCACATGCTGACGGAGACGCTGAGGGACGACGAGGACATTGAGCGGGAACGAAGGGCGCTCGCGGTGAGGAGTAACATGCTCGCACGCCGCTTCACGAACTGCAGCACGGACGTTAAGAACACCCTATTCCGTGCGTATTGTCTGGGCATGTACACTTGCCAGCTGTGGTCGAATTACACCCGGAAGGCCATAAATACCATCAGAGTCCAGTACAATAACGCCTACCGGGCACTTATGAGGTTGCCGAGATGCTGCAGTGCGTCGAGCATGTTCGCCGAAGCGGGTGGCTCGACTTCTTTGCCATCGTCTGTTCTCGCATAGCATCTTTCTGGGGTGGGTTAGTCCGCTCTAAAAATTGCATTTTGAAGGCTGTCTCTGACCAGGTTTACAAAAATTATATTTTTATGAACTGGATTTCCCTTCATATGGAGGGAAACAGAAAGTGACATGCGGTAGCAGTATGCACCGTCTTATTTTTTTTTAATTTAATTCTATTTTAGTATATATTTGAAACTGTGTGTGATTTTTTTATTCTGTGATATAGGTTTTTTACCTGAATTAATTTTATTTATTTATTATATACAGGGCGTCCCAAACTTATGGGACATGAAGGGGAAGTACCTTAAATATCGTAGATAGGGTATTTTGCTGAATTTTGGAAAATTTTGCATTCATAGATTTTCTAAAAAATACTTGCTTCGTCTGGGAATCGAACCGACTTAAATGTCAAAAAAAAATCATCCTACTTCTATGATGCCAATCGAAAGAATTTGAAAATAGAACAGTTTATGAGAGCGTTTGTTTGAATGCATACTTTTTAAAAAGAACTAATATTTTAAATGTTGTTCTTAAATTTGAAAATGGAACAGTGTGTGCGAGCGTTTGTTTTTGGATTGATCTGTTTAGTCTGAATAATTCACTTACACAAGTTTTGTGTTAATTTATTACGAACATGGCATATCAAGTAAGTTTTGATTTAATGGAAGCATATTTTTTGAACAATAAAGATATCTCTAGAAGTTTACGGTGGTATAGCGTAAAATATCCTGATAGACAAATACCGTCTCGTAAAGTTTTGAAAAGGCTTGTGGACAATTTGAAAACTCTGGGGCGTTTCGATAAACGCCCAAGAGAACCACAGCAAGAAAACCACATGATCAACGACGAAGAACTTGATATTTTAATTTACTTTTCGGCTTTTCCGAAAACATCGGTGAGAGAAGGAGAACTTGAAATTGGAGTTTCGAAAAGTAAAATACACCGTGTATTAAAAAAACACGGTTTTAAGAGTTATGTTGAAGGACGATTGGTTCAAAAATTACTTCCAGGCGATACAGAAAGGAGAAAAAATTTCTGTCTTGATATCCAGGCACGCTTGCTCGAAGATCCAAATTTTTTGGATAATATTAAATAAATATCAAATATCAATATCAAATATCAAATATCAATAACGTTTATTTCTTTAAGCTTACAAAATAAGCACTTAGACAAGTCAAATTTTATACTATAAACAGGTTTATAAATAGTCATTATTATCAAATAAGAAATATGATGTTATTGATTTTATTCGCTTCAATTTTTTGTCCACTAGTGGAAGAAGCGAAAAAGAAACCACTAGTAAGTTTTATAAATCTTAAAATTAATACATTACTTATCTCAGTCTAAATATAATCTAATTTGTATATAACTCAATATTTATATAAAACTAACCTAGCTTAACATTATATCCCTTATATACCATTGTCGGTGTGGAACTGAGCGACATCTGGCCAAGCATTTACATCATTGATGTAATCATCTATGGAGTAATAGGCTTTCTTTATTAGATTTCGTTTTATGTACTGTTTAAATTTACGAATAGGGAGCTCAGTTGCTTCAGATGGAAGCTTGTTATAGAAACGTACGCAATTTCCCATAAATGATTTCCCTACCTTTCGTAATCTATATGATGGGATGTGCAGTTTGTTCTTGTTTCTTGTATTTACTTTGTGAACATCACATTTTTTTAAAAAGCTATCTTTGTTTTTGTGCGTATACATTAGATTTTCATATATGTATTGCGATATTACTGTCAAAATATTTATGTCTTTAAATAATTCCCTCAAAGAGTGGCGTGGCTTTAATTTATAAATTGCGCGTACAGCCCTTTTTTGGAGAACAAAGATAGTCTGAATGTCGGCTGCCCGTCCCCAAAGCAAAATACCATAAGACATGATACTATGGAAGTAACTGAAATAAACTAACCTCGCTGTATCTTCATCGGTAATATATCTAATTGTTCGAACCGCATATGCTGCTGAACTAAGTTTGCCTGCGAGAGCATCAATTTGCGATCTCCATTGAAGAGAGGAATCAATATGTAACCCTAGGAAAACCGTTGAGTCGACAAAGTCAACGATCTCATCCTTTAGCATTATCTTAGTTGGGAGTTCTCTTACATTTGGTAGCATGAATTTTATGCATTTGGTTTTTTTAGCATTTAGTAAGAGGTTGTTGGAGGTGAACCAATCTAGTATTTGTGAAAGCGAGTTATTTACATCGTCATAATTACATTTTTTTCTGTCAACTTTAAAAATCAATGAAGTATCATCAGCAAATAACACTATATCACAGAGATCTTTTGCAAAAAAAGGGAGATCATTTACATAAACTAAAAATAAAAAGGGACCTAATATTGATCCTTGTGGAACGCCCAATTCAATTTTTGAGCCCCGAGATCTTTCTTTACCAATATCTACTTTTTGAACTCAACCAGATAAATAAGATTGCATAAGGTCCAGTGCCTTGTTGTCAATACCGTAATGTTTTAATTTTCCAATTAGTGTACAATGATCTACACAATCAAAAGCCTTAGAAAGGTCGCAAAATATACCGATGGCGTTTTTCGCCTTATCCCAGGCATCCAATATATGCTTTAATAGAGCTGTACCAGCATCGGTTGTCGATCTACCCTTGGTGAAGCCAAATTGATTTTTATGAAGTAGTCTATTAAGGTTAAAGTGAGAGGACAACTGAGTAAGGATAATCTTTTCAAAAACTTTACTCATTGTGGGAAGTATTGAAATTGGCCTGTAGTTGGCTGGATCAGTGTGACTACCAGATTTATAAAGAGGTACCAATTTACTATATTTCATGAGATCAGGAAAAACTCCTGCGTCGACACAATTATTGAAAATGTAGGCCAAACAAGGAGCAACTTCCTTAATAATTGAACTCAGTACTTTGGATGAAATACCCCAAAGATCCTCAGTATTTTTGATGTTAATCGACTTAAATGTTTTTACTATATAATTAGCATTTACATGGCTAAAGATAAAAACCTCCTTACATTTTTCAACAGATGATTCTAATAATTTAACGGCCATTGGAGGTGAGGAGTTTAGAGACCCGGTAACAACTTTAGGAATATTAGAAAAAAATGCTTCAAAAGCATTGGCTATATCTTTATCATTTACGAGTATTGAATTATTAATTTTTAACCTAATTTCTCTATTCCGTGGCTTTGATTTACCAGTTTCGTTATTTATTAGTGTCCATGTTGCTTTTATTTTATTAGATGAATTTACTAGCTTTTTCCTCAAGAACAGGCATTTCGCAGCATTGCAGACTTTCTTAAATGTTTTAGAGTAGTTGGTTACATACAAAAGAAACGCAGGATCATGTAACATAGCTTCTCTAGCACCATAAAGATCATATAGTCTATTCCTACTTCTATAGATGCCGGGAGTGGCCCAATCAGTGAACCCAACCTTGTCTCTAACTATGCATGTTTTAAGTTTGAAGACTTCACTGTGTTCTTTGTTTACAATATTCAAAAGTTCGGCAAATAAGTCATTTGGGTCATCAGAACAAGATACATTAGTTACTGCTAGTTGTATTTTAGTTTGGAAATTCCTAATACGGCTCTCTGTGATAGGCCTGTAGGTATATTTCTCAACTTTGTTCTTATCGTTATAATCGTAACTAAAATTGACACTCTGACCATAATGGTCTGATTTAAAATGCTTTATTACTGCTTTGTTGGTTGGGGATTGATTGCAGAAAATATTATCTAAACAAGTAGCAGTTGTTGGGGTTACCCTAGTAGGGTCCTTGAAAAGATGTTGTAAACTAAAGCATTTGAATAAATTAAGCAATCGATCGGCAAGAGGATTCGCTAAAATATCTATATTAAAGTCGCCACAAACAATGAGATCTTTCCTACATGTAAATACTTTCAACAAAACTTCTTCCATAGTACATTCAAAAGCTACCTGATTTGCGTCGGGGGGGCGGTACACACACACTATGATATGCCGCTCCAGTTCCACACATGAAAGTTCAATAGTCCTCTCAATAGTAAGGTTTACAATATCTTTCCGTTCTTTACATTTTACACTATTTTTAACTATAATCAAAGAGCCACCACGTATTGCAGCTTTTCTTTTATAGGAACTTGCAAAACAATAATTATTATAAAAGGGAAGTAACTGATTTTCTACAATCCAGTGTTCTGTTAAGCACATAACATCTACATTTAAATAATTTAAAAATAGTTCTAATTCTAAAATTAAAATTATTTGGACAGACGAATCTAACTTCTGCAATAACGGTATGTATAACCGCAACAATAGGTAATCGTATTTGGTCTAAAGAAAATCTGTTACGAGTCACTGAAACGAATAACCAAGTGCGTTTTTCACTCAACTGTTGGTGCGGACTTTTAAAAAACCGGGTTTTCTTAATCCACTTTTACCAAGGAACCTTGAACACAGAAAAGTATTTAGGAATACTTCAAATTTTAAGGGATGAGATAAGAAATCTTTCCGCTGAGGAGCAAGAAAACTTAATTTTCCAACAAGATGGAGCTCCGGCTCATAATAGTCGGAGAGCAGCAGATTTTCTAAATGAATGTTTTCCTACATGGATTGGTACTAATGGACCTATTAGATGGCCGGCCAGATCCCCGGACCTTACACCATTAGATTTCTTCTTTTGGGGATACGTGAAAGATATGCTATACAAAAAGCGATACGAGAACGTGGGCGAGTTGCAAACAGAATTGATCCATATCACATCGAGTGTTCACCATAAAATGATAAGAAAATCAACAGGCAGCGGAATCATTAAAAGATTGTCGATTTGCGTAAGACAAGAGGGATCACATTTTGAGCATTTAATTAATTAATTTACAAAAATACTTACTTAATTGACTACGGCACTTTCATGTATGTTTTTAATTTGATTAAAATGATTAATTTAATGTTGTTCCTTTTTTAAAAAATACTATGTTACTTAAGTAAAGTTATTATTTTTTAGCTATTCTTTCGATTGGCATCATAGAAGTAGGATGAATTTTTTTTGACATTTAAGTCGGTTCGATTCCCAGACGAAGCAAGTATTTTTTAGAAAATCTATGAATGCAGAATTACTAACTTTTAAAAGTAACATAAAGTCTTCTTTCAGCAAAATACCCTATCTACGATATTTAAGGTACTTCCCCTTCATGTCCCATAAGTTTGGGACGCCCTGTATATTTGGCGTTCAGAAGGGAAATGCTTTAAAAAAAACAATATCAGAGTTAGGAAAATTAACAAAATCATAACCTCAAAATTAACAGAAATAAAATAAAACACCATTTAGCAAAATAAATCAAAGTACTCACGATTTGACACACACTGAACTGATAATCAGCACTTTTACCAACTCACAATTCGCGTCGATAACAACCACTCTTGTCCATCCGAAAGTCCGCAAGCAAATGAGGGTCGCTCGCTCGGCGCGCGCTTTATATGCACCTGGAAAGCCTTTGTCCTGTTGTTTCCTAAATCGGCCTCCCTGGCTCCACATCGTCCTCGATGTGTTTCTTTTTAGAGCAGCGGCATGTCTCTGTCCGTCGTCAGAGGCTGTTCAATAATAGGGTCAGAACTAGTCAGAAGGTACCGTTGAGGGGTTGAAACATTAAAGCTTTGGAGGACATTGCGTCATCACATAGTTCACACACACACAACATATCGTGCACAGAACAAAATTAAAAACAATCTACTGAGAGCTCTCATTTCTACGTTCCCCATTACCACCCTGAAGAGTTTCAGTGGCTCCGTGGTGGTAACCTTCGACGAGAAGAGACGAGATGACAGGCTCCGCACTCTGCTTACGCAATGAACCTGCGAACTCACCAAGCGACAGAAGGCGTCCCCTCCGTCGCATGAGGACTACGCCCAACACATGCCCAACACGACAGAGCCGTGAGGACCACGCCTCCACAAAAGAGGAACTACGCCAAACATGGTTCAACACCATGATGACCACGCCTCAACAACTCGATGTCCGCTCATAAGTTTTAAGGGCTGGGCTAAGTAGCGAACTTGAGCAGCCATGCTGTGATGTTGATAGTTACGTTAGTAAGGAGTGTAACAGAGACCAATAACTAGAAATAGTGTTGCATGACTGCTTAAGTCACTACGTTCGCCTAAGACCGGATAGACACTCACTTTCAAAGAACTCCGCACAGGATTCGGGACACCACTCTCCTCTCCAGGGAACCATGTACTCAGCGGCCGCCTGGGTGGTTTTTCCATAGGATCCACCCATTAACTTCAGTTGGTAGCGACCACTCGGCAGGACCTTGATAACTCGATAGGGTCCTCTCATGCCTGGGTTCAGCTTTCCACTCGACTGCGCGTACTTTATAACAAAAACCATATCGTCAACCTGAAAAGCACGTGGAGGGTGTCTCCGCTGGTTAACACGGGAATCTTGACCAGCTTGATTTTTTGACAAGAGTTCGCTAGCTCGAGATCTGCATAACTCTCTCCAACCATCGTAATTTTGAGTCATATCCATAGCGACATCACGGACCAGCGTCCTGATAACAGGCGTCGTGGCATCAGTACCGACGAGAAGCTTTAGGGCAGATGCTTGTGTCGTCTTCTTCTTGTTGATGTTCAAGACAAGTTGAAGCTTCCACAACTGTTCAGACCAAACGGCGTTTTTATTGTTCACCTCAATTCTTATCATGTTTAAGACAGTGCGGACGTATCTCTCTACCTGTCTATTAGCGTTGTGCATTTCGGGTGTGATGTAGTGTATATCACAGCCGAGCTCAGATAGTAAGGATTTAAACTCATTAGCCTCAAACATTCGTCCCCGATCAGTTAAAAGTAGTTTTGGGGTACCGAATAGCGAGATAGCGTTAGTAAAAGTGCGTTTCAGTTCACTAACATCCTGTCTATAAATGGGATACAGTAAACAGTACTTTGTAAAAGCATCAACCATCAACAATACAAACTTATAACCATTGGACTCGGGTAATGGACCTAATGCATCCATGTGCAGTGTTTGAAAGGGCAGACTAGGTTTCTCCCATGATACAATGGGTTGATGAGGTGCTCTTGGAACACGTTTCATCGAAACACATACCAGACAGTGCTTGATATATTTAGCCACAAACTGGCGAAGCCCTGGGAACCAGAAATGTTTTAAAATTAGGTCTTATCTGCACCAGATGTGCTCGTGCTCATCGTGGAATATTCTGAGTAGACTCCGCCGGTGCCCCTTGGGAACAAAACAAAGGAGCCTAGGTTCCTCACCCACGGGTCTATAGCGATAGTACAAGATCTCATTATGGAGGACATAACGCTGAGGGTCAAGCTTACCATCTTGGAGGTTCTGCAGAAGTGTTTGAGTCTCTGTGTCTGCAGCCTGGGCAATCTGTGCCCAATTACGGGGTCTAGAAATTTGGTGCACTTCAGCAACTGGATTGCGGCTTAGGTAGTCTGCATGGGACATGAGGGAACCTTTTCGGTATTCAATAACAAAATCAAAATCCACCAGCGAACGACGCGTGGAAGCAGGTCCTTCTTCTTTTCCGTGGCTTTGAGAGCATTGCAGTCGGTAACAATTTTAAATTTAATTCCAACTAAATAATGTCGAAAGTGCTGCAAAGCTCTCACAACAGCCAGAGTTTCCAACTCATAAGAGTGGTACCTGCTTTCAGCGCCCTGCGTGGTCTTGCTAAAATAGGCAACCACATGCTTCGTACCATCGGCCATTGTCTGCATATGAATGGCACCATAGCCCACACTACTGGCATCAGTATGTACCTCCGTAGGTAGTAAGGGGTCAAAGATTGTTAAAACAGGCGACCTGGTAAGGGTCGTAATTATTTCCTGCTTAACTTTTTCCTGTTCAGAGCCCCAATCAAAAGCTACGTTTTTCTTAGTAAGACGAGATATGCAGGTAGTTTTAGCTGCATAATCGCGAATGTACCGCCTAAAGTATCCTGCCAAACCCAAGAATTGTCTGACCTGCCTGACATTAGAAGGTGGCGGGGCATTAACTAGAGCCTCGATTTTATGTGGACTCATTCGTGTATAATATAACACGCCCCAGATATTCGACCTCTGTGGTTAAAAATGAACATTTTCGAAGATTTATCGAAAAACCGGCCTGAGTCAACGTCGTCAAAACATCCTTCAGTAGATTAAGGCCTTCATCTTTTGTGTTACTCATGATCAGCACATCATCGACGTACACTAAAACGTTCTCTTTCTCAATATGGTGTCGTAGTGTCTCGTTTATGATACGCTGATACACAATGGGCAAATTTTAAAGGCCATACGGGTACTTTCAAAAATTCAAAGTGGCCCTCGGGGGTCACAAAGGCGCTTTTAGGAATGAACTCTTCCTCAATTGGAATCTGGTGAAAGCCAGTAGCCATATCAAGACTAGAAAAATATTTAAAGTTTCCTAGCCTATCGATGTGATCCTCTATAGGAGAGATAGTGGGTATCGATCTCTGCGAGTCAATCGATTCAGTGCACGGTAGTCTACGCACATCCTATCACTACCGTCTTTTTTCTTGACCAAGATAATTGGGCTAGCATACTCGGAATTGGAGTCGCGAATAATCCCATTACTCTTTAAATCGTTTATAATGTCACGAACCTTAAGTTTTTCCGAGTGTGAAAGCCTGTACGGTCGGTATGCGACAGGAGTGTCACTTGTCAAATCGATATGCATGCTACCAGTTGTTACAGTAGTCGACGCAGTGCCCGATATGAAAAAGTCCGTAAACTCTCCGATTACAGTCCTAAGTGACTCACGTTCCGTTCCCTGAAGGGGAGTATTGATTTTGTCCGTCGATTGAGACGTGACGGTCTGAACAGACTTCCATCGATCGGGTTAGGTATTGCCTATCTTTTGTTCGTACATAGGTTACGCCTTCACGATTGAGAATATCAGTGCCTATTATAATAGGGGTAGTCAAGCTAGAAGCGGGGACTACTACCAAATCTGCTTCAAAAGAGAAGCCATCAAGTTCGATCGTTAACGTGACGAAAGAGTCTGCTTCGACCAATGTGTCACTTATTCCCTTGAAGGAACAGCGTAGGGGTTTTCTTTCGCAAGAAAAATACCTACTTAAGTACATCCTCCGATACCAAAAATACGTTCAACGCACCACTATCAATAAGTACGTCAAGCGGAATTCCCTGAATAACCGCAGGGATCAAGTCTGTGTGTCGCGAGCCTTGGGACAAGGATATCTTGTCGCACAAGTTTACCTTACGCGAATTTCGTTGCTCAGAACGTTCTTTAGCAAAACAAGAAGCCTCAGTGTGCCCTACCTTTTTGCAAAAAGTACAGGTAGGCTTACTATCACTCGAACCACTAGTCTCAGATTTAAGGGGTTTCGTATCACTAGGTGGAGTTTCTTTTTTTTGTTTTTTAGGACAATGCACTGCTTTGTGCCCAACCTGACCGCAATTGAAACACTTAGGCACCATAGTGATGTGACTTGTTTTTACCGGACGTTTTGGAGTCTCTTTACGTTTACCCTTATCATGACCATCACCCTCTGGCTTGATGTAAATGGAAAAAAACGACACCAAGTCCTCACATCACAATTTATTCTCTATTTTACAAAATTAACAAAATCATAACCTCAAAATTAACAGAAATAAAATAAAACACCATTTAGCAAAATAAATCAAAGTACTCACGATTTGACACACACTGAACTGATAATCAGCACTTTTACCAACTCACAATTCGCGTCGATAACAACCACTCTTGTCCATCCGAAAGTCCGCAAGCAAATGAGGGTCGCTCGCTCGGCGCGCGCTTTATATACACCTGGAAAGCCTTTAAGTTTGTCCTGTTGTTTCCTAAATATATATTATAGTATTATGTCTTATGGTATACTGCTGTGGGGGAACGCTGCAGATATTAACACCGTATTTGTGCTGCAGAAGAAGGCTGTTCGTGCAATCTATGATTATGGGTCCCAGAAAGCCCCTACGTGATAAATTTAACGAAATAAATGTAATGACAGTACCATGTCAATATATTTATTAAAACTTACACTCATAAGAATATCAATCGATTCCCCAAAAATAGCGATATACATAATTTAAATACTAGAAATAAGAATAAACTCGCTGTGCCCACAACTAGGCTACACAAGATTAATGTATCTTTTAAAGGACAATGTATACGCTTCTACAACAAAACTCCAAGTGAGTTGCAAAAATTATCAATAAATAAATTCAAACAAATTGTCAAACATATCCTTTGTAAAAAGGCTTACTATAAAATATCAGATTATCTAGACAATAAAAAAGCTTGGGACGAGTTTTGCTCCAACTCGAAACTAACATTCTAACAAGGTAAAAGGTGGTTTCTTGTTCGCTTCTTTACTTTACCTTGAAAAGATTGAAGTGGACAAAAAAAAAGTGATCACTTTATTTCCTAGTTTTATGTAATCTGAGTTTTTATGACGTTCGATCTTAAGGAAATAAAGCACTTTGAATTTATTTTATTTTTTTAAATTAGATTTTCATAGATGCGATATTACTGTCAAAATATTTATATCTTTAAATAATTCCCTCAAAGAGTTGCTTTAATTAGCATAATATACATTAATTATTTCTGTACTACTTCAATATTTTTTTATTTTTTTTAAGTACATCGATTTTGCTTTTGTGACGATGAAAATACCATAATATGACATGATACTATGGAAGCAGCTGAAATAAAGTAATCTAGCTGTATCTTCTATTTCAATAGGTATATCTAATTGTTCGAACAGCATAGGCTGCTGAACTAAGTTTGCCTGCGACAGCATCAATTTGCGGTCTCCATCGAAGAGAGGAGTTAATATGTAACCCTAGGAAAGTAGTTGAGTCAACAAGGTCACCAATCTCATCCTTTAGCATTATCTTAGTTGGGAGTTCTCTTACATTTGGTAACATGAATTTTATGCATTTTTTTATTATTGGTTAAGAGTTTACTGGTGGTGAATCAATCTAATAGGTATTTGTGGCAGTGAATGGTTTCATCATCAGCCTATATTTGTCCACTGCTGGACATAGGCCTCCCCTAATGAGCGCCATAGCGCCCTGTCTTCAACTTGCCGCATCCAGCATCTGCCAGCAGTCTTTCGCAAATCGTCATCCCACCTGGTCGGAGGGCGTCCTACACTACGTTTGCCGAGTCGCGGTCTCCACTCAAGAACACGTTTACCCCAGCGGTTGTCGGTTCTTCTCGAGATATGGCCAGCCCACTGCCACTTCAGCTTGCTAATCCTTTGAGCTATGTCGATAACCTTAGTTCTCTGTCGGATGTATTCGTTACGAATCCTATCCTTCAGAGAAACTCCGAGCATAGCTCTCTCCATAGCTCGCTGGGCGACTTTAAACTGGTGAACCAGCCCTACCGTGAGTGTCCACGTCTCAGCTCCGTAGGTCATGACGGGTAGAACGCACTGATTGAAAACTTTCGTTTTCAAGCATTGGGGTATGGTTAACGACAAGACTCGACGTAGTTTCCCAAACGCGGCCCAACCTAGCTGGATCCTCCTCTTGGCCTCCTTCTCGAAATTGTTTTTACCCAACTGCAGAATCTGCCCAAGGTAAGTATACTCGGAAACAATTTCGAGAAGGTGACCATGTACGACCACCGGTCCCGGATCAATGTGACCATGTACGACCACCGAAGTGAATGGTTTACATCGTTATAATTATATTTTTTATTTTTGTCAACTTTAAAAATCAATGAAGTATTTCCACGAAAATTTAATAACCAGTGCGAGTAACGCATAGTGCGTTACTCGCACTGGTTATTGCATTAAAGCAAAAAAGCTAAAATCAATGAAGTACTTATCATCAGCAAATAAGACTATCACAGAGATATTCTGCTAAACAAGAGAGATTCAACGGCTCCTCATATTTATCCTATATTATCATTATAATTATATATTTATCCTATTATATTATCATTATAATTATATATTTATCCTATTATATTATCATTATAATTATATATTTATCCTGGGAGGCCTTATTAAACTTTTGAGCCCCTAGAACCAGATCTTTCTTTATCAATATCTACTTTTTGGACTATATCAGACCAATAAGATTGCATAAGGTCCAGTTCCTTGTTGCCAATACCGTTATGTTTCAATACTGGAATAAGTGTGTACCATGATGTACACAATGAAAAGCCCCCAGTTCCCGGTCGCTTCACTATTCCTGGCCACGGTAACGACGGGGCTGGGGTTCTAGGAATCCCAGGGCTGCATAAGGCTACCATTCATTACAAAATTTACCATAGCTACGTTCAACGGACGCACTCTGAGGCCAATCACCAATTTATTTTGGTACTTCATATTATTAGTTTTTGAATCGAAGAATACAATTTATATTATTATACCTACCTAACTATTTTTTTAATATAGCGGTATTGTAGGACATTTTTTATTTATATAAAGATAGAAGTTTACAGTAAAAACCAAAACACTTACCTACTATCCTATGCTATTATCTATATTACATCTATGTTAAAACTTAAGTATATTAGAAGACATTTAACTATAACACATAGCTTGTCGTGAAATATGTCGACATGCTGGAACTCGTGCACGAACTCGGTCAGTAAGTAGTTGGAGTGTTGGAACAGTTGGTGCATTGATTCCGTGCTTTGTTCGGAGGGCGACGCCGCCGCCAGCGCCACCAAACAAGCGGTGCCGTCGACGACGTACGTAGTTATTTGGTACCTGGATTATTTACTCTATTGTGTAATATAAGATAGTAGTGGATTCCGAGTTGAAGCTTACGTCTCAGCTCCAACGTATCCACACCTACCATTCCAGATACAAACAAAGATGGATACAGATATGGATAGTATCCATGCTGCCTTTTATATACCTACAAAATTTCCGCTGTATTCTTTCCAACATCAATGTATATTTTGGTTCACGCGGGTCCCACACTATGGCGCTATACTCTAGCTTACTGCGGACAAAAGCATTATCTAACATGATGGGCACCCTAGAGAAAAAATGTTGGAAGTCGGAGAGGCCGAGGGCAGACCCGCTGCTGCGGGAAAGACTAACTTCTGATTGATACTTACAGGCTCCGCAACTATATCAAGAAAGTTAATTATACAAAGTTACAGTATAACAGTAGGTGGCACGTCGGCTAAGTTTCAAGTTATCTAGCTCTTAGGGGGCTTAATGTGTCGAGGGATTTACGTGTCGGGAATTTAATTGATTGGCTATCGGCGACCGAGCGTGACGTCGCAGGGCCTTCGAGATAATGTGTCAACGCGAGACGCGAGTCACAGCGAGATGTTCAGCACAGGTGGTCGACACGCGGCGAGGAGACGCGAGCCCGCGCGACCCTGACCCGGCGCACGTGCCCAGGACGCGTCGTGCACGTGCCTCGATCAGGCAACACCAGTAGGCTCTGTCTGACGCATCTTAGAGATAGACTTTAAAATAACACGGAAATTGCACCTACAGTCTTATCGTGACTTTAGACAAGAACCCTAACTTAACCTTAATCCTTGACTCATTTTAGATCACACCATTTTCTCAGTATTTTTTTATTTGCTTTTGGTGGCTTTCGTGTCACTGCGGCCATGATGGGCCTATTGTGATCGCCACTTTATGTGTTCTCCCCTAAAGCCGCGGCGTTCAGAGTTCGCCACCTACCCTTGCAGCTGCTAGGAAGTGAAGGATTTCCTTCGGGGAGAAGTACTGAGAAAGTGGTGAGATCCGAGTAGGTAGTACTACTTACTGAGAAAGTGGTGAGATCCGAGTAGGTAGTACTATGTACTTACTGAGAAAGTGGTGAGAACCGAGTAGGAAGTACTACTAACTGAGAAAGTGGTGAGAACCGAGTAGGAAGTACTACTAACTGAGAAAGTGGTGAGAACCGAGTAGGAAGTACTACTAACTGAGAAAGTGGTGAGAACCGAGTAGGAAGTACTACTAACTGAGAAAGTGGTGAGAACCGAGTAGGAAGTACTACTAACTGAGAAAGTGGTGAGAACCGAGTAGGAAGTACTCTAACTGAGAAAGTGGTGAGAACCGAGTAGGAAGTACTACTAACTGAGAAAGTGGTGAGAACCGAGTAGGAAGTACTACTAACTGAGAAAGTGGTGAGAACCGAGTAGGAAGTACTACTAACTGAGAAAGTGGTGAGAACCGAGTAGGAAGTACTACTAACTGAGAAAGTGGTGAGAACCGAGTAGGAAGTACTACTAACTGAGAAAGTGGTGAGAACCGAGTAGGAAGTAGGAACAAAAACATTTATGTGTAATGAATAGAATCAGACATTTATTTTCCACTCACAAAATGATGCGAAGTGTCGTCTGGAAACACTTCCGCCGGAAGTGTCGTCTGGAAACACTTCCGCCGGAAGTGTCGTCTGGGAACACTTCCGCCGGAAGTGTCGCCTGGAAACACTTCCGCCGGAAGTGTCGTCTGGAAACACTTCCGCCGGAAGTGTCGTCTGGAAACACTTCCGCCGGAAGTGTCGTCTGGAAACACTTCCGCCGGAAGTGTCGAGATCACGAGAAGCGCCGACTCAGATATTTTATTACTTACCTTAAACTATGAATTTAACTAATTGCCTTCTCGAAAGTTATCCTACACTACTTATTACTATTATTACATCGTTAATTATAAACTGCATGCAAACGAGAGCTAGGTCCACGGCCACGGCCACGGCTGTACATAGGTTATGTTTATTCATCGATTTCTCAGACAAAATTATGGACCAATTTAAAAAATAAGATCTTCAGAAAATTATTCTGAATAGATTTTGGTTAGTGTTTCGTTGTTGTGCAATGGTTGATTTTAAAGTGGATTCATAAATGTTTGATCTTCGAATATGTGCACTGTAAAATAGGTACATGAAAAACATCATCACGTGACAATTTTCACAATCACTGGTAACAAATGGTTTCCATGGCAACGGGCGCTAACAAACTAACTAGGCTCGAATATTAGCTAGATTTCAACACTTGTAAAACTAGATCAGACTGTCGATGTAATGTTCAGGTTTAAAACTACATACTTTCAAACCAATTTTCATTATTTAGTAATTTGAAAACAGTTTTTAGTTTTTTAAAACACGTAGAAATAATTAAATAAAATGTTGAATGTGCCTCAATAATAAGTTGAAACATTCTGTGGTATGAAAACTTTAGTTTATTAAAAATAAGGAAGGCAGAGGGCGGGCGGGCAAACACGCGCGGCCTCTCCACTGTAGTCTGTCTGTACCCTGCTGCATGCCAGCATGCTAAACAAACACGCGCGGCCTCTCCACTGTAGTCTGTCTGTACCCTGCTGCATGCCAGCATGCTAAACAAACACGCGCGGCCTCTCCACTGTAGTCTGTCTGTACCCTACTGCATGCCAGCATGCTAAACAAACACGCGCGGCCTCTCCACTGTAGTCTGTCTGTACCCTACTGCACGCCAGCATGCTAAACAAACACGCGCGGCCTCTCCACTGTAGTCTGTCTGTACCCTACTGCATGCCAGCATGCTAAACAAACACGCGCGGCCTCTCCACTGTAGTCTGTCTGTACCCTACTGCACGCCAGCATGCTAAACAAACACGCGCGGCCTCTCCACTGTAGTCTGTCTGTACCCTACTGCATGCCAGCATGCTAAACAAACACGCGCGGCCTCTCCACTGTAGTCTGTCTGTACCCTACTGCACGCCAGCATGTTAAACAAACACGCGCGGCCTCTCCACTGTAGTCTGTCTGTACCCTACTGCATGCCAGCATGCTAAACAAACACGCGCGGCCTCTCCACTGTAGTCTGTCTGTACCCTACTGCACGCCAGCATGCTAAACAAACACGCGCGGCCTCTCCACTGTAGTCTGTCTGTACCCTACTGCATGCCAGCATGCTAAACAAACACGCGCGGCCTCTCCACTGTAGTCTGTTTGTACCCTACTGCACGCCAGCATGCTAAACAAACACGCGCGGCCACTCCACTGTAGTCTGTCTGTACCCTACTGCACGCCAGCATGCTAAACAAACACGCGCGGCCACTCCACTGTAGTCTGTCTGTACCCTACTGCATGCCAGCATGCTAAACAAACACGCGCGGCCACTCCACTGTAGTCTGTCTGTACCCTACTGCATGCCAGCATGCTAAACAAATACCTACAAAAGATTTATTAGGACAGTACATCAAACAACATTTGTACACATCGCGCCAACATCTGCTTCGCGAGGAAATGTTCCAGATATTATTAATGAAGAATAAAAAATATTTACATTACCGACCCATCGCCCGCCCGAGCCCGACTCAACGATAATATTATAATACAAGGAGTGACCTCGCAAGCGAACACTCGCTGACACCTGATACCAACACACAGACAGGACCGTGGGCAGTGTTCTTGGTGAAGGATAGTATGCAACCTTGTGGAAGACCTCTTGACGAGCCCTCCCTACCTACCAACTGCTCATAGTTGAAAGTGCTTCCGTGGCACGGGGGCTCGTCCGTGCCGCACGTTGGCCGTTGGTCCATCGGATTAGGGGATAGATAGTGCATGTGTGTTTTCGTTTGTAATTATGTTCTGCGCATAGTACTATATATGCTAGCCAAACTAGAAAAATCGACTAGCTTAGGAGGATATCATGATTGAAGGACATCACCGTGGCGATGTGGTGGACTGGTGGTGCGTCGCGGATGGCTGATTCGGGTAGAGTAGATTGCTTCTCCGCTCCGGCTCATATTTGTTTCGCTCTGGTAGATTCTTTTGTGTTCTGTTTATTGCTCGTACCTACTAGTTCCTCAAACGTCTCCGGCAGCCGGCGGCGCTGGCTGCACGATCAGGTCCATAGCATCTACAATAGGGAACTGGAGAATGTCGAAACCGGAGAATTTATCTCCAGGCACTAATTAATAAGGGAACTTTATATTCAGACGATTTTCTCAGTTTGTCGATTAATTATAGTTAATAGTCCCGCGTCGAGCGGCCGGATCATCCGGATCGGAGGGTCGAATCAAAACACGAGCCCATTTCTGCTAGATCAGGTTACTCTTCGTGTTAAATTATAAAATACTTTAGAAGGCGCAGCCGCCAGTATAAAGTCTGTGGGTTTAGCTCGTTTTCTTTGATTCAGTTAAATGATTTGTAATCCTTCATCACAGACATTTGATAAATAGCCTGGGCTCGATGACATTGAATTAATTTAAATTGTCATCCACTAAAGAGCTAAATAAACTCGACGAGACAGATTCAGTCCGTTACATGAGTTATACCTAGACCAACTCTAAGATAAGTACATCAGTGATCTGGCTTCTACAAACACAAATAAATTAAATTAATTGCTGTGTTCACCGGATTGATTACGTTTTAATGAAATTCTGACAATATTGTAAGTTCTAGCACGACGCGACGACTCTACCTCCCGAGTAAATGTACCTATTCTGTTACTCATTAAAATTTAATCTCATCATCATAATCATTAGCCCGTATACGTCCACTGCTGAACATGGGCCTCCCCTACACGAGCGACGCCACGAATAGCGTCCTGAGCCGCCTAGGGAGGCGGTGGACTCCCTGCGACCGCCACAGTGTCGCCCCTCCATCCAGTAGGAAGTCTTTCATACTCCGTTTCGCATTGCATCGCGGTCGCCACTCGAGAACTTCTCCTCCCCAACTTAGTTCTATCTTTCACAATTTTATTACTAACGGCGTATGTGTTTGTGTTGCAGGACTCCGAGGCTCGCTCCGCCGAGGACTCGCCTCGTCCTGTCCTGATACTCGGCACAGGTAAGCACTCTCAGTTTAAACTTATATCATAGCTACAAAACTGATCACATTACAACTTATTTATTAATTCTTTATTGCACAAGAAAAAAAAATACATACATAAAACATTAAATTTGAAAAATATGGCAAGGGCGAGCTTAACCCTAAAAAGAGTTCTCTTCCAGCAAACCTTATTGGGAGAGGGAGAGACCAAGTTATAAAAGTGGGTAAATTGAGGACACAACTTGCTGTTAATACGTCACTAACTTTTCCCGCTACTTTGTTAGGTACTCATTAGAATAGTCCGTTCTTCTCTTGCATATCGTACCATCATCGTACACATAATCTTTTATTATATCTACTACTAGGTAGGTAGTAGTTCCAGCAAGCGGAGCGGACAGACGACGACAGCGTGCGTGACCGCCGCCCGTTACCGCTAACTGGGACATTGGACATGTCGCTAATAGTTCATTTTTGCTAAACAGCTGCATATCTTAAATAGCTTACAGTAATTGTTTTTGTTGAACACCAGAAGTAGGTACTTGATAAGGAGCCGGCGGCGGCGGCGACGGCGGCGGTGGCAGGTAAACACGCCTGTCACGTGAGGTTATTGTTTGCGCGGAGGTGATAGCTGTTTGCAAACACTCTGCAGGTAGACAATGAGCTATGCAAGAGCCGAGCTAACAGCGGCTTGGTGCTGCGCGTGACTAGCAGCTCGGGTAGAAGCTGGAGCCACAAGATGAGGAGAGGACAAGATAGGCGATGCACGTGACCTTACTAACACGGACAAGACAGGCACTGCACGTGACCTTACTAACACGGACAGGACAGGCACTGCACGTCACCTTACTAACACGGACAGGACAGTCAATTTGCATTTCGACAATGACTGGAACTTACTAAATACTAGAACGAACTACTTTGTGATCGAAATAAAAATATTTGTATTTAATACAAATACAAATGTTTAAATGTTGTACATCTTTATTTAACAAAATATTGTAAATGTGCTAAATGTAGTTGTCGCAGCTATAAACTTGAAATTTGAAATAATGATACATTTCTTGCGCCATTACTGATTTAAAGAAAAAATATATAAATAAATGAAAAATGAAAATTAATATTTTCAGTCCAAATTGTAATGTTGAAATTTCAAAAGAGACCTAGGGGGGCAAATGCTTTCTTTTGATACCCATCAAATTAAAGGTATTATTTTGTACATTTGAAAACAGTTTTTGAAATTACTGTAGGTTTTATATTTTCAAAATATTGCCATGCGAAAATAGTCGAAAAATTGACTATCTAAATAAATGGCAAAAATATGTTCGACACCCTTGGCGAGCGAGCTACACTCGCACTTGACGGATCTTGTTTTCTTAAGAATCACCATTCCTAAGATATATCGCCAGTCCTAAGATATCGCCATTCTAAAAGTTGAAAGACTTAGATTCTACATGATAAGGTATGCACACTTTGTATGTACGTTATTACTTAAGTATTTGAAATGAAATGTCCATCTTGCCCGGACTATATCTACTTGGACTTGTTCTATTGTATAAATAACCTGTAGCACTCGACAATCAAGAAAACTAACACTAGGAATATAATCAAACAAGTCGTAGATCATTCAAAAGTCTTACTGTAGGAAATCTTTTAACGTTAAATAAACAAACCGATAAATGGAAGTGAACGGGCAGCGTGATGTCATGTCGGTAATATACCTAGTACCAGTACCTCCTCGGCGGAACAAACGACCGGTTCCGGCGCCCTGCATCACCCGGGCGAGGGCGACGCGGAAGTACCCGCCCTGCCGCCACTCTCATTCCACTCTATATTAGGATCCAAGTGGGCAGGTTTACTCTAATGGTTTCACGCAGTAAGGACCCTGCATTGTCTGCTTAGGGCACTGGCTGCGGCTGCCTGCTGGCTGGTGACCCTGCATTGTCTGCTTAGAGCACTGGCTGCGGCTGCCTGCTGGCTGGTGACCCTGCATTGTCTGCTTAGGGCACTGGCTGCGGCTGCCTGCTGGCTGGTGACCCTGCATTGTCTGCTTAGGGCACTGGCTGCGGCTGCCTGCTGGCTGGTGACCCTGCATTGTCTGCTTAGAGCACTGGCTGCGGCTGCCTGCTGGCTGGTGACCCTGCATTGTCTGCTTAGGGCACTGGCTGCGGCTGCCTGCTGGCTGGTGACCCTGCATTGTCTGCTTAGGGCACTGGCTGCGGCTGCCTGCTGGCTGGTGACCCTGCATTGTCTGCTTAGGGCACTGGCTGCGGCTGCCTGCTGGCTGGTGACCCTGCATTGTCTGCTTAGAGCACTGGCTGCGGCTGCCTGCTGGCTGGTGACCCTGCATTGTCTGCTTAGGGCACTGGCTGCGGCTGCCTGCTGGCTGGTGACCCTGCATTGTCTGCTTAGGGCACTGGCTGCGGCTGCCTGCTGGCTGGTGACCCTGCATTGTCTGCTTAGGGCACTGGCTGCGGCTGCCTGCTGGCTGGTGACCCTGCATTGTCTGCTTAGAGCACTGGCTGCGGCTGCCTGCTGGCTGGTGACCCTGCATTGTCTGCTTAGGGCACTGGCTGCGGCTGCCTGCTGGCTGGTGACCCTGCATTGTCTGCTTAGGGCACTGGCTGCGGCTGCCTGCTTGCTGGTGATACCAATCAAGTTATAAAGTGAAGTCCATACGTGGGGAATTGCTCCACCCTATAATTCTGATATCTGTGGCTCCACCGGATCGCTGTCGAGTCCATTTCAATTAGCGCCGGCGTCGATCCGACTTCTATTAGCTCGTGGGCGCTTCCATCTAGTGTCATACCTACACATTGTGTAGGTATGTGTACTACACAATGTGTAGGTATGTGTACTACACAATGTGTAGGTATGTGTACTACACAATGTGTAGGTATGTGTACTACACAATGTGTAGGTATTATGTGTACTACACAACTATTTAATAGCACTGCAGGGAAACGGATAACAAGGTTGAGTTTTAAAGTTTAAAGTTAAAAAAAAGTTTTATAGTTAAACTAAAACAGTATCTTACCTAATTATTTCACAGAATAACTATTTAGTAAACTTATCTTTGTGATTCGAAGTAAGTTAAAGTAGTTATGACATTCGGTATCACGACACTTCGCTAACTTCATTGTAAGGCTTTGAATTAAGTGATTGAAATAAAACTTCGACTAATCAATGCCTCAATGTTGAAAAATATATCTGAAAACGCTTCAGAACGGTCTTGTACTTGTCAGCGGAGCGCATAGCGGGTCGGGGCGCGACGGGGCGCGACGAGGGGCGACGGGGCGCGACGGGGCGCGATGAGGGGCGACGGGGCGCGACGGGGCGTGACGAGGGGCGAGGAAGCGCGACGCGGCGCGACGAGGGGCGACGGGGCGCGACGAGGGGCGAGGGGGCGTGGCATGAAGGTGCGTGGTCGTAGATTACGATCCTGATGCTAATGCTAGCGTATCTACACCAATACGCTCCCATCACGATGTCATCGTATCTACACCAATACGCTCCCATCACGATGTCATCGTATCTACACCAATACGCTCCCATCACGATGTCATCGTATCTACACCAATACGCTCCCATCACAATGTCATCGTATCTACACCAATACGCTCCCATCACGATGTCATCGTATCTACACCAATACGCTCCCATCACGATGTCATCGTATCTACACCAATACGCTCCCATCACGATGTCATCGTATCTACACCAATACGCTCCCATCACGATGTCATCGTATCTACACCAATACGCTCCCATCACAATGTCATCGTATCTACACCAATACGCTCCCATCACGATGTCATCGTATCTACACCAATACGCTCCCATCACGATGTCATCGTATCTACACCAATACGCTCCCATCACGATGTCATCGTATCTACACCAATACGCTCCCATCACGATGTCATCGTATCTACACCAATACGCTCCCATCACGATGTCATCGTATCTACACCAATACGCTCCCATCACGATGTCATCGTATCTACACCAATACGCTCCCATCACGATGTCATCGTATCTACACCAATACGCTCCCATCACGATGTCATCGTATCTACACCAATACGCTCCCATCACAATGTCATCGTATCTACACCAATACGCTCCCATCACGATGTCATCGTATCTACACCAATACGCTCCCATCACGATGTCATCGTATCTACACCAATACGCTCCCATCACAATGTCATCGTATCTACACCAATACGCTCCCATCACAATGTCATCGTATCTACACCAATACGCTCCCATCACGATGTCATCGTATCTACACCAATACGCTCCCATCACGATGTCATCGTATCTACACCAATACGCTCCCATCACGATGTCATCGTATCTACACCAATACGCTCCCATCACGATGTCATCGTATCTACACCAATACGCTCCCATCACAATGTCATCGTATCTACACCAATACGCTCCCATCACAATGTCATCGTATCTACACCAATACGCTCCCATCACAATGTCATCGTATCTACACCAATACGCTCCCATCACAATGTCATCGTATCTACACCAATACGCTCCCATCACAATGTCATCGTATCTACACCAATACGCTCCCATCACGATGTCATCGTATCTACACCAATACGCTCCCATCACGATGTCATCGTATCTACACCAATACGCTCCCATCACGATGTCATCGTATCTACACCAATACGCTCCCATCACAATGTCATCGTATCTACACCAATACGCTCCCATCACGATGTCATCGTATCTACACCAATACGCTCCCATCACGATGTCATCGTATCTACACCAATACGCTCCCATCACGATGTCATCGTATCTACACCAATACGCTCCCATCACGATGTCATCGTATCTACACCAATACGCTCCCATCACGATGTCATCGTATCTACACCAATACGCTCCCATCACGATGTCATCGTATCTACACCAATACGCTCCCATCACGATGTCATCGTATCTACACCAATACGCTCCCATCACGATGTCATCGTATCTACACCAATACGCTCCCATCACAATGTCATCGTATCTACACCAATACGCTCCCATCACAATGTCATCGTATCTACACCAATACGCTCCCATCACAATGTCATCGTATCTACACCAATACGCTCCCATCACGATGTCATCGTATCTACACCAATACGCTCCCATCACGATGTCATCGTATCTACACCAATACGCTCCCATCACGATGTCATCGTATCTACACCAATACGCTCCCATCACGATGTCATCGTATCTACACCAATACGCTCCTATCATGATGTCATCGTATCTACACCAATACGCTCCCATCACAATGTCATCGTATCTACACCAATACGCTCCCATCACGATGTCATCGTATCTACACCAATACGCTCCCATCACGATGTCATCGTATCTACACCAATACGCTCCCATCACAATGTCATCGTATCTACACCAATACGCTCCCATCACGATGTCATCGTATCTACACCAATACGCTCCCATCACAATGTCATCGTATCTACACCAATACGCTCCCATCACAATGTCATCGTATCTACACCAATACGCTCCCATCACAATGTCATCGTATCTACACCAATACGCTCCCATCACAATGTCATCGTATCTACACCAATACGCTCCCATCACAATGTCATCGTATCTACACCAATACGCTCCCATCACGATGTCATCGTATCTACACCAATACGCTCCCATCACGATGTCATCGTATCTACACCAATACGCTCCCATCACGATGTCATCGTATCTACACCAATACGCTCCCATCACAATGTCATCGTATCTACACCAATACGCTCCCATCACAATGTCATCGTATCTACACCAATACGCTCCCATCACAATGTCATCGTATCTACACCAATACGCTCCCATCACAATGTCATCGTATCTACACCAATACGCTCCCATCACAATGTCATCGTATCTACACCAATACGCTCCCATCACAATGTCATCGTATCTACACCAATACGCTCCCATCACGATGTCATCGTATCTACACCAATACGCTCCCATCACGATGTCATCGTATCTACACCAATACGCTCCCATCACGATGTCATCGTATCTACACCAATACGCTCCCATCACAATGTCATCGTATCTACACCAATACGCTCCCATCACGATGTCATCGTATCTACACCAATACGCTCCCATCACGATGTCATCGTATCTACACCAATACGCTCCCATCACGATGTCATCGTATCTACACCAATACGCTCCCATCACGATGTCATCGTATCTACACCAATACGCTCCCATCACGATGTCATCGTATCTACACCAATACGCTCCCATCACGATGTCATCGTATCTACACCAATACGCTCCCATCACGATGTCATCGTATCTACACCAATACGCTCCCATCACGATGTCATCGTATCTACACCAATACGCTCCCATCACGATGTCATCGTATCTACACCAATACGCTCCCATCACAATGTCATCGTATCTACACCAATACGCTCCCATCACAATGTCATCGTATCTACACCAATACGCTCCCATCACGATGTCATCGTATCTACACCAATACGCTCCCATCACGATGTCATCGTATCTACACCAATACGCTCCCATCACGATGTCATCGTATCTACACCAATACGCTCCCATCACGATGTCATCGTATCTACACCAATACGCTCCCATCATGATGTCATCGTATCTACACCAATACGCTCCCATCACAATGTCATCGTATCTACACCAATACGCTCCCATCACGATGTCATCGTATCTACACCAATACGCTCCCATCACGATGTCATCGTATCTACACCAATACGCTCCCATCACAATGTCATCGTATCTACACCAATACGCTCCCATCACGATGTCATCGTATCTACACCAATACGCTCCCATCACAATGTCATCGTATCTACACCAATACGCTCCCATCACAATGTCATCGTATCTACACCAATACGCTCCCATCACAATGTCATCGTATCTACACCAATACGCTCCCATCACAATGTCATCGTATCTACACCAATACGCTCCCATCACAATGTCATCGTATCTACACCAATACGCTCCCATCACAATGTCATCGTATCTACACCAATACGCTCCCATCACAATGTCATCGTATCTACACCAATACGCTCCCATCACAATGTCATCGTATCTACACCAATACGCTCCCATCACGATGTCATCGTATCTACACCAATACGCTCCCATCACGATGTCATCGTATCTACACCAATACGCTCCCATCACGATGTCATCGTATCTACACCAATACGCTCCCATCACGATGTCATCGTATCTACACCAATACGCTCCCATCACGATGTCATCGTATCTACACCAATACGCTCCCATCACGATGTCATCGTATCTACACCAATACGCTCCCATCACGATGTCATCGTATCTACACCAATACGCTCCCATCACAATGTCATCTTGTTTGAAATTTTGAATATTACAAGTAACCTTATTTCATCTGTGATTTTGCTAAGAACCTTTAGCTTTATAATTTTACTTTCTTTATAATTTTTCTTTCGTTTTAAGACTAGAACTAAATCAGTGAAACAAATAAAATGAGCACATGTTAACAGTGTTCAGGAAGGCTGTGATTACCGTCGGGCGATAAGGCTGCAATGTTGACAACCTGTGGTATCAGGAGGTAGCGGGCGGGGTGCGGCGCGCGCGGGGGGAGGGGGTTTGTCGTGATTAGATATCCGTATAATTGCGCGTGTACTTGTCGAGTGTCGCCGCCCGCCCCCCGCGTGCGCCGCGCTCCTCCCGCTATCTCCTGATACCACAGGTTGTCAATATTGCCGCGCTATCGCCCGACGGTAATCACAGCCTTCCTGAACACTGTTAGCATGTGCTGAAGGAACCTGTTTGACGATGGAGTTTGAGAGAGATCACCGTCGCTGCCAGGAGCCGGTAAACACCGGCTTTTGACGGCGCTGAACTGAACAACGTTCTCGAGGAAATACGAGCCAATTATGGACATACATAGTGTCCGAGCCAGGCTGGAAGGCCTTCACTTATTTATGGGTTAAAAAAAAACAAATAAACAGTAAAAACATGAGGAAATGGATCTGTTCTGAATATTCCACTTGATGGGTATTTGCGATTTAAAATCCAAACCAGGCAAGTTACTTGGTGCATGTGCAACCGCCGCTGGGGCACGCGCCGCGAGGGCCCTTGACCGAGGAACGCTCGAGAGCCCTCGGCACCTCAAGACTATTATGCGCCGCTTCTGCATTTATCTATTGAATCATGTTTAACTTTATTACCCGTTATATACAGTGTGGAAATTAAACTCAGGCCCTGGAGGGAAACTACTTAAAATCCTTAAGCTAGCTCATTTTACTTAAAGGAGACATTCCTTTATTTTTAAAAAGAAACAAATCTGCATTAAAATATTTTTTTAAACTCGCTTGCTTCGCCCGGGACTCGAACCAACTAAAATTTAAAAAAATAAACACTCTTTATTTTATTATACTAATCGGTAGTATTAATATTCAGGATAAAGTTTCTCTAAAAAATATTTGGTTACTGTTCACTTTTAACAAGTAAAAGACACGTAACAGTTCTGTTATCTCTCCAACACAACACGATTAGATGGCCTGCAAGAAGTCCAGACCTGACGCCCATGGACTTCTTTTTATGGGGTCATGTAAAAAATGTTGTTTATGAAACTTGCTATGAAACCGTTCAAGAGCTAAGGATTGGGGTAGAAAATGTTATCAGGGGCATACACCACAACACTTTGCTGAAGGCTACAAGAAATGAATTTCAACGGCGACTAATGTTGTGTAGCCGGAACGACGGGGCTCATTTTGAACAATTTATCAGTTAAATAATTTAAGTGTTACAAAATTGATAGTAAAATAAAGTTGATGTTAGATTTAACGATTATTTTTATTTTTAAGACCAAATGTTTGTTACAGAAACTTTATCCTGAATATTAATACTACCGATTAGTATAATAAAATAAAGAGTGTTTATTTTTTTAAATTTTAGTTGGTTCGAGTCCCGGGCGAAGCAAGCGAGTTTAAAAAAATATTTTAATGCAGATTTGTTTCTTTTTAAAAATAAAGGAATGTCTCCTTTAAGTAAAATGAGCTAGCTTAAGGATTTTAAGTAGTTTCCCTCCAGGGCCTGAGTTTAATTTCCACACTGTATATTATGTTTGTATGCTGCAGTAGTTAACCGAAACCGTTAATAACCTAAAAAGTATTAGGATCATTTTAGATCTTCTATATTTATAAAAGAGGAAGAGAAAACTAAAAAAAAAACTAGGTGACATATCAAGATATCTCTGAAATTACAATAGCTACGAAGCTGAAATTTCTCATGGAGTTTCCTTTTAGGACGGAGGTACCCGATGTAAGAACGGGTTTTTGGTAATTCGTATTCTAAAGTAGTTAATACGGAGTCAAAGGTCATATTTACAATAACTTCAAAACCAAAACTGTAGGTCCGTTACAGTTTGTAGCGTGGAATGATGACTTCACACACACGTGTTTGGAGGTTTATTGACATTCACACCCTGAGGGCAATGTGGAGTCAGTCAGGCCAATCACTGAATTATCAAGAAATTATAGGAACTAGAAAAGCTACAAGGCTGTTGCATGTAAATGTAGTTTAGGACGTGAGCACCTTCTGAGAACAGATTTTTTTTAAATAAAAATTTATTTAAATTCATTATGTATATTATGTTTCTGTATGTACCTATGTACCTTCCTAAACTTGTATCTGCGGCTTACTCGAGAAATAATACTACGATGCATATTAGAGAGGAAGGTACTGTTCGTTTAGATAGATTGACAAAAGGTTTGTAAAGCGTTTCAATCTTAATATGTAAAGGAACAAGCGATTTTCTGGAGACAACACTCAGCCCAAACCACTGAAGCTAGAAATCTGACATTTTGGTTTTAAAACGATATCTAAGAAGGGATTTTTGGAAATTCCAACCCTGAAGGCGTTGAAGTTTCTTGGGTGTTTTGTGTAACCCTTTGCCCGGTGTTCCGATAACCGTTGTTGTTCCGATAACCGTTGTTGGTCAGATAACCGTTGTTGGTCCGATAACCGTTGTTGGTCCGATAACCGTTGTTGGTCCGATTTGCTTAAAACTTACAAAGAATACTAAAAAAATAAAGCTATTGAACCGTTTTGGGATTTGTCAAAATATTCATGAAAGTTGTGTTAATGGGGTTGTCAGTTTGAAATTCGGAGCTTGGTTCCGTATTGAAATGGCCATTACTTTTTAATGTAGGATACAAACACGGCACAGAACTTGTTAGGGTTCCGTACCTCAAAAGGAAAAAAGGAACCCTTATAGGATCACTTTGTTGTCCGTCTGTCCGTCTATCAACCCTCTTTTCTCAGAAACACGTAAAGTTATCGAGTTGATATTCACATCATATACGCAGGCTCGTAACCTCTTGGAGCCGCGATATAAATCAAACTACTATGTCAACGCAATCAAAGTTACCTACTGTTTATGTCTATTTTCTTTTAATTTTCCATGCACACAAAACCTGTAGGGTACTTTCCGTTGACCTAGAACCATAAAATTTGGCAAGAAGCAATGTCTTATAGCACAAGTAAAGGGAAAAATCTGAAAACCGTAAATTTGTAGTTTATTCACAGAAAATAGTACATTGTTGGGTTAGAAGTAACTAATTTATTCGCGAGACGGGGTTAACGCTAATAGTTCGAGGGACTAAATAAGTTACCAAACCAACGTCATAATCGTTATCAAATCAGAAAATTATTGAGCACTATTCATCTGGGTTGATTTCTTTGCTGAAGAGTAGGAGTTTGTACGGAACCCTTGATGCGCGAGTCTAACTCGCACTTGACGTTCTTTTATTTTTCTGTTCCGTGGATATAAAATTTCAACATGCACTATGATCATAAATTAAAACACGTTATTTTTCACAAATAACTCTAAAAAGGGTAAAATGGCAGTAGACGTTACTGAGGTTTTTTATAACTTTTTAAACAACAGTGACCCCATTTGCTTGAAACTTACACAAATTATAGAATATAAAACTTTTCATTACTTAATTCAGGATTTTTCAAACTATTCGAGTTGAGCACGTAACTCCTAAGCTCCTAACATGACAGTGCAATAACTCTCTTGGTTACAGTCCCCTTAGTGCAATTAAATAACTCTCTTGGTTACAGTCCCCTTAGTGCAATAACTCTCTTGGTTACAGTCCCCTTAGTGCAATAACTCTCTTGGTTACAGTCCCCTTAGTGCAATAACTCTCTTGGTTACAGTCCCCTTAGTGCAATAACTCTCTTGGTTACAGTCCCCTTAGTGCAATAACTCTCTTGGTTACAGTCCCCTTAGTGCAATAACTCTCTTGGTTACAGTCCCCTTAGTGCAATAACTCTCTTGGTTACAGTCCCCTTAGTGCAATAACTCTCTTGGTTACAGTCCCCTTAGTGCAATAACTCTCTTGGTTACAGTCCCCTTAGTGCAATAACTCTCTTGGTTACAGTCCCCTTAGTGCAATAACTCTCTTGGTTACAGTCCCCTTAGTGACGCTAAAAAAAAGTCTGAAGTCGTTATTATTAAGTACGTTTTCAACCGTCGGTTTTGAAACTTCGGGTCGAATGTGGACACAGAACAATAATTATTGTACACGGGTTTCACCAGGATTCGAGATTCTAAAAGGATTGAGCTATTAGTAATACAGTTGCATTTCTCTTTTCAACTTCTAGATGTTTAGAAAAAAAAACAGACTCATAGTTAAGTATAGTTTTGATAGTTTTTTTTATTTTCTACTATTATTTCATTTAATCAGCTCTGACACTACTTTACAAAGTTAAATAAATCCTGTGTCCCACCATGCCCACCGTGCCCACCCGCGCCGCGCCTCTGTTCGCATTCCCGCGGCGCGCGACATGTCGTGCCCAACCCAAATAGAAGGCAAGCACAAGTAGGTACTAGTGCTTGCCTTCTATGTCCTTCTGTATACGCAACGTTTCGACTTTTCGGATTATGTTACCAGAAATCCTTACTACTTTAATTAGAATATTGTTTTCCAAAGAATAACCTCCACCCCCGCCAACGGCACCCCCGCCCACGGCACGGGCGGCCGACGACGGCCGTGGGCGGGACATTTTGGAATATATCTCTGTATTATTTTTAAAAGCGGAGGCGGCACGTGCGCCTTCGAACTTACACTATATAAACAATCTGTACAATATTTAAAAAAAACGTTCATAATTTTAAAAGATCACTTGAAGAAAAATAAATGCAAAAGGCTAAAGGAAGTGAAATAATTTATACTGACGTCAAATTCCTAAATAGTGAAAATTGGTTTGTACTCGACACAAATATCGAAAAAATGTTCTTCCTGACGGCGAAATCAACGAACATACTTACAATATATATATATATAATATATACAGCCGAAGGTAGAACCACCTCCGGCAGGCTGTTCACGATGGCCCATTACTTCATACTTTATTGTAACATTGGTTCATAGAAATACATTTATGTCTACGATTTGTGGAAAACTTCTTTTCTGGTAGTTTAATTCCTTGCAGAACGCACAAAATATTAATAACCGCTAAAATATTTGAATTTCACGCGGATCTGTTTTCTATTCGAAGCCTCGGTTACATCCCGAACCATCGTGATGAGCCTGCACCTGCAGGTGTCCAGGTGCAGGTGTCCAGGTGCAGGTGTCCAGGTGCAGGTGTCCAGGTGCAGGTATCCAGGTGCAGGTGTCCAGGTGCAGGTGTCCGCACACAAATATAAAGTACATGTAACAATTCAGTTATTCAATAGTTCAAAATTCAAAGTGCTTTTTTTCCTTTAGACCTTACAGGACTCTTGGACACGTCACAAAAACTCAGATTACATAAGTAAAACTAGGAAATAAAGTGATCACTTTGATTTTTTGTCCACTTCAATCATTTTAAGGTAAAGTAAAGAAGTGAACAAGTAACCTTTACCTTGTTAGAATGTTAGTTTTCGAGTTGGAGCAAAACTCGTCCCAAGCTTTTTTATCGTCTAGATAATCTGATATTTTATAGTAAGCCTTTTTACAAAGGATATGTTTGACAATTTCTTTGAATTTATTTATTGATAATTTTTGCAACTCACTTGGAGTTTTGTTGTAGAAGCGTATACATTGTCCTTTAAAAGATACATTAATCTTGTGTAGCCTAGTTGTGGGCACAGCGAGTTTATTCTTATTTCTAGTATTTAAATTATGTATATCGCTATTTTTGGGGAACCGATTGATATTCTTATGAACACTCATAAGAATATCAATAGGTTCCCCAAAAATGTGAAACAACAAGTTTTCATAAATATATTGTCATGGTACTGTCATTATGTTTGTTTCTTTAAATTTATCACGTAGGGATTCTCTGGGACCCATATTGCACGAACAGCCCTCTTCTGCAGCTTGTGCTGCAGAAGAGGGCTGGATACGGTGTAATATCTGCAGCGTTCCCCCACAGCAGCATACCATAAGACATAATACTGTGGAAGTAGCTGAAATATACTAGTCTACAAGTATCAACGGCTGTAAGATGACGGTTTTTAGGGTTTCAAACATCGGTTTTGAAACCCTTATGGTCTCGCTCTGTCCGTCCCCGCTCTTTCTTGAATATCTCAGTAACTACTGCAGCTATTAACTTGAAATTTGAAATAATGATACATTTCGTGCGCCATTACTGATTTTAAGAAAAAAATATATAAATAAATGAAAAATAAAAATGAATATTTTCAGTACAAATTTTGATGTTGAAATTTCAAAAGAGACCTAGGAAGGCAAATGGGGTATCAAATGAAAGGTATCGTTTTGTACATTTCAAAACATTTTTTGAAATTTCTGTAAATTTCATACTTTTTGAAATATTTCAAAAAAAAACAAAAAATTGACCATACCCCCCCCCCTATCTCCGAAGATTGCAGACCGATCCACGTACAATGTATTAGGCGTTTGTAGATATCGATCTATATTTTACAGGAAAAATATAGAGAAGTCTGTAATAATAATAGTTTTTGAAAAATGGTCAAAAAGGGGGGGAATTTTTTTTCAAAAGGGGGGGTACCTACCTATGTGGGGTATCAAATGAAAGGTATCGTTTTGACCATTTCAAAACACTTTTTGAAATTTCTGTAAGTTTCATACTTTTTGAAATATTTCAAAAATTGTCGAAAAATTGACCTTTCCCCCCCCCCTATCTCCGAAGATTGCAGACCGATCCACGTACAATGTATTAAGCGTTTGTAGATATCAATCTATATTTTACAGGAAAAATATAGAGAAGTCTGTAATAATAATAGTTTTTGAAAAATGGTCAAAAAGGGGGGGAATTGTTTTTCAAAAGGAGGGGTACCTACCTATGTGGGGTATCAAATGAAAGGTATCGTTTTGGCCATTTCAAAACACTTTTTGAAATTTCTGTGAGTTTCATACTTTTTGAAATATTTCAAAAAAAGACGAAAAATTGACCATTCCCCCCCCCCTAGCTCCGAAGATTGCAGACCGATCCATGTACAATGTATTAGGCGTTTGTAGATATCAATCTATATTTTACAGGAAAAATATAGAGAAGTCTGTAATAATAATAGTTTTTGAAAAATGGTCAAAAAGGGGGGGAATTTTTTTACAAAAGGAGGGGTACCTACCTATGTGGGGTATCAAATGAAAGGTATCGTTTTGACCATTTTAAAACACTTTTTGAAATTTCTGTGAGTTTCATACTTTTTGAAATATTTCAAAAAAAGACGAAAAATTGACCATTCCCCCCCCCCCCCTAGCTCCGAAGATTGCAGACCGATCCATGTACAATGTATTAGGCGTTTGTAGATATCAATCTATATTTTACAGGAAAAATATAGAGAAGTCTGTAATAATAATAGTTTTTGAAAAATGGTCAAAAAGGGGGAGATTTTTTTTTCAAAAGGAGGGGTACCTACCTATGTGGGGTATCAAATGAAAGGTATCGTTATGACCATTTTAAAACACTTTTTGAAATTTCTGTAAGTTTCATACTTTTTGAAATATTTCAAAAAAAGACGAAAAATTGACCATACCCCCCCCCCCCCCTATCTCCGAAGATTGCAGACCGATCCATGTACAATGTACTAGGCGTTTGTAGATATCAATCTATATTTTACAGGAAAAATATAGAGAAGTCGGTAATAATAATAGTTTTTGAAAAATGGTCAAAAAGGGGTTTTTTTTTCAAAAAGGGGTACCTACCCATGTGGGGTATCAAATGAAAGGTATCGTTTCGGCCTTTTTAAAACACTTTTTGAAATTTCTGTAAGTTTCATACTTTTTAAAATATTTCAGAAAATTGATTGTCGAAATAATTGGCAAATGTTTGAAACCCTCGGCGCGCGAGTTACACTCGCACTTGGCGAATCTTGTTTTTGACTGCATATGCTGCAGAACCGAGTCTCTTCGATAGCTTATCTATGTGTGGGTCCTATTGAAATTTACTATCTAAGGTAATTCCTAAGAATACGGTACTGTGAACAAATTCTACCGATTCTTCTTTCACGTTTACATCAGCCTTAACTTGTTGTACATTCGGTAAAATAAATGTAATACATTTAGTTTTGGTTTCGTTGTGCTAAAGATTATTGACACTAAACCAATTGACTACTTTTGATATTGCATTATTTACATCGTCGAAGTTTTTGTTTTGTCGTTTCATTTTAAAAATTAGTGAAGTGTCATCAGCAAATAACACAATCTCGTGATTATTCTTAACAAGATGAGGCAGATCGTACCCTTTAGTGGGTTGTGTTATTATGGGTATCTCCTACCCATTACACAAACTGTGTAATGTGTAGGAGATACCCATAATAACTTGGGGCTAAAATATGTTGTGTGAATTGCTCAGTATTATTTAGGTATTTTAAAATACAATGTAGGTACTCTGTATAGAGTCGTTCAGTTCCCCCCCCTCCCCGTCCCCCGGGGACGAGGCGCCTCGTGAAACCTACTTAATGAGACCATTAATGAATTTTCAGATTAAATCTCCGGCAAATGCGATGATTAGCTTTAATTAAAAAAATTCTTTGAAGACGACTTGAAAAACATTTGTGTTGGTAATCAACAAAGTCTTGGCTTTGGCGTGTTATACAAATATACAAAGTAAAAGTGTGCATTGTGGAGCCTTCGCCCGCGGGAACTTCTTTCTCAAACACACGATATTTACATTAAGCGAACCTAACGGATTTGTTTGTCAAACTAGGCCTAGATCTTATTAGCCCGTGCTAACACGAGTTATATAAAATTCACATTTTTTTCTTTGGCACCTTGAAAATGAAACCTACAAAAAAAACTATAATAAAAAAAACGTGAAAGTTGTACTGTTGCGCACATAACTTGTACGGGATCTCACATAACTTGTACGGGATCTCACATAACTTGTACGGGATCTCACATAACTTGTACGGGATCTCAAGAACCTTGCGGTCCATTGAAATGACATTTTGATTCGTGGGTTACTGATTAATAAGCGAGATCTTGATGTTTGCTCTTACGCCCCGTTCCAAACACGTATGGTTTGTCCCGCTCTTGTGAAAGCGAAATCCTTTGCTTTTGGGACATCCATTAATTACGTGAGGAGTTAAGGTCAAGCCAAATCTCACCAAATCCCACCAAATCACTCACGTGGGGAGAGGGGAGGGGAGGAGCGGGCTCTCGGCCAATATAACATATTTTTTCCACGAATTTATTATTACAATTGTTAAAACTGTTTCTACTAAATGTGGCTGGATTCGTTTTTGGAATTGGAGTTCCGCGATTCAATTTTAGAAAACAAAATCAGGAACCATTTGCGGCTAATTACTTTTCGTTACTTTTTTAAATCAAATACTTTCAGATAATTAAAACCATTTTTAAATTTGAAAGCTTCAAAGCGAAACAAACAATCTTAGTATTGTATTGTTAGATTGTTACCTGACTACCAACGGAGGAGGGCAATGCGGCTGGCACTGGGCACACCAACCAACGGAGGAGGGCAATGCGGCTGGCACTGGGCACACCAACCAACGGAGGAGGGCAATGCGGCTGGCACTGGGCACACCAACCAACGGAGGAGGGCAATGCGGCTGGCACTGGGCACACCAACCAACGGAGGAGGGCAATGCGGCTGGCACTGGGCCCACCAACCAACGGAGGAGGGCAATGCGGCTGGCACTGGGCACACCAACCAACGAAGGAGGGCAATGCGGCTGGCACTGAGCCCACCAACCAACGGAGGAGGGCAATGCGGCTGGCACTGGGCACACCAACCAACGGAGGAGGGCAGTGCGGCTGGCACTGGACACACCAACCAACGGAGGAGGGCAGTGCGGCTGGCACTGGGCACACCAACCAACGGAGGAGGGCAGTGCGGCTGGCACTGGGCACACCAACCAACGGAGGAGGGCAATGCGGCTGGCACTGGGCACACCAACCAACGGAGGAGGGCAGTGCGGCTGGCACTGGGCACACCAAACCACAGACAATCTGAATTATTTATCGAATATTAGGTATAAATAGTATTAAAGTCAATAAAAACAAAAGTCTCAGGCCAACACGAAACGAAAAATCTTTTTTTCGTTAATTTAACATTAAACTACTTACGTATTTTGAAAAATCTCACGTAACATTAAGGAGGTTGAGATGTCGTGAGTTTGCTAGACCTCCTCAGACAGATGAGCCCCCTCCGGTCTAGCAAAATCTCACGACATCAGTCTCACCAAGGGGTTGAAAAATCGGCTCCATCCCATTTCGCAACCTTCCCATCTCGTAACCATTTTAAAACAACTGAATCTTCCATACATTTCGTCGCGTATGGAACGCTTTTTCAGGAAATAGTGTGTTTGAGTACAGTCAGCTAGAAAGATAGTCATTTAACAGATCATGTACCTATTGAATACCCATTCTACTATATAGGTATATTAGAAGCCGAAAGTTTATGCAGATCTGAAAACAAGAGTTTTTTTTTTCCACAAACTGCCTACTAATTAAAACGGGCTGTAGCGTCGGATCGCCCATACAACTATACTATATATTACGGATACATATTTTAAACATAAATATGTATTTGTATATTTGACTGTATCGATCCAGAAGTTTTTGAGTTTACTCTTTGCAAACATAGGTACAAAAATACAAATCTTTCCGCTATATAAATAATAAATAGTGTTCAACTAATTTTAAACAAATTAATATTTTGTAAGCCTGAAGAAATTTTGCGTTATTATGTTATGTATCTCGGTACCTACCTGTGGAGTCCCTCCTCAATCATATTTTTCACTTGACCCTGTCCCTTCTTCTACTTCCTGAACATAAAAAATAAATATCTTACATAATGTTATTAGTCCTTAAAAAGTTAGTTAGTTTAAGATTGTAAAAAACCATGTCTATACCTTCTTAGCATGTCTTTCTATTATTTGTTGAGTACACGTCATGTCATGTGTTTTCGGTACCGATAGTTAGCAATGTTAATGAAGAATATTTTTTGATTTTTGTTGTTATAATATTATTATAACTGAACTAAAAACACAAAATTTATTATTATTTAGAGGATACCGTCTCATCTTGGTACATGGCACAATGTTGACGTGAACCCTTTGATTGATTAAATAATGCTGGACAATTCACACAGCATTATCTAGCCCCAAGCTAAGCTCAGACCTTGTGTTATAGGTACTAGATAACTGATATAAGTACATAATACAATGTAATACACGGATAGATATATTTTAATATATATTTATTTTATTTTATTATTTTCATCTCTCCGCATAACATGTCCATTCCACGCTAACCTGTTACTCCTCATCTTTTCCGTCAGTGGCGCCACCATCCATCCTTGTCACTCCACACCTCCATGAAAACTGATTTATGGAGCAATAATTAGCCTACAACTACCTGTATGCAAAATTATAACCCGATCTGTTTATTGGTTTTGGCGTCAGCAAGTAACAAACATCCATCTAAACATCCAAGCTATCGCAAATAGGTAGTTATATTATTTGTGAAGATGAGTTAAGACAAACATTTTTATATAATTTATTTAAAGCGCTTATGGCATAGCCAAACTATACGTTCAAAGTGATCTAAGGATGGATGAAGAAAATTACTGCGAGGCTTATTTGTACGAACGAAATCACTTTTCATGAAAACAATCCGTTTCAATATTTTATTTTAAGAATTTGACCTTTTCTAAGTTTACATTTTTGTATTTATGGAAATAAAGACTTTTTGATTTGAATAAAGGCATAGAGGTATAATAGGAACCTATTGTTTTACTAGAAAATTAGATGCCCTGTTAATTTGGGGCTACCATACTCATAATTTTAAAATTAGTCGTTCTTTTTCAGCATCATGTCTCGGTAGGTAGTATGGTCTGAACATGTATGTTTGAAGTATCACTTATCGAGCTGACTGTATCACTCATTATAACAATGGTTACGAGATGGGAAGGTTACGAAGTGGGAAGGAGCCGAAAAATCGCCGTGACATAAAATATGGTTTGTTCCCATTTGTCACCCTGATCTGTCCCCCTGAGGCTCGATAATTAATGAAAAAATAAACGAGTTGCAGTTTAATCAACGGCCAGCGCAGCGCCCCCGCCGAGGTCGGGGGCCCCAGGGCGCCAGGTCCCAGAGCTAGGGCGCTCGGGGGCGCCGCAGGTCGCTACGGCGGCGGCCCTAATTTGTCTCTGTCTACATGCATGGTGCGCTCCATAGTGCAACTATTTATCTCTGTCTAGCGAAGGTCCGCCTGCGACGCAGGAGTTTCCAGGTTCGATTCCCGCCTCGGCATAATTGTTTGTACGATCTGCAGGTATTTGTTTAGTGTGTTCTGGTCGTTTTCTATGTACAGTAAAATTTATCAATGTATTGTAATAGGTATATTAAACATATCACTTATCTAGTAGGTACCCATAACACAAGCTCTGCTTACCTTGGGGCTAGATAATGCTGTGTGAATTGTCCAGCATTATTTATAACAAGAATGAATAAAAGTGTAACTTACCATGCCTGTGGAGTGAGATGTTATTGTATATTGAATATTCAAAACGTTTCAGAGATGCAATCTGCGGCGCAGTTACATTCTCGATTTCACTTGCATGAACAGTCCAAGAGCTCGACTTGCATGAACAGTCCAAGAGCTCAAATCAAATCAAATCAAAAAGTCTTTATTTCCATAAATACAAAAATGTACACTTAGAAAAAGTCAAATTCTTAAAATAAAACATTGACACGGAAATAAAGTGATATTTTTGATTTCGGTCACTTCGGTATGTAGACTAAAGTAAAGAAGCGATGAAGAAACCTTTAGCCTGTTAGTTGTTATTTTTCGAGTTGGAGCAAAACCCGTCCCAAGCTTTTTTATCTTCTAGATAATCTGATATTTTGTAGTAAGCCCTTTTGCACAGAAAGGTTTTTACAATTTGTTTGAATTTATTTATTGATAGATTTTGCAACTCACTAGGAATTTTGTTGTAGAAGCGTATACATTGCCCTTTAAAAGATACATTAATTTAGTGAAGCCTAGTTGTGGGCATAGCAAGTTTATGTTTATTTCTAGTATTTATATTATGTATATCGCTATTTTTAGGAAAGGTTTTGATATTTTTATGAGTGTACAACAAGTTTTCATAAATATATTGACAGGGAACTGTCATTATGTTAATTTCTTTAAATTTATCACGCAGGGATTCTCTGGGACCCATATTATAGATTGCACGAACAGCCCTCTTCTGCAGCACAAATACGGTGTTAATATCTGCAGCGTTCCCCCACAGCAGTATACCATAAGACATAATACTGTGGAAGTAGCTGAAATAAACAAGTCTGGATGTATCCACGTCTGTAAGATGACGGATTTTTTTGACTGCATACGCTGCAGAACTAAGTCTCTTCGATAGCTTATCTATGTGTGGGCCCCATTGAAGTTTATTATCTATGGTGATTCCTAAGAATATGGTACTTTGTACAATTTCTAACGTTTCTTCTTTTACGTTTACGTCAGCCTTAACTTGTTTAACATTAGGTAGAATGAATCTAATACATTTTGTTTTGGTTTCGTTTAGCAAAAGATTATTGACACTAAACCAATGGACTACTTTTGAGATTGCATTATTCACATCGTCGAAGTTTGTGTTTTGTCGTTTCATTTAAAAAATTAAGGAAGTATCATTAGCAAACAGTACAATCTCGTGATTATTCTTTACAAGATGAGGCAAGTCGTTGATATAAACTAAAAATAGGAAAGGACCGAGGATAGAACCCTGCGGAACACCCATTGTAACTACAGACCCCGAAGACCGTTTCCCATTGATGTCCACTCTTTGTATCCTATCACTCAAGTAAGATGCCAAAAGATCCAAAGAGGTGTCCACTATTCCATAGTGATGTAGTTTCCTGATTAATGTTTTATGGTGTACGCAATCAAATGCTTTTGACAAGTCGCAAAAAACGCCTAAAGCATCTTGCGACTTCTCCCAAGCATCAAATATATGCGATACTAACTCTACACCGGCATCAGTAGTTGACCTGCCGCGAGTGAACCCAAATTGCTTACAATGCAGCAGGTCTTGTGAGGGTTGCTATTAAAATGCCTAAGTAATTGATTTAAAATCAGTTTTTCAAAAACTTTGCTGAAAGTAGGCAGTACTGATATCGGTCTAAAGTTAGTGGGGTCAGATCTACTACCCGATTTATACAGTGGTATAAACAGTCCAAGAGCTCGACTTGACCAACAAATTTACTGAAAAGTTTATATGAAAAGTTTATTTGAATTAAAGCAGAAATGTGCTCTAATATAGTATGCCTATAGACTTAGCTAGGGTCCAAGCCCGGCCCGGCCTGGACTACATACAGGTGTGTGCTTCGACTAACGAGAGCCTCTGTCGGTCGAGTATGTACCTAACTCAACCAATTATGTTTGCGGCCTGAAGGCCCGGTATTAATCACTGAAACTACGGCTATTTATCGTGAATGAAATACCGCCCGTCGGCCGACTGCGCTCCACAGACAAACAATACATTTTGCTAATAAGCATAAGATGAGAGACAACATGCCCTAAAACTAAAAGGGAAATAGAAACCTACTGTTCGTGGAACAAGCAGGACGCGCCCGCACGACGACAGAGTGGATCGGCCGCACGGCACAGTCTGCACTCTCGATGGAACAAGCAGAATGCGTCCGTACGACGACAGAGTGGATCGGCCGCACGGCACAGTCTGCACTCTCGATGGAACAAGCAGGACGCGTCCGCACGACGACAGTGTGGATCGGCCGCACGGCACAGTCTGCACTCTCGATGGAACAAGCAGGACGCGTCCGCACGACGACAGAGTGGATCGGCCGCACGGCACAGTCTGCACTCTCGATGGAACAAGCAGAATGCGTCCGTACGACGACAGAGTGGATCGGCCGCACGGCACAGTCTGCACTCTCGATGGAACAAGCAGGACGCGTCCGCACGACGACAGAGTGGATCGGCCGCACGGCACATTCTGCACTCTCAATGGAACAAGCAGGACGCGTCCGCACGACGACAGAGTGGATCGGCCGCACGGCACAGTCTGCACTCTCGATGGAACAAGCAGGACGCGTCCGCACGACGACAGAGTGGATCGGCCGAACGGCACATTCTGCACTCTCGATGGAACAAGCACGACGCGTCCGCACGACGGCGGAGTGGATCGGCCGCACGGCGTAGTCTGCTTTCTCGATGGAACAGGAGGCTAGTATTATTTGGTGTGGCTAATCTCCGAGGCAGTCGTCTAGCCGTGCGTGGTCCATCGAGGGCTATTGGCATAGTTGTGAACAAGTAGCGGGTCGGGCTAGACCGCAGACCGCTAGCCCTGACAACCTACGGCTAACTTGATAGATTCGGCGGAGCGTGGAGGCGCTCCGCAGGCCACGCGCGTCGGCCTCGCCTCCCTCGGCGCTCGCAATGAGACATACTGACACAGTTTGATATTCTCCCGAGTCTCTGATATTTCATTTCATCGTATTACTGCTGTGTCACATTTTCGCGGCCTTGTTATCACCTGTTATGTTTTATTCATATCAAATAACTACAGGAAATAATAACCTGTGACATTGGTTGTAGTGCAGGGTGCGGGGTTCAAAGTTACATGTGGGCGGAAGCCGACTAAGATTTCGTGCCTCAGTTGGTTAGAGCACACCCATCCTGAGGTGGGGCGTGGGAAATTTTTTGGTAAATACTTATTTAATTTCTTAGAGATTACCCAGAGTGGGAGGGCCTACGCACTATAATACAAAAACCTTAGAGATTACCCAGAGTACGAGGGACTACGTACTATAATACAAAAACCTTAGAGATTACCCAGAGTGCGAGGGCCTACGCACTATAATACAAAAACCTTAGAGATTACCCAGAGTGCGAAGGCCTACGCACTATAATACAAAAACCTTAGAGATTACCCAGAGTGCGAGGGCCTACGCACTATAATACAAAAACCTTAGAGATTACCCAGAGTGCGAGGGCCTACGCACTATAATACAAAAACCTTAGAGATTACCCAGAGTGCGAGGGCCTACGCACTTTAATACAAAAACCTTAGAGATTACCCAGAGTGCGAGGGTCTACGTACTATAATACAAAAACCTTAGAGATTACCCAGAGTGCGAGGGCCTACGCACTATAATACAAAAACCTTAGAGATTACATAGAGTGCGAGGGCCTACGCACTTTAATACAAAAACCTTAGAGATTACCCAGAGTGCGAGGGCCTACGCACTATAATACAAAAACCTTAGAGATTACCCAGAGTGCGAGGGCCTACGCACTTTAATACAAAAACCTTAGAGATTACCCAGAGTGCGAGGGTCTACGTACTATAATACAAAAACCTTAGAGATTACCCAGAGTGCGAGGGCCTACGCACTATAATACAAAAACCTTAGAGATTACCCAGAGTGCGAGGGCCTACGCACTTTAATACAAAAACCTTAGAGATTACCCAGAGTGCGAGGGCCTACGCACTTTAATACAAAAACCTTAGAGATTACCCAGAGTGCGAGGGCCTACGCACTTTAATACAAAAACCTTAGAGATTACCCAGAGTGCGAGGGCCTACGCACTTTAATACAAAAACCTTAGAGATTACCCAGAGTGCGAGGGTCTACGTACTATAATACAAAAACCTAAGAGATTACCCAGAGTGCGAGGGACTACGCACTATAATACAAAAACCTTAGAGATTACCCAGAGTGCGAGGGACTACGCGCTAGAATACAACCAGCCGGCCAGCACGGCGTGCCGCCGTCGCCGCCGCCGCCGCTCGTAAAACACATCATTGCGAATGTACGACAAACTACGAATTATTAATGAATTCGTCGCTATAAACTGTCTCTTGATTCATTCACATCGAGCATGGCTTTGTGGGGCAACAAAGATCATAGACACGTACTTTGTGGGGCAACAAAGATCATAGACACGTACTTTGTGGGGCAACAAAGATCATAGACACGTACTTTGTGGGGCAACAAAGATCATAGACACGTACTTTGTGAGGCAACAAAGATCATAGACACGTACTTTGTGGGGCAACAAAGATCATAGACACGTACTTTGTGGGGCAACAAAGATCATAGACACGTACTTTGTGGGGCAACAAAGATCATAGACACGTACTTTGTGGGGCAACAAAGATCATAGACACGTACTTTGTGGGGCAACAAAGATCATAGACACGTACTTTGTGGGGCAACAAAGATCATAGACACGTACTTTGTGGGGCAACAAAGATCATAGACACGTACTTTGTGGGGCAACAAAGATCATAGACACGTACTTTGTGGGGCAACAAAGATCATAGACACGTACTTTGTGGGGCAACAAAGATCATAGACACGTACTTTGTGGGGCAACAAAGATCATAGACACGTACTTTGTGGGGCAACAAAGATCATAGACACGTACTTTGTGGGGCAACAAAGATCATAGACACGTACTTTGTGGGGCAACAAAGATTATAGACACGTACTTTGTGGGGCAACAAAGATCATAGACACGTACTTTGTGGGGCAACAAAGATTATAGACACGTACTTTGTGGGGCAACAAAGATTATAGACACGTACTTTGTGGGGCAACAAAGATCATAGACACGTACTTTGTGGGGCAACAAAGATCATAGACACGTACTTTGTGGGGCAACAAAGATCATAGACACGAACTTTGTGGGGCAACAAAGATTATAGACACGTACTTTGTGGGGCAACAAAGATCATAGACACGTACTTTGTGGGGCAACAAAGATCATAGACACGTACTTTGTGGGGCAACAAAGATCATAGACACGAACTTTGTGGGGCAACAAAGATCATAGACACGTACTTTGTGGGGCAACAAAGATCATAGACACGTACTTTTTGGGGCAACAAAGATCATAGACACGTACTTTGTGGGGCAACAAAGATCATAGACACGTACTTTGTGGGGCAACAAAGATCATAGACACGTACTTTGTGGGGCAACAAAGATCATAGACACGTACTTTTTGGGCCAACAAACATCATAGACACGTACTTTGTGGGGCAACAAAGATCATAGACACGAACTTTGTGGGGCAACAAAGATCATAGACACGTACTTTTTGGGGCAACAAACATCATAGACACGTACTTTGTGGGGCAACAAAGATCATAGACACGTACTTTGTGGGGCAACAAAGATCATAGACACGTACTTTTTGGGGCAACAAAGATCATAGACACGTACTTTGTGGGGCAACAAAGATCATAGACACGTACTTTGTGGGGCAACAAAGATCATAGACACGTACTTTGTGGGGCAACAAAGATCATAGACACGTACTTTTTGGGGCAACAAACATCATAGACACGTACTTTGTGGGGCAACAAAGATCATAGACACGAACTTGTTAGGCAGATGAGGAATATACTATTTTAATAAGAATATATGAGACTTTATTAAATTGTAACAAAATGGGATAAGCATATTTACGACCTCAGTGGCGCAGCGGGCGAGAGTCTGCCTGCGACGCAAGAGGTTGCGGGTTCGATCCCCGCCTCGGAACAAATTTGTGTACGATCTGCAGAAATTTGTTCCGTTGGTCTGGGTGTTTTCTATGTATAATAAAAAATATATCTATGTAATGTATAATATTACGTATATCAGTTATCTAGTACCCATAACACAAGCTCTGCTTACCTTGGGGCTAGATAATGCTGTGTGAATTGTCCAGCATTATTTATTTATACTATAAAAAAACAACATATTTACCTGCTTATGTCAAAAGATATGCGAAAAATTTGCCAATAAGGTAGTTCTTTGAGAGAAACGAATGGGTCACATAGCTCAGTCGGAATGTAAACGAATGGGTCACATAGCTCAGTCGGATGTAAACGAATGGGTCACATAGCTCAGTCGGAATATAAACGAATGGGTCACATAGCTCAGTCGGAATGTAAACAAATGGGTCACATAGCTCAGTCGGAATGTAAATGTATATCTAGAGCAGCTCACTTCTCTCAGGCTCATCTACTTCGTTCTTCGAGTTTCTGTGGTCGCCGCTGTCCGCCATATTTCTGTGGTCGCCGCTGTCCGCCATATTTCTGTGGTCGCCGCTGTCCGCCATATTTCTGTGGTCGCCGCTGTCCGCCATATTTATGTGGTCGCCGCTGTCCGCCATATTTCTGTGGTCGCCGCTGTCCGCCATATTTCTGTGGTCGCCGCTGTCCGCCATATTTCAAGATCCTATATTATCTATAGGTAGCTCAATTTAATCTTCGACCCCAAACGAATAATTGGGTCCCGACCCAATTCATAAAATCATCAAGTCCAGGCTTGACAGGTTTCAGTTGGTAATCTCCTAACCCTATTTGACTAGTTTATTGTTCTGTATTAACTGACTTCTAAAATAGGAGGAGGTTCATGTTCAGCTTTATGTTATATATGTATGTATGTCCGTCGATTTGTTCTAGGTATCCTACAATCCTACCTAACTTAACCCATATGTGCCCAGAAGCACGAAAACGACCCAAACTTTGCTCTCCCGTTTAAATGCCTCGAAAATGAAAATTTCTTATAATTATATTGTGTTTAATGTCATCTATGTACTCTTTGGTAATATAGCTAATCACCCGATACAGTTCACATGTCAACACAACTCAATTTTGATTAGTTAATTGCAGTGAAAGTTGTGACTTGATTTTTATCGCGAAATTTATGCACCGGCTCCGACAAAAATGTAAGTAATTATTTATTTACAAACATTCTACTTTGTGTTTTTGAATTTTTAGTAAAGTAAATATACTATATAGGTACACAAGTAATAAGTTTTGTATCAAATATGTTTTTCTCCCCGTAATTAGAACGAATATTTTGATGGGTCACTACCGACCCGCTGGGCAGATATGATACAGAATGTTCCCCTTTTTCTTAGTTCACGTCGTGTACTGAATAGTAATGAAATAGTTGATGTCCTGAAGAGTTTGGGTGATGACGAAGGCCTTCAAAACTTTGACGTCTATTTAGACCCGCCTTGTGGTGGAGCGATATCAGATGGTGATTCGGGAGATGAAAACAGCGGCGATATTGAAAGGTTGAACCGACATCAGCTACTTGCCCCCGCCGAGTTGATCTTACAACGCACCCAAGATATTCAAGAGTGCGAGCTCCCTGAAGCTGTTTCAACTGCTTTACCTCCACTAGGTCGGTCGTCACAAGACTTTCACGGATTCAATGAACAACTCTGGAAGTATTTACTCATCCAGTCATCCCATCCACATCGAGGCAACCTCAAAGTGCCCTGTCTCAACCACAACCAAGAAAATGGATCAAGCGGGACTTATACCAGTCAGGTCGGCAGAACAGAGTGGACAAATGACTTTATGACTACCGATTTGATCGGAAAGATGGGATTTGTACAGTGCGCTGGAATGACGTGGTGACTCTGTTGTCAAGTTGAGTTTAGTTTGGCGTCTAACCTATTCAAAAAGCTAGCAGATAATCGGCAGCCCTCAAAAGAAGGATTGATATTGATCAACCAAATGTGGTCGCTCAAAAATACAGCTTTATGGATGGGGTGGCGTTGATCAGCTCGATGCCAAGATTGGCACTATTGCATTGCCATTCGAGGCAAGAAGTAGCACACATCCATCCTGACATGGCATGCTCTGCTGGCAAGATCAATGGGAGCTAACGTCGATACCTTGGAGTTTCGAAGGCCAATGACAAGAACTTTGCTATTGAAGTATGGGACTGACAAAACTGGACCTGGGCACCCTGTCAAAGTTATGACGAACGTACGTTTAGCCGGGAGGAGACACGCGGCTAATCATTATGTATAGAATCATTATATGATTATGGTTACCCTGGATAGGAAACAGTGTGCTGTTTATAAGAATGACGGTAAAAATGTGCAGTACATGTTGTGTAATCTTCATGACAAAAGCTTAGCGAAATTCCATGCCTAACCTGATGTTACGTAGTTTTTTATGAGATGATGGTCTGGAACCTAAGCTACATGTTATGTTATATTGATTTGTTTTGTTCCAAAATGTTTCTAATTACTTAACTTACTAATATATTAGTAGAAATATACAATTTTGTCGTTTACAAATAACATACCGTGTTTAATTTACCCATACACTTTTCACTGTTTTCAAACTGTTATTTGCCCGCGGGGTCGATAGCGACCCATTAAAAAAAAGCAATTTTCAGCTACTGAAACACAAAATAAAAAAATATGGGTCTATTTATATTCCATTACGAACAACATATGCAAAAATTACGAAAATCGGAGACCTAAATCTTTCTGGGCATATATGGGTTAAGGCGCATACTAAGGCAAAAACAAGAAAATTAGGTATTTTCGAACCCGTTTTCCGACGAAAATATTGATTTTGAATGAAATCGTCATCCCACCTGGTCGGAGGGCGTCCTACACTACGTTTTCCGAGTCGCGGTCTCCACTCAAGAACACGTTTACCCCAGCGGTTGTCGGTTCTTCTTGAAATATGGCCAGCCCACTGCCACTTCAGCTTGCTAATCCTATGAGCTATGTCGATAACCTTGGTTCTCTGTCGGATGTATTCGTTGCGAATCCTATCCTTCAGAGAAACTACGAGCATAGCTCTCTCCATAGCTCACTGGGCGACTTTAAACTGGTGGACCAGCCCTACCGTGAGTGACCACGTCTCAGCTCCGTAGGTCATGACGGGTAGGACGCACTGATTGAAAACTTTCGTTTTCAAGCATTGCGGTATGGATGACGAGAAGCTCGACGTAGTTTGCCAAACGCTGCCCAACCTAGCTGGATCCTCCTCTTGGCCTCCTTCTCGAAATTATTTTAACCCAACTGCAGAATCTGCCCAAGGTAAGTGTCTTCGGAAACAATTTTGAGAAGATGGCTATGTACGACGACCGGTCCCGGATCAATGTGGCCATTGATCATGACCTTGGTTTTATCCAAGTTCATGCCAAGACCGATGCGTCGTGAGGCTGAAGCTAGGCCGTCCAGCATCCGGTTAAGCTCCTCCAGCGACTCCGCCATCAAGACTATGTCATCAGCGAATCGCAGGTGTGAGATGTAATCGCCGTTTATGTTGATGCCCTTACCTTTCCAGTTCAGCGTCTTAAACAAATCTTCCAACGCGCTTGTGAACAGTTTCGGGGATATAACATCCCCCTGTCTCACTCCTCTGCGCAGTTGGATTGGTTTAGACTGCTGGCCCTGTACTTGGACACTCATGGTTGCGGCATCATAAAGACATCTCAACACCTCGATATAACGATAGTCTACTTGGCAACGCTGTAAGGATTCCAGAACAGCCCAGGTTTCGACAGAGTCAAAGGCCTTTTCATAGTCCACAAAGGCCAGACACAGGGGCTGATTATACTCTACGGACTTCTGTATAATCTGCCTCACCGTGTGTATGTAGTCTATGGTGCCATATCCTCCGCGAAACCCGGGCTGCAGATCGATTACGGTAAAATACCCCATCCAAATTTGACATTTGAAAGCCCGTAGGATGGCCTTCGAGCCTCCCATCCATCCAATTGTAAATAAAATAGCCGTCACTGAGACGATTGCCAGTCCCAGCCGAAATTGAAGCCCATGAATGAATGAGATGAATGCTTTTGACAGTAAATAGAACGATTTTGACGTTAGGTTGTTTTCTTTTCATTTGACATTGACATACTCTAATTTCCAGTTGACGCCCCCTGCCACGTATCGATTTATTTGGAACTATTTTTTTTCTTTTTAGAATACTAATCGAAAACCCCTCATTATGATGTTATAAAAGTTGATATTGCTCACATTCACATTAAGATAAAAAATGTATTGTAGGTAGGTAGGTAGGTAGTCGTAAAAGATAGATAAATAAATCAACAAAAAGAAAAAGGGCAAGAAAATGGCCCAATATGCTAAACTGGCAACATTTCACTGAAAACTTCTACCATGACAATGACAGTTCCGATGCATGTTCTTGATAACGTTTCATTGCCGCAATTCTGACTCCAAATACAGTAACATAACCTTCATGATATTTTTATTTAATGTACCCTTATATTTTCTTAGGCAACCCAACTATTAAATGTTTCAGCCTTAATATTTACTATTTCAACACAGACTATGAAGCCCCTAACGTACTTGGAGAAGAAAAGAGACGTTTTCTAAAATTTGTTAAATCATCAGTTTTAGGACAATATTTAGGCAAAATCGAAAACGAAACGTAAAATGGGGAATCCACTTCGTTCACTCAGTGTTCACTCACATTGACCATCCAGCCATAAAATTTAGTGCAATTCTATTTGTCCCATTGATGGAATCGAACCCATTCGCCCATCCATTGATCCATTGAGAATAGCGTAATCACTCTGCTGTTCCGGTGGCTGGAACTCGTCGAGTCTCCTGGCGAGACGATTCGTGACCACTCGTGAGAAAAGCTTATAGACGTATCTCAGGAGTGTGATGGGTCTGTAGTTTTTAAGAAGATAATAAGTATTTTTATTATGTGTTTTTGTTAATAATTATTATCGATAATAATTATAAAAATGCCATAAAAATGGTTAATGGACATTAATGAAAATGGTTGTTTAAACACAGCTTATTCGGTCTCTGATTGAAGGGTCTACATATGTATGAGCAAAGTGAGAGGTGGTGCTTGGCGCGGGGAGGCGGGGAGGCGCGGGCCTCGATGCACGCGAGCGGGCAACACTGGACCCAACTGTCACAATGGACAGCGGACAATGTTGCCAGCTAAGCCTCGGCTACTTTATCCAACAAACTATATCAGCGGGCAATATTGTACAAGTTCGTAACCGACTACTTTATGTGTTTAGTTGTTAAAGTGAAAAGAGGTACTCGCTCTTTGTTTTTTTAGGCTGCTACTTTTAAGATTTACCGCATCAACCAACACGCCACCGAAACCCTTGAGCAGTTTACATAAATTAAAGCAAACACAGTCACATGAGGGAGGATAGGTATGTTCGTAGTAGCACGTGAGTGTCGCCGCGGGGCTCAGCTAGCTCTCTGTGTTGGGGCTCACGTGAGTAACGTCCGGAGGCATCCACTCGGGTAATTGCGATTTAACCTTAGACAATTTAACCCGTAACGCACTTCCCTCCCCCCGCCGACGTCGTCGGCAAGCGCGACGTCCCGCTCAAGCAGCCGCCGACGTCGTCGACAAGCTCGACGTCCCGCTCAAGCCGCCGCCGACGTCGTCGTCAGACACTTCACTACCGGCCCCTGCCATATCTTGTGATAATGTTTTCGGATTCAAAATGACAAAATAGCATCCGAACTTTTATTATTTAAAATTTTACATTGCAATTAAGTTCCAACAGAGGATGTGGTAAGCTTGAGGCGCCCTGAACTAGAGTCTGAACTGAACTTGAAAATTAGTTTTGTTGGTACACAGTGTGTGTGTATGATAGTAGGTACACAGTGTGGGTGTATGTTAGTAGGTACACAGTGTGTGTGTATGATAGTAGGTACACAGTGTGGGTGTATGTTAGTAGGTACACAGTGTGTGTGTATGATAGTAGGTACACAGTGTGGGTGTATGTTAGTAGGTACACAGTGTGTGTGTATGATAGTAGGTACACAGTGTGAGTGTATGATAGTAGGTACACAGTGTGGGTGTATGTTAGTAGGTACACAGTGTGTGTGTATGATAGTAGGTACACAGTGTGGGTGTATGATAGTAGGTACACAGTGTGTGTGTATGATAGTAGGTACACAGTGTGGGTGTATGTTAGTAGGTACACAGTGTGTGTGTATGATAGTAGGTACACAGTGTGGGTGTATGATAGTAGGTACACAGTGTGGGTGTATGTTAGTAGGTACACAGTGTGTGTGTATGATAGTAGGTACACAGTGTAGGTGTATGATAGTAGGTACACAGTGTGTGTGTATGATAGTAGGTACACAGTGTGGGTGTATGATAGTAGGTACACAGTGTGTGTGTATGATAGTAGGTACACAGTGTGTGTGTATGATAGTAGGTACACAGTGTGGGTGTATGTTAGTAGGTACACAGTGTGTGTGTATGATAGTAGGTACACAGTGTGGGTGTATGATAGTAGGTACACAGTGTGTGTGTATGATAGTAGGTACACAGTGTGTGTGTATGATAGTAGGTACACAGTGTGAGTGTATGATAGTAGGTACACAGTGTGTGTGTATGATAGTAGGTACACAGTGTGTGTGTATGATAGTAGGTACACAGTGTGTGTGTATGATAGTAGGTACACAGTGTGGGTGTATGTTAGTAGGTACACAGTGTGTGTGTATGATAGTAGGTACACAGTGTGGGTGTATGATAGTAGGTACACAGTGTGTGTGTATGATAGTAGGTACACAGTGTGTGTGTATGATAGTAGGTACACAGTGTGTGTGTATGATAGTAGGTACACAGTGTGTGTGTATGATAGTAGGTACACAGTGTGTGTGTATGACAGTGACAGGAGAGGTCGGGGAAGATATCACCTAAATTATTCTACCTAGTCGGTTTTTTCCGAAGTTTCTGTTGTTTTTTCAGGTTGACGGGATAAATACTAATCCGACGGGAATTGATTTTTGTTTGACTATTTCGCGATCACTCTTCAAGTTGAACAATGCTTTTAGGTTAGGGCTCCCGCGACTTTGCAGTGCCTCCGGCATGTTTGCGGGGGCCCGCGTCGACGGCTTTGCCACCTGTATGAAGAAAAAGACCCTCACTGCTGAGTAGAGTACGTGAGAGTACCAACACCATCCTGCCTGACAACAAGTTCTGTACAAACACTCATCTCTTTGTTAATGAGATGGAGTTCTGTACAAACACTCATCTCTTTGTTAATGAGATGGAGTTCTGTACAAACACTCATCTCTTTGTTAATGAGATGGAGTTCTGTACAAACACTCATCTCTTTGTTAATGAGATGGAGTTCTGTACAAACACTCATCTCTTTGTTAATGAGATGGAGTTCTGTACAAACACTCATCTCTTTGTTAATGAGATGGAGTTCTGTACAAACACTCATCTCTTTGTTAATGAGATGGAGTTCTGTACAAACACTCATCTCTTTGTTAATGAGATGGAGTTCTGTACAAACACTCATCTCTTTGTTAATGAGATGGAGTTCTGTACAAACACTCATCTCTTTGTTAATGAGATGGAGTTCTGTACAAACACTCATCTCTTTGTTAATGAGATGGAGTTCTGTACAAACACTCATCTCTTTGTTAATGAGATGGAGTTCTGTACAAACACTCATCTCTTTGTTAATGAGATGGAGTTCTGTACAAACACTCATCTCTTTGTTAATGAGATGGAGTTCTGTACAAACACTCATCTCTTTGTTAATGAGATGGAGTTCTGTACAAACACTCATCTCTTTGTTAATGAGATGGAGTTCTGTACAAACACTCATCTCTTTGTTAATGAGATGGAGTTCTGTACAAACACTCATCTCTTTGTTAATGAGATGGAGTTCTGTACAAACACTCATCTCTTTGTTAATGAGATGGAGTTCTGTACAAACACTCATCTCTTTGTTAATGAGATGGAGTTCTGTACAAACACTCATCTCTTTGTTAATGAGATGGAGTTCTGTACAAACACTCATCTCTTTGTTAATGAGATGGAGTTCTGTACAAACACTCATCTCTTTGTTAATGAGATGGAGTTCTGTACAAACACTCATCTCTTTGTTAATGAGATGGAGTTCTGTACAAACACTCATCTCTTTGTTAATGAGATGGAGTTCTGTACAAACACTCATCTCTTTGTTAATGAGATGGAGTTCTGTACAAACACTCATCTCTTTGTTAATGAGATGGAGTTCTGTACAAACACTCATCTCTTTGTTAATGAGATGGAGTTCTGTACAAACACTCATCTCTTTGTTAATGAGATGGAGTTCTGTACAAACACTCATCTCTTTGTTAATGAGATGGAGTTCTGTACAAACACTCATCTCTTTGTTAATGAGATGGAGTTCTGTACAAACACTCATCTCTTTGTTAATGAGATGGAGTTCTGTACAAACACTCATCTCTTTGTTAATGAGATGGAGTTCTGTACAAACACTCATCTCTTTGTTAATGAGATGGAGTTCTGTACAAACACTCATCTCTTTGTTAATGAGATGGAGTTCTGTACAAACACTCATCTCTTTGTTAATGAGATGGAGTTCTGTACAAACACTCATCTCTTTGTTAATGAGATGGAGTTCTGTACAAACACTCATCTCTTTGTTAATGAGATGGAGTTCTGTACAAACACTCATCTCTTTGTTAATGAGATGGAGTTCTGTACAAACACTCATCTCTTTGTTAATGAGATGGAGTTCTGTACAAACACTCATCTCTTTGTTAATGAGATGGAGTTCTGTACAAACACTCATCTCTTTGTTAATGAGATGGAGTTCTGTACAAACACTCATCTCTTTGTTAATGAGATGGAGTTCTGTACAAACACTCATCTCTTTGTTAATGAGATGGAGTTCTGTACAAACACTCATCTCTTTGTTAATGAGATGGAGTTCTGTACAAACACTCATCTCTTTGTTAATGAGATGGAGTTCTGTACAAACACTCATCTCTTTGTTAATGAGATGGAGTTCTGTACAAACACTCATCTCTTTGTTAATGAGATGGAGTTCTGTACAAACACTCATCTCTTTGTTAATGAGATGGAGTTCTGTACAAACACTCATCTCTTTGTTAATGAGATGGAGTTCTGTACAAACACTCATCTCTTTGTTAATGAGATGGAGTTCTGTACAAACACTCATCTCTTTGTTAATGAGATGGAGTTCTGTACAAACACTCATCTCTTTGTTAATGAGATGGAGTTCTGTACAAACACTCATCTCTTTGTTAATGAGATGGAACGTTATTTAAACTAACGCTCGTTAAGATTTTTTGCACTAACTTATGTATCTTTTATATAATTATAAAAAAATAGAAAAATAAATGCATTATTATTATTGTTTAAACAATAGCGTAATAATTTTTAAAATCGGTCTGTAACTGACGGATAAATCGACTTCAAATAAAATAAATAAAACACAACGAAACATAGAACCTCCTCCTGGACACCGCAAACATAGAACCTCCTCCTGGACACCGCAAACATAGAACCTCCTCCTGGACACCGCAAACATAGAACCTCCTCCTGGACACCGCAAACATAGAACCTCCTCCTGGACACCGCAAACAGGTTTTCAGGAAAAACTAAAACCTTACTAATACTAGATTAGTTATAAGACAGTTTATCCTTATCAATTTGTTTGGACACTTGTCGTCGGACGAAACCCCTCCCACCAGGTACAAGACTGCCTCCGAGTTTTTTTTCTGTAGTTTTGTTTTATTTCTATTTTTACTTCGATAGACTTTCGTATAACCACAATCTCACCTGATGTTAAGCGACGGTGTCTCACGGAGGTCTAGTAAACACCCATTGCGACGGTGTCTCACGGAGGTCTAGTAAACACCCATTGCGACGGTGTCTCACGGAGGTCTAGTAAACACCCATTGCGACGGTGTCTCACGGAGGTCTAGTAAACACCCATTGCGACGGTGTCTCACGGAGGTCTAGTAAACACCCATTGCGACGGTGTCTCACGGAGGTCTAGTAAACACCCATTGCGACGGTGTCTCAAGGAGGTCTAGTAAACACCCATTGCGACGGTGTCTCACGGAGGTCTAGTAAACACCCATTGCGACGGTGTCTCACGGAGGTCTAGTAAACACCCATTGCGACGGTGTCTCAAGGAGGTCTAGTAAACACCCATTGCGACGGTGTCTCACGGAGGTCTAGTAAACACCCATTGCGACGGTGTCTCACGGAGGTCTAGTAAACACCCATTGCGACGGTGTCTCACGGAGGTCTAGTAAACACCCATTGCGACGGTGTCTCACGGAGGTCTAGTAAACACCCATTGCGACGGTGTCTCAAGGAGGTCTAGTAAACACCCATTGCGACGGTGTCTCAAGGAGGTCTAGTAAACACCCATTGCGACGGTGTCTCACGGAGGTCTAGTAAACACCCATTGCGACGGTGTCTCACGGAGGTCTAGTAAACACCCATTGCGACGGTGTCTCAAGGAGGTCTAGTAAACACCCATTGCGACGGTGTCTCAAGGAGGTCTAGTAAACACCCATTGCGACGGTGTCTCACGGAGGTCTAGTAAACACCCATTGCGACGGTGTCTCACGGAGGTCTAGTAAACACCCATTGCGACGGTGTCTCAAGGAGGTCTAGTAAACACCCATTGCGACGGTGTCTCACGGAGGTCTAGTAAACACCCATTGCGACGGTGTCTCAAGGAGGTCTAGTAAACACCCATTGCGACGGTGTCTCAAGGAGGTCTAGTAAACACCCATTGCGACGGTGTCTCACGGAGGTCTAGTAAACACCCATTGCGACGGTGTCTCAAGGAGGTCTAGTAAACACCCATTGCGACGGTGTCTCACGGAGGTCTAGTAAACACCCATTGCGACGGTATCTCACGGAGGTCTAGTAAACACCCATTGCGACGGTGTCTCACGGAGGTCTAGTAAACACCCATTGCGACGGTGTCTCAAGGAGGTCTAGTAAACACCCATTGCGACGGTGTCTCACGGAGGTCTAGTAAACACCCATTGCGACGGTGTCTCACGGAGGTCTAGTAAACACCCATTGCGACGGTGTCTCAAGGAGGTCTAGTAAACACCCATTGCGACGGTGTCTCAAGGAGGTCTAGTAAACACCCATTGCGACGGTGTCTCACGGAGGTCTAGTAAACACCCATTGCCTCTGAAGAGAGCCAGTTTGCCGTTGTAGTACAACACTTATAAGATTTGTAAACTTATTTTATTAATAAATCAGAGTAATTGCCAAGAAAATGCATTTACCTCTAAGACAATGACATTTAATAAGTGCTAAGTGCGATTGAGCGACAATCAGATAATTGTCTTGTTACTTCCTCGCCGTTTTATTGCGGCGGAAAGAAAATGCCATTCGGTACTCTTAGTTGTACTTACGTTATTCATCATCATCATGATCATCTTTCATCATCATAAATACATAACTACTGAATAACATTATGATATGAGAGTGTGAGGCAATGTCGTGGGGCCTTGGTGCGTTGGATGGAAGATGCGTACAATGGAGGTCCTTGTCCACTTGGATAATGATCTTCATTATCCAAGTGGACCAGGACCTCCATTGTACTGGGAAGAGTAGAGATCCCACCGCCCGGGCACGCCCCCCTCTCAGCCACTCCGCACGGCTGGCTCACTACTATCATACACGAGAACCTACGTGGACGTATCATGGAGAAATATTCCATGCTAATGCTCAGGTACTTAAGAACTCGGGAAAATCATCGCAAAGGTACAAAAGGTCAATGTCGGTGTCTGTCGTGTGCGGAAATGTTTTAAATACTAAGAAGGAAGGAGGCGGTGGTGTGCCGTGAGCTGTAGTAGTGAGGCGGTGGTGCGCTGTGAGCTGTAGTAGTGAGGCGGTGGTGTGCCGTGAGCTGTAGTAGTGAGGCGGTGGTGCGCCGTGAGCTGTAGTAGTGAGGCGGTGGTGTGCCGTGAGCTGTAGTAGTGAGGCGGTGGTGTGCCGTGAGCTGTAGTAGTGAGGCGGTGGTGCGCTGTGAGCTGTAGTAGTGAGGCGGTGGTGTGCCGTGAGCTGTAGTAGTGAGGCGGTGGTGCGCCGTGAGCTGTAGTAGTGAGGCGGTGGTGCGCTGTGAGCTGTAGTAGTGAGGCGGTGGTGTGCCGTGAGCTGTAGTAGTGAGGCGGTGGTGCGCCGTGAGCTGTAGTAGTGAGGCGGTGGTGTGCCGTGAGCTGTAGTAGTGAGGCGGTGGTGTGCCGTGAGCTGTAGTAGTGAGGCGGTGGTGCGCTGTGAGCTGTAGTAGTGAGGCGGTGGTGCGCCGTGAGCTGTAGTAGTGAGGCGGTGGTGTGCCGTGAGCTGTAGTAGTGAGGCGGTGGTGCGCTGTGAGCTGTAGTAGTGAGGCGGTGGTGCGCCGTGAGCTGTAGTAGTGAGGCGGTGGTGTGCCGTGAGCTGTAGTAGTGAGGCGGTGGTGCGCTGTGAGCTGTAGTAGTGAGGCGGTGGTGCGCCGTGAGCTGTAGTAGTGAGGCGGTGGTGTGCCGTGAGCTGTAGTAGTGAGGCGGTGGTGTGCCGTGAGCTGTAGTAGTGAGGCGGTGGTGCGCTGTGAGCTGTAGTAGTGAGGCGGTGGTGCGCCGTGAGCTGTAGTAGTGAGGCGGTGGTGTGCCGTGAGCTGTAGTAGTGAGGCGGTGGTGCGCTGTGAGCTGTAGTAGTGAGGCGGTGGTGTGCCGTGAGCTGTAGTATAGTGAGGCGGTGGTGCGCCGTGAGCTGTAGTAGTGAGGCGGTGGTGCGCTGTGAGCTGTAGTAGTGAGGCGGTGGTGTGCCGTGAGCTGTAGTAGTGAGGCGGTGGTGTGCCGTGAGCTGGAGCGTTCCATAATCGTAGCCGAGCGGCCTGACCTGACCTTGGAGGCCGAGGGAAGGGGCTCCGCGCGACGAGAGCGTGCGGTCACGCAGACTATCGTGATGGTGCAGCGGCAGCGGCACAGACAGTGTGTGCCAACACGCTGCAGACAATGCGCTTGCGCAAGTCTCGGCACGCCATGCGCCATTCCATTTATACATTTCCCAAGAAATACAGAAACAAAGTACTACAGTACTGACGACCTCAGTGGCGCAGCGGGCGAGAGTCTGCCTGCGACGCAAGAGGTTGCGGGTTCGATCCCCGCCTCGGAACAAATTTGTGTACGATCTGCAGAAATTTGTTCCGTTGGTCTGGGTGTTTTCTATGTATAATAAAAAATATTTATCTATGTAATGTATAATATTACGTATATCAGTTATCTAGTACCCATAACACAAGCTCTGCTTACCTTGGGGCTAGATAATGCTGTGTGAATTGTCCAGCATTATTTATTATTATTTATTTATTTATTATTTATTTCGTTTGCATCTCAACGAAATGCAAGCTACCTACTTAGGTGTGTTGACCCGACGACGCCCCGCGCCATTTCGGAAGCACTCCGCGTGATGAGTCGTAAAGTATTTGTATTTATTTATTCACCATAACGTTACACTAGATAACATAGGTAAGTCAAACATTACATAGATAATGAAATTTAAGTCAAAACATAATTTTACCTAGTACTAAAATGCTAAAATTAAAGTAGTAATAATGTAAAAACATTGAAATAAATTATACCTAAATAAAAATAAATAGAGATATTATATACAATTTTGACTAGGAATGCAGATCAGAAAATGAACAACTCATACATATATTCACTAACATGATAAAAGGGTTGCGATTGGAAGAAAGATTTTAATTTACTTTCAAATATATTAAGAGGAAGGTTTGTTATTTCTAGAGGTAGTTTGTTATATAGTTTAATCTTATGACACGTGCCTTGTCTGTCAGTTTTTACAAGTCTAGTCTGTGGAACTACTAACTTTTTTTTGTTTCGGGTGCTGTAATTATGTATATTCATCTTCATGGGCAATTCTTTCTTTGTAGATTGTATTTCTAACAGAGAATTGTATATAAATATAGATATGACAGTCATTATGTTAGATTTCTTGAAAGTAGGTGTCCGCGAGCGCGGCGCAGCACCGCCGCCTGCCGCACTGTGCGTGCACTGCACTGTGCACTACACTGTGCACTGCACTGTGTACTGCACTGGGCACTACACTGTGCACTGCACTGTGCTGCACTGTAACCGGCACATTTCTACATTTCCCTCTAGGAAATGACACATGTCTCGTCGCGGCCGATGAGTTAATGCAGGCCAGCTACCCCCCGCCGGCCGCCCGTCTCCCGCAGGACGCCTGGCTCACTCACCAAATCACCAGAACTTTCACATTAATACAACAAGTATGCACTGAGGGTGATTCCCAACGTTTCACGTGAGATGTGCTCGCTCAGCCGCAACGTCTCACAAAAAGTCTTCCCTACGTCTCACGTGAGACGTTGCCTAGTCTCTGCATCTCACGAAAAGTAAGAAAGCTTTTTCAAAAAATGTACAATACCTATCTATTGGTCATTTTTTTATTGGATAACTCAAAAATCGAATCATGGTAAATATCCCGTTATAAATGACTATAATAAATTGGTCATGATTTTCAGGAATATCCATGAATAAATATGAGCTAAATCTAGACTGTTTGCAACAGTCTGCAACGGCAGAGCTAACGAGCTAAACTATTTAAATTGTTAATAAAACCTAACTAGTGTCTTTTCTTTAAATTATATTTTGTGCTTTTATTAGTTTTCAGTTTCCAATGACAGCTGTCAAAATTGAATCCGCCATTATCTCGAAACCTACTCGTGCTAGAGTTTCGTTTTATGGCCCAAAGCATACGCATAGAATGTACAGTGAAAAAATTCTATGTCTATGGCGCAAAGTGAGCTGGTTAGGTGAAGTTCTATTTTGAAGTTTTTTTTTTATCAAAAGCGTTTCTATCAAAGTTCATCAAAGCGTTTGGTAAATTCTAGTCTGACAGAACGTCTACTACAATCTTTGAGTCTAGTATATGTATGTATGTTTGTATAATCGTAGTACTAGGTGTAGGTACAGCGCGCTGCAGCGTGTCTTTTTAATGTGAGTGGATTGCCAAATCCGAAACTATGAGTTAGAAAAAAAATAGTTAAAGTTTTCTTGAACTGAAATGAGAAAATAAAAACAGCGCTTATTGTTGTGAATTGAATTGAATTGTCCAGCATTATTTATTTTATTATTTTTTCATTAAAGTTTAAGAAAATCATTAGACATAGATGTTTTACCGAAGGTAAACCCCATTAAATACTAGTAAGTTAGTTAAGTATGGTGGCTGGTCTAGCGGCAAGCACACCAGAGTATGGTGGCTGGTCTAGCGGCAAGCACACCAGAGTATGGTGGCTGGTCTAGCGGCAAGCACACCAGAGTATGGTAGCTGGTCTAGCGGCAAGCACACCAGAGTATGGTGGCTGGTCTAGCGGCAAGCACACCAGAGTATGGTGGCTGGTCTAGCGGCAAGCACACCAGAGTATGGTGGCTGGTCTAGCGGCAAGCACACCAGAGTATGGTGGCTGGTCTAGCGGCAAGCACACCAGAGTATGGTAGCTGGTCTAGCGGCAAGCACACCAGAGTATGGTGGCTGGTCTAGCGGCAAGCACACCAGAGTATGGTGGCTGGTCTAGCGGCAAGCACACCAGAGTATGGTGGCTGGTCTAGCGGCAAGCACACCAGAGTATGGTGGCTGGTCTAGCGGCAAGCACACCAGAGTATGGTGGCTGGTCTAGCGGCAAGCACACCAGAGTATGGTGGCTGGTCTAGCGGCAAGCACACCAGAGTATGGTGGCTGGTCTAGCGGCAAGCACACCAGAGTATGGTGGCTGGTCTAGCGGCAAGCACACCAGAGTATGGTGGCTGGTCTAGCGGCAAGCACACCAGAGTATGGTGGCTGGTCTAGCGGCAAGCACACCAGAGTTGTTCGATAATGTTAATTCATAATAAAAAAAATCAAAAATTGTCTTTTGTATTAAATAATTAAATGCATTTCTTTGAAAATGTCGATCAGGAGCCGAATCCGTTGGTTCAGAAATACAAGTTGTCATATTTATTGAAAATGAATCGGACCGATACCTTTGTAAAATAAAAAAAAAATGGAAATATGCAGTTTAGTTTTCACAAAAATAAAGATCACGACTCATTTTTTTACTATAAAAATGTAAGTAATTTTAATAGACTTCTATTAAAATTAATTACAAAGGTTTCTTTGGTTTCGCATAATTACGTAACTCGCACTTGAGCAATCTCCCAGAGTTCAAGTTACGTCGAAACCTATCATAATTGATTTGGGACATTTTTAAATTTTCGTAGAATTAATTACAAAGTTGACGAAGTGTGAATCGCGACTAACGAAGAACGACCTTTCAATAATTTCGATGTCCTTTCTATAAATGATTATGAAATGAATGTTATAGAGCTCCGACACAAACCGCACCAGGGTTTGTCATTTAATGTCGCACACACATGACGGAACGGGTTTGTGTCCACGGATCCCGGGATCAGATTTAATTGGCCACTGATACCGCCAAGTTTTATCCACCGATACCGGGATCGGTTTCCAATGAAAAACTATTAAATATTTGTATCCACTGATCCCGGTATCCGTGGCTACAAAAAATTACTTAAAATAGTAAAATTTCCTGCCTTTGATTCTGTATTTAGTGACTATGTCGCAATAATACAGTTTTATTCACGAACATGTATTAAACTTCTTTTACTATTCCAAAACAGTTCAGTAAGTTTGTTTAAAAAAGGTGAAATACTCATGTTTTCTTTTCATAAAGATGATGAAAAATACTTTTAAAATAACCCAAATTCGCCCAATTCACATCTATCTGACCAGGTGGTATTTCCGACCAGGTGGTATTTCCGACCAGGTGGGATGACGACCAGGTGGGATGACGACCAGGTGGGATGACGACTTGCGAAGGACTGCTGGCAGATGCTGGATGCGGCAAGCTGAAGACAGGACGCTATGGCGCGAGTTAGGAGTCGACGTATGAACACAGTCACGGAGCGAGCCCTAGGCCTCCGACGGTGTGGGGGTGGGGGGCGGCAGTTAAAACGAAAACGGTTGGACAAGCACATTAAAATAACTAACGATAGTGTTTAAAAATTGTGTACATATTGTGGAATTTTCATTCTGCTGCTTGTCTATTTATGTTTGGAAATGTAGATAATTTAATTAAGTGTTTTTAAGTAAATGAAGAATAACAATGTTCGTTGCATTGCGATATCTCGTAATGTTCCTCAGTCACAGATTGATTGTGACATCTCGTAATGTTCCTCAGTCACAGATTGATTGTGACATCTCGTAATGTTCCTCAGTCACAGATTGATTGTGACACTTCGTAATGTTCCTCAGTCACAGATTGATTGTGACATCTCGTAATGTTCCTCAGTCACAGATTGATTGTGACATCTCGTAATGTTCCTCAGTCACAGATTGATTGTGACATCTCGTAATGTTCCTCAGTCACAGATTGATTGTGATATCTCGTAATGTTCCTCAGTCACAGATTGATTGCGATATCTCGTAATGTTCCTCAGTCACAGATTGATTGTGACATCTCGTAATGTTCCTCAGTCACAGATTGATTGTGACATCTCGTAATGTTCCTCAGTCACAGATTGATTGTGATATCTCGTAATGTTCCTCAGTCACAGATTGATTGTGACATCTCGTAATGTTCCTCAGTCACAGATTGATTGTGACATCTCGTAATGTTCCTCAGTCACAGATTGATTGTGACATCTCGTAATGTTCCTCAGTCACAGATTGATTGTGACATCTCGTAATGTTCCTCAGTCACAGATTGATTGTGACATCTCGTAATGTTCCTCAGTCACAGATTGATTGTGATATCTCGTAATGTTCCTCAGTCACAGATTGATTGCGATATCTCGTAATGTTCCTCAGTCACAGATTGATTGTGACATCTCGTAATGTTCCTCAGTCACAGATTGATTGTGACATCTCGTAATGTTCCTCAGTCACAGATTGATTGTGACATCTCGTAATGTTCCTCAGTCACAGATTGATTGTGACATCTCGTAATGTTCCTCAGTCACAGATTGATTGTGACATCTCGTAATGTTCCTCAGTCACAGATTGATTGTGACATCTCGTAATGTTCCTCAGTCACAGATTGATTGTGACATCTCGTAATGTTCCTCAGTCACAGATTGATTGTGACATCTCGTAATGTTCCTCAGTCACAGATTGATTGTGACATCTCGTAATGTTCCTCAGTCACAGATTGATTGTGACATCTCGTAATGTTCCTCAGTCACAGATTGATTGTGACATCTCGTAATGTTCCTCAGTCACAGATTGATTGTGACATCTCGTAATGTTCCTCAGTCACAGATTGATTGTGACATCTCGTAATGTTCCTCAGTCACAGATTGATTGTGACATCTCGTAATGTTCCTCAGTCACAGATTGATTGTGACATCTCGTAATGTTCCTCAGTCACAGATTGATTGTGACATCTCGTAATGTTCCTCAGTCACAGATTGATTGTGACATCTCGTAATGTTCCTCAGTCACAGATTGATTGTGACATCTCGTAATGTTCCTCAGTCACAGATTGATTGTGACATCTCGTAATGTTCCTCAGTCACAGATTGATTGTGACATCTCGTAATGTTCCTCAGTCACAGATTGATTGTGACATCTCGTAATGTTCCTCAGTCAAAGATTGATTGTGACATCTCGTAATGTTCCTCAGTCACAGATTGATTGTGACATCTCGTAATGTTCCTCAGTCACAGATTGATTGTGACATCTCGTAATGTTCCTCAGTCACAGATTGATTGTGACATCTCGTAATGTTCCTCAGTCACAGATTGATTGTGACATCTCGTAATGTTCCTCAGTCACAGATTGATTGTGACATCTCGTAATGTTCCTCAGTCACAGATTGATTGTGACATCTCGTAATGTTCCTCAGTCACAGATTGATTGTGACATCTCGTAATGTTCCTCAGTCACAGATTGATTGTGACATCTCGTAATGTTCCTCAGTCACAGATTGATTGTGACATCTCGTAATGTTCCTCAGTCACAGATTGATTGTGACATCTCGTAATGTTCCTCAGTCACAGATTGATTGTGACATCTCGTAATGTTCCTCAGTCACAGATTGATTGTGACATCTCGTAATGTTCCTCAGTCACAGATTGATTGTGACATCTCGTAATGTTCCTCAGTCAAAGATTGATTGTGACATCTCGTAATGTTCCTCAGTCACAGATTGATTGTGACATCTCGTAATGTTCCTCAGTCACAGATTGATTGTGACATCTCGTAATGTTCCTCAGTCACAGATTGATTGTGACATCTCGTAATGTTCCTCAGTCAAAGATTGATTGTGACATCTCGTAATGTTCCTCAGTCACAGATTGATTGTGACATCTCGTAATGTTCCTCAGTCACAGATTGATTGTGACATCTCGTAATGTTCCTCAGTCACAGATTGATTGTGACATCTCGTAATGTTCCTCAGTCACAGATTGATTGCGATATCTCGTAATGTTCCTCAGTCACAGATTGATTGTGACATCTCGTAATGTTCCTCAGTCACAGATTGATTGTGACATCTCGTAATGTTCCTCAGTCACAGATTGATTGCGATATCTCGTAATGTTCCTCAGTCACAGATTGATTGTGACATCTCGTAATGTTCCTCAGTCACAGATTGATTGTGACATCTCGTAATGTTCCTCAGTCACAGATTGATTGTGACATCTCGTAATGTTCCTCAGTCATAGATTGATTGTGACATCTCGTAATGTTCCTCAGTCACAGATTGATTGCGATATCTCGTAATGTTCCTCAGTCACAGATTGATTGTGACATCTCGTAATGTTCCTCAGTCACAGATTGATTGCGATATCTCGTAATGGTTCTCAGTCACAGATTGATTGTGACATCTCGTAATGTTCCTCAGTCACAGATTGATTGTGATATCTCGTAATGTTCCTCAGTCACAGATTGATTGTGACATCTCGTAATGTTCCTCAGTCACAGATTGATTGTGATATCTCGTAATGTTCCTCAGTCACAGATTGATTGCGATATCTCGTAATGTTCCTCAGTCACAGATTGATTGTGACATCTCGTAATGTTCCTCAGTCACAGATTGATTGTGATATCTCGTAATGTTCCTCAGTCACAGATTGATTGCGATATCTCGTAATGTTCCTCAGTCACAGATTGATTGTGACATCTCGTAATGTTCCTCAGTCACAGATTGATTGTGACATCTCGTAATGTTCCTCAGTCACAGATTGATTGTGACATCTCGTAATGTTCCTCAGTCACAGATTGATTGTGACATCTCGTAATGTTCCTCAGTCACAGATTGATTGTGACATCTCGTAATGTTCCTCAGTCACAGATTGATTGTGACATCTCGTAATGTTCCTCAGTCACAGATTGATTGTGACATCTCGTAATGTTCCTCAGTCACAGATTGATTGTGACATCTCGTAATGTTCCTCAGTCACAGATTGATTGTGACATCTCGTAATGTTCCTCAGTCACAGATTGATTGTGACATCTCGTAATGTTCCTCAGTCACAGATTGATTGTGACATCTCGTAATGTTCCTCAGTCACAGATTGATTGTGACATCTCGTAATGTTCCTCAGTCACAGATTGATTGTGACATCTCGTAATGTTCCTCAGTCACAGATTGATTGTGACATCTCGTAATGTTCCTCAGTCACAGATTGATTGTGACATCTCGTAATGTTCCTCAGTCACAGATTGATTGTGACATCTCGTAATGTTCCTCAGTCACAGATTGATTGTGACATCTCGTAATGTTCCTCAGTCACAGATTGATTGTGACATCTCGTAATGTTCCTCAGTCAAAGATTGATTGTGACATCTCGTAATGTTCCTCAGTCACAGATTGATTGTGACATCTCGTAATGTTCCTCAGTCACAGATTGATTGTGACATCTCGTAATGTTCCTCAGTCACAGATTGATTGTGACATCTCGTAATGTTCCTCAGTCACAGATTGATTGTGACATCTCGTAATGTTCCTCAGTCACAGATTGATTGTGACATCTCGTAATGTTCCTCAGTCACAGATTGATTGTGACATCTCGTAATGTTCCTCAGTCACAGATTGATTGTGACATCTCGTAATGTTCCTCAGTCACAGATTGATTGTGACATCTCGTAATGTTCCTCAGTCACAGATTGATTGTGACATCTCGTAATGTTCCTCAGTCACAGATTGATTGTGACATCTCGTAATGTTCCTCAGTCACAGATTGATTGTGACATCTCGTAATGTTCCTCAGTCACAGATTGATTGTGACATCTCGTAATGTTCCTCAGTCACAGATTGATTGTGACATCTCGTAATGTTCCTCAGTCAAAGATTGATTGTGACATCTCGTAATGTTCCTCAGTCACAGATTGATTGTGACATCTCGTAATGTTCCTCAGTCACAGATTGATTGTGACATCTCGTAATGTTCCTCAGTCACAGATTGATTGTGACATCTCGTAATGTTCCTCAGTCAAAGATTGATTGTGACATCTCGTAATGTTCCTCAGTCACAGATTGATTGTGACATCTCGTAATGTTCCTCAGTCACAGATTGATTGTGACATCTCGTAATGTTCCTCAGTCACAGATTGATTGTGACATCTCGTAATGTTCCTCAGTCACAGATTGATTGCGATATCTCGTAATGTTCCTCAGTCACAGATTGATTGTGACATCTCGTAATGTTCCTCAGTCACAGATTGATTGTGACATCTCGTAATGTTCCTCAGTCACAGATTGATTGCGATATCTCGTAATGTTCCTCAGTCACAGATTGATTGTGACATCTCGTAATGTTCCTCAGTCACAGATTGATTGTGACATCTCGTAATGTTCCTCAGTCACAGATTGATTGTGACATCTCGTAATGTTCCTCAGTCATAGATTGATTGTGACATCTCGTAATGTTCCTCAGTCACAGATTGATTGCGATATCTCGTAATGTTCCTCAGTCACAGATTGATTGTGACATCTCGTAATGTTCCTCAGTCACAGATTGATTGCGATATCTCGTAATGGTTCTCAGTCACAGATTGATTGTGACATCTCGTAATGTTCCTCAGTCACAGATTGATTGTGATATCTCGTAATGTTCCTCAGTCACAGATTGATTGTGACATCTCGTAATGTTCCTCAGTCACAGATTGATTGTGATATCTCGTAATGTTCCTCAGTCACAGATTGATTGCGATATCTCGTAATGTTCCTCAGTCACAGATTGATTGTGACATCTCGTAATGTTCCTCAGTCACAGATTGATTGTGATATCTCGTAATGTTCCTCAGTCACAGATTGATTGCGATATCTCGTAATGTTCCTCAGTCACAGATTGATTGTGACATCTCGTAATGTTCCTCAGTCACAGATTGATTGTGACGCGGCCTCGCTGCGATCTATTGTATAGGTCTTGTACTATATCCAAATCTCCCGCATTCACAATACGCGCATTGTGCCGTGCGCACACGCACACGCACAATGCCAGGCACATCTCGGCTCGCTACTTCTCTTTGTAGTACGTGCTCTTCCACGACGATAGTATCTGCCTTTGCCAGTAAAATATGACTCAATTGACGCAGATGGCGGTGATTAGATTATTGTGGCACCGAAGGGATATATGTATGCCACTCGGAGTCGGGGTTCGAACCGTGTGTCACTTTAAACAATTATTTATAATTATACAAAAAAGTTTTTAGGTATGCCCCAGGTACGCTACTCACCTCCCGCAGAGCCGCACCGCCCCAGGTACGCTACTCACCACCCGCAGAGCCGCACCGCCCCAGGTACGCTACTCACCACCCGCAGAGCCGCACCGCCCCAGGTACGCTACTCACCACCCGCAGAGCCGCACCGCCCCAGGTACGCTACTCACCACCCGCAGAGCCGCACCGCCCCAGGTACGCTACTCACCACCCGCAGAGCCGCACCGCCCCAGGTACGCTACTCACCTCCCGCAGAGCCGCACCGCCCCAGGTACGCTACTCACCTCCCGCAGAGCCGCACCGCCCCAGGTACACTAATCACCACCCGCAGAGCCGCACCGCCCCAGGTACACTACTCACCACCCGCAGAGCCGCACCGCCCCAGGTACACTACTCACCACCCGCAGAGCCGCACCGCCCCAGGTACACTACTCACCACCCGCAGAGCCGCACCGCCCCAGGTACACTACTCACCACCCGCAGAGCCGCACCGCCCCAGGTACACTACTCACCACCCGCAGAGCCGCACCGCCCCAGGTACACTACTCACCACCCGCAGAGCCGCACCGCCCCAGGCACACTACTCACCACCCGCAGAGCCGCACCGCCCCAGGTACACTACTCACCACCCGCAGAGCCGCACCGCCCCAGGTACACTACTCACCACCCGCAGAGCCGCACCGCCCCAGGTACACTACTCACCACCCGCAGAGCCGCACCGCCCCAGGTACGCTACTCACCACCCGCAGAGCCGCACCGCCCCAGGTACACTACTCACCACCCGCAGAGCCGCACCGCCCCAGGTACGCTACTCACCACCCGCAGAGCCGCACCGCCCCAGGTACACTACTCACCACCCGCAGAGCCGCACCGCCCCAGGTACACTACTCACCACCCGCAGAGCCGCACCGCCCCAGGTACACTACTCACCACCCGCAGAGCCGCACCGCCCCAGGTACACTACTCACCACCCGCAGAGCCGCACCGCCCCAGGTACGCTACTCACCACCCGCAGAGCCGCACCGCCCCAGGTACACTACTCACCACCCGCAGAGCCGCACCGCCCCAGGTACACTACTCACCTTCCGCAGAGCCGCACCGCCCCAGGTACACTACTCACCACCCGCAGAGCCGCACCGCCCCAGGTACACTACTCACCACCCGCAGAGCCGCACCGCCCCAGGTACGCTACTCACCACCCGCAGAGCCGCACCGCCCCAGGTACACTACTCACCACCCGCAGAGCCGCACCGCCCCAGGTACACTACTCACCTTCCGCAGAGCCGCACCGCCCCAGGTACACTACTCACCACCCGCAGAGCCGCACCGTTGAGCATAGTTTATAGGCGGAACATGGACTGCTTTAACCACCCCACTTTTGAATACAACAACTTCGCTCTTTTTGGAGTTATACCTTTATCCATGTTATAGCATAAGTAAAGGGAAATATCCGAAAGAAATTATGTTGTTAAATTCTAAGAAAAAAATATTTTTGAATATCGCCATGGACCAAACAACTATAGGGTAGTTTTCGTTGACCTAGAACCATGAAATTTAGTACGAAGCTAGGTGTTATGGCGCAGGTAAAGGGAAAAATCCGGAAATTTTAATATTGTGGTCTAAACATAAATATATTTTTTTATTCTACCTTCTTCCCGTTGAGCTAGAATCATGATATTCATGATATTGGGCATGAAACAAGGTCTTTTAGCTATAAAATTAATGTAATGTTTAGTTACGGAACTCTCGTTGCACGAGTCCGACTCGCACTTGATGTTTTATTATATAATATCCTATAGTCCCACTACTATTTTATCCCTATATTACTACTATATCCTATAGTAGTCATTATCACCAACTCTGAAAACTTTTGTGACCTGTGCGTCTGGGTCGATGTCGTTGGTTACGAGTAGGTACCTAGTACAAGCTTGCACGGAACCCTCGTTGGTTACGAGTAGTACAAGCTTGCACGGAACCCTCGTTGGTTACGAGTAGTACAAGCTTGCACGGAACCCTCGTTGGTTACGAGTAGTACAAGCTTGCACGGAACCCTCGTTGGTTACGAGTAGTACAAGCTTGCACGGAACCCTCGTTGGTTACGAGTAGTACAAGCTTGCACGGAACCCTCGTTGGTTACGAGTAGTACAAGCTTGCACGGAACCCTCGTTGGTTACGAGTAGTACAAGCTTGCACGGAACCCTCGTTGGTTACGAGTAGTACAAGCTTGCACGGAACCCTCGTTGGTTACGAGTAGTACAAGCTTGCACGGAACCCTCGTTGGTTACGAGTAGTATAAGCTTGCACGGAACCCTCGTTGGTTACGAGTAGTACAAGCTTGCACGGAACCCTCGTTGGTTACGAGTAGTACAAGCTTGCACGGAACCCTCGTTGGTTACGAGTAGTACAAGCTTGCACGGAACCCTCGTTGGTTACGAGTAGTATAAGCTTGCACGGAACCCTCGTTGGTTACGAGTAGTACAAGCTTGCACGGAACCCTTGTTGGTTACGAGTAGTACAAGCTTGCACGGAACCCTCGTTGGTTACGAGTAGTACAAGCTTGCACGGAACCCTCGTTGGTTACGAGTAGTACAAGCTTGCACGGAACCCTCGTTGGTTACGAGTAGTACAAGCTTGCACGGAACCCTCGTTGGTTACGAGTAGTACAAGCTTGCACGGAACCCTCGTTGGTTACGAGTAGTACAAGCTTGCACGGAACCCTCGTTGGTTACGAGTAGTACAAGCTTGCACGGAACCCTCGTTGGTTACGAGTAGTACAAGCTTGCACGGAACCCTTGATGCGCGAGTCCAACTCCTAGATGGATAGATCATTTAAAACAAAAATATTTTTATAAAAGAAAACAATAAAACTTACTACAAAACTATAACATAATTTACATAACCTACAAACATTTTTTAGTAAACTTACATAAACATTACAATAAGATTGTCTAATTTGTGTTTAATTTTATTCGTAGTTGACTTTTTATTACACGTGCATTTTCTGTATTTACTTAAAAAGAAAAGAAGCAAGAAGGTTAACAAACGTAATAAAGGTCTACGTCATTCACCTGGTTTAAGTAAATTTAATACCTACAATTTGCATCGCATTCGCAGCAGCGGAGTAAACTGAATCAGGCACTTTGTCTCAGACAGTGTGTGTGTGCGCCAGTGCCTGAGCACTAGACACTGGCACACTGTTGGGGACATCAGGTTGAAACACTATTTTTTCTCTTGTGACCTTCCAAAGTGGGAGAGAGGCTTGGCCAAAAATAAACACTAAGAAAGTGCTTACAATTTTAATGAGTCCGTAAGTTATGTTGGGTCTGAGTTCGTTGACTCCGAATTACGTTACTTAGATATTAATTGCTACTGGCCTTAGCTGGAGAGAGGTCCGACGCCGCAGGGCGTAAGTGGAACCAGGTACGCGGGCTGGCGGCAAAAGTGACGAACCGGCGAATCCCTCCGGATGCCGGATGCTTGATGTTGATGTGACGACGAAGAGTCGGCGTCAGTGTGGCCGTGTCGTCGAGTGGCCGACAGGGTAGTGCAGTGGTACGTGGAGAATGGTTCCGGATAACCGCAACCCGTAGGATGGAACCCTGGAATCCACGTCCAGACACTTTAAAAGTTGCCCGGTTTTACGTTATGATTGCAGCAGCCTCGACTCGAAGCGTAAGCGCAATGGCAACAAGCATTTACGGTGATCGATGATGAGGCAGTCAGACAAATGAAATACTAAATCTAAAACAATGGAAATGAAATAACGGTTACCTACCTCACTAAATCGGTTCGATTGTGAGATAGGTTACCGAGTCAAGAAATTAATTATGAGAACAGAAAATCAATACAGAATATAAAATGATAGGATAGAATAGATTTGTTTAAGAGGTTTTTTGTTTACGCCTGGAAAGCGTTCAGAGGCGCTTTCTGTGACACTTGACTTATTCTTGCAATTTGGGCAAAAAGCTGTTGAGCTACGAGGACAGATTAACGCACTTTGGGATCTCCACATTGGCTGACCGAAGACTCATGCTCGATATGGTGTTTCTTTTTAAATTAGTAAACGGTATCCTTGACGCCCCAGATTTATTGGCTACAGTGTCGTTCTCTCTCCCATACAAACTGCCCAGGGCTTCGAGGTTTAACCTGTTTTGTCTGGACGGGTCTAAATCTAACCTAGGATATCACTCACCCTTAACTAGAGTTGCAAGGCAGTATAACTCTCTGAGCCAATCCACAACCTGTAGATATATTTGCTGACAATGTGCATAGGTTCAAGGCCATTTTTGGACAAAAAAAATGTAGTTCTTGCTCCTCAAAATTATAATCTCCAATTTTATTTTTAAGTGACATTATTATCATAAATTTATTGTGTTATAATTATTTTTATTGTTATTTTTTAGCCATTTTTATGTAATCTTATTGTTTTATTTTTTGTACTCTACATGAATGAATTCAATTATTTAACTTTTACATTATATTATATACGTTTTATCTAGGTAGGTAGGTATATGTTACTCGCTCAGGATTATTTTTTGCATGCTGTTTTCACCTATAATTATAGTGACACTTAACATGTTTTTATTATGGTCTAACTATATGCTAGTTTTAGTGTACACTATGTTGGTGATCAATAAATAAATAAAGACAATTTTCAGTGAATAAGGATAGAATGATGTGAAAAAGCGTAATAGCATTCATGGTACAATAACCGTTAGATAGGTCATTGACCGTTTGACTCACCTAGAACACAAAACTTATAGCACTAAGTACACACTTGAAACAATAATGCAACACTCACCCAATATGGGGTTTCACTTGTATCTTGACTAAGTTATTTAGTAAAGAAATATAAATTTAAAAACAAAGTGGACCGAACAATCACTTCTTTGTCCGCGTGCAAGTCAAACGTCACCTCTCCGAGTCCGAGACAAGTTCGCGACGCACAGACCCAATGCCACCAACATTATACACTACGTTCCGAAGTTGGATGCAGCGCGAAAGTTTAAATTTATGAAGGACGAACGGAATCGTTACAAGGTTTCTGGAAGCATTCGCATGGCGGCGCGCACAAAGCGATGTTTACTCAAAGTAAATAAGATTCATAAAATCGCGTAATGGATCATTAAGAGATGCTTTGATCCCGACTCCAATCTCTAATGGAATTTTTAATGTAAATGTAGTGGGGTCTACAACTAGTCCTTGTCAGTAGCAGGAGTTCCAGTAGGTACCAGTACTGTGCTCCTTCTACAACTTGTCCTTGTCATTAGCAGGAGTTCCAGCAGGTACCAGTACTGCGCTCCTTCTACAACTAGTCCTTGTCATTAGCAGGAGTTCCAGCAGGTACCAGTACTGCGCTCCTTCTACAACTAGTCCTTGTCATTAGCAGGAGTTCCAGCAGGTACCAGTACTGTGCTCCTTCTACAACTTGTCCTTGTCATTAGCAGGAGTTCCAGCAGGTACCAGTACTGCGCTCCTTCTACAACTAGTCCTTGTCATTAGCAGGAGTTCCAGCAGGTACCAGTACTGCACTCCTTCTACAACTAGTACTTGTCATTAGCAGGAGTTCCAGCAGGTACCAGTACTGCGCTCCTTCTTAAACGACATTGTATTCGATGCATGCTCGGTCACTTACTCTTTTTTCTGTGAGTCCGCCTGCGCGTGCGCATCCTCCCCGCAGCCCAGCCCACCTGCGCGTGCGCGTGCTCCCCGCAGCCCAGCCCACCTGCAGTAGATATACGTACTCGCTCATTCAATTGATTGGCAGTAGGTTAGGTTAGGTTCGAACCACATTAATGGTAGTAATAAGCTTGTTTTTAACAACATAGTGTTGGTTTAGAATGTCCGCCCAGCAGGTCGGCCCGAGGTCGGTCCTCAAGGTCTCGCATGTGATAATGTCCGCCCAGCAGGTCGGCCCGAGGTCGGTCCTCAAGGTCTCGCATGTGATAATGTCCGCCCAGCAGGTTGGCCCGAGGTCGGTCCTCAAGGTCTCGCATGTGATAATGTCCGCCCAGCAGGTCGGCCCGAGGTCGGTCCTCAAGGTCTCGCATGTGATAATGTCCGCCCAGCAGGTTGGCCCGAGGTCGGTCCTCAAGGTCTCGCATGTGATAATGTCCGCCCAGCAGGTCGGCCCGAGGTCGGTCCTCAAGGTCTCGCATGTGATAATGTCCGCCCAGCAGGTTGGCCCGAGGTCGGTCCTCAAGGTCTCGCATGTGATAATGTCCGCCCAGCAGGTTGGCCCGAGGTCGGTCCTCAAGGTCTCGCATGTGATAATGTCCACCCAGCAGGTCGGCCCGAGGTCGGTCCTCAAGGTCTCGCATGTGATAATGTCCACCCAGCAGGTCGGCCCGAGGTCGGTCCTCAAGGTCTCGCATGTGATAATGTCCGCCCAGCAGGTCGGCCCGAGGTCGGTCCTCAAGGTCTCGCATGTGATAATGTCCGCCCAGCAGGTCGGCCCGACCTCGGGCCGACCTGCTGGGCGGATATATATAAGAGACATATATAAGAGAGATAATAGGAGCTCATTCCGCTGCTGGTTGTTGCTCCGACCAATTTTTGAGTTAAGCTCCACTTTAAAGCTTGTCGCACACCTGCTCCTCACTGCCGCAGTGAAGCTCGTTACATGTACATGTATTCTAATGCCTAATAGCATCAGAGAGCTAGGTATGAGATGTTGTTATCTTACGATTACTTCTATTATTTTTGAGTACCTACCTCTATACATTTCGCGCCTTGTAGCTCCTCTACCGGGTCGAGAAGAACTTGTAGCTCCTCTACCGGGTCGAGAAGAACTACTTTTCGTAAGATGACAACAATCTAGACGTTTTCGATCGACTCAAACTCGATGATAGTTTTCGAATGAATTTGAGTGTTTTGTCGCACTGCCAGTCGTGTTTGTACCTCTAGGGCGCGGTGGGCGAATGCCCCATCCGAAAACGATGCAGGAGGTTGCAGGTTCGATTCCCGCCTCGTTAAGAATGTTTGTACGTTCTGCAGATATTTGTCCGGGCGTTGTGTTTTCTATGTTTATAATAAATTATATGCATTATATTGTATCGTATATGTATGTATATCAGTTTCATATGAAACACAAACAAAAGTTTTCAATCAGTGCGTATGTGTCGCCCAGCGAGCTATGGAGAGAGCTATGCTCGGAGTTTCTCTGAAGGATAGGATTCGCAACGAATACATCCGACAGAGAACCAAGGTTATCGATATAGCTCAAAGAATTAGCAAGCAGAAGTGGCAGTGGGATGGACATATTTCAATAAAAACCGTACGTAGTATTGTTGTTGCCCTCGTCCAGGTGCAGCAGATGATACTGGACGCGACCAGCTGAAGACAGGGCTCCATGACGCTCATTAGGGGAGGCCTATGTCCAGCAGTGGATTAATATAGGATAATGATGATGATGAATATCAGTTATCTAGTACCCATAACACAAGCGCTGCTTATCTTGTTGCTAGATAATGCTGTGTGAATTGTCCAGCATTATTTATTTATTAATATTTGCGGTCTTTTATTATTTTACTTATATGTCTAGAAAGAGTGTCAGAAATAGCATCCAACTATTGATCTCCAAGTCTTCAACCCGCGCTCACTTATTTTATCGCATAATTTATTTATTTTATTTTATTTGGAGAACAAACAGTTGTAATCACTATTTATATAAACTTACACTATAACTTCTTTTAGTAGACACTCGACGCTAAGGTAATCTAATATTCACTATAATTATATTATATGTATAATGGGAGATACTTTGCGGCTGGTATAATTTATTTATTTATTGAAACGTAACCTCTATTATTACAGGTAAGACCTAATACAATAGAGTAGTCATCGATATATTTATTAAGGTAAATAATTAGGCTAAATGTTCAAATACACGTGTCAACAAGAAAAATAATACAATACAACCAACTAATAATTAAATACAAAATGTCAATAAGTAAAATAATTCAATAGATCAACGAGCACAAATAACAAGTCATAATAATTTCAAAAGTCATCATTTGATCTGAAGCATAAAAAATATTAATAATTATTTATTGTAGCACAAATTGAATAATATAGAATTCACTCTGTGGACAGTGAAATACATCAATGGACTCTGCTACCAGATTTACTTGAATGGTGCGCGTCAGTGGTGCCATGTTGAGTAGGTTAGTCCTTCCGCGTGGGACTGCGAACAAAGGAGGGCGCCTGCGCCGCCCAACGTACTCGTCCCGTACGCACAGCCTCATCATCTCCAAGATGGACGGGTTGGATATCATCCCCCGTGTTCGGTTTATTCTGCTTTTTGATCATTTGCCTTTGGGAGATGAAATAAAAACATGTCTGTACATCGCTGATTCGTTTTATTGTGTTTGTTAAACTTCTTTTTTTTACAAAAAAAAAACATATTTTGACTGATAGGAAAAATGACATTGACATGAAGTCTACTATGAATTAGCACTAACGTTAGCATCCCTAGTACATCTGAGGCACTAACATATCGCCCACCAAAGAACAGAGTTCTTTCATAAATGTCTCTTATCCGTTTCTTCAATGTGCCACATATTCTTCAACATGTTGTGTATGTTTAAGTTTTCCAGGTGATGGTGAACAATAATTCTGTCATCGTGAAATTTGTTACTTCCCTCGCCAAAAAGAATCCACCCCAGGCTGGTTTCCTGAGCACATAGAGAACCTGTGGGACTCTTGATTATTTTTCCTTTCACGATGTCAGCATAAACCTTGACTCCAAGTAGCATGTCAATCTTGCCTGAAATATTGTATTTAGGATCGGCCAGTGTTAAACCGTCTAAGTGTGACCATACTATAGGCGCGATTGTCTTACTAGGTAACTGTTTAGTCAGCTGAGTTGATACAATGTATACTTCAACATTGAGGCTGAAAGAGTCCTCATATCTAGATAAAACCTCAAGTTGAGTGGAATGACTGACCTGTGTTTCTGAGGAACCTATTCCTGTTATCCTAGCATGTGATGGAGTTTTCCTAACCCTTAACCTTTGTGCAGCTGCCCTCTCACTCACGAATGATGTCTCTGAACCTAAGTCGATAAGAGCCCTGATTAATATTGCTTGCCCTGAACTACATCTAATGGGAACTACGGCCGTAGCCAGTAATGAACTCTTACTATTACTCGTGAAGTGTGATGCGAAGTGCGATGCTATGTCAGTGATGTCCTGTTCCAGCTCCTCCTTGGTCTCCTCCTCATCAACCTTGGCATACATCGATGAGGATACAGGCGTCTGTTTCTTCTCATCTGTGTCCCTCCTTGCCACTGAATGAAGTAGGGAGTGATGACGTCGTTGACATACTCTGCAGGAAGTTCCCCTTCTGCAGCTCATCGTGAAATGTCCAGGAGCTAGGCAGTTAAAGCACAATCTCTTCTCTTTGACATATTCACTTCTTTTCTCTGGGTCCAGCTTTCCAAATTCTTTGCAGTGACAAAGTAAATGTTTCTCATTACACGGTTTGTTGCGCACTCAGATTTATGAAAGTCTTTTCACCACGCAGGATGTTCTTCGATATTTTTCGCCAGCACTGCCAGCAGGCACAATATGGCTCGTTTAGGACCACTATGTTCGGTTTATTCTGCTTTTTGATCATTTACCTTTGGGAGATGATGATGATGATTCTTAGTTAATGGCAATATAAGTCTGGTTGGACTCTTTTCTGCCAGTGTCAAGTACCTAATGGAAAATAATAGTAAAATATGAGTTAGCAAGTTATGAAGAATGTTGATATTTTCACCAGAGCCTAGTTCGTTATCTAGCAGGGTACACCACGTGCAGGTTAGGTTGGCTTGGGAGACAAGATCTTGGAGTCTCCCTTGTACCCCTTGGGAGATGAAATAAAAACATGTCTGTACATCGCTGATTCGTTTTATTGTGTTTGTTCAAATTTTGACTGATAGGAAAAATGACATTGACATGAAGTCTACTAAGAATTAGCACTAACACCCCGGAACACCCTAATCACATAATAATATAACGCAAGCACACATATACTTATAATTATATATACTAAACAATAATTCGTAGCGAGAGTTTATAACAAAGCCTGTCGACACACGAAACTTGGCTATTTTTATGGTTGTTTTGCAGTGCCTATCTCTATCTAAACATTTCTATATACTTAACAATAATCAAAGTTTGCGGTATTAATCTATTTTGACTGCACTAAGTCCCAAGTACCCGCTTACTCTCAGTGGATGGGCGCTGCGCGGAAGTCATCGTCGCCACGGGCACAAGGTCGGGAAGTCATCGTCGCGACGGACACGAAGTCGTCCCCATCATAACAAAAATAAAACTCACTGAAAAATTCGTAGAAATGCCTTTAATCAGTGCTCAACAGGGAAAAAATCACTTACTACTACTTACAACGAACCCTCCAACCAAAAGAAGCTACCATCTGTGACCTTCGCTCAGAGGTTGCATCACTGCGTGCAGCCACGGCAACAAGGTCACTTGAGGCTTCGTACGTCAACATGAAGCGAGGAGCGCAAAGAATGTCGCCGTCATCATTCGAGTCAGCGATAGTGAACATGTCGCCGGCCGCAGCTGACAAAACCGCCGATATTTTGCTCTCCCCCCGCCCGCTCCCCGCGACACCGCGTGAGGGAGGAACCTATATGTGCGCGCGTGCCTTCCCCCCCGCGCGCTTATGCATCTGTCGTCGCCGCCACCGCCGCCGCCGCCTCGAGCCGCGCCGCGCCTGCTGCGCGCCCGCAGCCTGCGATGCGCTCTAAAAGGAAGGGGAAGAAGAAGCCTTGTGAACCATCAGGTAGTGCTGCATCTGCGTCTGCGCCGGCTCCTGGGAAGGGGCCCTGTGATGCGGATGGATTTACCGTGGTGGTTCGCAAGAGCCGTAAGCCCGCCAATCGAAATCAGTGCGGTACTGGGTCGAAAGACCTGGAATCTGGATTCCGAGCGGAAGTGCCAACTACCCAGCTCTACGTCTCACGCGTTCACTACTGTGTGGAGACCAAAGCTGTGGAGGAGTACCTAAAAAGAAAAACTGGACTCTCGATGCGCGTCGAAAAGCTGGACTCTCGGCATAATGTGAGCTTCAATTCATTTATGGTCAGAGTTCCAACTCAACATCTCTCGACCTACTTAAGCGCAGAGTTTTGGCCGATGGGTGTCAAGTTCCGACGGTTCACTGGCCGCCTGCAAGGAGACACCGCCGTGCACCGTCGCCAGCTGACACTCTGATTGCGTCATTTACACGTCGTCGCCGTAATCACAGAAAAAGTGTCATTAATTAAGTTTTTATGTTATATGTATGTTAGTTTTAAGGTATATATTACTATGGACTGTAGCATAAGTTAAATAAGATCTGTAACTTTGCTATGGTCTGAAATAAATGATTATTATTATTATTAAAAGTAAATCATAGAGGTCCAAACGTGTCAATCATAGTGGTAAAACACGCCTGTCACAGCAGAGGGAGAGGGTCCCTCCACAATCCTCTTGATAACGAAGGCAAATATGAATCTATGTATGTGTATGTGTGAGTTACAATCATAATTACAAGTTCAGTGCTGTGTCGCACACGAGCGCACGGGCGGTCAGTAAATGAACACCGTACGCCGTAGTAGAGCTACGCCGTAGCACTGCTACGGCGTAGCACTGCTACGGCACGGCGCAGAGATATTTACGAGACCCAAATGGATTTGTACTTATTAATCAACATTGAACACACTCCGAAAAGCGTGTAATAAAGGAGAGTCGTAAAGCTTGTGCTCGTGCTCGTGCGGGGCTCGCCGACCGCGGCGTCGCGCTCCAGCGGCGCGGGCGGGGCTCGCCGACCGCGGCGTCGCGCTCCAGCGGCGCGGACGGGGCTCGCCGACCGCGGCGTCGCGCTCCAGCGGCGCGGGCGGGGCTCGCCGACCGCGGCGTCGCGCTCCAGCGGCGCGGGCGGGGCGCGCCGGCCGCCGCTCAACAAGTGGTTAATAAGCCGTTCGAACAAACACTCGGGGACAAGATCCACGAAAAATTACAATATTGAGGCGACTGTGTGTTATTGGCACAATAATAGGGAGCCAAACCATTTGGGGGAGAAAATGTGATTTTACTCTAAAGATAATACGACATCTTTCTTATAATATGTCTCAAGATGTTGTCTATATTACTAGCGTAAAAGAGAACGTAGATAATTGTTATTTGCATGTGAGTGCAGCTCCAGCCCCAGCCACTCAGTGCGTAGATTATTATAGTACCAAAGTGTTGGGTTCACGTGAAAGCCGCAAAGTGTCGCAGCCAGCGCGGCGCTCCACTCACTGTGCGACGTGTCGCAGTCAGCGCGGCGCTCCACTCACTGTGCGAAGTGTCGCAGCCAGCGCTGCGCTCCACTCACTGTGCGAAGTGTCGCAGCCAGCGCGGCGCTCCACTCACTGTGCGAAGTGTCGCAGTCAGCGCGGCGCTCCACTCACTGTGCGAAGTGTCGCAGCCAGCGCGGCGCTCCACTCACTGTGCGAAGTGTCGCAGCCAGCGCGGCGCTCCACTCACTGTGCGAAGTGTCGCAGCCAGCGCGGCGCTCCACTCACTGTGCGAAGTGTCGCAGCCAGCGCTGCGCTCCACTCACTGTGCGAAGTGTCGCAGCCAGCGCGGCGCTCCACTCACTGTGCGAAGTGTCGCAGTCAGCGCGGCGCTCCACTCACTGTGCGAAGTGTCGCAGCCAGCGCGGCGCTCCACTCACTGTGCGAAGTGTCGCAGCCAGCGCGGCGCTCCACTCACTGTGCGAAGTGTCGCAGCCAGCGCGGCGCTCCACTCTACTCACTGTGCGAAGCGAGACCCCGTGCGGGATATCTTGTTTTAATATTTTATTTTAAAGATGTTGGTGGGTTCTATTACCGGATAAGGCCATTCGTTTTTCAAAATTCTGTGTATCTTTACATTAAATGATACAAAGAATATTGGCCCACGATGCATCGCTGAAGATCCGTATCTTCACTCTTTACTCTGGGAAATGCTAAGGAAGGGCCTCAACGCACTTCTTGGGGATGATGATTGGATGGAAAGAGACCCACAAAACTTGCAAAATATAACACAGTGCTACACATGCGCTACTATATGTATGAACCGCGAGCGTCTCTCCCGCTTCTCCCCGGCTCTCCCCCCGCCTCTTCCTCCACTCAGCTTACAATCTCACTTGATTCAGTCATTTGACTCACAGTTGTGAACCGAATATTTGACAAGCGCTGACTTTCGCGTCCGCATTTCGTAGAAGATAAACTGTACGTAGGCCCCCACAGGCCGCTCTGTCCCTTCCGGTGCCAGCTGGCCGGTCACAGGTCACTGTCACATAATAATCAGCAATAGCTTTTAAATGAAAATGTACCTAAACCTAATTTACCTGGATCGGAACTGACATTTACGATTTATCCGAAAAGGGAAGATTGGTGATCAACTCACGCAGTCACTGTGAAGCCTTTCTCGAGCTTTATCCAAATCTAAGATCAAAATAGAAATCGTTGGGATTGTCTCAATTGAGATAAACAGTGAGACGAGACACGAGTTTCGTAATGTAAGCTAGCCGTTGTGATACAAAACTCCTTGTTGAGTCGAGGAACCACGGAGCTCAATAACTAGAGTTCTTTCTCCAACTTTACTGCTGTGTGGATGGAGTGGGTGATATATTGAAGGCAGGCGGAAGGGTCGCTCTCCTTCCTGTAATTGTTCTTTAAAAGAATGCTCGTTCTTTTTACCTACGTGTTGTTAATTCAAAACTCTCGACGGAACAATCCCTTGGCTGAGAGTCGTAAACGTGCGCGTGCGCAAATAAACGCGGTTTAACATACAGGCGCATAAAAACATTTAAACATTGGCTGTTTGTTGTAGAAACTAACTGGTCTAGAACGTGTTTATTGAAGAGCGTAACAATTCATCACACGCGGACTTGAATAATGCATTCAATAAGTTTATGTAAAGCGCGTTAATTTTACATTATTTTCATCGTTACAAATGTTCTCTAGAAATAAAGACAATCAAAATTGAACATCGGAATAATTTAATACACCAATTTCCTAATGAAACCAAAACTCTGCTGACAAAAGCGGCTAAGCTAATTCGGCTCTTGAGGTCGGACTTTATCTCGCATCTTGAATTTAAATGAGTTCACTCCGGTGAAGTATACGTAACAAGGACGCGCGTACCCGCCCACGGGGCGGAAGACCAGCGCCGACACCGAGAGACTCTGCGCATACTGCTGTACCAACACCAGATGAACATTGGGTCATTGAGGCCGCGAGGTTTGGCACTGGCTAAACGAACTATCGATCGATGTAAAGGTAATAGAGGACACGTGCCGCCCGGGGCGCCGCTGACCCGTCCTCGATGTCGCGCCTGCCAGGGGGCTGCCGTCCTATTTATTGTATTTCATTACAGCAGGCCACCGGGTGCAATATAACTACTGACGTGCGCACTCATTCACTTGGTATAAAGAACTACACAGGATTCAGATTTAGGAAATTCCCAAGGATCTGAGGCCACTTCTTGAACACAAGTTTTGCAATGTTCCTCATCCTGACTATGTCAATAGAAGACCACAATTGACTCTGACTTAATGTAATGATTATAAAATATGAGAGGGATTTTATGCATGTAAGGATGAAACCACATTTTGGATTAGTTATATTTTGTCTGGATTTCAATAATTCCGCTAAAGAACCCTACTACCTATTTGTTATTCAACCAGTACAGAGTACCTACATAACGTTATGTCGTTGCTTGAATTGCATTGATCCATCATCAGGCTGCCATCTCATTATGGTAATCTGTCCGGAGACAGTCGCAGTGCAACCTGGTGGCATACCTACCGCATCAGCAAGCAATGTCCGCCCGACGCGGCTGCCAGCTGTTCCGAATTCCGACCTCCTATAATGGGGTCAACTGATTAGATTAGTCCTTGTATATAGATTTACCTTGTATATTTATTTATTTCATCTGCGCGGAGTCCCAGTCTAAGTAGATTAATTAACATTCCGATTCCGGCTGACAAAGGAATAGCACGCAATGTATTGCGCTTAGGAATTTCTGCAAAAAAGCAAAACGGCCTTCGGCGCTTACGATGTAGTTGTTCTCGCTACACGGCGGCGGTTGTCGCGAGCATGCAGCTATGCAGAGGCCGGCGCGGCGTAGGTACATCAAACTAATTCATAATTACTTCATTTGTGTATAGGTCGAGGCTCCGCACTCGGCTGGTACTTGAGCTGATGCTCCAGTCGAGAGGCTTCACATAGAGACGTCGTTTCCTTTCCGAGTGGCGTGCACTTTCTGTTTAACTGGGGGCCGCAGTAAAACAGAAGTGCCGATCTTCTCAAACGTAATTTCAGCTGCCATAGAGCGTGTGCTCCGGGTTTCAGTGAATGTGCTGCCAGAGTCGGGTCCTCGAATGAGCTATTCCTCCAAGTCATCGCAGTGAGCCGCGCGAGCTACAACACACATCTGAGTATTATTTATTTTGCCGCCGATTCCGTTAATCTACAAAAATTATCGTCAAGGGGCAGATTCGAGCCTGTTGCTGGGACTGGAAGAAGTTGGCAATGCGACATAATAAGGTAAAATACAAAATTATTATTTTATAAGGAAAATAATTTATGTTTTCTCTTATTTCATTTCTTCATTAACAAAAACCCGAGTAGTTAAGTTATATAATATTAATTAGATCCACGGCAATTACCTGGTGCCTCGTAAACATAATTTGTAATGAAATAGCTGGAAATTCGCGATGTTCAAGTCGAATCTCTTTCAACGGCTAGTAATTTGATCGAAAGCCGGCTTACCTACTCTTGCTGAGAAAATCATCCCAAATGTCAGATTATGCACAAAAATAGTTAGTCATCATTAAGACATAGTGATTGGTTCTTGTAAGCGTGTAGTACCGGTCATTTTCCTCCGTGAAGAGCCTAAGCAATTTACTCAATGCTATCAAAAACATGTCGGTCGTCATCCTTAAAATAGGTCACTTGATGCGCGTCCTAATACAGTTGATGCACGCTCCGTTTATGGCCATCTTTACTGCCTCAATTCCACGTGAATATCAACTTTAACGTTTGAGCTATAAAGTCTAAGCCGATTAGCTACCTGGCGGATGCATAACCCTAGTCTACGATATTACGTACTCAAAGTGTTGATTGCATGCTCTTTGCCGTAATGCATTCGCAGCGGGCGATATGCCGACGGCGAACCTGTTAACGGGGTCAGCGGGGCAGGGGTCACGGGATCACTTCGACAAGAGAGCCTTGATTAGAGGCATATTCTTTTTCGGATTCATTATTTGAAAAGCCCCACAGTATTGTGTGATTGCGGGTGCATTGATATATGTGTACAACGTGTTGTGGTGAAATAGAAATACAGAGAAGTATATTTATTTGTAAAACCGATTTACATGTCAATTTTATGAGGCATTCCGCGTAGCGCACCCAGATGAACCGCACCCAGATGAACCGCACCAAAGTACTTCCACATAGCGCACCCGTTTTGGTGCGCTTCATTCAGTAGGTATAAATATTAAGTCTAGATTGTTAGTATAAATTAATCGTATTTAAAATATTTATTTGTAATACATGAAAATAAAAGAGATCTCTTCTGGTGGTCTGGAGGAATGATAGAGCTTCATGGTGTTATTGATACGTCTTTATTGTACGGTGTCTCTACGTGGAGTCCATGATTCTGATACTAATTACATCTTATTCTATGGTTACATTGGAATGTGCTTGCGATGCACTGCGCTCACACTACATTATAAATAAAAAATATAAATTACATAATTAGACAAATTCAGCACGGAATCATATAATACATAAAAAAATTATAAATAGAATATTATAGCTTCTGCATACGTTTCATCTTCGGTCTGCGAAATTATGATCACATCACAGAGTACCGCCTATAGCTAAAATGGTTACCCATCCGTCTTCGCCGGGACGCACACTTCCTCTCCCTTTTATATTCTATCCTGTTCAACCCTAACACACCTCGCTACCTTAAAGAAAGATTTGAATACCTCCACAAAACTCATGATCGCTCCCTCCGCTCAACTCACACACTCCAATTGAAAACTCTCCGCCCTTTCCACTCCTATAGCTCATCCTATACAGTATACGCCATAAAACTGTGGAATGCTTTACCCACTTCTATTCGACATGCCAAGTCTCTCCCTATATTCAAAAAAATGGTCTATGAACACTTCCACTTCCACTTCCTGGCCTCAACATCAAATATTTAAGTAACTTTATTATTTAGTATATTTATTTTGTGATAAATAATTTTTGTTTATGACATGTACAAATATAAGTATTTATATACATATTTATAGCTGTAAGTATTTATTTCTTCTTCTACTACCTACATAAACAGTATTTTATTAACATGCCACCGTCTATACTTCTTCAATCACTTCTTGTCCATCCTAAGGTTGCCTGGAAGAGATCGCTCTTAGCGATAAGGCCGCCCATTGTACATTATCTGTAATTGTTTTTGTTTTCTGTATATGTTTTTTTTTGTAATTATTTGGTGTGCAATAAAGTATATTTGTATTGTATTGTATTGTATAGTTCTAGGAATTCGTCCACAGAATAGAAATTCTGCTCGAAAAGCAAAGGTTTAAGCCTTAATTTAAAGCTGGGTAGACTGCCATCCCCCCCGAGGGGCTCCCGCCTTACCGGGGCGGGGGGGCTTAGTAATCGCGGACTAGTCGCCCGCGGTGAACCTAAGAGGAACCCATGGGGCCGTGCCAACGCAGAGGGCGACATGGCCGGCCCAGAGACGGACCGCTCCTCTGGGTTTTGCGCTCTAAGCCCAGTTGGAGTGGTAGTAGGTTGCGGTGTCGTATGGGCGGTACCGTGACTAAGGCGGGTGGCTGTGCTGTATGGTCAGCATGGCTGTAGGGAGATGGAGGCCGCGGCGGGAGAGGAGTGCCGGTATTGCGGTGCGCCGCTCTCTCTTCCTTCCGCGGCCTTGGCGGGGTCGCCACCGGTCGATGGCGGACGCGGTGGGGTCGCAGGGGAGGGGGAGTGTCGGTATTGCGAGGGCCGCTCTCCCTATCCTCTGCGACCTTGTGGCAGGCGGCGGGGCCACTTGACTGACCGCAGGGGGACTTAGGGCATCTGGACACGGAGTCGTTCGGCGCCCATTTGGCGGGTAAGGTCCCCGAGGTGGTCGCGGCGCGTCACGTGTTTCTGGCGTGTCGCGAAGGGGGGTACTACACACCCCCCATTGAGGGACCCGATATCGGGCAGCCGTGGTGGGTTCGTGGAAGAGAAAACGTTCCCATGTTCCCACCACAAGCGGCAGAGACGGAAACACCCTGAGGGTTTTAGTGGGTTGGAGTCCCACATAATCGTACTGTCTCCCCGTGGCAGTGCGATATGCGTGCGCATTTCCCTCAGGATAATAAAAAAAAGGTAGACTGCCATCAGATGTGAGAGAGTCTGGTAGTTTGTTGTACATTGCCGGACTCGTCACATGAGTTAACTTTGAGGACTTCGTGAGGGAACGGGCGATGGACGTCAGCTTTCCTGCGTTCCGCGTTCCGTACGAGTGGGTGTCGCCGTTTTCCATAAACTCGTCCAGGTTCATGCGAACATAATACCGCCACTTGCATTATGACAATGCAGGGCAGCGTAAGTATCCCGAGCTCCTTAAAATGTGGTCCGGCGGAGACGTCACGCCGAATATTAACAAGGGTGCGTATGGCTCGTTTTTGCATCCGGAAGCGCGCTTCAAGTCGGCAGCTCGCCCCCATACTTCTGCACCATACTGCAGCACCGAGTGGACTGTTGCGAAGTAACAACTACGAGCCACCTCCGCCGGTACCACTCGCGCCACCCGACGGAGCGCGTAACATGCGCTACCCATCTTTCCGTTCCTTTCCATTGTTTCGGTGCACATGTCATGTCACTGGATCGGCACGGTCAGTTTCCTCGTGGGATATTGATGGATTAAGTGGAGGTTTCTCGGGTGCCAGTTGTTCCCTCGTCACCTCCGGGCACCGCCCGCGTGCTGCAGGCACAATGGAGGTTTCTCGGGTGCCAGTTGTTCCCTCGTCACCTCCGGGCACCGCCCGCGTGCTGCAGGCACAGTGGAGGTTTCTCGGGTGCCAGTTGTTCCCTCGTCACCTCCGGGCACCGCCCGCGTGCTGCAGGCACAATGGAGGTTTCTCGGGTGCCAGTTGTTCCCTCGTCACCTCCGGGCACCGCCCGCGTGCTGCAGGCACAATGGAGGTTTCTCGGGTGCCAGTTGTTCCCTCGTCACCTCCGGGCACCGCCCGCGTGCTGCAGGCACAATGGAGGTTTCTCGGGTGCCAGTTGTTCCCTCGTCACCTCCGGGCACCGCCCGCGTGCTGCAGGCACAATGGAGGTTTCTCTGGTGCCAGTTGTTCCCTCGTCACCTCCGGGCACCGCCCGCGTGCTGCAGGCACAATGGAGGTTTCTCGGGTGCCAGTTGTTCCCTCGTCACCTCCGGGCACCGCCCGCGTGCTGCAGGCATACTCCCTCCACCATCCCATAGTCCTTCCAACCTTGCAGACATACAGACCAAAACTGTGAGAAAAGAGCCACTCGGGTAGCTCTAGCCTCTACAAATCCTATGCTCCGTGTCCCGAACACTCTCCCCCTTCTGGGGCATGCCACATCACATCACAGACTTCATTGCCGGGCTGCTCCACCCCAGCTCGGTACTGCTCTGTGCCTGCCCGTCCCCAATCGAAAACGTGCCCTCCTCAGCGCGCCGCGATTTATGCCATTGGTGTGCGAAAATTTTTAGCTGATTAAAATTATGCGGTGAGTCTACAAGACTGGTGTGATATATCGGACCCTGATGCTCTCGCTCTATGCTGTTTAGCAACGTGTATCTGCCTGCCGCATAATTCGGACATTCAAATAAGACGTGGTCCCTGGTCTCTGCAATGTAACCGCAACTACATGCCGCCGTGTCGCTCAGCCGCATGTCGCTCAAACGTTTCCTGAAGCACCCGTGGCCCGTCAAGAGCTGCAACACCTCGTGATCAGGTTCGACCCAGTGCGCTCTCATGCGCTCTCCCACGTCTGGGAAGAACCTGTACAGGTCACGGCCCTTGTCGTCTGACTCCCAGCGAGCCTGCCAAGTGGCGATGGTGTCCTCGTCGATCTGACCCCTAAGCCGCCCGTGAGCCTCTTTAGGCTCTCCCTCAGTCGCAGCTAGTCTGCGACCAGCACGAGTCAACAGCAGGTCGGCCGGTAGTACCCCCGCCAGAACCGGCAACGCAGCTGTGCTGCACGACCTGTAGGCCTTCGTCAGTAGGACTAGCGAAGGCCTCTGGGTCCTAAGCAGCAAGCTGCGTACCACATGGACGGAGGCTCTGTGGAACCAAATACGCGCCGCGTAGGTTACCGTCGCCTCGTAAGTCCCCTGTACAGCACCTTAAGGGCCCTGTACTGAACTCCCCATTTGTTCGCCGTAATTCGCGACATCTTACCGAAGGACTTACTTGCTCTTTCGCCTATCGATGCTGCGTGGACCGCAAAAGATTGGGTGTGATCAATGATGACTCCCAACAAAAATCGAAAGTTCAGAATCCCTGGGGCAGTCAGCACAATACAGGGTGACGCGGGGTTGCCCTCAGGGCGGGGTCCTTTCACCGCTTCTGTGGGTAATGGTCGCGAACGAACTTTTGGACTCGCTGAACAAAGATGGTATTTTTACGATCGCATATGCAGACGACCTAGCAATCATGATATCGGGGCTTTTCGAAACAACTCTGTGCGAAAAGATGCAGAAGGCACTACGGATGGTGGAAACATGGTGCACCACACATAGTCTGTCAGTAAACCCGAACAAAACAGAACTAGTACTCTTCACTCGTAAAACTAAACTACCAAAACTTGAACTACCCTCACTACTGGGCACAACATTGACACTAAGCAAAGAGGTCAAATACCTCGGCATTTGGCTAGACAGCAAGCTACTGTGGGGCAAACAACTTGACCACACTATAACCAAAGCCACAAACATTTTATGGCAATGCACGCGGGCAGTGGGCAAAGACTGGGGCCTCAAGCCCAAGCTGTGCCTGTGGCTGTACACAGTCATGGTCCGCCCAGTGTTAACCTACGGCGCAGTAGTGTGGTGGCCTAGAACAACCTTAGTCACCACCATCAACAAACTACAGCAAGTTCAAAGACTGGCCTGCACACTCATCTGCGGATGCAGGAAATCAACCCCATCTGCAGCACTGGACATAATTCTAGGACTAACGCCCTTGCACCTCCACATACAACAAGAAGCAATGGCAGCGTCTCTAAGAATAATATCAACAAATCAGTGGAAAGGCGGGTCAGGTATGACAACTCACTGCAGAATATTGAGCAAAGCAATTGCTGCATTTCCAGAGGCGGCAAATGGCACTGATAGAATAGCGTCTTCCTACTTAAACGGTAAGACCTACGAATTAATGCATGAAGAGGAAACAGTAGCGATCACCTCCCATGACGTTACCACATACCACATTTACACTGATGGGGCCAAGACCAATACAGGAGCTGGCTGCGGCTACTCTTGCTCTGATATAGGACTCTCGAGAGCCCAATCGCTGAACTCAGCCACCACAGCCTTTCAGGCGGAAACCTTGGGACTCCAACTGGCGGCAAATCATATTCTTCTGGACAAAACAATCAAAGAGTCAACCTGCCAGATGCAGCTGGTCTTTAAAACTGATAGCGCTGCACTAATAAATGCACTCAAAAGGACAGAAACGAGATCAAAATCAATTGTAGAATGTCACAACGCTTTACAAAAACTTTCAGAACACAGTAAAGTCTGCATACAGTGGACAGAGAGTCGATCCTGTCCAGGAAACATAAATGCAGACAGACTAGCAAAGGAGGGAGCAAGGCTGATCCCAACAAAACAGGACATCAGTCTCTCAAACCCGCCCACAGCAGAAGTCAAAAACAGACTAAAACTTAACTCAGAAAAGGAACACCAAAACCTATGGGAACGTCGAACAGACTGCAAACACACTAAAACAATATTTCCTTTCAAAGATAACAACAAACACGATGCTCAAGATGAGCCGCGAGGACTTAAGAACAATGGTGGGTATCATCACAGGCCACTGCGAGCTTAACCACCATCTCTTTAAGACAGGAGCCACAGACAGCAGCCTGTGTCGTGGCTGCCTCCTGGAAGAAGAAACTGTGGAACACGTTGTGGTACACTGCGCGGCCACAGAGGAGGCCAGACAGAAAACGGGATTGAAAAGTCTCATAGAGACATCAAACCTGTCCACACCCATAGAAAAGCTGAAACGAAGCTGTCAATTTCCAAAAGTCCTGCTCCGATACTTCAAGGAGCTGGGCTGGTTAGGGCCTGGTTAGGCAGGGGGATAATGCACAATACACTCCTATGCGAGATGTCAGTGCAGATCCCAGTTCCCCCACTTAGAATTAGAATTAGAATTAGACCCCCAACACCTTGGCCTCGGTGACAGCGCGGATCGACGTGCCAGACGCGTTTGACCTGAGCAGGGGTGGCCGTTGTAGACGCCCTTTCAGGGTCATTGTCTGGGACTTCGCGGCGGCGAACGTGAGCCTGTTTCTTGCTCCCCATTCTTCCACCAGTCCCAGAACGGCCGCTCCTTTCGCCTCCAACTCTCTCCGAGCATCCCCTGCTATCAACACCGTCACGTCGTCCGCGTACGCCATGAACTGAACCCCGGCTGGCACCGGTAGGCGGAGCAAGTCGTCCAGCAGTACGTTCCACAGCGTGGGGCCTAGCACGGAGCCCTGAGGACAACCCATGGCCTTCCACACCGCGCGGTCGCCCGTGACCATGGCCACCCTACGATTAGAGAAGTAGCTCGCCAACATCTTGTAGATGTTTGGCGGGCAACCTCCCTGTTTCGCCTTAACCATTATCATGGGCCACCACGCGTTGTCGAAGGCCCCGGATATGTCGAGGAAGACGGCCTGAAGGTATTTGGCTCCACATCTCCTCACAGCGTCCATGACTGCGCCTAAGGCGGTTGTCGTGGACCGACCCGCCATAAACCCGTGCTGACTCGTGGAGATTCCGCGAGTGAGCTGAGGAAGACTCCACAGCATCACTCTCTCCAGAATTTTGCCAAGCACAGGCAGGAGAGTGATCGGGCGATAGGCCTTTGGGTCTGACAGTGGCCTCCCATTGCCCTTTGGCAGGACCAGCAGGCGCCCGTCCTTCCAGATAGAGAGCTGTGCTGCAGGCACAGTGGAGGTTTCTCAGGTGCCAGTTGTTCCCTCGTCACCTCCGGACACCGCCCGCGTGCTGCAGGCACAGTGGAGGTTTCTCGGGTGCCAGTTGTTCCCTCGTCACCTCCGGGCACCGCCCGCGTGCTGCAGGCACAGGCCGCTGCAGAGACTTCGCTCTACATGAGGCAAAGTTTGCCGAAATACCTTGACAGCCTTTGGAGATTCTAATGATAAGACTGCTTATAAAGTTTTTAGATTCGTAACACAAGTATCAGGCACAACTCAATGAAAGAGCTACCTATACCTACTATAAGCCTTAAATAAGCAAATTCGGCTGAACGCGCCCTGACCGCGCGGGTAGATAATGTGAAGCTGGCTCTAGCGGCCAGCGCAGAGCGATCTAGGACCTGAACTCTGCCGGAGCTCCCTGTCAACTACACTTTCTTTCCTTACACTTGTATTGAGTCCAGTTCGTAGCGGCTGTCGACTGACTGTCCGGAGCGCGCATGCTCAAGGAAGGGGAGCCTCTACATGACCACTAAAGGTGTACCTTGCTTGCTTGCTTGCTTTTTGCTTGCTTGCTTGCTTGCTTGCTTGCTTGCTTGCTTGCTTGCTTGGTACACCTTTAGACGTTTCGGTTTCATCGTTTGGCGTCTGATTTCATTCAATATGCACTGACACTGCACTGGTTACCGCTGAGGTTACCGCGGGCTTACTTAATTATCAAATATTTGATTGTGGAGCAAGATGCAGCAAGCAGGTACATAAATAGCGCTGGGCGCCATTTGCCGCGGCAGTTAGTCCAAACAGACAAGTGTAATCGCGTTATTCAAACAAACAGATAGCATTGTCCGCGTGTTTGTTTAGTTTAACGCGGCTTGTGTAAGCACGGCGGGCCAGCGCGACGACGAGGCGGCGCGCGCGGAGCACGGCGCTCCTCCGGGAGTCTCTGGAGACTGGAGTATGCACGCCCAGTAGTACCTACGGCAGACTCAGCAACTAACATATTGACATCAGAGTTGTCTATCACTGCACATAGGTACTAGAGACTCCTCGCACTCCGTTGCGTAAAGCGGCGTGGTGATCATGTATAGGTACTAGAGACTCCTCGCACTCCGTTGCGTAAAGCGGCGTGGTGATCATGTATAGGTACTAGAGACTCCTCGCACTCCGTTGCGTAATGCGGCGTGGTGATCATGCATAGGTACTAGAGACTCCTCGCACTCCGTTGCGTAATGCGGCGTGGTGATCATGCATAGGTACTAGAGACTCCTCGCACTCCGTTGCGTAATGCGGCGTGGTGATCATGCATAGGTACTAGAGACTCCTCGCACTCCGTTGCGTAATGCGGCGTGGTGATCATGTATAGGTACTAGAGACTCCTCGCACTCCGTTGCGTAATGCGGCGTGGTGATCATGTATAGAAGGTAAGTCACGGAACTATAACTTTGTATTTTCTGAAAATGCACTTCAAATAGACTCCAAATGACGAAAAATGTAAATCTAAATGAGGAAATTGAATTTTTCAATTGTAGATATTACATGATTCAATGGCAAAATTTCTGAACGTGACTTTAAAATCGGTCGTCCTATCCTAATTCGATGCGCTTAAAATCCGTGCACTGGGTAATGGAATAACTTCTGACCGATTACTGTATTTTTCATGAAGTATTCGCGGAATATATTTATTGAAAGAAAAAAAATAAGCTATGCAATTACCCTATTTGCGAGTTTCTCTGCAAACTCTGCATATGTATAGCCGCTTGGCAATATTAGCCGGTCATAATTAGCTATCTAGCTTTTTTTGTAAATTCATAAATTTTCAAAGCCTTGCACAATTATTGACACTACTGTACGTAAATACCCAGTTTGCATATATTCTTTCTAGCCACACTCCACACCCTCTTTCTAGCCACACTCCACACCCTCTTTCTAGCCACACTCCACACCCTCTTTCTAGCCACACTCCACACCCTCTTTCTACCACACTCCACACCCTCTTTCTAGCCACACACCACACCCTCTTTCTAGCCACACTCCACACCCTCCCCCATTCAGATGTTCAAGTAACATTGACATTCTCTTATTATTTTCCCGACATTTCAGAACATTTGAAGTACCTCTCGTTACTCGGTCCCCTTGAACTGGTCTGCGTCGCCGCCGTCGCCGGCTCGAGACAAAACAGTTTTCATTATAAAAGCGGCTCCTATAATTGCCCAAATTTAATAAAATTACTAGCAAAAAATAATTTACGTTTGATTAAAATTAAAATTAATGGAAAAATATCTTAATCTGAAGTAAAACATAAATAAGAGAATTCAGTTACTACTGCTATTAGCTTTGCTGTTGTGTCTTTAGAGTTACGGTATGGCCCTTTTTACAGACTTTTTTATATTTTTCCTGTAAAATATAGATCTATATATATATATATATATATCTACAAACGCTCTCTACATTGTACATGGATCGGTCAACAATCGGAGATGGGGGGGGGGGGGGAATGGTCAATATATCTTTTTTTGAAATATTTCATAAAGTGTAAAACCTACATAAATTTCTGTAATTCTTTATTGTACACACAAAAAAATAATACATAAAAAGAACTTAACTAATAGGTTATGTACAAAGGCGAGCTTAACCCTTAATAAGAGTTTTCATATTTCAAGAACTGTTTTGATATGGTCAAAACAATACCTTTGATTTGATACCCCATTTGCCCTCTAGGTCTCTTTTGAAATTTCAACATCAAATTTTGTACTGAAAATATTCATTTTCATTTTTCATTTATTTATATATCTTTTTCTGTAGTAATGGCGCACGAAATGTATCATTATTTCAAATTTCAAGTTAATAGCTGCAGTAGTTACTGAGATATTCAAGAAAGAGCGGGGACGGACAGAGCGAGACCATAAAGGATTTCGAAACCCTAAAAACGGACGTTGCTGGTAATATTGTGACATTTTAGCCGAGAAAGTTTAGATAATTATAAATACTATTTAACGGGTATGTATTTATCGCGTTTATTTACCTATTTTTTTCCGAAGAAAAAGACGAGAAAGTTTAGATAATTGAGGACTAGCTTTGGGCAGCAGCTGACCCGGGAAAGTTTGTGTTATTACAGTTATTTGAGAGGATTTAATTTAATTGGTGTGTGCGTAAAGACATGGGATGACTCACGCTAATACTAATAATGTTTGTCACCTCACTATATATAAAGACATGGGATGACTCACGCTAATACTAATAATGTTTGTCACCTCACTATATATAAAGACATGGGATGACTCACGCTAATACTAATAATGTTTGTCACCTCACTATATATAAAGACATGGGATGACTCACGCTAATACTAATAATGTTTGTCACCTCACTATATATGTATAAAGACATGGGATGACTCACGCTAATACTAATAATGTTTGTCACCTCACTATATATAAAGACATGGGATGACTCACGCTAATACTAATAATGTTTGTCACCTCACTATATATAAAGACATGGGATGACTCACGCTAATACTAATAATGTTTGTCACCTCACTATATATAAAGACATGGGATGACTCACGCTAATACTAATAATGTTTGTCACCTCACTATATATAAAGACATGGGATGACTCACGCTAATACTAATAATGTTTGTCACCTCACTATATATAAAGACATGGGATGACTCACGCTAATACTAATAATGTTTGTCACCTCACTATATATAAAGACATGGGATGACTCACGCTAATACTAATAATGTTTGTCACCTCACTATATATAAAGACATGGGATGACTCACGCTAATACTAATAATGTTTGTCACCTCACTATATATAAAGACATGGGATGACTCACGCTAATACTAATAATGTTTGTCACCTCACTATATATGTATAAAGACATGGGATGACTCACGCTAATACTAATAATGTTTGTCACCTCACTATATATAAAGACATGGGATGACTCACGCTAATACTAATAATGTTTGTCACCTCACTATATATAAAGACATGGGATGACTCACGCTAATACTAATAATGTTTGTCACCTCACTATATATAAAGACATGGGATGACTCACGCTAATACTAATAATGTTTGTCACCTCACTATATATAAAGACATGGGATGACTCACGCTAATACTAATAATGTTTGTCACCTCACTATATATAAAGACATGGGATGACTCACGCTAATACTAATAATGTTTGTCACCTCACTATATATAAAGACATGGGATGACTCACGCTAATACTAATAATGTTTGTCACCTCACTATATATAAAGACATGGGATGACTCACGCTAATACTAATAATGTTTGTCACCTCACTATATATAAAGACATGGGATGACTCACGCTAATACTAATAATGTTTGTCACCTCACTATATATAAAGACATGGGATGACTCACGCTAATACTAATAATGTTTGTCACCTCACTATATATAAAGACATGGGATGACTCACGCTAATACTAATAATGTTTGTCACCTCACTATATATATATAAAGACATGGGATGACTCACGCTAATACTAATAATGTTTGTCACCTCACTATATATATAAAGACATGGGATGACTCACGCTAATACTAATAATGTTTGTCACCTCACTATATATAAAGACATGGGATGACTCACGCTAATACTAATAATGTTTGTCACCTCACTATATATATAAAGACATGGGATGACTCACGCTAATACTAATAATGTTTGTCACCTCACTATATATAAAGACATGGGATGACTCACGCTAATACTAATAATGTTTGTCACCTCACTATATATAAAGACATGGGATGACTCACGCTAATACTAATAATGTTTGTCACCTCACTATATATAAAGACATGGGATGACTCACGCTAATACTAATAATGTTTGTCACCTCACTATATATAAAGACATGGGATGACTCACGCTAATACTAATAATGTTTGTCACCTCACTATATATAAAGACATGGGATGACTCACGCTAATACTAATAATGTTTGTCACCTCACTATATATAAAGACATGGGATGACTCACGCTAATACTAATAATGTTTGTCACCTCACTATATATAAAGACATGGGATGACTCACGCTAATACTAATAATGTTTGTCACCTCACTATATATAAAGACATGGGATGACTCACGCTAATACTAATAATGTTTGTCACCTCACTATATATAAAGACATGGGATGACTCACGCTAATACTAATAATGTTTGTCACCTCACTATATATAAAGACATGGGATGACTCACGCTAATACTAATAATGTTTGTCACCTCACTATATATAAAGACATGGGATGACTCACGCTAATACTAATAATGTTTGTCACCTCACTATATATATATAAAGACATGGGATGACTCACGCTAATACTAATAATGTTTGTCACCTCACTATATATAAAGACATGGGATGACTCACGCTAATACTAATAATGTTTGTCACCTCACTATATATAAAGACATGGGATGACTCACGCTAATACTAATAATGTTTGTCACCTCACTATATATAAAGACATGGGATGACTCACGCTAATACTAATAATGTTTGTCACCTCACTATATATAAAGACATGGGATGACTCACGCTAATACTAATAATGTTTGTCACCTCACTATATATAAAGACATGGGATGACTCACGCTAATACTAATAATGTTTGTCACCTCACTATATATAAAGACATGGGATGACTCACGCTAATACTAATAATATTTGTCACCTCACTATATATATATAAAGACATGGGATGACTCACGCTAATACTAATAATGTTTGTCACCTCACTATATATAAAGACATGGGATGACTCACGCTAATACTAATAATGTTTGTCACCTCACTATATATAAAGACATGGGATGACTCACGCTAATACTAATAATGTTTGTCACCTCACTATATATAAAGACATGGGATGACTCACGCTAATACTAATAATGTTTGTCACCTCACTATATATAAAGACATGGGATGACTCACGCTAATACTAATAATGTTTGTCACCTCACTATATATATAAAGACATGGGATGACTCACGCTAATACTAATAATGTTTGTCACCTCACTATATATAAAGACATGGGATGACTCACGCTAATACTAATAATGTTTGTCACCTCACTATATATATAAAGACATGGGATGACTCACGCTAATACTAATAATGTTTGTCACCTCACTATATATATAAAGACATGGGATGACTCACGCTAATACTAATAATGTTTGTCACCTCACTATATATATAAAGACATGGGATGACTCACGCTAATACTAATAATGTTTGTCACCTCACTATATATATAAAGACATGGGATGACTCACGCTAATACTAATAATGTTTGTCACCTCACTATATATAAAGACATGGGATGACTCACGCTAATACTAATAATGTTTGTCACCTCACTATATATAAAGACATGGGATGACTCACGCTAATACTAATAATGTTTGTCACCTCACTATATATAAAGACATGGGATGACTCACGCTAATACTAATAATGTTTGTCACCTCACTATATATAAAGACATGGGATGACTCACGCTAATACTAATAATGTTTGTCACCTCACTATATATAAAGACATGGGATGACTCACGCTAATACTAATAATGTTTGTCACCTCACTATATATAAAGACACGGGATGACTCACGCTAATACTAATAATGTTTGTCACCTCACTATATATAAAGACATGGGATGACTCACGCTAATACTAATAATGTTTGTCACCTCACTATATATAAAGACATGGGATGACTCACGCTAATACTAATAATGTTTGTCACCTCACTATATATAAAGACATGGGATGACTCACGCTAATACTAATAATGTTTGTCACCTCACTATATATAAAGACATGGGATGACTCACGCTAATACTAATAATGTTTGTCACCTCACTATATATAAAGACATGGGATGACTCACGCTAATACTAATAATGTTTGTCACCTCACTATATATAAAGACATGGGATGACTCACGCTAATACTAATAATGTTTGTCACCTCACTATATATAAAGACATGGGATGACTCACGCTAATACTAATAATGTTTGTCACCTCACTATATATAAAGACATGGGATGACTCACGCTAATACTAATAATGTTTGTCACCTCACTATATATAAAGACATGGGATGACTCACGCTAATACTAATAATGTTTGTCACCTCACTATATATGTATAAAGACATGGGATGACTCACGCTAATACTAATAATGTTTGTCACCTCACTATATATAAAGACATGGGATGACTCACGCTAATACTAATAATGTTTGTCACCTCACTATATATAAAGACATGGGATGACTCACGCTAATACTAATAATGTTTGTCACCTCACTATATATAAAGACATGGGATGACTCACGCTAATACTAATAATGTTTGTCACCTCACTATATATAAAGACATGGGATGACTCACGCTAATACTAATAATGTTTGTCACCTCACTATATATAAAGACATGGGATGACTCACGCTAATACTAATAATGTTTGTCACCTCACTATATATAAAGACATGGGATGACTCACGCTAATACTAATAATGTTTGTCACCTCACTATATATAAAGACATGGGATGACTCACGCTAATACTAATAATGTTTGTCACCTCACTATATATAAAGACATGGGATGACTCACGCTAATACTAATAATGTTTGTCACCTCACTATATATGTATAAAGACATGGGATGACTCACGCTAATACTAATAATGTTTGTCACCTCACTATATATAAAGACATGGGATGACTCACGCTAATACTAATAATGTTTGTCACCTCACTATATATAAAGACATGGGATGACTCACGCTAATACTAATAATGTTTGTCACCTCACTATATATAAAGACATGGGATGACTCACGCTAATACTAATAATGTTTGTCACCTCACTATATATAAAGACATGGGATGACTCACGCTAATACTAATAATGTTTGTCACCTCACTATATATAAAGACATGGGATGACTCACGCTAATACTAATAATGTTTGTCACCTCACTATATATAAAGACATGGGATGACTCACGCTAATACTAATAATGTTTGTCACCTCACTATATATGTATAAAGACATGGGATGACTCACGCTAATACTAATAATGTTTGTCACCTCACTATATATAAAGACATGGGATGACTCACGCTAATACTAATAATGTTTGTCACCTCACTATATATAAAGACATGGGATGACTCACGCTAATACTAATAATGTTTGTCACCTCACTATATATAAAGACATGGGATGACTCACGCTAATACTAATAATGTTTGTCACCTCACTATATATAAAGACATGGGATGACTCACGCTAATACTAATAATGTTTGTCACCTCACTATATATAAAGACATGGGATGACTCACGCTAATACTAATAATGTTTGTCACCTCACTATATATAAAGACATGGGATGACTCACGCTAATACTAATAATGTTTGTCACCTCACTATATATAAAGACATGGGATGACTCACGCTAATACTAATAATGTTTGTCACCTCACTATATATAAAGACATGGGATGACTCACGCTAATACTAATAATGTTTGTCACCTCACTATATATAAAGACATGGGATGACTCACGCTAATACTAATAATGTTTGTCACCTCACTATATATAAAGACATGGGATGACTCACGCTAATACTAATAATGTTTGTCACCTCACTATATATAAAGACATGGGATGACTCACGCTAATACTAATAATGTTTGTCACCTCACTATATATAAAGACATGGGATGACTCACGCTAATACTAATAATGTTTGTCACCTCACTATATATAAAGACATGGGATGACTCACGCTAATACTAATAATGTTTGTCACCTCACTATATATAAAGACATGGGATGACTCACGCTAATACTAATAATGTTTGTCACCTCACTATATATAAAGACATGGGATGACTCACGCTAATACTAATAATGTTTGTCACCTCACTATATATGTATAAAGACATGGGATGACTCACGCTAATACTAATAATGTTTGTCACCTCACTATATATAAAGACATGGGATGACTCACGCTAATACTAATAATGTTTGTCACCTCACTATATATAAAGACATGGGATGACTCACGCTAATACTAATAATGTTTGTCACCTTACTATATATATAAATCATAAATCATTTATTTGCAAGAATGATGGTAGGTAGTTTAGGTTATGGTGCTTTCCCGCCAAAGTCGAAAATTTTTGGGAACCTATTTCATTTCTTAATGTTGGTAGGTAAAAGTAATAAAAAGTATAAAAACTCCAATACATTCTGCTATCGCGTGGCCAAGGCGTGCAAAATTATTACAAATTTTGATTAATGCTTTAATTTTTTTTATCAAGAAAATACATTAATGAAACCAACGAATAAAAAAATAAAAACAATAATAGTCAAAAACTTGTTACTCATGTGATGTCTCATGTCGTAAAATCATTTTTCTATCAACCACATTTTTAGTTTAATTTTGAATGAATAAGATGACATAGTTTTAAATTCACTAGGTTACTTATTATAACTGCGAACTGGCTCATGTGATGATACACACTCTTAGTAACTAGTTCTACTCTGCGTTTCCGAGTATATATACGAGTACCTACTAATAATATAGGTAGGTACTTTTATTTTGAAACTTTTAACAGATTAATCAGATTGAACCCGGAGATCGACTTTTACGTCTTGGGCAATGAAAGTGTTAATGCATTTCAAGCCTTGACAGTTTGCTAGCCTTACAATGTAAATACTCTGCGTGCCTGATTGTAAAATGAAGACTGACCACAAAACAAATGTCAAATTTTTTACAATGGGTTAATAGGAAACAAAATTAATTATTTGAAAAAAATTAGAGCTTATGAAGCATTTACGTGTATAATATTGATATCTTGTGTTTCCTTTTAAGCTTAACTGAATGTGTATGTGTGTGAACGAGACAAATGTTCAGGCTGAAATGCTAATTACTCTATTTCGAATTATGAATTTAAAGCTATTTAATGTTAACTTAATCTGGATGGTTCCGTCATCTGTAGCCTCCGCAAACTTTACGAAACGGTTGGAAAATTTGTTGTTGTTTAGGAAATCAAGCATACTTAAGAACAAAGGTTTTTGAATGAATACAAAACGACAACACTAACTTATTTCGTATTTCACCATAACTCTGAGATTTTCACTGATCCTTCGGAATTATGGCAAATGTATAGTAAATCGTGACATCTCAGGGTAAATCGTGACATCTAGTAACTTCAATAATTAACAAATATCTGAACCACAATTCCGGCGGATTGGTAGGCAATAGAGTTTTTAATAAATTTAATAAGCAATGCTCACAATGGCTATACGTGTCATACATACATACATACATACATGCACACACACTGTAAATATTGAAAAAAAATCACAAATTGTTAGCGGCAAGTAAACTAGGTGTTCCATGAGCGAGCGCCATAATAAACTAGGTGTTCCATGAGCGAGCGCCATAATAAACTAGGTGTTCCATGAGCGAGCGCCATAATAAACTAGGTGTTCCATGAGCGAGCGCCATAATAAACTAGGTGTTCCATGAGCGAGCGCCATAATAAACTAGGTGTTCCATGAGCGAGCGCCATAATAAACTAGGTGTTCCATGAGCGAGCGCCATAATAAACTAGGTGTTCCATGAGCGAGCGCCATAATAAACTAGGTGTTCCATGAGCGAGCGCCATAATAAACTAGGTGTTCCATGAGCGAGCGCCATAATAAACTAGGTGTTCCATGAGCGAGCGCCATAATAAACTAGGTGTTCCATGAGCGAGCGCCATAATAAACTAGGTGTTCCATGAGCGAGCGCCATAATAAACTAGGTGTTCCATGAGCGAGCGCCATAATAAACTAGGTGTTCCATGAGCGAGCGCCATAATAAACTAGGTGTTCCATGAGCGAGCGCCATAATAAAGGCGAAGTTTTGATCGAACAACAAGCAGCGGCTAATCTCCCTCCGCCGACTTGTTGAAATCGGCGGCGGCGGCGACGCGGAGAACATTCCTTTAGTGTTCCAAACAACAAGATTTAAGTAAACTCTGAGATTTAAACAAAATGATAACATAATGTCTCATTGTTTCAGAATACCTTACACGATAACACCGCGCCAGCTAACGTGGTGAGTAATAAAACATTTGGTTTTTTTTTCTTTCCTGTGTTGTCCCACTGCTGGGCATAGTCTGCTAAGCTTTTCTGCTAAGCTTTTCTCACGAGTGGTCACGAATCGTCTCTCCAGGAGACTCGACGAGTTCCAGCCACCGGAACAGGCCTGGTTTCGCGGAGGATATGGCACCATAGACTACATACACACAGTGAGGCAGATTATACAGAAGTCCGAAGAGTATAATCAGCCCCTGTGTCTGGCCTTTGTGGACTATGAAAAGGCCTTTGACTCTGTCGAAACCTGGGCTGTTCTGGAATCCTTACAGCGTTGCTAAGTAGACTATCGTTATATCGAGGTGTTGAGATGTCTTTATGATGCCGCCACCATGAGTGCCCAAGTACAGGGCCAGCAGTCTAAATCTATCCAACTGCGCAGAGGAGTGAGACAGGGGGATGTTATATCCGAAACCGAAACTGTTCACAAGCGCGTTGGAAGATGTGTTTAAGACGCTGGACTGGAAAGGTAAGGGCATTAACATAAACGGCGAATTAATTACATTTCACACCTGCGATTCGCTGATGACATAGTCTTGATGGCGGAGTCGCTGGAGGAGCTTAACCGGATGCTGGACGGCCTAGCTTCAGCCTCACGATGCATCGGTCTTGGCATGAACTTGGATAAAACAAAGGCCATGATCAATGGCCACGTTGATCCGGGACCGGTCGTCGTACATGGCCATCTTCTCGAAATTGTTTCCAAATACACTTACCTTGGGCAGATTCTGCAGTTAGGTAAAAACAATTTCGAGAAGGAGACCAAGAGGAATTTCAATTTCAATTTCAATTTATTCAATTCAATAGGCATACATTCACAATGCACTTAGAATTAGTCAAAATAACAATAATTAAATTAGAAACATTAGGTGGGTACCTACTTAACTTAAATTAAATATGTTTCCAAGTATCTTTATCTGCTAGGAAGTCTTTTATACAATAGTATGCTTTTTCTTGTAGTGTCTTTTTAATTATGTTTTTAAACAATCTTTCACTTAATGTAGTTACTTTTTCAGGTAAAGTATTATAAAATCTAATGCAATTCACTACAAACGATTTGTTAACCTTCATAAACCGTGTAAAAGGTTGTACAAGCCTATTTTTAGATCTTGTATCATACTGGTGTGTGTCCGAATGTTTACTATATCTTAAAATATGTTTTCTTGCATACATAATATTTAAATATATATAAAGAGATGGCATTGTTATAATACCAATGTCCTTAAATACTAATCTGAGGCTGTCTCTTGCTCCGAGTCTATAGATATTTCTTACTGCTCGCTTTTGCAAAACAAAAATTTTATTCGAGTCTGCGGAATTACCCCACAAAAGAAGACCATACGACATGAGGGAATGAAAGTAACTGTAGTAAACCAATCGAGCTGTTTTGATATCAGTTAGGTCTCTTATCTTGTATACGGCATATGCCGCAGAACTTAGTTTTCCTGCTAAAATTTCGATGTGCTTACCCCATTGCAGTTTTGCGTCAATTGTTATTCCAAGAAACTTAGTATAATTAGATATGTCAACTTTATTATTATTAATTTGTATAGGTACTGTCATAACATTACTTGCCAATGTGAATTTTATACATTTAGTTTTGTCAGAATTAAGCATTAAATTATTAATATTAAACCAATTGTCAATTATATTTAAATACGAATTAATATTAGAAATGTCAGGAATTTTGCGATTGATTCTAAATAATAGTGATGTATCATCGGCAAATAAAACTATGTCAGCGAATTTTTTGACTAGAAAAGGTAGGTCGTTAATATACACCAAGAATAAGAACGGTCCGAGAATAGATCCCTGGGGAACACCAATATTGGAACTCAGAGCGTTTGACAGTGCACCATTTATATCAACTGACTGCTTCCTATTTGACAGATATGACTTGATCAAGACCAAAGCATCACCTTTCACCCCATAGTGATGAAGTTTAGAAAGAAGTATTTCATGGTTTACACAATCGAAGGCTTTCGATAGATCACAAAATACCCCCAGCACGTCAGTTGATATTTCCCATGAGTCATAGACGTATTCTACGAATTTAACTACGGCATCAGTAGTGGAGCACCCTTTAGAAAAGCCGTACTGATGATCAAAAAGCAACTTTTTAACATTAAAATATGAAACAAGTTGATTTAACATAATTTTTTCGTAAATTTTACTGAGAACTGGTAATATAGAGATAGGTCTAAAGTTACTTGGGTCTGTTTTTTTTCCAGACTTAAACAATGGTATTATTTTCGAATATTTCATTAAATCAGGGAATACTTTGTTGTCGATGCAGCTATTGAAAATGAGAGATAGATGCGGCGCCAGCAACTGAACCACGTTGTTTACAAGTCTAACTGACATGCCCCAACGATCCTCCGAATTTTTAAGTTTCAATGATTTAAAAGTTTTCAATATATCATGAGCTGTTACCGGATGAAAACTAAATACTTCAGTACGCTCACACGTAACATTGTCACATAAGAGGTTAACCGCTAATTTTGGGGATGTAGTAAGTGATTTGGTAATTTCATAGGGAATATTTGCGAAGTAATCATTAAAGGTGTTTGCTATTTCATGTTTATCATTTACAATCTTACCATTTTGCTTAAGTTCAAAATCTCGAGTCGATGAATCGGTTTTTCCAGTCTCAGCTTTAATAATCGACCACACTGATTTTACTGTGTTTTTAGACCATTTTATCTTTTCAGCTAGGTATTTTGACTTGGCCTGTTTACAAACTAATTTAAAAGTTTTGCTGTACTGCCTAACATAACTTGCTAAAGTATCACTTGTATCTATTGATTTAAATAATAAAGCTCATACATTCGGAGGATCCAGCTAGGTTGGGCCGCGTTTGGCAAACTACGTCAAGTCTTCTCGTCATCCATACCGCAATGCTTGAAAACGAAAGTTTTCAATCAGTGCGTCCTACCCGTCATGACCTACGGAGCTGAGACGTGGACACTCACGGGAGGGCTGATCCACCAGTTTAAAGTCGCCCAGCGAGCTATGGAGAGAGCTATGCTCGGAGTTTCTCTGAAGGATAGGATTCGCAACGAATACATCCGACAGAGAACCAAGGTTATCGACATAGCTCAAAGGATTAGCAAGCTGAAGTGGCTGTGGGCTGGCCATATTTCAAGAAGAACCGACAACCGCTGGGGTAAACGTGTTCTTGAGTGGAGACCGCGACTCGGAAAACGTAGTAAAGGACGCCCTCTGACCAGTTGGGATGACGATTTGCGAAAGACTGCTGGCAGATGCTGGATGCGGCAAGCTGAAGACAGAACTTTTAAAACTATCATGGTTATTAACATTAAAGTCATTTAAAACGGGATATTTACCATGATTCGATTTTTGAGTTTCATGCGCCATGATAACTGATAGCTGTTATCATGGCGCATGAAACTGTGCCGAAATATTGGAAAACTCAAAAATCGAATCATGGTAAATATCCCGTTTTAAATGACTTTAAAGCTGAAGACAGGGCGCTATGGCGCTCATTAGGGGAGGCCTATGTCCAGCAGTGGACTGGTAAAGGCTGATGATGATGATGAAATGTACTCATCGGCGTAAAGTATTTCGTGCCCGATAACCTTGATTTGGCGTTTGGTGGAGTTCGTCATTATTTTGGTTTTCAACCGATACAGTCATCACCAATCCCACCTGAAGGCTTGCTACGCTCAGACCTGTTAGTAATTAGAAATTACCTTGTAGTTCGGATGCTGATTCAGCGAAAAGGACGATATCATCTGCAAAGTGCAGGTTTGCTAGCCTCTTTCCGTCGAATAAAAGTCCCTTCTGAGCCCAAGATTCTGCCAGTGTCTTGTATAGCAGTGAGTTGTCTGTGAGTTATCTGCTTGTAATTAGTTTGGAAGAGAGTGAGTCATTTTGTTTTACGCCCTTTTCTATTTGGAATTGTGACCCTGCGGATATTTATTTATTGTTTGTTGAACTATTGTTTTATACAACAATAGTACAATAGTAAAAATCTTACATATGTCATAGTATATAAATACTATACATATGTCATGACATTTGTAAGATTGATAAATACTGTAATGTACCAGGAAAGCCTTTCCCAGCTGTGGGGTCCGATAACTAAGTAATAATGTAAGTGAACAAACAAGTTGCAAGAACCATGGAGTTATGTTCGCGAGCGCGACTAACCGGCACAGTACATTACCAGCTAGTTGTGGAAGCGCTCCAAACTTCCAGCACTAGGGACACAAGCCCTGCGCCCTGCGGACAAGCCGAGAGCATCTGACAAATATTGTCGATACCAACATGATACCAACAATATAGCAAGAAGTAACGCCGCCGAGTCCATTGAGCGATGGCTCTCGGGCTATCAGCACGTCTGGCTTATGTATTCAATATGACCAAAAAAGCTACACCCACATAATTTTTAATGAAAAGCAAACAGAAATGAAAGCGCTAACGAGCTTCGAGTTCGAGACGGAGCACTTTGATCGCAAATAGGGCTTCAGTGTCACTTGTGCGATTACACAAAGTACGACGAGCGAGCGAAATAATAACAAGTCGCAAATCCGAGCCAACGAGCTTCTGAAGAAAGGAAGGATGACAATAAGAAAGGATTTGTGAGGATCTGCGAAATGTATTCATAATGACGTAGTTTCTGAAAACGCAAAGTAAGTAGTACATATATAAGTATATGTAATGTCGTCGCCGGGTTAGCCGGTAGTATACATTGGGGTCGCCAGGACGCACCGCTTGCTGGATGGGGTCGCCAGGACGCACCGCTTGCTGGATGTGGTCGCCAGGACGCACCGCTTGCTGGATGTGGTCGCCAGGACGCACCGCTTGCTGGATGGGGTCGCCAGGACGCACCGCTTGCTGGACACATCTGTATCTCGAGGAGGCTTACTCTTTGCTCGTGTTTCAACCACAGGGAGATAATAATATACGCCTCATAGTGGAAGTGCTGTAATTTTATTTGTACGTCATAACATGGACATATTAGTCATAGCTTGAAAGTTTTTAGGGTTTCAAAGATCGGTTTTGAAACCCTTATGGTCTCGCTCTGTCCGTCCCCGCTCTTTCTTGAATATCTCAGTAACTACTGCAGCTATTAACTTGAAATTTGAAATAATGATACATTTCGTGCGCCATTACTGATTTTAAGAAAAAAATATATAAATAAATGAAAAATGAAAATGAATATTTTCAGTACAAATTTTGATGTTGAAATTTCAAAAGAGACCTAGGAAGGCAAATGGGGTATCAAATGAAAGGTATGGTTTTGTACATTTCAAAACACTTTTTGAAATTTCTGTAATTTTCATACTTTTTGAAATATTTCAAAAAAAGTCGAAAAATTGACCATTCCCCCCCCCCTATCTCCGAAGATTGCACACCGATCCACGTAAAATGTATTAGGCGTTTGTAGATATCGATCTATATTTTACAGGAAAAATATAGAGAAGTCTGTAATAATAATAGTTTTTGAAAAATGGTCAAAAAGGGTGAGATTTTTTTTTCAAAAGGGGGGGTACCTACCTATGTGGGGTATCAAATAAAAGGTATCGTTTTGACCATTTCAAAACACTTTTTGAAATTTCTGTAAGTTTCATACTTTTTGAAATATTTCAAAAAAAGACGAAAAATTGACCATTCCCCCCCCCCTAGCTCCGAAGATTGCAGACCGATCCATGTACAATGTACTAGGCGTTTGTAAACATCGATCTATATTTTACAGGAAAAATATAGAGAAGTCTGTAATAATAATAGTTTTTGAAAAATGGTCAAAAAGGGGGGGAATTTTTTTTCAAAAGGAGGGGTACCTACCTATGTGGGGTATCAAATGAAAGGTATCGTTTTGACCATTTCAAAACACTTTTTGAAATTTCTGTAAGTTTCATACTTTTTGAAATATTTCAAAAATAGTCGAAAAATTGCCCTTTCCCCCCCCCCCCTATCTCCGAAGATTGCAGATCGATCCACGTACAATGTATTAGGCGTTTGTAGATATCGATCTATATTTTACAGGAAAAATATAGAGAAGTCTGTAATAATAATACTTTTTGAAAAATGGTCAAAAAGGGTGAGATTTTTTTTTCAAAAGGGGGGGTACCTACCTATGTGGGGTATCAAATAAAAGGTATCATTTTGACCATTTCAAAACACTTTTTGAAATTTCTGTAAGTTTCATACTTTTTGAAATATTTCAAAAAAAGACGAAAAATTGACCATTCCCCCCCCCCCCCTAGCTCCGAAGATTGCAGACCGATCCATGTACAATGTACTAGGCGTTTGTAGACATCGATCTATATTTTACAGAAAAAATATAGAGAAGTCTGTAATAATAATAGTTTTTGAAAAATGGTCAAAAAGGGGGGGAATTTTTTTTCAAAAGGAGGGTTACCTACCTATGTGGGGTATCAAATGAAAGGTATCGTTTTGACCATTTCAAAACACTTTTTGAAATTTCTGTAAGTTTCATACTTTTTGAAATATTTCAAAAATAGTCGAAAAATTGCCCTTTCCCCCCCCCCTATCTCCGAAGATTGCAGATCGATCCACGTACAATGTATTAGGCGTTTGTAGATATCGATCTATATTTTACAGGAAAAATATAGAGAAGTCTGTAATAATAATAGTTTTTGAAAAATGGTCAAAAAGGGGGAGAATTTTTTTTCAAAAGGGGGGTACCTACCTATGTGGGGTATCAAATGAAAGGTATCGTTTTGACCATTTCAAAACACTTTTTGAAATTTCTGTAAGTTTCATACTTTTTGAAATATTTCAAAAATAGTCGAAAAATTGCCCTTTCCCCCCCCCCCCTATCTCCGAAGATTGCAGATCGATCCACGTACAATGTACTAGGCGTTTGTAGACATCGATCTATATTTTACAGGAAAAATATAGAGAAGTCTGTAATAATAATAGTTTTTGAAAAATGGTCAAAAAGGGGGGGAATTTTTTTTCAAAAGGAGGGGTACCTACCTATGTGGGGTATCAAATGAAAGGTATCGTTTTGACCATTTCAAAACACATTTTGAAATTTCTGTAAGTTTCATACTTTTTGAAATATTTCAAAAATAGTCGAAAAATTGCCCTTTCCCCCCCCCCCCTATCTCCGAAGATTGCAGATCGATCCACGTACAATGTATTAGGCGTTTGTAGATATCGATCTATATTTTACAGGAAAAATATAGAGAAGTCTGTAATAATAATAGTTTTTGAAAAATGGTCAAAAAGGTGGGGATTTTTTTTTAAAAAGGGGTGGTACCTACCTATGTGGGGTATCAAATGAAAGGTATCGTTTTGACCATTTCAAAACACTTTTTGAAATTTCTGTGAGTTTCATACTTTTTGAAATATTTCAAAAAAAGACGAAAAATTGACCATTCCCCCCCCCCTAGCTCCGAAGATTGCAGACCGATCCATGTACAATGTATTAGGCGTTTGTAGATATTAATCTATATTTTACAGGAAAAATATAGAGAAGTCTGTAATAATAATAGTTTTTGAAAAATGGTCAAAAAAGGGGATTTTTTTTCAAAAAGGGGTACCTACCCATGTGGGGTATCAAATCAAAGGTATTGTTTTGACCATTTCAAAACACTTTTTGAAATTTCTGTAAGTTTCATACTTTTTAAAATATTTCAGAAAATTGATTGTCCAAATAATTGGCAAATGTTTGAAACCCTCGGCGCGCGAGTTACACTCGCACTTGGCGAATCTTGTTTTAATTACATGTAGCATGTTAGTCCTTACTAATAAAATCAATATTTACGTGAGATCTAGGTGTATAAAGCAGCTATGGGCATGCAAAGTGCTGAAAAGTGAAGAAAAAGAGATTTCACGTAAATATTAATTTCATTAGTAAAGGCTAGCATACCAGATGTAATAAAAACAAGATTCGCCAAGTGCGAGTGTAACTCGCGCGCCGAGGGTTTCAAACATTTGCCAATTATTTGGACAATCAATTTTCTGAAATATTTTAAAAAGTATGAAACTTACAGAAATTTCAAAAAGTGTTTTGAAATGGTCAAAACAATACCTTTCATTTGATACCCCACATGGGTAGGTACCCCTTTTTGAAAAAAAATCCCCTTTTTTGACCATTTTTCAAAAACTATTATTATTACAGACTTCTCTATATTTTTCCTGTAAAATATAGATTAATATCTACAAACGCCTAATACATTGTACATGGATCGGTCTGCAATCTTCGGAGCTAGGGGGGGGGGGGAATGGTCAATTTTTCGACTTTTTTTGAAATATTTCAAAAAGTATGAAAATTACAGAAATTTCAAAAAGTGTTTTGAAATGTACAAAACGAAACCTTTCATTTGATACCCCATTTGCCTTCCTAGGTCTCTTTTGAAATTTCAACATCAAAATTTGTACTGAAAATATTCATTTTCATTTTTCATTTATTTATATATTTTTTTCTTAAAATCAGTAATGGCGCACGAAATGTATCATTATTTCAAATTTCAAGTTAATAGCTGCAGTAGTTACTGAGATATTCAAGAAAGAGCGGGGACGGACAGAGCGAGACCATAAGGGTTTCAAAACCGATCTTTGAAACCCTAATAATGGTAAGGCATAACGAACAAGTAAAATAACAGTATCCCTCGCCAGTCTGCTCCGATTGTACCTACTGTTTGCTGTTGATACTTCTTTAATTAGGGTTCCGTACCTCAAAAGGAAAAAAGGAACCCTTATAGGATCACTTTGTTGTCCGTCTGTCCGTCTGTCCGTCTGTCCGTCTGTCCGTCTGTCCGTCTGTCCGTCTGTCCGTCTGTCCGTCTGTCCGTCTGTCCGTCTGTCCGTCTGTCCGTCTGTCCGTCTGTCCGTCTGTCCGTCTGTCCGTCTGTCCGTCTGTCCGTCTGTCCGTCTGTCCGTCTGTCCGTCTGTCCGTCTGTCCGTCTGTCCGTCTGTCCGTCTGTCCGTCTGTCCGTCTGTCCGTCTGTCCGTCTGTCCGTCTGTCAACCCACTTTTCTCAGAAACGCGTAGGGTTATCGAGTTGATATTCACATCATATACGCAGGCTCGTAACCTCTTGGAGCCTCGACATAAATCAAACTTCTAAGTCAACGCAATCAAAAGTTACAGCTGTTTATGTCTATTTTTTTTCAATTTTCCAAGGGAATCACATGCACACAAAACCTATAGGGTACTTCCCGTTGACCTAGAACCATGAAATTTGGTGAGAAGCAAGGTCTTATAGTACAAGTAAAGGAAAAAATCCGAAAACCGTAAATTTGTAGTTTATTCACAGAAAAAATATTTTTTTAATCTTGCCATGGACCAAAAACCTATAGGGTACTTCCCGTTCACCTAGAACCATGAAATTTGGCACGAAGCAAGGTCATATAGCAAAAATAAAGGGAAAAATCTGAAAACCGTAAATTTGTAGTTTATTCACAGAAAAAATATTTTTTTAATCTTGCCATGGACCAAAAACCTTTAGGGTACTTCCTGTTGACCTAGAACCATGAAAATTGGTGAGAAGCTAGGTCTTATAACACAAGTAAAGGGAAAAATCCGAAAACCGTAAATTTTTAGTATATATTAACAGAAAAAATAATTTTCGAATCTCGCCATGGACCAAAAACCTGTAGGGTACTTTCCGTTGACCTAGAACCATGAAATTTGGCAAGAAGCAATGACTTATAGCACAAGTAAAGGGAAAAATCAGAAAACCGTAAATTTGTGGTTTATTCATACAAAATAGTACATTGTTACACTAGGGTTGGACGTAACTTATTTAGTCTCGAGACGCCAATAGTTAGAGGGACTAAATAAGTTACGTCATAATCGTTATCAAATCAGGAAATTATTGTGCCTTATTCGTCTGGATTTGACTGATTTCTTTGCTAAAGAGTTTGTACGGAACCCTTGATGCGCGAGTCTAACTCGCACTTGACGTTTTATTTTTTTTAAAATGAAACGACAGAGTACAAATTTTGACGATGTGAATAATGCAATCTCAAAAGTAGTCCATTGGTTTAGTGTCAATAATTTTTTGCTAAACGAAACCAAAACAAAATGTATTAGATTTATTCTAGGTACCTAACTATTGTTAAACAAGTTAAAACTGATGTAAACGTAAAGAGAGAAACGTTAGGAATGTATAAAGTACCGTATTCTTAGGAATCACTTTAGATAATAAGCTTCAATGGGGCCCACACAGATAAGATATCGTGGAGACTTCAACAGGTTAAAGGTTTCTTCGTCACTTCTTTACTTTAGTCTACATACCGAAGCGACAGAAATCAAAAATATCACTTTATTTCCGTATCAATGTTTTATTTTAAGAATTTGACTTTTTCTAAGTGTAGATACATTTTGTATATAAGGAAATAAAGAATTTTTGACTTGACTTTATTTCCGGCACCTTGGTTCATGATCCACAGCGAGGGCGAGATAGACGCACGGCAAGAGCACGAGAGAGAGCAGGATGGATGGAATGGCGACGGGTCACAGACATTATATGCGATTGGCAAATGTCTTCTAGGAGTGTGCCTTCTCATCATCATGTTCATCAGCCCGTTGGCGCCCACTGCTGGGTGTAGGCCTCCTCACATGATGCCGGACAACACTTTGTAGAAGAAGATGATGGCTTTGAGCTCTGGGCTATAATTTTAGGTGCGATTTTATTTATTAGAAAATGAGTCTTAAGCATGATAAAGAAAAACTTAACGACTAGGTACTCCAATACTAATAAAATATTAGTTAGGATAGGTAATTCATTTGGAGCATTTCAATTAAAACCGTTTTCTTATTCGAAATTGTTTTGTTTTTTAGGGTTCAAAAATCGGTTTTGAAACCCTGGTCTCGCTCTGTCCGTCCCCGCTCTTTCTTGAATATCTCAGTAACTACTGCAGCTATTAACTTGAAATTTAAAATGGTGATACATTTCGTGCGCCCTTACTGATATCATTGAATATATAAATAAATGAAAAATAAAAATGAATAATTTCATTTGGTACAAATTTTGATGTTGAAATTTCAAAAGAGACCTAGGAAGGCAAATGGGGTATCAAATGAAAGATATCATTTTGTACATTTCAAAACATTTTTTCAAATTTCTGTAAGTTTCATACTTTTTGAAATATTTCAAAAAAAGTCGAAAAGTTGACCATTCCCCCCCCCTATCTCCGAAGATTGCAGACCGATCCATGTACAATGTATTAGGCGTTCCTTGAATATTCTCGAACATTACTCCACTATTTTTTCCTCCATTCAAAACCAACTGTCTTCAAGCGATTTAAAATTTCGGGCAAAGTCATGAATAATTTTATGTTAACAGTACCAGTAGTAGTAGTAGTAGTAGTAGTAGTAGTAGTAGTAGTAGTAGATAAAATTACTTAAAATACACATTGATGTTGTAACAAAAACTTTGAGCTTATTTTTAGCATTTTGAAAGTCATTATATCAAAATGAACTAAACTGAACAAATAGACGTTCATCACTTGCTCTTACAAACATATTCTTATAAACAAGATTTTGACGTAATGACAGATGGTCACCAAAACCTTTTTAATACAAAATCATTCAGATGAAATCTAAGGGTTGATAACTAATTCAATAACTTATAACATTTGATTTTCAGAAATAAATAAATCCAGCTAACCTTCTCGCAAACTCTTAATGAATTTGAAATTTATATCTTTTTGTTCTAATCTTACATTCAATCTCAAAAGTATTTTTTTATTAATAAGTAAGTATATAATTAATTGTAATGTTGTTAATTTTGTGTTGAAAATGTTACCTTGTACATTTTTGTAATTGTTATAAATAAATAAATATAAATAATGCTGGACAATTCACACAACATTACCTAGCCCCAAGTATAAGTAATGTTAAAAACAACGATAGCTAAACAATTTTTTTAATTAGCAGACTTGAGTGAATGGGTATCTAAACATTATTGGCTTATTGAAAAGTTAACTCATCGAAAATGTATGAGTTAACGCGTAGTTTAAATGTATGAGTTAACGCGTAGTTTAAATGTATGAGTTAACGCGTAGTTTAAATGTATGAGTTAACGCGTAGTTTAAATGTATGAGTTAACGCGTAGTTTAAATGTATGAGTTAACGCGTAGTTTAAATGTATGAGTTAACGCGTAGTTTAAATGTATGAGTTAACGCGTAGTTTAAATGTATGAGTTAACGCGTAGTTTAAATAACAAAAGAGATATAAGATAGCAAATTCCTGGTATTTTTAAGATTATCAAACTGGTCGTCTAAAGCTTCCCTGCAGAGACAGATATAAAATAAAACGTCAAGTGCGAGTTAGACTCGCGCATCAAGGGTTCCGTACAAACTCCTACTCCTCAGCAAAGCAATCAATCCAGACGAATAGTGCACAATATTTTCTGACACAATAATTTGATAACGATTATGACGTAACTTGTTTAGACCCTCGAACTATTGGCGCCCTCAACACGCTCGGGCGCCAAACCCGGTCTCGGGACTAGATAAGTTACTTCCAACGCTAGGGTCACAATGTACTATTTTCTATGAATAAACAACAAATTTACGGTTTCCAGATTTTTTCCTTTACTTGTGCTAAAAGACATTGCGTCTTGCCAAATGTCTCATAGCATGCAATGTCTCATGTGTGTGTTTCTTGGTCTACGGGAAGTACCCTATAGGGTTTTGGTTCATGGTGAGATTCGAAAATTATTTTTTCTGTAAACAAAATACCTAAAAATTTACTGTTTTCGGATTTTTCTTTTACTTGTGCTATAAGATCTTGCTTCTTGCCGAATTTCATGGTTCTACTTAGAAGTTTGATTTATATCGCGGCTCCAAGAAGCTACGAGCCTGCGTATATGATGTGAATATCAACTCGATAACTCCACGCGTTTCTGAGAAAAGTGGGTTGACAGACGGACAGACGGACAACAAAGTGATCCTATAAGGGTTCCTGTTTTCCTTTTGAGGTAGGGAGCCCTAAAAATACCCTGTTTAAATTTCAACAGCCTTTCTTTTACTGGAGGCTTACTAATAGGGTCTCGTTGGCACCCTTTGGGTTTCTTCTTCTTTTCATCGTGTTCTTCATTACTGAAGGTCGTGCCCACTTTGAAAAGCCTTTTTTGAGGAGTTGACGAGCTGCTTCCAAGCTACTCTGTCTTCGGCTTGTCTGAGAGCAGTCGTCACTGGGAGTCCCGTGTTTCACAATGTCAGACCAGCGTCCCTACCCCTTGGGCAGAGAACACTAAAAAGCGACATACACAGGGTAGGTAGGTACTTACTTGTATAATCTGTGAGTTACCTCGCAGCCAGGTGACCGTTCAGGAATAGCCGCCGTCGCCGTCGGCTCCGCGCGCGGTGTCCAGTCTAAACAATAATATTATTGGCCGTGTGATTCATCATCGATGGTAAACATAAAAGGCATGCGTCGAGCGCGCTGCGCAAGTGCGCGAGTGCGCATGGCACGCGCGCCTCGCCCCGACATTAAAATTTCTCTGGCAATCCGTAATGGTAGCTCCATTAGGAATCGCTTAGCACATCACCTTGCTCTGCTCTTACCACATCACCCTGCTCTGCTCTTACCACATCACCCTGCTCTGCTCTTACCACATCACCCTGCTCTGCTCTTACCACATCACCCTGCTCTGCTCTTACCACATCACCCTGCTCTGCTCTTACCACATCACCCTGCTCTGCTCTTACCACATCACCCTGCTCTGCTCTTACCACATCACCCTGCTCTGCTCTTACCACATCACCCTGCTCTGCTGTTACCACATCACCCTGCTCTGCTCTTACCACATCACCCTGCTCTGCTCTTACCACATCCTATCCATTTACCTTCATGGTGTCGGATCTCACCATCTGCGGACTTCAATATAAATAATATTTTTCTACTGTCAGTATCAATGGGGAACAACAAATGTTGATAGCCCAATTTAGGATCGTCAGAATGCAGGAGTAACGCTGCGCTGGTAGATCCCTCGGTTAGAATGCAGGAGTAACGCTGCGCTGGTAGATCCCTCGGTTAGAATGCAGGAGTAACGCTGCGCTGGTAGATCCCTCGGTTAGAATGCAGGAGTAACGCTGCGCTGGTAGATCCCTCGGTTAAAACTTGCTGCCAGTTCATTATAATAAGCATTGAAAGTCCAAAAAACAACCTCTCTCCACTCCTTTGATGCTCTTTTCCGAAAATCTTATTATTTTAGTTTGTTTAATAAATTAAATAATATCTCAGAAATGTTTGATTTCGACGGGACTTATTTTAGATTACCTACTCTGGAGTGCGAGGGCTGACGCACTATATGTAATAACATAAACCTTAGTTTGCGTAAGTGTGCCCTGACCCTGACTCTCCTCGCTACAGATCACTCCTGCGCAGAGCGCCCCCTGCCCCCGCGCCCCGCGCACGATGTGTGCTGCGCCGCCGCCGCCGCCGCCGGTGCGCTACACTCTGGCTGAGGTCTCGTCTTGAATTAATCGAAGGTTACCTAGGTAATCTTTTAGTGATCTTACTGATTTACTCAATCTCGATCGCTGCTTGAATAGAGGTCGCATCTAATTAGATGCGACCTCTATTCCCTCTATTGGTTTTGCGTTATTTAGTAATTCACATTTGTCTGGTCAGCCCGTTCTTGCTTGCTCGTTGGGACGGCAATGATTTGCGAGTCCCTGGCGATAAAACCCGGAAGGTCAAGTGCTTACTCAGAGGCTGTAATTCGGTCCGGTCGAGTCCACCGCAGACTGCCCATGCGCAGGCGCAGGCGTCTTGCCGAAAGGCCCGACAGCTACGTTACCGAACACCTCAGATTATTATATTCCATAGGTACTAATTTTTGGACATGATTTATTGGTTTGGCTAATCTATGATGTATGTATTTTCTCCTCGTTTTATCCAGATTTATTGCAATAGATATAATCCCCTTGCGAGTGGGTAGGTAAGGCAGATACTCAATAAATCATACAAATAGGTCTAGGTATTAGACTTTTATGAATGGTACATTTTAAATAAAATACAAAATAAGGAGGGAACATTGTAGAGGTCAGGTAGAGGTAAAGTAATTATCTATATACGACACCGTCCCGCAGGGCAACTCGCCGCGGAGCGCGAGGCCCGGGGCGGCGGCACCGCTGTCTCCCACGTGCTCCTCCGGCCCGGCAGCCCCTCACTGTTGCTATCGCCGCCGATAGCTCATGCATTGACAAGCCCGTCCCGTACATCGCTCATTTACAATTATGCAAGCCATTACTTCTTTACTAGCATCAAGCAGCAATTTGGCGCAGGTGGAGGTCATTTAGGTATATAATATTGTAAAGCTGCGCTAGCTAGTGTCGAGTTGTGTAAAGGAAATAAACTTGCCAAGTGCAAGTCAAATCGCACGCTAAGTGATCCGTACCATCATTCCTAAAAACATTATATTTTGGGTGATCGTTAAAAATGTCTTATTTTGTCATATTATGTCCGATCGGTAGGACAATGGCAGTAGGACCACGTGGCCAGAAGTTTTTTTTATTGTATTTGCATTTTCAACAGCTTTGTTTTTTTATATTTTGTTAATTTTGTCTCCTCTTTTAACTTCTGTAATCTTTTTAGGGTTTCAAACATTGGTTTTGAAACCCTTATGGTCTCGCTCTGTCCGTCCCCGCTCTTTCTTGAATATCTCAGTAACTAAAAAAAAGGTAAAGGTATTGTTTTGTACATTTCAATTTTTTTTTTTAAATTTCATACTTTTTGAAATATATCAAAAAAAGTCGAAAAATTGACCATTCCCCCCCCCATCTCCGAAGATTGCAGACCGATCCATGCTCAATGTATTAGGCGTTTGTAGATTTCGATCTATATTTTACAGGAAAAATATAGAGAAGTCTGTAAAAATGACCATTTTAAAAATAAAAAACATTGAGAGTGGTCGAAAAGGGGGATATCTACCTATTGGTTTATCAAATGAAAGGCATTGTTTTGTAAATTTTTAAACAGTTTTCGAAATTGCTGTAGGTTTCGTACTTTTCAAAATATTGCCATTCGAAAAAAGACGGAAAATTGATTGTCCAAATAATTGGCAAATGTTTGAAACCCTCGACGCGCGAGTTATACTCGCACTTGGCGGATCTTGTTTGTTTTGTTACTTGCTTAGTACTTGTTGAACTTATTATTTGACTATGTATTATACAAGCCAAATTTATTATTTAAGATTTTTTTTTTTTTTTGACTTGTATCTAAATTAGATAACATCTTTATTCAGAAAGAAAATAACAATCAAATAACAAATTTAAATTAAAACTAGTATTTACAATAGAAACAATTAAGCTATCTGCAAACTGTTGCAAACAATCTACAGGTAGCTCAACTGATCCATATCAATACCAGTTGGAAGCGTGCCTAAGACACTGGCTGCATTGCCCCGCTGTATAGCAATGCTGATGCGCTGTGCCAGATACTCGCCAGCTCTCGGGTCACGCGTCGCTTCGACCAGACGCTCAGATAATTTTTTGAAAACCCGGAGAGCCTCGGTACCCCACGAACCTAGGGTCCCGACTCCAAGGGGAGCAAATGTGTAGGCTCTGTCGAGACCTGCATATTTGCGCCTCTTGAGATCTTCGGCTTTAAGGTATTGAACATTGTTACTTTCAATTTCAAATTCAGAATATTGTTGCTTTTACTGCTCTATGTTTAAATCCATGTTGTGCATCCATGTTTAGGAGTTCAATCTAGTTTAAGAAACTTAGTTATCATTTTTAGGGTTTCGAAGATCGGTTTTGAAACCCTTATGGTCTCGCTCTGTCCGTCCTCGCTCTTTCTTGAATATCTCAGTAACTACTGCAGCTATTAACTTGAAATTAAAAATAATGTTACATTTCGTGCGCCATTACTGATTTCAAAAAAAAAAATTTAAATAAATGAAAAATGAAAATGAATATTTTCAGTACAAATTTTGATGTTGAAATTTCAAAAGCGACCAAGGAAGGCAAATGGGGTATCAAATGAAAGGTATCGTTTTGACAATTTCAAAACACTTTTTGAAATTTCTGTAAGTTTCATACTTTTTGAAATATTTCAAAAAAAGTCGACAAATTGACCTTTCCCCCCCTATCTCCGAAGATTGCAGACCGATCCACGTACAATGTATTAGGCGTTTGTAGATAACAATCTATATTTTACAGGAAAAATATCTGTAAAAATAAACATTTTTGAAAAAATAAACATACTAAGAATGGTGGAAATGGGGGAGATTTTTTATCGAAAGGGGGCTACCTACCTATTGGGGTATCAAATGAAAGGCATTGTATTGTAAATTTTAAAACAGTTTTCGAAATTGCTGTAGGTTTCATTCTTTTCAAAATATTGCCATTCGAAAAAAGACGGAAAATGGATTGTCCAAATAATTGGCAAATGTTTGAAACCCTCGGCGCGCGAGTTCACTCGCACTTGACGGATCTTGTTCTATATTGTCATGTTTCCGCGTGGACCGCGCCCGATGTTTCTTAACTTCGGTGGTCGGTGCTCATTTTGGTATATGGACGTTGCCTCTGCGTAGTGGACGTTGCCTCTGCGTAGTGGACGTTGCCTCTGCGTAGTGGACGTTGCCTCTGCGTAGTGGACGTTGCTTCTGCGTAGTGGACGTTGCCTCTGCGTAGTGGACGTTGCCTCTGCGTAGTGGCAATATTATTATATATTTACACACTGTATGTTTGTCAAGACTGTAACCTAATAATGTAATAGGTAATATGGTACTTAAAACACATTATGGTACTCAACGTTCACTTTTATGAGATAGTTAGAGGCGGACAGACAGACAGCGGAGGCTTAGTTAGTATTAGTAATAGTTTCCCGTTTACACCCTTCGGGTAAGAGTTAGCTACAGGTACAGGGTGGTTTACACCCTTCGGGTAAGAGTTAGCTACAGGTACAGGGTGGTCTACACCCTTCGGGTAAGAGTTAGCTACAGGTACAGGGTGGTCTACACCCTTCGGGTAAGAGTTAGCTACTGGGTGGTTTACACCCTTCGGGTAAGAGTTAGCTACAGGGTGGTTTACACCCTTCGGGTAAGAGTTAGCTACTGGGTGGTTTACACCCTTCGGGTAAGAGTTAGCTACAGGGTGGTTTACACCCTTCGGGTAATTTTAGCCAGGAATTTAAAGAAAAAGTAAAAAAATACTCAAAAATGTTTAGAAAAGTTTGCCATATAGCAAAATCAAATTATATCAGCTCTAAAATTAGAAATAGTGAAAATGTTATAAAATCAACATGGAAAATCATAAATAGTGAGACTGGAAAGGTCAGTGCCCATGATAATGACTACAATTTAAAGATTAATGATTGCTTAATCAAAAATGACCTTGAAGTAGCCCAAGCGTTTGAAAACTTTTTTACTGACATTCCGTATATGTAAATTCAATTTCAACCATGTCGATGAAAAAGACATTAAAAAAGCCTTTAACCTTTTAAATGTAAAGAAAACTGCAGATCTCTGGGGCATTTCCGTTAAAGTTATTAAACCATTGATTGATACAATCGCACCAGATCTCGCTTTTATATTCAATGAATCTATTGATTGTGGCATATTTCCTGATCTAATGAAACATAGTAAAATAATACCATTATTTAAATCGGGTAGTAGATCTGACCCCACTAACTTTAGACCGATATCAGTATTGCCTACATTCAGCAAAGTTTTTGAAAAACTTATTTTACACCAATTGCTTAAGCATTTCAATAGCAATGGCCTGCTACATTGTAAGCAATTCGGGTTTACTCGCGGCAGGTCAACTACTGATGCCGGTGTAGAGTTAGTAACGCATATTTTTGATGCTTGGGAGAAGTCGCAAGATGCCTTGGGTGTTTTTTGCGACTTGTCAAAAGCATTTGATTGCGTACACCACGGAACATTAATCAGGAAACTGCAACACTATGGATTAATGGACACCTCTTTGGATCTTCTTACATCTTACTTGAGCGGTAGGATACAAAGAGTTGACATCATAGACATAGAATTTTTTCACTACGTTGTTGACATTAATGGGAAACGGTCCTCGGGGTCTGTAGTTACCATGGGTGTACCGCAGGGTTCTATCCTCGGTCCCTTCCTATTTCTAGTTTACATTAACGATCTGCCTCATCTTGTTAAGAATAATCACGAGATTGTATTATTTGCTGATAACACTTCATTAATTTTTAAAATGAAACGACAAAACATAAACTTCGACGATGTAAATAATGCAATATCAAAAGTAGTCAATTGGTTTAGTGTCAATAATCTTTTGCTCAACGAAACCAAAACTAAATGTATTAGGTTTATTTTACCGAATGTAAAACAAGTTATGGCTAATGTATACGTAAAAGAAGAATCGATAGAATTTGTAGACAGTACCGTATTCTTAGGAATTACCTTAGATAGTAAACTTCAATGGGGCCCGCACATAGATAAGCTATCGAAGAGACTAAGTTCTGCAGCATATGCAGTCAAATAAATCCGTCATCTTACAGACGTTGATACTTCTAGACTAGTATATTTCAGCTACTTCCATAGTATTATGTTTTATGGTATACTGCTGTGGGGGAACGCTGCAGATATTAACACCGTATTTGTGCTGCAGAAGAGGGCTGTTCGTGCAATCTATGATATGGGTCCCAGAGAGTCCCTACGTGATAAATTTAAAGTAATAAATATAATGACAGTACCGTGTCAATATATTTATGAAAACTTGTTGTACACCCTTCGGGTAAGAGTTAGCTACAGGGTGGTTTTGTTTGTTACAGGTGAGATTGTGGTGCTGGGCGCACGAGGTCGGCGCACACAGGCATGGAGCTGGAGGAACTGGAGGCGGAGGTGCTGGGGCGCGGAGTCGGCGAGGGGCAGTGGGGCAACCTCTCGTGGGGCGGCAACGGCACGGTTAACGGCACGTACGAGGCGTGCGGGTCGGTCAGCCTGCCCGTGGTGGTGGCGGTCACGCAGGTGCTGTACGCGCTGGTCTGCGGCGTGGGGCTGCTCGGGAACTCGCTCGTCATCTACGTGGTGCTGCGGTACAGCAACATGCAGACCGTCACCAACATGTACATCGTAAATCTGGCCATCGCCGACGAGTGCTTCCTTATTGGCATACCCTTCCTCGTGGCCACCATGTCGTTGCGCGCCTGGCCCTTCGGTGCCGCCATGTGCAAGGTGTACATGATCAGCACCGGCATCAACCAGTTCACCTCGTCCATCTTCCTGTGCATCATGTCCGCGGACCGGTACGTGGCGGTGTGCCACCCCATCGCGGCGCCGCGCCTGCGCACGCCGGCCGTGTCGCGGCTCGTGGCCGCCGCCGCCTGGTCCGCCTCGGCGCTCGTCATGGCGCCCATCTTCATGTACACGACGCTCATCCCGACGGACGACGGGCCCTCCTGCAACATCCTGTGGCCGGAGCACGACTTCAACAAGGGCCAGACCTCCTTTACGCTGTACTCGTTCGCGCTCGGGTTCGCCACGCCGCTCACGCTGATCTTCGTCTTCTACTGCCTCGTGATCCGGCGCCTGCGCACCGTGGGCCCGAAGCACCGCTCCAAGGAGAAGAAGCGATCGCACCGCAAGGTGACCAAGCTGGTGCTGACCGTGATCGCGGTGTACGTTCTGTGCTGGCTGCCCTACTGGGCCTTCCAGGTGGCGCTCATCTACTCGCCGCCCACCGAGTGTGCGTCCCGCGTCACAGTCACCGTGTTCCTGGTGGCTGCCTGCTTCTCCTACTCTAACTCGGCTATGAACCCGATCCTATACGCCTTCCTCTCGGACAACTTCAAGAAGAGCTTTCTCAAGGCGTGCACTTGTGCCGCCGGCAAGGACGTCAACGCGCAGTTGCACGTCGAGAACAGCGTGATTCCGCGCAAGCGGGCCCGCGCACGCGCGCTAGCACTGGAGTCGCGTGGCGCGTCGCTGGCGCCCGTCGCCGCCGCCGAGCGCTCCGACGCCTCCACGGCGCTAACGTCGCGCTCGGTGCCGCCCGAGGATGCGCTGGCGCTGGAGCCGCGCGCGCCTGCCGTACCCTCTCCCCAGGAGGCGCTCATCGCTCCTAACGGGCACACGCGCCTGTAGGGCGCCCCGCCCCGCCGCCCTGAGCGCGAGACCCGAGCCCTGTCTCGCCCCCCCCCCCCCGCCCCGCGAGTGCATACGTGTACGTGCAGTGAGAGTGAACGCGCGGACAGACTCGTTCTAGGGTTGTAACGATGAATTTACTAAAATCTAATTGTAATCGCCTAGCGAGCTTAGGACCCGCTGTTTGTATACCATTATTTCGATATAAAAATGTACATATCTTGTAAATAATCATAAGTTGGTAATAAATAATGTAAGTTGTAATAAAATTACGTTCAATATGTGTTGTAATTGGAGTTTGTCTTCGCTTACCCATGACATGACATGACGTCTGTGGAGTCTGACAAGTTTCTGCTTCAAAGACTGACTGAGATTTATTGTCGTCGAGGAGTGAGAGCGCATGTGGAAGGAATCGAAAATATTAACCTATTCTTATCGTTTACCATCGAGTTCTGCTCAAAAAGGGCCTAGATCAAAATTATATTTAATACCTATTCTTAATAATAAGAAGAAAAATAACATCGTCAGGTCATGACACAAGCTTACGAGAAACGGGCCTCCGTTTGGTATATGTGTCTGGTAGGGTGGGTCTCTGAGGGATCTACCTCCTTCTGCATCAATAGCCAGACATTCACCGTCACCTGTGCCACAGAGGGAGCCACTGGGCCGGAACCATGAGACGCCATCAATCATGGCCGCCCGCCGCGCCGCGCCCTCAGTGAACACCAGATGAATGCTCTCCCGAGCAACACACACAGAGTCAGTCCGTCAGATATGTCGCGGGTGAGGCGACACTTTATTTATGAGAACATCAAAGAAATGGAAGGTGCGAAATTTTATATCGATGCTTAACAGCCAAAATAGGCTAACCGCAACTATACAAACTGTACACCAGAGAGGTTTAAAGTTGAAAATTTATGAAAAAAAAATCATAAAAATTCTGTTTTAGCTTCCGAAAACCTGAAAATTTTACTATTTAGCTTTTTATTGTCACTCTACAAAATGGCATTATTAATTAGTTCTAAATCATCCTGTTTACACCCTTTACTGTCGCTTACCTCTAAATGGTCCTGATTTTACAAACAGCCAGAATGTCTTAAGTGAAAATCTCTTATTCATTTACTTCCAGCCTAAATGATCTAACAGTTCTTTTTGTCTTATTTAAGTCGAAGAAAAGCAGCATAACTGAGCTTTTATAACATAAAGTAGGGGCGATGGCGATTGCGATTTAACTGGTTATTGAATGTTGAAAGACGGACAGGGAATATGGTACTAAGTGCATAATTTTCGAAAAAAACGTTCGGCTTTTTTTGTAATCGATGAAACACTGTGTCTTTCAGTCTTTCAAAATATTGAAAAGTAACTCGTTACTTCATCTCAGAAAATTAAAGCTTTTTATAATAAATCAGCAATCTTTATTTATAATAAAAATGACACAAATTCACATTTTAACTCTCGTTTCCACAATACTACTAGTTAGTATATCTTAGCTTATCAAAATCTTTGGAGATCAATTAAAGTTCTACTAATATTAAATATTAGACAGGTATATACTTATGTACTCAAATATTTTTTCAAATATTTCACTATAAACTATTACGAATACAAGCCATCAAAAATACAATCTTATCAAAATCATTCGCATCACAATAAGTAATCAATATTTATAACAAAAAATGACACAAATTCACATTTTCTCTGAATTACAGTTTCCACAACTCTACTACTAATTTTTATATCTTAATAGGTATATAAAAATCTTTGGAGATCAATGAAAGTCATATCCTACTAATATCAAATAACAGGTACTTACGTAGGTACTTATAAAATTATTAACATTATTTCACTAAACTATGAATACAAGTAATCGAAAACACAGTCATATCTAAATTATTATCATCACAATTGGTAATCAATATTTAAAGAATCAAAAAGAAGTGTCTTGTTGAAAATGCGTAAGACTTTTATAATGTACTGTATGAAGATAGTAGAAAAAAGCTCATTCATTATCTCCGTCTTCAATATCGGATTCGGGGAGAGTATCCTTGGCATTATTAGCAGTTGTAAGAGTGTGTATTCACCATGGAACATTAGAGGAATCACCTTATCTCGACAAAGTTTTAACAGATCGTCTTGTTTTAGTTTGGATATTATAGGTAGTTGAGATTTATAACATGCTGAGGGGCTAATTTTGGTTTTTGGTTGAACTTCAACAGAATAGGATTGCGCATTGTCATTCATGGAGTTTTTAACAACAATTTCAGAAACCTTGTTCTTTTTGAATGTTACAATACGCATTTTACTGATTTTTCCGGTAAGATTTCCCTTGAAATACTTTTCACTGACAACATCCCATCTATTGAAGTGTTTAAAATTCAGCAACTCTACTTCGTACGGTTCTGGATCTTGTCTCGCCGTAGTAACTACTATTTACTAATCCAGTATTATACCTTTTTGAATGCCATTCTATGAACTATTATTATTCACTATTATTGTAAACAAACCTTTTAAATTGTAGTTCAACACTTCAAGTATACTCCAAACTTTGCGCGGCAAAATGGTTCGCGTAAACGCGTGGCGCTTGTGCCACTGTCGCCTACGCACTAAATGTTTACTGATGATTCATAACCCCATTTGTTTTGAACATATAAAACGGGTAACAGACAAATGCCGTGACATGAAATTAGAGTAAGGGTAAATTTTATTTTTACCTTTTTATCTTACATTCGTTTGAATATCGGGAGGTAAAAAAGGATAGCGACAATAATGTTTGCTGAGAGTCACTAAGACAATTTATGTTAAGCTCCTCAGAGAATTTGAGCAGTGACAGGGAAAATAAGGCTAAGCGACAAACAAAGTCTCGGGAAATGCAGCCAAAACATACTAAACGACGATTATGTTTTTCTAAGAAAGTGACAAAATATGCTAACCTAACCGGGATTTTATAAAAAAATACTTCTAATCAAGAATTTTTTATTACATGCCAAATAAGCGTAAGTGTCAATTCTGAGATTCAACTTTTAATATAACTACCAAAGTAAAAAAGACACTTATACATAATTATATGTGTCGTTTACGACGAAAAAATCAGGCTATGGACCTTAATTTACAAACTACCTAAGCGCCAAAAAGTGTTTCGTAGAGCTATGATACTTAGACCAAACGACGCAGAAAAAAAGCCGATTCCAACCATTTATTATGTAAGTCGATTTCCCAAAAAATGGCGCTTAGCCCTTTTTGGCTGTTAGGCATCGATATGTAGCGTGAACTTTGATCAGCAATAATACCTATTAGTTACCAATGTAATGAATGATCAAACATTTGCGCAAAAAATTCTTGACAGATTGGGATTTAAAATGCCGTTTAGTCAAGTATACTTATTATTATAGATGGGTAGGTACACAAACTTTGTACACAGCCGCAGACGAGAATGAAGCTAATTATCATGCGCGTCCAGCTCCAGCTTACCTTAGGGTAGAGCGGACAACCTTTATTAGGGTTTCAAAGATCGGTTTTGAAACCCTTATGGTCTCGCTCTGTCCCTCCCCGCTCTTTCTTGAATGTCTCAGTAACTACTGCAGCTATTAACTTGAAATTTAAAATAATGATACATTTCGTGCGCCATTACTGATTTCAAGAAAAAAAATATATAAATAAATGAAAATGAATAATTTCAGTACAAATTTTGATGTTGAAATTTCAAAAGACCTAGGAAGGCAAATGGGGTATCAAATGAAAGGTATCGTTTTGTACATTTCAAAAGACTTTTTGAAATTTCTGTAAATTTCATACTTTTTGAAATATTTCAAAAAAGTCGAAAAATTGACCATTCCCCCCCCCCCCCCCCCTATCTCCGAAGATTGCAGACCGATCCATGTTCAATGTATTAGACGTTTGTAGATTTCGATCTATATTTTACAGGAAAAATACTTATAGAGAAGTCTGTAATAATAATAGTTTTTGAAAAATGGTCAAAAAGAAGGATTTTTACCTACCCATGTGGCGTATCAAATGAAAGGTATCGTTCCGGCCTTTTTAAAACACTTTTTGAAATTTCTGTAAGTTTCATACTTTTTGAAATATTTAAAAAAAAGTTGAAAAATTTACCATTCTCCCCCCTCCTATCTCCGAAGATTGCAGACCGATCCATGTACAATGTATTAGGCGTTTGTAGATAGGGATCTATATTTTACAGGAAAATATAGAGAAGTCTGTAAAAATGACCATTTTTGAAAAAAAAGACATAGAGAATGGTTGAAAAGGGGGATATTTTTTATCGAAAGGGGGCTATCTACCTATTGGTTTATCAAATGAAAGGCATTGTTTTGTAAATTTTAAAACAGTTTTCGAAATTTCTGTAGGTTTCGTACTTTTCAAAATATTGCCATTCGAAAAAAGACGGAAAATTGCTTGTCCAAATAATTGGCAAATGTTTGAAACCCTCGGCGCGCGAGTTACACTCGCACTTGACGGATCTTGTTATAGTACGTAGTGCCACATTACAGAATTTACAAAAAACAACAAAAAAATATTATACAATAAACATAAATAAATACACGTACATAATAAGTAAACAAAATGAATATTATGCTAATCATATTTATACGTACCTAAAGAATGAAGTATATACAGTCTTGCTAAACTGATTAGGGACATTCAAGGCAGTGAGGAGAAAAACCTGGTTTTGGACTTATTGTCATGAAACCCTATTGAATTCTCAATTACTTTAAATTAATATGGATATTATCAGTTTCTGACATGTTTCGACAGGTAGGTATGTTGGCCCATGCCTCAGGCTGGCCGCAACCGATTTTTTGTCTGGTGGGTGAGTATTCAACTATCCGAAGGTGATATGTATTTACAAATATTATAGAACAAAGACTTTCAAAAGCTTCATTAAGTCCATCTAAAGTTGTGTTACGATAAGCGGCAACTTTTTTCTTGATTTCGTGCCAAATGCGATGTTCGATCCGGTGGTACCGATCCGGGCGATGTGCTGATGCAGACCAACCTAGCACTGACACCGGCTGACTGATGATAAATGACTCGGCTGAGCGGCCGATATGTTTCGGGTTTTTATAAAGGGATTTTTTGGTGTTGTTCGATCATGCTGAATGCTGATACTTCCACACAGTAAGGAGATATGCCTCAGCACAGCATAGGGAAACATAGCTTCCTCTAATATCGCCTTGTATTGATAAAGGTTATATTACCCTGAACTTTCCTTACAGGTCCTACTTCTAGTTCACAAAATGAAACCTAAATTTTAATAATTATTCATGAATTATTATGTATTTATGATTTATGAAGAAATCAAATGAACCTTGGTCTCGTCAAAGAATAATAAATACCTAGTTGCCAACTGGGCGTAGCCCAGGTAGCAAAACTAATAAACATAAATAATGGATTAGACCTAGGTCCAATCCATATTTACGAGCATACGTGCATTTCTGTTCTTTCTTCAACAACGGTACCTGCTCTGCGAACAACCCTGCTTCTACCAGACGTCGTCGAACAGTCCTCGCTGATACACCGGCTCTCACGTATGCTCCAAATACTTCGTGTATAATTAAAACAAAGCCTAAAAACTACCTGCTTATTATTCTGCAGTTGTTTTTCTCGATCTTTTTTTGTGGACACATTGAGTTGTGTTAGTGCGGTTGAAATATTGCACTGCATTTAACACGATAGTTTTTGAACAATTTTAACAAATGCTAAGTATACTTCGTTCTGAACGCCCAGTCCACGCTCCACAAACATTTCTCAGTGTATGTACATTTCAATTTGTATTTAAGTCTATTTTATAAAAAAAATCGGTTTCATGCAAAAACTACACAGAAACAATAAGGAAACAAATAATTTAGATTGAAATGTTGAAAAAAGCACACACTCTCATCGAGTTTCCCTAATGACCAGCCCAGCCAGCATTGTAGTAACAAATAGAAGTGATGATCTGTCAGCGATAACTAATGACCAGCCCAGCCAGATTGTGGGAACAAATAGAAGTGATGATCTGTCAGCGATAACTAATGACCAGCCCAGCCAGCATTGTATTGTAGGAACAAATAGAAGTGATGATCTGTCAGCGATAACTAATGACCAGCCCAGCCAGCATTGTAGGAATAAATAGAAGTGATGATCTGTCAGCGATAACTAATGGCCAGCCCAGCCAGATTGTAGGAACAAATAGAAGTGATGATCTGTCAGCGATAACTAATGACCAGCCCAGCCAGCATTGTAGGAACAAATAGAAGTGATGATCTGTCAGCGATAACTAATGACCAGCCCAGCCAGATTGTAGGAACAAATAGAAGTGATGATCTGTCAGCGATAACTAATGACCAGCCCAGCCAGCATTGTAGGAACAAATAGAAGTGATGATCTGTCAGCGATAACTAATGGCCAGCCCAGCCAGATTGTAGGAACAAATAGAAGTGATGATCTGTCAGCGATAACTAATGACCAGCCCAGCCAGCATTGTAGGAACAAATAGAAGTGATGATCTGTCAGCGATAACTAATGACCAGCCCAGCCAGATTGTAGGAACAAATAGAAGTGATGATCTGTCAGCGATAACTAATGACCAGCCCAGCCAGCATTGTAGGAACAAATAGAAGTGATGATCTGTCAGCGATAACTAATGACCAACCCAGCCAGATTGTAGGAACAAATAGAAGTGATGATCTGTCAGCGATAACTAATGACCAGCCCAGCCAGCATTGTAGGAACAAATAGAAGTGATGATCTGTCAGCGATAACTAATGGCCAGCCCAGCCAGATTGTAGGAACAAATAGAAGTGATGATCTGTCAGCGATAACTAATGACCAGCCCAGCCAGCATTGTAGGAACAAATAGAAGTGATGATCTGTCAGCGATAACTAATGACCAGCCCAGCCAGATTGTAGGAACAAATAGAAGTGATGATCTGTCAGCGATAACTAATGACCAGCCCAGCCAGCATTGTAGGAACAAATAGAAGTGATGATCTGTCAGCGATAACTAATGACCAACCCAGCCAGATTGTAGGAACAAATAGAAGTGATGATCTGTCAGCGATAACTAATGACCAGCCCAGCCAGCATTGTAGGAACAAATAGAAGTGATGATCTGTCAGCGATAACTAATGGCCAGCCCAGCCAGATTGTAGGAACAAATAGAAGTGATGATCTGTCAGCGATAACTAATGACCAGCCCAGCCAGCATTGTAGGAACAAATAGAAGTGATGATCTGTCAGCGATAACTAATGACCAGCCCAGCCAGATTGTAGGAACAAATAGAAGTGATGATCTGTCAGCGATAACTAATGACCAGCCCAGCCAGCATTGTAGGAACAAATAGAAGTGATGATCTGTCAGCGATAACTAATGACCAACCCAGCCAGATTGTAGGAACAAATAGAAGTGATGATCTGTCAGCGATAACTAATGACCAGCCCAGCCAGCATTGTAGGAACAAATAGAAGTGATGATCTGTCAGCGATAACTAATGGCCAGCCCAGCCAGATTGTAGGAACAAATAGAAGTGATGATCTGTCAGCGATAACTAATGACCAGCCCAGCCAGCATTGTATTGTAGGAACAAATAGAAGTGATGATCTGTCAGCGATAACTAATGACCAACCCAGCCAGATTGTAGGAACAAATAGAAGTGATGATCTGTCAGCGATAACTAATGACCAGCCCAGCCAGATTGTAGGAACAAATAGAAGTGATGATCTGTCAGCGATAACTAATGACCAGCCCAGCCAGCATTGTATTGTAGGAACAAATAGAAGTGATGATCTGTCAGCGATAACTAATGACCAGCCCAGCCAGCATTGTAGGAACAAATAGAAGTGATGATCTGTCAGCGATAACTAATGACCAGCCCAGCCAGATTGTAGGAACAAATAGAAGTGATGATCTGTCAGCGATAACTAATGACCAGCCCAGCCAGCATTGTAGGAACAAATAGAAGTGATGATCTGTCAGCGATAACTAATGGCCAGCCCAGCCAGATTGTAGGAACAAATAGAAGTGATGATCTGTCAGCGATAACTAATGACCAGCCCAGCCAGCATTGTAGGAACAAATAGAAGTGATGATCTGTCAGCGATAACTAATGACCAGCCCAGCCAGATTGTAGGAACAAATAGAAGTGATGATCTGTCAGCGATAACTAATGACCAGCCCAGCCAGCATTGTAGGAACAAATAGAAGTGATGATCTGTCAGCGATAACTAATGACCAACCCAGCCAGATTGTAGGAACAAATAGAAGTGATGATCTGTCAGCGATAACTAATGACCAGCCCAGCCAGCATTGTAGGAACAAATAGAAGTGATGATCTGTCAGCGATAACTAATGGCCAGCCCAGCCAGATTGTAGGAACAAATAGAAGTGATGATCTGTCAGCGATAACTAATGACCAGCCCAGCCAGCATTGTAGGAACAAATAGAAGTGATGATCTGTCAGTGATAACTAATGACCAGCCCAGCCAGATTGTAGGAACAAATAGAAGTGATGATCTGTCAGCGATAACTAATGACCAGCCCAGCCAGCATTGTAGGAACAAATAGAAGTGATGATCTGTCAGCGATAACTAATGACCAACCCAGCCAGATTGTAGGAACAAATAGAAGTGATGATCTGTCAGCGATAACTAATGACCAGCCCAGCCAGATTGTAGGAACAAATAGAAGTGATGATCTGTCAGCGATAACTAATGACCAGCCCAGCCAGCATTGTAGGAACAAATAGAAGTGATGATCTGTCAGCGATAACTAATGGCCAGCCCAGCCAGATTGTAGGAACAAATAGAAGTGATGATCTGTCAGCGATAACTAATGACCAACCCAGCCAGATTGTAGGAACAAATAGAAGTGATGATCTGTCAGCGATAACTAATGACCAGCCCAGCCAGCATTGTATTGTAGGAACAAATAGAAGTGATGATCTGTCAGCGATAACTAATGACCAGCCCAGCCAGATTGTAGGAACAAATAGAAGTGATGATCTGTCAGCGATAACTAATGGCCAGCCCAGCCAGATTGTAGGAACAAATAGAAGTGATGATCTGTCAGCGATAACTAATGACCAGCCCAGCCAGCATTGTATTGTAGGAACAAATAGAAGTGATGATCTGTCAGCGATAACTAATGACCAGCCCAGCCAGATTGTAGGAACAAATAGAAGTGATGATCTGTCAGCGATAACTAATGACCAGCCCAGCCAGCATTGTATTGTAGGAACAAATAGAAGTGATGATCTGTCAGCGATAACTAATGACCAGCCCAGCCAGATTGTAGGAACAAATAGAAGTGATGATCTGTCAGCGATAACTAATGACCAGCCCAGCCAGCATTGTATTGTAGGAACAAATAGAAGTGATGATCTGTCAGCGATAACTAATGACCAGCCCAGCCAGCATTGTATTGTAGGAACAAATAGAAGTGATGATCTGTCAGCGATAACTAATGACCAGCCCAGCCAGATTGTAGGAACAAATAGAAGTGATGATCTGTCAGCGATAACTAATGACCAGCCCAGCCAGCATTGTATTGTAGGAACAAATAGAAGTGATGATCTGTCAGCGATAACTAATGACCAGCCCAGCCAGCATTGTATTGTAGGAACAAATAGAAGTGATGATCTGTCAGCGATAACTAATGACCAGCCCAGCCAGATTGTAGGAACAAATAGAAGTGATGATCTGACAGCGATAACTACTGTAAATGGTTTGGCCCCACTTGCACAACAATATTTATAAGTCTAATTTTGATTAACTTTGACGTATTTGTATGGTTTGACAACTCACTAATCAAAATTAAGCAAGTTAATAATCGTTGTGCAAGCGGTTCTTAGTGTTCTAGGAGTAGTTATTGTTTTTTGAATACTACACATAAATGACAATTTATATTTACAAGTAATAAATCTGTATATTTACAAGTACTATTACAAGTAAAAACTCTTTGAAGATTTTTTGAAAAAAAAAAATGAAATTTACAATTTGGCTTAACTAGAGAGTGTATTATAGAGAGTGTATTCAGTTAAAGTTCAGTGAATATTAATTATGTATTTCATTGCATACTGAATTATTCTTGTAAAAGAAATTAGTTAGAAACTGAGGACATTTTGTTGAGGATGCCTCCCGGTATTCGAGGGGAAGACTGTTCCATAGCCCAGTCACCTTTACAGCGAAGGTTTTATGGAATTCTACAGTACAGGCATCCGGGGTTCTAAGCTGCAGTCGACTCAAGTGGCGTGCAGTGCGCTCGGGTCCGGAATGTGGGCTGAGATATTCAGATAGGTAGTTTGGGCATAGTGGGTTACACAGGATTTCAGCCTCATAGCTATAAATAATACATATTCTTTACATATTATAATATAAAGAATATTATGTATATCAAATTTCAAAAAAGTAGGTATATTGAACTGGTGAACATAATAATAATAATAATAAATACTGAACAATTCACACAGCACTATCTAGCCCCAAGCTAAGCAGAGCTTGTGTTATGGGTACTAGATAACTGATATACATAATACAATACATTACATAGATAGATATTTTTATTATACATAGAAAACGACCAGAACACCCGGAACAAATACCTGCAGATCGTACAAATATTTGTCCCAAGGCGGGAATCAAACTCGCAACCTCTTGCGTCGCAGGCAGACCTTCGCCCACCGCGCCACAGAGGTCGTCAAAGAACAAGGACAGTGTGAAGCGTAGAATGTGCGTGGCGTGGATACAGGACCCGCTTCTATTCGCGGCCGAGGACAGGTTCTGGCTCTGGCTCGCAGCTCGCAGGGGAGGGTTACAATCTCCTTATTAATCTTTAGTAAGAGTCAGCCGAGCTCGCCGCATGCCTCACTCGCAGGGGAGGGTTACAATCTCCTTATTAATCTTTAGTAAGAGTCAGCCGAGCTCGCCGCACGCCTCACTCGCAGGGGAGGGTTACAATCTCTTTATTAATTTTTAGTAAGAGTCAGCCGAGCTCGCCGCACGCCTCACTCGCAGAGGAGGGTTACAATCTCCTTATTAATCTTTAGTAAGAGTCAGCCGAGCTCGCCGCACGCCTCACTCGCAGGGGAGGGTTACAATCTCCTTATTAATCTTTAGTAAGAGTCAGCCGAGCTCGCCGCACGCCTCACTCGCAGAGGAGGGTTACAATCTCCTTATTAATCTTTAGTAAGAGTCAGCCGAGCTCGCCGTACGCCTCACTCGCAGGGGAGGGTTACAATCTCCTTATTAATCTTTAGTAAGAGTCAGCCGAGCTCGCCGCACGCCTCACTCGCAGGGGAGGGTTACAATCTCCTTATTAATCTTTAGTAAGAGTCAGCCGAGCTCGCCGCATGCCTCACTCGCAGGGGAGGGTTACAATCTCCTTATTAATCTTTAGTAAGAGTCAGCCGAGCTCGCCGCATGCCTCACTCGCAGGGGAGGGTTACAATCTCCTTATTAATCTTTAGTAAGAGTCAGCCGAGCTCGCCGCACGCCTCACTCGGTGCCACTGGACTCGAAAGAACTTAAATTTAAGCTCAAGTGGATTTGTCTCAGTCTAAATGAGAATTAATTAAAGTTTCAGCTTCACGCCTGGATTATTTGACTGGGATTTGAATGGTTGAAGTGCGCTTGTTAAAAGTTTCCACTTTCGCCTGGAGTCGATCGAAGCTTTAAGAATAGCTTATAGACTTCTATTGACAGGTTGAATGACGAAACGTTTGAATTGAGTCTGTTATAATGTGCCGAGTGGAGCGGAGTGGGTTTATTCAGACCTTTAGTAACGGAATGGCATAACTTATCAGAAACAAACCTTCTGACACCAGTTGGTAACTGTATGTCGTAACTGTATGACGTTATTAATACAGTATATGATTCTTAATGATACACGAACAATTTGTATTCTGTAGTGAATGGCTTAGAAGAGCTTACAGAGTAGGTAGGGGAGATTCATATGTAAATATAATAGTGTTAGTGCTAGAGCGGATGGACAATATGTCGGAGCCGGGCACGGCGAGCCGCGAGCCTGGCTCCTCTCCGGTCCGGCATCACTCCTGCAAGTCTTCTTATCTCTCACAACATGATATGATAATTGAAGCTCGTTCTGTTAATAAAGCAATTATGATACAGAGCGCGGCCTGCTAATGACACCGCTAATTACACCCGAGAAGCGCACAACACAAAAAATATCTAAACAACGAAGCTGTGCCTACAGAATGATAGCTGAATTAATGAACTAGGAAACAATAGACCTTTCCATCTACAAAATAATAGCTGAATTAATGAACTAGGAAACAATAGACCTTTCCATCTACAAAATCATTACCCGTTATATTGCTCAGAAGACGAGTAAATTAAAGCAGAGTAAATCTACTGAGTATTAACAAATTAATTATCTATCTTATGATAATACAAATGCAACAACACAGAATCCAACAAGTCCAATCCAACAAGTCCAATCCAACAAGTCCAATCCAACAAGTCCAATCCAACAAGTCCAATCCAACAAGTCCAATTAAACAAGTCCAATCCAACAAGTCCAATCCCTAAATATGGAACGGCCATGAATCAGTGCCAGCCTGGAGCCAGCCAAGCAAGGCCTATCTGTAGGCGAGACTCATAGCGCAGGGCCTATCTGTAGGCGAGACTCATCGCGCAGTGCCTATCTGTAGGCGAGACTCATAGCGCAGGGCCTATCTGTAGGCGAGACTCATCGCGCAGTGCCTATCTGTAGGCGAGACTCATAGCGCAGGGCCTATCTGTAGGCGAGACTCATCGCGCAGTGCCTATCTGTAGGCGAGACTCATCGCGCAGTGCCTATCTGTAGGCGAGACTCATCGCGCAGTGCCTATCTGTAGCGCGTCTGATTCACTTATAGATAACCACTGATTAAACCGCCCCCGCCTCACCGCCTCACCGCCCCGCTGCCGTGTTCTTCCGCAAAATATGGAACAACTTTTAATAAGTTATGGAAAGTTGATGTTTTTTTTGTCGTTTTCGTTCCGACTGAGTCTACTCATTGAACGTGCTTATTCCAATTTTTAGGTAAAAGGAAACAATATTTTTGCACAGAAAATAGTATGTTATAAAAAAAATAGTGAATGTTCTTTATCAGCGGTGTTATTTGTGCTGAACTCTACAACAGCAGGTATCTGAGCGAGGCAGCGGGAGACGGACACAGAGGCAGCGGGAGACGGACACAGAGGCAGCGGGAGACGGACACAGAGGCAGCGAGAGACGGACACAGAGGCAGCGGGAGACGGACACAGAGGCAGCGAGAGACGGACACAGAGGCAGCGGGAGACGCCACTCGCCGCGACAACGTTCACATACCACACAGACATCCCGTGCAACAGCAACAGTGGACGATGAAGGTTGCTTATATTCTGAACGAATTCGTCACACTGCTAAAGTTTTTGTAGAAAACCACCTTATACATATACTACATAATGTCCAGAGCTAAGACTACGAACTACCGAAGAACACTACAGCTACTGCAGCACACTCTCAATACGGGTACGGGGTGTCCCAAAACTCAACGTCAAGCTGAAAGCGGAGGTCAGAAAAACTGCTTTATCAGTATTATCTATCCGTGTAACAAGAAAATACAACTTTTTTATGTGTAAGTATGTAAGTTTAGCATTAGTATTAGTATAATGCAGTTTAGGTATTATGGTAAGTAGTGTATGTATATGTGTAATTATTTTATTTTCATATTACTCAAATGCCACCGTCTATATTGTTCTTTTATGTCCAGTTCATCATAAGGTCCCGCAACAATTTACAATACTGAATTAAAAATAAAACACATTCATCAAAAAAATAAAAAACATTTTTGCGGGTGGAATAAAGTACTAAAATAACAATATGCAGAAAATTAATAGAAAAAGAAATAATTAGGTTATCAATGAGCGCTGCAGCAGCAAATTTTCATGCTCACTCAGAAAAACCATAAAATCATGGGTCTACCTAGAACGGTTTCTAAGTTACAGGCATTTTCCTGAAAATCGTAAATTCTGTGCCGGCGCCAAACTTTTCTATGCTGTAAGTACAGATGTCAGACAATATTAAAAAAAATACATGTTAATACATGTATTTTTTTTAATATTGTCTGACATCTGTACTTACAGAAGTAATCTTCTGACGATCCCGAAAAATTACAAATTCCCGTAAATTTGTAATTTTTCTGCGTCGTTATTATGAACTCCACCTATCCTCCGCTTTCAGCTTGACGTTTTGTTTCGGGACACCCTGTATTGTGGGCTATGTACCTACTAGACATCGAAGTGACAACAAGAAACTAGCCGAATAAGACATACAATAGCAAAAAAAATTAATGATTTACATTTACAACAATCATCACTACGTTTCTACTACGCCAATCTACGCAGCATATGTACAGCAGGAAAGTTTGATGAATTAAAATGCATTTTGAGGGCAATTTCTAAGACTACACACATACTTATCTTTACGGAGACATGGATAAAATCAGAAAGCGATGCTAAAATATATCAAATACCTAACTACACTCATATATACAATTACAGACCTACCAGCTATAAGAAGCAAAAAAAAGGAAAAGAAGAGAAGAAGAGAGGCGGAGGTGTCTCAATTTATGTCCATAGCAGTATCAAGTACGCTATCACAGAAGAGCTGTTTGAAGATGGAAACCATTTTTTATGGATACACATAGATAAATTATCGCTAAACGTTGGCGCTATTTATAAACCCGGAGAAAGCAACATGCAGAATTTTTTTAAAAAAATTTCATCTATGTTAGAGAAAAGGAAAAGATCAATCGTATTTGGTGATTTCAACATAGATCTTTTAAGGAAAGGAAATAAAGTAAAAGATTATATGAACGAGATTAAAATTAACGGTTATGAAATAATTAATAATTTAGACGAAATGTATAGTACGCGTCAAACAAGCTCCACCAATACCCTAATAGATCACGTTTATACGAATATAAACAATCATTCGTTTAGCTTATCTATAATCGAATCATCTTTGTCAGATCATAAACATATGTATCTTGAAGTCAGCAACTTAGCACCAAAAGAAAATAGGAAAATAAAATATAAAGCACTTGATTACGAAAATATGTACAAAAGTGTATTAAAAGCTGTCTACACTAACAAAAATGACGACTATGATAATTTTGAAAGATTTATATTAGAACATGTACAAAAACATAAGATAGATAAGACAAAATTCCAAAACCCACCACAAAATGATTGGATTAATAAAGACATCATATATTCTATTGATCTCCGAAATACTCTATGGCAACTAACAAAAATTAACCCAAACGATGAAAAAACCCAACAAAACTACATAGATGCACGGAAAAAAGTAAAAGACCTCATTAAAACGGAAAAGAAAAACTATTATTACAGTATGTTCTACAACAATTCCAACGACCCAAAAAAAATATGGGAGATCATTAACAATCTATCTCTTAACAAGGTTAAAGATACAACAATACTACCAAAACTAAAAACAGAAAAGGGTTTGATCACCGACGGTCACGAGATTTGCAACCATTTTAATACCTTTTTTACGTCAATTGGCACCGATCTTGCGAATGAGATCCCTGGTGAGTACCATAAAGAACATGGGAACATCCTTATGTACGAACGGACATATGTCCATGAAATTACTCTAACAGAATTTGCTCCCTGTAGTGTTGATGAAGTATCTAAAATAATCGACCAGCTCGACACCAACACTAGTACCGGCTTAGATGGAATAAGTACTAAAGCGATAAAATGCCTTAAGGACTTAATAGTTGACAAACTTACCGATTGCATCAATCTAAGTTTAACAAACGGGGTCTTTCCTGACTCACTCAAAATTGCCAAAGTTAATCCCATATATAAATCAGGAAGTAGATCCGACCCAAGCAACTATAGGCCGGTGTCAGTTTTACCTATTATCTCAAAGATTTTCGAAAGAATCCTTTATAACAGATTAAACACTTATCTGACACAGAAAAACTTTTTTATAGATCAACAATACGGTTTCCGTCCTAAGTCGAGCACATTATCAGCAGCAATAGGCCTAATTACGAAAATCAAAACCAATATAGACCAGAAAAATTTAGCTCTAGGTATTTTCATTGATTTGAAGAAAGCTTTTGATACTGTTAGTCATCACAAGCTTCTTCAAAAGCTTCAAAATATAGGTGTTCACGACACAGCTCTGAAAATGTTTACATCTTACTTAGCCAACAGGCGTCAAGTCGTCAAAATAGATACTTTCTCCAGCTCAATTGAAAATGTGACTTGTGGCATACCCCAGGGATCCATTATTGGACCTTTGATGTTTTTGATCTACATTAACAACATAAATATGATAGGACTAACTGGCCATCTCACATTGTATGCCGATGATACCTGCCTCTTTTACTTTGACAAAGATATTCAAGAACTTATTACTGACGCTCAAAGGGACCTAGATGTACTTAATGAATGGTTCAGATATAATTTGCTAACAGTAAATACATCTAAGACCTCTTTCATGCTATTCTGTGCGAAAAACAAACATATACCGAATTTTCCTGCTCTGACTATCAATAACGATCATATTACACAGTCTCACCTTGAAAAGTATCTCGGATTATGGATTGACGACAAGTTATCTTGGACACCTCACATTGAACATGTTAAAAACAAATTAACATCTTTACTAGGAGCTTTGCGGAAAGTCGCGAACTGTATTCCTAGTAAGGCACGTAATATTTTATATAATGCATTAGTTAAATCACATCTTGAATACTTAATTGAGATATGGGGCGCTGCTGCCGCTACAAATTTAAAACCGTTACAAAGGACCCAAAACAAAATACTAAAAGTTCTGTTCCACCTCCACTATCTAACACCCACGAAGGAACTATACCAAAAAACCAAACACTTCAATATCAACCAACTATATATTTATAATACGTGCATATTAATAAAAAATATAACTTCACAATCAATACAATCAAATATAGTTCTAAAACGTAAAGAAAACAAATATCATCTCAGAAATAATATTAAACTGCATATTCCTAACACTCGAACCAATTATGGAAAAAAGTCTCTTCTTGCAGAAGGAGCAAAATTATTTAACAATTTACCGAACAGTATAAAAGAATGTGATAGCATCTATATGTATAAAAATAAGCTAAAAGAATATGTACACTCACTAAATATTTAGTTTCCGAACTTTGCATTGTTCTCTTTTGTTACTTATATCATAAATGATTACTTATTCATTTTATATAAGTCTCTGACACTACCTAGGTACAGCTACTTCAAATTACTTAAAATAAGCTATTTTTTCTATTATGTAACATGTAACTAGTTATTTTCTATTAATTACTGTAGATCTCAGAGGTTACACACATTTAAGTTTATAAGTATATTATAATAAGTTTATCTCATTGTAAATGAACTGTTTAGTTTGTATGAGAAATAAAGTTCTTTAAACCTAAGTGTCAGCTTGCAACATACTATGTTTGGTGTGGAGCGCTGATGGAGTCTTTTGTGCAGCCCTATCACTACGCGGAGGGCTGCCACGTAACCACCAGAGACCTTGGCATGGGTTGTGGTGTGCGTAGTTTCATTCCATACATTCCCTAACCGGGTACTGATAAAATTGTAAGAAAATTAACTCAGAGAAAGAATAATATTTGTTGTGAATTCGTCTAGCTAGAACAATGTTCCTGCACCTTCTGTGCACGTTGTCCTTCGACAGGCAGGTTAGTGAACGCGACCTATCGGATTTACACTGTGGGTGAATCCGACCTACCTAACTAGTACCTACTACGTCTACTACCTAACTAGTACCTACTACGTCTACTACCTAACTAGTACCTACTACGTCTACTACCTATTAGGGGTGTAACGAATGTCAAATTTTCGACATTCGCGAAGGCGAATGCGAATGTTGGTTATTCGAACTTGCCGCCAACTTCACGCACTGTTTATTGGCGCGCGCGTTGTCCAATTACCAACGCTTGCTATTAGCTATCTTCTACTACCAATTACGTACGAGTAATAATGTTGATTTCATTCATCCATGACATTGACAATTCACAACCTTGATAACCACAGATTTTGAAACTGATATTGGCATAATTGTATAAAAACAGATGCAGAGCCAAAAATAAAAGAAGATGAATCGCTTGATAATTGCTATCTTCGTCTACCAATAGCGTTGTTTGCTTGATAATATTTTTATCCACACATTTGTCGGTTGGAGTTGGATTTTTTTGTCTTTTTATATGTTATTTTGGGATAAATGAGTGCCTCCATTAAAACAATGAGTAAAATTTAGACCACATTTAGACTTATTTTACTTAGTGGATGCGGAACATGCAAAATGGAAAGTTATAAATATAGTAATAAAAATGGGTACTGGTTAAAAGTTAAAAGTTACAAGCATAACGCTATTGATATAACACATTACGCCATTGTACTGAAATTTTCTGAGTATATAAAAAACAATGGATTGAAGAACGTATATTAGAAATTTTCAAGAAAACTCTTAAAAAGTTACAATAAAAACTTCAATCCTCTTTTCCTTCGGGGGTGTAATTTCCAAAACTACTTTCATAGCGAGAATCGCAAAGAAAAAGTAAATATGCTTCAAATTTAAGATTTCTAGTTTATGAGGTTTGGGTTGGGTGCAACTAGAAAATAACTTGTTATTTTAAATGTTCATATTTATTTATTAACCAGTATAATATAATAATAAAAAATAAAAGACGGCCTTGTCCTAGGTCCTCCGATCATGGTCTGTGCACGTCAAGAACATACCATAAATTTGTCAAGTGGTTCCCGCCGTTAAAAGGTTAAGACCCCTGGGTTAGAATAATCAATACATTATCATTCAAAGCAAAGGCTAGGCTACTTTTCTATCCCACAAATTAGTTCCCATTGGGAAAAAATAAACATTAAACGTTTGGTTTCTTTAATTTCGTAGAAACGCGTGCAAAGCCACGAACAGACACTAGTCACCAAACAAAGTCAGTTCAACATATTATTTTTTTCAGTTAAGTTTTAAAACCTTTGTCAAAGCTTCTTACAAAGTTCCAATTAAAGTAAGCAATAAGAGTGCCGTAATAAAATATAGTAATAAGCATGATGATTGATTTTGAGAAACTACTCCTTGACATTGTTAACATCAATCGTAAGGTGCAGGGTGGCAAAGATATATCCGAGCTGTTCTCAGAATATTTTAATTCCATCTATCAAAATGATACTTCTCAAACACAATATTACGACCAACTCCACTAGTTCACTTTCACTTGCATCACTTGGCAAATGCCAAATCTCTGAATCCGATATACAAGCATCACTACAGCAGCTTGATACCAGCAAGGGACCTGGTCCCGACTCTATCCCACCTTTGTTCCTTAAATCATGTGCCTCAGAGTTAGTCGCTCCGCTACACATACTCTTCAATAAATCCCTAAGCTCTGGTTTCTTTCCCTCCAAATGGAAGCTCGCACATGTTACTCCAATTCACAAGAAAGGTGATCTAGGCGATATCACAAACTACAGGCCAATATCCATCCTTTCGGCGTTTGGGAAACTCTTTGAGTCATTGGTCCAGAAAACAATATCCTTTTATTTAAAACCGTTATTTATCCCGCAGCAGCATGGCTTCCTTCCAGGGCGATCTACCGTCTCAAATCTACTTACTTATGTCACCGACATCACACAGGCATTTGATGAACGAAAAGAAGTTCACGCAATCTATACTGACTTCTCAAAAGCATTTGACCTCGTTGATTACGGATTACTTGTGCGGAAGTTAGAGCATGCTGGTGTCTGTGGGTCTTTACTTCGTTGGTGTGAATCTTACCTCCGAAACCGCTCCCAGTTGGTGACAGTGCGGGGATATAAATCTTCTGCCAGAGCTGTACCTTCAGATGTGCCTCAGGGCTCACATCTCGGTCCTCTATTCTTTCTCGTATTTATAAACGATCTTTGCAGTAACATAACATCAGGTTACCAGCTTTTTGCTGATGATCTCAAGCTATATAGAACTATCAATTCCCAAGAAGACATAACAACTCTCCAATCTGATCTGAACTCAATAAGCGACTGGTGTCAACTAAATAGAATGTTACTCAATGCCTCCAAATGTGTTCACATCAAATTTTCTAGAAAAAAATATACAATACAAGCATCCTACACAATTGGTAGCACAACGATAGCGGAGGTGTCAAGCATGACTGATCTCGGTGTCATTATGGACAAGAAGCTTGACTTCCGTGAGCACATTGACCACATTGCCAAAAAGGGATCGCGTCTCGCTGTATTTGTCATCCGGCAAACTAAATTCTTTCAGGACCCTGAAATATCAGTACTTCTTTTCTATAGTTATGTTCGAAGCCTACTCGAGTACTGCAGCCCTGTCTGGAACCCTTTCTATGATGTTCACTCTAACCGCCTTGAAAGACTCCAAAAGCAATTTCTTTATCACCTGTCCTATGCTAACAATCTCTGTCGTCTTCTTGAATCCTACCAATGTAGACTCAGTCACTTTAAGATGCCTACGCTTGAACACAGTAGGTACGTCGCTGACATTGTGTGTCTGCACAAAATCCTTAGTGGTAAGATTGACAACCCTCAACTTATTAATAAAGTTCATCTAGCCGTTCCCCGTTCTTCCAGTCGTCTCTGTAACCGAAAAACATTTATTATTCCCCGGTGTCACTCCAATTACAGCCAAAACTCTGCAATCAACCGCATGTGTTCTTCCTACAACAAAATCTGTAAAAATGTAGACATCTTCCATGTATCAGCCTCCACTCTAAAGAGGCTCCCTAGTCTGTAAGTCCATTTTACCGTCTTGTACGTCTTTGAATTCTTTATATGTTTAACATTCAATCTGTACCTACTTTTTTTTATTTTTCTATTGTTTTATGAATTATATGTTTAAGCTCATTCATACTCTAAGCAAGCTGTGTTCACAACGAGTAGGTTCTACACTCATTCTAGTATAAATACGATTAGGTTATCCTTAGTTTTCTGTCCTGTGTAACAACCAGTTTTGTGAACCTAACAATAAAAAAAAAAAAAAAAAAAAAACATCTACTGAATAGAAAATAAAACAAATTTCTGCAAAAGACATGGATTTTGAAGGTCAAATTGAGCTTTTAAAAATATACTTTCAATTTCGCTCTAAAACGCTAATACTCGTGGTGACTGTCTATGACGTCACCGATGCACACATTTTTATGATACAGAATTACCATAATATTTATTATTCATTTGTATGTCTTTACTAATAAAATACAATCAAATAAATACAATACAATCACCTAATAGAAACAAGTATTAACAATATTGGCAAGAAACAAAGAAGAAAGCTGAGAAAAGAAAGATTGAAGAAAGTCATACGTTTAGGTACCATTACTTATTTCTGTGGTTATTCTGTGTCTTCCATTTTACTTTGTGACGACATGACGTCACGGGTCTGTGTTCTCTAATTTGTGTCCAACGTGTCATGGTGGATTATTGTATTTTGTAGATGTTATTTATGAAAATAATAATTGATCTTGATCAAAATAAAAATTATAATACGCGTTTTGTCATGTTTGACTCAGATATAATTTGGTAAATACATTATAATGTTGCTTTTTTGTTACTGTCATCATCCCTATTCACGAGATGTGCAGTTTTTTTAGGATTAGGTACGTTTTTGCCCTATCAACTTTCGCCCAATATTCGCATAGATTTTGGCGAATGCGGATGCGAATGCGAATATTGAAAATCCTGCGAATATTCGCGAATGCGAATGCGGATGCGAATATTCGTTACATCTCTACTACCTACTATCTTCCGAGTCGGTGTGGTGTGACGCGGCCGCTGTAACGAGGAATAAGTTAGAATGAGAAAGTTTTAATTGGAGCTGCAGCCTTTATTGAATTATCTACTCTGCCGGCGGCGCTCCGCTCCGCTCCGCATCGCATCGCTCCGCACCACCTCGCTCCGCTCCGCATCGCATCGCTCCGCACCACCTCGCTCCGCTATTCATTGGAAAGAAAATCAGTTAAACTGCACTTTAAATGAAGTTTTATTTGACTTGTAACGAGAAAACAGTGAAGTTTCTTGTAAGTGGAAAGGGTTGCCATAAGTAGGTAGTACTTATGGGAGGAGCTTTTCAATAGTGATTATTTGCGAGAATTTGTTTCATTTTCTATAATATTGAAAGTGCGCATAGTACATAATATAATGTACTTATATCGATCTATTGAAATGAATAATATTGAAATGTTCGAAGGCGGAAGTTTTGAGAGATCAATTAATAAACAAAAGTAGGTCTGACAGTCGTAGCGATCGATTAATAAACAAAAGTAGGTCTGACAGTCGTAGCGATCGCCGGTCGATCACAACAAGGGGTATCAGACCGGAACAACTCGGTGAACTTGAGTAGGAAACAACAAACAAAATGAAATTAGGCAACGATCCGACCGATCTGATGAAATAGGAGAGGATCTACAAAAAACTCGTTATGAACAAATTATCGAAGCCCGATTTAATTTGAGCTAAACCATATCTGCGGCGCGGCGGGGCGGCGGGGCGGGGCGGCGGCGGTGTCGGGGTCGGGGTCGGGATACAATAAGGATCAATTAAATGGTATAGTGCGTTGCTGTTGCGGTATAAACGGACTCAGGGTGAAAACCATATGAAATTATTTTTGCCGAAATAATCCGTTTTTCCTAGCTATGCCAACATTGGGAGAAAATACCTACCCCATATTAATTTATTCCATATACCTTCACCTTAACGAGAAACCATTTTGTTTATTGCCATGGAGTGGTGGTACTCCATGCCAATAAACAAAATGGTTTCTCGTTTCGAAGCTTAACAAATGACAACTTTTATCATAAGTAGGCAAATTAGGAATAGAAAAAAGTTAGTCGCCTTTCGGAGAAGACGAAGCTCGAAGCTGTTCAGCCGGTGCTTACTTAGATAAAGTCCTTAAACATAAGCTGTAAGGACGGGTCATGAATTTATTCGACAATAAAACTCCAAATCGCCTGAAGCTGGAATTTTCCACATAACTTACAAACGAATTTACACCTTACTCTATTGGAACAGACTTTAAATTGGTAGACTTTTCAGGAGCTCCAGGATATAATGCTCGTTTAAACGCGTATAACGTCACAGAGGACTTTGTACCGTACCCGTTAGAGTATAAGGTTGAATGTGGATAGGAGCGCTGTGCCGGAGCTAGAATCGCCTTGTGTTTAGTCTAGACGCGTGTGCTTTAGTTAAACAAAGAATAAGTGAATAAGTGCACTTATCTAGTCATTGCCCATTTGCATCGCAGATCGCAATGTACAAGACGCGCGCCGTCTGGATTTATTAAATCTAGCTCTGCTGGCAACACTGAGCGGACTGCTGGTCAACTCTACATGGAGTCTCCCTGGTTCGTACGGCTCCTGAGGACATGGAGGTTTCCCGTCTTTTTGTCATCAGCCCTAGAGTCTCATCCGAGAGTTTAGACTTCCTGCCAGTGCGCTGCATTTTGCAGAACTTGATGCCCTCGTCTCTCAACGTTTCGACCAGATTCTGTAGGGTCTCGTCAGCGTCATCAGTGGGTTCCAAGGCAACAAATCTATTCCTGAGAAGCTACTGAAACTTCTCAGTGCCCGCCATGATTTGGATTGGGTTAGGTCGAAGCGTGGACTTCATCAGACGATTTCTCTCAAGCTTCAGGTTGATATTCAGAGAGCCTCGGAGGAGTCGGTGATCAGATCCGGTATTGAACCTGTTGATCACTGAGACATCTCTGAATATGTGCTTGCTATCCGCCATGATGAAGTCGATCTCATTTTTAGTCACAGTGTCGGGGCTTCGCCATGTCCACTTCCTTTGAGGCTGCTTCTTAAAGAAGGAGTTCATTAAGAATAGCTCCTCTTTCTCAAGGAAGTTAACAAGCATTTGCCCCCTGTGATTCCTAACTCCATAACTATGCGGGCCTATTCGGGATTCGTTGCCATTCTGGGTTCCCACCTTGCCATTAAAGTCCCCCATAACAACGTTGAAGTGGGCCTTAGTGGTCTTATGCAAGGCTTTGGATATGTCTTCATACATATCCTCCACTTCATCATTCGAGTGTGCCGAGGTCGGTGCGTAGACCTGTTATTCAGGTATACCGTGCTATACCGTGCGTCCGTTGTACGTTGCCAGGGTCAGTTCTTAGTGGCAGCCTGATGTAGCCCGGTGATTCCTAGCACCCCCTGCCCCGCCGTTACCATGGCCGCTGCCATTGCCAGGAATAGCGAGGCGGCCGGGAACTGTGGCCATTTTTTGTTGCGTACCATTGGGGGGTAATGCCCATAATCCCCACGCTGGGCATGCGGGTTGGGGATCGCAATTTAGTGGTGTATTTGTTCTTCAATAAAAAGCTTGCTCAATCTTTAATCAATGCTCAAGCATTGACACTAACGTAGTTAACATTTTCCTTTGGCATAAACGTCACTCTAAATATAACTGAGCAAGCTTTTGTATCACGAACCTAAGAATATGAGAATTGGTAGGGAGTTTAAAAACCCTACAACTCTTATCCTATTGTATAACTGTTTCGTCAGATCAATTCTTGAATATGGATCAAAAGTCTGGAATCCCCAATACAAAGTACATTTTGAAGAAATACATCGAATTAAGTAAAAATAATTTTTTAAAACATTACTTATTCCGCTTTCCTACAGCTCCTACAGACTCTATAGTAAATTTACACATTCGTCGCACTGTACGAGATCAAATGTTTTTGTATAAATTACTAAACAATCAAATTCACTCCAAATTGTTACTTAAAAATATTAATGTAGGTACATTGCCCACGGGCATCATCTAGGAATAAGAAAACTTTTTGGACTCCAACATCTAGAACTAATTATAGGCAAAACATGTTTTTGAATAGAGCTTGCAATAATTACAATAAATTTTTCAACGAAACTGATATTTTCAACTCAAACGCCATCTTGTTTCGCAAAAGTATTGTAGACATTGCTGCCGCTAGCATTGAACTCACTTAGTATTAATTATTTTTTTCCTTTCGCATTAAGTCTTATCCTATTTTATTTGAAAAATGTTTCAACGTTGTTAATTTTTGATATTCCATTTAATCATTCTGCTTAAATTCATTCCTTTAAGATAGTTCCCACATTATTATGTATGTTTGTTTGTGTACTCTGTTCACTAGTTTTGATATGTATAAATATTTTTAGTAGAGACTTAACTGATTTATGAATTAAAATATTATTGTATCTCTTTATATTTCTATGCACTGTCTGTCTCCCAATAAATATAAATAAATAAAATAAATAAATATGATCCAGTAGCAAGTCCAGTGGGAATTGTTTGAGCTGATTACTTGTAGATGTTTGAACCCACTCGGCGTCACTCGGCGTCACTCGGCGTCACTCGGCGTCACTCGGCGTCACTCGGCCGCCGAGGCCTCCAGACGCGCATTAATCATCCAGTTAACGAAAGCAAGAGCATGCGCGTGACAAATACAAATGATAACAGCTCTGCCCCACCTCGCACACAGGGGATGACATTTACTTATCTCTCAGGAACAATAACATTACGTTTTCCAGTTCCTGCCAGTCACCCGCCCTGCCAGTCACCCACCCAGCCAGTCACCCGCCCTGCCAGTCACCCACCCAGCCAGTCACCCGCCCTGCCAGTCACCCACCCAGCCAGTCACCCGCCCTGCCAGTCACCCACCCAGCCAGTCACCCGCCCTGCCAGTCACCCACCCAGCCAGTCACCCGCCCTACCAGTCACCCACCCTGCCAGTCACCCGCCCTGCCAGTTACCCGCCCTGCCAGTCATGCACCCTGCCAGTTACCCGCCCTGCCAGTCATGCACCCTGCCAGTTACCAACCCTGCCAGTCACGCACCCTGCCAGTCACCCACCCTGCCAGTCACCCACCCTGCCAGTCACCCGCCCTGTCAGTCACCCGCCCTGTCAGTCACCCGCCCTGTTTATTTATTATTCATACAACATAAGAAGCTTTTATTATACATCTAAAGAAGGTTTTATTGTTAAGGTGTCTGCGCAAATTGAACAAGTGACTTCGCAAGTGGAGCGCCCGGCGCCCTGTACCTGTACTCATCTCGTCACGCGAGGCCCGAGCGTAATGGAGCGCCCGGCGCGGCGCCCTGTACCTGTACTCGTCTCGTCGAGCGAGGCCCGAGCGTAATGGAGCGCCCGGCGCGGCGCCCTGTATTATGTACTCGTCTCGTCACGCGAGGCCCGAGCGTGATGTATGCTCCGCCATTAGCGGAAACGGAACAAGAGGCATAACTCATTGACTAATTCTCTTTGTGATGTACTTGTCGTATTTTATAACGTCAGCTTTTGTTACAGTTGTCTTTGCTTCGGAGAAAAATATTATGTTTTCCTCGTCTTTGTAAACAGAAACACGCGGAGTGCGAGAGAGTTGACATGTCGTGTCTGACGCTACACAAGCTTCAGTTTTGACATATTTATTTTTGTTTGCAAAATAAGTTTTAAAATATACCTAAATTGACGGAATCAAATGAACGTTTGAGTTTAGCAACTGTTACAATTTATGTAATAATAAATATAAATGTGTTACCATCAATACAAAACATAGCCTCCTTTTTAGGGTTTCAAAGATCGGTTTTGAAACCCTTATGGTCTCGCTCTGTCCGTCCCCGCTCTTTCTTGAATATCTCAGTAACTACTGCAGCTATTAACTTGAAATTTGAAATAATGATACATTTCGTGCGCCATTACTGATTTTAAGAAAAAAATATATAAATAAATGAAAAATGAAAATGAATATTTTCAGTACAAATTTTGATGTTGAAATTTCAAAAGAGACCTAGGAAGGCAAATGGGGTATCAAATGAAAGGTATCGTTTTGTACATTTCAAAACACTTTTTAAAATTTCTGTAAATTTCATACTTTTTGAAATATTTCAAAAAAAGTCGAAAAATTGACCATACCCCCCCCCCCCCTATCTCCGAAGATTGCACACCGAACCACGTACAATGTATTAGGCGTTTGTAGATATCAATCTATATTTTACAGGAAAAATATAGAGAAGTCTGTAATAATAATAGTTTTTGAAAAATGGTCAAAAAGGGGGAGAATTTTTTTTCAAAAGGGGGGGTACCTACCTATGTGGGGTATCAAATGAAAGGTATCGTTTTGACCATTTCAAAACACTTTTTGAAATTTCTGTAAGTTTCATACTTTTTGAAATATTTCAAAAAAAGACGAAAAATTGACCATTCCCCCCCCCCCCCTAGCTCCGAAGATTGCAGACCTATCCATGTACAATGTCCTAGGCGTTTGTAGACATCGATCTATATTTTACAGGAAAAATATAGAGAAGTCGGTAATAATAATAGTTTTTGAAAAATGGTCAAAAAGGAGGGGATTTTTTTTTCAAAAGTAGGGGTACCTACCCAAGTGGGATATCAAATGAAAGGTATCGTTTTGACCATTTCAAAACACTTTTTGAAATTTCTGTAAGTTTCATACTTTTTGAAATATTTCAAAAAAAGACGAAAAATTGACCATTCCCCCCCCCCCTAGCTCCGAAGATTGCAGACCGATCCATGTACAATGTATTAGGCGTTTGTAGATATCAATTTATATTTTACAGGAAAAATATAGAGAAGTCTGTAATAATAATAGTTTTTGAAAAATGGTCAAAAAGGGGGGGATTTTTTTTTCAAAAGTAGGGGAACCTACCCAAGTGGGATATCAAATGAAAGGTATCGTTTTGACCATTTCAAAACACTTTTTGAAATTTCTGTAAGTTTCATACTTTTTGAAATATTTCAAAAATAGTCGAAATATTGACCTTTCCCCCCCCCCCCCCCTATCTCCGAAGATTGCAGACCGATCCACGTACAATGTATTAGGCGTTTGTAGATATCGATCTATATTTTACAGGAAAAATATAGAGAAGTCGGTAATAATAATAGTTTTTGAAAAATGGTCAAAAAGGGGGGGATTTTTTTTTCAAAAGGGGGGGTACCTACCTATGTGGGGTATCAAATGAAAGGTATTGTTTTGACCATTTCAAAACACTTTTTGAAATTTCTGTGAGTTTCATACTTTTTGAAATATTTCAAAAAAAGACAAAAAATTGACCATTCCCCCCCCCCTAGCTCCTAAGATTGCAGACCGATCCATGTACAATGTATTAGGCGTTTGTAGATATCAATCTATATTTTACAGGAAAAATATAGAGAAGTCTGTAATAATAATAGTTTTTGAAAAATGGTCAAAAAGGGGGGGAATTTTTTTTCAAAAGGAGGGGTACCTGCCTATGTGGGGTATCAAATGAAAGGTATCGTTTTGACCATTTCAAAACACTTTTTGAAATTTCTGTAAGTTTCATACTTTTTGAAATATTTCAAAAATATTCGAAAAATTTACCTTTCCCCCCCCCCTATCTCCGAAGATTGCAGACCGATCCACGTACAATGTATTAGGCGTTTGTAGATATTAATCTATATTTTACAGGAAAAATATAGAGAAGTCTGTAATAATAATAGTTTTTGAAAAATGGTCAAAAAGGGGGGGAATTTTTTTTCAAAAGGAGGGGTACCTGCCTATGTGGGGTATCAAATGAAAGGTATCGTTTTGACCATTTTAAAACACTTTTTGAAATTTCTGTAAGTTTCATACTTTTTGAAATATTTCAAAAAAAGACAAAAAATTGACCATTCCCCCCCCCCCTAGCTCCGAAGATTGATGACCGATCCATGTACAATGTATTAGGCGTTTGTAGATATCAATCTATATTTTACAGGAAAAATATAGAGAAGTCTGTAATAATATTAGTTTTTGAAAAATGGTCAAAAAAGTGGATTTTTTTTCAAAAAGGGGTACCTACCCATATGGGGTATCAAATGAAAGGTATCGTTTTGACCATTTCAAAACACTTTTTGAAATTTCTGTAAGTTTCATACTTTTTTAAATATTTCAGAAAATTGATTGTCCAAATAATTGGCAAATGTTTGAAACCCTCGGCGCGCGAGTTACACTCGCACTTGGCGAATCTTGTTTTTAGAAGTCGAGTAAACATGTAACTTTATGTATGATAATAGTCTGTTTTTTTAAAGAGTATAAAAGTACAGAGCCATTTCCAGCCAACGGGATGGGCCATGGAATAAGAAGTTGAAGTTGAGGAGGACAATTGTTACAAGATTATGAAAAACAGGTGTTAGAAATATTAAGTAAAAGGGAATCGATGTAAAGCATGGATAAATGTATCTATTACAATGCTGTACGGTAAACGTAAATCATTAAAGTTACTATTTATTAATTGATACTCGCGTTTTAACTGATTTTGCTAACAAATGTGGTAGGTACCTACCCAATGATTCCATTCCACATTCAGAACTCTAAACTGAACAGAAAAAGGCCTCAGTTCTTTGATTCAGATACATTGAACATAAAAATTAAAGCAATCATAAAAACAAATCGAGCACACGAATTAGATTATTTTATTGTAATAAATGACAGTTAGCAGACGTGATGGTTTACTGTGGAACACCACCTGGTACACTGTTGGTACCGTGGTTGGTACCCAGCTTACTGTGGAACACCACCTGGTACACTGTTGGTACCGTGGTTGGTACCCAGCTTACTGTGGAACACCACCTGGTACACTGTTGGTACCGTGGTTGGTACCCAGCTTACTGTGGAACACCACCTGGTACACTGTTGGTACCGTGGTTGGTACCCAGCTCACTGATGCCTACCCGAAGGAAGGTCATTTCAATATAAATGTTGCTACTAGAACAATAAAATTATAGGTTAGAAACAAATATATTTCTGTGGTAGGTACCACTAGATATATTTGTTTCTGATATCTGTGGTACCTACCTAACCTCCTAATATACAGTAATAAGTACGTGATTCAATTAGTACCTATTATGTAACCGTTAATGGCGTAATCGCAGCAGATTCTCGTTTCAGTAATGAGGGAGGAGGGCACTAACCGCGTCCTGCCATACATACATACATAGTACATAATACATACTCGTACCTAGCCGTAAATACACAATAATGGGCGAGTACACGTGATCATAACATTAGTTACAATTGAACATCAATATTCATTCCACTCGGCTCGTTATTGCCTGTAACTCCTAATGCCTGACTAGTTGATGTAGTCGGGTTCGCTCGGAGTGCGAGATGTATGAGGAGTGCGAGATGTATGAGGAGTGCGAGATGTATGAGGAGTGCGAGATGTATGAGGAGTGCGAGATGTATGAGGCGTCAGAGCCAAACGGATTTGATTGACTAAGATGGCCGGTCTGAGTCTTGCACCGATCTGTGTTGTGTTAATTTATTGATAAGCCGTTAAAGGAACGGCCTCGAGTCTCGGCTGTTTCCGTAGTTAATGTATCGGGCTCGGGTGAGTATTCAGGGCAGCATCGTGGTGGTCCTTCGCGAGAGAGACACGTCACTTACAGGCCGCGCGGCATATGCGTGGCGTTCCTTTAAACTTCCAACTTGATAAGCACCTATGTGTAAGTAGACTAAAGCATGGGTTTCCTATGTGTAAGTAGACTAAAGCATGGGTTTCCTATGTGTAAGTAGACTAAAGCATGGGTTTCCTATGTGTAAGTAGACTAAAGCATGGGTTTCCTATTCGTCGGAATGTCGTATTAGGTTCTATTGTACATATTTCAAGTAATATTTAAATAATTGGGTATCCCTACCTTCGGTCAGTCGCGCATTTTTTGTTTACGCGGTTGAACGCGTGAGGTCTCTGAAGACCCCAAAAATAAACAGCCTAAAAAACATCTTTTTAATTATATTTACCTAATTATTTTAGCAAAACTTTGGTGATTAACCTAATTAGAATAAAACTACAACAAGTTACGTAAACATATACTTACTTTTATTTATGTCTTAAACTTACATTCTAAAAATAAGTACCTACATAAGTTTCTCTCTTTGAGATCACAATCACAAAAAAAATGTTTGAATCTAACTAAATGAAGGAACTTCTCATTTTAATCATCTATATGCAACAACACTAACATAACGAACACAATTACTTAAAATTTGGAAAGCACCAACAGAAAAAAACATAAACTTTTACCAATTAAAGTCAATCAATTTTTACTGATTTTCTTTTAGAACACAATCGGTGCATACCGTTTTAGTGTGTGTTGGGCATATGTTACCCTTAGAAAAATGGCAGACAGATTTGAATTTTCGACCTGTTTGTCTTGGGTACAAAATTATTTTTGTTATGTTGAAAATCCTGAAGAGGAGGTATAAATCGTCTCATAGTTTGTTTTAATTCCTGACCTGACGATGCTCATGCGAAAATTCTGAACTCTCAAGCATTCCGTCCGGAGATACCTCATGTTGTTCTGTAGCTTCATCTTTACATTCCTGCTTAAAATCAGTGTTATACTCACTTCTTTCGTCCGGGTATATACCACCTTCACCTTCTTCATCATCACTACCACCGTAAACAACGTTACTTTCATCATTTAACCAGCTTAATAGACGACGTTGTTGTTCTTCGTTCATTATACCAGTTAATCAAATCAAAAACCACAAAAAAATATGTTAAAAAAGAAATCTAAACTAAATAAATCTATTCAATTTTACTTACGTGGTTAGTCGCATGGGGTCTTTCAAAGCCCGTACGCCCAAGACACGTCTGTATCTCACGAAGCTTACGCGCGAAGTGAAGTTAACGGTGATACGCAGCAAGTTTAATCCAACTTAGGAGGGTACCTAAAATATTAAATCGCTGAGATGATTTTAAATGTTAACATTTTACATTTCTGTAACACCTGGGGTTTCAAAGACCCCACGCGACCAACGAAGGGTTAAATAGAGAGTAGAAGTTATGAAACATTGTTCCTAAAAACTATTATCGAAAGTGGATGGCGGCCCGGGAGGGGCGGCGCGGGCGGCACAGCGTGTACTTCAATAGACACAGAACGCACTTTCGTAAAATAACAAAACTTATCTCTTGTTTTGGCACCGATTTTCTCTCCATCTTGGTTTTTTACGACTTTCTGAAGATAACATCAGAATTGGCACATTAATCAAATTGCGGAGGAAGATATAAGTACCTAAGTAATGTGTATGGCCGGGGCGAGGTCGCCTGGTACAGGCTGCTCAGGTAATGTGTATGGCCGGGGCGAGGTCGCCTGGTACAGGCTGCTCAAGTAATGTGTATGGCCGGGGCGAGGTCGCCTGGTACAGGCTGCTCAAGTAATGTGTATGGCCGGGGCGAGGTCGCCTGGTACAGGCTGCTCAAGTAATGTGTATGGCCGGGGCGAGGTCGCCTGGTACAGGCAGCTCAAGTAATGTGTATGGCCGGGGCGAGGTCGCCTGGTACAGGCTGCTCAAGTAATGTGTATGGCCGAGGCGAGGTCGCCTGGTACAGGCTGCTCAAGTAATGTGTATGGCCGGGGCGAGGTCGCCTGGTATAGGCTGCTCAAGTAATGTGTATGGCCGGGGCGAGGTCGCCTGGTACAGGCTGCTCAAGTAATGTGTATAGCCGGGGCGAGGTCGCCTGGTACAGGCTGCTCAAGTAATGTGTATGGCCGGGGCGAGGTCGCCTGGTACAGGCTGCTCAAGTAATGTGTATGGCCGGGGCGAGGTCGCCTGGTACAGGCTGCTCAAGTAATGTGTATGGCCGAGGCGAGGTCGCCTGGTACAGGCTGCTCAAGTAATGTGTATGGCCGGGGCGAGGTCGCCTGGTACAGGCTGCTCAAGTAATGTGTATGGCCGGGGCGAGGTCGCCTGGTACAGACTGCTCAAGTAATGTGTATGGCCGGGGCGAGGTCGCCTGGTACAGGCTGCTCAAGTAATGTGTATGGCCGGGGCGAGGTCGCCTGGTACAGGCTGCTCAAGTAATGTGTATGGCCGGGGCGAGGTCGCCTGGTACAGGCTGCTCAAGTAATGTGTATGGCCGAGGCGAGGTCGCCTGGTACAGGCTGCTCAAGTAATGTGTATGGCCGGGGCGAGGTCGCCTGGTACAGGCTGCTCAAGTAATGTGTATGGCCGGGGCGAGGTCGCCTGGTACAGACTGCTCAAGTAATGTGTATGGCCGGGGCGAGGTCGCCTGGTACAGGCTGCTCAAGTAATGTGTATGGCCGGGGCGAGGTCGCCTGGTACGGGCTGCTCAAGTAATGTGTATGGCCGGGGCGAGGTCGCCTGGTACGGGCTGCTCAAGTAATGTGTATGGCCGGGGCGAGGTCGCCTGGTACAGGCTGCTCAAGTAATGTGTATGGCCGGGGCGAGGTCGCCTGGTACGGGCTGCTCAAGTAATGTGTATGGCCGGGGCGAGGTCGCCTGGTACAGACTGCTCAAGTGATTCACTCGGAACTAATGCTGCTACGAGATCGTTTTATACAAGGACACCTTTGTCTGTTCGTCAACACCATCTAGGTCTAAAATTTGGTTAAATCTACAGAAATTTTAAAGAGCCTTCGCAGGCCTCCTATAATATTTAATGTACTTTCATCAAATATAACTGGATAGGTCCCCCCATGTTAACTTTAAAGTCAATGTCGTTAAATATTGAAATAATTTAAAGCTTCCTCTTTTTGACAAAACTAATGTAACTCCGATAGTAAGAAAGAAGAACGCCGCTGTTCTAATAAGGATGGCTGACCGCCGAGTGCCGACTTCGTGTAATAAGGATGGCTGACCGCCGAGTGCCGACTTCGTGTAATAAGGATGGCTGACCGCCGAGTGCCGACTTCGTGTAATAAGGATGGCTGACCGCCGAGTGCCGACTTCGTGTAATAAGGATGGCTGACCGCCGAGTGCCGACTTCGTGTAATAAGGATGGCTGACCGCCGAGTGCCGACTTCGTGTAATAAGGATGGCTGACCGCCGAGTGCCGACTTCGTGTAATAAGGATGGCTGACCGCCGAGTGCCGACTTCGTGTAATAAGGATGGCTGACCGCCGAGTGCCGACTTCGTGTAATAAGGATGGCTGACCGCCGAGTGCCGACTTCGTGTAATAAGGATGGCTGACCGCCGAGTGCCGACTTCGTGTAATAAGGATGGCTGACCGCCGAGTGCCGACTTCGTGTAATAAGGATGGCTGACCGCCGAGTGCCGACTTCGTGTAATGTGTGATGTTTATAAACTCACTACTGTGCGTTCCATGAATGTGATCGGCGTTATCTCTTGCGCAACCGCCGCGCCGGCGCATGGCGTTGCAGGTACGAGTACCATTACCACCAATATTCATCCTTAACAGGTACGAGTAGGTACCATTACCACCAATATTCATCCTTAACAGGTACGAGTAGGTACCATTACCAACAATATTCATCCGTCAGAAGTCGATTATATTATGTCTTTAATTCCCACAAATATCTACTACGCTTAATGCGTCACGAATAACCGAAAGAGAAATTAATATCATTCCGACATAGAAATATGTGCACAAATGAGTACAAACAAACTGACAAAGCGAAGGTGCACAATCGCGTCATAATATTGAAAGATGAGTGAAATACTTGAATTAATGCGAGCGGCCGTGAGGTTCGGCGAGAGACGAAAGCAGGCCGGGCCGGCCGGCCGGACGTTGAACGAGTAGTTAGGACAGGAGCATTAATATATCGACAAACACACTTTGTATCTAACTAGCAGATACGCCAGCCCAGCGGTGATCCATGCCCCATAAATCATGGTTTATCCCATATAGCGATTGTTTTCGTCAAACTAAGCAATCAATTGTATAGCTGAGGGAGGATCCACGACCCCTCGTGGACATCCGTCACCGTGACTGACGGCCGCCGTCGCGCGTCGGCCGATACCGTACACGCACACACGTAAATCTTTTGTACACAAAACATCTATTCTTGATTTTCCCGTAGATGTTTATAGTGAGATAGTCACAGTATCTACTCCCAAACGGCCCGTTAGTCTCCAGCTTTACTCTACTGCCCTCTCGCAACTGGCAAACTTCTCTGTGTACGCATCTCCGATTAGCTCTAGAGCTTCGTGTGTGGGTTGGACAAGTAACTGATCAGGTCATGGATTAGTGTTGTGTAGGAGGGTGGTGTGAGCGGTCCATCTGCCGTCGCCGCAGCTTCCGATTGCCTGTTGATGCGGCTCTGTAATCTGTCGTCTGTAAGATTGGTGTCCAGGGCCTTGCTGTGCGTCCCACGGGGGCGGGACGGGACCGACCCGTAACGGAGATAGCTATCATCAATAAATCCGAATCAAGTAATGAAAAACTTGGTCCCTCATTTGACGTGCCACATGACATCTCCTGTACGAGGTGTAGGACGCCCTCTGTTCAGGTGTAGGACGCCCTCTGTTCAGGTGTAGGACGCCCTCTGTTCAGGTGTAGGACGCCCTCTGTTCAGGTGTAGGACGCCCTCTGTTCAGGTGTAGGACGCCCTCTGTTCAGGTGTAGGACGCCCTCTGTTCAGGTGTAGGACGCCCTCTGTTCAGGTGTAGGACGCCCTCTGTTCAGGTGTAGGACGCCCTCTGTTCAGGTGTAGGACGCCCTCTGTTCAGGTGTAGGACGCCCTCTGTTCAGGTGTAGGACGCCCTCTGTTCAGGTGTAGGACGCCCTCTGTTCAGGTGTAGGACGCTCTCTGTTCAGGTGTAGGACGCCCTCTGTTCAGGTGTAGGACGCTCTCTGTTCAGGTGTAGGACGCCCTCTGTTCAGGTGTAGGACGCTCTCTGTTCGTTCAGGTGTAGGACGCCCTCTGTTCAGGTGTAGGACGCTCTCTGTTCGTTCAGGTGTAGGACGCTCTCTGTTCAGGTGTAGGACGCCCTCTGTTCAGGTGTAGGACGCTCTCTGTTCAGGTGTAGGACGCCCTCTGTTCAGGTGTAGGACGCTCTCTGTTCGTTCAGGTGTAGGACGCCCTCTGTGTGACAAAATCCCCAAAATATCACAAAAAATAATTAAAAAGTTATCACCGAACATTCTCAAACAAAATTATATAGAATCATAACTTGAAAATTAGGGAACATACGTGTGGTGTTCCAGGTACCTCGGGGGTAAGGCAATATTTTCCAGGTACCCTCGGGGGTAAGGCAATATTTTCCAGGTACCCTCGGGGGTAAGGCAATATTTTCCAGGTACCCTCGGGGGTAAGGCAATATTTTCCAGGTACCCTCGGGGGTAAGGCAATATTTCCCAGGTACCCTCGGGGGTAAGGCAATATTTCCCAGGTACCCTCGGGGGTAAGGCAATATTTCCCAGGTACCCTCGGGGGTAAGGCAATATTTCCCAGGTACCCTCGGGGGTAAGGCAATATTTTCCAGGTACCCTCGGGGGTAAGGCAATATTTCCCAGGTACCCTCGGGGGTAAGGCAATATTTCCCAGGTACCCTCGGGGGTAAGGCAATATTTTCCAGGTACCCTCGGGGGTAAGGCAATATTTTTTTTTGACGTCACTGTTTGGTCCACCTGGAGAGAGAGAGAGTGGGTCCCGAGGTGGTGCCATAAAATGTTTATTCTCGTCGAGTAGGTATATCTCCCGTAAAATACTCAATACTCAATCATATTATTGCATTCTCAGGTGTACAGAGGTGCTTAAAATCTAGATATTTAGTGCCACAATAGACCACGCACACAATATTTATGGAAAATGTATTATAAGAAAACCATCAGAGTAAAAATAACTACAGATAACAGTTTTGGCTATATCTCAACAAATAACTACAGTTAACAGTTTTGGCTATATCTCAACAAATAACTACAGTTAACAGTTTTGGCTATATCTCAACAAATAACTACAGTTAACAGTTTTGGCTATATCTCAACAAATAACTACAGTTAACAGTTTTGGCTATATCTCAACAAATAACTACAGTTAACAGTTTTGGCTATAACATCTCCACAAATTGTTAGCGATTTTGATAATTCTTTTGTTGTTGTATAAAGACTGCATTGGAAGTGGTTCGATAAAAGTTTTATACTCGAGGAATTTATATGTTCGCCGTAAAACGGAACTAAAACATAATCACACGATAATTTTCCCAATCACATTTTATTTCATGACAACGAGCCTAACACCCATATTCTTAGTTGTTTCCTCCAAAGTCCTCTCGACTCAACGTCACTCAACGTCACTCAACGTCACTCAACGTCACTACCCTTGAAAGACTGAATTAATACAAATACTTATTTACTTGCAACAAACCACTTTTTATAAACCTTTACAATTTCACCTTCTCATTACTCATTAGGCTTAGTAAAGGTTTAGGTACCTAGTTACTCGTACATCACTAAACAATTCACAAAGTCATTCTAAACGATTGAAATAATATATCTATGAAGCTGGTGGCAATCGAGAAATAAAATCCCAGTTGTCACCAGTGGTGGTGATTGAGAATTTTTTATTCCCAGTTGCCACCAGGTTTGCCATCACTGGTGGCAATCGAGAAATAAAATTACCGATTGCCACCACTGGTGGCCACTGGGTTTTTTTTTCTCGATTGCCACCAGTGGTGGCGGAGATGGTGGTGGCAATCGGGAATAGACGTTCTTGTTGAAGTGAAGCCACAAAAATCGCCCTTTGGAGTAATTCAGTAGAAGATTTCGATGCACCAAACAAAATGTGACTCGAGTTATATTATTTTATTTTATTTATTTATCTTAGAGAAACAAAAAGCTAGAAAATTAAACACTTGACATTAGAAAGATAAGCTAAGCAGCTTCCCTTAATTTCTTTTACTAGGTAATAAAAGAGGAGTGCGCGGGGCCGCGGACAATGCAATTACCTATTAGAACGGGTTCGTTTCAGATAAGATGCAAATCACATAATATAAATATATTATATATGTAGGTGCATACTTATCTACGTAATAGTACATTATGATACAAGTGCGGTAAGTTGAAAATTACAGCCGAGGCGATATTGCTAGCCCGAGCCGTAGGCGAGGGCTACAAGAAAGCAGAGGCTGTAATTATCAAAGCGCACGTGTGTCATACGACGTTTTATAAGTATAACATATTTGCGAGTAGATAAATAAAATTCAGACTTTCGAATAAATTTTGATACGCTTGTAAATCTATCGGTCGATTTTTCGGGCAAGACGCTTAGAGTAGCCTTTTTCGCTGCCTCTGAAACTTCTGGCTAAATTCATCATTACTTGACGACATTTTCAAGTAAAAACAATACAGCGAAAAGAAAAAGCGCGAATTTTACTTCACCACAAATTAGCGATGCGCGCGCATCAGCGCTTTTTTTTAAGGCAAAGGCACAAAAACAGCCAGTATTACTAATAAAGTAAATTAATATTTTGTGTTTTGTTACAGATAAATGGTTGTTATTTATGCTCAATATTAATTAAATTAAAGAATTAAATGTTTGTTTATTATATTTTATCTCCTAAAGTTAATTTTATTCATAAAATGTTGACCACTTTTCTGACATAAAAACTCTTTGCTAAGATTTAAAAAAGTACCGTTCGTTTTAGACGGAGCATCTTGATAAACCATAGACATTTTTCACTGTGACAAACCGTGCGTTTTACATTACATTACTGCACAAGTGCGTAATGAAATACATTACGGTATTGAAATTGATGAAAAAGAGACCCTTTACGAGCAAATGTGTTATAAAACAACTTTAAAAACCTAGAAGGACGTATTGTGCAATAAAAAAAAATGCTCCGGTTAATATTTAGTAAGGATTAATATCAAATATCAATAACGTTTATTTCTTTATGCTTACAAAATAAGCACTTAGACAAGTCAAATTTTATACTACATCGGCCTGGAAAAGATAAATACTTATAGTACCTAACCTACTGTACAAAGATAAATACTTATAGTACCCAACCTACTGTACAAAGATAAATACTTATAGTACCTAACCTACTGTACAAAGATAAATACTTATAGTACCTAACCTACTGTACAAAGATAAATACTTATAGTACCTAACCTACTGTACAAAGATAAATACTTATAGTACCTAACCTACTGTACAAAGATAAATACTTATAGTACCTAACCTACTGTACAAAGATAAATACTTATAGTACCTAACCTACTGTACAAAGATAAATACTTATAGTACCTAACCTACTGTACAAAGATAAATACTTATAGTACCTAACCTACTGTACAAAGATGAATGTGATGATGATGATTGAAAATTGTAATGTTTATAATTAGTAAAATTAATAATCACGTTTATAATAGTAATTATTATCAAATAAGAAACAATGTGTTATTGAATTTGTCCACTTCAATTTTTTGTCCACTAGTGGATGAGTCGAGGGAATGCTCATAAACTTTTGCGATAAGTCTAAGAATACACTAGTTAACACTCGAGGAAATCTCCAAATCTCCTCAGTTGAGTTTGATTACAGAAACATCAAAAGATTAAGAATATGGATGTTAATGTGTCATCTATCATTGATATGCTCAGAGTTTCCAACGTCGCTCTGGGCGAGAGCACCGGCGCGGCGTCTGCGGAACAGAGCACAGAAAAGAGTGGGGCACACGCCACGTGATCGACAACAAGGGTTCCTGTAGTTGAATCGCTATACATACGCCGGTAGGTGCGCAGCAGAACACGGGGTTTCATTCTACATTTCCACGATTCGATGATTATTCGGCAGTAATATTATTGTACTTAACACAATACCGTAGTATTCAATAAATGTTAGTTTTATACATTAATTTAATCATTGCTATAATGGGCTATTGGTCCCCCCCCCCCCTGCCGCTGGCACAAGGCGGTGGTCCCTGAAGGTGAGAACGAGTATTTGCATGGGGACCGCAATTTGCAGGGCGGGCGGGCGGGTGGGCGGACAAATGACGCGCTATCGCCGCTCGGGGATAATTGCGGGATTGCCGACAACACACGTCTATTCGCTCTAATTTCAGCTCCGTGTCCAGGGAATACAAAACTTAAATTGGAGTGCTATTCCCGGAAATAGCCGTTTGCACCTTCCTTCAGGTTTGACTGTACCCCGGGCTGAACTATAGTGTTAGTAACCAGTAGGTAAGTACTGACAAGAGAGATATGAGAGCTGGAGCCTTCGCCGACAGCCGAGCGCGCGCCGCTATCTGGTCCAACAAAAACTGCTTCTATCATCGCTCGTGGGCAATTTATCCGAATACCGGTTGATATACGGCGGGGATTATTTATTCGGCCCCGCCCCGTCACGGAACCCGCCGGACACTGGCGCAGGATTACTGCGACTTACGGCTCCTTTCCACCGCGGAACCCTAATCATGCTCAACTGACGTTTGAAGAAGGTCTGTCGAGTTTGTTTTAATTTCCTGAAAGGTCATTTGACTATCTATTATTCACAATAGGGATGATGACGGTGCCTATCTAAAAAAACCAAAATTGTGTGATACCGAAATATACAGCCATAAATTACAAAACACGTATGACATCTTTTATATTGATCCTTACTAATTATTATTTCCAGGCTTAGAATATTGAAAACATTATAATGATGTCTATGATTATTTCGATAAAATGAAACTACAAAATAAAGCGATCCTTCACTTGTCTATACGAACCTATGAACGCCATTAGCTATGCCTATACATATTATATAATGTTTATATGTTTAGAGTCTATGTCCGCCTTGTCTTTGTATTATAATAAAGTGTTTTGTTAAAACTTGCAATATAATCCTCCGCCATGAATGCGGCAGGTTCTCTAAAGCACTGTAAATCGAACTGAAGAAGCAGATTAGACGTGAGTTCCTGGTTCAAAACTAGCGAGTACATTTTGAGGCTGTGTCAATATCACGGCTCGGGGATGCCATTCACCAGAACCCTATCCCGGCCTGCCTGCTGTGGACAGAGTTAGCTCGATGAAAAGGTTAAAATGTCTAGCTGTTTTATTCTTGGGTGATTGGATAAAAAACGGTGGATAGTGGGTTTTATACGGCAGGGACAAATACCAAATAGCTTTTGTTCCTAAACTTAAATAATTAGATTAAGCTGTTTTATTTTATGTATCATTGTTTTCTTTTCTTTTGTACTACGTAGACTATGTTAATGGTAAGCACACATGTGCTAAAATAAGAATAAGTAGTTTGTTTTTCTCTTTTTAAGGCCCTATACTACCTCAAATCAACTCCGTCAGATCGAAATATCTTGGAAGCTACTAAATGTTTAACTTTGAAATTTATATATAGTAAAGTTCAGGATTTACTCCATCGATCATATGTTTCCAAAACACGATATCATAAAATTTTCTCGATAGAAAAAAATTCCAAAGTTACCTCTAAATTCTTACTAAAACCTAAATTTCTCAATAAATACAGAAGTTAAGACCTTGAGAATAAGCATGGTGATAGAACTAAGTATAAAGAACAATTCAAATGTTTCGGTTTTTTAAAATAAAGTCCTAAATAATAGATAATAAGCTAAAACTTGATTGTTGGGCATATGTTGCGTTGTTTTGGCATGCCCTGTCCCGCTCCTATGAACGCAAAATCGTATGTCTATCCTTTTCACAAAAACTTGAGGTTATATAGGCTCTTAAGTGAACTATATTTTATGTTCTTTGAGAAATAAAGAATCTTTAAACCGAAAATGCTAAAGCTTTACTAGAAGCTCTCTGAAAGCAAAATTACTGACAAAATTACAAAATTATTAAAAAACTTGAACTGGAGTAGTTTTAGTTTTATTAAATGAAAAATGGAAACCTCGTCGCATCGCATGAGGCCAACCAGACGACCGACGCGACGCGACGCGACGCTTTGATAAACTCCGGTCATGAAACTGAATACTTACTACTAGCCGCACTCACGCAGCGACGGACGTCTCCCTCCCTCCACCCATCTCCTTCCTACTCGCTTTTCATTTGATTTCAAAGTAACAATTAAATAAATACTGCACTGACTTTTCTTTATGCTTTGAAAAACATAAACCTTATATTATTCTAGTGTATGGGTGGTTCGGTGTAGATACGTGAAGCGTTTCTGTGAATGTTTAAGAATACATAACTACCTAACCACTTGGTACAGTAACAAAGTTATTTGTGAACCAAGAAGCTCCAGGCTGGCAGTATGTTTTACACATGCGGAATAATAACCAAGAACAACAATGTAAGATAAGTTTGTGTTTGAATAAATGATATTAACATCTCCTTAAATGTTGGCATCTTTGTCTGCTTGTTAAAATTCCAAAAGTTGCCGTCTTCCGAAGAAATCAAACTTTTCTAAGACTTTTTTAAATAGTTGAAAATCTGATTAGCTCCGTCTGGGCTCGCGACTCGCGAGTCTAGACTCGTCTGGGCTCGCGACTCGCGAGTCTAGACTCGTTTTTCTTAGAAAGTTAAGTTATGTTTGTTGTGTTCCCAGGCAGGTGTCTGATTTCCACACGAAGCGCCAGCCCTAGGGACTGTATTTGATAGAATCAAATACAGTCGCGTAGAAAATGTTCCTGCGTGGATAATAAATAAGTGGATAAGCGCGAGAACGACAAATTAGTAATAATTATTAAATTATATTTTAAAAATCTAAGTTTTTTTTTTTAAATAGGTCGTAACTTAACGTGGGTGCGAGGTGCAAGGGCCTACCTACTCTATGTGAATCCGATAAGCGTGTCCATCGAAACGTAAGTGCCTGTAGGTACTTGTAGCCCGGGCGACGGTGTGAGTGATCGCCCAGGCGTCTAGTCGCTAAGTATGTCGCGAGCTTACTTGTAGCCCGGGCGACGGTGTGAGTGATCGCCCAGGCGTCTAGTCGCTAAGTATGTCGCGAGCTTACTTGTAGCCCGGGCGACGGTGTGAGTGATCGCCCAGGCGTCTAGTCCTTAAGTATGTCGCGAGCTTACTTGTAGCCCGGGCGACGGTGTGAGTGATCGCTCAGGCGTCTAGTCGCTAAGTATGTCGCGAGCTTACTTGTAGCCCGGGCGACGGTGTGAGTGATCGCCCAGGCGTCTAGTCGCTAAGTATGTCGCGAGCTTACTTGTAGCCCGGGCGACGGTGTGAGTGATCGCCCAGGCGTCTAGTCGCTAAGTATGTCGCGAGCTTACTTGTAGCCCGGGCGACGGTGTGAGTGATCGCTCAGGCGTCTAGTCGCTAGCCCCCGAATACTCAAACGCATCTCAGGTTTAAGCACGTCTCAAATGACGATTTTTTGACACATTTTCATTCAAATATGTCAAAAAACAGCTACTTGAGTCGAGCTTAAATGTGAGTTGCGTTTGAGTATTCGGAGGTAAGTATGTCGCGAGCTTACTTGTAGCCCGGGCGACGGTGTAAGTGATCGCCCAGGCGTCTAGTCGCTAAGTATGTCGCGAGCTTACTTGTAGCCCGGGCGACGGTGTGAGTGATCGCCCAGGCGTCTAGTCGCTAAGTATGTCGCGAGCTTACTTGTAGCCCGGGCGACGGTGTGAGTGATCGCCCAGGCGTCTAGTCGCTAAGTATGTCGCGAGCTTACTTGTAGCCCGGGCGACGGTGTGAGTGATCGCCCAGGCGTCTAGTCGCTAAGTATGTCGCGAGCTTACTTGTAGCCCGGGCGACGGTGTGAGTGATCGCCCAGGCGTCTAGTCGCTAAGTATGTCGCGAGCTTACTTGTAGCCCGGGCGACGGTGTGAGTGATCGCCCAGGCGTCTAGTCGCTAAGTATGTCGCGAGCTTACTTGTAGCCCGGGCGACGGTGTGAGTGATCGCCCAGGCGTCTAGTCGCTAAGTATGTCGCGAGCTTACTTGTAGCCCGGGCGACGGTGTGAGTGATCGCCCAGGCGTCTAGTCGCTAAGTATGTCGCGAGCTTACTTGTAGCCCGGGCGACGGTGTGAGTGATCGCCCAGGCGTCTAGTCGCTAAGTATGTCGCGAGCTTACTTGTAGCCCGGGCGACGGTGTGAGTGATCGCTCAGGCGTCTAGTCGCTAAGTATGTCGCGAGCTTACTTGTAGCCCGGGTGACGGTGTGAGTGATCGCTCAGGCGTTTAGTCGCTAAGACTTGCGCGAACTTACTTGTAGCGCGGGCGACGGTGTGAGTGATCGCTCAGGCGTCTAGTCGCTAAGTATGTCGCGAGCTTACTTGTAGCCCGGGCGACGGTGTGAGTGATCGCTCAGGCGTCTAGTCGCTAAGTATGTCGCGAGCTTACTTGTAGCCCGGGCGACGGTGTGAGTGATCGCTCAGGCGTCTAGTCGCTAAGTATGTCGCGACTTCGCGAGCTTACTTGTAGCCCGGGCGACGGTGTGAGTGATCGCTCAGGCGTCTAGTCGCTAAGTATGTCGCGAGCTTACTTGTAGCCCGGGCGACGGTGTGAGTGATCGCCCAGGCGTCTAGTCGCTAAGTATGTCGCGAGCTTACTTGTAGCCCGGGCGACGGTGTGAGTGATCGCTCAGGCGTCTAGTCGCTAACCCCCGAATACTCAAACGCATCTCAGGTTTAAGCACGTCTCAAATGACGATTTTTTGACACATTTTCATTTAAATATGTCAAAAAACAGCTACTTGAGTCGAGCTTAAATGTGAGTTGCGTTTGAGTATTCGGAGGTAAGTATGTCGCGAGCTTACTTGTAGCCCGGGCGACGGTGTGAGTGATCGCCCAGGCGTCTAGTCGCTAAGTATGTCGCGAGCTTACTTGTAGCCCGGGCGACGGTGTGAGTGATCGCCCAGGCGTCTAGTCGCTAAGTATGTCGCGAGCTTACTTGTAGCCCGGGCGACGGTGTGAGTGATCGCCCAGGCGTCTAGTCGCTAAGTATGTCGCGAGCTTACTTGTAGCCCGGGCGACGGTGTGAGTGATCGCTCAGGCGTCTAGTCGCTAAGTATGTCGCGACTTCGCGAGCTTACTTGTAGCCCGGGCGACGGTGTGAGTGATCGCTCAGGCGTCTAGTCGCTAAGTATGTCGCGAGCTTACTTGTAGCCCGGGCGACGGTGTGAGTGATCGCCCAGGCGTCTAGTCGCTAAGTATGTCGCGAGCTTACTTGTAGCCCGGGCGACGGTGTGAGTGATCGCTCAGGCGTCTAGTCGCTAACCCCCGAATACTCAAACGCATCTCAGGTTTAAGCACGTCTCAAATGACGATTTTTTGACACATTTTCATTTAAATATGTCAAAAAACAGCTACTTGAGTCGAGCTTAAATGTGAGTTGCGTTTGAGTATTCGGAGGTAAGTATGTCGCGAGCTTACTTGTAGCCCGGGCGACGGTGTGAGTGATCGCCCAGGCGTCTAGTCGCTAAGTATGTCGCGAGCTTACTTGTAGCCCGGGCGACGGTGTGAGTGATCGCCCAGGCGTCTAGTCGCTAAGTATGTCGCGAGCTTACTTGTAGCCCGGGCGACGGTGTGAGTGATCGCCCAGGCGTCTAGTCGCTAAGTATGTCGCGAGCTTACTTGTAGCCCGGGCGACGGTCTGAGTGATCGCTCAGGCGTCTAGTCGCTAAGTATGTCGCGAGCTTACTTGTAGCGCGGGCGACGGTGTGAGTGATCGCTTAGGCGTCTAGTCGCTAAGTATGTCGCGAGCTTACTTGTAGCCCGGGCGACGGTGTGAGTGATCGCCCAGGCGTCTAGTCGCTAAGTATGTCGCGAGCTTACTTGTAGCCCGGGCGACGGTGTGAGTGATCGCCCAGGCGTCTAGTCGCTAAGTATGTCGCGAGCTTACTTGTAGCCCGGGCGACGGTGTGAGTGATCGCTCAGGCGTCTAGTCGCTAAGTATGTCGCGAGCTTACTTCGTGAGCCGCGCATAATTGCCTTAATCTAGTAAACATCGTAAATTCCACTAACCCTCGTTCGAACACAATATCCTAAAGGGCTCGTGATGATATTTGGCCCGACCTTTCTTCGGTCACGTGTAACTACATAAATACTACAGGATGTCTCTCATTTAGGAAGAGACTTCTAAAACCACTTTTGCTTTCAGAATAACAGGATGCTTCCGTTGGGTCAAACTGGACGTGAAACTAATGAATTCCCCAGACGCCCTGCGTGCGCATGATCCCGCTGATATACCTAGATTGCCCTGCGTGCGCATGATCCCGCTGATATACCTAGATTGCCCTTTTTTTTTTTTTTTTTTTTTTTTTTTATTATCCTGAGGGAAATGCGCACGCATATCGCACTGCCACGGGGAGACAGTACGATTATGTGGGACTCCAACCCACTAAAACCCTCAGGGTGTTTCCGTCTCTGCCGCTTGTGGTGGGAACATGGGAACGTTTTCTCATCCACGAACCCACCACGGCTGCCCGATATCGGGCCCCTCAATGGAGGGTGTGAAGCACCCCCCTTCGCGACACGCCAGAAACACGTGACGCGCCTCGACCACCTCGGGGACCTTACCGCCAAATGGGCGCCGAACGACCCCGTGTCCAGACGCCCTAGGTCCCCCTGCGACGGGTCAGTCAAGTGGCCCCGCCGCCTGCCACACGGTCGCAGAGGATAGGGAGAGCGGCCCTCGCAATACCGACACTCCTCCTCCCCTGCGACCCCACCGCGTCCGCCATCGAACGGTGGCGACCCCGCCAAGGCCGCGGAAGGCAGGGAGAGCGGCGCACCGCAATACCGGCACTCCTCTCCCGCCGCGGCCTCCATCTCCCTGCGGCCATGCTGCCCATACAGCACAGCCGCCCGCCTCAGTCACGGTACCGCCCATACGACACCGCAACCTACTACCACTCCAACTGGGCTTAGAGCGCAAAACCCAGAGGAGCGGTCCGTCTCGGGGCCGGCCATGTCGCCCTCTGCGTTGGCACGGCCCCATGGGTTCCTCTTAGCTTCACCGCGGGTGACCAGTCCGCGATTACTAAGCCCCCCGCCCCGGCAAAGCGGGAACCCCTCGGGGGGGACCTAGATTGCCCTGCGTGCGCATGATTCCGTTGATATACCTAGATTGCCCTGCGTGCGCATGATCCCGCTGATATACCTAGATTGTCCTGCGTGCGCATGATCCCGTTGATATACCTAGATTGCCCTGCGTGCGCATGATCCCGCTGATATACCTAGGTTGTCCTGCGTGCGCATGATCCCACTGATATACCTAGATTGTCCTGCGTGCACATGATCCCGCTGATATACCTAGATTGTCCTGCGTGCACATGATCCCGCTGATATACCTAGATTGCCCTGCGTGCGCATGATCCCGCTGATATACCTAGATTGCCCTGCGTGCGCAAGATCCCGCTGATATATACCTAGACTTTTTGATAGAATAATTTTCATAGAATGATTTATCTCTAATATTATTAAATTTTTTCGGACTGTCGATGCACTTATTAAAGTCATTAAATTAACATAAACAACAAGAAAATAAGTAAACAGGGACATACTTTAACATTTTTTACATTACATTTTTATCTTCATTACAAAACTAAGATAGTTTCAACGGTATCTAACGGTTGTAAAAATGGAATCATCTTAATGAAATGCGAAAGAAGTTTAGCGAGGTGTTCGGCTTGTATGTAGTGTGAATGATGAGAAGAATCATCTGTGTTCACTGAAGGGCCCTTCAGCGGGCCCCCTGCGGTCGCCGACCTCGCTAGGAGGCCCCTTCGGCCACATCCGCCGGTGGTGGTGCTTCTGTTTACATTTCTAAGTTTCATGCCTATTTCAGCGGAAACTCGATTCTTTGTGTCTTCGAGCGCGTGATGATGTAATTACACGCACTCACGTTCTTCACTAAATTATACCCATTTACTTTCATTGCTACTTCGTTTCTCAAATTAGCTAATGAAATTCTAAAATGGTAAGGATCAAAGAGTTACTTGTGAAAAGTTCAGCTCTTATATAAGTACATTGTACTCCCCCTTGTTCATAATAAGTACATTGTATTGTTTCAAATAAGTTAATCTACTCTATCGATAAAATTGTTTTTATCATCATCATTTAATTTTTTTATAATTTTATTTTTGAGAACAAATTGTTTGGGAACAATGAGATTCCCTAATTCAGGTTTTTTTTTTTACTTGAAAGGGAATTTCAAACAGTTATTGTTATACTCAAACAGCAAAAAAATGTAAGTTCCTGTTATATTGTGGTGTAAGTAGATTATTTTAGTATTTTGTAAATTTCCGGTTTTACTTTTTAGAAGGACTGATGTGGGCTTGTAGGCCAAACATGTCTAAATTATCTTTGGTTAATTTCGCAGCTATAAGCATTAATTAATAATAATAATAATAATAATAATAATAAATTCTTTATTTTCAGACACGAGATCCATAAGATTTAAATATAATTCTACATTAAAAATAATTAATACTAAGACATACACGAAGCAAAAAATATACATAAAGGTACATACGTAGGGTACCTACCTACATAGGTCAAGTCAAAAAAATAAATAAATAAAAATATTCTAGGTGGCAATAGCCACCCACAATTAATGACAGCGATAGGGAAAGCTCGCGCTGCTTTGGATAAAAAGGTTACATTACATTTTTCTTAAAAGCATTCTCATTTCTCAACGAAACGTTTTTTATCTGACAATATTTTAGACGAGCCTCAGCGATAGAGGCGCTGAGCACGCAGGCTCTGCCGCTGGAGGGGGAGGGGGAGGAGAGGAGGGGAATCTCAAATAAATAACATATTTCTTTAGACTTACAAAATGAACTGATAGACAAGTCAAATTTAAAACTGATACTGATATGAACTGATACTATCAAACTGATGATGAGGCTACGCGATGAGGCTCTAGCAGAGTATCATAAAACTCAGATTCATTCAAAAAAAGAATATTACAAATGCCTTAAATCTACAGTGAACCAGGCCCTTTTTCATGAAAAAACTGCTTATATTAATAAGATTATTAACAATAAAATACACGACCCAAAACAACTATGGAAAAATATAAAAAATACAATTTTCCCAACACATCCAACTGAGCTCCCTCCACATTTTAATGACCCTAACTTAATTAATAACTACTTTTTAGACATACCGGCCACATTCAACATAAGTATCTCGCACCTTACATACTTCGAATTCAATTCTTTTGGGGACGCCGTTTTTCAATTGGAAACTGTCAGTATGGACAAAGTTGCTAAAATTATTAGCGGTTTGAAGTCAAATGCAGAGGGTATTGACCTCATGACGCTGAACATGCTCATGTTGACGCTGCCTGAAACTCTCGATACAATAACTTCCATCGTTAATACTAACTTGAAACATCGACCTTTCCGGACTTGTGGAAGTTAGCAAGAGTACACAAGAGCCACTACCTAAAATCTCTAACCCCCTAAAGCTTAACGATTTGCGCCCGATCAGCATTTTACCTAAAGTATATCGGGATTTAGAAGAGGACACAGTACCATCACTGCATTGTTGGACGTAACGGACAATATTCTCTGCGCGCAAGATAATGGTATGTGTACTCTGTTGGTGCTGTTGGATTTTTCCAGGCACTCAATAAATATTAATCTTCAACTGTCAAAACTGCACTATTATGGTTTTGATAATAAATCTATTCTCTGGTTTCACAGCTATCTCAGTAATCGCCGTCAGCACACTAAGCTCGCTTGCAATGATGGTTCGATATTGCTATCTGATACACTACCCGTCAATTCAGGGATTCCTCAAGGTTCCATCTTAGGTCCGCTTTTATTCATACTGTATTCAGCCGATGTACAGAGACATATAAAGCACTGTCGATACCATGTTTATGCAGACGATACGCAGCTGTATATATCGTGTAAGCCCTCTGATATTGATGAGACAGTGAAGAAATTAAACAGTGATCTTTCTAGCATAGTACATTGGTCTCAAAACAACAGTCTTTTACTCAATCCTACAAAAACCAAATATATGATTTTTGGCACGAAACACCAACTCGCTAATCTAGATCCCAGTGTCAATGTAGAGCTTATGGGCATGCTGTTGAACGCGTGTATGAAGCGCGTAACTTAGGTCTGCATATGGACTGTAATCTCCGTTACGAAAAACATGTAGCTGATACGGTGGCAAACTGTTTTTACAGATTGAAAGTTCTTTACAGAATGAGATCTCATATTCGTGTGGATTTGCGTATTCGTTTAGTGGAGTCACTTATATTATCAAAATTGAATTACTCAGATACAGTAATTGGCCCTAGGCTGTTTGCAAGAACGCAAAAACTGATCCATCGTGTCCAAAACGCTTGAGCCCGTTTTTGCTTTAATATTCCACCGAGATCTCATGTCACGCCGTTTTTAAATGAATATGGCATTGTTAAAATGAAACATCGTAGAAAACTACATTTAGCGTGTTTACTTTTCGGAGTGATTAAACACCAAATGCCTTCATATCTCTACGAAAAACTGTCTTGGATAGGTAGTTCCAGATCATGCGGATCTCAACAGACTGCGAAGCAGCTTTCTATGCAGCGTCATAGCTCAGCTTCCTTTAGAGGCAGTTTTAGATACGCTGCATCGCGGTGTTGGAATAATATCCCCCCTCCAATAAGGAACCTGCACAGTTTTTATGGGTTTAAAATTAAACTACGTAAATTTATTGTTGATGGTCAAAAGAAACAGGAGAGTCATAAAAGCGATTCAAGTATTTTATAATAAGTACTACCTATGTATAATAGTTATTCTGTGTAATACAATACATTTTAGCTTATAATATAATTATTAATGGTGTTGTGAAGAGTTCATCTACTGTGTGTAACTGTAACAACAATAAGCGCAAGTAACTTGTAACAGAAAAACTTCAGTCAGTTGTAGATCTCACATCAATTTTTTTTTTCATTCTTGTTTTTTCATTTTTGTGTATATCAACTCCTTCGTGCATATTTCTTCTCAATACTGTATTGTAGTTGTTTCATTTTCCGTGACGTCACCAAACGGTCTTGTCGGAAGATCAGCGTTGGTTGCAAACGCGACTAACATTATGCTGAGACAAGGGCCTTTTTGTGACTCGAGCAAGTTGTTATTTCTGTGTGTTTTTTATTTATGTTTGTTCCTACTTGTACGAGTGACAAATAAAGTTTTTCTATTTCTATTTCTATAAAACTATAAATCGTTAAAGTCTTTTTGACGACCTCTGTGGCGCGGTGGGCGAAGGTCTGCCTGTGTCACAGGAGGTTGCGGGTTCGATTCCCGCCTCGGGACAAATGTGTGTTCGTACACACATTACACACACTAAACAAATGTCTGCAGATCGTTCTGCAGACATTGGTTCAGGGTGTTCTGGTCGTTTTGTATGACTGTTTAATAAAAAATATCTATCTTTGTACTGTATTATATTATGTTTATCAGTTCTCTAGTACCCATAACAAAAGCTCTGCTTAGCTTGGGGCTAGATAATGCTGTGTAAATTGTCCAGCATTATTTATTCTTTATTTATTTTATAACGGGATATTTACCATGATTCGATTTTTGAGCTATCCAATATTTCGGAACAGTCTTATGCGCCATGATCACGGAAGAACTAACTCTCACTGAGAGTTGTTTTTTATTGGCAGACGATCTACCCTCATTCTTTGTCTTTTGCTACGAATGTTACCACTATAAACACTTTAATGTTAATAACCATGATACTTACGATTCTCTTTACTGAATTATTTTGTCCACAAATGGAAAAAAGGCAAATAAACCTCCAGCATGTTTATATAGAATGTATGTACTAAGTGATGTGTGAAGGAGGCACAATGGATGCCTTCGAGAGCTGGTGAACAGCTCTCGAAGGCGTGGCGTTTTGAACATGCTGGAAAAGCAGGATGGAATTCGATACATGGACCAGCTCCAGTAACATTGAGATGAGGATATGACGTTTATCTTTTTTTTACGGCAAACAATGCCTGTAGCTGACCGTAGCTGCCCCGAAGCATCCCACCCCAGCTGTAGATAATCTGGTGTTAAAAACATGTTTTCTCCGCTCATCCCTTCTGAAAAAAGAATCATTTATCATCCCTTTCACTGTAATAACTCATTTATAAAATTGATATTTAAAAAGCTTGGCTTGGTTGTTTATTAAAATTCATTTTAATTTTGATTTGGAAATAGAATTTTCCTCATGGAAATCTTTTTCAAAGCTTCATCCATCTAATTGACGAGAGGAAAGCCTGTTTTTTCTACAAACCGTAAGTATAATATATACATAAATACTTGTTAATATTTGAATCTCTACCACGGCTAGGGTCCTTGGTGAAAGTTTTATTTTGAAAATAATAGCTTCACCTGTATCTTCTACTCTAAGCAAACAGAATATGATCGACTCGTCAATGCTATTAAAGTTATGTAAGGTAAGTATTAAGATTTTAAACAATGTTAAAGTAACCTAAGTACGAAACGTTCAATCATTCCCCGGCTTATCAAGTCGGTATTTACACATTCTGAGTATAAGGGGAGATATCACTTACGTAAGGAATTTATAGTCAACAGTTGGGCCCTAGTACGCATTATCATTCGAATACTTCCATCGAATTGGAGTCTTTCCTATACATGTAGCTCCTTGTAGCGCCCCTACCGGATCGAGAGGAACTACCTACTTATCGTAGTTTGACAACAATCCAATCGTTTCTTACAAGCTCTATGATAAATTTATTGATATAAATAAGATAAAATTGTAAATAACTGCTTTATTTATTTACGTAGTAAAGCCACATTATTACTTAATATAGTCTTTTTTCCCTCTTATTTTAAGAATAGAGATTTTTGTTTAATGATAAAATCTCATTGGTGTATTTCATTTCATATTTTACCGGTCATATTATTATTTTAAACCCGCCTCCATTCCATGACTATGAAATTTCCTTGAACTAGACACTGGCAGAAAAGTACAAACCAGACACATATTGCCAAAAACAAAGAAGTCAAGTCCAGCTCGATGATAGTTTTCGAATGATTTTGAGTAGGTAATTGTTGCACTTTGACATGAGAGCGGCTGTCGCGTGTGTGGCATCGATGTTATAAAAGTGAGTTGATAGAGCACCTCTAACGTAGCTTGGTCACTGAAATGCTTTCAATTGGTGCTTCAAGAAAAAATATAAAAAAACACGGGAAAACATTTTACTGGGTACTTGCTTCGAATCCTTTGCGTCCTATGAGCGTACCAAGTCTAAACACGTCGTCGATCATAGAGGTAAAACACGCTCACTCGACAATTCTCATGATATCGAAGATAAAATCGAATCTATGTATGTGTGAGTTTACAAACATAATCACAACGTGAGTGCTTCCACGCATAGAACTGATACGAATAAGAAAATGACACTTATTTATCGCCATTTTTTGGCTACACTTCGTTTGTGTCTACTATCATTCTAAGCCTTTTTGGTGGAAGACATAATGGTTCTCGATTACGTTTATTGAATGTTTTTTGTACCTACCTAATATAAACTCAGACTAAAGCCAATGTTTCAACGTTTGCTCTCATATTTAGTGTTGTAAATTATAATAAGGCGAAGTGTTGAATGTTACTTAAAATACAAAAAAAAAATGGTTTCCAACTTAGATCTAGAATTATGAAACTAAACCACAATAACTAACACACTTGCATGGCAATAATGCTTGGCTAAATAACAACTTAAACAACACAAATTTAACAAAAAAACCAGGTCTTTAAATAAGTAGGTACATACATACTAGACTTGCTTTATAACGCGTTGCTTCTTACAGAAGCAGAAGGGGCAGCTCTTATAAGTATTTGTCATTATCATCATCATGATCATACACTACGTCTACCCAAGCGGGTGTCATTTCTTCGCGAGACATGGCCGGCCGCCGGTCCCTGCCATTTAAGTTTGCAAATTTTTAGAACTTTGTTGATGACTTTGATATTTTTGTCGAATGTGATCGTTACGTATTCTATCCTTCAGAGAAACTCCGCGCATAGCCCTTTCCAGTTTTTGGACTAGCCATAACGTGAGTGCGTATTTCACAACTTCGTAGGTCACTGTGTAGGTACGTACTAGGGATGTAACGAATGTCAAATTTTAGACATTCGCGAATGCGAATGCGAATGCGAGTATTCGATGCTCACATTCGCGAATGCGAATGCGAATGCGGATGTTGGTATTTCGAACTTGCCGCCAACTACACGCACTGTTTATTGGCGCGCGCGTTGTCCTATTACCAACGCTTGCTATTAGCTATCTTCAACTACCAATTACGTACGAGTAATTATGTTTATTTCATTCATTCTTGACATTGACAATTCACAACCTTGATAAATACAGAATTTGAAACTGATATTGGCATAATTGTATCAAAACAGATGCAGAGCAAAAAATAAAAGGAGATAAATTGCTTGATAATTGCTATCTTCGTCTACAAATCGCGTTAATATAATATATGATAATATTTTTATCCTCACATTTGTCGGTTGGAGTTGGATTTGTTTTTCTTTTTATATGTTATTGTGGAGAAAATGAGTGCCTCCATTAAAACAATGAGTAAAATTTAGACCTCGTTTAGACTTATTTTACTTAGTAGATGCGGAACATGAAAAATGTAAACTTATAAATATATTAATAAATAGGGGTACTGGTTTAAAAGTTACACGCTATGCGTTAGAAAAAAAGTTACAGCCCTTCTAAGTCGGAACCCAACTACAAATCTCAACCTTTCATATATCTAACCATTTCATTGATATTTTGTAAAAAAAAATTGGCCACTTCGTAGAGTTAAAAGAAACACTTAAAAAACTTCAATCCTCTTTTCCTTTGGGGGTGCAATTTCCAAAACTCCTATGCTTCAAATTTAAGATTTCTAGCTTATGAGTTTTGGGTTGGGTGTAACTAGAAAATAACTTGTTTTTTTTTTAATTTTAACTTAATAATGAAAAATAAAAGATGGCCTTGTCCTAGGTCCTCCGATCATGGCCTGTGCACGCCAAAAACAAACCATAAATTTTTCAAGTGATTCACGCCATTAAAAGGTTAACTAAAAGGTAAACTAACTACCCCTGGGTTAGAATAATCAATACATTGTCATTGAAAGCAAAGGCTAGGCTATTTTCAATCCCAGAAATTACAACATTAAACCTTTAGTTTCTTTAATTTTGTAGAAACGCTAGCAAAGCCACGGACAGACACTAAATCAAAGTCAGTTCAACTTTTTTTTCAATTAAGTTTTTAAATCGTTGTCAGAGTTTCTTACAAAGTTCCTATTAAAGTAAGCAATAAGAGTGCCGTAATAAAATATAGTAATAGGCATGATGATTGATTTTGAGACTACTCATTGATATTTTTAAACATCTACTGAATAGAAAAAACCATATTTCTGCATAAAACATGGATTTTGAAGGTGAAATTGAGTTTTTAAAAATATAATTTCAATTTCGCCTATGACGACTGTCTATGACGTCACCGATGCACTAATTTTTATGATACAGAATTACCATAATATTTATTGTTCATAAGTATGTCTTTACAAATAAGAAATACAATCAAATAATAGAAACAAGTATTAACAATATTGTTAAGAAACAAAGAAGCAAGCTATTGATTGAAGAAAGTCATACGTTTACCATTACTTATTTCTGTGGTTATTCTGTGCCTTCCATTTTACTTTGTGACGACATGAAGTCATGGGTTTGTGTTCTCTTATTGGTGTTCATCGTGTCACGGCGGATTATTGTATTTTGTAGATGTTATTTATCAAAATAATAATTGATCTTGATCAAAATAAAAATAAAACACGCGTTTTGTCATGTATGGATATAATTTGGTAAATACATAATAATGTTGCTTTTTTATTACTGTCATCATCCCTATTTACGAGATATGCAGTTTTTTTTATAATTTCGCATGTAAAAGAGAGCAGTTTTTTAAATATATTAGGTACGTTTTTGCCCCATCAACATTCGCCAAATATTCGCATAGATTTTGGCGAATGCGGATGCGAATGCGAATATTGAAAATCCTGCGAATATTCGCGAATGCGAATGCGAATGCGAATATTCGTTACATCTCTAGTACGTACGTACTTATATAAAATAATACAGCTCTCAAATAAATGATTAAGTAAGTATAAGGAAGTCGCGGAATAAGTTTGTTTATAACGACTCAAACAGTACAGAAATAATTTATTGTGCGCTTCTTGATAATGTTGTCCCCGTCATCTGTTAGATATTACTAAATAACCGCCGTGCGCCGTGCGCCGAGTGGTACCTACCTCGGTACGAAGTGTCGCGGCTGGTGGCTGCAAGTGTTTTCACTCCGTGTAATTATAATTTGTCGCGTAATTAGAATTCATAGCGCGCGGCCGGCGGCGGACCCCGGACCCCCGGCCCCCGGGCCCCCGGCCTTGGCTTCCTGTCCGCTGATCCCGGTAGAGCCGTCGATCCAGCGCCGCTGCACTAATTACTAACCTCATCATCATCGCACAGTAAATTTATTTTGTCGAATGATATTTCGTAATTATCTAAGTCGTCTTCATTTATTACCGTAGCCTTAGATCGCCGAAGGTTGTTCTGGTCCGAATTCACGTATTATGTCATATTCATGAACATGTGACAATAGGTACATCGTTATCCAAAGATGAATAGATGAATGTACCTACTTACTCAAAATAAATATTATAATAGGTAGGTAGGTAGGTACCATCTCAATTACCTAAAGTGAGTGTTTCGTGCCATTTCTCCATTGCTAAAACGTAGTTAGGTAGGTACCTACTTGATTACTAAAAGACGGCGCTCTAAGCTGCTTGAGGCAGACTTGAAGCCAGTGTCGCCTGATCATAATCCCCGTGTATTACAGATTACACTATTTAGCGAGAAGCGGGCGACGGCGGCGCGGCGGCGCGGCGGCGGCGGCGGGCACACGCTGCGGGTTATAAAGTCGGGACGAGGCTCCTTATTGTTTTAATAAAGAGTGCAGTGTGCATGTGCACTGCACTTTGCTCAACTCTGAGTGCTCGTGGAGTGCTCCGTGTATGTATTGTTACCGTTCAGGGCTGACACACACTACCTACTTAGTACCTACTTGTTTTAGCCGGTATACCTATGTCTGTGCGTCAGAGGTTTTGTGCTAGCGGTATTTATTTTCGCGGAGCACCTCTCTATTAGGATGATAAGGTTGTGTGCAATAACTAATTAGTCGTTGAAAAAGTAATACAATAAAGATTTTAAGAATTGTGTATTTTTAAACCCTTACATTACATCTATGGTAACGAACTTAAATGATATTCTAATTAAAAAATACGATAGGTTGGGGGAAAACCCAAGTCGAGTAATCGAATAAAATTTTGAAAAATAAACTGGTTTCTTTACAAAAAATTATACAAAAATCGCTTGAAAAAAAAACTGTTTTAATTGAAATGCTCTAAAGAATCAGCGACAATACTTATTATTTTTTACGAATTACATAGCCAGATTACTGTTTTATTTAAGTAATCGTGTAGTTTTTCTAAAACAAACGTATGTCACGTCACGTGTTCTCCACACGTCACGTGTTCTCCACACGTGGAACACTTTTGTTTTATTGTTAATTGGCTTTAAGTGTGCAATAAAGTATTTTCTATCAAAGCTAGCTTTATTACGAGCACAATGGGCCGCTACTTTATTACGAGCACAATGGGCCGCTACTTTATTACGAGCACAATGGGCCGCTACTTTATTACGAGCACAATGGGCCGCTACTTTATTACGAGCACAATGGGCCGCTACTTTATTACGAGCACAATGGGCCGCTACTTTATTACGAGCACAATGGGCCGCTACTTTATTACGAGCACAATGGGCCGCTACTTTATTACGAGCACAATGGGCCGCTACTTTATTACGAGCACAATGGGCCGCTACTTTAGCGAGCACTCGCCTCTGCTTCAGAGGACTACGGAGTGCACCATACACTGCACAGTCTACAGTAGGTCGGCACTACCATATCATCTATATACCAGCTAAACAATACACTTTGTGGGACGTAAGGCAGTTTTATCCCTTTAGTTAGAGGAACATGTAAGGATTCGTTATGATGAAGGTGTTTACTCGAAAGCTTTGAAAGATTGATAATAAAACTGAAAATACATCATTCGAAGCCAAAGGAAGATGCAATGGCTATGTAGGCACCTGTATAAAACTTGAGAATAAATAAAATCAAGTTGATGTCAAACTAATCAAATCTCGCTCATTCGCCATCACTACGTGGGACGAGCCGTCATGCATCTGACTGAATGAATTTGTTTCATTTCGATTTGTTCAGCACGTCTAGTTATCAGCAGGCGCCCGCCTCAAGCTCCCGATATAATGTGGAGCTGGTTGACATCCAACAGGTGCTTGTTCTTCAGCACGTCTAGTTATCAGCAGGCGCCCGCCTCTAGCTCCAGATATAATGTGGAGCTAGTTGACATCCAACAGGTGCTTGTTCTTCAGCACGTCTAGTTATCAGCAGGCGCCCGCCTCTAGCTCCAGATATAATGTGGAGCTAGTTGACATCCAACAGGTGCTTGTTCTTCAGCACGTCTAGTTATCAGCAGGCACCCGCCTCTAGCTCCAGGTATAATGTGGAGCTAGTTGACATCCAACAGGTGCTTGTTCTTCAGCACGTCTAGTTATCAGCAGGCGCCCGCCTCTAGCTCCAGATATAATGTGGAGCTAGTTGACATCCAACAGGTGCTTGTTCTTCAGCACGTCTAGTTATCAGCAGGCACCCGCCTCTAGCTCCAGGTATAATGTGGAGCTAGTTGACATCCAACAGGTGCTTGTTCTTCAGCACGTCTAGTTATCAGCAGGCACCCGCCTCTAGCTCCAGGTATAATGTGGAGCTAGTTGACATCCAACAGGTGCTTGTTCTTCAGCACGTCTAGTTATCAGCAGGCGCCCGCCTCTAGCTCCAGATATAATGTGGAGCTAGTTGACATCCAACAGGTGCTTGTTCTTCAGCACGTCTAGTTATCAGCAGGCACCCGCCTCTAGCTCCAGGTATAATGTGGAGCTAGTTGACATCCAACAGGTGCTTGTTCTTCAGCACGTCTAGTTATGAGCAGGCGCTCGCCTCCAGCTCCAGATATAATGTGGAGCTAGTTGACATCCAACAGGTGCTTGTTCTTCAGCACGTCTAGTTATCAGCAGGCGCCCGCCTCTAGCTCCAGATATAATGTGGAGCTAGTTGACATCCAACAGGTGCTTGTTCTTCAGCACGTCTAGTTATCAGCAGGCGCCCGCCTCTAGCTCCAGATATAATGTGGAGCAGGCCGGGGTCCTGGCGGCACGAGCAAGTAGCCTTCTAAGTGAACGAGGTTTCGAGTATGAACGTTTTTATAAAGCTTCTAGTTCAAAAGTAAGGAGCTCTTGAGTCTGTTCTGTCCGAGCAACGGGGCAGCGCAAAGCAAATTCTATCCGAGCAACCAAACCAGCTGAGGTTTGGTCTAAAATAAAGAAGTTGTCCCATAACAAAGGCGCCCGCGCCGGTCCCGACGGGATACCTCCGTCTTTTGTTAAATCTTGCGGAAAGGAACTGTGTATACCACTGATAATCATCTTCAATAACTCTCTGCGCGTCTTTCCCTCTGAGTGGAAACAGGCTTACATTACCCCAATCTTTAAATCAGGAAACAAGACACTATGTGAAAAGTATAGACCGATAAGTATACTATCTTGTTTTGGTAAAATATTTGAATCCATTGTGTACGATGTCATTTACTCCTACTTTAAACCTTTTATATCATCTAGACAACATGGTTTCGTCAGGGGTAGATTAACAGTCAGTAACTAACTAGTTTGCAAAAGCTATCTGTGTCAAGCTTCCGCCACTAGGGGTCAGGTAGATTCTGTTTACACAGATTTCCGGAAGGCTTTCGATAAAGTAAATCACAACATTCAGTGTGCAAAGCTTTCGCATTACGGGATCCACGGTAGTCTCTTGCGTTGGGTTAACTCTTATCTGAGCAACAGAAGCCAGTTGGTTACGATTAAAGGTTACACGTCAGCTCCAGTGCGTATACCTTCGGGTATACCACAAGGTTCACACATTCACACCGTTATTATTTATCATGTTTGTTAACGATCTGGCGGAGCGATTACAATGTCCTTCTTTATTATACGCTGATGACATAAAGGTTTATAGAAAAATTTAGACCTTAGATGACTGCTCAGCGGTGCAGAATGATCTCAACATCATAGCTCATTGGTGTTTTGTTAATTGCATGTACCTCAATATTGACAAATGTTTTGTTACCTCATTCTCTGCAAAAACAACAGAAAATAATACAAAATTACTCAATATCTGGCAGTATCCTGTCTCGCACCTCCACTGTAAAAGACCTAGGAATCATTTTCGATGACAAATTAACTTTTAGAGATCACTACTATTATATAACTAACAGAGGCTTCCGTCTGCTTGGATTTATTACCCGAATAACAAAAGGCTTCAAGAAACCTAACAACGTCTTACACCTATACCATACCAGAGTCTTATCCGACCGATCTTGGAATACGGCAGTGTTATTTGGTCACCATACTAAATAATAAATAAATAATGCTGGACAATTCACACAGCATTATCTAGCCCCAAGGTAAGCAGAGCTTGTGTTATGGGTACTAGATAACTGATATACGTAATATTATACATTACATAGATAGATATTTTTTATTATACATAGAAAACACCCAGACCAACGGAACAAATTTCTGCAGATCGTACACAAACTTGTTCCGAGGCGGGGATCGAACCCGCAACCTCTTGCGTCACAGGCAGACTCTCGCCCGCTGCGCCACTGAGGTCGTCATACTATCACATACATGATAATAAAATTGAGAGAATCAAAAAGAAATGTCTAAGACTACTAGCTTTCCGACACAAAATGGGGCGTACACACAACAACTATACTGATAAATTAAAAGCTTTCAAAATGACCTCAATACTCAATCATTTATTGCATTCTATAGGTGTACAATGGTGCTTAAAATCTACGTAGGTATTTAGTTTCACTATAGACCCTGCTGGTGCTGGGCACACTATATATTACGGAGAGAGAGGAGGACGTCATTGTTATTAAGTTAGTTAGGTATATTAGTAGTTTGTATTTTTCTTATTTTTCGTTTAAATATTCGTCAACTGTGTAGTATGCTTTTGTGATTAATAAAAGCTTTAATTGTTTTATAAAGATTTTGTCGTTATTCTCATTTTTCAACACATCCGGTAGTTTATTAAATAATTTAATTGACATTACATAGGGGCTCGATGAGTGAAGTTTAAGTTTTGAATCTGGTCCTATAAGTTTGTGTTTATATCGTAAAGAGCGAGAGGGGTATGTTTCTTCTCGGGTTTTATAGAATTTTTTATGGTTTCTAACGAATTTACACATTTCAAGTATATATATGCAGGGCAGGGTTAGTATCTTTAATTTTTGGAAGTGAGGTTTACAACTGTCTGTTTGATCTATGTTTGCTAAGATGCGTATAAGTTTTTTTTGCTGCGTAAAGACCATTTTTGAATTGGTGCTGTTTCCCCATAGGATGACAGAGTATGATAAGTGGCTATGGGCACAGGCGTAATAGATTGCAAGGGAACTTTTTAGGTCAGTCGTTTTCTTAACTTCGCGGAGGGCGTATGTCAAGCTGGATAATTTGGATTTAATTTTTTGCGTATGTGGGACCCAGTTTAGATGGGTGTCGATCGTCAGGCCTAGCAAGCTAAATTCATTTACTGTTTCAAGTGGTCTATTATTATAAGTGTAGTTGATTTTTAACGCGGATTTTTGGTATGGGTGAAATGTCATTATTTTAGTTTTTAAAAAGTTTATTTCAAGGTTGTGCTCTTTCATCCAGTCTGTGATTTTATTTAGTATTTGGTCAAGTTTATTGGATATAACTATTTTCATCGCGATTACACGTTGTTTGTACTGATATATCGTCGGCGAATAAGACGCAAGGCTCGTCCATTATTTTAGGGAGGTCGTTTATGTAGATCAAAAACAGAAGGCATCCAATAACGCTGCCTTGGGGTATTGACGCGTTTATTATTTTTCTATCAGAGCGTACGTTAGTTATCTCGCATGTACTAAAGTTGTAGTGTTCGATTTCTACGTATTGTTCTCTATCGCGGAGGTAAGATGCGAACCAATTGTGTGCAATACCGCGAATTCCTATACCGTAAAGCTTGTTAAGTAATATTATATTAAACTGGACTTTTTCATATGCTTTGGTCATATCTAGTAGTATTGCTACTGCATATTTTCTGTTGTTCATTTGTTTGTACACTTCTTACGTACGTTACACCTCCCTTAATAATCGCAGAAAACGCATAGATCTTATAAACCTTCATAAAATTTTACATTCTTCCATAGACTGTTCTAGTCTTTTATCCTCTATTGACATTAAACACTTACAAGAACGTTGAGGGTTTACAAAAATAATACATCGTTTTATAGGATGTGTCGTCAGCTAATAATAATGATATAGATATATTTAACTCAAACCTCAATACATTTCGCAAAATTATTTCGACTATACTGAGCAATTATATATAATAAATAACGATACGAATGAATTTTCTATTATATAAAGTTAAAATAATACACAGTAACATTTAATTATTATATTATATTTTAGGTAGATTGTTTTGGCTATGTTTGCAACACTTTTCTAATCTTGTTATGTTAACATCTAGGTCTGCAATCTGGTTCACTACAACTGTAACTCTATTACTTAATGTACCTATAAATCTGATTGTAAACTACTTTGTAAACTTATCACAATAAAAAAATAAAAAAAAACCGGGCAACGCAAAGCCAGTTCTATCCGAGCAACCGGGCAGCGCAAAGCAAGTTCTATCCGAGCAACCGGGCAACGCAAAGCAAGTTCTATCCGAGCAACCGGGCAGCGCAAAGCAAGTTCTATCCGAGCAACCGGGCAGCGCAAAGCAAGTTCTATCCGAGCAACCGGGCAACGCAAAGAAAGTTCTATCCGAGCAACCGGGCAACGCAAACCAAGTTCTATCCGAGCAACCGGGCAGCGCAAAGCAAGTTCTATCCGAGCAACCGGGCAACGCAAAGAAAGTTCTATCCGAGCAACCGGGCAACGCAAACCAAGTTCTATCCGAGCAACCGGGCAGCGCAAAGCAAGTTCTATCCGAGCAACCGGGCAGCGCAAAGCAAGTTCTATCCGAGCAACCGGGCAACGCAAAGCAAGTTCTATCCGAGCAACCGGGCAGCGCAAAGCAAGTTCTATCCGAGCAACCGGGCAGCGCAAAGCAAGTTCTATCCGAGCAACCGGGCAACGCAAAGAAAGTTCTATCCGAGCAACCGGGCAACGCAAACCAAGTTCTATCCGAGCAACCGGGCAGCGCAAAGCAAGTTCTATCCGAGCAACCGGGCAACGCAAAGAAAGTTCTATCCGAGCAACCGGGCAACGCAAACCAAGTTCTATCCGAGCAACCGGGCAGCGCAAAGCAAGTTCTATGCGAGCAACCGGGCAACGCAAAGCAAGTTCAGATGTATTATCAGAGCACTAAGAATGTCAAAAATATAATCATAACAATTACGTACTAGGCATTTTCAGTTTATTGATAAGTATCAGTTTATTGATAAGTATCAGTTTATTGATAGGTATCAGTTTATTGATAAGTATCAGTTTATTGATAAGTAACAGTTTATTGATAAGTATCAGCTTTAGAATTTTGATTGCTAAGTGAATCGTATTTTTGAAATGTTAAGTTCGTGACTTCGCGCGACTTCCCATTCTCCCGATAGCTAAACAAGGCTCTGTGATCGATGCAGCGATGGACTAACCGCCACCCACACGGTTGCCTCATAAAGATCATTGTTTAGCACCATTCTTAATTTAGTTACGGAACCCTAAACCATAAACAGACTTCTTTACGCGTTTCTGATAAATACTTTTTTATACGCGAGGAGTTTACGAGTCGCCATAAAAAAGGTTTCATATTTATCATATGTACCTACGTACCTATGTACCTCGAACATGCATCTTTTTACTGTTCCCTCTTTTATTTAAACTCATATACCTGGAGGTTTATTATTGTTTTTATGATAATTGGCCAGCTGGCCCCTTAACGTTTATATACAGATTAGGTAGTAAATGCTTGATTACCTAAATATTTATTAGTCATCACAATTTGCAGGAATTGTTTTTTTTTGTCTCATTCAGTAATAAAATGACACACAAAATATATTATTATTTCAAGTTAATAGCCGCTGTCCTTACTGATAATATTCAAGAAAGAAGGAGGAGGGCATAGCGACACCATGAGGGTTTCGCTTGGGTTTCGTTACCAAAAAACGTTTGGTTGGATTAATCTAGCTCTATGGTAGGACAGACCTGGTCTATGAAATTCAATAGTAATACAAACAAATGCAGGTAAATATCGAACTAGTCGTATTCTAGTCTCGACTAGTCGCCTAGTCAAGACCAAGACCGGTTTCGAAACCCTGCTTCCTTCCTTTTTGACCTAACCTAACCTCGTCGCAGTTTTTGAAATTTCTGCAGGAAAGGAATAGGGTATCCTAAAAAAAGTCGCCCCCCACCCCATCTAAAAGGTACCTCCCTACTATTTTTCAGTATTTATGAAATGGCAGTTTATAACCGATAATGTAAGGAACTAGGTAGGTATAGTAGGTAGGTACATAATTTATAAATTTGACAATTTTGTATGTTTAAATCCTTCGGTGTGCGAGTAAAACTCGCACTTGATGCATAATATTGTTCTAATTTGACAGCCTCGAATTCACAATGCAAAATCACATTGAATTTCTTTCTTCACGTATAGTTTTGAAGTTAAAAAACTAGAAACACATAATCTGTTTGTATGCAACTCTTTTCTAAAGAAAAATTGTCGAGTCGAGGCGTGCGGCGCGTGCGGGGGGCGCGGGGGGCGCGGGCGTGACACTCGTGACAGGCGAGATGTGGTTACGATCCGCGATTGGGTTTGCATCGGCGATGAGCTCCGTGATTAGAGCGATCAGCGCGCGCCCATCCGCGCCGAGCCGCTGGCTGAGCGCCGCCGGCCGAGCCACCTGCACCGAGCCGATCCACCCAGCAAATAATAAAATAAATAATAATCCTGGGGCACACGTTATCTATAAAGATCTTACAAAACTACTAATAGAGTCCACAGGTGATCGGAATGCTGGTTTTTATTTCGGTCAACGAATTAGCATTGCCATTCAACGTGGCAGGCAATGCTGCCAGCATTCTGGGCACTCTGCCTTCTGGTGACGGCTTAGATTTTTAGTAAATAGATGTAAGTGTAAATATTAGTTGTAATTATTTTTTGCTGTTAAATAAATAAAAGCTTCAATAATAATGCTGGACAATTCACACAGCATTATCTAGCCCCAAGCTAAGTAGAGTTTGTGTTATGGTACCTACTAGATAACCACACTCAGCGTTATCTAGCCCCGAGCTAAGTAGAGTTTGTGTTATGGGTAGGTAGGTACTTGATAACTGATATACATAATACACTACATAGATAGATATTTATTATTAACATAGAAATCTACCAGAACACCCTGAACAAATACCTGCAGTTACATGTCTAGCTAGTATAGTGCGTGTCTAGCTAGTATAGTGCGTGTCTAGCTAGTATAGTGCGTGTCTAGCTAGTATAGTGCGTGTCTAGCTAGTATAGTGCGTGTCTAGCTAGTATAGTGCGTGTCTAGCTAGTATAGTGCGTGTCTAGCTAGTATAGTGCGTGTCTAGCTAGTATAGTGCGTGTCTAGCTAGTATAGTGCGTGTCTAGCTAGTATAGTGCGTGTCTAGCTAGTATAGTGCGTGTCTAGCTAGTATAGTGCGTGTCTAGCTAGTATAGTGCGTGTCTAGCTAGTATAGTGCGTGTCTAGCTAGTATAGTGCGTGTCTAGCTAGTATAGTGCGTGTCTAGCTAGTATAGTGCGTGTCTAGCTAGTATAGTGCGTGTCTAGCTAGTATAGTGCGTGTCTAGCTAGTATAGTGCGTGTCTAGCTAGTATAGTGCGTGTCTAGCTAGTATAGTGCGTGTCTAGCTAGTATAGTGCGTGTCTAGCTAGTATAGTGCGTGTCTAGTCGAAACATTGTAGGTATTCATTTAGTTACAAACATGAATATTCAAGTGAACTGCAGGTGAGGTCACGGAACGCCCCCGTGTTCCGTGAAGGTTACTTTGACACCATCACCTCGCACTCAACTGTCCGACTAGATAAACATTTTTCTCTCGGTATAATTCGAATTTCGTAAACCTTAAACTGATCACCGAGCCCCTGAGGTTGAAAGCTCGTTCCCAGATTAGATCACAATCTACAGGTATGTAGATCGACTTTCAATGTTAGCTCTGTGGTTAGCTCCAAGTCTATTTACAATTCACCTGATGGATGGGACTTAGAACTGAACGAACATCTAGCTAGCTGGATCCGCACAGCAAGCCGCACAGCAAGCCGCACAGCAAGCCGCACAGCAAGCCGCACAGCAAGCCGCACAGCAAGCCGCACAGCAAGCCGCACAGCAAGCCGCACAGCAAGCCGCACAGCAAGCCGCACAGCAAGCCGCACAGCAAGCCGCACAGCAAGCCGCACAGCAAGCCGCACAGTAAGCCGCACACAGCAAGCCGCACACAGCAAGCCGCACAGCAAGCCGCACAGCAAGCCGCACACAGCAGCAGCTGTCTGCTTATGCCATAATATTTATTTTCTACTCCTGTACTTTTCTGTCATTTACAGAGTCACGAACACTAATATAAAGACATAATATAAAATAAGTTTGCAGAAAAGTTTATAGGTACCAGGTATAGGGTATTCCTCATTATCATAAACTCAGATAATAACAGTACGGCACACACAGCTGTGTTGTTATGTCGCCAAAACGATACGGTTAGCAAGCATTGCTGCCAACTTAGGAAAAACATTATTCATAAGAGTGCGCCTAATGCAAAAATCAAGCAAATTGTGTATTTTTAAACCCTTACATCTATGGTAACGAACTTATTTAAGTTCGTTCGTTATCGTATTTTTTAATTAGAATATTTATTCTAATAAAAAATACGATAGGTAGGGGAAAAACCCATAGAAGTCGAGTAATCGAAGAGAATTTTGAAAAATAAACTGTTTTAATTGAAATGCTCTAAAGTATCAGCGACAACACCATATTATTTATTACGAATTACATAGCCAGACTACTGTTTGATTTAAGTAATCGTGTAGTTTTTCTATTTAATGCTTAAATTTTGAATCATTAAAAGAAGCAAAAACTTGATTTTTGCACTGATATTGCTTTACTCTGTCCCGCTCCTATGAACGCGAAATCCTATGCCTATCCTTATCACAATTTTTTGCATTCGGCCCGCTCTTAATATAGCAATATTGGCAAGTTGACATCAATTAAAAACAAAGTTAACCATAGATACACTTTTGTCTCATTTTCATGTTTCCCGAATTCCCGCTCATTTTATAAATTGTTGTTTGACTTTGCGGCCGGTTTGCTATAATAGTTGGTGCTTCTAAAAAGTAATAAAAATGGATGAAGAAGAAAATATTGCTTCTACACCAGAAGAAATATTTGCGACAGCCCAAGCAAGCAGTGACCGAAAATTTGTTGCCAACTAAATCTCGGCCGTGTAGTGCCGGCATAAGCCGGCACTACACGACGTGGTTGCTATTCTATAAAGAATAGCAACAACCCCAACCTTTATTTCTGATATCTGTGACCCCAACTCTTCCCATGGGTGTCGTAGGAGGCGACTAAGGGACACAAACCAACAACAACAGGTGGGCAACAGCACTTCCTGAAGAACAATTGTTCTTCATAAATACACCACTAAACTGCGACCCCAAACCCGCATGCCCAGCGTGGGGATTATGGGCATTACCCCCCAATGGTACGACGCAACAAAAAATGGACCCCAGTTCCCGGCCGCCTCGCTATTCCTGGCCATGGCACCGGCCATGGTAACGACGGAGCAGGGGGTGCTAGGAATCACCGGGCTACCTCAAGCTGCCACCAACAACTGACCCTGGCAACGTACAACGGACGCACTCTGAGGCTTGACCAACATCTAGCGCAGTTAGAAGTGGAGTTAGAGAACATCAAATGGCATGTTCTGGGGTTATGTGAAGTCCGAAGAGAGGGGGAGGACAGCGTAACTCGACTCGGGCCATCTTCTCTACATTCGCGAGGGTGATAAAACATCCTAGGGTGGCGTAGGTTTCCTCGTCAATAAGGCTCTCTCTAACAATGTCCAAGAAATCTCCAGTCGACCAGGGTAGCGTACCTGATCCTTCGGCTATCCGAACGGTATAGCATGAAGGTTATTCAGGTCTACGCACTGATCTCGGCACACTCGGATGATGAAGTGGAGGATATGTATGAAGACATATCCAAAGCCTTGCATAAGACCACTAAGGGTTATGTTATGGGGGACTTTAACGGCAAGGTGGGAACCCAGAATGGCAACGAATCCCGAATAGGCCCGCATGGTTATGGAATTAGGAATCACAGGGGGCAAATGCTTGACAACTTCCTTGAGAAAGAGGGGCTGCTCTTAATGAACTCCTTCTTTAAGAAGCAGCTTCAAAGGAAGTGGACATGGCGAAGCCTAAAAACTGTTACTAAAAATGAGATCGACTTCATCATGACGGATAGCAAGCACATATTCAGAGATGTCTCAGTAATCAACAGGTTCAATACCGGATCTGATCACCGACTTCTCCAAGGCTCTCTGAATATTAACTTGAAGCTTGAAAGAAACCGTCTGATGAAGTCCACGCTCCGACCTAACCTAACCCAATCCAAATCATGGCGGGCACTGAGAAGTTTCAGCAGCTTCTCAGGAATAGATTTGTTGCCTTGGAACCCACTGATGACGCTGATGAGACCCTACACAATCTGGTCGCTAGGCATAGTATTATATTATCTGTGACTAGGCTCAGTTTCCATACTGTCCATATGGTATACTGTAATAATACCATTAAACAGAAGTCAGTTTAATTAGCACCCATTTTCAGACAATCTAAGTGTGAGCTGAACCACAATGAGGACACAAACGGCTTAGCAACCTACAAAAAGAAGGTGGCGGTGGCGCCATTCCCAACACATTCCACACTTCATAAATCATAAACAGTGTTTACAAATTGAGTCTAAGTCAAATACAATACCAGCCTCCTGCACAACACAATACACCACTACACAACACAACACACCACTACACAACACAACACACCACTACACAACACAACTTCAGACTAATGTTTAGTTACATAAGATTGATGGTTCATTCGACCTACACTATTGTGAGTGACACCCCTTGGAAGGCGTGAGCTCGCCGATTGAAGAGTTAAGTAACTCGCCGAAGTAGCAGACAGCACACCACTAAGTTAGTTGTGAACATCCTTCATCGAGTGCTGAATAAACACGCCTTCAGCCTGAACACACCTGCCTGCCGTTTGTGGCCGAAGCCCAGGTAATAGAACCGCTTCGCATATTTCATAACCAAACGTTCTGCAGGAACCCGGATAATTGGACTCTAGAGTGACAATGCATTTGTTAGCTAAATAAATATATAAATAATGCTGGACAATTTACACAGCATTATCTAGCCCCAAGCTAAGCAGGGCTTGTGTTATGGGTACTGATATACACAATATAATTTATATAATACAATACATCGATAGATATTTTTTTTATTATATAATATAGAAAACGACCAAACACCCTGTTCCGAGGCAGGAATCGAACACGCAACCTTCTGCGTCGCAGGCAGACCTTCGCCCACCGCGCCACATCGGTCGTCAACTAACTGACTAAGCTGACAACTAACATCCAACAGTTATCTTGGGGCTAGAAGATAACAGAGCAAATAATAATAATAATTTAAAAAAAAATATCTGATCGTCTGGTCGAAGCAACGCGTGACCCGAGAGCCGGCGAGTGTCTGGGGCAGAGCCGGCGAGTGTCTGGGGCAGAGTGTCAGTCAATAAACTCGCTGTTCGAAGCAACGCGTGACCCGAGAGCCGGCGAGTGTCTGGGGCAGAGTGTCAGTCAATAAACTCGCTGTTCGAAGCAACGCGTGACCCGAGAGCCGGCGAGTGTCTGGGGCAGAGCCGGCGAGTGTCTGGGGCAGAGTGTCAGTCAATAAACTCGCTGTTCGAAGCAACGCGTGACCCGAGAGCCGGCGAGTGTCTGGGGCAGAGTGTCAGTCAATAAACTCGCTGGTCGAAGCAACGCGTGACCCGAGAGCCGGCGAGTGTCTGGGGCAGAGTGTCAGTCAATAAACTCGCTGTTCGAAGCAACGCGTGACCCGAGAGCCGGCGAGTGTCTGGGGCAGAGTGTCAGTCAATAAACTCGCTGGTCGAAGCAACGCGTGACCCGAGAGCCGGCGAGTGTCTGGGGCAGAGTGTCAGTCAATAAACTCGCTGTTCGAAGCAACGCGTGACCCGAGAGCCGGCGAGTGTCTGGGGCAGAGTGTCAGTCAATAAACTCGCTGGTCGAAGCAACGCGTGACCCGAGAGCCGGCGAGTGTCTGGGGCAGAGCCGGCGAGTGTCTGGGGCAGAGTGTCAGTCAATAAACTCGCTGTTCGAAGCAACGCGTGACCCGAGAGCCGGCGAGTGTCTGGGGCAGAGTGTCAGTCAATAAACTCGCTGTTCGAAGCAACGCGTGACCCGAGAGCCGGCGAGTGTCTGGGGCAGAGTGTCAGTCAATAAACTCGCTGGTCGAAGCAACGCGTGACCCGAGAGCCGGCGAGTGTCTGGGGCAGAGTGTCAGTCAATAAACTCGCTGTGCCCACAACTAGGCTACACAATATTAATGTATCTTTTAAAGGACAATGTCATCATCATCATCATCATCAAACAAAACTCCAAGTGAGTTGCAAAAATTATCAATAAATAAATTCAAACAAATTGTCAAACATATCCTTTGTAAAAAGGCTTACTATAAAATATCAGATTATAGCTAGACGATAAAAAAGCTTGGGACGAGTTTTGCTCCAACTCGAAAACTAAAATTCTAACAAGGTAAAGGTTTCTTGTTCGCTTCTTTACTTTACTTTAAAATGATTGAAGTGGACAAAAAATCAAAGTGGTAACTTTATTTCCTAGTGTTACTTAGGTAATCTGAGTTTTTGTGACGTGTCCAAGAGTCCTGTAAAGGAAATAAAGGAAATCAAGCACTTAGAATTTTTAATTTTAGGGTTTCAAAGATCGGTTTTGAAACCCTTATGGTCTCGGTCTGTCCGTCCCCGCTCTTTCTTGAATATCTCAGTAACTACTGCAGCTGTTAACTTGAAATAATGATACATTTCGTGCGTGCATTTCATGAAAAAAATATGTAAATAAATGAAAAATGAAAATGAATATTTTCAGTAAGTACAAAATAAATTATGATGTTGAAATTTCAAAAGAGACCTAGGAAGGCAAATGGGATATCAAACGTAAGGTATTGTTTTGTACATTTAAAAACACTTTTTGAAAATTCTGTACGTTTCATACTTTTTGAAATATTTCAAAAAAAGACGAAAAATTGACCATTACCCCCCCCCCCCCCCCCCCCTATCTCCGAAGATTGCAGACCGATCCATGTACAATGTATTAGGCGTTTGTAGATAACAATCTATATTTTACAGGAAAAATATAGAGAAATCTGTAAAAATGATCATTTTTGAAAAAAAAAAAACATTGAGAATTGTCGGCAAGGGGGATTTTTTTTATCGGTAGCCCACCTACCTATTGGTTTATCAAATGAAAGGCATTGTTAATTTTAAAACAGTTTTCGAAATTGCTGTAGGTTTCATACTTTTCAAAATATTGTTACGCCGCGCCGGTGGATTAGACCATAAACTTCAGACGGCAATTTCAGTGCTTTAAAAGCGTTTTCAGCAGGCTGAAAAGTCATTTCAGACCGTTTCAGGAGTAGCTCTATCACATACTGGAAAATCAAAAATTCACCCATGTTGCCGTCGTTTTCAGGCGCCTGAAACATGTTTTCAGTCCGTTTCAGACCACCCTCTATCCGATGACGCAATAACCTGAAAACCCGTTTTCAGGTTTTTTCAGGACCACTTATGGGCCTTTGAAGAACTTTTCAGTATATGGCGAAATTTGAAATAGGGGTGAAAAAGAGATAGCTAGATAGATAGAAAGAGATAGCCATACTTAGAACATTCGAGACGTCACCAGTGACAAGGACAGCACCATTAGAAAGAGACAGCTATACTCAGAACATTCGAGACGTCATCAGTGACAAAGATAGCACCATCAGAAAGAGATAGCTATACTCAGAACATTCGGGAAAGTTCGTGATGTGTCCTTTAGATACAGTAATGGACGAGAATGTTTGAGTCGAGAAAGTTCTTCTGAGTATAAAAGGCAGCTGACGACGGCCAGCACGGGGTTAGTGCAGTTTTAACCGCGACAGAGTTAGTTCAGTTCGAAGTGCGATACAGTTAGTACAGTTTTAACCGTGATACAGTTCAGTTCGAAGTGCGACACAGTGAGTTCAGTTTTAACCGCGATACAGTGAGTTGTGTAGTGAGTGTGATACAGTGCGTTCAAAGTGATACTCGGAGCGAAGGATTGTATAAGTGCTTAGTGGATTTTTCAAGTACAGTTTGTGTTATTTCTGTGTTAAATTTGTAGTAAAGTGTTGGTTTTAATTAGTGGATTAATTAGAGCATTTTTCTATTAAACCCGAACCCCACGCTCGTAACAATATTGCCATTCGAAAAAAGACGGAAAATTGATTGTCCAAATAATTGGCAAATGTTTGAAACCCTCGGCGCGCGAGTTTACTCGCACTTGACGGATCTTGTTTAATTCTGGCACAGCGCATCAGCATTGCCATACAGCGCGGGGCAATGCAGCCAGCGTCTTGGGCACGCGCGCGACTTGTATTGATATGGATCAGTTGAGCTACCTTTTATAATAAAAAATAATATCTGTCGTTGTATTGTATTATATTTTATATCTCAGTTATTCATAACACAAGCTCTGCTTTGCTTGGGGCTATTATAATGCTGTGTGAATTGTCCAGCAGTCCAGATGAAATTTACGTATTGTTGTATAAATGTACGTATTGTTGTATAAATGTACGTATTGTTGTATAAATGTACGTATTGTTGTATAAATGTACGTATTGTTGTATAAATGTACGTATTGTTGTATAAATGTACGTATTGTTGTATAAATGTACGTATTGTTGTATAAATGTACGTATTGTTGTATAAATGTACGTATTGTTGTATAAATGCTCTTGGAATGTTCTTATTCAGTAACACCAAAAAGTCTAGTACTTTAAGTAAGATGACGATTGTTGTACCTACTGGCTGAACAAGTTAAAAAGAAAAATTAATATTATCCTATATACGATCGCTATGTTACGCTTTAATGACGTACTTTTTATTTCAAACAAAATAACTCTCCAAGATCGCTTCTAAAACCGATAAAAATACGTTTAGAAAAAGTAGCATCTCATTGGAACTGTCCATAATAGGGAATGCTGTTTGTTATCAGGACACCCGTGTATCAGGACACCCGTGTATCAGGACACCCGTGTATCAGGACACCCGTGTATCAGGACACCCGTGTATCAGGACACCCGTGTATCAGGACACCCGTGTATCAGGACACCCGTGTATCAGGACACCCGTGTATCAGGACACCCGTGTATCAGGACACCCGTGTATCAGGACCGGCAGCACCGCAGCTACATACAAATACTAAAAAAGAACTATTTCCCCTCCATTAGAAGTTGATAGCGCCGCTATCGGCAACAAATCCTCCGCAACGGCTCCTAATGACTTTTGTTCGGAACCGATTCCCTTTGTTCAACAAAATACGCCGGAGCAGGTGTTAACTAGTTTGATTACCTGGCTCTGGTCGTTTCCGACGCGACGCGGCTGCGTTGCCCGTAGACCTGGTTGTTGCGGTGCTTGTCTAGACTACCACCGATAATTACCTCTCGCTCGACAGCTCGGACAGCAGGTCGTGTGACGGATCTCACTCACGTCATATGGAAATATGCTGAGTTCAATGGCTACTCCATCAACTCCATGGATCTACTAACAAACTAGGGAGGTATCAAACATTACCCAGAGTTTCGTTTACATAACGATAATAGCAAAGTCCGCTTGCCTGGAACAGTTAATTTGGCCTCAGATTAAACGCTGTTTCTATGAGTGCACGGTGCTGCCCGCTCCGGGCTCCATTACTGGCGCGCGCCCGCCGCGGGCTCCGGGGCGCGCGCCCGCGGCGGGCTCCGGGGCGCGCGCCCTGCGACATCATTATAACTCGGTGACACGCACCCTCTCGACAAATTGGATACATTCACAGAATAAGATATTGCACAATACTTATTGTCTGAAAGTGAATAGGACCATCTCAAATGAAAATCACAAACGAAATGAAGACAAGATGTTCAAGTGATAAAGTCGCGTGAGTATTATATATACATATGTATATGCGAGTCATTCATATTTACTTGCACTTGGAATTGAAGTTTCTACGGCGTAAATAATTATTATTGAGTATGTTTTTTTTTAATAAATTATTCATTGTCGCGTCGTCCATGAGATAAAAGTCAATAAGGCTATTATTAGGGGAGGCCTCCGTTCAGCAAGGGACCATTATGGGCTGTTGAGGAGGAGCGGGTGTAGTGTCGCGTCTTACCGTTGAGGAGGAGCGGGTGTAGTGTCGCGTCTTACCGTTGAGGAGGAGCGGGTGTAGTGTCGCGTCTTACCGTTGAGAAGGAGCGGGTGTAGTGTCGCGTCTTACCGTTGTTGAGGAGGAGCGGGTGTAGTGTCGCGTCTTACCGTTGTTGAGGAGGAGCGGGTGTAGTGTCGCATCTTACCGTTGTTGAGGAGGAGCGGGTTTAGTGTCGCGTCTTACCGTTGTTGAGAAGGAGCGGGTGTAGTGTCGCGTCTTACCGTTGTTGAGGAGGAGCGGGTGTAGTGTCGCGTCTTACCGTTGTTGAGGAGGAGCGGGTGTAGTGTCGCGTCTTACCGTTGTTGAGGAGGAGCGGGTTTAGTGTCGCGTCTTACCGTTGCTGAGGAGGAGCGGGTGTAGTGTCGCGTCTTGCCGTTGTTGAGGAGGAGCGGGTGTAGTGTCGCGTCTTACCGTTGTTGAGGAGGAGCGGGTGTAGTGTCGCGTCTTACCGTTGAGGAGGAGCGGGTGTAGTGTCTTACCAATTCCGCTTGCTAACATCACAGATAGCAAACCATGAATAGTAAGTAATGAACTGAACTAATTCTCACAAACGAAGTGTGAAGGTCGAGGAGCCGCAGCAGCCTCGAGCGGTTGCGCCCGAATAGCGTTCGTAATGGAGTTAGCCTGTGCCGTCGGGCAACACACTTGCCCGACGGCACAGACTCTTTAATAAATACTATACAAGTTTTGTGAGTTTCAGTCCCAGGCCTGCAAGGGTCTTATATAAGACTACATCTACTTTCGTCAGATAAAACATTAACACTGATAGGTATGCAATCAAGTATATTTTTTAAATAGGGACTAAAACACTCATTATAGACGAGGGTATTTATACTATTATATTGATTATGACCAGATCAAGTTATACTCGGTGGTTTTGGCCCTTTTATCTTGGGAGGCCGACATTTTAACGTGTTCTAGTTATATTCATTTACTAATATTGGCATGTACTCACACAGCCAGCCCAGGAGGAAGGTTCATGTACTCACACAGCCAGCCCAGGAGGAAGGTTCATGTACTCACACAGCCAGCCCAGGAGGAAGGTTCATGTACTCACACAGCCAGCCCAGGAGGAAGGTTCATGTACTCACACAGCCAGCCCAGGAGGAAGGTTCATGTACTCACACAGCCAGCTCAGGAGGAAGGTTCATGTACTCACACAGCCAGCCCAGGAGGAAGGTTCATGTACTCACACAGCCAGCCCAGGAGGAAGGTTCATGTACTCACACAGCCAGCCCAGGAGGAAGGTTCATGTACTCACACAGCCAGCCCAGGAGGAAGGTTCATGTACTCACACAGCCAGCTCAGGAGGAAGGTTCATGTACTCACACAGCCAGCCCAAGAGGAAGGTTCATGTACTCACACAGCCAGCCCAGGAGGAAGGTTCATGTACTCACACAGCCAGCCCAGGGGGAAGGTTCATGTACTCACACAGCCAGCTCAGGGGGAAGGTTCATGTACTCACACAGCCAGCTCAGGAGGAAGGTTCATGTACTCACACAGCCAGCCCAGGAGGAAGGTTCATGTACTCACACAGCCAGCTCAGGAGGAAGGTTCATGTACTCACACAGCCAGACCAAGAGGAAGGTTCATGTACTCACACAGCCAGCCCAGGAGGAAGGTTCATGTACTCACACAGCCAGCTCAGGAGGAAGGTTCATGTACTCACACAGCCAGCCCAGGAGGAAGGTTCATGTACTCACACAGCCAGCCCAGGAGGAAGGTTCATGTACTCACACAGCCAGCCCAGGAGGAAGGTTCATGTACTCACACAGCCAGCCCAGGAGGAAGGTTCGCGTATGCAACAACAGTGGCCCTCCCTTTCCTAATCATAAGACAACAACACAAAAGTCTGTTAATTGTGAATCATTCATTGTGATATGTTATGCCTTGATAATTCGTAACGCGATAAACTAAACTAATACAAAAATAAAATATGTTGAAAATCATGATGACAGATAAACAATTAATTATTCACATTTCAAGCAAAAGCGGTGCAACACCAAACTGTCGCGGTCGCCACCCTAGTTAGTCTAGCTTACCTAGTTAGTCTAGCTTACCTAGTTAGTCTAGCTTACCTAGTTAGTCTAGCTTACCTAGTTAGTCTAGCTTACCTAGTTAGTCTAGCTTACCTAGTTAGTCTAGCTTACCTAGTTAGTCTAGCTTACCTAGTTAGTCTAGCTTACCTAGTTAGTCTAGCTTACCTAGTTAGTCTAGCTTACCTAGTTAGTCTAGCTTACCTAGTTAGTCTAGCTTACCTAGTTAGTCTAGCTTACCTAGTTAGTCTAGCTTACCTAGTTAGTCTAGCTTACCTAGTTAGTCTAGCTTACCTAGTTAGTCTAGCTTACCTAGTTAGTCTAGCTTACCTAGTTAGTCTAGCTTACCTAGTTAGTCTAGCTTACCTAGTTAGTCTAGCTTACCTAGTTAGTCTAGCTTACCTAGTTAGTCTAGCTTACCTAGTTAGTCTAGCTTACCTAGTTAGTCTAGCTTACCTAGTTAGTCTAGCTTACCTAGTTAGTCTAGCTTACCTAGTTAGTCTAGCTTACCTAGTTAGTCTAGCTTACCTAGTTAGTCTAGCTTACCTAGTTAGTCTAGCTTACCTAGTTAGTCTAGCTTACCTAGTTAGTCTAGCTTACCTAGTTAGTCTAGCTTACCTAGTTAGTCTAGCTTACCTAGTTAGTCTAGCTTACCTAGTTAGTCTAGCTTACCTAGTTAGTCTAGCTTACCTAGTTAGTCTAGCTTACCTAGTTAGTCTAGCTTACCTAGTTAGTCTAGCTTACCTAGTTAGTCTAGCTTACCTAGTTAGTCTAGCTTACCTAGTTAGTCTAGCTTACCTAGTTAGTCTAGCTTACCTAGTTAGTCTAGCTTACCTAGTTAGTCTAGCTTACCTAGTTAGTCTAGCTTACCTAGTTAGTCTAGCTTACCTAGTTAGTCTAGCTTACCTAGTTAGTCTAGCTTACCTAAGTGAATATAACACTATTTAAAAGCAATTTTGCAACGACATACGAGATCAAATAATGTTCAGTTATTAGTTAGAGCGCATTTCTTTTCAAAAACGTCAATATTCGACCAAAAGTCTATGTAAAGTTTATTTCCATCAGTCTTTTTCTTTGGCGCTTTCAACTTCGCGATAATGCCCTCTAATAGCACGTGTGATATGATTGTATTCACGATTCTATCATTACTTCTCTCCTTTTTGTATCGCGAGCGCTTTCTTGACGGTGATATTCTGGTCGAAGTTCAGGTTTTTCTTATAATTTTCAACCATATTTTTTGTGCGAAGCAGACTCTTTGGGTGAGTCTTCTGTCATTTTAGCTGATGTATCTATAAACAAGCAGAATAATATGTACTTGCATACACAAATAACTATAAACAAGCAGAATAATATGTACTTGCATACACAAATAACTATTAACAAGCAGAATAATATGTACTTGCATACAACAATATAAACAATATGTTTGTTATCAGTCATATACCTACAGAATTATTTTATTATTAAAGGCATGTTAAAACAATGCCCAAAGGTAGGTTGTCAAAGAATTACATACACCCAGGATTATAAACATCAATCGCGGGTGCAACCAATTTCAATGACCAAATATTTTAATTCGACTAACTACACTCTTAAAATTGATTGTTTTATGTTTTCAAAATAACTACAAGTACACATTTTTTACATTTTTGGCACTAATGAAGAAATAAATAATACCTTCAATCTCAGCGGGTGAAACATAACCTCAAACACGTGGTGACAGCTGATTCGCGCAAATGTGGCCTGGTGTGATTTAGCAGTTTCTACCAATTTTTCGACAAGTAATATTATAAAACGAGCCATTTTTTTTAAGTACCTAATTAAAAAAAAATCTTATTTGCAATGATATCAAAAAAGAAACAAAGAATGTGATTTAAAAATCAAAGTCAAGAATCGTCTTTAGCGGAATCGCTCATTTGTAAACAAATAGGTATTCCAGAGTTTTCGCGCTGATTGATACCAACGTCTTGTGTGTCTTCTTTACACCACGGTACCTATGTTATTATCAAGTAACGCGCAACACAAAGATACTACCCACCAACGCATTCTACCAACGAGGAAGAATCACCATACAAAACGGTCAACAATAACGTAACAATAATAAGTTCCATTTTCGCACATAAAATCAAAATTAATTGTAAATGGAACACCAAAAAGTCGAGTCTTTATCATGTCATTTTAGTCGTGTAAGAAGACGCATGTCTTGCTGACGATTTCAGACCAAAAAATATAATATTATAAAAAATTAATAAGCAAAAGTACTTTTACTCCGAAGGGCGTTTTCTTGAGTTTTGCGCTTGCTAAGCCACGGTATAATGACACTCTTTTTGAGCAAGAGAAGTGAAAAATTGTTTTCACTTATCTTGCTCAAAAATGTGCGTCCATATAGCGTTGCTTAGCGGGCGTAAAATTCGCCCCCAGACGTAGTACAACAGGGTTAGAATAATTATAGTGGCAGTGTGTATTAACTTAAATACCTCTCGCTCCCACGCTTTGTTAGTCTATTGAAAGTAGTGAAAATATTCTATGTCTTTGGGTACACCCCAAAGTACTAAGGAGATAAACGAATACATAGATAAGTGACTTATAGTCCCAATGTGATCGTCTAGAATCGTCTAGTGGTAGGACACCCTACTAGTTCTAGTGTTATAGTAACTCGATGTTCTTTTGGATCCTTAGTTAGTTAGTTACAATCGAACTATCTACAAAACACGCTAATTCTAATGAGTAGCTAAGACTGACAAAACATGAACCTCCATTGACACAGTCGAGTAAAATAACTTTAAATCTCACTCTCGCACACCGAAGTGTTACGATGGTAAGGATGAGCACCGCCTCCGCTCAACATCTGTGTTCTTCGTCAACCAACGGGACAGACCTCCAGCGTCAAGTAACTCTGCACGCTGGATAACCTTGCCAGTTACTTTATATTTATAACATTGGAACGTATCACAAGTGCCTGTCATGTCTAAATCACATTATATTTAGACTTAGAAATGAAAATAATAATGTATTGGTTTATTTATATTGCGTGTACAAAATTCAAACACTAATTGATAATGAATAAATAAATGAAAAAACCGTACTAGTGTTAGTGTTAGTAGTTTCCACTTCTTCCACTAGTGGTCAAAAAATTGAAGTGGACAAAATCAATAACACCTTTATTTCATATAATATATGATAATAATGACTATTTATAAACCTGTTTATAGTATTAAATTTGACTTGTCTAAGTGCTTGTTTTGTAAGCTTAAAGAAATAAACGTTATTGAATTATGAATGACATATTATGTATGGGGGCGAAAGGGCATAATCTTTTATCAACCTAAGCGAGCCTCACTGTCTTCTGTCTTTCAATCTACGTTGATACTTTATTTGAAACACATTCAAAAAAGAAGTTACTTTGTGATATTTAATTTAAACTATTCAGAGAATAAGCTACTTTATACAATATATACAAATTCTTTCAGACAGCAACTCTCTAACCAAAGAGCTAATGAAGTCAGTAATCTACTAAACCCTTACATTTCTAATGAAGTCAGTAATCTACTAAACCCTTACATTACTAATGAAGTCAGTAATCTACTAAACCCTTACATTACTTGACCAGAGCAGTAATAAATGTTCCAATTTATCTGCGGAATCAAACACTTCTCAACTGGTGAAGTTTTCTTTAGGAGAGTCAAGAGCAACCCTCATATGAGACCATTCGTCTCCTATAAGAGTCAAGAGCAACCCTTATAGGAGACCATTCGTCTCCTATAAGAGTCAAGAGCAACCCTCATAGGAGACCATTCGTCTCCTATAAGAGTCAAGAGCAACCCTTATAGGAGACCATTCGTCTCCTATAAGAGTCAAGAGCAACCCTCATAGGAGACCATTCGTCTCCTATAAGAGTCACGAGCAACCCTCATAGGAGACCATTCGTCTCCTATAAGAGTCAAGAGCAACCCTCATAGGAGACCATTCGTCTCCTATAAGAGTCAAGAGCAACCCTCATAGGAGACCATTCGTCTCCTATAAGAGTCAAGAGCAACCCTTATAGGAGACCATTCGTCTCCTATAAGAGTCAAGAGCAACCCTTATAGGAGACCATTCGTCTCCTATAAGAGTCAAGAGCAACCCTTATAGGAGACCATTCGTCTCCTATAAGAGTCAAGAGCAACCCTCATAGGAGACCATTCGTCTCCTATAAGAGTCAAGAGCAACCCTCATAGGAGACCATTCGTCTCCTATAAGAGTCAAGAGCAACCCTCATAGGAGACCATTTGTCTCCTATAAGAGTCAAGAGCAACCCTCATAGGAGACCATTTGTCTCCTATAAGAGTCAAGAGCAACCCTCATAGGAGACCATTTGTCTCCTATAAGAGTCAAGAGCAACCCTTATAATAATAATAATAATTCAATTTATTTATTCAGACAATTACAGTCCAATTTGTTAGTAGGCTTATAACTAGGGGTTAGTACTTAAATTTAATTAATGAATTTGGCCTTAGGACCATTTTATAAATTATGGGACAGTCAAATTTTGCAGCTATCGCGGTTAGGATGCTGTTGCTGCTCCCGCGGGTCCTGCTGAGCAATGAGGCCGACTTCTTTCGCCAGATGGCATCGAAGGTGTCAGTGCGTGCCTGGGCGAACATGGCCGAGGCACTGCAGTATCGCGGTAGTCGCAACAGCAACCTAAATGCGTTATTGTATTGGACCCGCAAAGCATTGTAAGCCTTTTGGGTATAGTTGACCCACAGACTCGCTGAGTAAATTGATGTACAGTATGCTCTGAATAAGGTTACCTTCACTGCATCTGTACATCGTGCGAATCTGCGGGCCAGCATATTCGTCCTGATTGACAATGCTCTGCGTGCCCTCTCCATATCATCGTCGTCCTTTAGGTCTTCAGTCACCAAGTGTCTCAGGTACTTAAAGTTAACCACTCTTCTCAGAGGCACGCCATTTAATGTTACCGGTGGAACGAATACGGGACACTTGGTGCCGGATTTGAAGATCATGAACTCCGACTTTTTTACATTATATTATTATGTAAGTCCATGTGACGCAGCATAGGACTCACATACAGCCAGAAGCTTTCGGAGAGCACTGATTGAGGGAGCCAGCAGCACCATGTCATCGGCATAGCTAAGGTTGCTTACACATACCCCATTAACGTGGCAGCCCACAGGCATGCTGCTGAGTCTCTCAATCAGCGCGTTCACGTACAGGCAGAAGAGGGAGGGTGAGCTCAACCCCCCCTGCCGCACCCCGCATTCCTGCCCGTATGAGTCCGATTGCTCGCCTGCCCACCTCACTCGGTTTCGCTGGTTCAGGTACCAGTACCTGAATAGCGACACCAGCTCGAAAGGAAGCCCCGCTTCGTTCAACTTATCCCAGAGTACATCATACGACACCATATCGAAGGCTTTCGAGAGGTCCAGGAAACAGGCATACACAGGTGTCTGCCTGTCCGTGTAGTACTTAACAGTGTGCTTTAAGCTAAGTATGGCTGTTTAGGTTGAAAGTCCAGAACGAAACCCAAATTGAGCATCGTTCAACCGCAATTGCTTGTTTAGGTGAGAATTGAGCACACTGTCAAGCACCTTGGCCACAATTGAAGCCAACCCTTATAGAAGACCATTCGTCTCCTATAAGAGTTGCTCTTGCTTGACACTCCTAAAGTAAGAGCTATAGTAGAAGGCTTCCCTAGATCCTTAAGATTTCAAGCTTTACAATAACTGTTAGGCCAAAACAAAAATACAAATATTTATTAAGGATATTTATTAAGGACGGAACATTGTATAGGGTACAAATGTGGGCTGACTACCGCAAAATTTATAAACTGTGTAGCAGAGTCAGCGCCCTCCTCCGCGAACATAATAATTAGGACGCTTCGTCTTAATATAAATGAACTACTTTAGTATAATTTTATTATACAATACAAAAAACAATAAAATATATAATAGCCCTGGATTCATCCGACGAACTCGCATCAAGGATTCATCCATCGGCAGGTGACTACCGCACCAAATCAAATATCAATACCGTTTATTTCTTTAAGCTTACAAAATAAGCACTTAGACAAGTCAAATTTTTACTATAAACAGGTTTATAAATAGTCATTATTATCAAATAAGAAATATGATGTTATTGATTTTATTCGCTTCAATTTTTTGTCCACTAGTGGAAGAAGCGAAAAAGAAACCACTAGTAAGTTTTATAAATCTTAAAATTAATACATTACTTATCTCAGTCTAAATATAATCTAATTTGTATATAACTCAATATTTATATGAAACTAACTAAGCTTAACATTATATCCCTTATATACCATTGTCGGTGTGGAACTGAGCGACATCTGGCCAAGCATTTACATCATTGATGTAATCATCTATGGAGTAATAGGCTTTCTTTATTAGATTTCGTTTTATGTACTGTTTAAATTTACGAATAGGGAGCTTAGTTGCTTCAGATGGAAGCTTGTTATAGAAGCGTACGCAATTTCCCATAAATGATTTCCCTACCTTTCGTAATCTATATGATGGCATGTGCAGATTGTTCTTGTTTCTTGTATTTACTTTGTGAACATCACATTTTTTTAAAAAGCTATCTTTGTTTTTGTGCGTATACATTAGATTTTCATATAGGTATGTATTGCGATATTACTGTCAAAATATTTATGTCTTTAAATAATTCCCTCAGAGTGGCGTGGCTTTAATTTATAAATTGCGCGTACAGCCCTTTTTTGGAGAACAAAGATAGTCTGAATGTCGGCTGCCCGTCCCCAAAGCAAAATACCATAAGACATGATACTATGGAAGTAACTGAAATAAACTAACCTAGCTGTATCTTCATCGGTAATATATCTAATTGTTCGAACCGCATATGCTGTTGAACTAAGTTTGCCTGCGAGAGCATCAATTTGCGGTCTCCATTGAAGAGAGGAATCAATATGTAACCCTAGGAAAACCGTTGAGTCGACAAGGTCAACGATCTCATTCTTTAGCATTATCTTAGTTGGGAGTTCTCTTACATTTGGTAACATGAATTTTATGCATTTGGTTTTTTTAGCATTTAGTAAGAGGTTGTTGGAGGTGAACCAATCTAGTATTTGTGAAAGCGAGTTATTTACATCGTCATAATTACATTTATTTCTGTCAACTTTAAAAATCAATGAAGTATCATCAGCAAATAACACTATATCACAGAGATCTTTTGCAAAAAAAGGGAGATCATTTACATAAACTAAAAATAAAAAGGGACCTAATATTGATCCTTGTGGAACTCCCAATTCAATTTTTGAGCCCCGAGATCTTTCTTTACCAATATCTACTTTTTGAACTCGACCAGATAAATAAGATTGCATAAGGTCCAGTGCCTTGTTATCAATACCGTAATGTTTCAATTTTCCAATTAGTGTACAATGATCTACACAATCAAAAGCCTTAGAAAGGTCGCAAAATATACCGATGGCGTTTTTCGCCTTATCCCAGGCATACAATATATGCTTTAATAGAGCTGTACCAGCATCGGTTGTCGATCTACCCTTGGTGAAGCCAAATTGATTTTTATGAAGTAGTCTATTAAGGTTAAAGTGAGAGGACAACTGAGTAAGGATAATCTTTTCAAAAATTCATTGTGGGAAGTATTGAAATTGGCCTGTAGTTGGCTGGATCAGTGTGACTACCAGATTTATAAAGAGGTACCAATTTACTATATTTCATGAGATCAGGAAAAACTCCTGTGTCAACACAACTATTGAAAATGTAGGCCAAACAAGGAGCAACTTCCTTAATAATTGAACTCAGTACTTTGGATGAAATACCCCAAAGATCCTCAGTATTTTTGATGTTAATTGACTTAAATGTTTTTTCTATATAATTAGCATTTACATGGCTAAAGATAAAAACCTCCTTACATTTTTCAACAGATGATTCTAATAATTTAACGGCCATTGGAGGTGAGGAGTTTAGAGACCCGGTAACAACTTTAGGAATATTGGAAAAAAATGCTTCAAAAGCATTGGCTATATCTTTATCATTTACGAGTATTGAATTATTAATTTTTAACCTAATTTCTCTATTCCGTGGCTTTGATTTACCAGTTTCGTTATTAATTAGTGTCCATGTTGCTTTTATTTTATTAGATGAATTTACTAGCTTTTTCCTCAAGAACAGGCATTTCGCAGCATTGCAGACTTTCTTAAATGTTTTAGAGTAGTTGGTTACATACAAAAGAAACGCAGGATCATGTAACATAGCTTCTCTAGCACCATAAAGATCATATAGTCTATTCCTACTTCTATAGATGCCGGGAGTGGCCCAATCAGTGAACCCAACCTTGTCTCTAACTATGCATGTTTTAAGTTTGAAGACTTCACTGTGTTCTTTGTTTACAATATTCAAAAGTTCGGCAAATAAGTCATTTGGGTCATCAGAACAAGATACATTAGTTACTGCTAGTTGTATTTTAGTTTGGAAATTCCTAATACGGCTCTCTGTGATAGGCCTGTAGGTATATTTCTCAACTTGGTTCTTATCGTTATAATTGTAACTAAAATTGACACTCTGACCATAATGGTCTGATTTAAAATGCTTTATTACTGCTTTGTTGGTTGGGGATTGATTGCAGAAAATATTATCTAAACAAGTAACAGTTGTTGGGGTTACCCTAGTAGGGTCCTTGAAAAGATGTTGTAAACTAAAGCATTTGAATAAATTAAGCAATCGATCGGCAAGAGGAAATCCAGTTTAAAGTCGCTCAGCGAGCTGTGGAAAGAGCTGCGCTCGGGGTTTTCTGAAGAATAGGATTCGTAACGGATACATTCGACAGAGAACCAAGGTTATCGACATAGCTCAAAGGATTAGCAAGCTGAAGTGGCAGTGGGCTGGCCATATCTCGAGAAGAACCGACAACCGTTGGGGTAAACGTGTTCTTGAGTGGAGACCACGACTCGGCAAACGTAGTGCACGACGCCCACCTCGTCATCCCACCTGGTCGGACCAGGTGGGATGACGATTTGCGAAAGACTGCTGGCAGATGCTGGATGCGGCAAGCTGAAAACAGGGCGCTATGGTGCTCATTAGGGGAGTCCCTATGTCCAGCAGTGGACTGGTATAGGCTGATGATGATGATGATGGGTTTTGTGAAAGTTCCTGAAACACGTCTTTTAACTTATTGTGTTTCTCATATACATAGAAAATTTCAGATCAGTAGCTTCAAAAGTTTAAAAGTTACAGCCATTTCAATTCGGAGTCAAACCACGAACCTCGAACTTTAAAAACCCGATTAAACCCATTTGCAGGAAAATTTAGAAAAATCCTGAAACACATGTTCAATAATTTTATATTTTTAGTATTCCCTGAAGTTTTCAAGCGAATCGGGTCAGTGGTTAAATATGTAGTTACAAAAAACACCAATAAACTTCAACCCCCCTTTTAACCCTCTTAGGGATAAAATTTTCTAAAATCCCTTCGTAACGAGAGCTTGTGTATTAGGAGGTACCTACCCTCCATTCGTTTTTTAACTTCAGCGGTTTGTGCCGGTCTGGGCGTTGTCCCCAGGAAATCGCTTGTTCCTTTATGTATTAAGATGTTGATGAAAGGCCGTTAGATACAATATTCAATTTAAAGATAGTTAGAGCAAATCTTGGAGTCCACATTCTGTAGGTAATATTTATACTACAATACCGTTGAATCGAAAATTATCTAAAATTCTATTTGACGAAGCTATGAATGATAAAGGTACCTGAAATATCCCTGGATTGAAAATATATTAGATTTCTGACTTGATTCCGGCATTATACCCCTGAATAGAATTCACTACAGAACCTGTTCCTTTGCATTAAACGTAATAATCTACTAATAATCTTCCCAAACTTTACAACTCAAATCATTTCTCCTTATAGAAAATTAAAATGTTTCTTCAAAAATACAACTGCTCTGTCAGAAAATTTTCAACCAACTGTCTATCTTTAGCCCCTATTCTTTCTAATCCGAAACAGTAGATAATAGGTTTTAATTATTATAAATGAAACTGATAAATTATTAATCTCGTATAGGGTTCAACATCAATTTTCAAGAACACTAGCTTATATATTTGCAAATTGAATAAGCCTGGACTTTACAAGGTCTAGGGATAAAAGTTAATTGTTATTTTTGTTTGATATCATCAGCAGCTACAGGACACGCGTCCTCTTGCATAAAGACTCGACTTTTTGGTGTTCCATTTGTATAATTTGAAATCATTTTTGAAAATAGAACTGAAGCGCCTTTTTGGTAATCGTTGGATGTTTTGGACGGTGATTCTTCCTCCGTGGTAGAATGCGTAGATAAGTAGTAACTTTGTGTTGCGCGTTAAGAAGATACAAAAAAGTTAGTATCAATCAGCGCAAAATCTCTGGACTATTTGTTTACCTAATACAAATTTAACTGCTTCAGTTTAATATGAACTTGGCTTATTTAATTGAAAGTGCCATCAAGCGAAAATTAATTGAAAAATATGCACATGGGACCAACTGACGAAGAAAATAATCAATGCGATTCCATTTGTTGAGGTGAAATCACATGAAATATGGTGTGAAGTAGAAAAACGAAATCGGTGTGGAATATTTACTGAAGGTAAGTTTTGATTGTAGTTTCTCACACTCGAAGTGAAAAGTATCGTTTTTCAAACGGGCCAAAACCACCCATTAATACAACCCCATACTCCCCATACATAATACTCACTCCGCTCGGGAGTATATAAACTAGCTATAAGCCACGTCGTCTGTAATAAAGTGGTTTAGTCCCTTGTTAAGAAAATATACTTTATACTACACCTATTCGGAAAGTTATATTAGTTCGTACTTGAAAAAAGGGAAGAAAGTACGTAAATCCAAGCGAAAATATATGGGATTTACTTTCTCCCCTGCTGCAGTGGAGTCTAAAATATAAAAAAATAAAGGAGGGGAGAAAGTGTTTACTTTCTCCCCTCCTTTATTTTTTTATATTCAAAATTCAAGGCTAGAAACAGGCGGATGCCAAAATAAAAAGTTTTTATCTCGAAGCCCACCAAAATGTTACTGGCCACTTGCATTTTTTAAGAAAACTTGGCAGTATGTGCTTTATTTCATTTGCCTCCTCAGTATATAAATAAAACGTCAAGTGCGAGTTAGACTCACGCATCAAGGGTTCCGTACAAACTCCTACTCTTTAGCAAAGACATCAATCCAGACGAATAAGGCACAAAATTTTTCTGATTTGATAACGATTATGACGTAACTTATTTAGTCCCTCGAACTATAATATTGGCGTCTCGAGACTAAATAAGTTACCACTACCTAACCCTAGTGTAACAATATACTATTCTGTATGAATAAACCACAAATGTACGGTTTTCTGATTTTTTCCTTTACTTGTGCTATAATACATTGCTTCTTGCCAAATTTCATGGTTCTAGGTCAACGGAAAGTACCCTACAGGTTTTTGGTCCATGGCGAGAGTCGAAAATTATTTTTTCTGTGAATAAACTACAAATTTACGGTTTTCGGATTTTTTCCTTTACTTGTACTATAAGACCTTGCTTCTCACTAAATTTCATGGTTCTAGGTCAACGGGAAGTACCCTATAGGTTTTGTGTGCATGTGATTCCCTTGGAAAATAAAAAAAAAATAGACATAAACAGCTGTAACTTTTGATTGCGTTGACTTAGAAGTTTGATTTATATTGAGGCTTCGAGAAGATACGAGCCTGCGTATATGATGTGAATATCAACTCGATAACTCTACGCGTTTCTGAGAAAAGTGGGTTGACAGACGGACAGACGGCGGACAGACGACGGACAGACGACGGACAGACGGACAGACAAAGTGATCCTATAATATAGATAAGGATAGGGTAGATAAGGATAAGGGTTCCTTTTTTCCTTTTGAGGTACGGAACCCTAAAAAATGGGTTGTACGCGCAAATTTTCTTTTTCATTGCATTCTGTTCAGTTGAAATTTTAACTAAAAATGTTTTTTATTTATTTTTCCTCATAGGTGTAGTATAAAGCACTGTGTATAACTAGGAAGAAAATGCGATTCCCAACTCGTGGGTCAACTCTCGTCAACTACACCCTCGTCGGGAATCGGTCATTTTCATCCCTCGATAAACAATGTACTAATGATTGCGATCCGGTGTACAACTTGCGGTATTCAACTTGACACAGTCACTTTACTCAAAATAAGCAAACTGGACGACTCGCTCGGGTCGGGGCTCTCAATGTAAATTAATGACTTTCTGTCAATGCTATTTTTCCATTAGCTGTAAATGTTATTAACGATTACTGTATCAGCATTTCTGAGAAGTCTTTTGATAATCTTAATAAGAAGCAGGGACAGAGAGCTTCGAAGAAACAACCCCCAATTTGGTAAATTACGAATTGACATTTTGAGGCGCCCCTCGCCCCGCGCCCCGCGCCCGCGCGCCGCTCCGCCGCCATCATCGGGATCAGCAGTAGGTAAGTTAAAAGGGATTGGAAAACCGTCACTCTCAATCATGACTTTTTAAACAAAAATGAAACAATGTCTTTGCAGATGTAGTTGGATAAACATCTGCTTGTCAGTTGTCTACATGGCACGTCGTGCTACAGGACAGCTACTCGTAGTATTAACGCATTGGCTGCCGGTGACGAGTGCCGAGGGCTTCCTACACCCTTCCATGTAGTTCAATCTTACATGGTCAATAGGGATAAAAAGAATGCTGTTTATGGTATAAATTTTGACTTGTATACGTGCTTATTTAGTAAGCCTAAAAAAAAGTTGTTGATTTTGATTTCGGATGATGTCAGTCAAAAAAAATCAGCAAAATTTGCCAACAAATTTTTTCAAACACAGCGTTTTAAAGAGCGAAATTGGAATGGCATTTTTAAAAAGTTTAATTTTTCATTGAAAATTAATAAAAAATAATGCTGGACAATTCACACAGCATTATCTAGCCCCAAACTAAGCAAAGCTTGTGTTATGGGTAGGTACTAGATAACTGATATAAATAAGTTAACACAATACATAGACGGATATTTTGTATTATTTTTCTTAGTGATTAGTGAGTGTTAATAAAATGTTCGCAGTATGTATGTACCCATTTAGGGTGTTGCAATGGAAGACTGGCCAGGTATCATGCCTTTCTAATTATGATGAACTATGTAATAAATACCTATTGTAGAATATTACTTTTATTATTATTGATTATAAGAAAACGACCAGAACACCCTAAACAAAATGTCTGCAGATCGTACACATTTGTTCCGACTCGGGAATCGAATTCGCAACCTCCTGCGTCGCAGGCAGACCTTCGCCCACTACGCTATTCTTTTTGCGATTATATGACTTATTTTGAATTCAATAGATGTCTGTACACACCTGCGATTCGCTGATGACATAGGCTCGAAGACCTATACACACCTGCGATTCGCTGATGACATAGGCTCAATGGCCTATACACACCTGCGATTCGCTGATGACATAGGCTCGAAGACCTATACACACCTGCGATTCGCTGATGACATAGGATCAATGGCCTATACACACCTGCGATTCGCTGATGACATAGGCTCAATGGCCTATACACACCTGCAATTCGCTGATGACATAGGCTCAACTCAATGGCCTATACACACCTGCGATTCGCTGATGACATAGGCTCAATGGCCTATACACACCTGCAATTCGCTGATGACGTAGGCTCAATGGCCTATACACACATGCGATTCGCTGATGACGTAGGCTCAATGGCCTATACACACCTGCGATTCGCTGATGACATAGGCTCAATGGCCTATACACACCTGCGATTCGCTGATGACATAGGCTCAATGGCCTATACACACCTGCGATTCGCTGATGATATAGGCTCAATGGCCTATACACACCTGCGATTCGCTGATGACATAGGCTCAATGGCCTATACACACCTGCGATTCGCTGATGACATAGGCTCAATGGCCTATACAATACAACCTCAAATTTTTGTGAAAAGGTGCTCATTTGAGAGGCCTATGTCCAGCTGTGAACTAATATGGGCTGATGATTTCGAAATCAGTCATGACGGCGATATCTCAACAAGGAGGCCCTAGGCGCTTTAGCGAGTAAAGGTACAATAAATGTCACCCCTCTGTGTTGAACCCTGTTCCTAGACAATGGTCATTCATCGTAACAAAGGAGTTCTTTCATACTAGAAATATTACTTTCAGAGAGAACACACTCGTCTACTGAAGGCAGAGGTAGGTTCCATTACGTGGGGCACCTGGATAACTCTACTGAAGGCAGAGGTAGGTTCCATTACGTGGGGCACCTGGATAACTCTACTGAAGGCAGAGGTAGGTTCCATTACGTGGGGCACCTGGATAACTCTACTGAAGGCAGAGGTAGGTTCCATTACGTGGGGCACCTGGATAACTCTACTGAAGGCAGAGGTAGGTTCCATTACGTGGGGCACCTGGATAACTCTACTGAAGGAAGAGGTAGGTTCCATTACGTGGGGCACCAAGATAACTCTACTGAAGGCAGAGGTAGGTTCCATTACGTGGGGCACCTGGATAACTCTACTGAAGGCAGAGGTAGGTTCCATTACGTGGGGCACCTGGATAATTCTACTGAAGGCAGAGGTAGGTTCCATTACGTGGGGCACCTGGATAACCCATTACTATAATGAGTTTCCGGAAAAAACAAGATCCGTCAAGTGCGAGTGAGTGTAGAGAGGTACTTAAAAACTTACGTAAACGTACTTAGCTACCGGTTAGGGACTATTTAATGAAAACCAAATAGAAGTACGCTAGGCTATGACGTGTGCATGTGACTATCTTGAAAATTAAAAAAATTCGATAAAAACGGCTGTAGCTTTTGATTGCGTTGACTTCTAAGTAGTGATTTAAATGTCATGACTTCAAGAATAATTTGATATTAATTTCAACTCGATACCTGCACGCTGCACGCTGCACGCTGCACGCGTTCTCGAGAGAAGAAGGAGCGGCGGGCCTCATGGAAAACTTTGTGATAAAGATAGGCATAGGATTTCGCGTCCATAGGAGCGGGACAGAACAAAGCAACGTCAGTGCAAAAATCATTTTATTTTTGTTTATTTTCTATTATCATCATCATCAGCCTATATTTGTCCACTGCTGGACATAGGCCTCCCCTAATGAGCGCCATAGCGCCCTGTCTTCAGCTTGCCGCATCCAGCATCTGCCAGCAGTCTTTCGCAAATCGTCATCCCACCTGGTCGGAGGGCGTCCTACACTACGTTTGCCGAGTCGCGGTCTCCACTCAAGAACACGTTTACCCCAGCGGTTGTCGGTTCTTCTCGAGATATGGCCAGCCCACTGCCACTTCAGCTTGCTAATCCTTTGAGCTATGTCGATAACCTTAGTTCTCTGTCGGATGTATTCGTTACGAATCCTATCCTTCAGAGAAACTCCGAGCATAGCTCTCTCCATGGCTCGCTGGGCGACTTTAAACTGGTGGACCAGCCCTACCGTGAGTGTCCACGTCTCAGCTCCGTAGGTCATGACGGGTAGAACGCACTGATTGAAAACTTTCGTTTTCAAGCATTGGGGTATGGTTGACGACAAGACTCGACGTAGTTTGCCAAACGCGGCCCAACCTAGCTGGATGTTTATTTTCTATAATTAAAAATATATGCATGAAAAAAAAACTACACGATTACTCAAATAAAACATGAGTCTGGCTATGTAATTCGTAAAAAAGCGATTTTTGTTTAATATTTTGTAAAGAAACCAGTTTATTTTTCAAAATTCTGTTCGATTACTCGACTTCTATGGGTTTTTCCCCTAGGTACCTATCGTATTTTTTAATTAGAATATTTAAGTTCGTTACCATAGATGTAAGGGTTTTAAAAATACACAATTTGCTTAATTTTTGCATTAGGCGCACTCTTAAATCTTTGTTTTGTTTACCAGAAGTTTCCTTTTTGTTTCGTTCTTTGTATCAGATCCACTGGCATGAACATTTCCCCAAAAATAGCGATAGACATAATTTAAATACTAGAAATAAGAATAAACTAGCTGTAACAACTAAGCTACACAAGATTAATGTATCTTTTAAAGGACAATGTATACGCTTCTACAACAAAACTCCAAGTGAGTTGCAAAAATTATCAATAAATAAATTCAAACAAATTGTCAAACATATCCTTTGCAAAAAGGCTTACTATAAAATATCAGATTATAGCTAGACGATAAAAAAGCTTGGGACGAGTTTTGCTCCAACTCGAAAACTAACATTCTAACAAGGTAAAGGTTTCTTGTTCGCTTCTTTACTTTACCTTAAAAAGATTGAAGTGGACAAAAAATCTAAGTGATCACTTAATTTTCTAGTTTTACTTAGGTATGTAATCTGAGTTTTTGTGACGTGTCCAAGAGTCCTGTAAGGTCTAAAGGAAATAAAGCACTTTGAATTTTGTTTTTTTTTTTAATTTTGAACACGTAGTACAAAAGTTGTTAAATATGAACAAAAAGACAAACCGCAAACATGGACCTTAGTTATGCCCATTAACCTGATTCCCCGCAGCACTCGCACATCTCCCTGATTAAATTCATGGAAGCTGTTAGGTCTGTAGGTAGCAGTAGGTTGCAGTAGGTAGCAGTAGGTTGCGGTAGGTAGCAGTAGGTAGCGATAGGTAGCGATAGGTAGCGATAGGTAGCGGTAGGTAGCAGTAGGTAGCAGTAGGTAGTGATAGGTAGCAATAGGTAGCGGTAGGTAGCGGTAGGTAGCAGTAGGTTGCGGTAGGTAGCAGTAGGTTGCGGTAGGTAGCAGTAGGTAGCAGTAGGTAGCAGTAGGTAGCAGTAGGTAGCAGTAGGTAGCAGTAGGTAGCAGTAGGTAGCGATAGGTAGCAGTAGGTAGTGATAGGTAGCACTAGGTAGCAGTAGGTAGCGATAGGTAGCAGTAGGTTGCAGTAGGTTGCAGTAGGTTGCAGTAGGTAGCAGTTGGTTGCGGTAGGTAGCAGTAGGTAGCGATAGGTAGCGATAGGTAGCGGTAGGTAGCAGTAGGTAGTGATAGGTAGCAGTAGGTAGCAATAGGTAGCGGAAGGTAGCGGTAGGTAGCAGTAGGTAGCAGTAGGTTGCGGTAGGTAGCAGTAGGTTGCGGTAGGTAGCAGAAGGTAGCGATAGGTAGCGGTAGGTAGCAGTAGGTAGCAGTAGGTTGCGGTAGGTAGCAGTAGGTTGCGGTAGGTAGCAGTAGGTAGCAGTAGGTAGCGGTAGGTAGCAGTAGTTAGCAGTAGGTAGCGATAGGTAGCGATAGGTAGCGGTAGGTAGCCGTAGGTAGCGATAGGTAGCGGTGGGTAGCAGTAGGTAGCAGTAGGTAGCGGTAGGTAGCGGTAGGTAGCAGTAGGTAGCAGTAGGTAGCAGTAGGTAGCAGTAGGTAGTGGTAGGTAGCAGTAGGTAGCAGTAGGTAGCGATAGGTAGCTATAGGTAGCGATAGGTAGCGGTAGGTAGCAGTAGTTAGCAGTAGGTAGTGATAGGTAGCAGTAGGTAGCAGTAGGTAACGATAGGTAGCGGTAGGTAGCAGTAGGTAGCGATAGGTAGCGGTAGGTAGCAGTAGGTAGCAGTAGGTAGCAGTAGGTAGCAGTAGGTAGCGATAGGTAGCGGTAGGTAGCAGTAGGTAGCAGTAGGTAGCAGTAGGTAGCAATAGGTAGCGGTAGGTAGCAGTAGGTAGCAATAAAAGGGACACCCTTTACAATAAGTTTTGCGATTCGTAACGACGAATCGTCTTATGTCAAACTTGTTTTATCTCGAGCTCGCTGTGCTCGCTACGCTTCGTTTGTCGTATTTTTCTACAAACCAAATACCAATGTACCTATTACTTCTCAAAAAAAAACGTATTCGTCTTTTTCTTTTTTCGTGTTGTTACCCGCTGCGGATGACTAATAATTTGCGACTCGGTCCGCTCGCGGTTTTTTTTCCTTCCTTCAAGTCAAGTCAAAAAGTCAAGTCAAGCCACTCCAATCATGCTACCAAAAGATTGCCTTCTGTGGCGTCTTCTCAGATAAACGAAGGTTGTACATCTCAAAAACTTTCGCGGGTCGCTTCGCTCGCTGCTTTTTTACTTTGAGTTATAGCCCTAGAGTTTTCTTACAGTTTTAAGGCAACCGCAAGCCGATACAAATAAGTGATGCGTTTCTAAGGCAACCGCAAGCCGATACAAACAAGTGATGCGTTTCTAAGGCAACCGAAAGCCGACACAAATAAGTGATGCGTTTCTAAGGCAACCGCAAGCCGATACAAATAAGTGATGCGTTTCTAAGGCAAACGCAAGCCAATACAAATAAATAAGTGATGCGTTTCGTTTTGCTCGGACATCGCGGATATTACCTACGCGCGGGTCTGGTTTTTGGTAGACCTTCAAACACCTGAAAAATTACATAAATGTACATCATTTTTTTACCAACCACTGAAGAATTGCTCACCGTTATAATACATATGGGGGGGGGGGCAATTTTGCCACGATCTCGGCCCCGGGCGGCGAAAACCCAAGCTACGCCTTTTTTTATTGAAAAAACGCTCAAGCTTTCCTTATACAAGCAGTGGTATCATTTCGTCCGTATATGAATGTGTTACCGAGTGCACTTGCCGAGAAGTGGGCGTGTTGTCGTGTCTTCAAGAGGAACAGATGTAAGCTTTGGCGACCGTCCAGCGAGCTCCCAGCTTGAGACTTGCGCCGTCGCCAAGTGGCTGCACACTTGCACAGTGGCTTGGGAGTTAGAACTGCCTTCGGAAGTCCAGTATTATTAACAGTTATGTGTTTCTAGTTATCGACTCGGAATACCAATACTGTGTTGGGGGCGCCCGCCGCCCGCGCCGCCCGCCGGGGCGCCACAGGTACATTAGCGATAATTCGGCATCTCTATTCAAAATGGCGCCTGACCTGACGCTATTTGCATACAGAAGGGTTCCTTAGCTCCGTATGCACTCATTCAAGACTTTTCATTAATATGCTAAATACATGAGTTTTTATTTTAATTAAGGAAAGTGTTCACATGTTCCTCACCTGCGAACTGCACAATAAGCTAATCTGTATTCATGAAGGATTAGTCGCGTGAACGATCGTAACTGCAAGTGAACTCCTAGGAACCTACCTACACCTAGAACACCTACCTACACCTAGAACACCTTCCTACCGTACCGACTGGTGGAACGTTTTATTGCACCGATTGTTTACGTTGGATAAGATAATGGACCAGGTTCCATATATGTAGGCCTATACCTAAATGTTGAAATCCAGGCAGGAGTTAATCCACCAAGAGAAGAACTCATTTCCTTTTCATTTCACAAGCAAATTAACTCTTATAATGTCTGCAAAATGAATTAGTATCTGCGCCCAGAAGACTGGCTGGACAGGAACAACCGACTTCGGCGGGATTGGGTTGGGGGGGGGGGGGGGGGGGATTTCACGGAAGGGACAAATATCGGATGCATTGGTTGCAACCATTTCTGAAGCACCCAATGAATGTAAGTCTGACTAGCTGTGACATCTCTAACAAGTATATCTTTTTGTCGCCTACAAAAAATACTCAAAACTATAAGGATCCCTAATCATAAAAAACTTGGCATAAATTGAACAACAGATAATTTAAATTTAAAAAGATATTCCAGAAATTATCTGTTGTTCAATTATTTAGATCTCCTCCAGAATTGAATTTAGATAGTCGTAATATAACATTGTACATTTAATTAATTTTAATTAATTAAGCTAATGGAAGGAAAGTTAGCCAGTATAATTGTTTTGGCGATGGAATTACCCGCCCCGACGGAAATGGTTAAGAGCACTGAAACTTTTGAAACGCGTAATCCGTCTGTTACTAAACATCAATAACACGCTCCAACGGTTATAGTTTGTTACTAAACATCAATAACACGCTCCAACGGTTATAGTTTGTTACTAAACATCAATAACACGCTCCAACGGTTATAGTTTGTTACTAAACATCAATAACACGCTCCAACGGTTATAGTTTGTTACTAAACATCAATAACACGCTCCAACGGTTATAGTTTGTTACTAAACATCAATAACACGCTCCAACGGTTATAGTTTGTTACTAAACATCAATAAGACGCTCCAACGGTTATAGTTTGTTACTAAACATCAATAACACGCTCCAACGGTTATAGTTTGTTACTAAACATCAATAATACGCTCCAACGGTTATAGTTTGTTACTAAACATCAATAACACGCTCCAACGGTTATAGTTTGTTACTAAACATCAATAACACGCTCCAACGGTTATAGTTTGTTACTAAACATCAATAACACGCTCCAACGGTTATAGTTTGTTACTAAACATCAATAACACGCTCCAACGGTTATAGTTTGTTACTAAACATCAATAACACGCTCCAACGGTTATAGTTTGTTACTAAACATCAATAACACGCTCCAACGGTTATAGTTTGTTACTAAACATCAATAACACGCTCCAACGGTTATAGTTTGTTACTAAACATCAATAACACGCTCCAACGGTTATAACGCACTATAGTATTTACTTTGGTCATGACATGACATCCAATGAGTATACAATAACTTCGTAAGAAGAGACGGGACACCATAGAGCAAATGAGTTTACAGTTTTGACTGGGCATACGGAAAACAGCAACATAACAGCCCCAATTTAGATACATACACACACATACGCACAGCCGAAACTGTCATTGCACACATAGACAAGGACAAGACTACCAACACAAAAAAAATAGGGATGTGCTAGTACTAGTTCAAATTTTTCGATATCGTTGAATTAGCAGCCCTACTAGATACCTATCAGTTGATTTTCATTAATTAAAACACCGATTAACATTACAAATTTATTAAAATAAGCAAAAACAAAGTATAAACAAGATCCGTCAAATTATGCGATCCGATTTTTCGACTTTTTTCACATGGCATTATTTTGAAAAGTATTAAACCTAGAGAAATTTTGAAATGTATCATTAATAGCTACAGTAGTTACTGAGATATTCAAGAAAGAGTGGAGACGGACAGATCGAGACCATAAGGATTTCGAAACCGATCACGACACACTAAAAAAAGAAAATTACAAGTTTTTTTTACAACATCCAGGATAGCAGACGAGGTTGAAGTTGAGGGAACTTCTATTAAAGGAAAACCAAAACATTTAAGCAAACTTATAAAGAAAGCCACAATCTCGAGTTGGTCGAAAACAATCCCAATTTTTGCTTACTACTTGGCTCTCTACAAGAATGATACGGGAACCCTAACATTTGCTCTTCCGAAAGTGGTTTCCTTGTGAGGTTCCTTGAGGGGACGGCAGTTTTTTTAAACTGGTATTTCTATTTGTAAAATCTTGTTCCTTAAAATGCTTTCTACACAGAAATTTCATCTGGTACAGTATTTCGATGGGTATATAAGCTAGATCTTCATTGCCAGTGATCTTCACCCATTTTTACATCTGAAATATTAAAAATAAATGTTGTAGGTACGCAAGTACACTTTTCAGCCACTGGTACTAGATTCTATTCTTATTTCTATCTCATGGGAACTGCTTTATGGGATAATAAGTAGCCTTTGTTTTATTCCAGGTTAAGAACTACCTTAGGACTTAGGACTACCTTAGGCTTAGGACTACCGATCAGTAGTTTTGGCATGAGGAGTTAACAAACATCTATCCAATCTTTCGCATTTATAATATTGTTTCAGTGCGCGATTTCGCACACATTTTGTAAAGGAATAATAAGTACCTAGCCTATAAATAAAGATCATAATCAGACAGAGCCTAATATCACTAGATAAAATAACAAAAGGTTTAGAAAAGAATAGATATCGATATCGATATTTACCGTCGCACTACACTAGTAAGGAGCCGATCCTAATAAGTGTTGAAATTTAAGAATCTTGATATCTTGGCTTCAACAGATTTATTGATTTGTTACTAAAATTGATGTTTACCGTGTATCTTCATCCAGCGGAAATCTGGCCATAAAAAACCTTTGTTCATCATCTTTGCTTAGTGATCTAAAAGCACAAATTTCACAAGTTCAATACTTCATCGTACCTAAAAGCATGCTTTGAATTATTATACAATACACACAGTCATCACTTAGCTTGTACCATACCGACACCTTACCTTACACACAGAAATTACAGCATTAAAACACTTTTAAATCCTCTAAACAATAACGCAAAATTTTCCAGAAATTGAAATGGAAGTCAAAGAGAATAAAACATGACATTCAATACAACGTAGTGGACGTTGTATTGAATGTCACAGACTATTCAAAGATCTAAAGAGTGAGTAAAATTATGAATGACATAATAATTGGTAAGTGACGTCATATTCGCCATTATGTTGGCAGTGATTTGGTAGCCCAGTCCATAGAAACTTTTTTTTTTCCTAGTTGCATCAGACTGTGACATCAAAATTAGCCCCGAATCGTGTAGGAGAAAAACTAAAGAATACAAAAACCAGCACAGATTACAATACAATGCAAAAATGCTTTATTTTACACCAGAAAAGAACATAGAAGCGATCTCTTCCAGGCAACCTTTGGATGGAATGAATTATATGAATATAAGAAAGACAGAGTGTACAAAAGATAAAATAAACAAGAACATAACAGAATATTGAAAAACATAATTACTTAAGTATATTAAATAAAAATAACAAATTACCAATGTTATATACATACACAAAAAAATATGTATCTAATATACTACTTAAATACATAAATAAATAACATGTAGGTACTAATATTCACTATTCTGACAGGAAAAACTCCTTGACGCTAGATTAACTTATGATCAAAACATACTTATAGTTAGGTACCTACCAATGCGTTTTAACTTCAATGCAATTCCCAAAATAATTGCATTTAAGTGTCTAGCCAGCAGACAGGTAGACGCACTAGCGGCTAGCCTTGATGACGCGGCCTACCGCCGCAACGCATGCCGCACTTCGAATTTAACATGAACCGCAGCGGTAGACGACTGGCCGCAAGTGCATTGATATCATGCGGGTTCATGTTAAATTCGAAGTGCGGCATGCGTTGCGGCGGCAGGCCGCGTCATCAAGGCTAGCCGCTAGTGCGTTTCAGGCCTAGCTAGTGACACCTGATGACAAAAATTAGTTAGTAGCATGACCGCAATAAGTTGGTAATGAATGTCGCTGTGCATTTTTATGACTGGTCTGCTGATTGCTCTGTGGCACACGCGCGTGCATCGGCAGGTACGCACGGCAGCCTCCATATAATCCCTCGATCTCCTGGAGATTGCTCGTAGCGGTTTTATTTTGATGGCAGGAAGCACTGGCTCGTATGAATACGAATAGTTCGTCTACAAAATAAAGTTTGTTCACAGAACTTCTATTGTTCAATATACTTGCTGCAGAGCGAGACCCTCTAGCACAGGTATTTTATTACTTAAAAGAGGGTCCCAAACCACTGAAATGTATTAGGTTAAGAAAACGAAATAAAATATTTTGTATTTTTAATTACTAAGTTTATTTCGCAATTTGTGTCAACGTTTGCGTACTCCGTTTTTTTTCGTAGAAGATTGAGTTTTTTGGGCTAGGGAGAGCTGTCGGACCTCGACAGCTCTCAGACCCCCGTCTCGAGACCGTCCGTTGCTATATACCACGTGACCATGTCGAAGAGTATCATTCTCTAATGTCTAAAGGTAACTGACCTGTTTGTATGGATCAGGATCACCCGGAGGTCAGGAGCATCCAGCGGCCCACTTCACATTTACAGCCGGTTTACGAGCTCACATTCAAGCCTCGTTTCATTGCGTGTGCCAGCACTAGTTACACCACCCGGTTTCCTTTTTATTATCAAGAATAAAATGTCCCTGCCTTAAAGGTACAGTTTTCTATTCAATGTGCCTTATAAATTTTGCATCGATAATACTCAGCAATACCCTCTCGTTTTTACTTCAAGTCCACTTGAAGGGCTGAAATGGGATGAAACCGTTTATCTCCTTGGAGTTAAAAACGATTTCCTATAATTATAGCGCTTGATACTAAGCGAAATACAAACTGTATATTCTAAAAGCTCATCCATTGAAACAGGATCAGCCTTCCGCCCGCCCCCGCCCCCGCCCTGCGAACAGCCGCGCTCGTATAACGGTGTGTTCGGTAACAAACAGTAATGCGATCCAATCAGCGCTTACGATGTCGTCCATAAAATCACGGATATATCGTGTCAACAACTATTTATCATGTTTCTGAACCAGACACTCGCCTATGAAGTCATAATCGATATGATTCCTTTAACTAAAGGATGTTCCTACATCATGGCAATCAGCCTTGATGTGAGTGGCCATGGCCATCCATACACAAACAGACAGAGTACTACTAGGTACCTATTATTTTTCTTTCATCCGTCATCATCACATCACGTTACTGTCTAAGTTTATACAATAGCTGTATATGAATGAAGTGTAGAACTGTGGACATCTCTCTGTTAAATAGTTCGTACAAACTGCTGAAGGTGTATTTCGCATTCAACATAAAAACTGACGAGACTGAGTAATGACACGAATTCGCGAGAGCTATTCAAACATGAAATAGGTAGTCAAATTGATCTGTAATTTTCTTGTACAAATGGCTGAGAACTAGTAAATACCAGGTTCACTTACGAATTGGACGACAAAAACTTGAATTTATTGAAATCCTCTGAAAGGGTTCCTACACAGTTGTTTCCTGAGTGGGTCAGGCGCGAACCGTACATACGTACATACTAAGTATATACAAGCTTTATCGTTGTTTGCCCGGTCGCACACGGACCGTGCCTAACTATCCGTGTGCCGTTGACCGGAGCGTAGCCACGTCACGTACTCGTGCCTCTCGCTCTGTATACATAGGTATACTTGGTATACATAGGTATACTTGGTATACATAGGTATATTTGGTGCACATCCATACTATAACTCGTGCGCGGTTTGATGTGTGCGTTCCGAATGAAAGGCAAACACTCCAAAGCTCTAATTCTTTGGTCAGTTCAAAATATCAGTCGATTTCGTAAGTCTGACTTAGGAACTAAAGTTTTCACTCAATTATTATGAGTGTGTGGAACGCAGACTTGTCTGTCCGTCCGTCAGCGCACCGGCAGACGGCACAAGACACCCCCCGACACGAGGCGGCGCACCGGCAGACGGCACAAGACACCCCCCGACACGAGGCGGCGCACCGGCAGACGGCACAAGACACCCCCCGACACGAGGCGGCGCACCGGCAGACGGCACAAGACACCCCCCGACACGAGGCGGCGCACCGGCAGACGGCACAAGACACCCCCCGACACGACGCGGCGCACCGGCAGACGGCACAAGACACCCCCCGACACGACGCGGCGCACCGGCAGACGGCACAAGACACCCCCCGACACGAGGCGGCGCACCGGCAGACGGCACAAGACACCCCCCGACACGACGCGGCGCACCGGCAGACGGCACAAGACACCCCCCGACACGAGGCGGCGCACCGGCAGACGGCACAAGACACCCCCCGACACGAGGCGGCGCACCGGCAGACGGCACAAGACACCCCCCGACACGCGCACCGGCAGACGGCACAAGACACCCCCCGACACGACGCGGCGCACCGGCAGACGGCACAAGACACCCCCCGACACGAGGCGGCGCACCGGCAGACGGCACAAGACACCCCCCGACACGACGCGGCGCACCGGCAGACGGCACAAGACACCCCCCGACACGAGGCGGCGCACCGGCAGACGGCACAAGACACCCCCCGACACGACGCGGCGCACCGGCAGACGGCACAAGACACCCCCCGACACGAGGCGGCGCACCGGCAGACGGCACAAGACACCCCCCGACACGAGGCGGCGCACCGGCAGACGGCACAAGACACCCCCCGACACGAGGCGGCGCACCGGCAGACGGCACAAGACACCCCCCGACACGACGCGGCGCACCGGCAGACGGCACAAGACACCCCCCGACACGAGGCGGCGCACCGGCAGACGGCACAAGACACCCCCCGACACGAGGCGGCGCACCGGCAGACGGCACAAGACACCCCCCGACACGACGCGGCGCACCGGCAGACGGCACAAGACACCCCCCGACACGACGCGGCGCACCGGCAGACGGCACAAGACACCCCCCGACACGACGCGGCGCACCGGCAGACGGCACAAGACACCCCCCGACACGACGCGGCGCACCGGCAGACGGCACAAGACACCCCCCGACACGAGGCGGCGCACCGGCAGACGGCACAAGACAACCCCCGACACGAGGCGGCGCACCGGCAGACGGCACAAGACACCCCCCGACACGACGCGGCGCACCGGCAGACGGCACAAGACACCCCCCGACACGACGCGGCGCACCGGCAGACGGCACAAGACACCCCCCGACACGAGGCGGCGCACCGGCAGACGGCACAAGACACCCCCCGACACGACGCGGCGCACCGGCAGACGGCACAAGACACCCCCCGACACGAGGCGGCGCACCGGCAGACGGCACAAGACAACCCCCGACACGAGGCGGCGCACCGGCAGACGGCACAAGACACCCCCCGACACGACGCGGCGCACCGGCAGACGGCACAAGACACCCCCCGACACGACGCGGCGCACCGGCAGACGGCACAAGACACCCCCCGACACGAGGCGGCGCACCGGCAGACGGCACAAGACACCCCCCGACACGACGCGGCGCACCGGCAGACGGCACAAGACACCCCCCGACACGAGGCGGCGCACCGGCAGACGGCACAAGACACCCCCCGACACGACGCGGCGCACCGGCAGACGGCACAAGACACCCCCCGACACGGCGCGGCGCACCGGCAGACGGCACAAGACACCCCCCGACACGAGGCGGCGCACCGGCAGACGGCACAAGACACCCCCCGACACGACGCGGCGCACCGGCAGACGGCACAAGACACCCCCCGACACGAGGCGGCGCACCGGCAGACGGCACAAGACACCCCCCGACACGACGCGGCGCACCGGCAGACGGCACAAGACACCCCCCGACACGACGCGGCGCACCGGCAGACGGCACAAGACACCCCCCGACACGACGCGGCGCACCGGCAGACGGCACAAGACACCCCCCGACACGACGCGGCGCACCGGCAGACGGCACAAGACACCTCCCGACACGAGGCGGCGCACCGGCAGACGGCACAAGACACCCCCCGACACGACGCGGCGCACCGGCTGACGGCACAAGACACCCCCCGACACGACGCGGCGCACCGGCAGACGGCACAAGACACCCCCCGACACGAGGCGGCGCACCGGCAGACGGCACAAGACACCCCCCGACACGAGGCGGCGCACCGGCAGACGGCACAAGACACCCCCCGACACGACGCGGCGCACCGGCAGACGGCACAAGACACCCCCCGACACGACGCGGCGCACCGGCAGACGGCACAAGACACCCCCCGACACGACGCGGCGCACCGGCAGACGGCACAAGACACCCCCCGACACGATATCACAACTACAACAACTTAATGATGAACATAATACTTAAACCCACACTCATACACACGACACACAAATACACATACATATGCATTGGTTGCTGCTGTCGGCCTCCCAAGAGGCCAGTGTCCTCAGGAGTACCCTACCTACCATGCGCATTTACCACATACACTACACTGGCTACATACTACACTCACGACTGTCTGTACTTTCTTAGTAGAGTAGTCTTAGTATATTTTTTTTTCTTTAATTTTTACTGTATCTTGATTTCACAATTTATTACCTTACATAGAATATTAATTTGTTATGTTTTTCCTACAATGCTGGTAGTAGGTATGTTACTAACATATTTACTAAACTACTGTCTAATTAACTAAACGTACTGTGATTCAAATGTAACCTTTTATTATGTAATCCGTGGAGTGGAGGCCCTGGAGACTTGTAGTTACAGGTTTTTCATAAAACCTATAGCAAGCTCAAGCTCCAGCCTCTCACAATACAGGTTAAATACAGTTCTACGCACTGTGCTTGTATAACTAGTTTTTAAGTACCTGTTGTGAAGAGGAAACAAACAAATTTATTATTATTATATGATTATTTTTTTGTTGGTAACATAGACACGTTGTCAAACAAACGCAGCGGAGGGACAGCGGCTTTAGGTTGTACGTTTCGTGCGATCTGACGTCATTCGTCAATTTTGTTAATTTTTCAAAGTAAACCTGTTACTAGACATTACAATAATCTCTCTGGCCAATTTTCACACTGGACGTAAAGGCATGCGAAAGGTCACCAACTGTCGTGACAAGAGTCGACACGGGCGCGACACCGCCGTGTCGTATCAAAGACTATCTAGGTACTGTCTGAGTGGCTGTTGTCTGATGGAGTTCTGACGAGTAAAGTTTCAAATGGGATTGCAGAGAGCTGGCGGATGCAGAGAGCTGGCGGACGCATAGCTAGATTAGGGCAATCAGAATTAGGTATTTGTTAGAAGTTATTGCGCAGTTATTGCGCAGTTATTGCGCAGTTATTGCGCAGTTATTGCGCAGTTATTGCACAAAAATATAATGGAACTAGAAACTAGTCATTTTTATAGCCTTCGGTTAAATTAGCTTTGCAAATAGCTTTATCGCCGCCTCGGCAACTCTCAAACACGATCGAGTTTGCCATTCATTCAAGAACTATAACATAACGTACTTACCTCCTCGTATACCTAACCATCTAAAGTATAACAATCTTAACCAAACATGAGTAAGTCACTGGTCCCAGACAAACAATGTAGGGTAGGGTACACTATAGCTATTAGCTAGGCACATGAACATTTCAAATTCAAATGGCTATGCTGACAAAAGGGTTGTTGCTATTATTCTGGTGGACGCCGCTCCGGGCCCGATACATAAGCCATGATAACTCATAAAAGCCGTATTAAATTGACTCGTTTTATTTATATATTTAAAACATACCTTGTCTACTATTTTAGCAGGTATACCAATATGCTATGTGAAATATACAGTATTAGTAAGCTCAGCTCTTCGTTGAAACGCGATTTTGTGTTCCGCTGAAAAATATACGGAAAAATATACCGAAATTGTGGTGAAAATTTTGCCTAAAACATTTAAAGTATCTCCCTCAAATATTCAGCATAGTCAGGTCTACCCACAGGGTCTACCTCTCTGCGGTTAGACGCTGCTCGACGACTTTTTACTGAAACGCGGTACCAACCGCACTTCGCGGGGAAATACAAGATAATGTTTTGGAGGTGAATGTCGCTGATGGGCCTTGTAGGGAGGTAGGGCACTGACATTTGTGATTCCGATATTCTCAAGCAGGCTATTCAAGGATACAAACCACGGCGCCGCCCCGATGTACACGTGTGCGGATACAAATGAAATAGTTTCTGGAATACAAGATCTATAGAGGGTCATATTGAAGTTAACATCTGCCATTGTAGTTGTGTTGTGAGGTGAGAGCTACATTCTTCGACTAATGCCAATTTGAGCTATTCGACGTTCCTGCCCAAGTAGCATTTTAGTGACGATTAAACCTTTTTTACAAGTTAAAGAGAGATAGAGATGATTCAATAGCTGCGATTATAACATCTAGCTATTTTATAGCGTTTGCAAATAAACACTATTACTCGAAGCAATATTACAGGTATATGAAAGCCTTAAGAGGTTGAGCTAATAGGTTTATGACGTAGAGCAGTGATTAAGATCACTACAATATAGGTAAAGTATCTTGAACTGTAGTTCTTAGCGGATCTTGTAGCTCTAAGATATACAGTGTGGAAATTAAACTCAGGCCCTGGAGGGAAACTACTTAAAATCCTTAAGCTAGCTCATTTTACTTAAAGGAGACATTCCTTTATTTTTAAAAAGAAACAAATCTGCATTAAAATATTTTTTTAAACTCGCTTGCTTCGCCCGGGACTCGAACCAACTAAAATTTAAAAAAATAAACACTCTTTATTTTATTATACTAATCGGTAGTATTAATATTCAGGATAAAGTTTCTCTAAAAAATATTTGGTTACTGTTCACTTTTAACAAGTAAAAGACACGTAACAGTTCTGTTATCTCTCCAACACAACACGATTAGATGGCCTGCAAGAAGTCCAGACCTGACGCCCATGGACTTCTTTTTATGGGGTCATGTAAAAAATGTTGTTTATGAAACTTGCTATGAAACCGTTCAAGAGCTAAGGATTGCGGTAGAAAATGTTATCAGGGGCATACACCACAACACTTTGCTGAAGGCTACAAGAAATGAATTTCAACGGCGACTAATGTTGTGTAGCCGGAACGACGGGGCTCATTTCGAACAATTTATCAGTTAAATAATTTAAGTGTTACAAAATTGATAGTAAAATAAAGTTGATGTTAGATTTAACGATTATTTTTATTTTTAAGACCAAATGTTTGTTACAGAAACTTTATCCTGAATATTAATACTACCGATTAGTATAATAAAATAAAGAGTGTTTATTTTTTTAAATTTTAGTTGGTTCGAGTCCCGGGCGAAGCAAGCGAGTTTAAAAAAATATTTTAATGCAGATTTGTTTCTTTTTAAAAATAAAGGAATGTCTCCTTTAAGTAAAATGAGCTAGCTTAAGGATTTTAAGTAGTTTCCCTCCAGGGCCTGAGTTTAATTTCCACACTGTATATAAGTAATAGACATTTTCCTTTACTTCTTTAAGTTACATACTGGCAGTAACGAACTCTTGTGAAACCCTTAAGGTTCTTCAGAGGCAATAATAAGCGATCTTAGTTCTTTAATGGCGTTAATGGAATCTTATTTAACACTGAATGTTATAGACACAACAAACTCTTTTATAACACTTAAGAGCTCACTGTTGAAATATCCATCGTTATACAAGCTCCTATGGTCTCAAATATGGTTTTTATATAAATTTAAGTGCTATTAAAGAGCTAATAACCCTCTTATAACCCTATTGGATTGATGGCGTTGTTGTTACGTTTTACAAGATTATAATGTGAAAATAAAATGAATAGAAAAACTTGGAACTATCAAAGATGGAATTTGAAAATTGCTACAACAATTATCGTAATATTATAAACTATTCTCCTACTGTTAGAGAAGCAGATCTAATGCAAGAAAATGTATGGCCAAGTACAAGTAACCGAAATGAAAGTGGTCAAGCGGTATCCTTTGAAACTTCGGAACTGGGTTCCGTAAGTAATTGTGGTACTACTGATTCTAATAATATTGAAGAAATGTCATATTTATTGAGTAGTGATGACGATGAAATATCAAGTGAATATTTAAAAAATCAAATTATATTTATAAATAAATTAAAGGTTTGGGCTATAGAAAAAAATATAAGTCAAACAGCTTTAAAAGAATTGTTGTCGGTTTTAATTTAAGTTGAAAATAACAATATAAATATTCACGACCACAAAATGAGTAACAGGCTTGACATGACATATTTCTACTTCTAATAAAGTTATGTTATTTAAATATATTTAAAGTTTAGGATCGCAGATGTAATGTCTAAATTTGTGTGCATCAAGCACACAAATTCACTTTATTTATTTCCATTACTTCACAGTCTAATAAAACGATATGTTTAATCAATGAAAGTGTTTTATTTATTTTTATTAAAATACTAATGTAATGGCAGGTTAGAAAAAAGTCAAAAGATTAAAGATAGATAAAAATGATTAAAGATAGATAAAAAGATAGATTTAAGATTATTAATTATCCAATCAAATATTATTATTATTACAATAGATTCTTAGTGGTGATTTCCTCTCCAGCTCCAGCAATCTTCTTTGAGCATGAGCAAAAAACAATATATTTATACTTTTTTGATTTGCATTCGATTTGGGCCACTTTACTATGTTATTATTTTCCCAAAGTGAAGGAGCAATCCACAGCTTAAACTTTCCTTTCTCGACTGTGCGTACGATTTTAAACGGCATTCTGAAAAGTAAGTAAAAGGAAGGGTTAGGTAGGTAAAAGTAAGCATTTAAAAAATATTAAAGCAATATGTTAAATGGCTCATTATGAAATATGAATACCAAAACATCTCAACAGTAAACGCCCTAGTCGCGGTCCGTGATACTTAATACGGGGATTACCCCGTTTTAGTTGAGGCAATGCGATAAAATTAAAACGGCATCCACATTTAATTCGCTTCTATAGGGTTTATTGATAATTTTATTAATCACGCGCGGCGTTCATATATCAATGGCTATAGATACCTACGTGATACCTACCTACATACAAACTGCAGAGTTAATGTGAGAATACACAGTCAAAATTCATAAGTCGTCTTATGTGATGGAGCCAGTAGCGTTATTTTATTTCAAAATATAATTATTGGTTACCTATGGTTTTGTGGGATAAAACTGATCCCTAAAATCTGGCACAGCATTTTTGTTTTGATTACTGCATAAGGTTGTTTTTAAGTCTGTTATAGCTGCAAAACCATTAGAAAACTCAGCTTTACCACTCTTAAAGACGTGTGCGTTGCAGAAGAGTGGTAATGCGTGCCGTACTGTATCTAGAGAAGTTACAATACTCTCAATTAAAGACATAACCTGTACCGCCATTTTAAACCACCAAATTGAATTTTATAATTGCAAAATTTACTTTTATTCACTGCATACTAAAGTACTTTAAAATAAATATGTTATTATTCTACATACTACAATACCTTAAAACTATAATTGTTATAGTATATGCAATTTTTTTTTAAATTCCTACGAATTCCATATGTATTTAGCCTATAGCACTTTTTAAATTGACAACAGATAACTGGCCCTCTTATTTTTTCTTAATAATATACATACATATTCACAGTGTACTTACCTCCGCAAGAATATTTAGCTATTTATTCAACACTTCACTTCACTTCTTACGCATAACTTCCTTCTGCAATATTATTATGTCTATTTCAAGACAAAGTACAATACAAAGTTAGTTTGTCATAAAATTGCACGAAAATAAAATAATACTTTACATATTTATCTAGCAACCTAAGGATATTTGTTGCTCGAAAACTCCACAAAAATAACTCTTTTAGTGTTAAAAACAAAAAATTAGGAGCTGTAATATCTCCATCAGCAGTTATTATAACCTTTGTAGACCTGTAGTACCGCTAAAGGCGAATATATTTACTTTTCTGTCGCCTTTTAAGCGCTCAAAGAGTTAATTAGAACTACTGTAACCTTACTATAGCTCCCTTATACCTCTTGATTTCATACTTATCTCTTTTGTATAGCGATTGAAGAACTTAAACCTGCAAAAAAGTTATGCCCAATTCGGGGGTATATAGGGGTTATAGCACGCTATAACTATGTAGTGTTGGAGCTTGTATATAACTTCGAGATTTTGGTGGCTTATCTATGCATCTCTTGTAACTCTTAAATTGGCGCCTAAATGTTACTTGGGTGGGAGCTGGGTTCCTCTGATGTACCCTTCTTCCGAGGGCATCCCAGACATGTCCTATCGGGTTGATATCTGGAGAACGGGCTGGCCAGTTCATTTGGGTAATGGATAATCGCGCACCACGCGCGCTGTGTGGGGCCGAGCGTTATCGTGCATAAACACAAAATCATCGCCAATAAATGGGGCAAATGGCATTACATAAGGCTCTAGGATCTCTGAGATGTATCGCAGTGCAGTCAGGGATCCATTATCGATAACGACCAGCTCTGTACGGGCTCCCAAAGAGATGCCACCTCACACCATAACGGAGCCCCCACCATAAGCCACTGTTACGGTGAAACTCGATGGATTGTAGTGTTTTCCTCGATACCGCCACATCTTCTCCCTCCCATCAACGAAATTTACACAAAAACGGCTTTCGTCAGTGAATAAAACTCGCCTCCACTCGTCTCTCCAATCACGATACCGACGAGCAAATGCCAATCTGGCTACTTGATGACTCTCCTCGAGTTTTGGAGCTTTGGCTTGGGGTTTAGGGCACATCTCGTCCGCGAAAAAACTCGTCCGTGGACGAGTTGTCCACTTCACTTTCGAAGGGGCGCAACTCGTTGGAACGTCCTGCCGCTGCCCCTGTCGCTAGCGGACTGCCGCTGCCCCTGTCGCTAGCGGACTGCCGCTGCCCCTGTCGCTAGCGGACTGCCGCTGCCCCTGTCGCTAGCGGACTGCCGCTGCCCCTGTCGCTAGCGGACTGCCGCTGCCCCTGTCGCTAGCGGACTGCCGCTGCCCCTGTCGCTAGCGGACTGCCGCTGCCCCTGTCGCTAGCGGACTGCCGCTGCCCCTGTCGCTAGCGGACTGCCGCTGCCCCTGTCGCTAGCGGACTGCCGCTGCCCCTGTCGCTAGCGGACTGGGGCAGCGTTCTACAATTATCAACAGATTCAGATTCAGATTGTTTATTAGTAACGCTTGTTACAGGTCATACAGTACAAATACAAATATTAACAACTAGTTCATAATCTAGCATTATAGCATTATATAAATAAAAAATTTATTTAAATTAATTAAATAATATTGCTTATCGTAATAAAGAATAACATAATAAACTTCCAAACATAAATTAATAAAGTGTAAAGGTAACACAGTAAAATTATTTTCATTAAAGAATTCGTCAATTCTATAGATGGCTTGCTCGATAAGCCAGTTTTTTAACTTATTTTTAAAGGCTTGCATTGATCGGGCAGCGGTAATAGTTTCCGGAAGGCGGTTATAAACGGCTGGCCCCATCACGTGGGCCAGTTTCTTGGATTTTGCGAGTCGCCGCTCTACCGCTTGTAACCTTTTAGCGTGTCGGGTCGGGTACCTATGGGTGTCGCCAAGTCTCGCATACTCGTCCAGGTGGTGGCGAGCATACACAGCTGCGTTAAAAATAACGAGGGCGGGCACGGTCATTATTTTTAGCTTTTTGAAGAAAGGACGAGCCGAGGTATTCCAGGATACTCTCACAATAGCACGAACAGCTCTCTTCTGCATCCTGAACGCTCGCTCCCAGTCTGCAGCTCTGCCCCACAGCTCCACGCCATACTGAAGGAGCGAGTGAACAGACGCAAAGTAACAGCTTCTGGTCATCCCTTCCTCAAGAGTAGCTGATAGACGCCACAAAGCAAAACAGGCCCTGCCCACCCTCTCACAGAGTCTGTCAATGTGTAGCTCCCACGTCAGGCTCTCATCCACGACGAATCCCAGGAATAAGGTGTGCTTTACCTGAGTCATTGCAGCACCCCCTAGGAACACATCCAAAGTTCTATATGTACGGCCTGCAAGGTTAAAGTGGACAAAATTCGTCTTAGCTACATTCAATAGGAAGCCGTTACGATGGAACCAATCATGCAGCCTCGCAGCTACCATGTTCAATCTTCTCTCCAGGCCGTCTAGAGTTGGCGCCGTGACGACAGCAGCAACGTCGTCCGCATACATAAGTGCATGCGCGTCGCCGATGCAGTCAGGCAGGTCGTTAAGGAGGAGGGAAAACATGATATTAGACAGCGAGGACCCTTGGGCTACCCCTATAGTTGCCCTGAGAGGCGTCGACTTGACATTTTCGCCAGTTGTTACGGTCTGCGATCGGTTTATCATAAAATTTCTCACGAGAGAGAGTGCGGGGCCTTCGATACCGTAGTGTGCCAGCTTAGCGGTGAGCACGCTATGATCGGCGACATCAAAGGCCTTCGATAGATCGCACAGAATGACCGCTACCTGCAGTCGGTCTTCACGAGCCTGCAGCACACGGCTTACCAACTCTCGGGCCGCGTCCGTTGTGGACCGTCCAGACCTGTAGGCAAATTGTCTGTCGGACAGGGATTGAGTATCCGCTAGGTATTCCGCGAGCCTTTCGCTGAGGCCGTATTCAAAGACTTTTGCTATGGTAGGTATTATTGAAACTGGTCTGTAACTGTTTATGTCTTCTTTTTTACCTTTCCCCTTGTATAGGGGCGAAACTCTAACATTTTTTAATACCTGCGGATAATGTCCTTCTCTCACGCACAAATTGAAAAGTGTTGACAGAATAAAGCTAAGCGGCGCAGCGGCGGCGTGCACCAACGACACCGATATCTCATATAAATCTTTAGTAGACTTATGCGCTACTCCATTAGATATAATTTTAAATACCTCTAGAGGAGTGAACGGTTTGAACCTGAGTGAGCGGTCTGCGCGCTCTCGCGCGCCTACCAGCCCACGTAACGCAGCCGTAACGTCGGCGGCGGGAGCGCCGCAGGTCGCCGCGGCGTTCACGAAGTGCAAGTTTACAGCGTCTGCTGCCTCAACTCCGCTCGCGTACCTAGAGCCGCCAGGGGCCCGGAGGGTATCGACAAGCTCAAGGTTCAGTCGGCGTCGTCCGGTCTCAAGCCTCACTATATCCCACATGGATTTTGTCGTGTTAGTCGAGCTGGATATAATATTACAGTAAAAACGGCTTCTCTCCGTTTTTGATTAAATCTATCTTGGTACTGGTAAAATTTATTTGATAACGCTTCGTTCAAGGGGAATGTTGCAACGCTAGACTTTATTTCCCTTAGTATAAATTCTAATCTCACAATTTCTTTTGTGACCCATGAGTTAGTTTTTGTCTTACTGGGCACTAGTTTAAACGGAAAGCATATATTTAGTTTATTTACTAAAATATTTACAACCGCCTGTGCCAGTTCGTCTGCAGTCACTCGTCTTTGACTTAAGTCCACCCAGTCGACACTCTCAATCGCGGATATAAAATTACATTGGTTCGACCTGGTATAGGACCTCGCGAGACGCGGTGTGGGCGGGGCGTTAGGGTCGCACACTAGGTCGACTCTCACGGCATGGTGGTCGCTCCACAGCATGCGTGCAGCGGTCGCGCCCACACTCCCGGCCTGCACTCGCTCACCGCTCACGTAGGCATGGTCTAAGCAGGTGCTAGTCGTCGCAGTTATCCTCGTGGGAAAGTCGATAACGTTATAGTAATCACGCGTATATAGAATATCGTACAGATTTTTCTGGTCACTGTTAAGTGGGCACATGCAGTCTATATTCATGTCACCAACGACAACGCAATCTTTTCCGCAGTCCACCAGCTTATCAAGCAAGCGCTCCAACAATGGGTAGAATAGTGAAACAGATGTTTTGTTAGATCCATACATGCATACCACAACAATGTTATATTCGGTAAGCTCAACAGCGGATACCTCACAAACTTGTTGAAGTATCGTCCGAGAAAATAACACTATTATTTTATTTGTTTTCCTAAGTCTATAAATCTTTGAAAGAAATTAAAGATGCAGGATGCCATCTAAAAGAAAATAAAAGATTTTCTTAGACGATACTAACAGAGTGGATGTAGTTTAGGCAAGGTGTAGGGTGGTAGGCGGCTCTGCCCATGAAGCGGTAGTACCGCAGCCCTGGGGGCGCCTACTCCACGCTGATTCAATGTTTCAGAAGCCGGCAGCGCAGTAGTTCCCCCCGCCTCCGCGCGCCCCAGGGGGACTAATCCTCGCTTAATCGCCGCTTTAAATATCTATCCCGCGGTTAACTTGCGGCATCGTGACGACGTAATGCTGACGAATCGACCCTGTTTACCAAATTTTCAAGGAATTTAGGTTACAGATTACATCTGGCTCAGTTAAATACAAAGTTATGCAATTAATAGCAAACAACAGCACATTTCAAGAATAGGATTTGTGTAATTAACGTAATTTAAGTCCATAATGCCTAGACAATGCTCTCGTAACAATCTTATAGCGAAAGCGATAGTAGAAATGTCCAAAAATATAAATGGGTTTGATATATACCCAGATATGTCACATGATCTGTTGTCAATAGTAAAGTATAGATTGGTATTCAATGTACTTACATTTCGTTTCCAGCAAACGAATCGACAACATCTAACAATAACTTCAAACTACAAATGCTTAGCCAAGTTGCACTGTTGACAAGCGATTTCGCTTAGTTGAGCGAACGCTAAGATCCAGCAGATATCGAAACAAAATGGTGATTTCATAAAAAGCTGTAGGAAGAAATATTTAGAGAATGTGTTTATTGCGTTGTTTGTTTTGTGATTTTATAAGAATTTTAGTGCTAGTGTTACGTACCTTCAGTATTTCAGTAGGTATATTTACTTATTGCAATGCAATAAGTAAATATGCCTACGTAAGTAAGTATAAATATACAGTTATCAAGGTCTGATTAGGAGAGTGTTCATATAATGTTCACAATGGAAAACTGGCCTGGTACCATGTCTTTCTACTTAAGATGAACTTGCTTAATATTAATGTATTAAATACCTATTACAAAATATTACGAGTCGTTAAAATTATCATAGAAGAAGTCGTCAAGTTCGTAAAAACATTTTTTTCTGAGAGATAAACCTTTCATTTGCGTCTACGCTATTTCCCCATAGTATAATTCCGTAGCGGATCCAAGATTAAGCGTATGCGTAGGTCTGTAGCGAAAGTAGACAGTTTAGCTTTTTTTAGGGTTTCAAAGATCGGTTTTGAAACCCTTATGGTCTCGCTTTGTCCGTCCCCGCTCTTTCTTGAATATCTCAGTAACTACTGCAGCTATTAACTTGAAATTTGAAATAATGATAAATTTCGTGCGCCATTACTGATTTTAAGAAAAAAAATATATAAATAAATGAAAAATGAAAATGAATATTTTCAGTACAAATTTTGATGTTGAAATTTCAAAAGATACCTAGGAAGGCAAATGGGGTATCAAATGAAAGGTATCGTTTTGTACATTTCAAAACACTTTTTGAAATTTCTGTAAATTTCATACTTTTTGAAATATTTCAAAAAAAGTCGAAAAATTGACCATACCCCCCCCCCCTATCTCCGAAGATTGCACACCGATCCACGTACAATGTATTAGGCGTTTGTAGATATCGATCTATATTTTACAGGAAAAATATAGAGAAGTCTGTAATAATAATAGTTTTTGAAAAATGGTCAAAAAGGGGGAGATTTTTTTTTCAAAAGGGGGGGTACCTACCTATGTGGGGTATCAAATGAAAGGTATTGTTTTGACCATTTCAAAACACTTTTTGAAATTTCTGTAAGTTTCATACTTTTTGAAATATTTCAAAAAAAGACGAAAAATTGACCATTCCCCCCCCCTAGCTCCGAAGATTGCAGACCGATCCATGTACAATGTACTAGGCGTTTGTAGACATCGATCTATATTTTACAGGAAAAATATAGAGAAGTCGGTAATAATAATAGTTTTTGAAAAATGGTCAAAAAGGAGGGGATTTTTTTTTCAAAAGTAGGGGTACCTACCCAAGTGGGATATCAAATGAAAGGTATCGTTTTGACCATTTCAAAACACTTTTTGAAATTTCTGTAAGTTTCATACTTTTTGAAATATTTCAAAAAAAGTCGAAAAATTGACCATTCCCCCCCCCCTAGCTCCGAAGATTGCAGACCGATCCATGTACAATGTATTAGGCGTTTGTAGACATCAATCTATATTTTACAGGAAAAATATAGAGAAGTCTGTAATAATAATAGTTTTTGAAAAATGGTCAAAAAGGGGAGGAAATTTTTTTCAAAAGGAGGGGTACCTGCCTATGTGGGGTATCAAAGGAAAGGTATCATTTTGACCATTTCAAAACCCTTTTTGAAATTTCTGTAAGTTTCATACTTTTTGAAATATTTCAAAAATAGTCGAAAAATTGACCTTTCCCCCCCCCCTATCTCCGAAGATTGCAGACCAATCCACGTACAATGTATTAGGCGTTTGTAGATATCAATCTATATTTTACAGGAAAAATATAGAGAAGTCTGTAATAATAATAGTTTTTGAAAAATGGTCAAAAAGAGGGGGAATTTTTTTTCAAAAGGAGGGGTACCTGCCTATGTGGGGTATCAAATGAAAGATATCGTTTTGACCATTTCAAAACACTTTTTGAAATTTCTATAAGTTTCATACTTTTTGAAATATTTCAAAAATAGTCGAAAAATTTACCTTTCCCCCCCCCTATCTCCGAAGATTGCAGACCGATCCACGTACAATGTATTAGGCGTTTGTAGATATTGATTTATATTTTACAGGAAAAATATAGAGAAGTCTGTAATAATAATAGTTTTTGAAAAATGGTCAAAAAGGGGGGGAATTTTTTTTCAAAAGGGGGGGTACCTACCTATGTGGGGTATCAAATGAAAGGTATCGTTTTGAACATTTCAAAACACTTTTTGAAATTTCTGTGAGTGTCATACTTTTTAAAATATTTCAAAAAAAGACAAAAAATTGACCATTCCCCCCCCCCTAGCTCCGAAGATTGCAGACCGATCCATGTACAATGTACTAGGCGTTTGTAGATATCAATCTATATTTTACAGGAAAAATATAGAGAAGTCTGTAATAATAATAGTTTTTGAAAAATGGTCAAAAAAGGGGATTTTTTTTTCAAAACGGGGTACCTACCCATGTGGGGTATCAAATGAAAGGTATCGTTTTGACCATTTCAAAACACTTTTTGAAATTTCTGTAAGTTTCATACTTTTTAAAATATTTCAGAAAATTGATTGACCAAATAATTGGCAAATGTTTGAAACCCTCGGCGCGCGAGTTACACTCGCACTTGGCGAATCTTGTTTAAGTCTTATCCAGTTAACGTTCGTGTCAACATCTAATCCTGATAGGATAAATGTGTCAACACACTCTATTGTAATATGATTGTATGTCAAGTGTACGTCTAGTGGAAGTTATTGATGTGGTCTAAATTGCATAATTTTAATTTTCTTATAGGTAGTTAATATTAGGGTAAGGTGTATCCAAATAGTAGTACATGTGAGTGAGAAAGATGTTAGTAATATAATAATATAAATTAGTGAATATTTTCATGACGTCAATAATGAAATAATATCTGCAAAATACTACAATAAACTTAACGTTTCGACTAGATTGTGTAGGGACTCATCAGCGTCATCATCCAAGGCAACAAATATATTTCTGAAAAGCTGCTGAAACTTCTCAGTGCCCGCCATTATTTGGATTGGGTAAGGTCGGAGCGTGGACTTCATCAGACGGTTTCTTTCAAGCTTCAAGTTGATATTCAGAGAGCCTCGGAGGAGTCGGTGATATCCGGTATTGAACCTGTGAGAATGAACATTGCTTCCGTCATGATGACGTCGACCTCATTTTTAGTCACAGTGTCTGTCGGGGCTTCGCCATGTCCATTTCCTTTGAGGCTGCTCCTTAAAGAAAGAGTTCATTAAGAACAGCCCCTCTTTCTCAAGAAGTTGACAAACATTTCCCCTCTGATTTCTTACTCCATAAGCATTCGGCCCTATTCGGGATTCGTTGCCAATCTGGATTCCCACCTTGCCGTTAAAGTCCCCCATAACAACATTGGAGTGAGCCTTAGTTGTGTTGTGCAAGACTTTTCTAAAATATTTACATTACTCCAATTATAAAAAAAACACTCCTATGATATTCATTGATTTGTAGAACTAGTAATGTTAATAATTTTAATAATAGGTCATAAAAAAGTAGGTTTGTCTTCCATTCCAATAGATAACCATTAATAATAAGTTTAGTTTAGGAATAGTTGATGCACTAATTTGTTCTTCAAAGTCCAGTTCCTTCTTCAATGTATGCACGTGCCCAATGTGTAGCTGCGCCTGTGTAGCTGCGCCTGTGTAGCTGCGCCTGTGTAGCTGCGCCTGTGTAGCTGCGCCTGTGTAGCTGCGCCTGTGTAGCTGCGCCTGTGTAGCTGCGCCTGTGTAGCTGCGCCTGTGTAGCCGCCCCCTGTGTAGCTGCGCCTGTGTAGCTGCGCCTGTGTAGCTGCGCCTGTGTAGCTGCGCCTGTGTAACTGCGTCTGTGTAGCTGCGCCAGTGTAGCTGCGCCTGTGTAGCTGCGCCTGTGTAGCTGCGCCTGTGTAGCTGCGCCTGTGTAGCCGCCCCCTGTGTAGCTGCGCCTGTGTAGCTGCGCCTGTGTAGCTGCGCCTGTGTAGCTGCGCCTGTGTAGCTGCGCCTGTGTAGCTGCGCCTGTGTAGCTGCGCCTGTGTAGCTGCGCCTGTGTAGCTGCGCCTGTGTAGCCGCCCCCTGTGTAGCTGCGCCTGTGTAGCTGCGCCTGTGTAGCTGCGCCTGTGTAGCTGCGCCTGTGTAGCCGCCCCCTGTGTAGCTGCGCCTGTGTAGCTGCGCCTGTGTAGCTGCGCCTGTGTAGCTGCGCCTGTGTAGCTGCGCCAGTGTAGCTGCGCCTGTGTAGCTGCCCCTGTGTAGCTGCGCCTGTGTAGCTGCCCCTGTGTAGCTGCGCCTGTGTAGCTGCGCCTGTGTAGCTGCGCCTGTGTAGCTGCGCCTGTGTAGCTGCGCCTGTGTAGCTGCGCCTGTGTAGCTGCGCCTGTGTAGCTGCGCCTGTGTAGCTGCGTCTGTGTAGCTGCGCCTGTGTAGCTGCGCCTGTGTAGCTGCGCCTGTGTAGCTGCGCCTGTGTAGCTGCGTCTGTGTAGCTGCGCCAGTGTAGCTGCGCCTGTGTAGCTGCCCCTGTGTAGCTGCGCCTGTGTAGCTGCCCCTGTGTAGCTGCGCCTGTGTAGCTGCGCCTGTGTAGCTGCCCCTGTGTAGCTGCGCCTGTGTAACTGCGTCTGTGTAGCTGCGCCAGTGTAGCTGCGCCTGTGTAGCTGCCCCTGTGTAGCTGCGCCTGTGTAACTGCGTCTGTGTAGCTGCGCCAGTGTAGCTGCGCCTGTGTAGCTGCCCCTGTGTAGCTGCGCCTGTGTAGCTGCCCCTGTGTAGCTGCGCCTGTGTAGCTGCGCCTGTGTAGCTGCCCCTGTGTAGCTGCGCCTGTGTAACTGCGCCTGTGTAGCTGCGCCTGTGTAGCTGCGCCTGTGTAGCTGCCCCTGTGTAGCTGCGCCTGTGTAACTGCGCCTGTGTAGCTGCGCCTGTGTAGCTGCGCCTGTGTAGCTGCCCCTGTGTAGCTGCGCCTGTGTAGCTGCGCCTGTATTTCTTTGAATCCTTCATATTTAGAAATTACTTTGGTAATTAATTTACTTGATAAATCATAAAACTGCTTTAAGTAAGTAGGTACCTCTTTCACTTGAAAATTTTTACTTGTTTAAGTAGGTACTTATTTTGTATGCCTAATCCAATAAAGTTATTCGCTTTGACTAGAAAGTTTTTTAAATAAAATAGTCAAAAAGACATTAAAAAGTGTTCCTCATTACCGTGGATATGAGATGAACCCGCTGCGGCCGCGGATTGTGAACATTTCCATTGAACCGCAAATTACGAGATTACAAATAAAAGCTATTTATTTGGCCGCGCAGTTATCGGTAGCTTGTCAGTTATCGGTAGCTTGTCAGTTATCGGTAGCTTGTCAGTTATCGGTAGCTTGTCAGTAGACACAACATTTTCCATAACAATGATGACGCGATTGTCTTTCTTTTTAACCGACTTCGAAAAAAAAGGAAGGTCATTTTCAGTATACTTTTTTCATACCATTTCAGCATTAAACAGGTGTTTAGGTATTTGTGGCCATGACTGCATGACGAGGCCGTATAGAGTAAGTCAGTTGATTTATTTAGGATATTGAGATGTGAGTAAACCTGTCATTATAATGATGAAGGTGTTCATTTATTTATCTCTGGATGTTCATTACTAGAGCTACACGAGTGGGAGCGCCCTGCGAGAGTCATTCACAAAGCGCATCGCATTGGGCGGGCGGGCAGCCAGCATTGGGCGGGCGGGCAGCCAGCATTGGGCGGGCGGGCAGCCAGCATTGGGCGGGCGGGCAGCCAGCATTGGGCGGGCGGGCAGCCAGCATTGGGCGGGCGGGCAGCCAGCGTGAAATGGAAAATAAATGGAATGACCGTACAACTCAAATACTTTTCTATCCACTCATTTGCCCAAATACGATTTTGATCGGTCCATAAAAATTCATCGAACACAGAAATGTATGCGGCACTGAACTGCGAAAATCCAATCCACGAAAACTACACAATCCATCAATTTATTCAGATTAAAAGGAGTTCAGACAAGGGCACGTAACATCTCCACAGAATTAGAAAATGACACTGAATAAACTTCGCGTGGGCGTAGAGTCTATCTACCCTAAGCAATTCCATAAACATTGATTTGTTGAAAAATGCTACAAAAACTAAAGACTACGTAACTTTGCAAGTGTTGCGGAGGGCCGGTCTTGTTTCCCTAGAGTCTGAAGCGACCCTTACCTCTAGGTCGCCTCGCCCGCGCCCCCGCGCTTCCGCGAGCGGACACCGGTGTGGTCGCCCCCGCGAGCGGACACCGGTGTGGTCGCCCCCGCGCCCCCGCGAGCGGACACCGGTGTGGTCGGCCGCAATCACCGGCACCACTCGTAGGTATGATCAACTTGCTGTTAAAGTTAATAGTCGCGCGATAATGCTTAAGAAAGTTAAGATGTAAGCTTTGTGTTTTATCCTATGAGTAGAAGGTAGATGCAATGAAGAATAAAGCGATACTAATATTATACAAGCGAAAGTAATTCTGTTTGTCAGTCTGTTTCCTTTTCTCGCTGAAAAAGCTGAATGAATGTTAATGAGTTTAGGGCACTGCCTAAGTTCAGAGGTGAGTAGTTTAGGGAATTGCCTAAGTTCAGAGGTGAGCAGACGACATTTCGGGGACTTTTATGTCAATTTTGATCGTGACTAGCGCGTGCAAAGCCGCGGCCAGGTGGCTGAGTGGAGATAGAATAAGCACATAGAGCACAAATGTAAATAAGCGGAACACGGTTATTTTGATGTTATGAATGAAAGCTCTTAGCCAGCATTTTGAGAACAAAAAAGCGCCATTGTTGTCGATGGAATACCTGTCATAAAACTATGACGGATGGCATCGAGGATTCGGACGTTACGATGCTTTTATGTCGGTCGTCAAAGGGTGTCGGCTCTTACTGACACAGGGTGTGCCCCGAATAACTGCAAAGCCCATCATCAGATTTTCATCAAGAATATCTTTCTCGCTAAATGGCAACCTTTTGTAATTAAACTTTCCACTAGCTAGTGGCTCGCACTTAATCTCTTCAAGTATTAATCTGAGTGGTACAAGAGTTACTTTGTTTTGGAAATAGTGTACATCAATAATCAACAAACAAAATATGAAATGAATACCTAGGTCAAACTATTAAATGAATAGGCCTATTCCAATCTGATCTACTTTGCTAATCCATTAATAATCAAATATCAATAACGTTTATTTCTTTAAGCTTACAAAATAAGCACTTAGACAAGTCAAATTTTATACTATAAACAGGTTTATAAATAGTCATTATTATCAAATAAGAAATATGATGTTATTGATTTTATTCGCTTCAATTTTTTGTCCACTAGTGGAAGAAGCGAAAAAGAAACCACTAGTAAGTTTTATAAATCTTAAAATTAATACATTAAGTACTTATCTCAGTCTAAATATAATCTAATTTGTATATAACTCAATATTTATATGAAACTAACTAAGCTTAACATTATATCCCTTATATACCATTGTCGGTGTGGAACTGAGCGACATCTGGCCAAGCATTTACATCATTGATGTAATCATCTATGGAGTAATAGGCTTTCTTTATTAGATTTCGTTTTATGTACTGTTTAAATTTACGAATAGGGAGCTCAGTTGCTTCAGATGGAAGCTTGTTATAGAAGCGTACGCATTTTCCCATAAATGATTTCCCTACCTTTCGTAATCTATATGATGGGATGTGCAGTTTGTTCTTGTTTCTTGTATTTACTTTGTGAACATCACATTTTTTTAAAAAGCTATCTTTGTTTTTGTGCGTATACATTAGATTTTCATATATAAATAAATAAATAAATAAAATATATGTATTGCGATATTACTGTCAAAATATTTATGTCTTTAAATAATTCCCTCAAAGAGTGGCGTGGCTTTAATTTATAAATTGCGCGTACAGCCCTTTTTTGGAGAACAAAGATAGTCTAAATGTCGGCTGCCCGTCCCCAAAGCAAAATACCATAAGACATGATACTATGGAAGTAACTGAAATAAACTAACCTAGCTGTATCTTCATCGGTAATATATCTAATTGTTCGAACCGCATATGCTGCTGAACTAAGTTTGCCTGCGAGAGCATCAATTTGCTGTCTCCATTGAAGAGAGGAATCAATATGTAACCCTAGGAAAACCGTTGAGTCGTCAAGGTCAACGATCTCATCCGCATTATCTTAGTTGGGAGTTCTCTTACATTTGGTAACATGAATTTTATGCATTTGGTTTTTTTAGCATTTAGTAAGAGGTTGTTGGAGGTGAACCAATCTAGTATTTGTGAAAGCGAGTTATTTACATCGTCATAATTACATTTATTTCTGTCAACTTTAAAAATCAATGAAGTATCATCAGCAAATAACACTATGGATTAGTTTCCAATTTTATCCATTCTGATCCACCGATGGATTAGATTCGACATGTTGTTTCTTGCGCCATCCCATCACGCACACTGAGTCTGTTCCCACAGAAAGTTATATACCATTTCCTTTATTTAGACCGTGTGCTTACTTAACGTAACTTGTGAAAATGTTCTACGTTTTGTTTAGCTGTACTGCGAAATTGCAGCTTGACATAGACATGTTTGTATCTATATTCGTAAAATGTAGAGGTACTCTGTGTAATATAACATCCAAAAATGTAGAGGTACTCTGTGTAATATAACACGCAAAAATGTAAAGGTACTCTGTGTAATATAACACGCAAAAATGTAGAGGTACTCTGTGTAATATACACGCAAAAAATTATTTCTACACCTACATACAATATGCGATATCGTTAATAAAACGTCCCGACGTACAAGTAGCGCAATGTTTTGGAATGGAGCTGTTTCGTTTGTTTGTTGACAGACATTCTCTGTCTTATTGCGTCTACATATTTATAATGTTAATATCGCTAGCATTTTATAGAAATCATATAACCTACGAACTCCAGGGGGAGTTTGGCAAGTTCAAAGAACAATATCTGATAATGTACAAGATCCACATCCATAGTGTCAAAGTCAAAATACGAGCTGCTGCACGCTTTTCAAGTAGCCATGTCCGACCCCGGACTGCCCCGGACTGCCCCGGACTGCCCCGGACTGCCCCGGACTGCCTCGGACTGCCTCGGACTGCCTCGGACTGCCCCGGACTGCCCCGGACTGCCCCGGACTGCCCCGGACTGCCCCGGACTGCCCCGGACTGCCTCGGACTGCCCCGGACTGCCCCGGACTGCCCCGGACTGCCTCGGACTGCCCCGGACTGCCCCGGACTGCCCCGGACTGCCCCGGACTGCCCCGGACTGCCCCGGACTGCCCCGGACTGCCCCGGACTGCCTCGGACTGCACCGGACTGCCCCGGACTGCCTCGGACTGCCCCGGACTGCCTCGGACTGCCCCGGACTGCCTCGGACTGCCCCGGAGTACCATTCATCTCCCTGCCTAATTTCATTAAGATCCGTTCAGCCGTTTAGTTGCAAAAAGGAAACCGACAGACAAACAGACAAATCGGTCAACTGTCAACAAATTCACGTATAAGCAAGTTTCCGCGTTATTTCAATAGTTTTACACATTACTTTTAGATCTGTCTTTAAAAATTCTTAACTTTTCAATAATGAAATAAGAAATAGGAGCACTTTGAACTTTGCACCGTTTTAATAAGTACATCTTTGTAAGTAGAGGTAAACTACTCGCACTACAAACAAACGCAAACACAAAATTTTCGCTTGGCTTGCTTGGCTCGCCGATGATCTTGTATTTCTGGTCGTGGTCCATTGCACGGCCCCGTTTAGGATCTATTTGCCCACCACCGCCCAAATTACAACGCAAATTTTTGGCAGCTTGCTACGCTCGCCGATGAAAAACGTTCGTTCTTCCTTTAGTCCCGAGCCTACCATCAATTTCACCAAAACTAGCAAAACACATTCACTTTTTAGCGTCTCGCGCCACTCGCTGCAGAGCGAATTCGTTCGTTGTTGCTTTGCGCTGTCGGGGTCGAATATAATGTCCTGATGATGATTTGGTGTGGTTTTCTACCAATAGGTTTTGTGTTTGCGTCAATTTGTGGGAGGTGCACGCAGACTACTTCTTGTTGGATCTTATCGGAGAAGGTGTCGCGCTAAATCGTTACGTAATATTTAAAATAGGTAATATCTTAAGATGATAAGTGAAATAATTTGTCGAATTGGAGCGTTCGATCTAAATAATAATAAGAATAATCAAACAAACATCCTATACATCCAACTTAAAAACTTTACTACCTCTTTCTAAAACTTGTATAAACGCATAATAAGAGCTGAGGTCGTCAAATCGTCAAAGCGAAGCCACTAGTTGCCGCCGGCTGCGGAGTGCAGAGTGCAGCGGAGCGCGGGGTCACAGAGTGCAGGGGAGCGGCCGACTGCGGAGTGCAGAGTGCAGGGGAGCGCGGGGTCACCCCGCCGCCGCCGCCGGCTCCAGAGTGCAGAGTGCAGGGGAGCGCGGGGTCACCCCGCCGCCGCCGCCGGCTCCAGAGTGCAGAGTGCAGGGGAGCGCGGGGTCACCCCGCCGCCGCCGCCGCCGCCGCCGGCTCCAGAGTGCACAGTGCAGGGGAGCGCGGGGTCACCCCGCCCCCGCCGACGCCGCCGCCGGCTGCGGAGTGCAGAGTGCAGGGGAGCGCGGGGTCACCCCGCCCCGCCGCCGCCGGCTCGAGTTGCCTTGCGCGGGAGACGGGGACTAATCGCGGCGCCCGATGCAAGTTCCTGAAAGGGAGACCTATTTACTAGGAGCCGGGAAACGCGCTGACCTCTAAGAAGACCAGAACTCTTTTGATCACATGACGACAGGCTAATAAATGTTTGGAATGTGCAGCTCGAAGTTGGGATCATTGAAATAAATCTTACAAAAAAAATCGGCCCCGTAACGGAAAAAAGTAGCTTATTATGTTGTTTAGTCCAATCCGTTCAGAGGATAAAGTCTGAGATAATTGAAAAACATTCGACAAACGTAATCGAGAACTATTTATGTCTGCCACAAAATGACTTAGAATGTTAATAGTGTAGCCAAAAAAATGGTCATAAATAAGTCTAATTTTTTTATTCGTATCAGGGCTATGCGTGGTGCTTCCACGCATAGCCCTGATACTCACGTTGTAATTATGTTTGTAAACTCACACATACATAGATTCTATTTATCTTCGAAATCATGAGAATTGTTGAGTGAGCGTGTTTTACTTCTATGATCGACGTGTTTGGGTTAGACTTGGTACCTAGCTACGCTCGTAGGACGCAAAAGAAATACTTTGATTCTAAAATATGTGAAATGTAATGAAGTCATAAATTTAAGATAGGCATCGCTCTTTTAGTTTAATCATACAATATGCCGCATCCTACCGATTCCCAGTTTACCTTCATCCGCCTAACTTACCTTCATCCGCCTAACTTACTTGTTAAGCCGTGGTTTCAGAAGTTCCACCTGAATTTAGTGGCTTTTCCTTACCGTACCTGCTGTAAGTAAACAGCTTTTACAAAAAACAAACGCGTTTGGATTGTATTCAACCGTCGATCGCAGACCGGAATATACATATTTGACTTTAAAATGAACACAATTTAGTAAATAATGCTGGTCAATTCCCACATCAAGCGGTAGGTATCTGTGTACACTGTGAGCGACACCTAGCGGTAGGTAGGTATCTGTGTACACTGTGAGCGACACCTAGCGGTAGGTATCTGTGTAAATTGAAGCGAATAAAATCAATAACATCTTATTTCTTATTTGATAATATGACTATTTGTAAACCTGTTTATAGTATTATATTTGACGTGTCTAAGTGCTTAGTTTGTAAGCCTAAAGAAATAAAGTTATTGACTTTTGACTTTTTGACTTTTGTACACTGTGAGCGACACCTAGCGGTAGGTATCTGTGTACACTGTGAGCGACACCTAGCGGTAGGTAGGTATCTGTGTACACTGTGAGCGACACCTAGCGGTAGGTATCTGTGTAAATTGAAGCGAATAAAATCAATAACATCTTATTTCTTATTTGATAATATGACTATTTGTAAACCTGTTTATAGTATTATATTTGACGTGTCTAAGTGCTAAGTTTGTAAGCCTAAAGAAATAAAGTTATTGACTTTTGACTTTTTGACTTTTGTACACTGTGAGCGACACCTAGCGGTAGGTATCTGTGTACACTGTGAGCGACACCTAGCGGTAGGTAGGTATCTGTGTACACTGTGAGCGACACCTAGCGGTAGGTATCTGTGTACACTGTGAGCGACACCTAGCGGTAGGTATCTGTGTACACTGTGAGCGACACCTAGCGGTAGGTATCTGTGTACACTGTGAGCGACACCTAGCGGTAGGTATCTGTGTACACTGTGAGCGACACCTACCGGTAGGTATCTGTGTACACTGTGAGCGACACCTAGCGGTAGGTATCTGTGTACACTGTGAGCGACATCTAGCGGTAGGTATCTGTGTACACTGTGAGCGACACCTAGCGGTAGGTATCTGTGTACACTGTGAGCGACAACTAGCAGTAAATATCTGTGTACACTGTGAGCAACACCTAGCGGTAGGTATCTGTGTACACTGTGAGCGACACCTAGCGGTAGGTATCTGTGTACACTGTGAGCGACACCTAGCGGTAGGTATCTGTGTACACTGTGAGCGACACCTAGCGGTAGGTATCTGTGTACACTGTGAGCGACACCTAGCGGTAGGTATCTGTGTACACTGTGAGCGACACCTAGCGGTAGGTATCTGTGTACACTGTGAGCGACACCTAGCGGTAGGTATCTGTGTACACTGTGAGCGACACCTAGCGACTTTCTAAATTAGTTTGTCTCTTACACTTTCGTCTGAGTACACTCGAGTTTTGCTCGACAGCGATGCATTTCATTTTCAGTTTACTTTAGTTATTTAAACAGTTATTAAGTTTGCTTTTTTCGTCGACAATTTCGTAGTACTTAATAAAGTAATAAAATGAACAAGTACAATAAGTAAAAAATTAAAGTGTAGCTACATCACGTGCAAAAGAAGTTAAGAGTTATGCATCGCCTTGCCCTGTGAATGCTGGTGTTGAAAGGGTCAATGTTCAACATTCTGATGAATTCATTGAGAGTGCCGCTCGCTCGCACTATAAATGAATTTTGTCTATAATTAGTTCCAACATGTTGAACATGTAGTAAGGGATTGTGTCTAAGCTGCCTACGTGGTACATTGAAGTCTAATTTGCCAAGAAGTTCTGGACAGTCAAAATCGTTGTTGATAATCTTAAGTATATAAAGATAATCAGCTATGTCCCGTCTATTTTTGAGTGGCAAGAAATGGAACCTCTTGCAGAGTTCATCATAGTTTAAAGATTTGTAAGTGATCTTTGTGTTTACAGGTATCTTAAGAAACGCCTCTGAATACTTTCTATACGATCAATGTACTTCTGGTAACGCGGGTTCCATAATCTGAGATGCGTGCGTACTCTAGACGGCTCCTTACAAACGTGCAATATAAAAGTTTAAGAGTTTTGATTTTTGTAAAGCTCTTAGAGATTCGCATGACAAATCCCAGCGATCGCGAAGCCGTACTAATTATGTTGTCAATATGAGCGTTAAAAAGTAGCTTTGAGTCATGGTAGACTCCGAGATCACGCATGCCAGTAGCTTTAGTAAGTAGCTGCCCTGCCAGTGTGGAATAGCCAGAGGCTTACGAGTATAAGTAGTAACGAAACATTTGCTGGGATTTAGTTCAAGCTTATTTAATAGGCAATAGTCTTCAAGACGGGAGAGATCTGACTGAAGAGCAACGATATCAAGGTTGGATGTAACAGTGGAGAATATCTTCATATCATCAGCAAAACATAGCAGATTTGAAGCATAAGTCAATATCTCTAATATACAATGTAAAAAGTAGTGGTCCTAGCAGAGACCCCTGAGGGACCCCACTAGGAACAGGAAAATTTGTTATTGTCGTGTTAGTGTTGCCAGCGCTAACTACATCCGCCGAACATTTAACTGAGTTATTTTCAATAGAAAGGCCTTTCACACCTGCTCTAAATTTATAACCAGAGCCATGTTTTGTAGGAAGCGTGGTAAACGGAACATAGTTGAACGAAATTAATGAACGACCTGAATTTAAACGTTTTGCAACCATTCATTCTCACTCCGTTTCAGTCGGCAAAACCGGACAGTTCGATACAATTCTGTGACAAAGCATGACTTGATTATATTCGTTCCCTGCAGAACTTGTCGAAAGGTCGCCTTTTATTGGATCTGAGCAAAATGTCAGAAGTCTTTGTGAGCTGCTCTACATAGCTGTGTAGAGCCTACGAGTTCTAGAGCGAAGCCTTCCTCGCCAGTTGTTGGTTTAATATGAATCTGCACAAGTCTCGAGCCGTGGCCTAGTTGCGAACAAAGCTGAACCCAGACAAATGTGGCCCTCCTTTGCGCACACGACACGGCCGCGCGGGCGGAAACAAGTACACAATAAAACTACTGGCGACTTTGTCAAAGGGTAATGTCGAGGAAGTAGGCCCTAGGCTAGTACAGTTGTGCACGGAAACGATATACCTCGGGACAGTTTACATATATTTGGATTGTTTTATCTACTGAGGAGAACTGGAACTCACGCTCAGAATAATTTATTTATCTATTTATTTAGTAACAAAATCCACAGCTCTTCGAGAAAAACTTAATGTAACTTATATATAATAATATTATGTACTTAAACTACACCCAATAAAGAATTTGCATTTTAGTTGACTAACACTTAACCTAAAAGTTTTGCTAAAAAACCAGTAAAATTACGTTCAAAAATGTGTATGAAGTATATAATGTTTACTTAATCTAATGCATAATAATAATACTTTGACTTAAATTTAGTCGCATACATATGCGATATATTTCGTACGATTTTTTGATCGAAGTCCGAGAATTGAATGCATGCAAATGTACAAAAATATTGGGAAACGATATATATGAACTCAGCGCAGAAGTGTACTGCTGGGCCATCAATAATACGATACGAATATACGATATCTGCAAACAGTTTTGTTCGCGATGTCACATCAAATGGAGTAATAAATTCTCTCTTATTATCTACTGTGACAAATCACAAACCTTCATGAATTATTGTTTTCGCTGTTCTCATTTCATTTGGAACATGTTTCTTTCTTTAGGCCGTGAGTTTATGAAATTGTATAATCTAGGTCGAAGATTATATTAGTACAAAAGAGGAGTTAGGGCGAGTTGAATGCAAAGAGAGCAGCGAGGGCGGGGGCGGGCGGCGCGCGGGCGGGGGCGGGCGGCCCAGACATATGAATGACAATCCGCTAAGTACAAACTGTGATCTGATTATAGCGCAGGGCTGGCAGGAGAACCAGGAGCTGGCTGCTGCTCCTCAACACGATCAGATTATAGCGCAGGACTGGCAGGAGAACCAGGAGCTGGCTGCTGCTCCTCAACACGATCAGATTATAGCGCAGGGCTGGCAGGAGAACCAGGAGCTGGCTGCTGCTCCTCAACACGATCAGATTATAGCGCAGGGCTGGCAGGAGAGCCGTGAATGGTCACCCTTGCCCCGTGTACTATGTGTATTCTGCGCCCTCGCGGTGAATGGTCACCCTTGCCCCGTGTACTATGTGTATTCTGCGCCCTCGCGGTGAATGGTCACCCTCGCCCCGTGTACTATGTGTATTCTGCGCCCTCGCGGTGAATGGTCACCCTTGCCCCGTGTACTATGTGTATTCTGCGCCCTCGCGGTGAATGGTCACCCTCGCCCCGTGTACTATGTGTATTCTGCGCCCTCGCGGTGAATGGTCACCCTCGCCCCGTGTACTATGTGTATTCTGCGCCCTCGCGGTGAATGGTCACCCTCGCCCCGTGTACTATGTGTATTCTGCGCCCTCGCGGTGAATGGTCACCCTTGCCCCGTGTACTATGTGTATTCTGCGCCCTCGCGGTGAATGGTCACCCTCGCCCCGTGTACTATGTGTATTCTGCGCCCTCGCGGTGAATGGTCACCCTCGCCCCGTGTACTATGTGTATTCTGCGCCCTCGCGGTGAAGGCGCGCTCAAACTTTCTTATAGTTCTTTCTAAATCCCTCCGATTCTATTCATGTTTTAAGATGTTCGATAAAAGCCTTATGGAGGAGATATTAAAGGTGCCTATACCTACATAACTAAGTTTTTATTACTTTTTGATGAGAACCCGCGATAAAGCTTGCCATAAACAGATTAACGGAATGTTATCTTTGTTGAACAAAAGCTTGAGTTTGATACATTCACGACCCCGCTGCCGGAGTGTGGTGCGGGCCGGGGGGCGAGGGGGGGGACTTGGTCAAGCACTCTGATTTTATTTCTAAGATATAAATCTTTATTAACAAAGAAAATTCCAGTCATATAATAGGATTAAATTAAATCATAATTATATTAATTTACAATTAAAACAATTGAGCTAGTTGCCGACTATTGCAAACAATATACAGGTAGCTTACCTAATCCATACCAATACCAATGAAAAGGGTCACGCAGAGAGCCTCGGCAGTCGGTACCCCCGGACTTAGGGTCTCGATCGACTCTGTCCACTAGCAGTCTGTTATCGTCCTGTTACGTACTAAAGTGATCAGGTTGTTGCGTCACGTGACGCCTACATCACACAAAGGTAACGTAATGGTAAATATTCCGTTATAAATTACTTTTATGTTAATACGTAATGTAAATAGTTTCCACAAATTCGTCTCATTTTCCTATTCATATACGTGCACTCGTATGCGTGAAAGAACTGAAGTTATTATTAATTGCGCCTGTCAACTGGATATTTACATGACTCGTTTTTGAATCGAAACCAAGAAAGTTAGTGAGCGTAAATGTATAGGAAGATTTGAAAACGATGAAAGTATTCGTAAGGTAATGCGCACAGCCCATAATAAGGTAATGCGCACAGCCCATAATAAGGTAATGCGCACAGCCTATAATAAGGTAATGCGCACAGCCCATAATAAGGTAATGCGCACAGCCCATAATAAGGTAATGCGCACAGCCCATAATAAGGTAATGCGCACAGCCCATAATAAACACTCCGATGTCAATTTCTTCAGTGATCCGATGTTTCATCCAACAGCGAGCTCGTGCCGGGGTCCGATGTGTACCTACCGCCCCGCGCCCCGCCCGCACCAGCACAGCGCGAGCTGCAAGCCCTCGGGACGAGTGCTGTCCCCGGGACCAGTGCTGTCCCCGGGACGAGTGCTGTCCCCAGGACGAGTGCTCGTCTCGGTTTCCGAATCAAAAGCGGACTAGTTGTTTGGAGATTGCATACAGCTGACAATTTTCAAAAATCCGTATTTTTAAAGTCTGGAATAAAAATTTTAATGAATCATGCAACAACTGCGGCACTTTTACTGAAAGCCGGAATTTTATATAAATTAATATATACATATACATATAGGTAGTTCCCTCGGCGCGGCGACAGGGCCGCACTCAACGAGCACGAGCCCAGCGCGAGCCCAGCACGAGCCCAGCACGAGCCCAGCACGAGCCCAGCACGAGCCCAGCACGAGCCCAGCACGAGCCCAGCACGCGGTACGCGGTCAAGGAATACAAAATAATAGAAACTATTTAATTCAACTCACTTTTTTTTATATATTGTCACGCTGTTGTGTTGTTTATATTGTCTAGTATACATATTACAAGGTACACTAGATTATAATTACAATCTAGCCATAGAATTGGCTAATGGGTAATTTAGTTTTAACTTAATTTTATAACAACATATTACTAAGAACGTGTCCATTGGCACTTTTCTTATCGTCTCTATTTACTTAAGGGGAAGACACTTGGTTCATGTGTTCTTTATGATAGCACTTATGCACATACACTATGATTATCACTACACTAACTCAAAAGGTTTAGTTCTTTTGAGCCTCCTCACTATGTCCGTGTTGTCGAGGAGCTGGATCGCCTCGACGTTCACATGATGATGAAGCCTATGTTCATGAGCCTCTGCGTCGAGTGAATGAACTTGTATTGTTTAGTGTACCTACTGTGTATGTGTGTATGTGTTTAGTAGCACTAGAGATACAAACGTGTGTCATTTGTGCTACCAGTTGTACTTCTTAGTACTACTGACACGGAGGCGTATTTTTGTATGACTGTGTCGATAAATTCCATGTTCAGGTCCCGATGAATATCGTCATTTCTTACGTACCAAGGAGCAATAACTATTGATCTGAGTACTTTGTTCTGGAATCTTTGTATTATTGATACAAAAAATTCAACTCATTAAGTAGGTATTTTAAAAACGGACAAGTGCGAGACAATTCGCACAAGGAGAGCTCCGTACCATCGTACAAAAGTATTTCGCAAAATAAACACATACAATACAAAATAATTGATTTATTTACCATTGATAACAGAAAGATTACTAAATGTTATAGTTATATTAAACTATTACAGATATGTTGTTATAGTGAAAACATTGTAACCCCTGGTCCCCGCACTAGGCTAGGCCTGGTCCCCGCACTAGGCTAGGCCTGGTCCCCGCACTAGGCTAGGCCTGGTTCACGGGAAAGCGAGTGTAGGTACAGGGTAGATTTCCAAAATTATACTGATGGTAGAGCAGTACAAATGCAATCAAATACTGTAACAGAGTTTGCTGAGAAAAAAATAGATCAAATTTAAAAAATAAAATTGGAATAATCAGCTACAATAAATTTTTTACATATTTGGAATAAGAATAAAATTACTACAACTACTCTACTAAACTACTTCAATACAAGTAACAGGTTAAGTTCAAGCTGTAATTAGCAGCATTCTTTTCCGTTTTGTCTTAGTCTAACGAGAAAGATCTGACGAACTGACACGGAGAGTGCTGTTCAAGATATTTGGTAACTATTTGATTAACTAACTTTTTCAATAACTTTGAGAACAGAACAAATAAAAACAAATACAATGTGACGCGGTTACCTGCGCCACTATCCATCCATAAGCATGGTGGTGTTCATAGTTAGAATACTTATAATTATCTTGTCAAAGTTTAAAGTGCCTAGCCTGCCTATAACTGTACGGGAGCCTCCTTTTATTTAATATTTCTGCAGTAACCTGTATCAGGGCAGTAAGGGAGCGGGTCGACGTGTCCGGGGTGAGGGGTGTGGTGTGACCATAGATAGTAGAGCCGGGTGCATCTCTGTGCTGTATGGTGTGGCGTCCTGATTAGTGGGTAACCTGCATCAGGGCAGCGGGCAGTAAGGGGGCGGCGGCTGAGCGCGCCTTCCGCCGGATGAGGCCTGTATTATTTTGTACAAGGTACAAAGTGTTATTCAGGCTATGCGTGTGATGTCAAGGTACAAAAGTGTTATTCAGGCTATGCGTGTGATGTCAAGGTACAAAGTGTTATTCAGGCTATGCGTGTGATGTCAGGGTACAAAGTGTTATTCAGGCTATGCGTGTGATGTCAAGGTATAAAGTGTTATTCAGGCTATGCGTGTGATGTCAAGGTACAAAGTGTTATTCAGGCTATGCGTGTGATGTCAGGGTACAAAGTGTTATTCAGGCTATGCGTGTGATGTCAAGGTACAAAGTGTTGTTCAGGCTATGCGTGTGATGTCAGGGTACAAAGTGTTATTCAGGCTATGCGTGTGATGTCAAGGTACAAAGTGTTATTCAGGCTATGCGTGTGATGTCAAGGTACAAAGTGTTATTCAGGCTATGCGTGTGATGTCAAGGTACAAAGTGTTATTCAGGCTATACGTGTGGTTTCAAGGTACAAAGTGTTATTCAGGCTATGCGTGTGATGTCAAGGTACAAAGTGTTATTCAGGCTATGCGTGTGATGTCAAGGCTACCTAACTTAATTGTGTAAAGCTAAGTTAGTTTACTTGCAATACATGTTTGTTGTTCCGCATTATAAAACTTCATGTTAACTTTAATCTAATAAATTTAAAGTTTCGAACTATCACCGTTGAAGTAATCATTTTCTATGAGTGCTTTAAAGTATGTAGTTAGAGGTAGGAATCAACTTTAAAGCACTCATTTGATAAGACCGGCCAGTTACAGAAACTCCGATAGCTATAGGTACTTAGTTACCTGTTCCTAGCTCGGATCAGAGACTCAAGACGAACGCTTGTCGAAGCTCAATAAGTGAACGTTATTAGAGCTGACGTAATTGAATCCAAAAATACCGCGTATACGCGATACGTATTTATTGTTATTACCTAATCCATTCCAAAGTAAAGCCCCTCAGTCATAATTAAATTGTACAGTAAAATGAAACGGTAATTAGTGATACAACTTGGTAACGTGACTGTTATTGAATTAATTATCTCAGGTTTAGGTTCGTTTACAATCTAAGTTGGCGGAGCCTGCCGCTGATCCCTCCGGGGAAACCATTACTTGAACGTTTGCTTACGCTCTCAATTAAAAGTTTAATATCGTTTTCAAATCAAGAGCAGACATTGTGCGTGAAAATTTTCAAAAATCTGCCCAAAGTTATCCAAGAAGACAATGTATTAGGTAGTAACTAACTGAACATGCGAGTGTAGCGAGCAAGCGTCTGATGCATGAAATGAGACAATATTAATAAGTGTTTCTGTCAGTATGTACCTACGTACTCCTCTACAGTATGTACCTACGTACTCCTCTACAGTATGTACCTACGTACTCCTCTACAGTATGTACCTACGTACTCCTCTACAGTATGTACCTACGTACTCCTCTACAGTATGTACCTACGTACTCCTCTACAGTATGTACCTACGTACTCCTCTACAGTATGTACCTACGTACTCCTCTACAGTATGTACCTACGTACTCCTCTACAGGTCGTTTTACAACCCATCTGGACGAAACTTGGTACAGGTGTACAAATTCCATATGCAAAGGGAACACGGCGCTTTATCCGGCAGGGCAAGTATGCTGGCCGGCAGATTTGCACGATGATGTACAGATGCAGTGAAGGTAACTTTATTATTACTAATTATAATTTATTAAATTCAGTTACTTTCACTGCACGGTAACTGCTATTTTAAAATGCTTTACCAGCCTAGAAGAATGTTTTAAAAATATAATTTTCGTTGTATTTTCTATCTGTAAAGTGTAGCTCTACTATTTTAAGTTTGAAGATTTTGTATTGTACCCATAAAATATAGGTTTAAAAAATCATTACATTTTCAGACCCTGTAACACACATATGCCCCGACCTGCTCTTGCCCTGCTCGTGCACCTGCCCTGGCCTGACCTGCCCCTGAGCCTGCCTCGACCTACTTCTGCCCCAGCCTGCTCCTGCGCCTGCCCCAGCCTGTTCCTGCGCCTGCCCCAGCCTCCTTCTGCGCCTGCCCTGGCCTGACCTGCCCCTGAGCCTGCCTCGACCTGCTTCTTCCCCAGCCTGCTCCTGCGCCTGCCCCGGCCTGCGCCTGCTCCTGAGCCTGCCTCGACCTACTTCTGCCCCGGCCTGCGCCTGCCCTGGCCTAACCTGCCCCTGAGCCTGCCTCGACCTGCTTATGCCCCGGCCTGCGCCTGCCCCGGCTTAGTCCTGCGCCTGCCTCGGCCTGCGCCTGCCCCGGCCTGCGCCTACCCCGGCCTGCGCCTGCCCCGGCCTGCGCCTGTCCCGGCCTGCGCCTGCCCTGGCCTAACCTGCCCCTGAGCCTGCCTCGACCTGCTTATGCCCCGGTCTGCGCCTGCCCCGGCCTGCTCATGCGCCTGCCTCGGCCTGCGCCTGCCCCGGCCTGCGCCTGCCCCGGCCTAGTCCTGCGCCTGCCTCGGCCTGCACCTGCCCCGTCCTGCGCCTGCCCCGGCCTGCGCCTGCCCCGGCCTGCGCCTGCCCTGGCCTAACCTGCCCCTGAGCCTGCCTCGGCCTGCTTATGCCCCGGTCTGCGCCTGCCCCGGCCTGCTCATGCGCCTGCCTCGGCCTGCACCTGCCCCGGCCTGCTCATGCGCCTGCCCCGGCCTGCGCCTGCCCTGGCTTAACCTGCCCCTGAGCCTGCCTCGACCTGCTTATGCCCCGGTCTGCGCCTGCCTCGGCCTGCGCCTGCCCCGGCCTGCGCCTGCCCTGGCCTAACCTGCCCCTGAGCCTGCCTCGGCCTGCTTATGCCCCGGCCTGCACCTGCCCCGTCCTGCGCCTGCCCCGGCCTGCGCCTGCCCCGGCCTGCGCCTGCCCTGGCCTAACCTGCCCCTGAGCCTGCCTCGGCCTGCTTATGCCCCGGTCTGCGCCTGCCCCGGCCTGCTCATGCGCCTGCCCCGGCCTGCGCCTGCCCCGGCCTAGTCCTGCGCCTGCCTCGGCCTGCACCTGCCCCGGCCTGCTCATGCGCCTGCCCCGGCCTGCGCCTGCCCTGGCTTAACCTGCCCCTGAGCCTGCCTCGACCTGCTTATGCCCCGGTCTGCGCCTGCCTCGGCCTGCGCCTGTCCCAGCCTAGTCCTGCGCCTGCCCCGGCCTAGTTCTGCGCCTGCCTCGGCCTGCGCCTGCCCCGGCCTGCTCCTGCGCCTGCCCCGGCTTGCGCCTGCCCCGGCTTGCACCTGCCCCGGCCTGCTCCTGCGCCTGCCCCGGCATGCGCCTGCCCCGGCCTGCTCCTGCGCCTGCCTCGGCCTGCGCCTGTCCCAGCCTAGTCCTGCGCCTGCCCCGGCCTAGTTCTGCGCCTGCCTCGGCCTGCGCCTGCCCCGGCCTGCTCCTGCGCCTGCCCCGGCTTGCGCCTGCCCCGGCTTGCACCTGCCCCGGCCTGCTCCTGCGCCTGCCCCGGCATGCGCCTGCCCCGGCCTGCTCCTGCGCCTGCCTCGGCCTGCGCCTGCCCCGGCCTGCTCCTGCGCCTGCCTCGGCCTGCGCCTGAGCCTGCCTCGACCTGCTTCTGCCCGAGCGACCTGCTCCCGCTGAGACCCGTCACTTCTAGTGGACTTCATAAACCTATAGTTCAGTTTGGCTTGATCGTAAAACCACACTTTATGACATTATTAAAATTAAAACTAAAACGACAAGGAAACCTACTTATAGATTTTATAGCCGCGGGGTCTCTCTGACTTACGGATTGTTTACTCTGGACGTATTTTATTCATCGATTCAATACGCTTGACTCTCGATGGAATTCTTCTCATCAACAATGTGAGCAACTTCATTTATCACAAAGATGATGAAAAAAGTAATGTTCCCAAGTAAAAGTGCTAGTGTAGTTATAAAAATTTAAGCTCAAAAATAGACATTCATTATATTTATAAGCCGTAGGAGCACAAGTCACACTACGTCTATTTAAATTTTACTTGTAATAATGATCTTGAAAGAAAAAATAAATAATTATTCAAAGACTTTCAAATTAAAATATATTATGTAGGATAAGTGAGAGTGAAGTTAAGCTTTTGTCTAAGATTTTATAATGTTGTAAAGCCAAAGCCCTTATAAATGCTCCTTACCTGAGCTCTGTACAAATGCAAGTATATTCAGCCACTTAATTCAGTTGTCAAAGGCATCTGAAATCATTAATGTTTCATCAAAAAGATTTTAAAACCTTTTATAAAAGTAATTAAGAGCAAATTGTTAAAAAGGTCATTAGAGACTGCACAGCTTTTTGTAGAAATTCGCGTAAACTTATTACTCAGCAAATGGGAATTTTACCAAGAAATAGAGTAATACCTCAACGTCTCTTCTTGTCTTGTGTTGACATGGCTGGTCCTGTCATTCTGAAATTAAATAGTGAACGTAGCTCCAACAAAACTCAAAAGGCTTATATTGCTTTGTTTATATTGGAACTAAGTTCCTTATCGCGCGTTGTGAAAGGGGGCTAGACGGAAAAATTCTCACGAAAAGTTGTAACGGCACTTTTTGCTATAGTAAGCCGTGCGGCGTGCGCATGTTTCTCTGTCTGTCTCTCTCTCTTATAGAAAGGAACTTCGTTCCATCCGGGTGTCCCTTGACACCTCTCAACTTTTTTAAGTATATATATTTATTCTATGAACACCTAAACCGAACACTAGGTGAAACCAAACTTACCTGAAGAACACTCAACACTGATAAGTCAGGTTGAGGCTTGCCTCAATTCCAGGCCATTAGTTTCTAAAGCTAGTGATATTAATGACACAGTCATAGTTATTTCCTTATTGAGGAAATTCCTATAGTATTCCCTGAGGGAAATCTAGAGAATAACTATGTAAGTACATACCTTATTATTATAAACTTCAATCACTTTGACATTAGTGGAATCAAGAATATTTAGTTAATTTGCAAAAAACGCATAAAATGGGCAAATATTCAAGCGAACTTAAAAATAGATGATGTTGTGTTAGTGAAAGATGAAAGACTGCCGCCCACAACGTTGTTGACGGGTCAAGTTACTGAAGTTCGTTCAGTCAGTTCAAAATATAAAAATACTATCATAAAAATATTAATTCACAAATTATGTTTATGCCTACTGAATCTGATGAATAACTTAGCTGTTAATTTTGAATTTAAATTGATTTTTGAATATTCTATCCAAGCAGATGGATGATGTAACTTATTCCTTTGGTCCAACTTATTCCTTAATTACCAATACGCGTAAATGGGTTGATTTATATATATGTGTTATTTACTTATGTGGTCAGAATAATGGTTTGACATTTAGTTCTCAATTAGTTAACTTTCTGACTAAACTAAATTTTGTGGCTTCGGTTAACCCCTCAGATGCGGTCCTTGTCGTCGGAGACTTAAACCTAAGTAGTATTTCATGGTTACAGATAATTTTAGTTTTTCCCCGACAAACTTAAACAGTACAGATGGAAACCCATCTGCTATCTGATGAAATGTGTGCATTAAACCTCAGTCAACATAACGGTATAGTTAACAAAAGTGGTAGAATCCTTGACTTTTTCAATGCCCAGCTCGGTGACTTTTAATAATGCTACTTTCTCTGGTGGTGATTCTATTTGTGATGCTTTTTCATCATATTTTCAATCTACTTTTCTACATGCTAACAACACTAGTAATTTCGCTCCAGGTCAGATCAGCTTCATTGTAGCTGATCAGTTAGAATTTGACATCACTTCTGACATGTTGAAATTGTTACAGCTGACATTATGATCCTACTAAAAAAGTTGGATGCATCAAAGGCGCCTGGACCTGGTAACATATATCTTCTAAATTTCTTATCAGATGTGCTTCTACTATATCATATCCTATATCACTTTTGTTTAGAAAGTCTCTTTCAACGAATACTGTACCTAAATTGTGGAAATCTGCATTCATCACCCCAGTCCATAAGAAAGGGTCTAAAACAGAGGTTTCAAATTACAGGCCTATCTCTAAACTTTGCATTATTGCTAAAGTCTTTGAAAGAATTATCTATAATCAAGTTTATTCGGCCCTTAAAAGTACATCATCATCAGCCTATACCAGTCCACTGCTGGACATAGGCCTCCCCTAATGAGCGCCATAGCGCCCTGTCTTCAGCTTGACGCATCCAGCATCTGCCAGCAGTCTTTCGCAAATCGTCATCCCACCTGGTCGGAGGGCGTCCTACACTACGTTTTCTGAGTCGTAAGTTTTGATAAGCGCACGCCCCAGCTTCTAAAACGGTTTTTATTTAAGTATGTTTGTGCATTCTAGGATTAAACTTACACTAGTAATTGTACCAAACTAATGTTATTTAAGGCTTGAATAAAGAATTTTTGAAATTGAATTAACCAGCTGTAATTGCGTCAATAAAAGTAATAAGGTTACTAGCTGTACAGCTAGTAACCTTATTATTATTACTTTACATACCTACGACTGATCAACGCAACCACTGTAGGTACCTTTTAAGTAGAGTAGAAATATGTGTCAGCTTAGAGTAGGTCATATATTATCACCTTTTCAAATAGTTTTGGTTTGTTTCTTGAGTGCAGTGAATAGGCAAGTACGATGTTCCGCGTAGTACCGCGCACGCTCATGCGCTGCGGCGTACGCTGCTCTCGATCCTAGCACTTTCATGGCTGAAAACACAGAGAGCGATCTGCAAGTACGTGTACCGCTTATAGATTCTTAAATAATTAATTCTTATATTTTCACATTACAGCTCAAGCCTTGACGAAGAAGCGGCCACACAGACATCGCAACATCATGACACTTGATAGATAGGCCTATAATTGAAGATTTCTTTTATTGTACCTTTTTTGTGAACTGATGTAATAATGACATTTTCCGCACTAATAAGCATTTTTCCTTCGTTGATGGAGAGACGGAATAGAAGACAAATCGGGTACTTAGAGCACAGTTGGTAATTAAACGCTGATGTACATCTAATACCACCATCTACATCCGCGCATCAGATTTTTAGCTATCAAGGTTTTTCAATTATTTTAAAATGCTATGTGCTACAATTATTATGAGCTAAAATGTCATAGTTTTTTACCGATCGAGGGCACCAACAGTATAGTCAAAATAAAATGTTTATATTCTTGCCAATCGAAGGCACCAACCAGTATTGTAAGATGAAACGTTTATATTTAAGCCAATCCAGGGCACCAACCAGTATCGTAAGATGAAACGTTTATATTTAAGCCAATCGAGGGTACCAACCAGTATTGGAAGATATAGGTAACGTTTATATTTAAGCCACTAGAGGGCACGAACCAGGATAACATCATACTTATATCATCATAAATGAAAAAGTTAGGATGGATGGATATTTGTAACTTCTTCACGCCAAAACGAATAAACGGATCGAGCTGAATTATTGCACACATGTGATTTTTATGCCATAAATTAGTTCTCATAGGAAATAAAGAACATTAAAACGTTTTCATAGAAACAACCAGTGCGAAGCCGCGGAAAGAATCTAGTAGTAAGATAAAACGTTTAGGTATATTTGGTGGTTGTCTTTATGTATTAGCTCAGCCTTCATTCACTATTTGAACGCTAAATACCTACTTGCTACTAACTCTTATCTTAAGTACATCTGTATGAGAGCAAGTCGCTGTAGAGCCATTACCGGGCTATCGGCATGACGCACGGCATCGTCTCATGCGGCAGAGTGGCTTGGCTGCACTGCCAAGGCATAACTCATGCGGCCGCAGCCGGCCTCGCCTGCCTTGCGGCAATACGGACCAATTAGGCTAGTTAATTGCCCATCTCATGTGTTTTATCTAGCATAACGAGTACAACAGCGATGCGCCTCACGGAGGTTGATCTTTTATTTGAGTTGCTTTTTGTTTAGCTGACATTAAACAATATTGATGGAAAATGATGTGATTGCTGAACGGGACCCCCCCATCCCCTCCTCATTTTAAACACATTTAAATTTGAATCCGTTCACAGAGCTTTGAATCTAGCAAAACTAGTTTACAGTTTTAATTCGAATTGATTTCATGTTTCATTTCATTGAAGTTTAAAATGAAACTGGAAGCCTAAACTATATATTGAAACATGAGTGGAAACAACATTACCTATAAATCCGACATTTCCTGGCAGATTCATGATCAAATGCTGTCGTTGATGCGATTGTTGAAGTAAGCAAATAATTTATTTTGTTCTAAAAATAGCGTTACAAAAATGATATTATTTAGCATGACTGTTGCATGTTGTAACTTTGATATGCCACATCATAAGGAGAACAGTGAACAACATCACATAAATAGAGAGACATCACTTTAATATGTTTAAACTTACGCGATCTGAACTCAAAAATTAATAAGTACTATTTAACGGGTATTTACGAGCATCGCGTTTATTTACCCGTTAAATAGTACGTATAATAATGACATCAGTAAGGGCAGGCTCCGCAGCAACATCAGCAGAGTCGCCTCAACCGATGAAAATACGTTAATCTTGACCGAAGTTACTTATTTGAACTGTTTGAGCTGGAAAAAATAGGTTTTTGGTGTACTGGGGTAACCGCAGTGTACATAATGATCTTACCAAACTTAGTGTACAGGTGCAAGGTGGCAATACTGCCAGCATTCTGGGCACTGTCTCTTGGTGGCTGTTTTGACTAATTGTAAATTTAGTATAAATCAAAACAACCACCTAAAAAAAGTTTGATTTAAGTTATTGATTTAAGTGGTTGTAATTTTGTCTAGAATATCACATTGATATCAATTAGAATAACAACAGCTATGGATCGTGAATCAGCCCAGCGAACAGTAAGCTCTCGATATCAGATGTGGATTAGTATCTGACCAGCGGCGGCGCTCGGGCTCCGCCCTGGTACTGAGATACCACTGTGTGACCACTGTGTGACCACTGTGTGACCACTGTGTGACCACTGTCATGTGTAGGTACATACAAGGAGCATTTCTCTTTGGTATGTCGCAAGAAGACCTTGCTATGTCCAGCATTCATTATTTATTTAGTTAATTTTGTTTTTAAAACTTATTTCTAATTCTTTGTTAAGGTTTCGTTGCAGCGAATGTAGAACGTCTGAGCAAAAGGGGGAGTTGCAAACAAAATGACATTTCAGAAATAGACGGCAAAGAGATGGTCACACCCACATCAGCCACACCGTGGGTGGTGGTGAGTGTAGGCACCGCATCGCCCACCTGAGACTTCGTCCACGAGGCATTTGATTCCAGGTTTTTGTTTGTATAGTACGTAGAGAATCCCACTCAGGGTAATCTATAAGAAATTAAATAATATCCCAAAAAAATATTAATTTTTTGCTTTCATGATCAAAATAGTGTCAACGAAAATATAGGTACTCGAATGCTTTAAAGTATATCGTGCTGCGCGGGTCCAACAGCGCCTCGCACCTTCAAACAAAAATACTATTCTAACTTGTGATAAAAAGGTACAAAATCAACGAAAAATTACTTACTAAGTAGGTAGGTAGGTATCATATTTAGTTTTTGAATAATTACATACATTTATTAGTGTAAGGTGTAGTCATAAGTTTCAGGCCTATTATTACTTACCTAGGTTTCGGTTTCGGTCCTTGTATGTTTTAAAATTTACAAAACAATGCTCTTCATTTGATATCCCAATCAAGAAGGTAAACCCACCTTTTAAAAAAAATCACTTCTTTCGACCATTTTTAAAATGTCTTTTTTTTTCAAAATCATTTTTTATCAGTCATTTTTACAGACTTCTCTATATTTTTCCTGTAAAATATAGATCTATATCTACAAACGCCCCCTACATTTTACATGGATCGGTCTGCAATCTTCGGAGATGGGGTGGAGAATGGTCAATTTTTCGACTTTTTTTTAATACAAAAAGTTTAAAAACTACAGAAACTTAAAAAACTGTTTTTGAATGGTCAAACAAAATGATACCTTTCATTTGATACCCCATTTGGGTGGGTAGCCCCCTTTCTAAAAAAATTCCCCTAATTTTTGAACATTTTTCAAAAATGGTCATTTTGACAGACTTCTCTATACTTTTCCTGTAAAATATACAAACGCCCTCTACATTGTACATGGATCGGTCTGCAATCTTCGAAGATAAGGGGGAGGAATGGTCAATTTTTTGAGTTTTTTTGAAATATTTTAAAAAGTATAAAACCTACTAATATTTCAAAACTGTTTTGAAATGTACAAAACGATATCTTTCGTTTGATACCCCATTTGCCTCCTAGGTCTCTTTTGAAATTTCAACATCACAATTTGTACTGAAAATATTAATTTTCATTTTTCATTGATTTATATTTTTTTTCTTGAAATCAGTAATGGCGCACGAAATGTATCTTTTTTTTCAAACTTCAAGTTAATAGCTGAAGTAGTTACTGACATACTCAAGAAAGCACGAAACCGATCTTGAAACCCTAAAAACCAATACGGCGACTTTCAGGGGAGGTCTACTTCCAGCAGAGGACCATTATACACTGTTGCGGTGAGGTGAGGTTGTTTCAGTGCATAGTGAAATAAATAGCATCAAACATTAAAAAATACAGCAAACTACGAATCTCAAACTTTCAAAAAAACATTTACGTAACCAATTGCTTTGAGTATATTTTGAAAAATCCTGAAATATGTATTCAATATTGTACGAAATTTTATTTTTTTATTTTTTAACACATTTGCTAGTAAAGGGTCTCTTATTTCACCAATTTCAATACCGTAATGTATCTCATTACGCACTTGTGCAGTAATGTAATGTAAAACGCACGGTTTGTCACAGTGAAAAATGTCTATGGTTTATCAAGATGCTCCGTCTAAAACGAACGGTACTTTTTTAAATCTTAGCAAAGAGTTTTTATGTCAGAAAAGTGGTCAACATTTTATGAATAAAATTAACTTTAGGAGATAAAATATAATAAACAAACATTTAATTCTTTAATTTAATTAATATTGACCATAAATAACAACCATTTATCTGTTCTGTAACAAAACACAAAATATTAATTTACTTTATTAGTAATACTTGCTGTTTTTGTGCCTTTGCCTTAAAAAAAAAGCGCTGATGCGCGCGCATCGCTAATTTGTGGTGAAGTAAAATTTGTTCGCGCTTTTTCTTTTCGCTGTATTGTTTTTACTTGAAAATGTCGTCAAGTAATGATGAATTTATTAATTAAACACCGCCAGAAGTTTCAGAGGCAGCGAAAAAGGCTACTCTAAGCGTCTTGCCCGAAAAATCGACCGATAGATTTACAAGCGTATCAAAATTTATTCGAAAGTCTGAATTTTATTTATTTACTTGCAAATATGTTATAAAACATCGTATGACATACGTGCGCTTTGGAGATACTGCTTTCTTGTAGCCCTCGCCTACGGCTTGGGCTAGCAATATCGCCTCGGCTGTAATTTTCAACCATAATGTACTATTGTAAGTTTCAAGCAAATTGAGTTTTTAATTAAAAAGTTACCAAAAACTCTCAATTATTTCACACAACATTTTATCCTTTTTGAGAGTTTTTAGAAAATTCCTGAAACTCGTGTTTTAATTTTTTTTTATTTATTCAGAAAATTTCAGGTTAGCAGCTTAATACATTGAAAAAATACAGCCCTTTTAAATCCGAGTCCAACTAGGAATTGTCAAGCTTTCATTATCCCACAATCCCACTTACGCCATTAACATTAATATTTTGAAAAAAAAAAGAGTTCAATAATTTTTAATATTGTACGTAAGTTTTACGCCACTACACCGACGAACTGCCAGACATCAGTCAAGTCAAGATCGTGATGGCTCTGAGGCAGCTTAAAAATGGAAAAGCCCCCGGTGAAGACGGCATTTATTCAGAGCTTCTGAAGGCAGGAGGAGCCCCTGTTATACATTCAATGCCGTCCTTCACAGTGGGAGAACTCATATATAATCATTCACCTATATAACCATTCATCACAGGGGCTGATTATTCATTACTCATGCATGAATAACACGTGTGTGTGTGTGAGTAACACGTGTTATGTTATGTTATGTTATGTTATGTTATGTTATGTTATGTTATGTTATGTTATGTCATGTTATGTTATGTTATGTTATGTTATGTCATGTCATGTCATGTCATGTCATGTCATGTCATGTCATGTCATGTCATGTCATGTCATGTCATATATATCATTCGTAAAAAATTAATTAATTTATATTTCCGAAAGAAACTTTTCCCTTAGTAAAATTTAGCAAGTTGAAAATATCTCAAAAACTGTTTTAGATAAGGTCACGGGAGTTTATTAGTGTTCGTGGTTTTGTTTGAATGATTTGTTGTATTCAAAATTTATATAAAACGAGGCTGTCCGCAAATGAGGTCAAATCACACACAGTGCGACCGACGACAGGTCGTTCTCGATCGGCTTGGCCCCTTCGGCGTCGCTCGCCTAATTTCGGGATTTCACCTCCTCCGCGTCTTACAGCCCCCCGCGTGTGAGCGAGCGGTTGCAGAATCTATAAGGAATTTCACCATTTTTTGATAATTTTTCGTACTTTTCGATTCATTTTGTATAAAGGATTGATTTCCTAAATATTATTGTTCATTTCTAATATTGAATATATTTACGATGTCGGTATCCAGTCAGATTTTCGAATAAAGTTGTTTATCATGCTAATAAAAGCGCTTGAAAACTACTCGATTTGGTGGTTAAAATATGGAAAATTAGTTTCGCTCTCATTTAATCATGATTATGTTTTTTGAAAAACCAAGCCAATACCGACATAGCTATTTATTATCCGATTATGTGTGCAAAATTTCCTATCAGTAGGGCATGTAGTTTCCAAATGAATCGAAAAGTACGTTTGTATGGGAGCTTCGATGTTCGGGGGCACCTTAATTCGATGCAAGCAACACATTCCCAGGAAGATTTGTCCATTGTGTTGTAATAGCGCATGGTTGACACTCTGGCACAATCAAGATCATAGTATTTCTTGCATACAAAACAGGTAAGATGTTGCCTGATTGGAATTTCCTTTTGGCATTTATTGCATGTGTACGCCATCTTTAAAACTGAGGTGAGTTTGTTTTGTAATATAAAGAAAAATTTACACAATGAACAAAAAGTCTTAAAAGTAGGGAAAAAGTTGTAAAAACAAAAAGAGTCGACACCAGGATTTAAAATTAGCACCGTCCGATCACAAGACACAATGTTGGCTCACTACACCATGGCATTACGAACTTGTCGAAAAGTAGCATCGCAAAATACAAGCGTTATGCGATGGATGGTGTGTATAGTCGAGTAGGTCAGAGTTCGACCACAAATTCAAATATCGTAAGCGTTACGCGCTTGGGTCAATGACTTTTGAACGTCGAAATGTTTATAACCTCACAAACACTGTTCGTTGTCATAAATTCATAATCCTTTAAATCACAGGGTACTATAGTTTCATTTTCACAATTCCTGCCCTTTTTTTGTATTTTGTCCACTGATTGTAATGTTATCACTAGAAAATAAACGGCAGTTGTATGTTAGGAAAAACTTCAAATTTTTTTAGGTTTTCCTGGAGGTACAGCGGAAAATACACTTTCACTTGCGACTTAGATATTGTTTTTTTTTTAATTGAACTCAAAGATTATGTAAATCTATCATGTCATGTCATGTCATGTCATGTCATGTCATGTCATGTCATGTCATGTCATGTCATGTCATGTCATGTCATGTCATGTCATGTCATGTCATGTCATGTCATGTCATGTTATGTTATGTTATGTTTAATTGTAATCTGTGTTGTAATTTGTAGTGTTTAAGGTAATAAATTTATTTTTTCTTTCTTCCTTCTTCTTTCTTTGATGACATAGTCTTGATGGCGGAGTCGCTGGAGGAGCTTAACCGGATGCTGGACGGCCTAGCTTCAGCCTCACGACGCATCGGTCTTGGCATGAACTTGGATAAAATAAAACCAAGGTCATACTCAATGGCCACATTGATCCGGGACCGGTCGTCGTACATGGCCATCTTCTCGAAATTGTTTCCGAATACACTTACCTTGGACAGATTCTGCAGTTGGGTAAAAACAATTTCGAGAAGGAGGCCGAGAGGAGGATCCAGCTAGGTTGGGCCGCGTTTGGCAAACTACGTCAAGTCTCCTCGTCATCAATCTGTTTTCAATCAGTGCGTCCTACCCGTCATGACCCACGGAGCTGAGATGTGGTCACTCCCGGTAGGGCTGGTTCACCAGTTTAAAGTCGCCCAGCGAGCTATGGAGAGAGCTATGCTCGGAGTTTCTCTGAAGGATAGGATTCGCAACGAATACATCCGACAGAGAACCAAGGTTATCGATATAGCTCAAAGAATTAGCAAGCAGAAGTGGCAGTAGGCTGGCCATATCTCAAGAAGAACCGACAACCGCTGGGGTAAACGTGTTCTTGAGTGGAGACCGCGACTCGGAAAACGTAGTGTAGGACGCCCTCCGACCAGGTGGGATGACGATTTGCGAAAGACTGCTGGCAGATGCTGGATGCGGCAAGCTGAAGACAGGGCGCTAGTGCGCTCATTAGGGGAGGCCTATGTCCAGCAGTGGACTGGTATAGGCTGATGATGATGATTATGATGACGTAAGTTTCATACAAGCCGGGCGACTGGTTAAAGAGTTACAAAAATAAAAATAAAATTCAATCCGTTAGTTAGGGGTACGATTACTAATAATTCTTCCAAAATCGGTGTTCTGTAGTAAAACCTCTCAAAATTTAAATTTTCTAGGTTCAGCGATTTTGGCTGGGCGTTGTTACCAGAAAATAGCTTGTTCATAAATATATATATATATATATACTAAGGTAGATTTCAATAAGTGCATTTGTATACACTTACAAAATGATATGACTACTGAGCTGCTTGTAAGGTTTCTACCGACACGATATTGAAAGTGCCTCTGCTCAATCGGTAGCGCCACAGGTAAAAACAGTATGAAAACTGCATCTGTAAAAATAAGTGGACTTAAAGCTGTGTTGGTAGCTTTACATTTAATTAAGCTTCTATGACAATAAGAACAAACAAGCACCGTTACAGTTTCATATCTAAACAAAACAATATAATTCGCTTGCGGAGCACCTTCAACTGTGGAACAATACGGCTGGAGCACGGCTGGAGCACGACTGGAGCACGGCTGGAGCACGGCTGGAGCACGGCTGGAGCACGGCTGGAGGTCTGGTGGACCGGTAACTTTCATTACTTACCGGCTACTAGCCGAGTGCTTTCCGAAACGCAGCAAACAAACTTATACGTACCACTCTAAAACAATCTGGAGGTGAAATTGGCCTTCGAACTATAAGTTTTCGGTTAATTTTCGAGGTGAGGGAGGGGTATTATTGCGCTTCCGTCCGTCGGCGGTGACGGGGCGGGGGAGGGGCTTGCAGAGCAGAAACTACTAAAGGAGTCTATAGTTTGACAAAGTCTCTGTATCGATGTTGTTATGAATAATAAATTTTACGTTATCATGAACATTTCTGTTGACATAACATACATTAAAATACAGACCTTCACATAAAGCTCGGAAAATTGTATAAAACATCATAGAAGATATTTGATAACGAAAATTTTATTCTGGAAAAGTATCTTTTATTCGTCAACGAATAAAGAAAAGTAAATATTCAATAGAATATTTATTTATCAGGCAAATGGGATCCTTGGCAAATCTCCTTGAAATAATAAAAATGCGAAAAGAAGCGTCGTCGGTACATTTTATCGGAAAACGAGTTACTTTTATTTATCTTAGTCTTTTTTGTACCAACAGGACGTGTCTCCTGTGGAGACTAGAAACGAACTTCTTGATAAAAACGATTCAGAACTCTCTAGTCAATTATACCTACAATTATAACTGTTACCTAGAGACATTTCTCTAAAATGGTTTTAGATTAACAAATCTCACATTGTGAGCTACATTTTGGATTTCATGTCAAGTACATCCATTGTAAACACGCTTAAGGTATCTCATTATCTTCAGTCATCTACAAAAGCTCGGGGCAACGATGAAACTTACCAATCAGCCCTAAATCTATTGTTTATAACCACCGAATATTATCGGTCTGATAACGGACGTGTAACGGTCTCGCGTTAAATATTATGGCTAATATAAGTTTCATAAAACTTTATTACGGGCTGTGATGGTAGGCGCAGCGATCGAAGTATTGTTTGTACTTGTACAGCAGACAAGTGTTTTAGGATATAGGATTTTACTGAAACAAACAATAATCTGTCTACTTACAACGCCTGGCTATCATTCGCTTTTCTATTCGACATTGGCTTTATACGACCAAGATAATCCAAGATAATTGCATAACATAATGTTATAGTAAAGTTCCCGAGAAAGTGAAAGTTCATTGCAATGCGACTAAATAAGTACAAGGTGAAACAGAGTTCAGTGGCTTTCAGTCATAGACAATAAGCACGCGAGCTTGATCGCGGAGTACCTCATACAAGTTCAGCTGCTTGGTGTTGCGGGCACGGCACCTACAGGCAGGCGCAAGCTACAGGCAGGCGCAAGCTACAGGCAGGCGCAAGCTACAGGCAGGCGCAAGCTACAAACTTACGAGTACAAGTAGGTTTACAACAAAACATGCCTGTGCCTATGGTAGCATAACTTTAAACATTTGTTGACATTGCCTCTTAAAGGACAGTCAAAATAAAAACAGGCCAAGAGCAAGCTCACCTTACGGTAATCTCACTATGTTATTGTTTGAATGGATGTTTGTTACCTCTTCACTCCATAACGGCTGAGCCGATCGGGCTTAGTGAAGAAAATGTTGCATAGGTAGATGTAGCTCTAAGCCTGGAATCAACAATGGGTTTTGTATGCCATAAAACAATTCCCGTTGGAGAGAAATGACCTTTAGGGTTTTCCATAGAAACAACACATTCAAAGCCGCGGGTAGAAAATAGTTAGATATAATAAGCAACATAAAATAACAGCAAATCTGTTGTTATGAGGCCCACGCCCAGCAGTGGGGATTTTTTGTATGTTGATAAATGAATCGAGAGTTGCCATGACCGTAAGCTCGTCGCAGCCGGCGAACGCCGCCGCTGCCTGCTACTTTCCGTCGTTAAAACTTTTGTCGAGTTCTTTTTGCAGCCAATTTTTACTATAAAGCTTTAAAAGTCTAAAGTCGATTAAAAATTGTGTTGCCAATGCACATGGCTGATCGTCGCTGAATATTATTATTGGATGATAAAGCACATAGTCATGTATGCTGATTGTATTTGTGAAACAGCGCGGGGATTCGAATGAACTTTACATAATCAGTGGTCAACCGTTCTGTTTCATTTTAACACTATTTGGGCGTGCGCTAAAACCGTGTTAAACACATTGGAATAATCAGATATGGTCGTGGAATGAAATGAATAATGTAGTCGAAACAATTGAATCAACATAGCAAACTAACTTTTTTATGTATAATAAAAAATATCTATCTATGTGTTATATTATGTTATATTATGTATCTAGTACCGATAACACAAGCTCTGCTTAGCTTGGGGCTAAGCAGAGCGTGATGATGTGTGAATTGTTCAGCATTTTTTTTATTTATTTAAAACTTTCTCTTCAATTTATTTCATTTCATTTATTTATTGCTTGCATGTACCTACATACTTAGGTCTAGGTGTGTATATCTATGTACAGTACATGCACCCTGGAAGGGCACTGCAAAAATTAGTTCGTCTTAATTTTAACTTACACAATAATATTGAATTTAAAAATAAAAAGATCACTTACCTACAAAATTGTTAATTCAACATAAATTTCATGCCAAATCAAATATAATTGAATTATAATAATATTGAATTAAATTAAATTATAAGCCAGAATATCAGTTATTTAATATTTCATCATTAACGTGGTATTAAGGTAATGTCATTCAAGTTTATCTGTAAAAATTGGTTTAGAGAATAGTAACATTTTTTTAATAAAAATAGTTTTAAGTTTTTACAAAAAAGTGTATATTTATCTTCATTTCTTAAATTTTCAGGAATTTTATTATAAATTTTTGGCAACCTATGGAATGGTCTTTGGCGAACCAATTTAAGTTTAGTTGTGTGTACGAATATCTTTGTTCCTATTCCATCGATTATAGTCGATATTGCAGTCTTCCTTAGTTTCAAAAGAGTTTTTATGTTTTCTTACAAATAATGAGGCTTGCATAATATAAATAGATGGTAATATCAGTATTTGGTTATTTATGAAGTGTGGCCTACAGCTATCCCGTGGCTTAGTGTTGGTGAGGATTCTTACACATTTCTTTTGTATGACGAATAGTTGTTCGAATTCTACATTGTCGCTCCATTTAATTATGGCATAATTCAGCCAACTATAGGCGTAAGCATAATACGCAGACAAAGCGGTTTCGTAGTTAGTATTAGCTTTTAAAATACTAAGGGCGTAGACGAATTGCGAAAGTTTAGTTTTAATTTTTTGTACATGGGCTTTCCAATTTAAGTTTGTGTCAAGTGTTATTATTCCCAAAAGGTTAAATTCATTTGTTACGTCTATAGAAAGGTGTTTTGATAGTTGGCTTAGGTCGAGGGGGGTTCTTTTATATGTCCTGAATTGGGTCAATTTAATCTTAAGTAGGTTAATTTCTAAATTGTGGTCTTTTAGCCATGAGAGGCATTCATTGAATACTGAATTTATGTGTAAATAGTCAATTGATGAGTCACTGGAAAAGAGGAGGGATACGTCGTCAGCAAATAAAATAGTAGTGGTGTTAATTGATTTCGGGAGATCATTAATATAAAATAAAAACATTAAGCATCCAAGAACAGATCCTTGGGGAATCAAATTATTTACTATTTTTATGTAAGATACTACATTATTTATTACATTCCTAATACTTATACTATACTACATTTAGAATTCATTGTTTATGTCATGGTTTATTATTTCTACGTATTGTTGTCGGTCATTTAGATAAGTTTGGAACCATCTTTAGGTAGCACCTCGATTCCATAGTCATATAATTTGCGGGGTAGAATTGTATGACTTACTTTGTCATATGCTTTTCTCATGTCCAAAAATATCCCTAAAGTATATTTCCTATTATTTATTATGTTATATTTCATGTTGATAATTATAGACTGCTAATGTGGTCGAACAGTTTTTCCGAAAACCATACTGGCACTCCTACCAGGTGGGACGACGATTTGCGAAAGACTGCTGGCAGATGCTGGATGCGGCAAGCTGAAGACAGGGCGCTATGGCGCTCATTAGGGGAGGCCTATGTCCAGCAGTGGACTGGTATAGGCTGATGATGATGATGATGATGATACTGGCAATTGTCAAGTATGTCATATTTTTCTACTAAATTATAAATTCGATTTGCCATAGTCTTTTCAAATATTTTAGAAATGGTCGACAATAGGGCTATTGGTCTGTAACTATAAGGTTTATCTTGTTTCCCACCTTTTATCAGTACAGGTTTGATTTTTGCTATTTTTAAGCTATTCGGAAAAGTAGGTACCTTGGTCATACGATTGATTTATTAGAGTTGTCAAAGGGTTAATTCGCATTACTTAGTATACCTACAATAGCTAAGGTATTGCCTGGTGCCTGATGACTGCAGTCGCTACCTCTCACTTTAATTCGCAGCCATGCTTCGCTTCTCCTTGCAACACAAAACACTCTATGCACATAGTTAATGTCATACATCACACAAGTATAGTATATTCTGTTGACACTTGTAAAACAGAGCCTGGTGTGGTCTGCTGAGCGCTCGTGCCGTAACGAGCCACCCTGATAGCTGGTGCGAGGACTACGCCGCTGGCTCTCAGCACAGCGAGCACAGGAGGTAACGAGCATGACTAATACATTCCTTAATCCACATAACCTAGTACCTACTTATATATATAAATACCTTCGAGAGGCTAAGGAATAAAACTTATATAGGAATATCTCAGGTTCATCTTCGATGTAAGTGCTAAATAATTATTATAATCGGTCCATAATTGAAGAAGAAATCGACGAACGCCAATTTCTATGCGTCATCACATGCGTCGTCATCATAGCAGCCCTTTATGTCACCCACAGACGTGGGAACAGCCTCCTCTGTCTTGTGCCTTTTTGGTGTACCTATGTGTGTATATGTATAAAATGGAAAAAATACATGCAGAATATTGAACCTTTTTCTAAGGCGGTTACACCTTGTATATGACTTTATTATGTAAACCAAAGATTCTAGTATACTTCGAACGCACGATCCTAGGATCTTTGATGTCAACCGATGATTTCACTAAAATTTTGATTTTCCTCTTTTAAATTTTTGGCTCTGGCTTTGCTTTTCAAATGAATAAAGACTTTTAGTTTTAAAATTTTATTTTCACTAGAGCTTAGAAGTTATTTAGAGGTTTGGTTATGTGAGATAGGTGTGGTTTCAGCGATAAACTGTTCGCAGAAGCGTGCGTGCGCGCGTGCGTGCGCGCGTGCGTGCGCGCGTGCGTGCGCGCGTGCGTGCGCGCGTGCGTGCGTTGTTGTGTGATTCGTAATGGTAATAATTAGAGGTCTGGTTATTCGAGATCTTCTTCTTCGGCGATTTTCGTATTAGTAAGCCGACGTGGAGACGTGGTACCTATTCTGTGCTACATTATTTCGGTTAGGTTACACACTCTGAAACAGCTTTTGATCTTCATACGACCGCAGCAGTGCCAACAAATAAATTCGACTTAAGATAAAGTCCTCAAGAGGCAACCAAACTGTGTGTTATTGTGCAATTGGCAAGAGTCATTTGGCAACCATTTACATTTAGAAGTACGCTTTGCATGATTAAAACGTGCACTAAGGATATTTATGAGTAAAGTAGGTAGGTATTATTTTAAACAGCTAACTTTGTTGATATTTTAGCGACATGAGCTTTTATTTTCAGCTACAGTATGTTTATTTTATATGTTTGTGTGATGATTTTTAAATAATTTGCGTACTTAATTTCAAATGAAATTACATCACATCACAGTAATATTAAAACGCGAAAGTTTGTATGGATAGAAGGAAGTTTGTTACTTCTTCACTTCAAACTCACCAGATCGGGCTGAAAAATTGCATAAGCGTAGCTCTTGCCTGTTATAAACCATAGCTCCTCCGCTGTTAGGCGGTCTAGCGCACGAGAAGGGCCGCGTCTGGCAAGGGTCACGGCGACAGGTCGCGGCGGGTCGCGGCGACAGGTCGCGGCGACATTATGTCGCTGATTTCTCGATGAAGTTGTATGCCAACGCTAAACCTAAATGTATATATATTTGGATTGTAATTTAACATTTAAAATTTCAGTGTCCATGGGAAAGAATTAACCTGTATAAGTTTTTATAGAAACAACGCGTGCGAAGCCGCGGGCAGAAACTTGTATCCAAGTTCTTTGATCAAATACTACTATTACTACTATTGGTAGTAAATTGGACGAAAACATCCAAGTTCTTTGATCAAATACTACTATTACTACTATTGGTAGTAAATAGGACGAAAACATCCAAGTTCTTTGATCAAAAATGTACATTAAACAAAGAAATTGGATGGATGGAATGGGCACCTAAAACATCGTCACAATATGATAGTTTTCTCAAGACGGGTAACAGATGGTCAAGAGGTCTTTTTCATCCATGTTTCATCCATCACTCATCAAACTAAATTAGATCAAAATAAAATAGGATGTCAATGTCACCACTTAAAAAATTTGATCGGGCTATCGAAGCTGTTCTTTTTTTTTTAATTTGATTAATTCTTATGAAATCATTTGCTTTAGAAAACACATAAAAGATATAGATGGAGATGCGGACAAGCTATGCAAAATCCTTCTCAATGAATAAGCTAACATAAAAGAAAAAGTATAAGTATTATTGATGGGCTAAAGAAAGGTATAAAATCAACGAGGAATAAGATTTTCTGGTCTTGAAGGAAATTTCTTCGAAGAAACAAAAGCAAAGGCCTGTTGGTGTTACGGGGCAGAGGTCTACGACGACGTATCAGGTGCTACGGGGCAAAGGTCTACGACGACGCATCAGGTGCTACGGGGCAAAGGTCTACGACGACGCATCAGGTGCTACGGGGCAGAGGTCTACGACGACGCATCAGGTGCTACGGGGCAAAGGTCTACGACGACGCATCAGGTGCTACGGGGCAGAGGTCTACGACGACGTATCAGGTGCTACGGCGTAGAGGTCTACGACGACGTATCAGGTGCTACGGGGCAGAGGTCTACGACGACGTATCAGGTGCTACGGCGTAGAGGTCTACGACGACGTATCAGGTACTACGGTGTAGAGGTCTACGACGACGTATCAGGTACTACGGCGTAGAGGTCTACGACGACGTATCAGGTACTACGGCGTAGAGGTCTACGACGACGTATCAGGTACTACGGTGTAGAGGTCTACGACGACGTATCAGGTACTACGGCGTAGAGGTCTACGACGACGTATCAGGTACTACGGCGTAGAGGTCTACGACGACGTATCAGGTACTACGGTGTAGAGGTCTACGACGACGTATCAGGTACTACGGCGTAGAGGTCTACGACGACGTATCAGGTGCTAAGGCGTAGAGGTCTACGACGTCGCATCAGTTGCTACGGCGTAGAGGTCTACGACGTCGCATCAGTTGCTACGGCGTAGAGGTCTACGACGACGCATCAGGTGCTACTGGGCTACGTCGTAGCACCTGATACGGCGTAGAATAACATTCAGTGAAGCCCCAAAATATATTTTTACGTTAGGATTTGCTAAATACTGTTATCAAAAAACTAATAGAAATCACTGCGAATAGAAAACTAGAATGCAGTGGTCTGCTTTTGTATTTTCCTGTATGACGTAAACGAAAATGTACCTTTAAAATTCAAAACACACAATATAACGAGTCGTGAAACCCTGTTCGTTCACGTTATTTTTTTCAGCAAATCGACCTGAGGTTGAGTCAGTAATTGGAACTGTTTGGTTAAACAAGCCCCGAGGCGGCTTCAACACAATTTTTGTGTATTTTGCAAAACTTCATATTTTTATTACGTATTTGAGTTTCCCGTTCGTTCCCGCGAGAATACGCCTCATTTGGCTCAGCGTTGGTTCATCTAACTTATTTTCAAACAAAAAAAACTTTTTGAATCGGCACATAAGTACCTACTAGCTTTTGTGAGTAGTTCTAGTCACCTCCATTGCCATGCGAGTGGCGAGAGGAGGGGGTGAGGGGTTCCGTGCAAAAAACTTACGAATAACTAGTAATGTAGACAATCTGCAATCTGCATACACACTCGAGTCGTTTGTTCTCCCTCCTCTGCCCCCCGCATACCGCACGTGATAGATCTCATCGCCAGCTAGCCTTTATCGCGAGCATCCTAAGAAAGTATGATGTTGTTGTTTTACCGAAATGACTATAAAATATTGGTAAATAATTTGCGTCCATATGTTGCTACGTCTATCGGAGGCTTCGTCTCTATATTTTCTATTAATGTGTGAGTGTTGCCCCCAGAGACAGTAACCGGAACATGTGCGGTGCATGCGGCATGCGGCATGCGGTAATCCACATGATGCTTCGTCCCGCACGTTCCTTCTTCGACCATATCCCGTTTTATTTAATCAATCGCTGTATTTTATTAATCGACGGAACGAAAAACAAAAGTGGAGGAGGTTCTATATTCGGCTGTAGGTATATATTTTTGTATATTAATAGATTTCTCTGTCAATTACGAACCGATTTGGAAAATTTTCTTTCTATTCTCGAAAATATACTATACAGCAATGATCCTATATAAATATACTATACAGCAGTGGTCCTTTATAAATATACTATATAGCAGTGGTCCTTTATAAATATACTATACAGCAGTGATCCTATATAAATATACTATACAACTGCAGTGGTCCTATATAAATATACTATACAGCAGTGGTCCTTTATAAATATACTATACAGCAGTGATCCTATATAAATATACTATACAGCAGTGGTCCTATATAAATATAATATACAGTTGTGGTCCTATATAAATATACTATACAGCAGTGATCCTATATAAATATACTATACAGCAGTGGTCCTATATAAATATACTATACAGCAGTGGTCCTACATAAATATAGTATACAGCAGTGGTCCTATATAAATATACTATACAGCAGTGGTCCTTTATAAATATAGTATACAGCAGTGGTCCTATATAAATATACTATACAGCAGTGGTCCTTTATAAATATAGTATACAGCAGTGGTCCTTTATAAATATACTATACAGCAGTGGTCCTATATAAATATACTATACAGCAGTGGTCCTATATAAATATACTATACAGCAGTGGTCCTTTATAAATATACTATACAGCAGTGGTCCTATATAAATATACTATACAGCAGTGGTCCTATATAAATATACTATACAGCAGTGGTCCTACATAAATATAGTATACAGCAGTGGTCCTATATAAATATACTATACAGCAGTGGTCCTTTATAAATATAGTATACAGCAGTGGTCCTATATAAATATACTATACAGCAGTGGTCCTTTATAAATATAGTATACAGCAGTGGTCCTATATAAATATACTATACAGCAGTGGTCCTATATAAATATACTATACAGCAGTGGTCCTACATAAATATAGTATACAGCAGTGGTCCTATATAAACTTAGTTAAGTGGGATAAGCATTTGTCTCGAAAAACTTAAAAAACTGTGTAAATGTTAAGGAAATTTAAATCGGTTTTATCAAATTATTTTGTTACAATGGAGAAATATTTGTTTGCTCTAAAGGTAAATACATATTTACTGACGGACGGACAATGATGACTGAGCTCGCAAAATTGCTCGTTGTTTGTTTGTCCTTGTTTGCAATAAAATTATTGTAATGCATAAAAACTTTGATTCGTTTTATTTTATTAAATTTTAATTTTAGTTGTAGATTATTGCATTTAGTATTCAAATCTTACAAAACTCCAATCGAGTCCACAGGTGATCGAAATGCTAGTTTTTATTTCGGTTTTACGAATTAGCATTGCCATTCAACGTGGCAATGCTGCCAGCATTCTGGGCACTCTGCCTTCTGGTGACGGCTGAGATTTTTCTAAAATAGATGTAAGTGTAAATATTAGCTTAATTTTTTTTTACAGTTAAATAAAGGCATGACTACGGCAGATCATTAAAAGAAGTAGTATTAAACTAATCGACTTTTATATAAATCAGTGGTCGGTCCTTTATGGAAATGGACGTTCTTCTCTTTCATTTTGTTTCTATTGTATTGTATTTCTGGGAGAGTGAGTTTGTTTATTTCGGTCGCTGACTCAACCAAAATAATTTGTTTGCCAATATTTTTGGGTAACACATAAAAATATGATGGAATAAACCACGTTTGAAAAATTATTTTTGAAGATACGCAACACAAAGGAAAATGAACAGAATACCATATTACTGTATTTTCTTTTATAATCAAAAACGATATTTATCTTACAAACACCGTAAACCAGAGAAGGGGTTGTCTAGTGTCAGCGGTTACAGCGTGGGCGTGGGCCCACACGTTTGGAATTAACTTGTACATAAACATATCTTACAATATAACTAATGCCTTAAAATCATTATTTTTATTGTTTCGTCATCAAAAAAGGAACCCCAAAGTTTCTTCCTCGATTTTACTTCTAGATTACCTACTGACTTGAAATTTAAAATACATGTTCTGATTAGGGAGGGAAAAATAGGGAAATACTAAGAATCGTGATTTTAGGGTTCCGTCGTCATACAAGAACTCTCCAGTTTATTCCTTGTTAATTTTAATTTTAAAACTCTGATCGAGTCCACAGGTGATCGAAATGCTAGTTTTTATTTCGGTTTTACGAATTAGCATTGCCATTCAACGTGGCAATGCTGCCAGCCTTCTGGTGACGGCTGAGATTTTTATAAAATAGATGTTAGTGTAAATATTAGCTTAAATTATTTTTTACAGTTAAATAAAGGCATGACTACGGCAGATCATTAAAAAAAGTAGTATTAAACTAATCGACTTTTTATGATGTTAAGTTACTTCTAGCCTACCTACTACAGTCGTGATATTGGAAATACTTAATTAGCAAGAAAAAAATTGAAAATTCTAAAATCATGAATTTAGGGATCCGTAATAAAAAAACCAGCCAAGTGCTACACGACTCGCGCACAAAAGGTTCCGTACCTATAAAAACGGCAAAAAAAACTGAGAGTCTGTTGTACGGGAGCTACCTTTAATATTTATTTTATTTTAATTAAATAATTTATTTTTAAAGTGAATACAACTAAATATTCTGTGAATATTTCAAGCGTCTACCTGTTGCCGTTATCAATATTGAGCAAAAGCGAACAAAAAAAATCACGTTTGTTGTATGGGAGCCCCCTTAAATAAATGTTTTATTTTGTTTTATAGTAGTATTTGTTGTCATAGCGGCGAGAGTACCTATTATTTACCCTTTGGGAACGAAACCCTAAAAGATTTCGTTAAGCTTTAAGTCTCAGTAAGTAATTTAATTAAATACTAAGAGTGGTGAGAACCAAATGGAAACATGAATGTTAAAGAGTGGTGAGAACCAAATGGAAACATGAATGTTAAAGAGTGGTGAGAACCAAATGGAAACATGAATGTTAAAGAGTGGTGAGAACCAAATGGAAACATGAATGTTAAAGAGTGGTGAGAACCAAATGGAAACATGAATGTTAAAGAGTGGTGAGAACCAAATGGAAACATGAATGTTAAAGTTATAGTGCTAACAATAATGTATAGGTATTGGTTTGAATTATATTTTACAAAGAATTCGGTATAAATTGAAGTGTTTATTCTCCCGATGGCACCACTTCCGGTGGCACCACTTCCGTCCATCCGCGTCCGGTTGGCAGACAGGATGTTGTCAATCGTCCATCCGCGTCCGGTTGGCAGACAGGATGTTGTCAATCATCCATCCGCGTCCGGTTGGCAGACAGGATGTTGTCAATCGTCCATCCGCGTCCGGTTGGCAGACAGGATGTTGTCAATCGTCCATCCGCGTCCGGTTGGCAGACAGGATGTTGTCAATCGTCCATCCGCGTCCGGTTGGCAGACAGGATGTTGTCAATCGTCCATCCGCGTCCGGTTGGCAGACAGGATGTTGTCAATCGTCCATCCGCGTCCGGTTGGCAGACAGGATGTTGTCAATCGTCCATCCGCGTCCGGTTGGCAGACAGGATGTTGTCAATCGTCCGTCCGCGTCCGGTTGGCAGACCGCTGCCTTAGTGCTTGAATGGCCAACCGACTAATTTTACCTAAAACGATTTTTTTATTTTAAAATTTAGATATTATAATAACGCGCACTACCACAAATTTTTATTAATATATTTTTGTTACAACCTACACTAATTGCAAAAATTAAATATCCTATCTCCAAAATTAAAATCGTCTTGAGTACTTGTTTAGCCAAACTCCATAATTTGAAAAATGAACGCATCCGAATATCAAGCCGAGTGCTTGTTTGTCCAACCTCCATAGGCCAGCCAATCACAGCTCAGCATTCACGCAGTGACAGGTTCGCCATCTTGTTTGTTTTGTTTACGAGTTGCGGTGTTATTGTGATTGTGTCAAGTAATTAAAGAGTTTTAATAGCTTTTTAAGCAAATTAGTGCTTTAAAATGTCTTTAACCAATAAAAAACAAGATCCGCCAAGTGCGAGTGTAACTCGCGCGCCGAGGGTTTCAAACATTTGCCAATTATTTGGACAATCAATATTCTGAAATATTTTAAAAAGTATGAAACTTACAGAAATTTCAAAAAGTGTTTTAAAAAGGCCAAAACGATACCTTTCATTTGATATGCCACATGGGTAGGTACCCCCTTTTGAAAAAAAAATCCCCCTTTTTGACGATTTTTCAAAAACTATTATTATTACTGACTTCTCTATATTTTTCCTGTAAAACATAGATCCATATCTACAAACGCCTAATACATTGTACATGAATCGGTCCGCAATCTTCGGAGATAGGGGGGGGGAAAGGGCAATTTTTCGACTTTTTTTGAAATATTTCAAAAAGTATGAAACTTAAAGAAATTTCAAAAAGTGTTTTGAAATAGTCAAAACGATACCTTTCATTTAATACCCCACATGGGGAGGTACCCCCCCCTTTGAAAAAAAATTCCCCCCTTTTTTGACCATTTTTCAAAAACTATTATTATTACAGACTTCTCTATATTTTTCCTGTAAAATATAGATTGATGTCTACAAACGCCTAATACATTATACATGGATCGGTCTGCAATCTTCGGAGCTAGGGGGGGGGGAATGGTCAATTTTTCGACTATTTTTGAAATATTTCAAAAAGTATGAAACTTACAAAAATTTCAAAAAGTGTTTTGAAATGGTCAAAACGATACCTTTCATTTGATACCCCACATGGGGAGGTACCCCCCCTTTTGAAAAAAAATTCCCCGCCTTTTTGACCATTTTTCAAAAACTATTATTATTACAGACTTCTCTATATTTTTCCTGTAAAATATAGATCCATATCTACAAACACCTAATACATTGTACATAAATCGGTCTACAATCTTCGGAGATAGGGGGGGGGGAAAGGGCAATTTTTCGACTTTTTTTGAAATATTTCAAAAAGTATGAAACTTACAGAAATTTCAAAAAGTGTTTTGAAATGTACAAAACGATACCTTTCATTTGATACCCCATTTGCCTTCCTAAGTCTCTTTTGAAATTTCAACATCAAAATTTGTATTGAAATTATTCATTTTCATTTTTCATTTATTTATATTTTTTTTTCTTGAAATCGGTAATGGCGCACGAAATGTATCATTATTTTAAATTTCAAGTTAATAGCTGCAGTAGTTACTGAGATATTCAAGAAAGAGCGGGGACGGACAGAGCGAGACCATAAGGGTTTCAAAACCGATGTTTGAAACCCTAAAAAACGACTATAGACGAATGGAAAAAGATTTAAAAAGGTACGTTGGCTATAAGTTTTGTTTTACAGTATTAGTCTTGCCGGTACATAAATTTTGCCGCCGCCGGTATGATATGTACATGCTGATTCGAAATCGCTTGTTTGGTAAGTATAGGTAGGTTTTAGGGTTTCAAAGATCGGTTTTGAAACCCTTGTGGTCTCGCTCTGTCCGTCCCCGCTCTTTCTTGAATATCTCAGTAACTACTGCAGCTATTAACTTGAAATTTGAAATAATGATACATTTCGTGCACCATTACTGATTTCAAGAAAAAATATATAAATAAATGAAAAATGATAATGAATATTTTCAGTACAAATTTTGATGTTAAAATTTCAAAAGAGACCCAAGAAGGCAAATGGGGTATCAAAACCTAGAAAGGTATCGTTTTGTGCATTTCAAAACACTTTTTGAAATTTCTGTAAGTTTCATACTTTTTGAAATATTTAAAAAAAAAGTCGAAAAATTGACCATTCCCCCCCCCCCGTATCTCCGAAGATTGCAGACCGATCCATGTACAATGTATTAGGCGTTTGTAGATATTGATCTATATTTTACAGGAAAAATATAGAGAAGTCTGTAATATTAATAGTTTTTGAAAAATGATCAAAAAGGGGGGGAAATTTTTTTCAAAAGGGGGGTTACCTACCCATGTGGGGTATCAAATGAAAGGTATCGTTTTGACCATTTCAAAACACTTTTTGAAATTTCTGTAAGTTTTATAAGTACAAACTTTTTGAAATATTTCAAAAAGTGTCGAAAAATTTACCATTCCCCCCCCCCCGTATCTCCGAAGATTGCAGACCGATCCATGTACAATGTATTAGGCGTTTGTAGATATCGATCTACATTTTACAGGAAAAATATAGAGAAGTCTGTAATAATAATAGTTTTTGAAAAATGGTCAAAAAGGGGTATTACATAATTTTTTTTATTGTACATAGAGAATACCTAGAACACCGGGAACAAATATCTCAAGGCGGGAGCCGAACCCGCAACCTCCTGCGTCGCAGGCGGACTTAGCCCGCCGCGCCATATCGGTCGTTCTGTAAATCTAATCTTAATCAATTAAATAAATAAATAATGCTGGACAATTCACACAGCGTTATCCAGCCCCAAGCTAAGCAGAGCTTGAGTTATGGGTTCTAGATAACTGATATACATAATAAAATACAGTACCTAGATATTTTTTTTATTATACAAGGAAAACGACCAGAACACTCGGAACAAATACTTACAGATCGTACAAATATTTGTCCCAAGGCGGGAATCGAACCCGCAACCTCCTGCATCGCTGGCGGACTTTCGCCCACCGCGCCACAGAGGTCGTCAATTAAAAAATATAATAATACTCGTAGTATGGTTTTATAAATAGGTAATTTAAATTTGTAAAACAATGAACATCCTGTACCTATAGATTTATCATCGCCTTTAAACTAGCCGTTATAAAACCCGTTCACAAAAGCGGGGATAAAAATGTTACTACTAACTATAGGCCCATTTCAATCCTACCTACTATTTCTAAAATATTGGAACGCATTATGAACAAGCGCTTAGTTAACTACCTAGAGTCTAACAACCTTATCTCTACTGCTCAGTATGGGTTTCGGCGTGGCAAATCAACTAATGACGCGGTCCTTGAGCTTGTTGACTTGATCATTAGAGACTTGGACGGCAGGCGTAAGTGCCTGGTTATATTTCTAGACTTGACTAAGGCCTTTGATACGGTTTCCATACCTCATCTCCTCCATAAGTTGGAAAATCTTGGTATCAGGGGTCTTCCGCTTGACCTGTTTCGTAACTACCTAGAAGGTCGGAAGCAACAAGTCAAAATAGACGGAAGGTTAAGCGACATACTAACCGTGAATCATGGTGTACCGCAAGGGAGTATCCTAGGACCCTCGCTGTTTCTGGCATACATTAATGATTTATGCCAGCAGCAGCTACCTCGTGGCAAAATACTGAGCTTTGCAGATGATACAGCCCTATTTTTCAGCGCTCATACCTGGCAGGAGGTTTTCATACTAGCACAACAGGGATTCAATAAAGTTAGCGCCTGGCTGCATAGTAACATTCTCACACTAAACATCACGAAAACTAAATACTTGGCATTTGCGCATAAGGCCAACCTACTCCCTTCACCTAACCTCAAATTACTTGCACACACGTGTTCTGGCTCTACCTCGAACTGTGCTTGTCCTTCTCTCCTAAGAGTAGAGAGTATTAAATATCTAGGTGTCGTAATTGATCAAACCCTTGAAACACTTTTGTTTTTCTAGTGACCTTCCTAAGTTGGAAAGTGGCCTGGCCAAAAAAAGAAACACGGAGAAAGTGTTTACAATTATATTGAAGCAATATAGTTGGGTCTGAGTTCGTTGTCTCCGAATTACGTTACTTAGATATTAATTGCCACTGGCCTTAGCTGGAGAGAGGTCCGACGCCGCAGGGCGTAAGTGGAACCAGGTACGCGGGCTAGCGGCAAAAGCGACGAACAGAATTCTTCCGGATACCGGAGAATCCCTCCGGATGCCGGATGCTCGATGCGACGACGAAGAGTCGGCGTCAGTGTGGCCGCGTCGTCGGGTGGCCGACAGGATAGTATTCCTCCGGATACCGGCGAATCCCTCCAGATGCCGGATGCTCGATGTGACGACGAAGAGTCGGCGTCAGTGTGGCCGCGTCGTCGGGTGGCCGACAGGGTAGTGCAGTGGTATGTGGAGAATGGTTCCGGATAACCGCAACCCGTAGGATGGAACCCCGATATGGGGTTTCACTTGTATTTTGATTGAGTTAATTACAAAGGAAAGATATGATGAAAATAAAAATGGAGCGAAACAATAGATTCTTTGTCCGCGAGTCAGTCAAGCGTCGTCACCTCAAACCCGTCCGAGACAAGCTCACGACGCATAGCCCCAATGCCGCCAACTTATTCACTACGTTCCGAAGTTGGGTGCAGCGCGTGGCGCGTTAGTTTAAATTTATGAAGCGAACGGACGAACGGAATCGTTACATACCCCCCTTTTTAGGTTAGGATTTTTCCTGAGTAAAATCCAAAACCAAGAACTAGGTCAGTTTAAAATCCTTGACATGCCATAACCCTAAGTTGTGTCCAGACATGTCCTCAAGTTCGTACACAAGTTTTGACTTCTTTGCTTTAATGCGGCACTTAATAAATTAAGGGGCCAATTTCTTCGAGAATCTTTTATCCTTGTCGCTGAGATAAAATGTACGTTTCCATACTACGTTACCTACGTCAAATTCTACATTCTTACGCCGGAGGTTATAGTGAGTACTGTTCCGGGAGTGAGACTTAATGAGGGATAATTGTACTTTATCGAATAATTTGTGAAGAGTCCCGAAGTTTTCGGCATAACCGTCGCGGGGTGTAAATACTATATCACTACCTAAGTCAGAATCAAGGTAGTGAGATCCGCAGCTGACCAATTCCCGCCCAAAAACCAGAAATGCAGGGGTATAGCCTGTTACTTCATTAACAGCGCTATTCAAGGCAAATTGAATTTTCGGAACGTTGGAATCCCAAGATCGGTGGTCATTCTCAATAAAAGTAGAAATAGAAGTCATAATTGTTTTGTTATAACGTTCGACAGTGTTCACTTGTGGAGTATATAGTGGGGTATAGTGAATATTAGGTATTTTGTAGCTAGCTAGTAAATTGCGCATAATATTGCTAGTAAATTGCCTGCCATTATCCATTAGTAGTGTGCTTGGAATACCGTGCACCAAGAATATTTGTTCTTCAAGAATTCGAGCAATGATTTCTGCGGTTGCTCTCCGTATAGGAAAAAGCAAACAGTATTTGGAGAAACAACAAGTGACGACTAACAGGAACGTATTTTGCTTCTTCGAGACTGGCAAGGGCCCTACTAAGTCCATACTCAACATCTGGAACGGCCGACTACACTCTTTAGGCCGACCCATTATTCCAAGCGTGGGCTGTGTTGAGTGTTTATGAGACAGGCAGCTATCGCAATTAGATACAAAACTTACAACATCTTTGTGCATGTTTGGCCAAAAGTAGTTTAGACTTAGACGTTTATGGGTTTTAAAGATACCAAAATGACCCGATGTTGGTTCCGAATGATTTCTAGAAATAACATCTAGGCGTTGTTCTAATGGAATAACCTCCTTCCATTCAAATTCTCTCGTTAGAGGATTCAAGGACTTCATGTACCTAAATAATTTACCATTTTCTATGCGATAATTCAAAAACGACGTGGGAGATTTTCTACAACCTTCAAGTATATTTAAGAACCAAGAGTCGTTGGTTTTTATGGAAGGTGTAGTAGGGTCAATGGCCGCAACACTAACAGCGCGAGAAAGACTATCGGGAACGATATTTTCGGAACCTTTTCTATGTTTGATGTCAAAGTTATAGGCCGACAAGCGTACACCCCATCTAGCTAACCTTCCAGTTGGGTTATTTAGATTGAGGAACCATTTTAGAGAAGAATGGTCTGTGAATACAGTAAACGTTAGGCCATTTTCAAGATAGCATCGCCAATGCTCAATAGCTGAGAGGACGGCTAGTGCTTCACGTTCCGTAGCGCTGTAGTTGCGTTCCTGCTGTGACAGTGACTTACTCATATATGCGATAACTTTTTCCGTTCCATCCAACGTTTGGGTAAGTACGGCTCCAATGCCATAGTCACTCGCATCGGTGTGAACTTCAAAAGGTTTGGAGTAATCAGGACATGATAAAATGGGAGCAGATACGAGATGGGATTTAAGTTTTTTGAAAGCGTCATCTGCTGCAGGGGACCAAGCGAAAGGAGGTGAATCTTTCTTTTGAGAAGTAAGTTTATTCAGAGGGGAAGCCAAAGAACTAAAGTTTGGAATGAACCTACGATACCAAGAAGCCGTTCCCAGGAATCGTCTGACCTCCTTACGATTTGTTGGAGCTGGATAGTTCAGAATCGATTCAACCTTTTCGGGGTCTGGTTGCAGTCCATTAGAGTCAACAATATAACCTAAATACTTCAATTGCCTTCTAAAAAATTGACTTTTATCTGAGTTGATTGTCAGATTAGCCATCTTTAGTTTTTGCAAAACACGATTGAGCAAAGACATGTGTTGTTCGAAACTGTTAGAAACAATGATGACATCATCAATGAAGACGAACACCCTATGCTCAAATTCAGGCCCGTAAAATAAGGCGTCTACCAGTCTCTGCTGCGTAGCGGGAGCATTTGTTAAGCCAAAAGGCATAGATTTAAATTGGAAAGTTCCCCGGGAGGGAATATAGAAAGCCGTTTTTTTTCTATCCTCCTCTTGGATTAAGATCTGCCAAAAACTTTTTGATAAATCTATGCTGGAAAGATATTTAGCATCGCGCAGATTGTCTAATATCTCAGATATGTAAGGGAGACTATAAGCGTCTTTTTTAGTGATCGAGTTGAGTTTACGGCTGTCTAAACAAAACCGCAACTCGCCATTCTTTTTCGGTGTCAGAAGGACCGGAGACGACCAAGGACTTTCGCATGGCTCGACGACATCTTCTTTAATCATCTCATCCAGCTGCTCGACTAAGATACGCTGTTTTTCAGGTGACATCCTGTAGTACCGCTGTCGGATAGGGGCGGCGTCACCTGTGTTTATAACATGCGTGATTAGATGTGTGCGACCTAAGCCTCGTTTCTCATAAGAGATGTCATTAAATTGAGAAATCATCTGATCAGCTACTGCCTTTTCTTCCACCGATAGATGCTCGTACGAACAGAGATTGTGGCTGTCACTGGACACTACATCAGTAACAGCAAGAATAGTATCAGAGTCCTTATAATATGCGATGCGATCTAGGTACTTAGGGAAGAGGCCAAAGGTCCTCCAAAAGTCCATACCTAAAATAAGTGAGTGCTTGATACCAGTGTGGCGTGCAGCTCTACATGTCTTGATAACCGAAAAAGGACAAATTATATCAACATATGAAATCCCGGAAACCTATTTCCATACTTAATACGGTCCTGCCAAAATCCTTAGTGCGGCCCTGAGATATCACCCCACTACACGCCACTGCGCCGCGGCGCTCGCGCCACCGCGCGGCCGCGACCGGCAACAAAAGGAGGCGGACAGACAGAACGAACGAACAGGCAGTGGATAAAGAACTTGGAGCCGACCGCACGCCTCTCTGCGCAACGACGCGCCCGCGAAAACTCGACGCGATCCCTCATTACCGAACGTGAACTGTGCTGGTTTTGGTGATATTATTAATTGACTTTGTACCTACCTACTTACGAACTTTGTGCCGTGTATTACCTACTTATTAAAACTGTAACCGCAACAACTCGTATTTGGCTGTACCTATACATACCTACCTACCTAGGTACACTCGAATCTCCCGCAGCTATATTGGTGACCCCTCTGAAAACTACACGCTGACGCACGATGGCAACGGAAAAGGAGCGCGGGGAAGATCAGAAGCCCGCAGAGTTGTTTCGAGTCGGAGTTAGAGTGCCGCCATTTTGGCCCGACGAACCGGAAATATGGTTCGCTCAAGTAGAAGGACAATTCGCAATCTCCGGCATCACGTCTGATACCACGAAATTTAACTACGTCATTGGACAACTCGACCATCAATTCTCAAAGGAAGTGAAAGATATCATCATCTCACCACCAGCCACAGATAAGTACGAGAAACTCAAATCGGAGCTTATCAAAAGACTTAGCGCTTCGCACGATAAAAAAGTTAAACAGCTACTGATGCACGAAGAATTAGGAGAGCGGAGACCATCACAGTTTCTTCGCCACCTACAGAGCTTAGCTGGACCCAGTGTACCTGAAGAGTTCGTGAAGACCATCTGGACCAGCCGCCTGCCGCAAAACATCCAAACCGTGATCGCCGCCCAACCTACATCATCGCTAGAGGTTCTTGCTGATTTGGCCGACAAAATACAGGACATCGCCACTCCTTCACCTCAAGTCGCAGCAGCTCAAGCAGTCCCCGGATCCAACATGGACACCATGGCTCGAGAAATCGCTGAGTTACGTAAGCAATTGCAAAATTTATCATCGCAGCTTAGCTCGCAGAACCGGCGATCTCGCTCTACACAGCGCCGTGATCGCAGCCGATCAATGACTAGATCTGAATCCAACTACCGCAAATTCCCGGAATGCTACTACCATTTCAAATTCGGCAGTGATGCAAGGAATTGTATAAAACCGTGTGACTACGAACCAGAATCCCGGGAAAACAGCCCCAGTAAATTCCCGGGAAATTCCCGGGATCACGGGAAAAATCCGGAAAACGCCAGGGGTGGTCAGTAATGGCGACAGATGACTGCCCCCACTCCTCTGGTCGCCTGTTCGTGGTAGATCGTCGGACCAAAGTACGATTCCTCGTAGACACGGGAAGCGACGTGTGCGTGTATCCGCGAACCGCCTTACCAGAGCAACGGTCTAAAACGGATTTTCAACTGTCCGCCGCTAACGGTACGCCTATCAACACGTATGGATATGCAAATCTCGAGCTGAATTTGGGATTACGACGCGATTTTCCCTGGCGCTTCATCGTCGGAGATGTAACCAGGGCCATCATCGGAGCTGATTTTCTCAAACACTACGGCCTGATCATCGACATCCGCAACCAGCGTCTACAAGACAGCATGACGTCACTCTACGCTATAGGTAAATTAGTAAACTCATCGAACACGATATCATCAATAAAAATACCACTAGGCGGCGGGTCTATCAGATACCATAAACTACTCAGCGAGTTTCCAGAAATTACTAGCCCATCCGGACGGCATCAAGAGGTAAAACACAACACTGTTCATTACATCAGGACTACACCAGGCCCACCAGTGTCATCTTCTCCTCGTAGACTTGCACCTGACAAACTTCAAATAGCTAAGAAAGAATTCGAGTCGATGCTTAAAGCAGGAATCGCCCGTCCATCCGAAAGCCCTTGGGCTTCTCCACTCCATCTAGCCCCGAAGAAGGATAATGAGTGGAGGCCATGCGGCGATTATCGCTCTCTAAACGCCCGGACTATCCCGGATAAATACCCGGTGAGACACGTTCACGACTGCACACACAATATCACAGAATGTAGAATTTTTTCCACCATTGATTTGGTAAAGGCTTTCAACCAGATACCTATCTTCCATGAGGACATCCAGAAGAGCGCCATAACAACCCCGTTCGGCTTATATGAATTTCCGTTCATGACGTTTGGCCTTCGCAACGCTTGCCAGACGTTCCAACGCTTCGTCGACGAGATGACCCGCGGTCTAGACTTCATCTATCCTTACATTGACGACTTTCTTTGCTTCTCTAAAAATGAACAGGAACACGAAGACCACCTCCGCCAGCTCTTCGGCAGACTCAGGGACTACGGTGTCATCATCAATACCGCCAAATGCCGCTTCGGAGTATCTGAAGTCTCTTTCCTCGGATATTCCATTTCAGCCGAAGGAGTCAAGCCACTGGATACAAAGATAGAAGCCATAAAATCATTTCCAGAACCAAAGACCGTAAGATCATTGCGAAGATTCTTAGGAATGATCAACTTCTACCGAAGATTCATACCGGGTGCCGCTAAACACCAGACTCCTCTTAACGCTCTTCTGACGGGATCTGTCAAAGGTTCTCACCCAGTACATCTTTCTGGTGCCACCTTGAAAGCTTTTGAGGAATGTAAAGATAGCTTATGTCGCGCCACACTTCTTGCGCATCCTGACAGCCAATGTAAGCTCGCCCTAGTTACTGATGCATCAGACACTGCGATCGGAGCGGCCCTACAACAGCAAAAGGGTCATGCATGGCAGCCACTAGCGTTCTTTTCCCGCAAACTTTCACCAGCCCAGACGAAATATTCGCCCTACGACAGGGAGCTACTAGCGATCTATGAAGCTATCAAATACTTCAGATACATGTTAGAGGCCAAAGACTTTACCATCTACACGGATCACAAACCTTTATGTTTTGCCTTCAACACTCGTAAAGACAAATGCTCGCCCAGACAATTCCGACACCTAGATCTGATATCACAGTTCACAACCGACATACAACACATTTCTGGAAAGGACAACGTAGTCGCAGACACACTGTCACGAGTAGAAGAGATAGAGTTTGCCATAGACTATTCAGTGCTAGCCCGCTCCCAAGATGCTGATCCAGAACTAAAACAGATTTTAGACGGTGAAACATCTTTACGTCTAGAAAAGATCAGGATACCAGAATGTCGAACCGAACTCTACTGCGATACCAGCACTCAGACTCCAAGGCCCTATATCACGCCAATGCTGCGAAAACAAGTCTTCGAAAATATTCACGGGCTTAGTCACCCTGGTGCCAACGCCACAATCAAACTTATAACTGAAAGGTACATTTGGCCAGGAATCAACAAGGATTGCAGAGAATGGACTCGAACTTGCTTAGCTTGCCAGCGATCTAAAGTCAACAAACACGTTTCTACTCCTCTTGGAACATACAAGCTTCCGCATGCACGCTTCAGGGATGTGCACATTGATCTCATCGGACCACTACCCATATGCGCAGGAAATCGTTTTTGCCTCACAGCGATCGATCGTTTTACCAGATGGCCTGAGGTAATGCCTATACCCGATGCAACAGCTGAAACCGTAGCCAAAGCTCTTCTCGCCGGATGGATATCGCGGTTCGGTTGTCCCACTTCAATAATCACCGACCGCGGTCGTCAATTTGAGTCAGCTCTCTTCCAGCATCTATCAAAATCAATAGGATTTCAACACAAAAAGACTACTGCTTATCACCCACAATGCAACGGAGCCATAGAAAGATTTCATCGCCAGTTAAAAACCGCTATAAGTTGTCATAGTAACCAAAACTGGGTGGAAGTACTTCCGTTCGTCCTACTTGGAATTAGAAGTGCATACAAGGATGACCTAAAAACAAGCGCAGCAGAGTTAGTCTACGGAGAGCCACTTCGCTTACCTGGAGAATTTTTCGATCCCAACACAGCAGGAACTACCGACATTACTGATTATACAGCTCGGCTTCGTCAATTCGCCAATAACTTGAAACCAGTACCTGCTTCTAGACACACACGACAATCTGTCTTTGTCTACAAAGATTTAGCTACCGCTAGTCATGTGTTCTTAAGAGAAGATGCGCTAAGAGCCTCTTTACAACCTGCGTATACTGGACCACATCCGGTAATAGAAAGGAATGATAAATATTTTAAATTACAGATAAAAGGAAAACCTGTGACAGTAACAGTTGATCGCCTCAAGCCAGCATACATACTGCCCGAAAAAAGATCAGTAAGATTTCCCGAGCATCTCCGAGAATTTCAAACTTAATCGCCCTACTCGGTCTCTGGAGGGGGGTGATGTGGCGTGCAGCTCTACATGTCTTGATAACCGAAAAAGGACAAATTATATCAACATATGAAATCCCGGAAACCTATTTCCATACTTAATACGGTCCTGCCAAAATCCTTAGTGCGGCCCTGAGATATCACCCCACTACACGCCACTGCGCCGCGGCGCTCGCGCCACCGCGCGGCCGCGACCGGCAACAAAAGGAGGCGGACAGACAGAACGAACGAACAGGCAGTGGATAAAGAACTTGGAGCCGACCGCACGCCTCTCTGCGCAACGACGCGCCCGCGAAAACTCGACGCGATCCCTCATTACCGAACGTGAACTGTGCTGGTTTTGGTGATATTATTAATTGACTTTGTACCTACCTACTTACGAACTTTGTGCCGTGTATTACCTACTTATTAAAACTGTAACCGCAACAACTCGTATTTGGCTGTACCTATACATACCTACCTACCTAGGTACACTCGAATCTCCCGCAGCTATACCAGGAACCACAAAAAACTTCAAAGTGTGAGTTTGGTCTTGAAACCCGACTGGAAGATTTAGAACTCCAATACACTTAAGTTTATTGCCACCGGCGGCAACGAAGTTAATATTATCTACCGTTTCTAGTTTGAACCCGGCGGTTAAGAGATACTCGTGGCTTCCGTTGCCTAAGATAGTGGTAGAAGAGCCGGAGTCGAGTAGACCGATCAGTTGCTTGTTGTTTAGGTTAACCGCAACGTATGGTCGAGATTTATCAACCACTGAGTTATGACGGATTGAAGAGACAGCATTATAGGTAGAGAAAGAAGTGATAAATTTAAGCCAATCCTTCCATTCCGAAGGATTAAAATTTTTATGCTGTATCTTACAATCCTGCCGAATCAGTTTTTTTGGTCCTCTAAAGCAGGTTGAGGTTGAGTGGAAGTAGTTTTGTTGCAATCGGGGCAATCCGCAATACGAAAGCCCTTCTTTCCGCATCTAAAACAAATTAAAAAGCGTTCTTGTTTGCAATACCTTAAAGAGTGATCAGTACTTCTGCATCTTGGACAGTATTTAGCTACCTTAGATTTGGGCGCTAAAGCTGCTATTGTTTCCCCTTCCTGTACGGAGGCGACACCAGCCTTTTTAGTGTTAGTGACTAAATCGTTGTTACCCTTATATGCGAACTCTGGAGCAATCGTGCTCGCAGATGCTTTTGGTGGTTCATGGAAGTAAGCGAACCGTGCTTGAACGTTTTCAAAGTTGCGACATACAGATTTGAGAGTTTCGATAGTCTTTATATCGGGAAAAGCGGACAGAGTACTAGCATAACATGGCCTAATGTTATGGAGTAAAATCTCTAATTTATCATCCTCCGATAGCGGCTTACTCAGACGAGAGAACATGCCGTGCATTATGGAAAGATAAATCGTTATGTTTTCCGTCTCGCCTTGAGTTCTTGTTCGGATTTCAGCAGCAAGCCTGTAGTCGTAGTCACTGCTGCTGAAGTCTTCTATCAGAAGCTTACACAATTCCTCCCACGATTGGGCCCTACTTCTATTGCAGCGATACCAGTGTAAAGCATCATCAGTGAAGATCTCGTAGCTTAAGGATAAAATTTTCTCATAAGAAATACCCCTAGATAGAGCAAATTCTTCTACCCTTAAAATAAAAGAGCGCACACAAGATTTCCCCGAAAATTTTAGTTTACTGATGTCCGCAGCAGTATTGCGCTCACATGTTACGGAAAGAACAGGTGCAATTTGTTCAGACATCCCACTAAGGTTTGCAGCTGACGAGGAAGGTCTGATGGGATTGTGTGGCTTTAGTGCAGAGAATTCCTTGTAAAGGGCTTCAAAAGTAGAACGGCATGATAGATACCCACCAGCTATCGACTGGATGCTACTTAATCTATTAATCCTATGGTAAAGGTGGTGGAGTAACGTTTCCGTTCGTGAAAAAAGATTTTTTTCAAACTTTTGTCTCAATGTAGTTAAGTTGCCTTGCGCTTTTACTTCAACGTCATGGATTCCCATTAAATCTTGCTCAGGCTCGAGATGGGACTCAAGAATGTCCTCAGATAGCGCTTCTTGCGCAAGTTTTACAATTTGCTTACGTAATTCTTGGACGGAACCACTGTTACCTCCGCGCAACTCAACTTCATACTCTAATTCGGGTTTTTGTAAGGATAAAAATTTAATGGTAAACGCCATACCGAGTGTGTGTTGCAATAGTGTATGACTAGGTACAATGATTCAAAGCAAAATTAAAACTAAGATAGGCCGGACCTTTATGTGGTATTTAAAATATAAATATCTTAAAATATTTCTAAAATTGAACAGACTGACTTTTAAAATACCACACTAGGTCAAGATATAGCATAAATCTAACTTAAACTAAGATTTTTATAGCCGACACCAAAGAAACCATAGAATGCAGAAAGTAACGTGATTCGGAGACAAAGTTACCTGTATTGGGCGCCAGTGAAACACTTTTGTTTTTCTAGTGACCTTCCTAAGTTGGAAAGTGGCCTGGCCAAAAAAAGAAACACGGAGAAAGTGTTTACAATTATATTGAAGCAATATAGTTGGGTCTGAGTTCGTTGTCTCCGAATTACGTTACTTAGATATTAATTGCCACTGGCCTTAGCTGGAGAGAGGTCCGACGCCGCAGGGCGTAAGTGGAACCAGGTACGCGGGCTAGCGGCAAAAGCGACGAACAGAATTCTTCCGGATACCGGAGAATCCCTCCGGATGCCGGATGCTCGATGCGACGACGAAGAGTCGGCGTCAGTGTGGCCGCGTCGTCGGGTGGCCGACAGGATAGTATTCCTCCGGATACCGGCGAATCCCTCCAGATGCCGGATGCTCGATGTGACGACGAAGAGTCGGCGTCAGTGTGGCCGCGTCGTCGGGTGGCCGACAGGGTAGTGCAGTGGTATGTGGAGAATGGTTCCGGATAACCGCAACCCGTAGGATGGAACCCCGATATGGGGTTTCACTTGTATTTTGATTGAGTTAATTACAAAGGAAAGATATGATGAAAATAAAAATGGAGCGAAACAATAGATTCTTTGTCCGCGAGTCAGTCAAGCGTCGTCACCTCAAACCCGTCCGAGACAAGCTCACGACGCATAGCCCCAATGCCGCCAACTTATTCACTACGTTCCGAAGTTGGGTGCAGCGCGTGGCGCGTTAGTTTAAATTTATGAAGCGAACGGACGAACGGAATCGTTACACCCTAAGCTTCAGACCTCATATAGATATACTTACTGGAAGGCTTCGTAAGCTGATATATATTTTTAAAACCCTTAAGCACATTGCTGACAGAAAAGTGATTAAGATGGTCTACTCGGCCTTGGGACAGTCAATAATAGACTATTGCATAACCTCTTTTGGTGGCGCAAGTAAAACCCACTTGATAGAGGTTGAGAGAGCTCAACGTGCGATATTGAAAGTGGGGGCTGGACTCCCGTTTCGTTATCCTACAGTGGAGTTATTTCAGTACTGGGATGTTCTGTCGGTGAGACAACGTTACGTATTGCATACTGTTCTTTTGAAACACTCAAAATTAAATTATGACCCACAACTTAATTTAGGTAAGCGCAGAAAAGGTAAGGTGTGCCAGCCTGAAACCTTTAACTGTCGTCGCTCTCACAACTTCTTCTGTTTCCAAGGGAACTTTCTCTACAACAAGTTGAATAAATCTCTCAACATCTATCCCCTGCACAAATACAGTTCCAAAAATAGGGTCACTAAATACCTAAAGAGCCTTAATTACGATCAAACTGAAAGTCTGCTGTGTCCTGGCTCATAAATAACTTTCAATTAGTGAAATACTTAGCCATCTTGTTGTTATTACTGTCCATTGTCCGAATTGTTTCTACTTATCTTGTTGCGCATACTTTTTCGAGACTGGGTCAGTAGATCTTACCAAAACAGACATCAAATCCACGCACTCACGCACTTACCTACACACACACACACACAGACACACCCTCGCACCCGCGCACACACAAACACACCCCCGCACACACACACACTACCTTAGATCACAAGGAAATGCTGCCTTAATGCCTTAATAATCATGTTTCTAAAATCTAAATCTAAACATAACAAAGTTTCCTATGTAGTATAATTTTAATTTTGCTTTTTTTCTGTAATCATTGTTTTTATTTTTAGTTATTGTTTGTACACTTAGCTCAATGTTGTTAACCTATATGTTATAAGTAAGTGCACTTATGCCACGGAGTGAGAGCCTGGTGACCTGTAACACAGGTTTTTTGACAAACCTAACGCAGGCATCAGTCTCGCGCAATGTTGCTCTAATGTTATACTTGCTAATTTAGTTTTAAATGTAAGTTCATTGTGTGAGAAGAACAATAAATGTTTTATTATTATTATTATTATTATTATTATCATGATGGTATTTAGGACAAACAAGCACTGAACTACCTTTAACTTTTCATGGTCTATCTCCATGGCATTGTGCTCAATCTCCACTTACGTAATTTCGTCGGAGGCATTTTGTCCAACCTCCACAAACAAATAAAAAAAAACTGGTTTATCTATATCATATTAACATAAGGTATAGATAATTATATGAATTTGAAATACATTGTTCCTACATCATCAAATATTTTCTATTAATGTCAATAACAAACAAAAAAAACCTTTTCTGTAAAATTTACTCAAAGGTCGGTTGGCCATTCAAGCACTGAGGCGGCGAGACAGGATTTTGTCAATCGTTCGCTGTATTTATAGTATCATAGATTACATTTTTTTTTTCATCTGTCAATTCGTGAGATATTATGTAAATGAAACAGCTATGGCCAATGTGCAATGTGTTTAAAAATTGAATTTTAAAACTTTGGATTGAAATTAATAAAGAATAGTGAGATAGTACACGTTCGGGTTCGATGCCCGCCTCGTTCAAAATGTTTGTACTATCTGTAGATGTACAGGGTTTTCTGATCGTTTTCCAAGTTTAATAAATAATTGTATCTATGTATATAATTATAATGTATTATATTATGTATATCAGTAATCAAGTCCACATAACACAAGCTCTGGAGGTAGATAATGCTGTGTGAATTGTCAAGCATTGTTTATTTATTTAATGTATAACATTTGTTACTATTTCTCGCTGGAATAGACAGACATGCCTTCAGCTTTAAATCGCAAAGCCATATCGAATTCCTGCAATCACTGTTACAACATTCCGAATATCAAGTAAAACGGACAATGTTATTCTAATCCGATAGGTGGTTCGGTAGCGAGGAATGACGTCTACATTAGCCACAGCCACTCATACCTCGACAAACTATCGAATAATGCAAAGAGCGACGACGGCGGCGGGTTCCCGCGCAGACTGCCATTACTGTGCTGGAGGCCACAGGGGCGTCTGGAGACCTTATCAGAGGGCTTCCTGCCTAACTAATGTTTGGGGACTTCATGCTATTACTTTTTATTTATATACTTTCTGAAGTCTGGCTGCAAATTTTGTCGAGCTTCTAGTAGCTGTAGTTGTTGATGCAAGATTTTTCAGTTACAATTTCAATTTAAATTACATTAGTTTGGTGTAATTACTAGTGTAAATTGAAACCTAGAATGCACAAACATTTAGAAGCTGGGACGTGCGCCTGTTAATACTTACGCAGCGATTTTTACACTTCGCGTTACAAAACATAACTAGGTACTTAATCATAAATAAGTTTGTAGACTCCTTCAAAATATGCAAGCTCTATAGGAGCATTTGCAATTAATGTCCTATCGCTGAAGGTTGCCGCAAGTGGAAATAATTAATATTATGGAGCAAAAATAATGAGTGATCTTCACTATGTACCTGGAGTCGCTCTTCGCTGCTTATCAATCAGAGCAGAGAACAACCGAGTCACAGTTAACACAGGTCAGCTCAGCCATTGCTCAACCATCAGGCTCTGCACAGATACACTCCGAGGGAACAGCCCTTGCACTGGACAATGCTGATCTGTATTAAGCTTCGTCCCGGCTTTGCTCGGGAGTTAGGTACTTGCCTACGATTTGCCAACATCAGCCAGGAAACCAGAACTGCGTAGATTACTTCCTACATCGTCTGCTGAGTTTGCGGCTGTAATGATGTGTGGGTTGACCAGCATTATTTATTAATATCCACAACAAAATATAACAGACTTTAAAACTTTACATCTTTATGAGATTAGTAGTAGTCGAGCCTAAGGATAAGGTTCCTCCGAAAGTAAGAACAAGGCGAGACGAATTCTTTTACCTTACGAAGTTGATTGAATAAAAATATTGAAAAATGTTTATCAGTTTATCTTTGTTCATTTGGTTACTTTGCTGTCAACTTGTTTTGACTCATGTAATTATTATTTCGGTATTTGAATTCGTTCATCGCAGAGCGTGTCCTGTGAGGCAGCTATACTTACCTCTGATATTTTCGAAATACTTACTCTTATCTACAAAATATGCATTATAAGATAAAAATAACTCGAAGCCCTTGAACTGTGAAAGATTGTCATGTCTGTGCAATTATAAATATATAATATAATATAATTTATAAATATAGAGTTAGAGAGTTGCAAAGCTAAGCGTAGAGATATTAGGTATTTGTTAGTAAGTCACACAATGTGTCGGACTGGCTGTCAGCCGTCGCTGTCACCGGCACTCCGGCTGCACCTGGACTGACGCAGGGCGGCCGGACTTCCAGCGGGAACCTGTACTCAAAGACAAGCTCCATCTCAGGCCAAATCTTCACTTGCTCGGGTCTAATGGTGGTCGAACGCTTAACAGGATGGTTATGCGTTCAATATGAAAAAGACCACCTAGTAAGTCAAACCAAGAGTTATAAATAGTCATCATAGGCAATGCGGACACCAAACCAATATGTGTAGCATCTGAGTATGACCATATCTCAGACAATAATCCGTATTTTATTGAATAGAGCGTAAGAATATTGTAGTAGATATGTTTAAAAGAATATACTAAATAAATAAATGATGCTGGACAATTCACACAGCATTATCCAGCCCCAAGCTAAGCAGAGCAGAGCTTGTGTTATGGATACTAGATAATTGACTGATTACATAGATAGATATTATTATTATACTTAGAAAACGACCAGAACACTAGAACCTGTAGATCGTACAAATATTTGTCCCAGCTAGGTAAGAATCAAATCCGCGACCTCCTGCGTCGCAAGCGTCGCACCACAGAGGTCGTTAAATATCCTACAGTATAGTGAGATAAAACTGCTCGTATACTTAGTATTATCTTAAATAGCAGACAGTGACCGACAGTTATCTAAAATAGAGAGTTGATATTATGTCTGTTTCTGTTTGAGCATGGAGTATAAATGTCGCTAGTAGTGTGCCCCGGCCGCGCCTGCTTGAGACAGCCCGCATTGTAATGTCATTATTCGGTCTAATAGACATCCGCTGTATTCACAAGACATTGCCAGTCACTACCTGCGGCGCGCGGCGTGACTCGTGTCGTGCACATCTACCTATGTATGTAAGTATGTATGAGGTAACAATGCTGTTCATTGGAAAACCTGAACCGTCTATTCCCACTTAGTTTCAAACACATACATACATAGGTACCTAATACTAATTGATAGGTAGACCTAACTACTGATAAGGCCCAAGGACTGTTTTTGTTCTTTCAAAATGATGTCTCGTCAAATGATTACAAGCTATGAATGATTAAGCCGGACCTACTCCGGAAATATCACTATTTGTGTAGGTACTTTGTTGTCAGTTTACATACATAAAAGTGAGTTGTGGCCTCGAGCAGTTGTTCCCGATTGAAGCCGGATCGAAAAACGACCGAGACTCCGTAAATATGAAAACAAATAAAAACGAAGCTCGAACTAAACGCGCAGATACCGAACGAACGGAGTGAGCCAAGCAATGGCACAGAAACGAGGCTGAACGCACATTTAAAACTCATTTGTAAATGCCATCCAGATAGCAGGGGTTTTGATGACTTGTGGATGAGCATATCGTACGATGAACACTCGGAAGAATGGCTCCGGAAGGGTGATCGCTTGATGTGAATGAAGATTGAGCAGAGGTTCGAAGATTCACATCCAAATATTACTTTAAAACGCCCTGGAATCTGAAGGCGGTGCCACGAATGATAGTGAAGGTTCAGAGGCGGAATACGAGTTTTCAGAATCCAGCCACTTTGGACGAATTCAAGTATCTACCTAAAGTCAGGTTAATTGGAGAGCAAATCCTCGGAACGAATAAAATAAATCCGAGTAAATCTAATAAATGACACTTTCGCTCTCAATACCGCCTTACTGACCGGTGTTTATTAATGCTAGGAGTGGTCGTAAATGTCACTAACATTTCCAGATCCAACCGGAAATTGAACGGCTATTTTATTCTTGGATGGTTACTGAGGAGCGCCCGGCGGTCGGCCGGCGGCCGCTCGCATAACTGACTTTTATAAAAAAAATCAGGGAGAAAGAAATGTAGGTAATGGTTTACTCCTTTAGACAGGTACCGGTAAAAAACAAGAAAATAATCTCTTCGTTTTGTGGATGCTTGCGAAAGCTAAACCAATAAGCTTAGCTAGGAAAAACTTCATAAACGAACCATAATCGATGTAACAATGGCAATAGGATCATCGTGGCATGCTAGACCGAGCTCGTCTAGTCTTGTCCTATTATAAACTAAGCTAACGGAAAAACAAAACCGTAATTCTAAAAACGAATTGCTCTCTACTTCCGTCGATGTCTTTTCGCTAAAGTGATCTTTAGTTTGTTTTGGTAAACAAAGACAATTTATTTAAAAATGCTTAGTTAAAATGCAGAAAAACCTTCACTTTCTTGTATTTTAACAGCCATCATAGCCATCAAAAAAACATTACAAAATGAATTAAAACTCAAGTAATTATTTTTAATGTATTATCTTTTTGTATATTTATGTAAGACAACTACCTAGATAACTCTAATAGGTTTATGGTTTCTAATGGTAAAAGAAAACAATATCACTTTGACTTATGAAAGCTCAAAGGCATCTTTATGTTCCGAAATTCTACGAAAATGAAAAGCGAAACAAACGAGAAGTGTTAACTTAGCGTATTGGATCAAAGCCGAAGCTTACTGCCAGCAATCTGTCAGCACGATGTGATGGACCCTCGTCTCGCCAGCACGGACGGCATCAAGAATGGATGAGCGAAGATCAGCCGCAAGGACAGTGATTGGCTCGACAAGGGCTCAGAAGGAAACCTTTGTTTATTTAGAGATTGATTCATTTTAGTTCACAAGACATCAGAGTAGCGAGACTTGGATCCCATAACACTCATCTCAGACTAGGTACAAATACATAAAATGGAAACGTATTCATTAAAATCACCGGGATATAAGTTTGTTATTATATATTATATTACTATGTCCCGTATTATATATGTATATTACTATGTCCCGTATTATTTGGAATATGTCCGCAGTAGGCACTGTAGGCAGGTAGGTATTGCCTATTCCTATGTGATCTGCATAAAAATGTACGAGATTGTCGGAGGCTCTTTCCCAAATTTAATATAACTTTTCCTTTCTTCACGGAGCTGGGGGCCAATTCTGAGTATCACGTGATATTTATCGAGTGATACGCAGTATCACGGGATAAAATATCAAGTGATAAGTATCAATTCTTCGAAAATATATCGAGTTCCGCCAAAAACGGCATTCTCGTGCACTCTTCGATATTTCTAGCATAGACAATTTGATTTCAGTATGTCATGTCATTACATATTTGAATGTCAAAGTTCCACACTTCACGAATGTCAATGTATGGTTATTGTTTCGTCAGTAATTCCAACTTTATCTGAATCTAGAAATTTTAGCAATACCATCAAAATTTTAAACTGTATGTATGTTCATTAATTTCACATTTTTTTATTTGAAGATAGCATAATCTGAATTAGTATTGTTTGTCAAAGATGTATAAGGTTATAATAGCTGACGAACGACATCTCTGCTGTTTCGGGATAGCCGTGCGCAGCGGGCTAAAGTAATCTAGTCAGCAGGCAACATCGTTTACAATGTTTACAATAATTTCGTTCGGGCACACCAAAGGAAATGGAAAAAAGGAAACCCCAGAAATTATACTCAAAGTAAATAATAATGATGCAAAAAGCTATTTTATCAAATAAGTACTTATTCAATAAAAACTAAAGGAATTTGTATTGCATATTGCACTATTAATCTTTGACATGAGTTGAGAAACAAGGACCACCGCGTAATTGTTTCAAACATCAAACAAAACAAGCAGAGACTAAAGACAGTGTGCGACAGAGAGATAATGAATGATGTTCTTCTTTCACTCTTCGACAATGCGAACGAGTGCCTAGGACCACTCGTTGCATATCGAGCAACTTATCGAAGAAAAGCCCTCGATAAATATCGAATTGCAGATGTTGAGAATACGCTTGTTTGATTCGAAGCAATCACTCGATATTTTGACAGTTGTTGCCATATTTATCGAGTAGATATATTGCGAGAATTGCCTTCCTGGAGGCATACACTTATTTAGTTAGTATTCATGACATGACGGGGTGGACTAAGATACTTTTATTATTTGGGCTCTACTTGTGTAATAAACCAGAGCAAGTAAGGTTTCAGGTTTCTTTGAAGACGTGTGATTCGTGGAACCTAGACCTTGGACCTAGACCTTGGACCTAGACCTTGGACCTAGACCTTGGACCTAGACCTTGGACCTAGACCTTGGACCCGAAAATACAGATTTAAATGTACAGGTGGAAATAGACCGAGAAAAAGTTGTAATTTGAACTCAAAATACTATGTCAGGCGGTTGTCAGGTCCATGTGACTCATCCCATAGTTAGGTACATGCTTCACTGCCTAGTGTTAGTGTTAGTGTATTGGTGGCTGTGTTTACGTACATCGCTGTAGGAGTAAACGTACTTGGGTGAATATAAAATTAATTACCTCCTTTCGTCACAGCACAGCAATATTAGTTACAATGTGGAGCACGGGAGGGACCCTAGCTCTGAATGTGGAGCACGGGAGGGACCCTTGCTCTGGGTTTATGTAAATCGCGGAGAGCCCGTCGTAAAGAAGGTAGCCTTGAGAAGTCGCTCCGGCGGCGGGTAACGCACTGCTCGCCTTTTGTCATATTGTCGGGTCACTTTGATAACGTAACATGTTCACAGTATTTTGGGATTTCTATCGATTCTACAAGGTTTTAGTCCACTCCATCGGTGAACCATCGATCAACATATTTGTACTTACCACTAAGATAATATTCGTAGAAATCATATTGAATGAAACCCGTTTAGAGACGACTCTGCATAGAGATCCTTATAAGAAGAGACAATAGAAGAAGACCCACTTAAGAACAAAGAACACAAAGGTCTTAAATGACTAATTCAATAGTTTCTTGTTAAATATTTGGCATCCAAAGTTTTTACAGTCGTCGCCGCGAGAAAATTTGCTACTTGTCTAACAATTTAAAAGCAAAATTCAGTAGACTAATATCAATATTGTCAAACCCGTCTCTGTTTGCCGCAAATAAAATCGTCTACGCGTGAAACCAATTTAGAGCTCTCTAATATAAGTCAGGTAGGTACCTTAAACATTATTCAAAGGAGACACGATTGCCTTATGAGCGATAGTCACACTCGTCCAGCCGAGGCATTGTTTTGGTAAATTGTTAGTACCTATAGGGGGCGCCTAATGTCGTGCGTGGGACGAGCAACATATTATTTTTCACACTCTATGCTCGTAAAACGAACTTCCTTTGTCTCTGGGTTCCTAGCGAAAGCAAGTGATTTTAGGTATAGCCGTTAGCTGAAAAACGTGAAGGTTTTACTAAATTCAAACAAATCTCAGTCAACATTTTCCTTCCATACATATTTCAATTAATTTCAAGGTTCCAAATTCTAACTTATTACCCTTACAGGAAAATTGAATTTGGAACTTAAAAAATTGAGTGAATGCACTAACTATGAGATCTTCTTGGTAATTCGTCTTACCTCTGTTCAGAAGGCGAAATAAAAAACTAATGATGATAAACACGTAGGTAACCAAACTTTTAATATTTACTTGCAGAAAGTATGAAAAGTAGAAGAGTATTCTCCTCGTGCACAAAGCCGTCTTCGTGTTGGACGTAGTAAAATAAAGTATTATCTATTTATCTATCTATGTAATTGTTTTCTAAGCAGGATGCCATGTTCATGGCAGAGATCCGGCGAAGAAACATTATTAATTGTTATGAGAAAGTATTTATACAAGTGAATTTACGAGAAACATCCTGGATGTTCAGCTCGCTCGAGCAAAATGCCTTATCTTGTCACGTAACTTTCTTAATGCGAAGCAATTTCTTACTGAATAAATAAAATAATGATTTCCTCTCTGAAATCATAACAACTTACAAAAACATGACATAAACAAGAATGTACCTAGCGCACAGGAACTACGGGCTGATAACAAGAATGTACCTAGCGCACAGGAACTACGGGCTGATAACAAGAATGTACCTAGCGCACAGGAACTACGGGCTGATAACAAGAATGTACCTAGCGCACAGGAACTACGGGCTGATAACAAGAATGTACCTAGCGCACAGGAACTACGGGCTGATAACAAGAATGTACCTAGCGCACAGGAACTACGGGCTAATAACAAGAATGTACCTAGCGCACAGGAACTACGGGCTGATAACAAGAATGTACCTAGCGCACAGGAACTACGGGCTGATAATTGGTATAACAAATACGAAGACTCGAGACAGACGACACGTTACCCAAACCGAAGACTCGAGACAGACGACACGTTACCCAAACCGAAGACTCGAGACAGACGACACGTTACCTAAACCGAAGACTCGAGACAGACGACACGTTACCTAAACCGAAGACTCGAGACAGACGACACGTTACTCAAACCTCTCGGTAGGCATTTCTGTACCTGAAGTAGAGTCGGCGTGTGCGTCAAACAGGTGAGTTGTTCCGGTCAGATCCCCCTTGTTCTGATCCACCTTTCATGATTATTATTAACAATTTCCAGACTGATCCACCTATTATTTTGTTCGTCCGAACGGATCCACCTAAATTTCGCTAAGAAAGTATGCATATTACAACAATCAAATATTTGACTAAGTTAAAATCAGTTCTAATAGTCCCTTGTATCAAAAATATAAATAATATTTATATTAAGAACTAGCAACACATTATAATCTTATAATCTCTACTATAGGTTTCATAAATATCTAAATAGGTTTAACAAAATAACTAAAATTTAAAACAAAAACTGTTGAACCGAGTTATACTGATATTAGGAAATAAAATACAAAACTATAATTTTGAAAACTAACAATCAAAAATGGCGAAATATTTAGGAACCAAAATAATTTATAGCTTTAGCTTTTCCAAGCAGTGACCAACTGTAATTTTTCCGGACAATAGTTGATTAGTTACATGTTCAAACCAATTATCTGTAAATATCGCTTCGGTTAGGCGTCGTTTAAAATTTGGTAACTCAAAATTATACTGTTTAATGTTAACTTTTTGTAAATCTATATCGTCTTTGAGAGCTTTTAAAAGTTGGAACAAATTTGGTCGCTTCGGCACAGTACTATTTAGTTTTTTGTGCCAAGATTCCACAGCATTGGTTGTGCGATGACGTTGATTATATGCACACCAAATGTCGACGAAACTTTCGTCATCTATCCACTGCGTCACCATATAATCATTGAATTCTTGAATATCTTTAGATTCAGGACTGTCTTCCATTACGTAGCACCACCCGTCTGAGATGAATTTTACCCCACCCAATTCGAAAAGAGGATGTAAGTCTAGGTTTTATACACATACATACATACCTAATACAAAACCACAAGGGGGATCAGACCGGAATAAAAAATAATTTAAAATATGTGATCCCTCTTATGCGTCACCACAAGGGGGATCAGACCGGAATAAAAAATAATTTTAAATAATGACGATCCCCCTGGTGGATCACAACAAGGGGTATCAGACCAGAACAACTCAAACAGGTTCCGTTGAGCGTGTGTCAAGTGCCTTGTGTACCTGGTGTTGATCACTTGTGTACCTGGTGTTGATCACTTGTGTACCTGGTGTTGATCACTTGATCCTAATATTGTGGGCCATCGGAACCCCATCGGTGCTCGGCCATTCACCTCCAACCTTTAAGGCGGTTATGAAATTAACCGGTTGAGTACTTACTTATACTGTCAACAACGATGCAAATCATTTGCAAAGCTTTGCTAATGTTTTCATTTTGGTGTTAGGTCAGTAAGATCTGAAAAATGTGTAACTATCGAAGGGGGTTTCATAATTAGACTTTCTAGGCAGCTATGCAGAACAGAGAGGAATCTCACTCATCGTTTTTGAGTAAAAAGCGCGCATGTAGTTTAAGTATAAATCATGATTGATGTCCCGAGGCTGCGTGCGATCTATCACGCGCTGATGAAGCCTGCTCCTGAATACACTCCGGATCCATCCATCACCATCCAGGATTACGGCAGAAAGCGCTCGGCCGCCTACTGACTGGAGTTTAGGGCTCAAGTCTTAGGCGAAGGCTAAAGTTTTAGCCTTCGAAACAATGACGAGAAAATAATTATGTTCCTTTATGTCAAAGTGCGTTTGATAGCTTTTCGTGTCCGTGATGGTAGCGTACACATAACCGAATTCGAGTTTGTTATTCTGCCTAATAAATAGCGTATAAATAGAGTATAATCAGTGCAAAAATAAAATAAATAGAGCCTCCTTGGTTTAAGAAATAATTACCATTGTTTGTGGGTACGCCATCATAACGATCAAGCTAGCGTAAACACAACCGTTCTCAAAAACGACTTATACTATAGCAACAAAAGTTATACACAAAAATAGAGTATGAAGATCGTCCGAACTATGAACTATGAACTATGAACTATGCAAAATTCATAATGAGGCTATAAAGAAACGGAAGTCAGGCATGCTACCAGAAAGGTTACTTACAATGTAGGTAAATAAGAACTAGGCTTTGGAATATACATTCATGCTTCAAGGTCCAGGGTGCGATGAACCGTCCAATAAAGCTGTTAGTGTAGTCTGCAGCTGAGGCTTAGCTGCTGGATCCAGGTCATTAATCAAACCTACGCCATTGTGCCGCCCGGCCACTACGCACTATTCTGCGCCGGTAATGGATCGCACCTAATGGAACCCAAGTCCCAAGATACAAAGACCACCAGGTAAACTACATACCTATACACGACTGTAAGCTATTAATAGTAGCGTACAGGATACCTTAGCCACGAGGTCAAAATTAACTATACCTAAGCTAAAGAATCAATAACGCAAGAATAATTGCAATAACATACATAGTAGGTAGGTATGCCAACATTTTACTTGAATTGTCAACGAAAAAGCCTTACGTTTGAAGCGGCTCAAGTCAAGTGCCTTGATTTGTTTTGAGCAAAGAAAAGAATAAATAATTGGGGTGAAGATGAAAATGAAACCACCAAATAGTTACTACTCTTCTCTTGCTCAATAAGTGTGTCATTATACTCGTAGCATACCTAGCATACCTAGTTTTGCGGGTGTACAATTTTTACGTTCTAGGGCTAAAGTAATTTTTCTTTTTGCATCATACTGCTCGGTAACTAGGATATACTTGTATGGTAAGAGGCTGTGTAAGTGTAAGGTGGGTGATAGACGTATCAAACTATGAACTCGAAGTAGGTACGCGGTTTACTTACTCTGCTCGACGTCGTCGGTGACACACGTGAAGCTTGCTCACTATGCATTGCGATGTCGTCGACAGAAGATTTTGCGCTTTTTTTACGCTTTTTGTTGTTTAAGAATTATATAGATAGATATTTTATTTGATTCACAAACACAGACCGCACATAACAAAAATATAAATCAAACAGAGATTAGGTACCTAGGTATAATAAGTAGGTAGGGATACAAAATCATCTTGAGGTACTTACACAAATAAAAAAATAAAAATTCAATAGGAGCTTAGGCAATAACAAAAAAAACAAGAAGAAAAAATAAAGAAACAAATATTACAAAAGTTCCTTATAATTATTACGTATTACATTTTTAAAACTAAAAAAAATACGTAGTTGAACAATCTGGCGAAAGAAAATGGCGGCTCGCGGCTCGCAGAGCTGCCAGTGCCACACATACGAGCGGAGGCGGGTTACGAGCAAAATTTCAAACTTGTTGGATCGCCAACGACGTTACTCAGCGGTTTTAAACTACGCGTAATTAAGGGGACACACAGACACACCAGCGAAAAAGGTCGTCGAGCCACAAGTTTTCGAACTTACTCGCACGTCTATCACCCACTTAAGTTGGCATGTGCAGTGCAACACAGTGCATTGTTTAGATAGAACGTTCCATTTCAAATCACTTTACAGTTCAAGCATAGGGTGAATGCTTTTCACCATTCAAGCTAAGTAAAACTTCTTAGTGAAGCAATCTCTTTTCTTATAAAATGATGAAAATTTTTACTAAAAAAAACAATGAAAATACGTAGCGGTATTTCATTTCAGTTCAAGATATGCAAAACTCCTTGGTCAAACAATTTTTAGGGTTTCAAAGATCGGTTTTGAAACCCTTATGGTCTCGCTCTGTCCGTCCCCGCTCTTTCTTGAATATCTCAGTAACTACTGCAGCTATTAACTTGAAATTTGAAATAATGATACATTTGTGCGCCATTACAGATTTTAAGAAAAAAATATATAAATAAATGAAAAATGAAAATGAATATTTTCAGTACAAATTTTGATCTATTCCTTTCTAATACCAAAAAACTAATACCAATGGTATTAGTTTTTTGTTTTTTGGTAGTTTATTAACATCATAAAATTCTATTCCTAACGAATACCAAAATTGAAATCTTTAAATGAAATACAAAATCTATTCCCAACGAATACCAAAACAGAACTTTTGGTACAGTCACAGAAACAATTTAATTTAGCTTTCAAATAATTTAATATTATGATCATAATTTTTAACCTTTACAAAACTCATTTCATTCCGGCATTTTTTTCTGCGAGTACCATAAAGTGAATCACTTGCCAAAAAAAATTACCTGCAAAAAGCTTGCTCCTATTGTTTCAAAATCCGAAACAACCAATCAACTCAAGCGCCGTGCAATCGAAGACCGGAGACATGTATGAGTTTCATCTTTACTGCCTTTACTTCCTCGACAAATATCTCTGAAGGCTGGTGCTACATTACGGAAGACACCCCAGTTTTTTTTTTAATAACTACATGGTATCACAGTGGCTAGAAGACGAGAGTTTTGTAGACATTAAATTTAGTGTGTTCATGGTGAACGTCATCGAACCACTACTGCCACAGAATCTTGGCATTTTAAATTAAACACGAATGTGCCAAAAAACGCTAATTTGTACCAGCTTCTAATAGCGCTGAAAAAAGATTCAGACTTACAAACAGTGGTTGCTACTCAAATTGAGAAAAAAGTGCCACGTAAAACGATGTGCAGCGGAAAGTGTAGCGCAAAATCAGTGGATTAGATATGTAACTGGCCAACTGGTTGACCAAAAAATTACCATAGGTCACAGCTTGGAGAAATTAAAAAAATAAATATAAATAAAAAAAAGATAGATAATTTATACTATTCATTATTTTTATATCAAAAGTTGATTTTTTGATATTTTTTAAAGTTAGACTCTAGAGTTATGATTGTCGTGCCAAAAAATTTCTTATTTTTACTAAGTAAAAAAGTAGATATTTTGTATACCTACCTATTTACTTGACTTGTTTTATAATGGTTTTTGCTATTTTTTATGTTTATTTTTTTGTATCCAAATAGTTGATTGTCTGATATTTTATAATCGTTTTTCTATTTTTTTATACGTTGTGCCAAAGTTTTTGCTTTTGTAGATACGATAGAAATTTATCTATTATTTTTAGTAAATATATACTGAATAACAATAACACTAATCGTCTGTGATATACTTCAATTGTTGTATTTTGAATACCTACCTATTATAAAAATCAATGATTGTGATTCGTTGCAAAAAGCTTTGTTTTTAGGTATGTAGGTACTTACTTCCTTGTAATTACATAAGTATTTCTGATTGTCCGTTTTATTATAATAATACCAATAGTAAAATCACTTTAATTTATTTTGATTAGGCTGCTTTTATATAAACACAACTTTACATCAGATTTTTATTACTGACTGTACCTCATACCATTTATCTTGTTTTGGGATTCGTTTATGAGTGGTATTCGTTAGGAATAGAATTTAATGAGGGCAATAAACAAATACCATTTGGTATTAGATTTTTGGTATTAGAAAGGAATAGATCCAAATTTTGATGTTGAAATTTCAAAAGAGACCTAGGAAGGCAAATGGGGTATCAAATGAAAGGTATCGTTTTGTACATTTCAAAACACTTTTTGAAATTTCTGTAAATTTCATACTTTTTGAAATATTTCAAAATAAATCGAAAAATTGACCATACCCCCCCCCCTATCTCCGAAGATTGCAGACCGATCCACGTACAATGTATTAGGCGTTTGTAGATATAGATCTATATTTTAAAGGAAAAATATAGAGAAGTCTGTAATAATAATAGTTTTTGAAAAATGGTAAAAAAAGGGGGGACTTTTTTTCCAAAAGGGGGGGTACCTACCTATGTGGGGTATCAAATGAAAGGTATCGTTTTGACCATTTCAAAACACTTTTTTAAATTTCTGTAAGTTTCATACTTTTTGAAATATTTCAAAAAAAGACGAAAAATTGACCATTCCCCCCCCCCCCCCTAGCTCCGCAGATTGATGACCGATCCATGTACAATGTATTAAGCGTTTGTAGATATCAATCTATATTTTACAGGAAAAATATAGAGAAGTCTGTAATAATAATAGTTTTTGAAAAATGGTCAAAAAAGGGGATTTTTTTTCAAAAGGGGGTACCTACCCATGTGGGGTATCAAATGAATGGTATCGTTTCGGCCTTTTTAAAACACTTTTTGAAATTTCTGTAAGTTTCATACTTTTTAAAATATTTCAGGAAATTGATTGTCCAAATAATTGGCAAATGTTTGAAACCCTCGGCGCGCGAGTTACACTCGCACTTGGCGAATCTTGTTTTTTCATATAATCAATGAAAATGGCAGCACTTCATTTGAACTAAGTAGGTAGGTATCTAATTGTTTGTTCACTTGTGACAACTGTATTAAAATTTAAAATAAGTACATAACTAATTACAAGTTTTTGCTAGATAAAAATGTTTTATTTACCTAGCATGAATGATGTAAAGTAGATTGCTTACCCCGCGGCCTCGGTTGTAAGGAGCTATTACACCCTCGAACTATATTCGTCTAAATACCTCGGGTCATCGGGTGCACTCGATCAGCGCCCTTTCCGAGCTGCGCTCACACGTGCGCCAAATTGTATCTTGTTCTGTAATATAATAGCTCGCTTATGTACCTACCTACCTACGTCCCTTGTGTAACAAACTACTATTATGTTTGTCTGAAATCATCAGCCAGTACAATATATTCATCCTCTTGCATAGATAGATAGGTACCTAGTAGGTAATACCAAGTAGGTAAGGTAGGTACTACCTACCTTACCTACTCGACTTTTTGGTATTCCATTCACAACGAACATAATACCTATGAATTTATTTTTGAAAATGGAACTGAAAGCGCATTCTTGGTCAGTTTTAGGGTTCTGTGCCCAAAAGGTGAAACGGGGGGTTAATAAGAGTTCGCCGTCCGTCCGTCTGTCTGTCTGTGTTCTGGTCTGTCACCAGGCTGTATCTCATGAACCGTGATACACCCGACAGTTGCAATTTGTACAGATGATGTATTTCTGTTGTCGCTATAACATCAAATACTAAAAAAATAACGTAAATATTTAAGGGGGCTCAAATACAGCAAACATGATTTTTTGCTGTTTTTATTGAAAATGGTACCGAACCCTCCATGCGCAAGTCCGACTCGTATTTGGCTGGTTTTATTATTTCTAATGAACATCATGACAAAACACTGGTTCATGACAAAACACTGGTTCATGACAAAACACTGGTTCATGACAAAACACTGGTTCATGCTGGTTCATGACAAAACACTGCTTCATGACAAAACACTGGTTCATGACAAAACACTGGTTCATGACAAAACACTGCTTCATGACAAAACACTGGTTCATGACAAAACACTGCTTCATGACAAAACACTGGTTCATGACAAAACACTGCTTCATGACAAAACACTGGTTCATGACAAAACACTGGTTCATGACAAAACACTGGTTCATGACAAAACACTGGTTCATGACAAAACACTGGTTCATGACAAAACACTGGTTCATGACAAAACACTGGTTCATGACAAAACACTGCTTCATGACAAAACACTGGTTCATGACAAAACACTGCTTCATGACCATGAGTCCATGACTGAACACATCGACGCTATTGCGGACAAGGCATATAAACAACTTGGTTTTATAAAGCGAGTATGCAAACCTTTTTCAGACATTGAATGCATCAAACTTCTTTATTTCACCTATGTACGCAGTATCTTAGAATACGCATGTAGCATCTGGTCTCCATGTTATATTATACATAAACAAAGGCTAGAATCAATTCAAACCAAATTCATTAAATTCTTAAGCTTTAAGGACTACAGTCTTCATGGTTCCTAAAGTGAAGCCTGCAAGCACTACTGTATAGATTCACTCGAACAAAGACGTAAACAGTATGATGTCATATTACTTCAAGACATTTTGTCTGGACGATTGGATTGTCCTGAACTTGCATCATACATGCAAGAACTTGCAACATATTGTTCTGTGTACCATTGCAGGTACCTGCCTACCGAACACGACACACACCCCTCCTCTATGTTCCCCATGCTAGTACAAACTATGCCCAAAACTCTGTTCTGAGCCGAGCAGCTCGACTCTATAACAAAGAATACTCTAGTCTTGACATTTTTCATCTGTCTAAGAATTCCCTAAAATGGGAAATTAAAAAACTACATCGCTGTCAATAACCCCTCCCTTCCTACTACCACACGAATACACAGACACACACACACACCCTCTCTCTCTCATACACACACACACACACTTTCACATACACTGAGCACTGTATCAATCCCAAACCTAATATTTACCTAGTAATAAGGTGTAAATCCTCTATGGCTTCATTTTAAGTAATAAATATATCACCATATCTTATTTATGTAAAGCTGTGATTTACCAATAAAGAAATAAATAAATAAATAAATAATGACAAAACACTGGTTCATGACAAAACACTGGTTCATGACAAAACACTGGTTCATGACAAAACACTGGTTCATGACAAAACACTGCTTCATGACAAAACACTGGTTCATGACAAAACACTGGTTCATGACAAAACACTGGTTCATGACAAAACACTGCTTCATGACAAAACACTGCTTCATGACAAAACACTGGTTCATGACAAAACACTGGTTCATGACAAAACACTGCTTCATGACAAAACACTGGTTCATGACAAAACACTGCTTCATGACAAAACACTGGTTCATGACAAAACACTGCTTCATGACAAAACACTGCTTCATGACAAAACACTGGTTCATGACAAAACACTGCTTCATGACAAAACACTGGTTCATGACAAAACACTGCTTCATGACAAAACACTGGTTCATGACAAAACACTGGTTCATGACAAAACACTGCTTCATGACAAAACACTGCTTCATGACAAAACACTGGTTCATGACAAAACACTGCTTCATGACAAAACACTGGTTCATGACAAAACACTGCTTCATGACAAAACACTGGTTCATGACAAAACACTGCTTCATGACAAAACACTGCTTCATGACAAAACACTGGTTCATGACAAAACACTGGTTCATGACAAAACACTGGTTCATGACAAAACACTGGTTCATGACAAAACACTGGTTCATGACAAAACACTGGTTCATGACAAAACACTGGTTCATGACAAAACACTGGTTCATGACAAAACACTGGTTCATGACAAAACACTGGTTCATGACAAAACAATGGTTCATGACAAAACACTGGTTCATGACAAAACACTGGTTCATGACAAAACACTGGTTCATGACAAAACACTGGTTCATGACAAAACACTGCTTCATGACAAAACACTGGTTCATGACAAAACACTGCTTCATGACAAAACACTGGTTCATGACAAAACACTGCTTCATGACAAAACACTGGTTCATGACAAAACACTGCTTCATGACAAAACACTGGTTCATGACAAAACACTGCTTCATGACAAAACACTGCTTCATGACAAAACACTGCTTCATGACAAAACACTGGTTCATGACAAAACACTGGTTCATGACAAAACACTGGTTCATGACAAAACACTGCTTCATGACAAAACACTGCTTCATGACAAAACACTGGTTCATGACAAAACACTGCTTCATGACAAAACACTGGTTCATGACAAAACACTGCTTCATGACAAAACACTGGTTCATGACAAAACACTGGTTCATGACAAAACACTGCTTCATGACAAAACACTGCTTCATGACAAAACACTGGTTCATGACAAAACACTGGTTCATGACAAAACACTGGTTCATGACAAAACACTGGTTCATGACAAAACACTGGTTCATGACAAAACACTGCTTCATGACAAAACACTGCTTCATGACAAAACACTGGTTCATGACAAAACACTGGTTCATGACAAAACACTGGTTCATGACAAAACACTGGTTCATGACAAAACACTGGTTCATGACAAAACACTGGTTCATGACAAAACACTGGTTCATGACAAAACACTGGTTCATGACAAAACACTGGTTCATGACAAAACACTGCTTCATGACAAAACACTGGTTCATGACAAAACACTGCTTCATGACAAAACACTGGTTCATGACAAAACACTGGTTCATGACAAAACACTGGTTCATGACAAAACACTGGTTCATGACAAAACACTGCTTCATGACAAAACACTGGTTCATGACAAAACACTGGTTCATGACAAAACACTGGTTCATGACAAAACACTGGTTCATGACAAAACACTGGTTCATGACAAAACACTGCTTCATGACAAAACACTGGTTCATGACAAAACACTGCTTCATGACCATGAGTCCATGACTGAACACATCGACGCTATTGCGGACAAGGCATATAAACAACTTGGTTTTATAAAGCGAGTATGCAAACCTTTTTCAGACATTGAATGCATCAAACTTCTTTATTTCACCTATGTACGCAGTATCTTAGAATACGCATGTAGCATCTGGTCTCCATGTTATATTATACATAAACAAAGGCTAGAATCAATTCAAACCAAATTCATTAAATTCTTAAGCTTTAAGGACTACAGTCTTCATGGTTCCTAAAGTGAAGCCTGCAAGCACTACTGTATAGATTCACTCGAACAAAGACGTAAACAGTATGATGTCATATTACTTCAAGACATTTTGTCTGGACGATTGGATTGTCCTGAACTTGCATCATACATGCAAGAACTTGCAACATATTGTTCTGTGTACCATTGCAGGTACCTGCCTACCGAACACGACACACACCCCTCCTCTATGTTCCCCATGCTAGTACAAACTATGCCCAAAACTCTGTTCTGAGCCGAGCAGCTCGACTCTATAACAAAGAATACTCTAGTCTTGACATTTTTCATCTGTCTAAGAATTCCCTAAAATGGGAAATTAAAAAACTACATCGCTGTCAATAACCCCTCCCTTCCTACTACCACACGAATACACAGACACACACACACACCCTCTCTCTCTCATACACACACACACACACTTTCACATACACTGAGCACTGTATCAATCCCAAACCTAATATTTACCTAGTAATAAGGTGTAAATCCTCTATGGCTTCATTTTAAGTAATAAATATATCACCATATCTTATTTATGTAAAGCTGTGATTTACCAATAAAGAAATAAATAAATAAATAAATAATGACAAAACACTGGTTCATGACAAAACACTGGTTCATGACAAAACACTGGTTCATGACAAAACACTGGTTCATGACAAAACACTGCTTCATGACAAAACACTGGTTCATGACAAAACACTGGTTCATGACAAAACACTGGTTCATGACAAAACACTGCTTCATGACAAAACACTGCTTCATGACAAAACACTGGTTCATGACAAAACAATGGTTCATGACAAAACACTGGTTCATGACAAAACACTGGTTCATGACAAAACACTGCTTCATGACAAAACACTGGTTCATGACAAAACACTGGTTCATGACAAAACACTGCTTCATGACAAAACACTGGTTCATGACAAAACACTGGTTCATGACAAAACACTGGTTCATGACAAAACACTGCTTCATGACAAAACACTGGTTCATGACAAAACACTGCTTCATGACAAAACACTGGTTCATGACAAAACACTGCTTCATGACAAAACACTGCTTCATGACAAAACACTGGTTCATGACAAAACACTGGTTCATGACAAAACAATGGTTCATGACAAAACACTGGTTCATGACAAAACACTGCTTCATGACAAAACACTGGTTCATGACAAAACACTGGTTCATGACAAAACACTGGTTCATGACAAAACACTGCTTCATGACAAAACACTGGTTCATGACAAAACACTGGTTCATGACAAAACAATGGTTCATGACAAAACACTGGTTCATGACAAAACACTGGTTCATGACAAAACACTGCTTCATGACAAAACACTGGTTCATGACAAAACACTGCTTCATGACAAAACACTGCTTCATGACAAAACACTGGTTCATGACAAAACACTGCTTCATGACAAAACACTGGTTCATGACAAAACACTGCTTCATGACAAAACACTGGTTCATGACAAAACACTGCTTCATGACAAAACACTGGTTCATGACAAAACACTGCTTCATGACAAAACACTGCTTCATGACAAAACACTGGTTCATGACAAAACACTGGTTCATGACAAAACAATGGTTCATGACAAAACACTGGTTCATGACAAAACACTGCTTCATGACAAAACACTGGTTCATGACAAAACACTGGTTCATGACAAAACACTGGTTCATGACAAAACACTGCTTCATGACAAAACACTGGTTCATGACAAAACACTGGTTCATGACAAAACAATGGTTCATGACAAAACACTGGTTCATGACAAAACACTGGTTCATGACAAAACACTGCTTCATGACAAAACACTGGTTCATGACAAAACACTGGTTCATGACAAAACACTGCTTCATGACAAAACACTGGTTCATGACAAAACACTGGTTCATGACAAAACACTGGTTCATGACAAAACACTGCTTCATGACAAAACACTGGTTCATGACAAAACACTGCTTCATGACAAAACACTGGTTCATGACAAAACACTGGTTCATGACAAAACACTGCTTCATGACAAAACACTGGTTCATGACAAAACACTGGTTCATGACAAAACAATGGTTCATGACAAAACACTGGTTCATGACAAAACACTGGTTCATGACAAAACACTGCTTCATGACAAAACACTGGTTCATGACAAAACACTGGTTCATGACAAAACACTGCTTCATGACAAAACACTGGTTCATGACAAAACACTGGTTCATGACAAAACACTGGTTCATGACAAAACACTGCTTCATGACAAAACACTGGTTCATGACAAAACACTGCTTCATGACAAAACACTGGTTCATGACAAAACACTGCTTCATGACAAAACACTGCTTCATGACAAAACACTGGTTCATGACAAAACACTGGTTCATGACAAAACACTGCTTCATGACAAAACACTGGTTCATGACAAAACACTGCTTCATGACAAAACACTGGTTCATGACAAAACACTGCTTCATGACAAAACACTGCTTCATGACAAAACACTGGTTCATGACAAAACACTGCTTCATGACAAAACACTGGTTCATGACAAAACACTGCTTCATGACAAAACACTGGTTCATGACAAAACACTGCTTCATGACAAAACACTGGTTCATGACAAAACACTGCTTCATGACAAAACACTGCTTCATGACAAAACACTGGTTCATGACAAAACACTGGTTCATGACAAAACACTGGTTCATGACAAAACACTGGTTCATGACAAAACACTGGTTCATGACAAAACACTGCTTCATGACAAAACACTGGTTCATGACAAAACACTGGTTCATGACAAAACACTGGTTCATGACAAAACACTGGTTCATGACAAAACAATGGTTCATGACAAAACACTGGTTCATGACAAAACACTGGTTCATGACAAAACACTGGTTCATGACAAAACACTGGTTCATGACAAAACACTGCTTCATGACAAAACACTGGTTCATGACAAAACACTGCTTCATGACAAAACACTGGTTCATGACAAAACACTGCTTCATGACAAAACACTGGTTCATGACAAAACACTGCTTCATGACAAAACACTGGTTCATGACAAAACACTGCTTCATGACAAAACACTGCTTCATGACAAAACACTGCTTCATGACAAAACACTGGTTCATGACAAAACACTGGTTCATGACAAAACACTGGTTCATGACAAAACACTGCTTCATGACAAAACACTGCTTCATGACAAAACACTGGTTCATGACAAAACACTGCTTCATGACAAAACACTGGTTCATGACAAAACACTGCTTCATGACAAAACACTGGTTCATGACAAAACACTGGTTCATGACAAAACACTGCTTCATGACAAAACACTGCTTCATGACAAAACACTGGTTCATGACAAAACACTGGTTCATGACAAAACACTGGTTCATGACAAAACACTGGTTCATGACAAAACACTGGTTCATGACAAAACACTGCTTCATGACAAAACACTGCTTCATGACAAAACACTGGTTCATGACAAAACACTGGTTCATGACAAAACACTGGTTCATGACAAAACACTGGTTCATGACAAAACACTGGTTCATGACAAAACACTGGTTCATGACAAAACACTGGTTCATGACAAAACACTGGTTCATGACAAAACACTGGTTCATGACAAAACACTGCTTCATGACAAAACACTGGTTCATGACAAAACACTGCTTCATGACAAAACACTGGTTCATGACAAAACACTGGTTCATGACAAAACACTGGTTCATGACAAAACACTGCTTCATGACAAAACACTGGTTCATGACAAAACACTGGTTCATGACAAAACAATGGTTCATGACAAAACACTGGTTCATGACAAAACACTGGTTCATGACAAAACACTGCTTCATGACAAAACACTGGTTCATGACAAAACACTGGTTCATGACAAAACACTGGTTCATGACAAAACACTGGTTCATGACAAAACACTGGTTCATGACAAAACACTGGTTCATGACAAAACAATGGTTCATGACAAAACACTGGTTCATGACAAAACACTGCTTCATGACAAAACACTGGTTCATGACAAAACACTGCTTCATGACAAAACACTGGTTCATGACAAAACACTGGTTCATGACAAAACACTGGTTCATGACAAAACACTGGTTCATGACAAAACAATGGTTCATGACAAAACACTGCTTCATGACAAAACACTGGTTCATGACAAAACACTGCTTCATGACAAAACACTGGTTCATGACAAAACACTGGTTCATGACAAAACACTGGTTCATGACAAAACACTGGTTCATGACAAAACACTGGTTCATGACAAAACACTGGTTCATGACAAAACACTGCTTCATGACAAAACACTGGTTCATGACAAAACACTGGTTCATGACAAAACACTGGTTCATGACAAAACACTGCTTCATGACAAAACACTGGTTCATGACAAAACACTGGTTCATGACAAAACACTGGTTCATGACAAAACACTGGTTCATGACAAAACACTGGTTCATGACAAAACACTGCTTCATGACAAAACACTGGTTCATGACAAAACACTGCTTCATGACAAAACACTGGTTCATGACAAAACACTGGTTCATGACAAAACACTGGTTCATGACAAAACACTGCTTCATGACAAAACACTGGTTCATGACAAAACACTGCTTCATGACAAAACACTGGTTCATGACAAAACACTGCTTCATGACAAAACACTGGTTCATGACAAAACACTGGTTCATGACAAAACACTGCTTCATGACAAAACACTGCTTCATGACAAAACACTGCTTCATGACAAAACACTGGTTCATGACAAAACACTGGTTCATGACAAAACACTGCTTCATGACAAAACACTGCTTCATGACAAAACACTGGTTCATGACAAAACACTGCTTCATGACAAAACACTGTTTCATGACAAAACACTGCTTCATGACAAAACACTGGTTCATGACAAAACACTGCTTCATGACAAAACACTGTTTCATGACAAAACACTGCTTCATGACAAAACACTGCTTCATGACAAAACACTGGTTCATGACAAAACACTGGTTCATGACAAAACACTGGTTCATGACAAAACACTGCTTCATGACAAAACACTGCTTCATGACAAAACACTGGTTCATGACAAAACAGTGCTTCATGACAAAACACTGGTTCATGACAAAACACTGGTTCATGACAAAACACTGCTTCATGACAAAACAATGGTTCATGACAAAACACTGCTTCATGACAAAACACTGGTTCATGACAAAACACTGGTTCATGACAAAACACTGCTTCATGACAAAACACTGGTTCATGACAAAACACTGCTTCATGACAAAACACTGCTTCATGACAAAACACTGGTTCATGACAAAACACTGCTTCATGACAAAACACTGGTTCATGACAAAACACTGCTTCATGACAAAACACTGCTTCATGACAAAACACTGCTTCATGACAAAACACTGGTTCATGACAAAACACTGGTTCATGACAAAACACTGGTTCATGACAAAACACTGGTTCATGACAAAACACTGGTTCATGACAAAACACTGGTTCATGACAAAACACTGGTTCATGACAAAACACTGGTTCATGACAAAACAATGGTTCATGACAAAACACTGCTTCATGACAAAACACTGGTTCATGACAAAACACTGCTTCATGACAAAACACTGGTTCATGACAAAACACTGGTTCATGACAAAACACTGGTTCATGACAAAACACTGGTTCATGACAAAACACTGGTTCATGACAAAACACTGGTTCATGACAAAACACTGCTTCATGACAAAACACTGGTTCATGACAAAACACTGGTTCATGACAAAACACTGGTTCATGACAAAACACTGCTTCATGACAAAACACTGGTTCATGACAAAACACTGGTTCATGACAAAACACTGGTTCATGACAAAACACTGGTTCATGACAAAACACTGGTTCATGACAAAACACTGGTTCATGACAAAACACTGCTTCATGACAAAACACTGGTTCATGACAAAACACTGCTTCATGACAAAACACTGGTTCATGACAAAACACTGGTTCATGACAAAACACTGGTTCATGACAAAACACTGCTTCATGACAAAACACTGGTTCATGACAAAACACTGCTTCATGACAAAACACTGGTTCATGACAAAACACTGCTTCATGACAAAACACTGGTTCATGACAAAACACTGGTTCATGACAAAACACTGCTTCATGACAAAACACTGCTTCATGACAAAACACTGCTTCATGACAAAACACTGGTTCATGACAAAACACTGGTTCATGACAAAACACTGCTTCATGACAAAACACTGGTTCATGACAAAACACTGGTTCATGACAAAACAATGGTTCATGACAAAACACTGCTTCATGACAAAACACTGGTTCATGACAAAACACTGGTTCATGACAAAACACTGCTTCATGACAAAACACTGTTTCATGACAAAACACTGCTTCATGACAAAACACTGCTTCATGACAAAACACTGCTTCATGACAAAACACTGTTTCATGACAAAACACTGGTTCATGACAAAACACTGCTTCATGACAAAACACTGCTTCATGACAAAACACTGCTTCATGACAAAACACTGCTTCATGACAAAACACTGGTTCATGACAAAACACTGGTTCATGACAAAACACTGCTTCATGACAAAACACTGTTTCATGACAAAACACTGGTTCATGACAAAACACTGCTTCATGACAAAACACTGCTTCATGACAAAACACTGCTTCATGACAAAACACTGCTTCATGACAAAACACTGGTTCATGACAAAACACTGGTTCATGACAAAACACTGGTTCATGACAAAACACTGGTTCATGACAAAACACTGCTTCATGACAAAACACTGGTTCATGACAAAACACTGCTTCATGACAAAACACTGCTTCATGACAAAACACTGCTTCATGACAAAACACTGGTTCATGACAAAACACTGCTTCATGACAAAACACTGTTTCATGACAAAACACTGGTTCATGACAAAACACTGCTTCATGACAAAACACTGCTTCATGACAAAACACTGTTTCATGACAAAACACTGCTTCATGACAAAACACTGCTTCATGACAAAACACTGCTTCATGACAAAACACTGGTTCATGACAAAACACTGGTTCATGACAAAACACTGGTTCATGACAAAACACTGCTTCATGACAAAACACTGCTTCATGACAAAACACTGGTTCATGACAAAACACTGCTTCATGACAAAACACTGCTTCATGACAAAACACTGCTTCATGACAAAACACTGGTTCATGACAAAACACTGCTTCATGACAAAACACTGCTTCATGACAAAACACTGCTTCATGACAAAACACTGGTTCATGACAAAACACTGCTTCATGACAAAACACTGATTCATGACAAAACACTGCTTCATGACAAAACACTGATTCTGCTTACAAAAATTGCAATAAAACAATTCTGAAATATTGTACTGTAAGTACATAATATTCAAAAGAGGTACTTAGTACCTAAACTTTTTGAGTTTGTTGGGGTTATCTCTGGATCTACTGAACTGATTTTGTAAATTCTTTTACCAATAGAAAGCTATGTTACTTTTGAGTGTCATAGGCTATTATAATAATGTATTATATAATATTTGTAATGTTCCCGTGCGAAGCCGGTGCGGGCCGCTAGTGTTAAATAATTATGCAAGAATGTGTGTAAAAGAACACTAACTTATATAAATTTATTTACAAAGCAAATCAAATCAAAATGCTTTATTTCCATAAACACAAAAATGTACCTACACTTAGAAAACGTCAAATTCTTAAAATAAATCACTGACACGGAAATAAAGTGATATTTTCGCCCACATGCCCCGCTATTAGCTTCGGTATGTAGACTAAAGTAAAGAAGCAACGAAGAAACCTTTAGCCTGTTCGTTTTTAATTTTCGAGTTGGAGCAAAACCCGTCCCAAGCTTTTTTATCTTCTAAATAATCTAATATTTTGTAGGTAGTCTTTTTGCACAGAAAAGTATTGATAATTTGTTTGAATTTATTAATTGATAGATTTTGCAACTCACTAGGAGTTTGTTGTTTTGTTGTGAAGCGTAGGTTAGGTATACATTGCCCTTTGAAAGATACATTTATGTTGTGAAGCCTGGTTGTGGGCACAGCGAGTTTATGTTTATTCCTAGTATTAATATTATGGATATCGCTATTTTTAGTAAGTAAAAATAATAGGGAGGTAAGTATTCGAAATGTTAAAATCGAATACCAAAATTAAAGTTGATCCAGTCCAGTATCAGCCCCTTTTCGCGCAGTAGTACCTACAAGTGTTACTGTGTTACTGTGGCAGCCTGGATAACTTCGACGATTTAAGGTTCGTTTATAAAGTCAGCCATACAAACACTAAACATCTCATTATAATGACGATCTTCACTCATAGGTCTCACTTTGTTACCAACCCTCATCTGCCTCATCGACGGCCATTTATAAACAGAACTCGTTGAGCCAACAGTATCAACAAACTTATTGGAGGAATGGCACAATTCCTCCACTCAATCAATCATTTCAGAGTTGCTGAATAAATCTACCTAGGTACCATGTGCGTACCCAAGGGCGTAGCGAGGTAAAGGGCGCTGCACACCCCCCCCCCCTCCATTTAAAAAATGTTCATAATGTAATAGGTATAATGGATTAAGCATATCATAATAGTACATTATGGTACAAGTGTGTAATGTTGGTGATTACCGCTGAGGCGCTATTGAGACCCGAGCCGTTAGGCGAGCATAAGAGAGCCGTGGACGGTAGGTACTCATCAATAGGTAAGGTACACACGTGTATCATACGACGTTTTTCAACACACTTGTGAATAAAATAATCATTTTATTTAGTAGATAAAAAAAATTATTGTATTAAGAACACCATCTTTTTTGTATCGAAACTTCTTAAGGCGCATACTAACCCAAAAACAAGAAAATAAGTTGTTTTCGAACCCGTTTTCCGACGAAAATATTCATTGTGGAGCTCTGAAATTTATATATCCTGTAACACACATCCTGAAAGGTCCCTTGGAGGTTCCAAATATTTGCTGTTAATCATAGTGTAGTTGTTATACTGTTAGTTATAGTGTATGTGTAGCGGCTTCCCACTTTTTATCGGCGTCTCAAATTCGATTAGTACCAAATTCAGTATAGTGATTCACATAGTTCATACCTACCGCTTGGAGGTCCATTAGCTTCGAAAAGCAGTCAAATTAATGAAATCAAACGTAAAAACGTATTTGCACCTACAAAATCTGTGATTCAAACCTGACCAGTTACACGTCGCCCAACCGCAGAGGATCCTATTATTTGGTTGATTATGGCACTACATAGTATGCTGAACCGAAAACAAGCACTCTTTGCTGCATAAAGGCGCGCGGAAAGGTCCAAGGTCATTTCCCTTACTATTCGTCTTAAGGAACAAAGCGAGGTAGCTCGTCCTCGTACGTAGCGCACCCAGATGAACCGCACCAAAGGACTTCCACATAGCGCACCCGTTTTGGTGCGTTTCATTCAGTAGTTTTTTAGGGTTTCAAACATCGGTTTTGAAACCCTTATGGTCTCGCTCTGTCCGTCCCCGCTCTTTCTTGAATATCTCAGTAACTACTGCAGCTATTAACTTGAAATTTAAAATAATGATACATTTCGTGCGCCATTACTGATTTCAAGAAAAAAATATATAAATAAATAAAAAATGAAAATGAATATTTTCAGTACAAATTTTGATGTTGAAATTTCAAAAGAGACTTAGGAAGGCAAATGGGGTATCAAATGAAAGGTATCGTTTTGTATATACCAAAACACTTTTTGAAATTTCTGTAAGTTTCATACTTTTTTAAATATTTCAAAAAAAGTCGAAAAATTGACCTTTCCCCCCCCCCCCCCTATTTCCGAAGATTGCAGACCGATCCATGTACAATGTATAAGGCGTTTGTAGATATGGATCTATATTTTACAGGAAAAATATAGAGAAGTCAGTAAAAATAATAGTTTTTGAAAAATGGTCAAAAAGGGGGGGTACCCACCCATGTGGGGTATCAAATGAAAGGTATCGTTTTGATCATTTCAAAACACTTTTTGAAATTTCTGTACATTTCATACTTTTTGAAATATTTCAAAAAAAGTCGAAAAATTGACAATTCCCCCCCCCCCCCCCTATCTCCGAAGATTGCAGACCGATCCATGTACAATGTATTAGGCGTTTGTAGACATCGATCTATATTTTACAGGAAAAATATAGAGAAGTCTGTAATAATAATAGTTTTTCAAAAATGGTCAAAAAGGGGGGATTTTTTTTCAAAAGGGGGGTACCTCCCCATGTGGGGTATCAAATGAAAGGTATCGTTTTGACCATTTCAAAACACTTTTTGAAATTTCTGTAAGTTTCATACTTTTGGAAATATTTCAATAAAAGTCGAAAAATTGACCTTTCCCCCCCCCCCCCCCTATCTCTGAAGATTGCAGACCGATGCATGACAATGTATGAGGCGTTTGTAGACATCAATCTATATTTTACAAGAAAAATATAGAGAAGTCTGTAATAATAATAGTTTTTGAAAAATGGTCAAAAAGGGGGGAATTTTTTTTTTCAAAAGGGGGGTACCTCCCCATGTGGGGTATCAAATGAAAGATATCATTTTGACTATTTCAAAACACTTCTTTAAATTTCTGTAAGTTTTATGCTTTTTGAAATATTTCCGAAAATTGATTGTCCAAATAATGGGCAAATGTTTGAAACCCTCGGCGCGCGAGTTATACTCGCACTTGGCGGATCTTGTTTATTCCTCGTTGCGCACCAATAACAATGTAGGGTCTAGTAATGAGGTTGTTTTCATCTAATTAGTAACCTACCTATAGGTGGAAATTTATATTTGGCTTTCAACTTACATGTACCCAGTATGTAAATAAATAAACTTAGGGTGTAGGTTGCTTATATAACACAATGGGAATAATGTAGAGAGCACTGACCGTGCCTTGCTTATATAACACAATGGGAATCATGTAGAGGGCACTGACCGTGCCTTGCTTATATTACACAATGGGAATCATGTAGAGAGCACTGACCGTGCCTTGCTTATATTACACAATGGGAATCATGTAGAGAGCACTGACCGTGCCTTGCTTATATAACACAATGGGAATCATGTAGAGAGCACTGACCGTGCCTTGCTTATATTACACAATGGGAATCATGTAGAGAGCACTGACCGTGCCTTGCTTATATTACACAATGGGAATCATGTAGAGAGCACTGACCGTGCCTTGCTTATATTACACAATGGGAATCATGTAGAGAGCACTGACCGTGCCTTGCTTATATAACACAATGGGAATCATGTAGAGAGCACTGACCGTGCCTTGCTTATATTACACAATGGGAATCATGTAGAGAGCACTGACCGTGCCTTGCTTATATTACACAATGGGAATCATGTAGAGAGCACTGACCGTGCCTTGCTTATATTACACAATGGGAATAATGTAGAGAGCACTGACCGTGCCTTGCTTATATTATCTTGGTGACATTAGTTGTCGTTATAAAACATCCATTTAGATATGAAACAGAGGAGCAAAAACTACAACGTCTCACAACAAGGAGAAAAGATATGCGTACTGCCTAACAACCGACACTAAACATGCGTACTGCCTAACAACCGACACTAAACATGCGTACTGCCTAACAACCGACACTAAACATTTCCAAACATTGTTGTAGATATTTATTTTTTTATTTTATTTTATTTATTTGGAAAACTAACAGCTTAATTAACAGTGAGTGGTTGGTAATTATTGGTAACTTAAGCCTAGTAGTTTTCACTTATAGGTATAAAAATGTTGTGTCCTTACAAAAAAAATAAAAATATGAATAATCTTAAGAGCAAGCTTAAATGTAGTTAACACTAAGAAACAAACATTTTAAACAAAAACCATACCTAATATTGAAAAAAATACAAGATAATCAGCGTAGATAACAAAAGTCAATACATTATAGGTACCTATGTATATAGGTTTCACACCCAAGCCTATCAAACATAGACCAACACATAGAACATAGTAAATTAGGTGAGATAATAGTTTCGTTCATTAGGATTTACTCTGCCAAGAAAGACTTAATTACCTGATCTTTTATGCCATTTTGCCTCATAGAAAACAGATCTATATTATTTTAGCTGTTAAATTATTCAATGCATTACCTACTGTCATGAAATCCATTGACAATCCATTAATATTTAAATTAAAATTGAAAACATTCTGTTGTGCGGGGTGTTACTACTCAATAGATGAATTTATTAATGATGACATTGTTTTATGAAATTTTGTGTTTTTGTTATATTTGATCAGAATGATTATAATATTGACATTTGTTAATTAATTTTATACTATTCTTACTATACTTTATTATGTTTTATGATTTTATTAATAAGTATATTTTTTTGTGTTTATTGTGAAATTTTTTGTGTGTGACATGTGTGTTATTTTATAAACTAAGTTTTCAATGTACCTAATCATGTAAAAAACTTTCAAAACGATTTTATAATTGTGTATGAATAAAGATTATGATGATTATAGATACGAGTAGGTACCTGTTAGATTATATATAGGTACCTATTAGATTTATGATTTCACAATCAGATTTATTGTGTATACATATTTATATGACTTATATTTATATCTACTCCTACTAGATACATTTATTCAGAAAGAAAATAACAATCAAATAACAAATTTAAATTAAAACTAGTATTTACAATAGAAACAATTAAGCTATCTGCAAACTGTTGCAAACAATCTACAGGTAGCTCAACTGATCCATATCAATACCAGTTGGAAGCGTGCCTAAGACACTGGCTGCATTGCCCCGCTGTATAGCAATGCTGATGCGCTGTGCCAGATACTCACCAGCTCTCGGGTCACGCGTCGCTTCGACCAGACGCTCAGATAATTTTTTGAAAACCCGGAGAGCCTCGGTACCCCACGAACCTAGGGTCTCGACTCCAAGGGGAGCAAATGTGTAGGCTCTGTCGAGACCTGCATATTTGCGCCTCTTGAGATCTTCGGCTAAATCTGCCGCCGCACCAGCCCTCACGGAAGTCCTAGGAAGATGGGAAGGCGCGAGTGTGTCGACACATGTAGCGTCCCACACAATAGGCCTCCCCAACTCCCATGGGACTAGAGTCATGCCGTCAGGCCTCTTACCATCGTCACGCAACAGACCATTCGGTTCGAGAATAGCTGGTACGTTAGCGGTGGTAAAGGCCCGCCGGATGATGTCGTTCAGGCTGGCATGACGAGATATCCGACCGGCAGCCCTAGTACACGATAATCCGTGATGACCGAGCTGTTCGACAGCAGTACCGCACTGGCATTGATGAGGCGCGCAACACCTTGCACCCAACCGAAGACAAGTTGCGACACGGAAAGTTACGGGATCCAATAAAGTGCCAGTGTTATATGAAGGAAGTGCTTGCAACCAATGTCCTGACTCCCATTTAGAAACGGCTAGAAGACGGGTACGATCTGCAGAGCTGGAGCACGTTTGTAACAAACAATTCCGTGTCAACTCACACAGAGGCCCGTCCCATTGCCGTTGGGACAAAAGAGATTTTGGGGGAGCAGCATCGGGGCAAGCACTATGCCAAGCAGATCGAGCTTCGTCTAAAAATGAAATTTTGAATGAAATTCCAGGTATAACCAAATGAGAGGGCTTTAAAATTTTTTCAACTAAGGAACTAGTGCTGTAGACAGAAGACAAGAACGCTGGTAGGGCTACACTTGAAATTTTGCGTATACCTAAGCCTCCCAATTACTCCTACTTATATTTCTAAAATCACAAATGTTTAATTTTGAGTTTTTGTTTCAACTCAACCAATAAAATAAACAAGATCCGTCAAGGGCGAGTGTAACTCGCGCGCCGAGGGTTTCAAACATTTGCCAATTATTTGGACAATCAATTTTCCGTCTTTTTTTGAATGGCAATATTTTGAAAAGTGCGAAACCTACAGCAATTTCGAAAACTGTTTTAAAATTTACAAAACAATGCCTTTCATTTGATAAACCAATAGGTAGATAGCCCCCTTTCGATAAAAAATATCCCCCTTTTCAAAAATTCTCAATGTTTTTTTTTTCAAAAATGATAATTTTTACAGACTTCTCTATATTTTCCTGTAAAATATAGATCCCTATCTACAAACGCCTTATACATTGTACATGGATCGGTCATCAATCTTCGGAGATAGGAGGGGGGGGAGAATGGTAAATTTTTCAACTTTTTTTTAAATATTTTAAAAAGTATGAAAGTTACAGAAATTTCAAAAAGTGTTTTAAAAAGGCCAAAACGATACCTTTCATTTGATACCCCATTTGCCTTCCTAGGTCTCTTTTGAAATTTCAACATCAAAATTTGTACTGAAATTATTCATTTTCATTTTTCATTTATTTATAATATTTTTTTCTTGAAATCAGTAATGGCGCACGATATGTATCATTATTTCAAATTTCAAGTTCGGACGGACAGAGCGTGACCATAAGGGTTTCAAAACCGATCTTTGAAACCCTAAAAACCAAAAGAATGACAGTTATTTGTAAAAAAAAATACGCTATTATTATCTACCCTACGGAACGTAGGATCCTAGGATCTTTGCGGACAACAAAGTGACCCTATAAGGGTTCCTTTTCATTTACGGAACCCTAAAAATTATATGTTATTTAAACTATGATCTATAAAAAAAAACTCTTTTCATTCTCTAATATTTTATGCACATTTCTTCAGTTTTTTTTACTTTGTCTTCATTTAGTTATTGACCAACTAGTATTCCTTGATATGTATTCAAAGCACGAAGATGTGCAAATAACACGGTTTTTTCGCTCTCCTATGAAATTGTCAAAAAGGATATCCGTTTTTTTTTCTCTTACACCGCGCTAATGGCCACACGGTTATAAAAAGTAAGGAACGATAGACCCAGGGACGAGGGAATGGATAGACCAATAACTGCAAACAATTGAGCAGATGTCTCAAAGATCCAGCCAGCTCGGCTCGGCTAAACGAGGGGCTTACCCAGCAGAACTATAAAAGCGCCATCTATGTTCCATCGTAAACAACCTTTTCCAGCTCATAAACCACAGTATTTTATGCGATCGTGTTGAGTGAATGACTCCAGGGTAAAAAAATTAAGGTAAAGGCAAATAAGCTGATTTTATACCAATGTAACTTTTAGGTTCGTCCATGCGTTTCGTTTACGTAAGCACTACCTACCTACCTATCAGTCAACTGTTTATAGATAGATAGGTAAGTAGGTACATAATATAAACTAGCGTTACCAATCCTAGTACCTACCTACCATACCTACACCACTAGCCAAACTCGTGGAAACTCCTACCTACGTAGGTGCTAGGTGGCACCCTGGCCACCCACGCAGCCACTAGAACTAACTGCCCCAGTGAGTCATATACCTACCTACCTAGTCATTGAGTTTAGTAGGTAAGTACTTCTGTTCAGTAGTCTTAGTACGGGTCATAAGTACCTACCTACTAGGTACTGAAGAAAAGTTAAAATCACTCTAAAAATAATACTAGGTATACTACCTAGTATTATTTTTAGAGTGATTTTAACTTTTCTTCTTTTGTGAAAAGCACTTTATTCTCTCTAAGATCTCCTGTTGCCCAGACTCTTGAGGCTGGTGTTCTCAGGAGTACCCCCCGCACAATCCTCACACTTACCTACTAAAACATATACCTAACACAAACACTCAACCCATTCATAGATCAGGTCTATCTAGCTAGATAGTAGATACTTATGTCCTGTGCACCCACTCTATGTCAGACTTACAGGTACTTTTACCTATTTGTAATTATTATTTGCTAAGTTTTTTATTTTTATTTTTTGTACGTACATAACTCTAATCTAGATTTTTAATATATTCTAGCGCACAGAGTGGATCTGGTGACCCGTATTTTCTTGTGAACCTAAAACAGGCACGTCCAGTCTCTCACAAAGTTAGCTATAATAATATTAAATTTTTCTAGCAACTATATAAGCTTTTATTGTGAGAGAAAATAAATAAATTGAAATTGAAAAAGATTCTAGTATACCTCTACGGAACGTAGGATCCTAGGATCTTTGGTTCAATCAATCCACGGGTTCAATCACAGGTGGTCAAATCAAACGTGCGTGCATAATAAGCACGCACGTTTGATTTGACGGATATTGAAACCTCCCACAGGCATGTGTACCGAAAACGTAGATGGGTATTACAAAACATACATAGCGCCATCTGTTTAAAATATGCCAAACTTTTTGTGCTCCACATGAGATTGTAAGTTTAATTTGTATCACAACATATCGCTAGATGACGCTGTAGATCAGAATCTTGTAAATGTCTGATTTCGTTTTATAATCTGTATTTTTGTCTATGGCACAGCACAAGTCGATAAAAAGTAAAAGTCAGTAGAAGTGACATGACTCTATGGATTTTTATTTGTGTCGGTCGGTCGGATAAAAATACGTCGGAGCTGCGCTGCCGGTGGACAATTTATTTTAATTGTATTATATTAACTAAACTCACCCCAGACGTTGCTTGCCGTCGCTCGCCGTAGAGAAATTTTCTTATTTCAACGTTCAAAGTAAAACAAGCCCATCCCGTGCCGTGCATCAAATAATGGTTCGCGAAGAACCGACGACAGTGACGTTTCGCTATTCAGCTTTGGTTATAGTTACAAGAAAAAGTGTATTTTGAAAATATAGCAAGTGTTTTCCCATCGAAACGTTATCGGGGGTCGGGTGGACAGTGTTGTGGATCATTTAGTTGTTGGTGCGGTGTCAAATCGGCGAGATGTCAGGCGGCAGGAGCATCGACAAGGAGCGCAAATCTCCGCGCGAGAGCGGAGAGGACTCCGAGGACGAGAGCGAGATCCTGGAGGAGAGCCCCTGCGGCCGCTGGCTGAAGCGCCGCGAGGAGGTAAGCATCGCTCTGCTGACCTAGCCCTCGCACTCTGAACCTTAGAGCGGTAATGTAGGCCAGCCCTCAAAACAAAGGTGATCGTCAGCTGATTCACAAGGTTAGCTGCTGTTACAAGTAAGACGCAGTTTAATTCTGTATTCGTTACGTAAAATATTGTATGTTTTGATATTTTGAAGGTCAGACACATGGCACTTTATCAAAATGTTGATGAAAATGACACATTTAACTTGAACTAGACTTGCTCAATAAAAGTTTATGTACATTAACTATGTACCCTTTGTGCATTAGCTATGTACCCTTTGGTGAATTCTACTCCCTCAAGTACTAAGCTCTGCTGATTTTTTCTGAACCATTCTTCTATATACTGAAAGTAAAGTTTTCTGAGCAGATGTTAAAACAAGATGCCTTGTTGTAGTTGAGTCTATCGGTTTGTGTGTAAATCTTCTGTGTATATTATGTGCAAATTCTGACTATTTTTGGTAATAGGTCTTATTCCGGGAACACTTTTACATTGTAAGTAAATTAGAAATAAGGCAAAGCACCTTTTTGTTTAGTTTCATATTTACTAACATGTGTATCAAGTTTTCATTTCATTCTCTGTTTATCAATTACCATTGTTTTGCCTTCGATGTTGCACTCACCTTTTCTTGAGTTAAGTTTATATCAGTAAGTCTTACTCAATATACATTTCCATGGATACTTTGAAACATGAAAATATTGTTGTATCGGAATTGCGAAAATGTTTGTGACGGATTCGACACATGAGTACCCCGACCCGATTTAATTATCTTAAAGGACAAAGGGAGTGCAGCCTCCGCTAGCCGTAATAAGTGGCAGGGCACCACTGCTTGGGCTTTTAAAATAATTTTTCATATAATTGCTTTGCCAACATCACTAATCAATATTATACTTATTGAAATGATCATCCTTTAACTGCTGGGTCTGTCAGGGAGGGTTGCAGGTGTCAGTGTGCCAAGTTATGGGGAGCTGCCCCATAACTTGGCACACTGACACCTGCAACCTGACAGCTTGCTGCTAGGTAAGGCCTGGGACTGTCTCATCTGTATTCTACTATGCAGGCGCCAGTGTTTCAGTCAGTTTTTAATAACCTATCCTCATCTAGAACTCAATGACCAGTTTCTGCTCACGACAACACATTCCCTTGATAAATTAAACCGCACAATGCAGTATCTGTTGGATGAGTGGACATCCCTGACATTTGATAGGTACAAGAGCTATGATGAACATTAAGAATGATGTCATCTCTTATGTTCCTCTGAGGGATATGGGATTCGAACTGAGCAGGACAGTATGAGAGATATGACGTCATTCTAAAGTTCATGGGTTATAATAAGAGCGACGTCACTCATACCTACTTCATAGGGCACTTTCCCCAGCGCGCGGCGCGGGCGGTCGTCGACCCGCGATTCGGCGCTTGCGCAACAAATCACTGTCGCTTTCTAGGCCTAGGGTCTGAACATTGCTGCTGGATAAAGTTGACTGTACTTTCCAATCTCGGCTGAGTGCTGTTCAACGATTTGTACGTGCATTGTTTGTCTTCTAGTGCCGTCCACAGATTTGAAAGCTCTTTGAGAGCTCCAATCTGGCTAATTCCATGTTACATTGATTTAAGAAATTATGGGAACTTTGTCAGCCGCCATCGGAAGAAAGGCTTTTACTGACCTGTTTAAATATCAATATTGTCATTGTTCGTTCACCTATAATAAAATAATAAATAAATAATGCTGGACAATTCACACAGAATTATCTAGCCCCAAGGTTAGCAGAGCTTGTGTTATGGGTACTAGATAACTGATATACGTAATATTATACATTACATAGATCAGATATTTTTTATTATACATAGAAAACACCCAGACCAACGGAACAAATTTCTGCAGATCGTACACAAATTTGTTCCGAGGCGGGGATCGAACCCGCAACCTCTTGCGTCGCAGGCAGACTCTCGCCCGCTGCGCCACTGAGGTCGTCACTACCTATGAATTGTGCTGCAAAATTGGTTCACTGGGCTTTATTTTTCCTTCCTGTCGGGGGCTCGGGGCACGTCGGCTACGCTCCGCGCGTCCGCGGCGCGGTCGGGAACCATCATCGGTGCGCCGCGGACGTCAGTCGGTCGTCGCAACCCGCTACTCGCCGCTCGAGAAGTCGGGACCCTATGATCGTTCTGCGTAGGTAGGTAGTATCTGGCATGCTCGCGCACACAATCTACCGAGGTTCTCTATAGGTTTGGTACTGTTTATGGTCTGCCTCACAGATATCAGAAATAAAGGAGATATGAAAAGGGGGCGTGGCCGGTGTCGTCGCAGCAATATGCCCAAAAACGGAACACATTGCTCGCGGCAGTAAAAGTATCATTTAGTTTAAGTTCGAACGTTGGCTTCAACGGATTAACGTAATACCAGAATACTATTCTGGTAAAATGCCGTGTTGTTACATATATTAATTTGTAAAAATAGAAGAGTGAAATTAGGAACTTTAAGTCAAATGGAATAACATACCATCGGTAAGTACTTAAAATAATATGTTTTTCATACTAAAAACTTAAAAACAAATTCATGCTGATTGATTTCTTGATCTCTCTACTTTTTTATTACTTACTAGCGGTCCGCCCCGGCTTCGCACGGGTAGTTATTTTAGCAATAAAGCTCAAATTGACTACGTTTTAGTTACAAATCATTTGTATGGGAAAAAGAAGGGCTATTTTTAGGGTTTTTCCAGCAATAATTCTAATTTTTCTCGCCGTAAAAACCATCCTTGAACTTCAACGAACATTTTAAAAAAAGATTTGGCCAAATTGGTCCAGGCGTTGTTGAGTTATGCGCTTACCAACATAGATTTAAATCGTTAGATAGGCCCTTACCGCAGTGAGACCGCGCCGTGTTGTTCAACGGTCGAAGAGAGTGAGGCTCACTAACCTGGAATCAGTGCACATCCAAACACAGTGTTAGCCGGACGTGTTGTAAAGGACGTTTGCGAGCAGTTTAGTGTCACAAAATGCCATCGTGTGCCTTTTTAAAGTGCAACAACAATTCTAGAAACACAAATAAAGCCAGAGGTGTAACATTTCACTTGTAAGTATTGCGATATGATTTAAAAACTTTTATTTTTCCTTCCGCACTGTCTAAAATAACAAATTTAAACGGCGAGTGCAAGAAAGAGAAAGTAGTGTTTGCAACTAATGTGGGAGAAAAAGAGATGACACTATTTTCTCAGTACACTTGTTGTGTGTAGATTGCACAAGTTTTAGACAGACGCGTTTTCGATTTCAGGATATAAATAAGACCTTTATGTTTTCACAGAAGTCAGTGCAATACAATTGTAAACGAAATGGCAATAATAATAATTAGGTTTATTGGCAAAAACACAATTTGTAACTACTTACCGGACCGTACCTTCTACACAAATTGCACAGTTTTTGGACGCCATGTTGACGCACACATTCAAACATTTTCGATTTTAGGGCATCTAAGTGCAAACTTTTTTCAGAAAAGTGTGTGCAATACAATCGCACACGAAATGGTAATAGCAACAGATAAGTACAATGGCAGAAACACGATTTTTTTGACTACTCATTAGTGTGCGTGCGTCGGCATTTTGTTAACGCACACATTCAAAAACAAAGCCACAGTTTTTGGTGTCGGGGCCTATCTAACGATTTAAATCTATGCTTACCAACACATTTTGCGATATGTGACTGAACGCCAGCCGCGATAATGTTGTAAACTGTTTACAATGCTTGGCTCTGTACCTATGACTATTCGAACGTTGAGTTCCAATACCGCAATGTATAATTAACATAGTGAAAGTACAGAATACGATCAACCGCGTGGTACGGCCACTGCTCGTGGACGTGATTCGTGAGTGATGGATGTGCCCCGAGTTGTTATTTGTCGATAAAAGATTGACATTTTTGATACCTATTATGTATTATATTGACGACTTAAACATTTGGATTTAATGTGTACAAATGTATATTTGTGTATAATAATAAGTACTATTACTACAAAACAGGTCTTTAATAAATGTCAGGCAGATATTTGTTTAATAAATTAGAGTAGGTATTATTATTGTAATCAATAATAATAAGTAATATTTTGGGTGTTAGATTTTGACTGTTGTCTTTGTGCTTATGAACTATGCATAAAGCAAACAGAAATAGATTAGTGCTACAAACAGAGGACCAAATTGGTGGCCGTTAGAGCGGAGTATACGATATGTTCGGCACATTATGACGATATATGTTTGAAGTCCTTAAAAAACACCTATAAATTTTATTTAAATTTTTATGCGTAAAAATAATAATCAAGTAGGTACTTATCGTTTTACGTTTTTTCGACAAACAATCCCTATCGTAAACGCCTATTATTGCGACTGTAGTGGTGCTGTACGGACATCACTTGTAACCTAGTGTGCGAACCAATAGTTGCACTATACGCATGACAAGCACACAACGCGAAGTATTGTTTCTATTTTGATTACTGTGTGTGCGTGAGCTTTTAATGCGACACCAGGTTTTGGTACTTAGCGCATAGGATTGGCATCTCTCTAGATCTCTGTGGTCTGCCTATAGGTACGGAGAAGTATTAGCAAATACCTAGGTGGGAACGGGGACGAGACGTGACTCTTTTTATAATATTAGTAAACAACCTGTGTATACAAAGAGAGGGAAGAAAAGAGAGAGAGAAAGGGTGATGTCGAACGGTTTTATTTAACAATTATGGTTTGAATTAAACATGTTATTGAAATGAATTCGTTAATTGCGGGAACAGGCTCCAATGTAACTACGTGCGAGTGTTAAAAGTGCGTATGTAACGAATGTCAAATTTTCGACATTCGCGAATGCGAATACGAGTATTCGATGCTCACATTCGCGAATGCGAATGTTGGTATTTCGAACTTGCCGCCAACTTCACGCACTGTTTATTGGCGCGCGCGTTGTCTAATTACCAACGCTTGCTATTAGCTATCTTCAACTACCAATCACGTACGAGTTATAATATTTATTTCATTCATTCATGACATTGACAATCCACAACCTTGATAACCACAGAATTTGAAACTGATATTGGCATAATTGTATCAAAACAGATGCAGAGCCGAAAATAAAAGGAGATGAATTGCTTGATAACTGCTATCTTCGTCTACCAAGCGCGTTGTTTGTTTGATAATATTTGTAAACGAGGCGTGTTTAGGTAGCGGTGAGTGGTTTTATTCTCATACTTAGGGAAGCTTTGGTATGGGACGTAGAGATGTAAATTCACCCTCTGTTCCTAGTTTTTGTTTGTCCAAAATATGACATTGACAATCTTTGGAAAACTGACACTGACAACTAATCGTGTTGTCTTTCCCGGTCGGTGAAAAGAGAGATGCAAGATGGCGCATGGCGGCGGCGGGCATTGTCTCTGAGAGTGAGATCGGCCGTAAAAAGAACTCACGGTGGTTATTAGTTGTTGGATGTTTTGATGTGATTGCGATAAGTTTTAGTGTGCTGGCAGGAACCCGCTGTTTGTCCGAGCCTTTATATTTTTATCCACACATTTTGTCGGTTGGGGTTGGATTTGTTTGTCATTTTATATGTTATTTTGGGAAAAATGAGTGCCTCTATTAAAACAATGAGTAAAATTTAGACCACGTTTAGACTTATTTTACTTAGTGGATGCGGAACATGCAAAATGTAAAGTTATAAATATAGTAATAAATAGAGGTAGGTACCTACTGGTTCAAAAGTTACAAGCATAACGCTATTGATATAACACATTACGCTATTGTACTGAAATTTTCTGAGTATATAAAAAAAATGGATTTAAAAACGCATATCAGAAATTTTCATGAAAGCTCTTAAAAAGTTACAATGAAAACCTCAATAATTTCATCTCCCTCCACTATACCTTTTTAAGAGTTTTCTTGACACACTTGTACAATATAGCGTTATGCGTGAGAAAGTTCCCAACTACAAATCTCAAACTTTCATATACCTAACTACCCATTTCATTAATATTTTGAAAAATCCTGAAATACGTGTTCAACGGCTTTGTATTTTTGGCAAGTTTTAAGCAAATTTAGCCACTTCTCAGAGTAAAAAGAAACACTAAAAAAACTTCAATCCTCTTTTCCTTTGGGTATAATAAGTAATTTGCAAAACTCCTTTCATAGCGAGAATCGTAAAGAAAAAGTACCTATGCTTCAAATTTAAGATTTCTAGCTTATGAGGTTAGCTTATCTAGGTTTGGGTTGGGTGTAACTAGAAAATAACTGTTTTTTACAGATCATGGCCTGTGCACGCCTAAAACAAACCATAAATTTGTCAAGTGGTTCCCGCCATTAAAAGGTTAAGAATTAAAGGGTTACAATAATCAATACATTATCATTCAAAGCAAAGGCTAGGCTACTTTTCGATCCCACAAATTAGTTCCCATTGGAAAAAAAATAAACATTAAACGTTTCATTTCTTTAATTTCGTAGAAACGCGTGCAAAGCCACGGACAGACACTAGTCACCCAATCATAGTCAGTTCAACATATTTTTATTCAGTTAAGTTTTTAAACCTTTGTCAAAGTTTCTTACAAAGTTCCTATTAAAGTAAGCAATAATAGTGCCGTAATAAAATATAGTAATAGGCATGATGATTGATTTTGAGAAACTACTCCTTGACATTTTTAACATCTACTGAATAGAAAATAAAACAAATTTCTGCAAAAAACATTAATTTTGAATGTGAAATTGAGCTTTAAAAAATATAATTTCAATTTCTCTCTAAAACGCTACAATACTCGTGGCGACTGTCTATGACGTCACCGACGCACAAATTTTTATGATACAAAATTACCATAATATTATTAATGTGTCTTTACTAATAAGAAATACAATTAAATAATAGAAACAAGTATTAATAATATTATCAAGGAAATAAGAAGCAAGCTATTGATTGAAGAAAGTCATACGTTTGCCATTATTTATTTCTGTGTTTATTCTGTGCCTTCCATTTTACTTAGTGACAACATGACGTCACGGGTCCGTGTTCTCTTATTGGTGTTCAACGTGTCATGGCGGATTATTGTATTTTGTAGATGTTATTTATCGAAATAATAATAGATCTTGATCAAAATAAAAATTATAATACGCGTTTTGTCATGTATGGCTCAGATATAATTTGGTAAATACATAATAATTTTGCTTTTTTGTTACTGTCATCATTCCTATTCACGAGATGTGCAGTTTTTTTTATAATTACGCATATAAAAGAGAACAGTTTAATTAAAATATATTATCGTTTTTGCCTCATCAACATTCGCCAAATATTTGCATAGATTTTGGCGAATGCGAATATTGAAAATCCTGCGAATATTCGTTATATCTCTAGTAAGTACTTACTTAATACGATAAAATTAATTTCATTACAATACTTGTACTGAATGCATGTCCAGAACAAAGCTAGACCTGAGCCTCCCAATATAGGGTGTTCCGAAACTCAAAATCAAGCCGAAAGCGGAAGAGGTGGGTTCATGAAGGAAGACTCTAGTCCCTAGTCCCAGACCCGTCTAGGTAAGTAATAAGTACTTTAATATGGTTTTATTTGACATGGTTCTTATAATACTTACTTATTGTTTTTATTTAAAAGTATCAAAACTATCTTTTATGTAGATTAGGTACCTAACCTACCTACAATAGGTGCTGGTAAGTAAGTACTTAGTCAATATTTAAACAAAAAGATAAAAAAAACTTGTTTGTTTAAAAGAAGGAAAAAATCCCAAATAATTCAAGGATCAACCACCTGCAAAAGAATTAGGGCCGAAACGTGCGATGGCCGAGATATATGGTTTTATCATGTCAGCTCTATACAAATTTTTAACGTAAATATTCTGTGCGAGCTGTTTGCATGTCTATTCCATTTTAATTATATATAGGATGATATTTTTACATGTATTTAGTCTTCCGGAACATACTCAGGAATAAAAGTCAACATTTGTGAAAAACAATCTATGTCTGTCTATGGAAGCCCGATTTCAGCCCACTGTGCGTCGCCACCGGCCGGCCGTGACAGTGCGACTGAGTATCCCGTTTAACGTGTAAGCTAATATCGTGACCTTGAGCCCGTTCGGAGCCGAAGTTTCCTGCTACCCTGTTTTTATATATTTTTTTGGTTGTACCCTGTAACAAATTGAGAAAGATACATTATTGCCTGTTTGAGTATTAAGTGTAGTTTAGTATGCTGCTGAAATATTCAATTCTATATAAGACGTAAAATGAATTCAATCCATTTGCAAGTTTAGCAATGCACCTCGAGGGGACGACGAAGACCGGAATTCTACCAAACGTGGAGCGGAGCGATGCTATTCGGAATCGGAAGTGTAGACAAGACGTACTCTAGACCGTTGTATCGACAGCCTCCCGATGCGCGATGGTTCGCAGAACCTTGCTATTGGTCCATTCGTCCCTCTGCAATAACTCTCTCCGTCCGCTTAATGAGTTTGCGGCGGTTACTCTCGGCGCGTCCTCTTGCAGAGGTCGCCTATGTCTCGTCAATTGTCGATTCGCACTGTCGCTGACTCGCTGTTCAATGTCGAATTCGTTATACCTAGACTGGTTTACTCTTACATGTAATGTAGAGCAGAAAAGCTAACTTGGCTATTTTTGTAGCAATTTACTCTCTGACAACAGAACTCTGGTACTCCATTCTTAAGTCTCAAGTAAGCAAGAGCAACTTAAAAATAATAAAATGATGAGCATGCTTTATTTACACGTTATCATGATGGCTGTCTGCCAGTCTGTCACTGATTGCATGCTGTTATTTAATCACGGGCAACTATTTCGTCGTGGCGCAATTACTATAATTCTACGTCATTCGTTTGGAAACGATACAAATAGAAATAACGTCCAGAAAATCCATTCTCGTTATAATACCTTCGTTTACGATAAACTATGAATCAGATATTGAAGGCGATTAAGTTACCGCACATGGTGCGAGATTCCAAACCAGATTTAACCTCCTACTTTGTCTTATGTCGTGCCAGATAAGGTTCACAATCTCTCTGTTTTTCCTATGTCCATTTTAGCTAGATCTTGGAACTTAATAGTATCAGCCAGATAATATACTTACACACGTACAGCAAGACATAGTTTAAAAGGCCGATTTGTTTGTCCAAGTTTTAGAATGATTCATCTCATTAGTTATTCCCCGATCGTGCGCGTGTCTTACCCAGCCAGCGTAGAACGAACGTGTACCTAGGTCGGCACTGCTTGTTTGTGCTAAATTTTATCTGACGGATTTATCTGCCTTTTCAGCGAATGCGAATAATAGATAATTAGGTAGGTAGATAACAATAGGATAATCGGTATTATTGTACATTTTGTATTTTAAATATACGCCTGAAATTTTACCTTATCTTATGCAACCTTATCTTCTAAGCCGAATAATAGTAGATGAGGTCTAAGCTCAGTCCGATTTAAACTCTATTTCAAGTACAGATTTCTCTTTAGACAGTAATATAATAAATATAAAATGTAACAAAGCAGAGAACCCGCTTTTCTCATACTAAGCTCTGAGTAGTCAGAGTCGAGCCCAACGCGGGACGGAACAGTCCGTCTGTCTGACTCATTCATCATTTTAATAAATCTTATTTTCGTGTCTTATTTTTTTACAAGCTAATTTTTTTGCGTACCCAAGTGGACTATCTACTCCGATCGGAACATGAACTGTATTACAACGACATAAGCGTTACAGTTTTGTTATGGTTCCATTGTGTATGGGCGCTTTCATATCTGGGCATCGGCACAGATATTATGCGTGGTGTTTTTTGTAGGATCTTGTATTGGAAAGTGAAAATTACCCTCACGTTAGCGGCAAGCGGGCCCGGGCTTCGAGTCGTTCACGTCGACTCTATTTTGGTACTGAGTGAAAGTGAATTCGGAGTAATTGTGTATATATTATATATATGTATATTGCGCTTCTGCAGCTGCGTACTGAACTCTACATTGTACCTCTATCAACGATCTTGTCAGCTTGCATTATGAGGACCTGCAACAAAGATTCCCATTTGCAGTTTTCCTCGGCAAGGAGAGAGAAATCGTATTGTAACTCGCTCGTATGCGAATAGGACACCTTTGTCATCATGAGTCTATGTTAGACTGGTAGAGTGATCGCAAAACAACTTTGAGCTCTGTGATCTTAGCAACAGCAACAACAAAAGTGCGCAGGTAAGATCAAATAGAAAAGTGATATTAACAACTAGCGACCACCCCGGCGCGGCGCCCGCGCCATCGTCGTATGGTGTGCGAAGCCGGGGTGTACTGTGCGGTGCGAAGCCGGGGTGTACGTGCGGGGTGTACTGTGCGGTGCGCACTGTGCGCAGGCGTTGAAGCCAGCTTCACAGAGCTCAAGTTGTTTTAGATCACTTACTTACTTTGCAAACTACTTATCGTTACTTGTACCTAGATAAATCAGCGCAAGTCTTGTACTGTTCGGTTCACACTAGATGAGCTACAGACTCAATTATCCTGCACTGAATGACTCCGTGCTTCACGTGTGAGGTATAATCCGGTTACAAGTAAATAATATTCATAAGTTGATGTGATGACGTTTCTTAAAACAGAATGTGTCATACAAAATGCTTTCGAAGGTATTTCTTATGAATTTTTTGTTCACGCTTGCCTACGCACAGTTTTTTTGGGTAGGTCCCATTTGTTCTATGGAACATGAAGTCATAGTACAAAATGACACATTTTCGTCCCTATTTTTTCCATGGAGCTACTGGGAGCAAATGAATGAAACCGTTTGGATCCCATATATAGGTACAGTATACTTTGAGCCGACCATTGCCTCATTTTTTGGCTCCGCTCGGCTGATTACAAAACCGATATATATGCGGTATTGCCGATTAATGAATACCCTCGTAACGTTACCACATCGCTTTGAGATCGTATACCTAGTCTAGACTAGACGAGTTGTGGTCGTTATCAGTTCAGTGGGATCAGTTTAAAATCATTTGGCTGTGCATCCAACCAAGCGGATGCACATCCACAGTTAAATCGTCCTGCAATCTTGAAACTGGAAGGGTTGGATTCCTTGCGGCGATGAATATCCCTGTTAACAAACAAGATTTATAGTTACCGAACCAAAGGTAGGTATGCGAAACTTGGAAGAAATCTAAGTTCCGCTGTCCTATTTACTTAAACCACGGAACAGAAAAAACAAGTGGAAGTGCTATGCAACAAAATTACTATGGGCACCGCTGTCGCCAAACTCACACAAATAAACCCTTAATCTTATAATGCATTACAAAGACACAATTCGTTTCATTGGTAGTTATAAGTTTAGTCAAAATTAGACAACGTCACAGATTAGAAAATAAACCTTGAATTCTACTGTATAAGATTTATTTTACTCTAACAGCAGAACGTATTTACGAGCTACACTCACCAAACTGCAACTTGACGAGTCAATTCTGCTATTTGACCATAGATGGCGGTATTCTCAGTGCTCGCAAATTATAAACTTAATTTCCTTAGTCATATGATTGACATTCGCATGATAGGTTGCGGACCTACTCACTAAACATTTGACTGTCGAGTCAATTCCGCTACTTCACCATAGATGGCGGTATTCTCAGTGCTCGCAATTATAAACTTAATTTCGTTAGACATATGATTGACATTCGCGTGATAGGTCGCGACTCGACTAAGGCTGTACCAGGTAGCACAATGAACTACTTTGTCGATATCGATAGATATTTTGCCACAGATTGTCGGCGACGACGGAACCCTAGTATAAGGATATTTCGATCTAATTACACTCTTATTGGTTAGTTTATCTATTTAGTTTATCTTATTATTTAGTTTGTATCTATTTAGAGCATAGAAACACTTTTTATAGGAATTTGGTAAGATCGTATTATTACGTAAGTTGAAAGTGTACTTTTTTGTTTATGGTCATTTTGTAGTAAAAACAGTACAAAAAGAAATGTTTGTTTTTAGGCCTAAAACTAGTTTTACCGCTTGTATTAGGTAAATAGGATAATTAGTTTTAGAGTTATTTACTCTAAAACTAATTATTTATTATATTATTTAATTTATTGTATTTGTATAAGGAAAAATGTCTATTGTTGAGTTTTGTTAGGTTTTAGTTTTAGGCACTTTTTTATTACTTATAAATGTCTAGATATTGTATTTATTTATTGATAAGGTATGTTTTAGGCACCAAGTAAACATGATTTGTAGTATCGATCAAATCAACAGCCGACTTGACTACATCACTAAACGAGTAGCGTAGTACATTCGAGAATAGAAACAATCCAAATTCAACTTTATGCTAATCGCATAAGGTTGATTTTGACTGACCGTTCTAATAAATTATTTGTAAATTTTAATAAAATAAGATTTTATGACAATGCAATGAAAATGCGACCTATCGATAGTATAAAACACCCCCGTTTACGAGATTTTTTCGCCTACTATCATTTTTACACTCTAAAATGGAACAATACGGCATAGCTTCGGAAAAATGAATTCGCCGCGAGACTAGCAACTCGACGTGATGTAAGAACACGACTGAGATCAGTTAAGCGTAACTACGCATAATTGTGGCACGCGTGCCACGCCTACTTAACACTTCCACTTATTTTTTCTGTTCCGTGACTTAAACTATAGTTTGGTGATAGATTTGCACGTAGTTCATCGACAGTGGTTCCACGAAGCGTCGGTATCGATCTACGTATTGTGGTCATTTTCGCCCCGACCTGCCGCTCTCGTTATATCAAATGAGTCGTGTAATGGATGGAACGCTAAGCACAAGCTCGGTGTGGTGCCTAGCTAGGTAATCGGAGAGCGGCCATTAGCCGTTCAAACAACGACCCGGCGACCCCGGACGGATTAGGGGATCTCAGCCGGAAAGTGTCCGCGACCTGAATATAATACACCCACTAGCTTACATTACCTATGCCTACAGACAAACTGCTCAATTCTCCGGACTCGACACTAACCTAGCTGTTTCTGTTGTCTCATTTCTTTGTAATAGCCATTTTCCATTGTAGGTATTAAAGTTCGCTCTGTAGGTAGGTATGAACTATTAGTGTATTACATGTGTATGTATTGTTCTTCTGTACAAATCCTACAGACAACTGAAATAGGTAAGTTTTAAAACCTTGTCATTGAACCGAACTCATGACATCGTTCCACTTCACAAATTCACAAGTACCTACCTAGATAGTAATTCAGCTTGCAGCGGATCAATCTAAATTCGTTACCAGCACGCCATTAATAAGTTTTGTATGTGAGTATGTATAGGAATTCGTTCTCGTGTCCGGTCCGGAGTCCAGAAAAGATGGTCCGCATGACACCGGCGGCGGCGTGGCGGCGGCACCCGGCGCTGGCGCAGCATTGTGTTCACCGCTAGCAGAGCTAATCGCGAGGTCTAATTACCGGCTCAATTAAACGGATGTGTGTTATGTTACCTACTGCTTTGGAAAGTTAGCTCGCTTCTGAGAAAGCAAATTTACGGAGTGTATTGAAGCCATCGGAGGCGGAGTCGCAGCGTCGGGTTCCTCGCTTATTGAAGCCATCGGAGGCGGAGGCGCAGCGTCGGGTTCCTCGCTTATTGATGCGACAATCGTGGATTACGGGGAAACCAGACCCGAACGATGACGCGCAATGCTATCACAAACAATGTTTTTTAAAACTGGATAATATGCTGAATAGCGCAAGTTTTGTAAGTGCAATGGGGTCATTCAGATGATCCTGGTACAGTGTTCACTGTTCAGTTTCTGCATTCGTTGCTAATGATCAGCGTGTTATGTGGGCAAAGGATGAATTGAACCGCATTACAATATTACTTTTCAGAATGTTTACACATAAGTACTTTCCAGCTGACGACGCATTAAACTGACAATGAATGAATCGAGAAAGCCGGCACCGAACGTTTTAGGAACCTGTCAGTATCAGGACGTGATCAGGACCTATGTTTAGAAGCACTTTAGCGTTGGAGCTTTTCTCTGGTTAGTAACACTTGCAGTATTCTGGGCTGAAAGATGTCAATGTCAAACAATACCTACAACCATCTACAACTCTTCGCGTCGTGAAAATAACAATTGTTTGCGAGCTGGATTGTGACATTTGAAATGTCAGTGCGAATTGCCCCGCCGCCGCCGCCGCCGCCGGTAGTTTCCCGAATATTTATAAAAAGTCTTATATCATTAGCATTTTTCGCTGACGCGACGCGATCTTCCGTTCATTTATTAGTTACAAATACAACTAAAAGTAGCGAATTAAGTAGGTACCTACAGTCAACGACACAAAATGCTGTCATTTTTCGAGCACCTCAACCATTCTGGAAAGTTGATCCTGTCCAGCTAATTTTCTAGCCGGCTGTACGCTTGAAAATAGGGCGAACCTTCCGCATGGGTTACCTAATTCCGTATCTAAGCCGTCGCCGCCGGCCGCCAGACGCCCAGCAGACGAGAGAAAGGCATGACTCGGGGAACGCGCCGCACGGTGCATTGATCTCTCTGGGCTAGTTACGTCACGCAGCTATGAGGAAGCCCAAAGGTGTCGCAGGCAGAGGTCAGCCGAATGTTAACTTAACAATGATATAGAAATAAGAGAATTTTACATCAGAAATACACTTGAATGGTCGCGTGAGGCGCTTTGTGCGCGATGGTAGCTGGCTATAACGTTGAGAGTTTAACAGGCTTATCATTAAACTATCCTCTGCTGTGGAGTAAATTTGGCGAGTAGGTACGATACGAGCACGAGCTAGTGCTTGAAGTATTGATCTGGAAGTACCTATGCAAAACAAAAGCGCAGCGTAAGAGTATGGCCAAGTGCCAGCAAAGAGACTCTGCATACTACATTTTATGAAAACCTCAACTTCCTTTTGCACGCACACAATTTGTTATTAAGGTTATGATTAGGGGCTCTCGGACCTCGGCCCCAATTATAATGTATCGCCTGAGTGATAATTTGAGTGAGCCTATCATATCATCTATCTACACTACGCACTCACAAATCTTTATTTAGTTTTTTCCATGAGCGTGATGCTCATCTTAAATATTTTTCCAGCACTGTCATGTCATGACAATGCAATGAAACATGTATCTAATGTAGGTAGGTACCCAAAAATGGATCGCAACGATACGCGCCTGTCCATTTTGAATATCTTTTCTATGGCCTCAAGACTAAATGTCTGCAACTCAATTCAATTCTTTTCATGATTGGCGGACGAAGGTCCGCCTGCGACTCAGGAGGTTGCGGGTTCCCTTAGTACAAATGTTTGTACGATCTGCAAATCTTTGTTCCGGGCATTTTCTATTTATAATAAATAAATATATATATATATCTCTGTAAACTTTAAAGTATTGTATTATGTAAATATAATATAACAGACGCTCTGCTTAGCTTGGGACTAGATGATGCTGTGTGACTATCCAGCACTATTTATTATGTATTCTAAATCAATTGCCTTTGCCATCCTGTTCTTATATCAAATGTTAGGCGCTGTTATTTACTGCACTTATCTTTTATCACAGTTTATCACACACATTCTATTCGTTAACTGCAACACCTACAGAGAAATGAAGTTCCTCCGCAAAAACTTATTTGTATATCATTTGTCCGGTATCGATGCGAACTCCAATCGATTCTTCGATTTAAATATATCAAATTCGCATTTGCAGCCAACTACGTGTCTTGAACGCTCCATAACCGGCAACGAAGCATACCATAGCGAACCTTGCAAACGATGCGTCACTGTGCAGCAGCATCTAATACACAGATAAAGTACAATCTTGTCAGTCAGTAACAGTATTGAGAAACTACTCTGAACGAGGTGGTCTCCGAACGGGAGTAACAATTTATTGAAACACACTTTTAAAAAGAAAGAAAGACTTTTGAAAGACACTTTAGATTGCGTGCTGGTCAAATAGACAACAAGCACAGCCCACAAGACATAGCGTGCGTGCGATCGAATGATCTATGTGCATGTTTTAGGAGAGCAAGGAACCTAAGCACGTTATGAGTTATGAGAGAGTTCTTCTCTCAAGGACTTCAAGATTCTTCTAGAGGATTCTTGTTAATCTGGGTTGGTAAAGATAAATAAATAAATAATAAATAACTGTTATAAGTGGCCTAAGTCGCAGACGTCTGAACTGTGCCCTCGAATGGAACGTTGATAATAGGGCTTTTGACAGTGATTCCTTAAACAAAGTCCATGGTCAGGAGTATTTTTTGTTTCGATTCAGTTCGTGGTATATTGCTAAAGTAGTTTCAGTAACAGCCCAACCAGCAAAAACTAGGCTTATAACAAACTCAAGACTACTGTTTTTTTGCTCTTACATCACTCCTATATCATCGTATAAGCCTGGGTTTGGGCACCAATTATAAGCATATTTAGTTTAATATCGTTTTAATATCAGTCTAATTGAATGCTGTTTGAACTTACAGAAATCTAGCCAAAATTAATTTAAGCCGACTTAGGCTCATATTGCTTTTACGTAAGTATCTAGTAAGCCTGCATGCATAGGCTAGGTTTCAAAATTACAACGAAAGAAAAAAACAATTAATAAATGAAAACAATTAAAGTTGCTGTGAAGTTTTTTATACTAAAGTGCCGTTATTATCAAGTGCATGTATTTAAGTTTTAAGGTAAGTTTTAAGGTATATATTCGTATTGGAATATATTATTTACTGCTAAGTAGACCACGTTTTACGCTTCAAAATTCATGCGCCTTTTTAAATATGGTGTTTTCTGTTCTCTTTTAATTATATTATTTGTTAATTTGTATTGATAGTGTCGCCATTAGTAGGTATAGCTGCATTTTACAAGCGCAATATTAGACTATTGTAAGATTGTTTACTCTAATTTTAGCATTCGGAATACTAAAGATAACTCCATATTGAAATAAATTAGGGATCCTCGCAATTTTTGACGACCTCTGTGGTCTTAAATCTTTTCCATTTATTGTAATCCATTATTTATTTATTAATAAAATTTTAAATTTTAAATAAAATATGCGGGCAGCTAAATCTTACTCTTAAACTGATTAAAATTAGTATTCTCAAAATCGATCTAAGATCAAACGCTCTTATATTCCTCTTGTCTTTTGTATTGTAAATATGTTAATCCAAAATCACTCTAATATTATACTTATTCAGTGCTATTGATCTTATAATAGTTTCAAATAAGATCAGAAATGCACGTACTCACAGTGCTCTTATGCAATGCTGATATTAGTCTGACATTCTTACATCAGCATTTAGCAAGTCTAATAGAAAATCAAACGAGCTTAGAAAATATGCATATAAGAGTAAGTTTTCTCAAGTACAATTAATCTTAGTAAATGCTCTTATAGGAGTAAGTGGCTTACAATAGCATAGAAATATACTCTTATATACATATATGAGACTTGGTTATGAGACTGAGCGTTATTGAGGCCATACCGGCTTGTCTAAAAGTAATATAGGATCGATGGCATGTTCCAAAACAATTATAAGAGCGCTTTAAGCCTACCACTCTTATAAAGTGCGTATTCTGAGACTGTTTTGCTGGTTGGGAGCCGCATAATAAAAGACCTTTTCTCTTCACTTGACCATCTGAATATCCATAATCTACTTACAATGACATAAATCTCGGTTAAGGCGACGCATTGGGGAACTAAAACTATCAAATTGCACGTAAATTTTATCAAATGTACCTAGTCGACAGAGGACACTTTTTTTTTACGTAGACTAATACAAAATTTTACTTTTGTAGAAGAGATAAACTTCTGTTCTTTTGTTTTATGGCACAATCACAAGGTACTAATGAAATACGAACTAACATTTGCCCACGGCTTTGCTTGAAGGTACCTAAATATGTCTGTATTTTGGCCACGCATCACGCTATCCTCCTGCAAGTAACCTTAAACAAACATGCTTTATGGCGATATTTCTCAGTTTCAAACCTTGCAAATACATTTAAATGAGTCAAAAAAATAACCTTTGCACATTATTTGTGCGTCACGAAAATGTTTAAGTATCACTTTATCCAAGTAATGAGCGAAATTATGCACATGCTGATCATGTGCGGATCCTAATGAAGCCGCGGGTGATTTGTAGCCGCAACTCATATTACACCGGATATTTATAGCGAGTCGCCATGCTGCTCTGCCTTGCTCGCTACAATCTGTGCCTCAACCTTCCGCCTCACTGAGGTCATGATACGTGCACGTCAGAGATCCGACACCACGGCTACAAATCACCTGAAAATGTCGACACGTAGAAAGACAACATAAATACAGAGAATGGTCTTACTCAAGATAAGTATATAAATATTGTTAAAGCTTAAAGCTCACTTGTCTTTATCTACCCTTACACGAAGAGCACAACACGCTAACAAAACCCTATGCATTTTAATCGGCTTTCATTAAAAGCTTTGAGTTGAAAGACCTAGGCTTTATGATACAGTCATACAAACTATAGCAAAACACGTTAAAGTTTTTTGTCCCCGATCCCATTAGCGATCTAAATGTCCGAGTGCAAACACCTCCCCGTGTGGTCTAGCTTTTTGTCGCGTTTGTTGATGTTCCGGTTATTAGGCAGACGGCTTGCCTGTTTACCCGGTGACCCTTAAGGCTATTATATGTATATAGCTGGTAAAAACAAAGGGCCTCGCCTTAGGAAGGTTGCGAAGAGTTGTTTCGACTTCCAAATTGTTATTTATGTATATATCTCGGAAAAAGTTTTGCCTACATTATTATTACCTGTTTGTTCGATATCGAACATATTCGAATCGAAGTCCCGAAACGGACTATTATGTGGCTGCCCTCTAGCCAATCAACTATTGCCATCATCTGGTCTGGAGTCTAGATTCTTGACAGTTGTTTCATCCTCTAAGCTCTTAATTGTCTCCTAAGCCCGGGATCCATTAAACAGTCATCGGCATGGGCGCGCGAAGAATGCTAACTCGTTTACATCCAGTTAATGTGTCGTCGCGTCGTCGTCGTGTCGTGATTCATCGCCAACTGGCCACTCGTGGCGCCGCCGCCCGCTCGATGTCGTTTCCGCTACTATAATTATATGCTTGCAATTACTCTCCACTCAACTATTACCACTATTATACTCAAACAACCGACAGAGCGACCGATTTCCGAAATAGTATCATTATTTGCTTGTTCAGTCCGGTCCGGAAGTCGACGGACGTTTTCACCGTTTGTTGAACCACATGAAATCCCTTGGGCACACCGCAAGCTCATTATTAATTCTGGTGCCATAACCTAAATAATTGGATTTATTTCTGAAAAATAATAGTATCAGCCAACTTTAATTATTCGCGATTCTCTCTGAATTCATAATGTTATTCGACACGCGAGCGGTAAATTGTTTGCTTTATTTTCTTTGAAATTATATCGTAACTGTTAAGTGGTTCCTCCTAGATAGATATAATGTTAGACTTGTTCAGCGAGCTGGTCGGAACTGGCAACTTATGTGTTGAATCAACACTCGGGTCTCGGGCCGTGATTCATCATCAGGCAACCCGCGAGTAGAGCGTGCCCGAGCGGGGCCGCGGTCGCGGGCCGAATGATTCATTCGGATATCCGTACTATGTATATGATTGTGCTGTGCATGGGTCCACTGCTGGGCCAGCCAACAATCTAGCTAGGCTATTTATAGCTGTGCCAAGAAATATTTTCAGCTGAAATTCTAACTTTCCTAATCATCATTTATGTAATAAGTATGTCAAAGAATACATAATAATCACATATTATTATGTATTCTAGCGTAGTTTTCACGTTTTGTTTCATAATGTATTACTTTGTGGAAATGTATTCTGACACTAAATAGTCTTCAATTAAATCAATTATAATACTTAGACTTGATTGAAAAGGAATCGTTTAGTTTCACATTTAGTTTTTCGTGCTTCCGTCCGCCCACAGCTAGTATTTTGAAACTCGAACAAAAACTGTAATGTAGTATTTTCTAGTAATCATTAATAATGTTAACTTATTAATGACTTACAGACTGTCCATATGTATACTGTGCTGTCGTGCTGCAGTAGGTACTTTACAGACTGTCCATATGTATACTGTGCTGTCGTGCTGCAGTAGGTAGGTACTTTACAGACTGTCCATATGTATACTGTGCTGTCGTGCTGCTGTAGGTACTTTACAAACTGTCCATATGTATACTGTGCTGTCGTGCTGCAGTAGGTACTTTACAGACTGTCCATATGTATACTGTGCTGTCGTGCTGCAGTAGGTACTTTACAGACTGTCCATATGTATACTGTGCTGTCGTGCTGCAGTAGGTACTTTACAGACTGTCCATATGTATACTGTGCTGTCGTGCTGCAGTAGGTACTTTACAGACTGTCCATATGTATACTGTGCTGTCGTGCTGCAGTAGGTAGGTACTTTACAGACTGTCCATATGTATACTGTGCTGTCGTGCTGCTGTAGGTACTTTACAGACTGTCCATATGTATACTGTGCTGTCGTGCTGCTGTAGGTACTTTACAAACTGTCCATATGTATACTGTGCTGTCGTGCTGCAGTAGGTACTTTACAGACTGTCCATATGTATACTGTGCTGTCGTGCTGCAGTAGGTACTTTACAGACTGTCCATATGTATACTGTGCTGTCGTGCTGCATGCAGTAGGTACTTTACAGACTGTCCATATGTATACTGTGCTGTCGTGCTGCAGTAGGTACTTTACAGACTGTCCATATGTATACTGTGCTGTCGTGCTGCAGTAGGTACTTTACAGACTGTCCATATGTATACTGTGCTGTCGTGCTGCAGTAGGTACTTTACAGACTGTCCATATGTATACTGTGCTGTCGTGCTGCAGTAGGTAGGTAGGTACTTGAGTGCGGACACTGCGGACGTCCTTTGGAAAGTTTGGCCTAGAGCAGATATTAAGATTTTATATTATTAACCATCTTATAACAGTGAGTAGGTAAGTTAATGAATTTACATTACAGACTTATTAAGGCCCCTATGGCCTGGTTTCACCCGCGTAGTTCCCGTTGGAATTGCGGGATAAACCATATCATAGCCCATGTCACTCCCTGAAAAAAAAAAGCTTTCTAATGGTGAAAGAATTTTTGAAATCGGTTCAGTACATGCAGAGATTACCCCCTACAACGTCACAAACAATTCACTAACTTTACCCTTTTATAATATTAGTACCTCTAGGTAAATACAGTTAATTAATTCCATACTTTCAAATAGCTACATACCTACTTAATGTCTTCCTAGAATAAATAATAATGACATAGGTAACAAATAAACTATTACACAGATATAAATATTTCTTACTAGCGGTCCGCCCCGGCTTCGCACGGGTAGTTATTTTAGCAATAAAGCTCAAATTGACTACGTTTTAGTTACAAATCATTTGTATGGGAAAAAGAAGGGCTATTTTTAGGGTTTTTCCAGCAATAATTCTAATTTTTCTCGCCGTAAAAACCATCCTTGAACTTCAACGAACATTTTAAAAAAAGATTTGGCCAAATTGGTCCAGGCGTTGTTGAGTTATGCGCTTACCAACACATTTTGCGATTCATTTTTATATTATAGATTAGTGCATTTTTTCTCGATTATCAGTTCAGTTCATTTATTAAACCATAGGAACACACATTGGAACACTTGGTAACGTCAAATGTACAGTTTAAAAACATAATACAGAGAAGGCTATTGAAATAAACTTTTAGAACAAATTTACAATTGCAAAACAATAATATCAGCTGTATATCCTTATTCAAAACCGAGGATTCTTGCTATAGAATAGAGAAATTCCTTCGGGCTATAAAATGCATTTCTTTCCAAAATTAAATTTTTAATTTTGTTAAAGATATTAAAATGCAGTTTGGTAATTTTTGTAGGAAGCTTGTTATACATTTGTCGTTTTAGGCATTCTCCTTGTTTTTAGGGTTTTAAACATCGGTTTTGAAACCCTTGGTCTCGCTCTGTCTGTCCCCGCTCTTTCTTGAATATCTCAGAAACTACAGCAGCTATTAACTTGAAATTTGAAATAATGATACATTTCGTGCGCCATTACTGATTTCAAGAAAAAAATATATAAATAAATGAAAAATGAAAATGAATATTTTCAGTACTTACAAATTTTGATGTTGAAATTTCAAAAGAGACCTGGGAAGGCAAATGGGGTATCAAATGAAAGGTATCGTTTTGTATATACCAAAACACTTTTTGAAATTTCTGTAAGTTTCATACTTTTTTAAATATTTCAAAAAAAGTCGAAAAATTGACCTTTCCCCCCCCCTATCTCCGAAGATTGCAGACCGATCCATGTACAATGTATTAGGCGTTTGTAGATATCGATCTATATTTTACAGGAAAAATATAGAGAAGTCTGTAATAATAATAATTTTTGAAAAATGGTCAACAAGGGGGGGATTTTTTTTTCAAAAGGGGAGGTCCCTACCCATTTGGGGTATCAAATGAAAGGTATCGTTTTGACCATTTCAAAACTCTTTTTGAAATTTCTGTAAGTTTCATACTTTTTGAAATATTTCAAAAAAAGTCGAAAAATTGACCATTCCCCCCCCCCCCCCCCCTATATCCGAAGATTGCAGACCGATCCATGTACAATATATAAGGCGTTTGTAGATATCGATCTATATTTTACAGGAAAAATATAGAGAAGTATGTAATAATAATAGTTTTTGAAAAATGGTCAGAAAGGAGGGGAATTTTTTTTCAAAAGGAGGGGTACCTACCCAAATGGGGTATCAAATGAAAGGTATTGTTTTGACCATTTCAAAACACTTTTTGAAATTTCGATAAGTTTTTATACTTTTTAAAATATTTCAAAAAAAGACGAAAAATTGACCATTATCAATTTTTAATTTAAACTGTATTAAGTTTTACGGAAAAAAGGTTTCGCAAGACTTTTAACGTCGACACTATTTCCTCATGTTGTAACGGCATAACTAATGAATGTAACTAATGAGTCTACGTAGGTATAGGTATGTTTAGTAAAAGAAGTGAAAGAAAGTGAAGTAGTGAAAGAAGTGACCTTTGATCTATTTGGGGTTCAATTTCAATAGGAATTTCTCGCTAGTCTTGCATAGTTTGGTGATGTGAGGCACATGACTGATTGTATAACCTAGAAAAAATATTCGGTTGCTCCTAAATTTTGTTTCAGTTATTAGTCTCAAATTTCATTACAGTACTTACGTTCAAAATAATTCCATGAGCTTCAAACCAATCTTTTAGCAATGCAAGTGCGCAATCAAGTTTGTCATCTAGAATCTCTTTCGTTCGTTCTTTTAAGCCTACATGGGTGTCATCCGCGAACAACTTCATTCAATTCAGTTTATTGGTTTACTTATAAAAAATATCCGAAAATGTCTCGCCAACAATTATGAAACTTTGTTTTTTAAAACCATGAGATTTGAGGTAAACACTAAACACAAACAAACAAGAAGTTTTCTGGTACTATAAGCAATTAACCCGAAGTACCGTTTTTTAGGGTTCCGTACCCAATGGGTAAAACGGGACCCTATTACTAAGGCTCCGCTGTCCGTCCGTCTGTCTGTCTGTCTGTCTGTCCGTCTATCACCAGGCTGTATCTCATGAACCGTGATAGTTAGACAGTTCAAATGTTCACAGATGATGTATGTCTGGTTGTCTATAACAAATACTAAAAAAGAATGTAATTATATTTATGGGGGCTCCTATACAACAAATCTGATTTGTTTGCTAGATATTAATAACGCAACGCTTGAAATATTCACAGAATATTAAAGTAAGTAACATATTCATTTTCAAAATAAATTATTAAATAAAAAATAAAACAAATATTAAAGAGCTTAAAGAGCCCTCTTTAAGTAATATTTGTTCCCATACAACAGACATAATTTTTTTTGCCGTTTTTATAGATAATGGTACGGATCCCTTCGTGCGTGAGTCCGACTCGCACTAAGCCGTTTTTTTTTCTTTGACACGCGCATAAACAACGTTATGCCGCCGGCGGCGGCGCCCGCGCAGCCGTGAGTGAGCTAACGTTTCATTAAAACCGTTGACGTAAACCATCAATCAGCATAATACTTTTGATCTAAGTCGGTTTATCTTTCTCTATGAATTTTTGTAGGTAAAGCGTCTGAGAGGGAAAGTCTTACCTACCATATTAATACTTAACTTATCTAGACAGACGCATACATTTTTATACTTATTGATTAAGTATTTTGTTCTGGATCGATCCACAATAAAGTCAAGTCTGTGCCAACCTTGACACTCCTGAAGCACTAAAATTTCCCATTTCGTTGAATAATGAATGCAGTGTAGTGTAGGAGAGGCAGATCTGCTGACCCAGGCTCTACCCCAGGCTATGGTAGCACGTCGCTCGGCCCGCGACATTACCCGGCCTGAGAGTACGCTTTAAATGTGTGTGAATCTTTTATATCGGTTCTCCTTATTGTTCCAGAAATAGGGACAGTCCACTAGAAGTAACATTCACCTGTCGCGCTCTCGGCAAACTCGCTGACAGTTTCTAACTGCTTGAACCACTTGTGCACTACCTCCCCTTCACTCTCGGGAAAACGTTCTATAGCTGAATATATTTGGTCATAAATTTAACGAAATCCTCTTATTGTACGTTATTTATTAATGTTCTTTTTAGAGTTGTTCAGAATATTCCGTAAAAGCGATCGTGTCTCGCAGGACGCACGCAGCTCCCCTATTCGATTGTTGGTAGGCTGATAGTGACAAATGAGGCGGCTTGGAGCCTCCGCGCCCTGTCATGTCGCCACACCATCGCAGGACAGGGTTCCCACTTCACAGGATACGTGACTTTACCCACGGGGCCTCCGCGCCCTGTCATGTCGCCACACCATCGCAGGACAGGGTTCCCACTTCACAGGATACGTGACTTTACCCACGGGGCCTCCGCGCCCTGTCATGTCGCCACACCATCGCAGGACAGGGTTCCCACTTCACAGGATACGTGACTTTACCCACGGGGCCTCCGCGCCCTGTCATGTCGCCACACCATCGCAGGACAGGGTTCCCACTTCACAGGATACGTGACTTTACCCACGGGGCCTCCGCGCCCTGTCATGTCGCCACACCATCGCAGGACAGGGTTCCCACTTCACAGGATACGTGACTTTACCCACGGGGCCTCCGCGCCCTGTCATGTCGCCACACCATCGCAGGACAGGGTTCCCACTTCACAGGATACGTGACTTTACCCACGGGGCCTCCGCGCCCTGTCATGTCGCCACACCATCGCAGGACAGGGTTCCCACTTCACAGGATACGTGACTTTACCCACGGGGCCTCCGCGCCCTGTCATGTCGCCACACCATCGCAGGACAGGGTTCCCACTTCACAGGATACGTGACTTTACCCACGGGGCCTCCGCGCCCTGTCATGTCGCCACACCATCGCAGGACAGGGTTCCCACTTCACAGGATACGTGACTTTACCCACGGGGCCTCCGCGCCCAGTCATGTCGCCACACCATCGCAGGACAGGGTTCCCACTTCACAGGATACGTGACTTTACCCACGGGGCCTCCGCGCCCTGTCATGTCGCCACACCATCGCAGGACAGGGTTCCCACTTCACAGGATACGTGACTTTACCCACGGGGCCTCCGCGCCCTGTCATGTCGCCACACCATCGCAGGACAGGGTTCCCACTTCACAGGATACGTGACTTTACCCACGGGGCCTCCGCGCCCTGTCATGTCGCCACACCATCGCAGGACAGGGTTCCCACTTCACAGGATACGTGACTTTACCCACGGGGCCTCCGCGCCCTGTCATGTCGCCACACCATCGCAGGACAGGGTTCCCACTTCACAGGATACGTGACTTTACCCACGGGGCCTCCGCGCCCTGTCATGTCGCCACACCATCGCAGGACAGGGTTCCCACTTCACAGGATACGTGACTTTACCCACGGGGCCTCCGCGCCCTGTCATGTCGCCACACCATCGCAGGACAGGGTTCCCACTTCACAGGATACGTGACTTTACCCACGGGGCCTCCGCGCCCTGTCATGTCGCCACACCATCGCAGGACAGGGTTCCCACTTCACAGGATACGTGACTTTACCCACGGGGCCTCCGCGCCCTGTCATGTCGCCACACCATCGCAGGACAGGGTTCCCACTTCACAGGATACGTGACTTTACCCACGGGACCTCCGCGCCCTGTCATGTCGCCACACCATCGCAGGACAGGGTTCCCACTTCACAGGATACGTGACTTTACCCACGGGGCCTCCGCGCCCTGTCATGTCGCCACACCATCGCAGGACAGGGTTCCCACTTCACAGGATACGTGACTTTACCCACGCCTACCGAATATCGTTCAATATTACATTATGCATTATAAACAAACACAGCACATGAAGCTCCAACACAATGATGCTTTCAAATTCACAATGACTTATGGAAGCTGATCTGCGTTCCGATTTACTTTTTACTTTTATAAATAAATAAATAATGCTGGACAATTTACATAAAAAATAAATGAATAAAATACTCGCTTCTGAGAGCTATGTGCCTATGGGTTCCATAAGTTCCATTCGATGGTTCCATCCATTCAAGTAGTTTTGTTTAAATCAGCGTGTCTCTGTTTCTAACCTTGGGCCGTATTCTGCAACCGATTAATTTTGCACTATCTTATTTGTATCAAACAAATAAGATAGTGCAAAATTAATCGGTTCAATCAATAAATCATTGCGATTTTAAAGTAAGCACACATGACGTTCACATCGAATTATGTTAACTGAGCAAACCCTCTTCGTAAACCTGACTTGAATCTTACATTGGGCAAAAGTGTTTTCATACAAATTCAAAACTCTAACGTACTACTCTAAGTACTCAATTTGTAAACAAATATAACCTTAAACAAGATTCGCCAAGTGCGAGTGTAACTCGCGCGCCGAGGGTTTCAAACATTTGCCAATTATTTGGACAATCAATTTTCTGACATATTTTAAAAAGTATGAAACTTACAGAAATTTCAAAAAGTGTTTTAAAAAGGCCAAAACGATACCTTTCATTTGATACCCCACATGGGTAGGTACCCCCTTTTGAAAAAAAATCCCCTTTTTTGACCATTTTTCAAAAACTATTATTATTACAGACTTCTCTATATTTTTCCTGTAAAATATAGATTGATATCTACAAACGCCTAATACATTGCACATGGATCGGTCTGCAATCTTCGGAGCTAGGGGGGGGGGAATGGTCAATTTTTCGTCTTTTTTTGAAATATTTCAAAAAGTATGAAACTCACAGAAATTTCAAAAAGTGTTTTGAAATGGTCAAAATGATACCTTTCATTTGATACCCCACATAGGTAGGTACCCCCCTTTTGAAAAAAAATTCCCCCCCTTTTTGACCATTTTTCAAAAACTATTATTATTACAGACCTCTCTATATTTTTCCTGTAAAATATAGATTGATATCTACAAACGCCTAATACATTGTACATGGATCGGTCTGCAATCTTCGGAGCTAGGGGGGGGGGAATGGTCAATTTTTCGTCTTTTTTTGAAATATTTCAAAAAGTATGAAACTCACAGAAATTTCAAAAAGTGTTTTGAAATGGTCAAAACGATACCTTTCATTTGATACCCCACATAGGTAGGTACCCCCCCTTTTGAAAAAAAATTCCCCCCCTTTTTGACCATTTTTCAAAAACTATTATTATTACAGACTTTTCTATATTTTTCCTGTAAAATATAGATTGATATCTACAAACGCCTAGTACATTGTACGTGGATCGGTCTGCAATCTTCGGAGATAGGGGGGGGGGGAAAGGTAAATTTTTCGACTATTTTTGAAATATTTCAAAAAGTATGAAACTTACAGAAATTTCAAAAAGTGTTTTGAAATGGTCAAAACGATACCTTTCATTTGATACCCCACATAGGCAGGTACCCCTCCTTTTGAAAAAAAATTCCCCCCCTTTTTGACCATTTTTCAAAAACCATTATTATTACAGACTTCTCTATATTTTTCCTGTAAAATATAGATTGATATCTACAAACGCCTAGTACATTGTACATGGATCGGTCTGCAATCTTCGGAGCTAGGGGGGGGGGAAAGGTCAATTTTTCGTCTTTTTTTGAAATATTTCAAAAAGTATGAAACTCACAGAAATTTCAAAAAGTGTTTTGAAATGGTCAAAACGATACCTTTCATTTGATACCCCACATAGGTAGGTACCCCCCCTTTTGAAAAAAAATTCCCCCCCTTTTTGACCATTTTTCAAAAACTATTATTATTACAGACTTCTCTATATTTTTCCTGTAAAATATAGATCGATATCTACAAACGCCTCATACATTGTACGTGGATCGGTCTGCAATCTTCGGAGATAGGGGGGGGGGAAAGGTCAATTTTTCGACTATTTTTGAAATATTTCAAAAAGTATGAAACTTACAGAAATTTCAAAAAGTGTTTTGAAATGGTCAAAACGATACCTTTCATTTGATACCCCACATAGGCAGGTACCCCTCCTTTTGAAAAAAAATTCCCCCCCTTTTTGACCATTTTTCAAAAACTATTATTATTACAGACTTCTCTATATTTTTCCTGTAAAATATAGATCGATGTCTACAAACGCCTAATACATTGTACATGGATCGGTCTGCAATCTTCGGAGCTAGGGGGGGGGGAATGGTCAATTTTTCGTCTTTTTTTGAAATATTTCAAAAAGTATGAAACTTACAGAAATTTCAAAAAGTGTTTTAAAAAGGCCAAAACGATACCTTTCATTTGATACCCCACATAGGTAGGTACCCTCCCTTTTGAAAAAAAATTCTCCCCCTTTTTGACCATTTTTCAAAAACTATTATTATTACAGACTTCTCTATATTTTTCCTTTAAAATATAGATTGATATCTACAAACGCCTAATACATTGTACGTGGATCGGTGTGCAATCTTCGGAGATAGGGGGGGGGGTATGGTCAATTTTTCGACCTTTTTTGAAATATTTCAAAAAGTATGAAATTTACAGAAATTTCAAAAAGTGTTTTGAAATGTACAAAACGATACCTTTCATTTGATACCCCATTTGTCTTCCTAGGTCTCTTTTGAAATTTCAACATCAAAATTTGTACTGAAAATATTCATTTTCATTTTTCATTTATTTATATATTTTTTTCTTAAAATCAGTAATGGCGCACGAAATGTATCATTATTTCAAATTTCAAGTTAATAGCTGCAGTAGTTACTGAGATATTCAAGAAAGAGCGGGGACGGACAGAGCGAGACCATAAGGGTTTCAAAACCGATGTTTGAAACCCTAAAAAGGAAACAGGCTGAATATCACCTCGATTGAATAGGTAACCTACTTCTCTCGTTTCTATCAAGATTACTATTATATTCACGTTGTTATGTACGAGGTATCTTTGAAATTGTAGACTAAAACTGAAATTTTAAACAAACACGAACAAAAACTCCTTTTGTGGATCCGAATTCGAATGTCATATATATAAGTTTTCGATTCCGATGGTTTAAAATAGTGTTCTTCGACAAAAGTTTCCGATATCGAATGTGAAGGCCTTTCCCTGCAGGCATTGCAGGTCAATTGCAAACACAGGAGTAGCTTTGATACCAAACCAACGTAATTATCATTAAATGATAATTAAGATTGCATTGATACCTATTTCTGATTTTTAATACTAGCTGTTGTCATCTGAAGTTTATCAGCAGTATGTGATATCACTTTCACTAAAATAGATAAGATACAGTTTCCAGTGCAATAATAATGTTCCGAGAATTGGAGTTTATCGTGCACTGTAGGTACCTTACCTACGTTGAAGTCTATATTATTATTGTCGAAGCTTAACGTCCATCTGTTTGAGTAAAGGCAATAACTAACGTGGCTCTAAACTTTCTAAACATTTCTATATTTGTACCGCTGTATTTCATATTACTGGACAGGCAGGCGTTCGTGACAACGTAAAATATCGAGTGTTAGCGCACTAGTATGCAATTTACCTAAGTTATGATACCTAGGTAGATCATTTGATCACTTCTACAGAAGAACCTGTTATTTTCTCATGAGATTTTCCTGAAGCTTTCTTAAGTTTATTAGTGTGGCATTACTTGATGCCTATAGCATTAATTGTTTTAGATGTGTTCATGCAAAATAAAAGAAGATAGTAGGGTAGGTTAACCCATTATGACCTGAATTATTTTAGGGGCTTAGAAATCGTCAATTTGTACATATATTGTTTATGAAAGCTCCCTGAGCTATTTTTAATAATTAAAAGTTTTTTTTTATTTTTACTTTTGGAAAAAACAATGGGTGCCATATGGCACCGCTAGGCTAATACGTAAGCTTTACATGTCTCTTTTAATATGTATTAACTTTTTATTAGCTAACTATTTTAACAGTCTATTTCTAAAATGACGGAAGATTTTAAGTGATGTACGAATGAATAAATAAAAAACAGCATTTAATTTATGAATTTATGTAATAGTATACACACTTTTTTAGTTTTACATGTTTAACGAACGTGAAATTGGTTAGTCTGTTTCGAAATCGTCTATATTACTTGAAGAATTGTCAGTCATCAGGGTGCGTTTGACTCTTGCGTCCTTCTCCAAGACTTCGACTGCCTCTTCCGCGACGTGAAGAAGAGCAGCCTAGTGAAGCACGTGACCCACGAGGCAACGTCCGATATGATTCGGCCTAATTTTGTATATCTGGTACCACCCGTGCATTTCCGTGACTAGTGGAGCGTGATTGACGTGGTGCCAGAGACGTAGACTTCAATACCACTTCATACCCAGCATTGACTTGCCGACCTGTCAGGTTATTTATAAAACCACCCCCTTTTTCGTCGCCCGAATCTTGATCAAAGTCGATTGCAGGTTCTGGAGGTTCAATGTATAGCAACCGCGGCTCAATTTTCTCATCTTTTTTTAGCAGAGCTAGTGCCTCATAGAGTTACAACCCCTATCAAGACAAAAAAACACTGTAAACCTTCGCAAAATCCAAAACAAAATATTGCACACATTATTGAAATATACTACATATCGGCCTAGAGGTGCCATACGGCACCCGCAAATTTTGAAGTGCGATAATACAAACACGCAAACAAAACTAAATTATATTGCAATATTATCTAGTCACACAAGTATATAGGAATGAAACAAAATGCATTTCAGCCATAAATTTCACGTAATATGTAAATTATTGACACACTTACTTGAGCTTGTAATCTATTTTCTGCAATAATTTCATAACACTGACTTTGTGACGCTCGTACCGGTCTCAGCAAGTCCACAAACAAAAACAATGTACTGAAACTGATAGCTATGTCGCTCTAGCACCGCATAGATAGCCAATCACCGGGCTTCACTCTACGTGAGGCGTTTATGGCGCGTATATATGAACGCCTTGATTTGGGTGCCAAACGGCACCGCTAGGTCATAATGGGTTAATGCAAAAAGCTGATTATTATTCACTATATACTTAGTATAATCTGTAAATTTGCATATGTGGTTTTTTTATGTTAGTAAAATGAATTTTATGTTTATTGGGGTAACGTTAAAACAAATTTTCTCCGTCATCTTTATCGATAAAGCTTTGAAATAAATATATATATTTATGTTATATAACGTCAAGTGCGAGTCGGACTCGCGCACCGAGCGAGGGTTCCGTAAAATTAAGAGTTTGTTGTGTGTGTTCTTGTTTCTTGCCAAATAGCATGATTCTAAAGTACTTAGTGCCTTTCAAATTTTGGTCACTAGCAAAATAAAAAAAATCTCTAATTTCATCTACAGATTTCCGGTTTTTGGGTTTTTAAATTTTTTCCTTTACTTGTGCTATAAGACCTTGCTTCTTGCCAAATTTCATGGCTCTAGGTCAACGGGAAGTATCCTATAGGTTTGATTAGTTACATAGATTCCCTAAGAAATTTCAAAATAATTGGGCATTAACGTCTGTAACTTTTGATTGCGCTGACTATACCTACTTATCGCGGCTCCAAGAGATTACGTACGAACCTGAGTATATGGTGTGAATTTCAACTCGGTTCCTCCACTCGTTTCTGAGAAAAGAGGGTTGACAGACGGACAAAAAGTGATCCAAAGGGTTTCTTTTTTCCATTTGAGATACGAAACCCTAAAAATTACAAAAAAATAATGCGATATTTAATAATCGTTTTGGACATGTCTGACCAGTCTGACCTATGTCGGCCGTTCGTTTCAATACTTTGTCTTTTTTTATCGTGATTTAAAGGTATAAAGAATATTTATAGGCTCCGTGTACAAGCGTGATAAAGCTATTTAGTATAAATACTCGTTGGACCGTTCTTTAAAACAATAGAGTGACATGAACAATATTCATCGGAATAAAGTTAGTTTACCTGTATGATTTTTCTTGCACAACGCTCGTAATTTCACTGTACCATAAAAGCGTAGCTTATTTTACAAAACCTTGGGATTGTGCATCCTAGCTCTGCACTCTTTACATGCATGAACCCAACGGAGAAAGACAGCTTAGCCGTCGCTCACCACAGTCACCACACCACACCCTGTAATCATTATTGGATTGTTTAGCGAAACTATTTTCATAAATTTGTCGTACGAAAATTGCTACAGCGGTAAACTCTTATGGGGGGTTTACACGGGTCGATTTTGTTCGCTGTTTTGTTTGGCAGCGCGCGGGCTTCACTTTTGATCTGCTACTTGTTAATAAAATGATCTTTGTGCTGGCTGTGGCTGAGCTAGTTTATAACTCATACAGTATTCCTTCTCGCTGTTTTATTATTTGCTTAATTTTAATCTCCTTGTGATCCGGATGGGGTTGTTACTGTACAGCCCATGTTCTATGTAGTAGTCTGTGTAAAGCCGATTATTGTGAACAGCGCAGCGCAGCGAACCCCGAACCCCGACCGAAACCCCGACCGATTCACCCGAAACGTGTACCGCCTAGCGCCTAGCCCAGGGACGAGAGAAATGCCTGGCCTGCTAGAGATCCTGAATAACTTATTGTGACAAGGTACTCTGCGCTGTGCACACTTCTGCTGATCGAGGTTACTATCAGGTTGACATGATTCAGCGTGAATATGAGCTGCATCTGCATGTATATCGAGCTTGAATGCAATAAAAAAACCATGCTGATTGACGTCACGATCAGTATCAAACAGTTGCGCACACACCACTGTGCGGTGAAGGTACATTACATGAAGGTACCTTCACCGCACAGTGTGTGCCTATGTACCTAATACAATCTGTAAATGAAATGAAGGGCGGTCATGGTCACGCACGTCTTGAACTCCGGACATCTCAAAAAATAAAATTCTCACGTTTCCGCTTCACAAGAGTTCATCGATAAGAAATTTAGCCTATCATATTTATTATTTATTTAACCCATTAGCTGTCGCTGTACCTGATTGGGTACACCTGATTGTTATTTTTTTACTAGAAAACAGTTAGTTCCCGCAGACCTGTTTTGTTTTATAATAAAATAGAGCAACAACCGCCATTTAAAAATTAAAAAAAATTAAGGCGGAACGTTTTTTTTTATCCAGTTTTTGTTATCAGAAGTTTGAGTACGAAAGGGGTGCAAAGGTGAGTGCATTGTCAACTAAATATATATTTCTGATCGAAAGTAAATAACATATTTAGTAACAAAATCGTTAGACTAAATCTGTATGGTGATCTTGTATCATAAATAAAATTACTAATACGTGTTTTGGCTGAATCATTACATTATAAATTATGCTGTACCCAAACAGGTACAGTGGTCATATCCCTATATAAAATGTCCATGTTTTTTCAGACTTCTAAAATTATGAGCAGAAATCGTTTCAGTATTCCAAACAACTACAAATGACTTCAAGATGCCCTATAGATGTTCTTATGCAGGTTATTGATGATGATGCCGAGTATGACTTAGCCATCATACCTCCTGATCCTACCGTCCTACCATAACATCATCTTTTTCCCCCGTAGTCAGGGACGATGAAGCTGGTGATAAGGTTATTACTGCTAGACCTATGCCTACCAAGATGTTCCAGTTAGTGTTGACTGTGTTGAGGTATATATAAACTACAAAAGTGACAATGCTAGCAGTGAGGATGAGCCATTAGTTGCAAAGCGCGTTCGCCTTCCACCGCAACAGCAAACTCCGGTGTGGCGTAAATATTCTTCGACGTACAGCTCAAATTCCCAAGGCATTACTGAACTACAAGACAAGCCCCACTGCTGAGCCGTTGGGGTCCAGGGCCGTGAAATAATTTCTCAACAAGCTTCGAACAAACCCAGCAAATCATCATGAATTCGTCGACCTTGTAAATTTTTTACCTACTTCGACAATTTGGTGGATCTGCAATAACTGGGATACCGTGCTACTCGAACAACGTGGGAAAAAAGAACCTAGTAGTGCACCTTGATATCTACGAAAGAGATGAAAAAAGAAACTCGTGCCGCATTCGACCACAGGTTCGATAAAAATAACGAAATGTTACTAGTCATGTGGAGAGATAACAAGTATGCACCATGATGGTTACGAATTTTCAGAATCAGAATTCGTGAGTGGTAAAACGATGGTTTACAATAAAATGGGGAGGACTTATGTTGATATTCCATATCTATTCCAGACTTTGAATAAAAGTATGGGAGGGGTTGAGGAGCTTGACCAGTCGATATCGCTCTATGGAATTGCAATTCAGAAAAAGAACTGGTGGTGGGTTCTTTTCTCTTACATGGTAGACATGACTATTGCAAATGCTTGGCTTTTACAAGTTCTAAGCAGAAAAATCAAAAGGGACCAATTGATGCTCGTAGCATCGCTAGGTTCTATCTACGTCAAGAAATCCAGAAGAAGGCAAGATCTTCATTCCTGGTGCCAGGTTCGCCTCAAGATGGGTCAGAACACTATCCAAAAAACCTGGAGAAACACTGCGATAGATTATCTACCATGCTGGAATGCGCTGGCAGTGTAAAAAATGACTTAAAACAATTCACATTGACAAGCCGTGCTTTGAAAAATTTCACCTATATGTGGCCGTTGTACCCAAATGAGTACACCCCCTTCACCTCCTGAAAATTTGTAATATAATTTTTTTTCTGTAAGAATTGTTTTATTTATGCCTTTTATGCTATAGTATTAAAGTTTTTGTGGTAAAATTACTTCTGGATTTCGTTTGGCCACTAATGGGTTAAAGTACTTTGATATTATTAGATTATATTTAAACGTGATATTTCCATTACCCACTGCTCACGTAATGTGCATGTAGGTATGACTTTTTGTAAAATTCGGCCTTAAAAGTGCTTACATTGTTTTTTAATATATGATTTGCAAACGCATCAAATTGTATCTCTTATGGCGGCGCGGCGCGGGCGTGGTGACTCAACCCTAAATGTTCATATGTTGGTATGTCACATGAAACGTGCTCTTGTGGTAAACAGTTTGCGCGGCGGCGGCGGCGGCATGAGATGAAAATGAGGGCTGACGGGGCGGCGCGCCGCCCCGTTTCATTTTCATTCAGTGGTCTTCGACATTCGACTTTGCTACGTCAAATGCGGATAAGAAACGAACTAAAGTTCTTTTTTCTGGTTTCAGCGTTGGGAAAAACATTTCTCAAGTCATGTGATGTTGTTTCGAGAGCCTTGTAGGCTTCTCGAAGCTGTTCGTTGGCCTGATGGCTACGCTGCGTCAGCCCTCGCTCGGTATCTCGGAGTCGTTCACCTCACGTCGTCTAACGTAATGTCACGGCGTTACATAAAATGTGATATGATAATGTTGCTGATTGCCCTGCGCCGGTAAATGGACGTCTCTGTGATTAATGTACCACGTCGGAGGAGAAATTGCATATAAATGGTACCTATGTAGGTATACTATAGGTAGGTAAGGTTCCTGTTTAACGAACTCGGTTCTTTTATAAAGTCTCTCTCCATGCGACTTCTGTCTATTGTTTTATCAAGATATATTAACTATTGGTTAAATTTTATGCCATTTTATAATTTATTACTGCAGTCGAGTCACACACACGAAAACCTACACACACATCATTCAATATTTTAATTGTTAATGGAACAGATATCAAATCTGTTCTATTACTTAATTGAATTAATGGAACATTTTACTAAAAAACTTTCGTAGTTTGACGAATTCATTCTTCCAACACAAATAACGAAGTAGAAGTAAACGGGTTAAAAAGTTCGTTGTTAACCCGTTTACTTCCGTAATAGAACATTATTATTAATTTCTAGTATTGGAATTCACCGGAAACGCATTCAATGGAAAATGAGTCATGTTTCAGCTCGAAATTAAAGCCTGAAAAATTATCAAATGTAATACTTAATATAATAACTACCTAGTCAGTATAATATATCTTTTTTAGGGTTACCTATACATTTCGTTTGCCATTACAGCTTCAAAGAAATAAATGAAAATGAAAATTTTCAGTACAAATTGTGATGTTTATATATTTATAGATTTATTTCATAAAAAAGTACTTACAGCTATTTTTACAGGGGCACCCAATGCAATATTGTACCTACCTTCTTAGTCTAAAAATTAAACAATCTTATAACACACATTAATTTACAACTCTTACTACACACAGTACACACACAAAGTCAATTAATTTTGTTATGTTAAAAGTTAAAAGAAATGGGTAGGTAGGTAAATATCAAATGAAAGTTATCGGTTTGTATTATACTTTTCAAAACAGTTGTTTGAATTGCTGATAATTACGTTTCATTACTTTTTAAAATATTTGGAAAAAAATCTAAAAATGATCACTCTCTAATCTCTAAGTGTGCATCTGAATGTACCTTCTATTGTTTGGTATTAATTAAATAGCAAAGTCTCTAACCGGTATCTATATACTTACTATACTTAGTACAAAATTGTATAATTGGCAAATGTTCGAAACCCTCGGCGCGCGAGTTACACTCGCACTTGACGGATCTTGTTTTGCTTTGCATTTGAAGCTGTTCCTAGAGAAGCATTACCTTAAGGAATTTTCAAAAATCCATCTTCCAGTTTGTGATACCTATCATAAGCTTTTTTTAATGCCTCTGTAATAGTTTTATTTTATTTAGTTTAGACAGAGATACGAAGTTGTCCTTGGTGGCCACCAAAATCTATTTTCGTATTTCTCGTATAGGAATTTAGAATACCTATGTACAATTCATTGTATATTGGGTATTGATTAGTAAAAAAAATTATAAACTGGGTCTATGGAGGAAAATATCTAAACTGTGTGCGCCAGGCATTTTTATTCTTTCCATCCAAGAAATATTCTTATTATTAGTGTTACTCGCATTACTGGTAACGGTGAGTAAGTAAAACAGCACGTGTTAGATCTCTATGTAGAGCAAAGTATGAAGGTGTGTTCAGGGCTGCTTGTTGCTAAAGCACGTAGTAAGTAGTCAAGCACGAGATCAAAAACAGCACGTGTTAGATCTCTATGTAGAGCAAAGTATGAAGGTGTGTTCAGGGCTGCTTGTTGCTAAAGCACGTAGTAAGTAGTCAAGCACGAGATCAAAAACAGCACGTGTTAGATCTCTATGTAGAGCAAAGTATGAAGGTGTGTTCAGGGCTGCTTGTTGCTAAAGCACGTAGTAAGTAGTCAAGCACGAGATCAAAAACAGCACGTGTTAGATCTCTATGTAGAGCAAAGTATGAAGGTGTGTTCAGGGCTGCTTGTTGCTAAAGCACGTAGTAAGTAGTCAAGCACGAGATCAAAAACAGCACGTGTTAGATCTCTATGTAGAGCAAAGTATGAAGGTGTGTTCAGGGCTGCTTGTTGCTAAAGCACGTAGTAAGTAGTCAAGCACGAGATCAAAAACAGACAGAAAACCTCAGTCGTATGAAGACCAGCTTGTATGTAGGTACGCGTAGTTGCAATGTAAGTAGAATGGCTTGTACGTTTTGTATGTATAATAGAATCCTTGCGGTAAGATCGCGGTCTGGATGGCGCGTCGGTCGTCTCGAATGGCCAGTACCTAGACACCTAGGCAACATAACATAAGGTGGTGTAGAGGGGACTATTATGGCAGGGGGATTATTATGGCACATGGTCACATTTTTCGTTCTGTAGCTTTTACTCAAGACAAGAGGGACCTCAATGTTCTGATCGATAGACATCAGTCAGTCGTCATTTTAAGTGCGTGTGTAAACAAACATACAGGGTCGTTGAGTTTCAGTCGGGGAACAGAACATTTCAAAGTTTATATATTTTGTTTCCGTCGATCCATCCCAATTGGTATACAATAGGTTAAAATTTATTGTGCTAGAGCAACATATATTTTAAGCAAATGAATTTGTGTGTTGTATAATTATGCCTTAAATTTTTAAATACCCGGGTGAGATCCTAGTTCTGGTCATGCGGTGTTCGAGGAGTGGATGCCATGAGTCTGGTCAACAGTGAGACCCAGGTATTTAGAGCACTAAACTCTACTCCTTTGATCAGCAGGAGCACAAATTATTGCCCATACCACACTCATGGATCTTGCTTTCAGAAGTAGATTATGTACTTTATATTTATTATTATTATTTATTTTATAGTAATACATATACAGTTTGTTTATTCAACATTGAGGGACAGTAGGTTCAGGTTAAGCCAAAATGATATCGAGACCCTTCTCAGGCCTTATCTTACAGGCTAGGACCTAGAACACTACCTTGTGGGACTCCGTAGTCAATAACTCGATCTCCATAGTTAATAGCTAGACCGATTTGATTGCCATCAGAAAAAGTATATATATATATATATATATAGTAAGTATTTACTATAAAATGTTCGATATTTTCGGTAGAGTATTTAACTCCCTTCCCTCCCCTCCCCCTAAATGAATTTGTGTCTACGGCGGCCCTGCTCGGGTTCAGGTGTTTTCAGTAAAGACAAAGCAACGTTTTTCGTCCTCAATGGAGGCCAACCTTCTGGCACAACAAAGCGACCGCAAACAAAGTGCATCAATGGAGTTTCCGCCGTGGGAAACATATTGTCCCAGGCCAGCCCGCCGCCCGCTTATCGAGAAAAATAACAACGGCCCAGAATCAACACGGGCTTTGTTAATGTCAGACCGGTACATTCATCTGGTATATAATGTAACGGACGGACGACGTAAAGTTATCAGACATTTTGTTGCGTTTTCCCATAATGTATACCTATCTTGATAGATGGAGTGCACTTTACTTCATAGCTATAGGCGCCAAATGATTGCTTAGAGTAAGTACAAGGTGCACCACGCCACAGTGCAGCCCACGCTCAAAACACTTCCTTTCATCTGTTCAGAGTGTTCTGGTCGTTTTCTATGTATTATAAAAATATGTATCAATGTATTGTATTATATTATGTATATCAGTTATCTAGTACCCATAACACAAGCTCTGCTTAGCTTGGGGCTAGATAATGCTGTGTGAATTGTCCAGCATTATTTATTTATTTATCTTAGTTCGCAGTTTATAAATTACAAAATTGTTTTACATATTTATATTTTCTTTACGATTCGTAAAATGTGACCTTGAAATAGTTACACTCAGTGCCGTGAGCGTGTCTCAAACGATTAGGTTTTCTAATCATCAAATTGTAACTTTCCTGATAAGTGATTACCAATTTAGGTAAGGCTGTTTAGTTTAGTTCGCCCCAGGACAATAAGCGGCGGCGGCGGCGGCGGCGGCGGCGGCGGCGGCGGCGGCGGCGGCGACTCGTTTTGGTATATTTGTAGGTCGTTATCTGTTTACATATGAGCACAGTTTATTAGTTCGTTTCATTATATGTCTGTTCAACAACAACGGGACCGTAGGTCGAGCGAGAGGCAAGCTAGTTTTAATGTTATCGTCGAATAGTCTTTAGACCTTTAGTGCGCGTTGATTGTGTTTAGTTTATGGATTAAAGAAAAATTTAATAAATATTGAATAAAAAGTTCTCCCTCAGGACCTCTTTGATTTTATCCGAATCTGATGTGCTCCATCACAGTTTTATGGTTCTGCCATCTGATAACTTTACTATGTAGGAGGTACCTATTTGTAATAATATTATAAACAGGAAATATTTGTTTGTTTGAATTGAATAGGCTCCGAAACTACTGGACCTATTTGAGAAATTTTTTCACCATTAGAATTTAGAATCCTACATTATCCCTGATGAACATTGGCTATTTAGAATCAACCCGTGCGAAGCCGGGGCGGACCGCTATTTTATTATAATGTGGTACAATCCTACCTTACACGTATGCATATTAACTTAGTGGCGGCGCGGGCGGCGGGGCGGGGCGGACTTTAGACTCGTGTACTGGCTGACCTCAGGGAATACGATGCTTAGCATCGTATTGACTGTAGTTGCATGTATTACTAATAGTAATACATGCAACTACAGTCAGCGACAACTGCCTGGTGGAATGCCGCTGTGTGTGTCAGTGCGATGCTTAGCATCGTATTGACTGTAGTTGCATGTATTACTAATAGTAATACATGCAACTACAGTCAGCGACAACTGCCTGGTGGAATGCCGCTGTGTGTGTCAGTGCGATGCTTAGCATCGTATTGACTGTAGTTGCATGTATTACTAATAGTAATACATGCAACTACAGTCAGCGACAGCTGCCTGGTGCATAGATTTAAATCGTTAGATAGGCCCCGATACCAAAAACTGTGGCTTTGTTTTTGAATGTGTGCGTTAACAAAATGCCGACGCACGCACACTAATGAGTAGTCAAAAAAATCGTGTTTCTACCATTGTACTTATCTGTTGCTATTACCATTTCGTGTGCAATTGTATTGCACTCACTTTTCTGAAAAAAGTATGCACTTAGATGCCCTGAAATCGAAAATGTTTGAATGTGTGCGTCAACATGGCGTCCAAAAACTGTGCAATTTGTGTAGAAGGTACGGTCCGGTAAGTAGTTAGAAATAGTGTTTTTGCCAATAAAACTAATTATTATTATTACCATTTCGTTTACAATTGTATTGCACTGACTTCTGTGAAAACATAAAGGTCTTATTCATATCCTGAAATCGAAAACGCGTCTGTCTAAAACGTGTGCAATCTACACACAACAAGTGTACTGAGAAAATAGTGTCATCTCTTTTTCTCCCACATTAGTTGCAAACACTACTTTCTCTTTCGTGCACTCGCCGTTTAAATTTGTTATTTTAGACAGTGCGGAAAGAAAATTAAAGTTTTTAAATCAAATCGCAATACTTACGAGTGAAATGTTACACCTCTGGCTTTATTTGTGTTTCTAGAATTGTTGTTGCACTTTAGAAAGGCACACGATGGCATTTTGTGACACTAAACTGCTCGCAAACGTCCTTTACAACACGTCCGGCTAACACTGTGTTTGGATGTGCACTGATTCCAGGTGAGTGAGCCTCACTCTCTTCGACCGTGGAACAACACGGCGCGGTCTCACTGCGGTAAGGGCCTATCTAACGATTTAAATCTATGGCCTGGTGGAATGCCGCTGTGTGTGTCAGTGCGATGCTTAGCATCGTATTGACTGTAGTTGCATGTATTACTAAAAGTAATACATGCAACTACAGTCAGCGACAACTGCCTGGTGGAATGCCGCTGTGTGTGTCAGTGCGATGCTTCTCTTTTCCTTGAAAGAAGTGGGGCGACATTTTGAACAGTTGAAATTTCTAGCATTTTGTGGTCGTCGACTGTAAATTCCCTACTATGCATGAACTCGCACCCTGCCGAGAATTACGTCAAAAACGTATAAATCGACAAACAATGGGACGTAACAAAATTGGTGACGCGTCGTAAAACACGACTCAACTACATTCTGATACGTAGCCTGAAGCTGAACCGAAGGTTACATTCAACTGTACTATCATTTAACACGAACATATAAACGAGAAAATTATATACAGAACTGCTTAACAAGCATCGGTACAGGTACTAGAAAATTTCAATGAAATTTCCCAGTACCTGTACCGATGCTTATCTTTGTTAATAAATTCTATTAAGAATCGAAATATCCTACCGTAACCAAGTAAAACCAAAACCCACTAAACAAGACACATCCAGACCAAAACATTGAAAAAAAATCTTACAAGCGACCGACCGTGCGATATCCTACAAAAAATAAGAAGCCCCGTGCCAAACGAAACAATCGAGTAACGTGGACCTGTTTACATATGACAGACACGGGAAAACATATCGGTAGTCGAACGAAAGTACAAAAAGGTGGGTGTTGTGTTGCAGGACAGGCTGTAAACAACGTCACGTGAGCTGAAGCTGTGACGAGACTCCAACAACGTACCTGGCTACTCCTGTAGATACCTATACTACGTCTCATACTCTGACCACATCCTGTTGTGACCAATCCTTTGATTGGATATAGTCGATTGTGTTTGGACGTTCCTGAATTTCAAATGGACCCAGTATCTAATGATAACTTCTATTGGTATTACGTCTATGGTGTACCTTCTCTACCGACCAGTTTCAGATATTAGAGCCAATGTTGTGGTCCATTGTTAAGTTTCTTCGACTCATTCTGAATCTGGAGCAATAAACGAGGACAAACTTGAACTTGAACACAGTAAACATAACATGGGCTATAGATACTCGTAGATTCTACATGTTCAAAAGTTTTCAACAAAGCCGCACTGGCAAAGTGCCTCCGATTTACGCCAAACACGGATCGCTAAATGCTTTCAAGACTGATTAATTACTTGTTTCTTATCTACATTTAGATCGTGGCCAAAATAATAAAACACATTTTTTTTCTAAAGTAAAGTTTATTCGTAAAAAGACACTGAATAACATATTGGGATGATTACTTAGTAAGTTGTATAATATCTAGGTGTAGATCTAGGTATTGTTACTCGTGGTCGAGTGACTGTCTTCCGTACTAGTTGAGTACTGCATTACGGCAAGAAGTCTTGCTCTCCCCCAAATGGTAGGCGTTACAATTTGTAGTAGGTACACAACTTATTAGTGCTATAAATTATTTACAGAAAGAAAGAAACATAGTATTGCATAGTATTACATAGTATTGTTAGAAAAATTAAAGTAATTAAAAATACAAGAACTCCTTATAAGTTAATAAGTTATGGCTATCGGTAATACATAGGTGTACACTAATAATAATTATTATAAATTTCAAGTACTGCTCTGTCTGTCCGCTAGTTCACACATAAACTGATCCTAATGAAATTTGGCAGAGAGGTAGGTACCTACCAAGGTAAATGGTTTCCCGGGGACAGACACAGGCTACTTCGAGAAGCGCGTGCGCAGCCGCGAGCCGTCACTTGTGGCTAGAAAGAAATACATAATTCGTTCAACAAAATGTGTTGAATATCTTGATAACAGATTAATAAGTATAGAAATATGCCTAGAGGCTTAGCCTAGAGGCATTCATTTAATCAACACAAACAGATGAAGTACTAAGGTTGCTATTAATAACCTATCCACTCCTACGCCCAGTCCGTCGCCAGTGGACAATGACAAAAATTGCGGGTACTGGGAGATAGTGGTTGTGTTGTGTTAGATCGTTGTTGGCATTGTGTTTGGCATGTGCAATTTGAGTATGTTACCTACTCTACTCACTACTATTACCTACTATTTTATATCCTGTTGCAGACTCCAGTCTCAGTAGGTAACATACCAGTTCCGAACTACCTTTTACATTAAAATATACCTAAATATGTATCATTATTTTGGCCACGATGTAAATCAAAACTTATAGAGCAAATCAAAAAAGCTTATAGAGCAAATCCGACAAACCTTCTGATGTATATAATCGCAGAAAACATCTAAATAATAGTCATAAGTGCGTCAGAGGCAGTTAAGACATTCCATTTTATATGTCTCATATAAATGAGACGACGGATTATTGGAGGACACAGTCTTGTTCATATAATGGGGACAGCCACAGCGAGTTTACCCACACTTGAACACTGCACGACTCACCAAGTTTCGGATATTTTACTATAGAAATAGTATATTTGTTCCATTCAAACAGAATCAATAACATTCAAATTTTATAAGTTATTTATGTCATATCTAAATTGCAGTTTTCACACATACACGCTTTATATCTACACGTTACTATAAAAGTTTAAAAAAAGCCATCCATTATTATTTATCACAATAACGTGAACGGTTTCTGCTCCAAAACTTCAACTTTGCAGTAACGGGCTCGCCAAAGTCGCCAATTTTCGAAACAGCAACCGTTCACTACACTACCAACTACTACGCTTTATTTATTGTGACCGAAGGCAATCAAACACTTTCTGTCCATTGACGCGGAGCGCGAGGAAGTAATGCGGAGCGGAGTTGCGGACTGTGAATGACCATTATAAAAATATTTAAAAAAGCGGTTTGTATGATTTTTTTTAACTGGTTAGCAAATCTCTGACCACAGAAGCGGAGCGGAGATTCCATGCAATTTTACTGGTTAAATTATCACAGCTCCTCTCCTGTCCGCTTCAGTAGACACTAGACAGACAGTCAACCTAAAATAGGGTTTTAGAGCAAAAAGTTATAGCATAGCACTGACGGACAGAGCATGCATCAGTCGCACATTGCACTAGCCCGTGACAATACGGCATACCTTGCACGTTCAGTCTGTTGTACTGTACAGTAATCTGTGGCGCATTGCATTGCTGTCTGCCAGTCACCAGTCACCAGCGCCGTCCGCTTTCATCTGCCGGACCTATCTTTGGAGCGAATGCTGCGCGGTTCGATGCGATGAGACAATCCACATAGCGTCTCATGGCTAGAAATACCTGCCTGATCTATGTTCCCGGTTAGACGGATTCAAGCGGTGCTCGACGCTTGCGCTGAGGGACGACTCAACAGTACTTGGAGTTGTCTATTTCAGTTGGACCTGTTTCAATGTTTTTGCACACGCGCCTGTAATCCGTTGAGAAGGTAATCATGTACTTACCTTTAATATAATGCCAGTATAATATATATAATGAATTTGTCATGATTAAGCATCCAGCTAACTCGGTTTTACTAAATATTTATCATTCACACAATTATTTATAGTCGTTTTAGGTACCTGATGTGTTGAAAAATGAGAATAACGACAAAATTTATAAAACAATTAAAGCTTTTTTAATCACAAAAGCATACTACACAGTTGACGAAGATGAAACGAAAATAAGAAAAATACAAACTACTAATATATCTAACTTAGTTACAATGACGTCCTCCTCTCTCTACATAATTTATATTATGTGTGCCCAGCAGGGTCTGTCTATTCTATAGTGAAACTAAATACCTACGTAGATTTTAAGCACCTCTGTACACATATAGATAGAATGCAATAAATGATTGAGTATTGAGTACTATAAACTGTTTAGGATTCCATAATGAATGTTTCATGTAATAGTTAAGGCAAAAATGGCAATTGTTTTCGGTGATAAATGTAAATATAGAGATTTTGAATTCATGTACAGAAATCGTTTAATTGTGCACTGTTTTAAAGGTGCGATAAATTAAGTATGCACCGTTGCGTACAGTTATGAAGCTGTTCATAATTTTTGAAACGTTACCTTTCTGCGTAAGTCAAGATATGTATACCGATTTTGATACCGTTTCTCCAAACATCCTAAGAAAACTTGAATGTCTTGGCGTCAGGGGCGTTGCTCTCAAATGGTTTGCAAGCTACCTTTCGGACAGAGGGCAGTGCGTATCTGTTGCTGGTGAAACAAGTGAAGTATTAAAAACTGATTTCAGGGTGCTACAGGGTAGTATTTTGGGCCCAACCCTGTTCACACTATACATCAATGATCTGATCGCTCTCTTCAATAACTCGGACATTACTCAACACATGGGAGGAAGCCTCTCGCCGAGCGGAAGAGGGTCTTACTCGTATCTCAGCATAGCTACGCGCCAACCTTCTTACTCTAAACTCTAGCAAGACTAAATTTCTGTGTTTTCACAAAACGAAGACGTCCGCCCGCTCCCTCTGACTTGCTTGACCTCTCTGCAAATCCATAAATGTGACCGTATGTACTCTTGTTCTAGTGGATGCTCTTGTACCTCTATTGAACGCGCAGGCTGTATCCGCTACTTAGGTGTTGTATTAGATGAGAAGTTAACTTTCAAGGCTCACATAAATGCACTATCGGGTAGAGTCAGAAAAATGGTGCACGTAATGAAGCTCCTCCGAGATGGTTCTGACTTGGATACCCTGAAGCTTGTGTATACTGCGTTGTGCGAGTCAATTTTAGGCTACGGCATAACTGTCTGGGGGGGATCCGCAAACTCACACTCACATGATCGTTGTCGAAAGAGCGCAACGTTCAGTTCTCAAAGTTATGTGTCGCCTTCCTTTCCGATTTCCCACTGACTCTATATATGACCTTACTCAAACTCTGAGTGTTCGTCAGCTCTACATTCAATGTGTGATATCGGCTTATCACAAAACCTTTCGTTCCCTGACAAGTACCGATCTATCAAGTGTAAGCCGACGTATAAAGGTTAAAGTTCCTACTGTAAAAACCAAATTTGCTTTTGCGGTTTAATTTTTTTTCCTTCCCTTTCATTTAGCGATAAATGAAAGGGTATTAAACACAACGCGCCAACAAGCACTGTGAGCTATCGTGCTTGCTCTACGGAGTGAAAGAGAAGATACGAAGGTGGCTGCTCACCCTTGACTATGATGCGACGGAAAGCCTACTGGCAATCATTAGTTGAACATTTCCTTTCCACTAATATTTTATATCTATCCCTGGCAATCTCTAGTTGAAAATTTCCTCTCTACTTATATTTTATATATGTTTTTTATTGAAGCTTGTTTTTAGTCTTCTCCTGTCCATCACCTTCGTATCTTAAACTCCATTGCTAACTTTTCTCTCACGCTACGTTTCAATATTCCTACTCTCTCAGACACTATATTTGTAGCATCCTACAGAAACGATGAATAAGTAACAGCCAGTATCAGTCAGTATCAGAGTGAACAAATTAAATAAATTTATTGTAGAAGACTACACAATACTTATATTTTATAAACATGTAACGTTATCTTATTTTTGCTTTAACTTATTTACAACAATTATTTTTATTATTATCTTTGTACTTTAGTTTACATTTTTTAATTTCCTAGATCATTTGTTAGTGCACTACCTTTTTCTGTTTTATGATGGCAAACTAACTATGCACTCGATACCCCGCGAAACAGACCTAGCCTAATGCGGAGGTCATTGTTAATCTTTAATTATTAAGTACCTACCTAAGTTATTACCACTGAAGTATATTAAATTAAATTAAGTAACTCTTTGTTCATAAAGGTGTATTTATAAGCTTTTGGAAATAAACTTATTGTATTGTATTATTGTATAAGGTACGTTAAGTTGTTACGTATGAGGTAAACACGATATATGGGCGAAGGAAGCGCATACCTAGTCCTTTAGAAATACCCAGTAAACGTCGCGACGTAGTATTCCATAATACCTGGCGGCACGCCTGGCATTCAGCTCGAGCCTGCTATCGACGTCGTCCGCAGAACGTGATGTACCTACTCGTGTCACGCCGCGCCGGCACTCCCAATCCCAAGCCGCTCTGCATATTTGCAAGTGAGATCCCTGAGAGCTGACATGACACCCTGCCGTTCCAATTTTAACATGAACGCAATTATTTTGCATCTCATCTTAGCCTCAGCTGCAATGCTTCCCTGAAGTTCACGAGTGTTTCCTCTTATATACCGGACAAGCAAACCTTGTCCTGCGGTCGCTGAAACAGCCACGCGCGTTCAGCGCCGGAGATCATTGTCATAGAGTTGAGATTATGCATGAGTTGTTGTGTTGTGTGCTTGGCGCGTGCATACACGTGCATCGCGTACATCGCAGGAGTGATGATGGACCGACGTGGCGGCGCTTGGAGCCGTGCCAGCGGGCATCGCGACCGGAGCGCCGCGCCGCCCGGCCCGCCCAGGGCTACCAATTTCGTTAAAGTATTGAAAACAGATTATGTAGCCTTACTCCTGTAACCCCCAGCGTTTTTCCTTTGCTCGTAAATGTAAACGAAACTGATGTTTTTCATATACACGAAATGATATTACTTAGGTACCTAAATTGTATGCGAGAGCATGCCTCCTCGAATATCGTGAAGCGTCAGGAGCGCTCCCCGAGGGTCGTCAGCGGATGTTTGCAATTTATCACAGCATCATTCCGCAAATGAACGTCACGATTCTAATTCAAGTCTCGCCTCCGCTGGCCCCTCGCTGGTCGTTCATCAAAACTCAGATGACGCTGCTGCGCCGCTGTCGCTGACGCGGCGACGTCACTCTACCACGCTTGTAGTTTTAATAAAGCAGGTAATTTGTAATGTTTGCACGCGGTGGGCGGAGCCGTATCGGCTTAATAGGCATCCCCGTGACGCGGCCGCGCTGACGCAAGAACATACCGCCAGATAAGAATAGATTCGCTCTTGACATTGAATCGGTGCGTGCCTCTCGCTGGGGTTGATCAATCGCCCGGTACCGTTCTTTGGAGGTCAATGTCGCGACCTTCGCCGGATCCTACTCGTGCCTTCGCCCTGCCGAGCCCGGACCGAGACCGAGCGAAGATTTGTGAGTAAGATTCCATTAACACCCTACGAAAATGCAAAGTAGATGTTTGACAACCTGGCGTAATGTGAGAGGAAAGCAAAGTGTCCTGTTGAGTTGTGCTGTGTAAGTGTCGTCATTAATAACCCGTCCGCAGTCTCGTCTAATTAACTCGTGCGAAAATTAGCAGCTACATCTTGCTGCACTCCATTCAAATCACTATTAGAACCTGTTTCGTTTTGCTTCACAATTGATCGTCTATCTATGCCAAGCGCTTGCTATTTCGACTTTGCTTTACGCTCAGACGCGAAAACCCAGTCACGTAATTAGCACTTTAATAGTTTGATTTGTGTCCCAATTGTGTTCGCATCGTCTCGCTAATAAATATTAGTTGAGATACTGGTACTAGGTGTCGGAATCGTCACCCACGTGCTAACTTTCCGACTGGGTTCGCCAGAGCATCATGACAAAACACGTGGATTTTTCCCCGAGAAGCCTGATTATCTAATCAGTAAAATACACCGTCTAAGTAGTTTATACGCTGTTCACATAAGCGCCTTGAGCCCTTCATCTACCTTTAATTGTCGTGTGTTCCGGCCGTTGTTGGGGAGGTTGTTCGTCGTAATGATGTTCTGGGTCGATTCACTGAATGGGCTGGGTGTATGGGTTGTATCGGGGTGGCGCGGCGGCGTCTCTGTCCCGGCTCGGTCCGCGGCCGCTGCCTTTTCATACGACCCGGCTTCCGGGTAGCCGGTGCCGGGTAGTCGGCGGTCTAGCTTAGAGCATGTATGATAGCTTTCACACGTACCGGCGTTATTTGCATACAATTCGTCGCTAGGTACCCGGCACCGGCTACACGGCGAGCGGGACGTGTGAATAGGCACCAACCAACCAACGTGCCGGACGCACGTCACTAGCCCACCTACACCCAGTGCTCTACCTACTCTACCAGCTATAGATCTTGGAGTATCGACACTCCCACTGCATTTATCACGGCGCTTCCTTTTCTACTGCAATTTTCAACATGTACGAGGGCCGTTTCCATTTCCTATGGAGCGTTTGTTAATGTTGCTACTTTTGGTAGTTACAATACAATACAAAACTCTTTATTGTACCTAGGTAGGCACCACAAAAAAAAACAAGAAACAGACATTAACCTTAAACATTAAAGTACAATGACGGCCTTATCGCTTAGAAGCGTATTCAGAGTATCTTCTTGTCATGACCGTTAGTATACCTTTGTTCATCATTATTAGGGTTTCCTTTTCGGGTGTGAAACCCTTATGATCTCGCTCTTGAATATTTCAGCAATAAGGTGAAATTTTTCAGAAGGTGTGATAGCCATTTCAATGAAACATTACCCCCTTGCCCCTGAATTCAAAATATTTTTGAATTACCTCCTATTCTCCGAAAGTCTCCAAACATAAACGGATATTGCGAATTTGGAATGACGGCCTGCTGATTCCGAGAAGACCGAGAGTAATGAAAATATCTCATAAATATTAAAGTCACGACATCTAACTGGCAGATGGCTATTCTACAATACGGATCAAGTGTTTGCTAAATCCATACAAATAAAAATAGTACTAAGTAACAGTTATTGCTTGCACTGGTATAATATTAATATTTGTCGTAGGATTGCGCAAGTGAATATTGCCAGTGAACTATGTATCCAATTAACGTCCACACCTCTGGATTGTATGTCTAATGGCTATAAGCTTGACAAAACATTTGATTTATGTGTTTCTGTGGTCTAAAATCAATCAGTTCCACAGTGACATCACATGCTATGGTATTCCTTTATTGAAACCGTTTTTATCCTTAAATTCGCACGACAAAGACTTCAAGCTCCTTGATAATAGGAACAGTAATTCTTTGCCTCAAACTATTCAATCCAATAAACAATAGTCGAATGGACGTATACCCCCCCAACCAATTCAATTAGGTTCAATTCTGGGCCACTTCCAGACGAGTGTTGCTTGACCTTCCTTCCCTGTGATGTGAGAGGTAGACGAGGTTTGAATTTGTTGAACCTAAATATTCATTACCAATTTGTCTATCTGAATTAGCACTAGAAAGAAATATATCCTAATTCTCGGCGAAGTGTTTAACTTTTGTGGTGTCATCGTAACGTACACCGTTTAACCTATACCAGTGCCTATACCAGTGCCTATACCGTTAACCTATACCAGTGCCTATACCAGTGCCTATACCGTTAACCTATACCAGTGCCTATACCAGTGCCTATACCGTTAACCTATACCAGTGCCTATACCGTTAACCTATGCCAGTGCCTATACTTGTACAAATAAACGATGTTTTGTATCTTCGAATTGTAATTTTCTATCGTATAATCCCAATACATACGCTGGCTGGAGTGAAATAAAAATGAGATGTGAAACCTTAAGGTGAAATAGCGTTGTTGCTTCATAAAGACTCCGATAATGTGTCCGATATCGTAAAGGCGTGATTCAAACGATGGCGGACCAGTAATAAACGAGACACAGCATTGCCTTACCTAGACACCTCATAAACCTTGCAGAGCACACTGACCATAAATAATGGATAAGATGTTCGGAGAGGCTACAGCGTTTATCCATGTTATTTTGGCTTATTATATATTTTAAAGAGGCACAACAACATCCCTGTTATACATAAATACTGTTGGACATACAACATGAGAACGCACAACATGTTTATGTTCTTTAAACATAACAACGTATTCATCTTGCACTGGTGTCCTTTGAAGATTCATCTTTGAAAGCAGATCCTTCCATATTTTGTGAGTCTGCGATAACAAGTCCTCTTCTAAATTCTTGTCTTACTAATTTCCAGGACATCCTTGGTAACACTTAAATCAAATCAACCACCCCTGACCGACTATTATACTGCCTAGCACTTTCATGGCTGAAAACACAGAGTGGGATCTGCGGGTCCGTGTCGCGAGGGCGCGCTCCTGCGGGTCGCACCGCCCGCGCCGCGCCGACGCTAGCAGTGATCGCGTTATTAGAAATGTCTTGCGAATTTTCAACGCTCACCTCCCACGTACGTAGGTTAGGTACCATCTTAGGTACATACAATGTGACATGTAATAATAACTGTAGAACGGCGCGCCTGGGGCTGCGGCGTGTGCAGGGTGGTCTGGAAGACAGTTCACTAGGACAGCTGGTTCCATGGATACCGTGACACGGTTCCAAACATGAGAGAGCAACGTGGAATTACGTTATAATGTATCGTATGTGTAGAAAAATACAGCATGAATTAGGATGAACTCGAATCGTTCGTAGTTAGAGTTCAGTTTAGTAATCTGCGCTCATGCGAGGCAAGACTGACAGAAACTACGGTGTTGTTTCATAGAAAAGGAAACACATTTACTGGATTTATTAAAATTATGAGTATCATATTGATACGCTCTGCGACCGAATAAATAATAGCTTTACATTCGTGCTGCGTGGATTGTCAAGCATTATTTATTATTCTTCTGCATGTATTCATTTTCTACCTAGAAGAACCGTCCATTCAGTCAAACCATCCCATAATAGAACCGGTCAAGTGCGAGTCGACTCGCACACAGAGGGTTCCGTACCATCGTACATAACTATTTCTAAAAAGGATTCCTAAAAAATCTGATTTAAAAAAAAGAGCTATATGCGACGCGGTCACCCATCCAAGTACTGACCGCGTCGCATGCAACAACGTCGGGAGTCGGGAGCGGTCAGTACTTGGATGGGTCCAAGTACTGACCGCGCCCGACGTTGTTTAACTTCTGTAATGGGTGCTCAACTTGGTATGGACATTGGACCCCTGAGTTATTGAATTTATGTTATTTTATTTGTTGTTATAGTGATATATATAAAATAACGAATTACATATAAAATTTCAACTTCTACCTATTACGGTTCAAAAGATATAGCCTCGACAAAAGTAGAGCAAAAATATAAAAAAAACATTACGTACATTGGATTATGGGAGCCCACTTACATTTTAATATTTATTTTATTTTTAGTACTTGAGAGCTACGAGAGCCGGTGGGTATCTGGCACAGCGCACCAGCATTGCTATACAGCAGAGGGGCAATGTAGCCAGCGACTGATATTGATATGGAACAATTGAGTTAAGTACCTGTAGATTGTTTGAAACAGTCTGCAGTTAGCTCAGTTGTTTCAATTGTAAACTAGTTTTAATTTAATTTTATTATTTTATTGTAACTTTCTTTGTAAATAAACATTTTATACTAATCTTAAATGGTCCTTCTCAAAATATATTTGCGCCGATGTTGTTTTATCAAAGGCAAAAGTTGAAGCATGAAATTGTAAGCAATAAATCTCTTAGATATCTACCACTACACAATAAACCTCTACAAAACATTTCCTCGCCACATTTGTATTTAAATGCCAATGTCACGTTCCAACTTCCAACGTAAATCGCCTTCTTTATTCCATTTACTCCACAATTTACTGAAAACGACCTTCTTCATAATTTTCAGATGTCTTGTCGATGTACTTTTTGCTGCAGTACGCTTTTCAAGAGTTTATTTCCGTTGTTGTCACGACTGCATCATTCTCTATCTGTTGAAACAACGTAGCCGTGCTGCGCCGTAATGTAACACAGGTCGCAGTTTGTACAATGAACATGGGAACTGACCTGCAGCACAGGCCGCCCGAGCCCTCGGTATCGGTAAACAAGCTCAGAAATATTGTTCATTTCCCTCGGAGAAAGCCGATCGTCGCATCATTTACTCCTATAGAAAATTTACCTAGCAGAAATCATTAGTCTTGCCTCAGTTAGTCCGGCCGGTGACGCATGGCGTACAGCTATGTGCGTTCGGAAGGCTGTAAATTGCAAGGGAAAGTCGCGCCCACCCGCCGGCGCCCTTCGCGGAACAACTATCTAGGTACTTACAAACAAAATACAGGATAATATTCTTGAAGCACTGCTAAAAACCGTGTAAAGTTACAGTTTCCCGATAACCAGATGGTAATGTTTGCGGATTTTCACAATGCGTTTTCAATGTTATACCTTAACAAAGAGCTTTTAGGTTGATAAAGCTTGGTTCTTTCTAATATAGATTGTGTTACGGTTACGGATTGTGTTCACCGCTCGTGCCGCTGGATCCCCATCATAACGCTTTATCAATTCTGGTCGATATAGGAATTATGGAATATTTAAAACCAGCTCCAAGGGTTAAATTCTGCTACAACAAAGCGAACAACGAGGCTCTCAACGATGAATTATTAGCAACCGATTGGAATGATTTGTTATCAGGTACCTCATTAGATCAGGCGGTCGAAAGTTTCGATAGATTTTTTTTGTTACAGTGCTTACCCGCACTCTAGAGATGCCCAGAGTGCGGGTAAGAACTGTAACAAAAATCCTTAGAATTTAGCAACGGCAACACCTCTAGTCAAACGAACTAAATGTAACTTTAGTCTTTGAACATTGGAAACTTTAATTGTTTTCTCTGTAGGTGGAGTCACCGGCGCTACAGTCCGTAAGAGGTCCCAAAGATTTTCGACGAGAACCGACAGAGACTTCGTGGCTTAGTTGGTTAGAGCACACCCGAACTAAGGGTGGGACGCGGGTTCGAGTCCCGCCGAAGTCGAAAATTTTTGGGAACTTATTTTATTTCTGAAAGTTTCTATAGCTTATTGAACTCCATTCGAGATAGGCATGTACCAACTAAATGTATAAAACCAACTAGATTTCCGCCCTGGTACTCTTCTTCGCTAAAAAAGGTTTTAAATGAGAAATACAAAATTAATATTACAGGAAATTCAGAAGTTACGGTCGACTCGCGGATAAGTTGACTGTGAACTTCCTTAAAAAGAGAGCTAAAATTCTGGAAGAAAGTTGCTATAATTCTTATATTGCAGCAGTAGAAAGCTCAATCAAAGATAACCCCAAATACTTTTAGTCATTTTTTAAATCACTCTCTAAATCTACTTCTTTGCCGAACTCTATATCTAGTGACTCTATAACTGCTACTTCAGGTACTGAAATCTGTAATCTTTTTGCCGAATATTTTCACTCAACATTCTTAGCCCCACAAAATTCTACACTCCCCAGCCGTATAGTTGATCAAGCTGGTGTATCAGTATCCGAATGTAGTATTTCTACTATTGAACTAACTTTTCATATGATTAAAACAGGACTACTTAAACTTGATAAATCTAAATCAGCTGGGCCTGACGACATTCCAACTATCTTACTTTTTAGATGTGCGGATGGCTTGTCTATGCCCCTTCTTATTTTGTTCACGAGATCAATAAAAGAAGGTATTGTCCTGTCATTGTGGAAATCAGCGTTTATAACCCCAGTGCACAAAAAGGGTCCCAAAGATATACAAAATGGGTGACAAATTATCGCCCTTTCTCTAAATTATGCGTTATAGCTAAGCTGTTTAAAATAAAACGTCAAGTGCGAGTTAGACTCGCGCATCAAGGGTTCCGTACAAACTCCTACTCTTTAGCAAAGAAATCAGTCAAATCCAGACGAATAAGGCACAATAATTTTCTGATTTGATAACGATTATGACGTAACTTATTTAGTCCCTCGAACTATTGGCGTCTCGAGACTAAATAAGTTACGTCCAACCCTAGTGTAACAATGTACTATTTTGAATGAATAAACCACAAATTTACGGTTTTCTGATTTTTCCCTTTACTTGTGCTATAAGTCATTGCTTCTTGCCAAATTTCATGGTTCTAGGTCAACGGAAAGTACCCTACAGGTTTTTGGTCCATGGCGAGATTCGAAAATTATTTTTTCTGTGAATATACTAAAAATTTACGGTTTTCGAATTTTTCCCTTTACTTGTGTTATAAGACCTTGCTTCTCACCAATTTTCATGGTTCTAGGTCAACGGGAAGTACCCTAAAGGTTTTTGGTCCATGGCAAGATTAAAAAATTATTTTTTCTGTGAATAAACTACAAATTTACGGTTTTCAGATTTTTCCCTTTAATTGTGTTATAAGACCTTGCTTCTCACCAAATTTCATGGTTCTAGGTCAACGGGAAGTACCCTATAGGTTTTTGGTCCATGGCAAGATTAAAAAAATATTTTTTCTGTGAATAAATTACAAATTTACGGTTTTCGGATTTTTTCCATTACTTGTACTATAAGACCTTGCTTCTCACCAAATTTCATGGTTCTAGGTCAACGGGAAGTACCCTATAGGTTTTGTGTGCATGTGATTCCCTAGGAAAATTGAAAAAAAAATAGACATAAACAGCTGTAACTTTTGATTGCGTTGACTTAGAAGTTTGATTTATATCGAGGCTTCAAGAGGTTACGAGCCTGCGTATATGATGTGAATATCAACTCGATAACTCTACGCGTTTCTGAGAAAAGTGGGTTGACAGACGGACAGACGGACAACAAAGTGATCCTATAAGGGTTCCTTTTTTCCTTTTGAGGTACGGAACCCTAAAAATTGTGTATAATCAACTCTATATGTCTGTAAAGACTGTACTTCCTCCAACACAGCATGGCTTCCTCAGAGGTAGATCCACTGTAAGCAACCTTATCTTATTTAATGAAATCCTAACTGACACCATGGATAGGGGACGCCAGGCTGATGTTATATATACCGACTATAGCAAAGCTTTTGATCGGATTGATCATAAGCGACTTATTTTTAAGCTATCTTTGTTGGGTATAAGCGGAGATCTCTTGAGATGGCTTACATCTTACATCGATAATAGGTCGCAGGTTGTAGTACTAGGTAACTATACTTCCAAGTGGATGAGTGTTCCAAGTGGTGTGCCGCAGGGTTCCTTGCTTGGGCCTTTATTATTTTTATGCTTTATCGCTGATATCGACTCTTGCTTCCGTAATTCTACTGTACTTTGTTACGCCGATGACATGAAGATAATAAAGCCAATAACTTGTCTTAATGATGCTATTCTCCTCCAAGATGATCTCAACAGTCTAGATGAATACTGCTCTGCTAACAATATGTTGAATTTAAACGTTAGTAAATGCAACATTATGACTTTCACTAGGAAATCCAACACTATAAATTTTGACTACTCAATAAAATTAAAACGTGTTACTGAGACTAGGGATCTAGGAGTTATACATGATTCGAAGCTTCTCTTTGACTCGCATATTTCATCAATAGCTGGTAAAGCATCAAAAGCGTTAGGGTTTATCATGCTATCATCAAAAGATTTTAAGCAAGTTAAAACCTTAAAAATACTATACAGTACGTATGTAAGATGTCACTTAGATTACGCATCGCAAGTGTGGAACCCGGGCTACGCAGTCTATGTCGATAGACTTGAAAGCATTCAAAAAAAGTTTATACGCTATCTAAATTACAAAATGAAGATATTTCCTTATCAGTCAGACTACTTACACAACTGTGTTAAGCAACACTTGCTACCCTTAAAACTAAGACGTGACTACGCTGATGTTATTTATTTATCTAAAATTGCGAATTCATCCATTGATTGTCCTGACCTCCTGCAAAAAATACAATTATACGCACCATCTCGCTCATTAAGAAGTAATAACCTATTATATCTCCCTAAAGTTAACACAAATTATCGCCAAAACTCATTCATATACCGAACGAGCAAAAAATACAATCAGCTCAGCAAAAAATGTGACCTAGATCTTTTCTCTCAACATCGTTCCTGAGATGTGAGCTAAACAAACTATTCTTCAACCAGTAGGTAAATAGGTAGCAATAAAACCATTTATTTGTAACTTTTAAGGAAATTAAATATTCATTGATATAAACGTGCCTTTATGTAATCTTTAGTAAATAAGAAAAGGACAATTAAATAACAAACATAAATTTATTGATAGCTCAACTGACCCACATCACTTTATTAGCTATACCTAGTTATAGCATTTGTATTATAGGTATAGTGTGTTTTTTGTTTACGAATGTGAATGATCCCTATTGTAAATAACTTAATTTGTATGTATTTCTTTGTTTAACTTAAGTGCATGGTGCTAACTTAAGTTTTCTTGTTGTTAGATAATTTGTAGCTATTTGTGGGAACCTATTAATGGTCACCTTAGTGCTAAACATTGTAAATTATTTAGAAAGTGTTGAACCGATGTTTCCCCTAAAATAAATAAATAAATAATAGGACATAGGTACAGTATAGCCTTGTAAATGATACATATATGCTTCTTATTGCTGTGTGGTTTGTCAACCATTGCTTATATATATTCCAAACTAGGTGAGTTATAGTCGTTAGCACTTGGTAGAATAAATCTGTGCTCCGATCAGTTGCCGTGCGATGCGTGGAAATGTTGAGAAAGCTCGCTAATGGTGGACCTGGCTGGACCCAACGCAAGTGCTCGAAGATCGCGGCGATATGTCACTCCGCCGCTGTCCCCGCGGGCGGAGGCAGGCGCGGCGGGTATTCGATACGCCGCGCCGCATAAATATCACTATCCCGACACTTATCCAAGCTCTCTACAAATCTAAGCAGTACGTTTCAGATTATATGGGTATTCGATGTTTGCGGCGCCCCATGCTGTGTAGTGCCTATGGTCGATCCTTCACAACCGTTATGCTGCAGACAAATTAAATTTTAATATCCAATTTAGCTTTTCTACATTAAAACACTCCAGTTTATCCCAGCAGCAAAACTATTAATAGAAAACAACTAATCAGAAAATTATCCTAATCATACCGAGTAGCCGCAAAGTATTATAAAACTATAATAAATAATAATTGACGGTCTCTAACAGCATGGCTGATGGCGGTAGCAGGTAGCGTAGCGGCGGCGGCGCGGCGGCGCGGCGGCCGCCTGTCGTGTACAAGTACGTCACAAAATAATGATATATACAGTGGCGGACTGGACATATAATTAGAAACACTACCCACGGAAAATAACATTATACAAGATATTTGACCTTAATACTTTTTATTTAGAAACAATATAAAATAAAATAAAACGTCAAGTGCGAGTTAGACACGCGCATCAAGGGTTACGTACAAACTCCTACTCTTTAGCAAAGAAATCAATCCAGACGAATAAGGCACAATAATTTTCTGATTTGATAACGATTATGACGTAACTTATTTAGTCCCTCGAACTATTGGCGTCTCGAGACTATAAATAAGTTACGTCCAACTCTAGTGTAACAATGTACTATTTTGTATGAATAAACCACAAATTTACGGTTTTCTGATTTTTTCCTTTACTTGTGCTATAAGACATTGCTTCTTGCCAAATTTCATGGTTCTAGGTCAACGGGAATTACCCTATAGGTTTTTGGTCTATGTCAAGATTAAAAAAATATTTTTTCTGTGAATAAACTACAAATTTACGGTTTTCGGATTTTTTCCTTTACTTGTACTATAAGACCTTGCTTCTCACCAAATTTCATGGTTCTAGGTCAACGGGAAGTACCCTATAGGTTTTGTGTGCATGTTAAAAAAAATAGACAAACAGCTGTAACTTTTGATTGCGTTGACTTAGAAGTTTGATTTATATCGAGGCTTCAAGAGGTTACGAGCCTGCGTATATGGGGTTCCTTTTTTATTTTATAGGTTTAATTATTTAGAATTATATAATTTAGGTAATAGATACTGTGTATAGGCTACTAAAACTTATAATTAATGTTTTGTTGCGTATCCTTTATTATCAATCACAGGTCTACAACGACGTGGCATTGATTCAAGCAATTTCATACATTTTTCTAGTGGGATTGAATTCCATGCTTCTACAAAAGCTTCGTAGAGTTGTTCGTTGTGACTGGAGTTACGTTTGTTTGAGACTTTATTTTTTACGACATGCCACAGATTTTCTATGGGATTTAAATCAGGGCTATTTGCAGGCCAGTCTAAGACGGAAATACGCTGTTCCCTAAGAAAATATTTTACACTGTTGGCAGTGTGGATAGGGTCATTATCATGCTGAAAGATCCAGGTTACAGGCAAATTGTCGTCAGAGTAGGGAATCATTGTCTCTTCTAAGATATTTTTGTACTGCAGTTGATCCATTGTACCTTCAATCATACGAACGGGTCCAACTCCACAGCCTTTCTAGGAATATTTTCAATAATTCCGTGTGTTTTGTAATGGTCAATGTCAATAGCATTGAAAACTTTCTTTACCGAACATTTTAAATGATTAGCTATTCTCCTGTACGTCCATTCTTGGTCGATGTGCAAATTAACAATTATTTGCCTAGTTGACGAGTCACAACTTTTATTTTTGCCCATTTAGAACAAAAAATTCTAAACGGATTTTCAATTTGATGGTCAATTGCCGCCAAAACGATAGAAAATAGCTAAGAAAGAAGTTTTATTTTTCAATTTCAAAAATGGAATATGCCGTGGATTCTTTTCTAAAGTGTTTCTAATTAGGCGTCCAAGAGGCGACAGAAAGACAGAAAATAAGCTATGTATGCTTTAAACTCTTTTTATGATGAAGTTTAGATAGTTTTGTTTTTTTAATGTATTCTATGAGTATTCTAAATTGAGTGGCTATATTGTAGCATGAGTATTAAAAATATAATTTATAAATTTTTCAAGAATGGATGACATGGACTTCAAACTTTCATAATTCATATGAAGTGTTTCTAATTATATGACCACCACTGTATATATATATATATATAACCTTAATTCAACGAGCTTGCAGGCTTAGACACGATAGAACGAAGAGCCTTCGGACTCATTGACGAGCAGTACCTTGCAGAGACTAAGGTCCAAATTCTCGAACACCGCCGCGCCGCAAGGCTTGTCTGTCGATTTTTTATAGGATACACTTCGGAAAATGCTCACAGGAACCACTTGACCGGATTTCTCCATCCCCTTTCACTCCAGGACGAGCGGACGCACAGCGCATTACCACACCTACTTGGTGGATATACCGTCCACTTGCACTATGCGGTTTTCCTCCACATTCATCATATCATTCGTACCGCTGGGGTTCATAACACACGGTCCCTGCTGCTATTTTTGCCCGACAATTACAACCTGGGTCTCTTCAACACAAGAGTGAATAAGTATCTTCTAGTCTAGACCTTCGTGATACATCGTCGGCCACATCTTCACTTTCTATCAGGGGAAAATGTGGTCAAACAAAGGACTAAACACTATAAAAAAAACTATTAAAATATTTATATTTATACATTCTACCAACTAACGACGGGACCGATTTTCATGGTTTTTGATTTGTTGGATTTCTCTTAGTCCGGTGTAGGATAAGAACTATAAAATATCATGGGAAAGTCGACGAAAAAATGGCGGACATGACATGAGGAGCATTACGTAACGTAACGAACATATCAGGGCGGTTGCAGAAGGCACAGTGGAAGCGTGCTGTGCTGGGCGGTTGCAGAAGGCACAGTGGAAGCGTGCTGTGCTGGGCCCATAACCTACAATAAAACGCGGTTATGGTTTTACACAGACTAAAAAACATTTATTGAGTGAACCTACAACTACTTCATATTCACAATAGATGGCACTACTAGTGTTCAAATAAACGTTTAGACAACCTATTTTGTTATTATTTCGACACAGATTCCATTGAGGTAACCGACAAAATATAACGTTCAAAAAGTTGACTACTACACAGTTTTTAGTTTTTTTCACGTTTCTTATTGAAAGGGCCCATTTAAAATATTCTACCATTAAAAGAGTCAGTTACGCTACACATTTAAGCTGGTTTTTTTTTTCAGATTTCTTTCGAATTCGAAAAATTGCAATAAGTATTTCAAAAATCTGGACTGCAAAATGTAATATAAAATGTAACTGCCATAAGCATAAACAATTTTGGTGTAACTGAAATTTATATCCAAAGGTACATTTTTTACTACAAGGAACAATTTTCATTATTAGCCAGAAAAATCAATGAACTATCCATAGGCTTAGTGAAAAAATTCTAAGTCTATAGAATTACCAGCTTTTCAGTTAAAACAGCTCCAAAAAGGTCAAACGCGAATAAAGTTGTATATAATTTATTCTGTATAAAACTTTGAATGCTTCTGCTGAAAATTCATGTTTTGTCGGTTACCCCAATAAAATCTTCAACCGATGATATAACCTAAGTGCCTGGGAAAGCTACAACACCCAAGATGTTAGTAATGAAAATGAGGAAACAATTCTGCCTATTCATAGATCCATGAGCACAAAGCCTCGTTCAGTATAGATATAGCAGCTATTTATCATACTCCGGCAATCAGCATAAAAAGCCCCTTGTCTGGGGCTCCTACTCGGGGATATTAATAGCGCTATTGCGTAAAGGCCCATCTACGTTAGGTCTCGTTTCACTGCAATACAACCACCAGTGATGCCAAAACATAAAGACACCAATGTGCCAGTTAAAGCAAATCGTTGTCAAAACAAACTATGATGTTTCTGCGTTCAAGAAATCAACAAAATGAAGTGATCGCCTGACTGACGATCTCATGCTCTATCTATTTATTTCCACCTGATTGAGTACACGTCGTGTTTTCACTTCAACTGATGTGAAAACACAAACTTTAAACGATTGAATACAAAAAAACACTTCAACTGATGTGAAAACACAAACTTCAAACGATTGAATACAAAAAAACACTTCAACTGATGTGAAAACACAAACTTCAAACGATTGAATACAAAAAAACACTTCAACTGATGTAAAAACACAAACTTTAAACGATTGAATACAAATAACACTTCAACTGATGTGAAAACACAAACTTCAAACAATTGAATACAAAAAAACACTTCAACTGATGTGAAAACACAAACTTTAAACGATTGAATACAAATAACACTTCAACTGATGTGAAAACACAAACTTTAAACGATTGAATACAAAAAAACACTTCAACTGATATGAAAACAGAAACTTTAAACGATTGAATACAAAAAAACACTTCAACTGATGTGAAAACACAAACTTTAAACGATTGAATACAAAAAAACACTTCAACTGATGTGAAAACACAAACTTTAAACGATTGAATACAAATAACACTTCAACTGATGTGAAAACACAAACTTTAAACGATTGAATACAATAATAGACCAGGGTAGAAGCCTTAAAAAATAATAAAAAGTAAAAAAAATAATAGTAGGATGAAACTCATTAGAAAAGGAGGGAAATATTATAAAAATGAAAGGAAAAATAATTTACGGGCGATCTGAGGTCGGGAAGGGGATGGGGGTGAGTTTTTAAGGGTAAAAAATGGTTTTTCTCGATTTCCGGCAAAACTAAAAGTCGTATCGAAAAAAATCAAATGGCAAAGTTGTAGGTAATAAAAAGATCTAAAACTTTTGTTTTTACACTTTTTTCACATAACCTCAAAATTTATGTGAAAAATCCAAAAAACCAAGTTTTTGGTTTTTTATTTTTATCTTTTACAAAAAATTTTTTTTTAACGAAATTTGGTGAAAACTTACCTTTTTATGTCCCAAATACGCTGTAATTTATTTTATTAAAAATATTTATTTTTTCACCTTATTTTGAATTAATATCAAAAAAACACCCTAATTTTCAATCGAAAATTCACCCGTCAAAATATCAGCTTTTTTCAAAAAGTTGGTATGGTTTCTGTTCGTTGAAATCTCTACTTTCCGATGGTGAAAAAAAAAAAATATGTTACTACAGTAAATCTTCTCAGAAAATGCAAAAAATAAAAAAAAACTTGAATTCGAAAAATTGACTTTGACAACTTCGATGAATAAAAGCTGATGTCAAAGTCTCAAATTTTTTGTATTTATTGTCGATTCTTTTCTTGCTGGATACCACTAAACGATTCAAAGCTGCTTTTTTTATTGCATACACTTGCTTATCATCTGCCTTATTGCAGATGATACAAACAGATTCATCCATACTGATAATCTGAAAAGACAAAATCGAATTAATAATGCCTTCACTATTTTATCGTGAATAAACTTCCATGAAAAAAAAATATTGAAGAAATAAATGTCAAAATGTATAAAAAATATATTATAAATGTATTAAAAATGTATTAAATATCGGCCAAAAGTTTGTTATTAAAAATACATTTACGATATATATTTTATAGATTTTTAATATATTTTTTATGTACTTTGAAATATATTTTTTTTTCATGGGATTAACTAAATTTGTTTGTTCAAAATTAAGGAGATTATTATTTTTTTATCTTGTACTAAAATATCATTTAATTTCAATCTTTAGGTTATGTTACGTTAAGCATACTATTTTTTAAAGAAAATATTACGATTTTTATGTTTGAGTTGATTGATACAGATAAAAATAGAGATAGTATTTACCTTCCTATGCAGATTCGAAAAGTTTTTTTGTTTTTTTAAGTAAACTTGTCACAATTATCTTCAAGAAACTTAGCGTGCACGTGTATTTTTATAAACGACTAGCGGTCCGCCCCGGCTTCGCACGGGTACCTATTCGAATTTTTCTCACCTTTTAAACCTTCCCTAGACCTCCACGAATAATTCAAGACCAAGATAAGATAAATCCGTTCAGCCGTTCTCGAGTTTTAGCGAGACTAACGAACAGCAATTGATTTTTATATATATAGACTAGAGGGCGCCTTGTGTGCGAGCTGCAAGCAGCTCGCATTTGTCGGACTCTGCCTTGGAGTAAGAATACACCAAATTCGACATTAAATTCGAAATCGTCACCCCCAAGTTAGGTTCGACAACTTTGACTTTGTTTTATGTCTTTTTGATTCGACAACTTTCTCCAAATATTGTAGATGTCTTATTAAATATTAATTTTATTAACTTATTTCGCCGTTATACTGTGATAACCAATTAACCCGACATTTTGTCGAAAATGAACTAATAATGCCAAAGTACTCAAAATGTTGTGCTCTTTCGTCTGGAAAAACCCATTAACCGCTATGTCTTTTAGTTTCGCTGCTAGCGAATGTGATAATCAATTACTTCAAGCATTTTATGATTTGTTGTCAAACACAAAACATTAGGCCGATTTAACTTGACTGCCACCATAATCGTCCCCAATGAATGTCAGTTAAATTCATAAAATCTGTTTTACCCCCACGAGACCTCTATAAATACTTTATTTTTTCCTCGGGGAAAACCATTTTTAAAGACTTAAGGCTCAGTAGTTGAATAAAATATTCAAATAAAAACTACTATAGCATTTTATTTCGTTTTACCTGATGTATTTCATACGTCTCAATACAACAATCTTCAAAGATAAAATGATATATCCAGACAATTGGTTTTACCTGACGTATTTAACATATCTTAATACAACTTATGGTCTAAGAAAAAATGGTATATCTAGATAATTGGTTTTCTATAAGGTACTATTACTATGGAATAGGTACTAGGTATACAACAACACAATACAACTTCGCTATAGCGAAAAGCGATTAAACTTGTTGAGTTCTGCACTCTGGCGCTAGTATCGGCATTTCGGGCCTGTTTTCGATATTTGCGCTTGAGTGTCGATTATTTAAAATACTAATTAAAACTTCCAGTTTTAATAAGTATTTTCAAATGTTTTTAGTGGGTGTGATATTTAGAATTTATAGAAAAAATTGTCAAGAATGCACAAAAAGATATAGAGGGAAAGCAAGTGACATGGTTAAAGATAAAGCGTCTAAAATATGTAAAAGGGGAGAGCAAAATATACTTTAACTACGACATGTCTGAGAACTTGTCTGTAATTGATGTTACAAACAAAAAAGGAAGAAAAGAAAGTCTAGCCAGTGAATTTTAGAAACTGAAAAACAAAGAAAGCATAATTACGGAACAAACAGAAAAAAAAAGAATAAAGATAACATGTATGAGTCCGTTGTTACAGATAAAACATCTGGAATCAGGGAAGTCAAATATTATTTTCCTGATGAGTTATCACAACTTTACAAAAAACCTTTGGGGATCAGTGTAGTAAAAATAAAAGATTTGCTGCAATTATGCAATAAAGGCATGATACGAGTAACATATTATATATGAGGAGTATTATGCCTGGTTTGAAAATTTAATTACTGATGTTGCAGGCAAAGACAGGACCTGATTGTAGCACCTCAGAAACTGAACCTGGTACAACTTCTGAATAAGATTAATAAAAGGATTTGTTGTTTGATATTAAGCCGTAATAAAGCTGATAGGAATCGAGATCAACAAGTAATACGGAAGAGAGTTATAGAAAAGAGAGAGAGAGTTAAAAGTTATACGGAGAAAATTCACTGGCCCGTTATGTCGGGGCTTAATTATTATTTTTTAATTTGTTATTGTCTTTGTTTACTTTTTCAATTCGATTTGTTTTAGTAGGGATTAAAATTATTATTTTCATAAGGATTGGTATTTCATTAACTTTTTCTCGCTTACTCCCACTTTTATTATTATTACTCAGGTTTAGAATTTAATCCAGGTACTTGGTTTCGGAAATCGGTGCTGTCCAAAACGTACGGGCCTAAGCCAAGTGCGCTTCAGTGCGTCTACGCTTGAGAGTTCGTTTTGCAAAAACTTCTGAGAGAAGAACGTATGTCGAAAAATTCTAATGATTGAAACAGTTGTTTGGGATGACTCCTATTGTAGATATGGCTATTGGAACTATTGTTACCTTTTGCAGACGCCACATGCGGGTTATTTCGTTTTTAAGGTCAATATACATACTTGGATAATTTCTCTGCAATGGTACTCTGCAGATTGTGAGTGTTGGGAACGGCAATGTCGATGAGGAGTGCTGTTTTGTTGGTTTTGTCAATGAGTGTTATGTCGGGTCTATTGAAGTGTGTGGTTTTATCAGTAAGGATAGCTCTGTCAAAATAGATTTTATGTGTGTGGAGTATTTATTATTAATAGGGTGAAAGTTAATGAGTGTGTGTTATGTTTGTTACTTCTTCACACTCAAATGGCTGGACCTATTTAGTTTTAATTTGTAATTAAGGTAGCCGACATCCTGGATCAACACATAAGCTACTTTTCATCATCATTATCAGTGAGCAAAGCCGCGGGAAGGAGCTAGTAAGATAATAATTTTATTTAGAACCTGGAGTGACCAATTTCGTATAGGTATTTAAATTTACTGACGAGTTTCGGGAAATTTTCTACACGGAATGATCAAAGGAACATCTAGACATAATTTAGGACATCTAGCAAGCTTTAATCTAAAATATTTCGACTTTAATTTGAATTGTACTAATGTCAGTAATTCATTCAGCGTTGGTCCACGTTTCTTCATTTAGTATAATAAATAGATTGGCACTGATTAATGACTATTGAAGCTTGATATTATTGATATTTAAATTAACAAGGTAATATAAGTTTTCATAATTTTATGAAGTCAAAATTATAATATTAACTGAAAGTACTAAAACCATAAAAAAATGTATAGTTAATTCACAGGTTCTTAAAATTTTCTACAGGAAAAACCAATTAACTTGATACATTTTCACATGTAACTTCAGAACGAACAGCTGTTTAGGTATTTTTTTATCATAGTTAGCGAAGATTATTTAAATGTAATAACTGATTTCTCAGGTTTTGCTATATTCCAACAAATTTAGAAAATAAAGAGATTTGACAACTTACTGGGAAAAACAATTAAATTGGAGACCTAGTGACAGTTACCGTCAAATTTAATTAAAAGCATTAAGTTTTTTATAAACCTATGGTTACATACTAATAGAACATGAACTAATGTACAATTGTTATTATAGTATTAATACCAATAGAGATTACAAACTATAATTTCAATACCTTAAACTTTACAAACGCGATATCTCATTTTGAACTTTTTGGCAGTTAATTGATTATCGCAGTATAGCGGCGATTTGTTTGTTAATTATAGTAGTATATTTTTATTTGCAATTTTTTTGTTATCAATGTCACATGTAATCTAACGTTTTTCGAGTAATTAAAGTGTAAATTTTAATAAATAGCTCAAAATTATTTATAATAATTAAAAAAAAAATTCGAATTCAAGTTTTTTTTTATTTTTTGCATTTTCTGAGAAGATTTACTGTAGTAACATATATTTTTTTTTTCACCATCGGAAAGTAGAGATTTCAACGAACAGAAACCATACCAACTTTTTGAAAAAAGCTGATATTTTGACGGGTGAATTTTCGATTGAAAATTAGGGTGTTTTTTTGATATTAATTCAAAATAAGGTGAAAAAATAAATATTTTTAATCAAATAAATTACAGCGTATTTGGGACATAAAAAGGTAAGTTTTCACCAAATTTCGTTAAAAAAAAAATTTTTTTGTAAAAGATAAAAATAAAAAACCAAAAACTTGGTTTTTTGGATTTTTCACATAAATTTTGAGGTTATGTGAAAAAAGTGTAAAAACAAAAGTTTTAGATCTTTTTATTACCTACAACTTTGCCATTTGATTTTTTTCGATACGACTTTTAGTTTTGCCGGAAATCGAGAAAAACCATTTTTTACCCTTAAAAACTCACCCCCATCCCCTTCCCGACCTCAGATCGCCCGTAAATTATTTTTCCTTTCATTTTTATAATATTTCCCTCCTTTTCTAATGGGTTTCATCCTACTATTATTTTTTTTGGTTTTAAAAATTATCGACCCTGGTCTATAACACTTCAACTGATGTAAAAACACAAACTTTAAACGATTGAATACAAATAACACTTCAACTGATGTGAAAACACGAACTTTAAACGATTGAATACAAATAACACTTCAACTGATGTGAAAACACAAACTTTAAACGATTGAATACAAATAACACTTCAACTGATGTGAAAACACAAACTTTAAACGATTGAATACAATAACACTTCAACTGATGTAAAAACACAAACTTTAAACGATTGAATACAAATAACACTTCAACTGATGTGAAAACACGAACTTTAAACGATTGCCCTCCAATTATTTACTTCTGATAAATATTTAAAACAAACACTTCGCTAAATTCCTAGACATTGCAAATAACTATCGTTTTTATTTCTTTTGTCGTTTTGATGTGAAAAATAACCGCGAAGAACTGCGAATTAGCTTTGTTAAATAAGTGAGATGAAATCACTTACTAAACGAAGCAAATTAATAGGTTTATCTCGGTGATTCTCAAAGGTTTGCCAAAGCCAAGCCTCAATACAAACTACCTTCTGAGACTTACGAATCGCGAAATACCTGCCCAAATATATTGCGACCGAACCTTCTGCGTAGGCATTGTTAAATTTCAATAGGTACAGACAGAAGCATTAAGTGATAACCCCCTCACAGAATATGTAATAGTGCCATTCAGTAGCACGCAGGTTCAAACCCTTGAACATAAAAATATTTTGATTTTAGTTTACTTACATTATTCTCGTTTATTTCGTGTTTTTTTTTCTTATAAAGTTTATTCAATTAAGTATTTAAATAAAAACTAATGTTTTTTTTAATACCTACATTTCTGTTGTTACGAGAAAAGCATGAGAAAAGATATTAAAATTTCAAGACTACACCACATGTAAATTATGGTGTAGTGGTTAGTGTAACCGAGTTTCTCTCGCTTCACATCGTAATACCCGTCATCGATTCCTTACAATATATGTCTATTTGTTTATCTGCCAATTTTTTTTAAATTTTAGTAATGTAATGACATGTATTCATGTGAATATTGAAGTTATTGTATATTAGTATGAATTTTTTGTGGGTTGGTTGTGATTAAAAGAGTTTAGTATTTGGTTTATTCTTTACACAGGACACGAGTACCTACATTATATTACATTTGCCGATAGTCTATAATTCTCTTATTAGGATATGTGTGTTCTGAGGGAGCTTTATGAAGTGACTGGTTAGTCTCGCTTTAGCTAGTAAAAATGCAGAATAGCAATCCGCGTTTGGCACGAGTACTATTCAATAATCTATGTCACTACAAATTTAAAGTTAAACATAAAATAAAACATAATTTTAGGTATACTTACTTACTTTTATTATTTATAATTTTTTTTATTACACAACATAACAAAAAAACTAATTAGTCTATGAGAGAATGGCAGTTACCTTTTTGTTCACCCAGATTGTATTCAGATCTACCCTCAAGCACTTTTTTTTCTTATCCAGTGTAAAGAGATACCGTAAATAAAATCCGCTGCCGAACACTAATAACACAAAATTTCAAAGCTTTGATAACTAGTTCATTGGTTTAGTTGGTTAGTGCAGTCGTTACTTGCCATGCTAGCGATCGAATGCCTGATTCGATTCCCACTTGGTGATACAATTTTGTTTCTTAGAATTTGAGTAAAAGATTTATATAAATCGGGCGACAAATGTAAACTTTAGCTATTTGAGGGGTTACCAAGTAATGCTTCTGTCTGTACCTTAACGGAAATGCAACAAACAAACCTCACAACTCACAAGGCGTATTAAACGAGTCTCTTAAAACCTTAGGCCGTATACAGAAAGAAAGCTGGAAATTTATAAGCGGTTACCGGCGCTTGACAGCGCTGGTAACCCGCGCAGGAAAATATGTGAACGCGCGCCGATAAGCACTGAACTTGTGCCGACAAGTTCCGACAAGCTTCAACACGCGCTGGTCAGAACCGGCTTCCTTTATGTAGAACGGACCAGCGCTGTCAAGCGCCGGTAAGCGCGTGTCCGTGATGGTAGCGTACACATAACCGAATTCACGTTTGTTGTTATGCCTAATATATAGAGTGTATATAGAGTATAACTAGTGCAAAAGTAAAATAAATAGCGCCTCCTTGGTTTAAGAAATAATGACCATTGTTTGTGGGTACGCCAGCATAACGTTATGCTAGCGTACACACGACCGTTCTCAAAAACGGCTTATACTATAGCAACAAAATTTATACACAATTTTAGAGTATAAATATCGTTTCAGCTATGCAAAATTTCATAATGATTGCTCTCATAGGAACAGAGATATGGAACAAGACTATAAAATTACACCTGAGCTGGCGTTATGCTAGCGTACCCATTAAAAACCGAAATAGTACCTATAGAAAACGAGGTTCTCTTAATGTAAATGTTATATTTATAAATAGAGTGTGAAATCCTCTTTCTCCCAGTAGTCATACTTTATGCAAATTCGTAATCAAACACTATAAAAAGTTGATGTAACAGGAAGAGCGAAAACTGTAGGTAAATAACTCTAAAATGAGCGCGAGTGACGGAGCACTGCTGCCCCGACCATGACGACGCATTATCTCTATCTCTTTCACTTCCATGGATAATTCACATGCATCTTTCTCTATCTTTCATTGTGACCAATACCTACATTGCTTACTGCTCAGAGTCCAAACAAGATCTAGGAATAACGATATGCAATTCCATTCGTACAACTAATCAAAGAATCTCATCCGAAAATATAGGTATGTAGGTAAGTAGATGTAGTTAAAAATAAAAATCGAAGATTATGGGATATTGCTCTCCGTTGCAATGTAGTTCCGCCGTGATCTGCTAGATGGCGCTAAACGTGACAAGAAACGTGAAAGATAGAGAAAGATGCATGTGAATTATCCATGGAAGTGAAAGAGATAGAGATAATGCGTCGTCATGGTCGGGGCAGCAGTGCTCCGTCACTCGCGCTCATTTTAGAGTTATTTACCTACAGTTTTCGCTCTTCCTGTTACATCAACTTTTTATACATATACATATTGATTCCTCTCTTCAATGGAGACCGCAAATTGATGCTCTCGCAGGCAAACTTAGTTCAGCAGCATATGCGGTTCGAACAATTAGATATATTACCGATGAAGATACAGCTAGGTTAGTTTATTTCAGTTACTTCCATAGTATCATGTCTTATGGTATTTTGCTTTGGGGACGGGCAGCCGACATTCAGACTATCTTTGTTCTCCAAAAAAGGGCTGTACGCGCAATTTATAAATTAAAGCCACGCCACTCTTTGAGGGACTTATTTAAAGATATAAATATTTTGACAGTAATATCGCAATACATATATGAAAATCTAATGTATACGCACAAAAACAAAGATAGCTTTTTAAAAAAATGTGATGTTCACAAAGTAAATACAAGAAACAAGAACAAACTGCTCATCCCATCATATAGATTACGAAAGGTAGGGAAATCATTTATGGGAAATTGCGTACGCTTCTATAACAAGCTTCCATCTGAAGCAACTGAGCTCCCTATTCGTAAATTTAAACAGTACATAAAACGAAATCTTATAAAGAAAGCCTATTACTCCATAGATGATTACATCAATGATGTAAATGCTTGGCCAGATGTCGCTCAGTTCCACACCGACAATGGTATATAAGGGATATAATGTTAAGCTTAGTTAGTTTTATATAAATATTGAGTTATATACAAATTAGATTATATTTAGACTGAGATTATGTATTAATTTTAAGTTTTATAAAACTTACTAGTGGATTCTTTTTCGCTTCTTCCACTAGTGGACAAAAAATTGAAGCGAATAAAATCAATAACATCATATTTCTTATTTGATAATAATGACTATTTATAAACCTGTTTATAGTATAAAATTTGACTTGTCTAAGTGCTTATTTTGTAAGCTTAAAGAAATAAACGTTATTGATATTTGATATAGTGTTTGATTACGAATTTGCATAAAGTATGACTACTGGGAGAAAGAGGATTTCACACTCTATTTATAAATATAACATTTACATTAAGAGAACCTCGTTTTCTATAGGTACTATTTCGGTTTTTAATGGGTACGCTAGCATAACGCCAGCTCAGGTGTAATTTTATAGTCTTGTTCCATATCTCTGTTCCTATGAGAGCAATCATTATGAAATTTTGCATAGCTGAAACGATATTTATACTCTAAAATTGTGTATAAATTTTGTTGCTATAGTATAAGCCGTTTTTGAGAACGGTCGTGTGTACGCTAGCATAACGTTATGCTGGCGTACCCACAAACAATGGTCATTATTTCTTAAACCAAGGAGGCGCTATTTATTTTACTTTTGCACTAGTTATACTCTATATACACTCTATATATTAGGCATAACAACAAACGTGAATTCGGTTATGTGTACGCTACCATCACGGACACGGTAAGCGCTTATAAGTTTCCAGCTTTCTTTCTGTATACGGCCTTACTTCGCAGCTTCTGAGCTTATGAATGATATAAACTTAAAGGACATTTTTTTTAACGAATATTTACTTATTATGGGCGATGTCACGTTCGTTTTATAACATCCGCGCTGTTGATTGATTGATGATAATGTTCTCGTTGATAGTGGATTCGTTAGCATCACAAATAGCCAGGTCATTTCCAAATTAGCTTCGTGCGTCATCATTTCATCACTTGTTTATAGTTGACAATCTGTCTCTGCTAGTTGCGTCCAATAAATTACTCGAAGTTAGGGTTTGTTCCCATTTGTCACCCTGATCTGTCCCCCTAAGGGGGACAGATGGGAAAAAAAGTTCTATCTGTCCCACCGTTGCAAATAGGGGGACAAATAGAACTTTTTTTTATTTAAAAAGTTCTATCTGTCCCCTCGTGACTAACAGGGGGACAGATAGAACTTTTTTTAAATTAAAAAGTTCTATCTGTCCCCCTTTTGGCAACGGTGGGTGGGACAGATAAAACTCTTTCAATACATTACAGTTTTATATGTCAAAGTGACAGCAAATGTCAAAAATGAAAGGAGATGTCAATAATGACAGGAAATGTCAAAAATGATGGAAAGTATATAACTCTTTATTCAGAAAGAAAATAACAATCAAATAACAAATTTAAATTAAAACTAGTATTTACAATAGAAACAATTAAGCTATCTGCAAACTGTTGCAAACAATCTACAGGTAGCTCAACTGATCCATGTCAATACCAGTTGGAAGCGTGCCTAAGACACTGGCTGCATTGCCCCGCTGTATAGCAATGCTGATGCGCTGTGCCAGATACTCACCAGCTCTCGGGTCACGCGTCGCTTCGACCAGACGCTCAGATAATTTTTTGAAAACCCGGAGAGCCTCGGTACCCCACGAACCTAGGGTCTCGACTCCAAGGGGAGCAAATGTGTAGGCTCTGTCGAGACCTGCATATTTGCGCCTCTTGAGATCTTCGGCTAAATCTGCCGCCGCACCAGCCCTCACGGAAGTCCTAGGAAGATGGGAAGGCGCGAATGTGTCGACACATGTAGCGTCCCACACAATAGGCCTCCCCAACTCCCGTGGGACTAGAGTCATGCCGTCAGGCCTCTTACCATCGTCCGTCACGCAACAGACCATTCGGTTCGAGAATAGCTGGTACGTTAGCGGTGGTAAAGGCCCGCCAGATATGTCGTTCAGGCTGGCATGACGAGATATCCGACCGGCAGCCCGATAATCCGTGATGACCGAGCTGTTCGACAGCAGTACCGCACTGGCATTGATGAGGCGCGCAACACCTTGCACCCAACCAAAGACAAGTTGCGACACGGAAAGTTACGGGATCCAATAAAGTGCTAGTGTTTGCATGTATTGACAGGAAATGTCAATACATGCAAAATCTATGCATTTTCAATGACAGCTATCAAAATAATTGTAAGACACTCACCGTCAGAACTCAGAATGACTGATTATTTTTTTGGCAAAATGATTTGTTTCTTGTTTATTTATCGTTTCTTAATATGAAAGAAACTGGTTAAATGTGTATAATTAGTTTGCAGGTACGGCAATCGCCAACGAAGTCGCGGGTACAGCTAGTATTGTAATCCTTACTAATATTATAAATGCGAAAGTGTGTTTATTTATTTGTCCTTCCTTCACGCCCTAACTAAGCAACCAATCGACTTGATTTTTGACATAGAATTAGTTGAAAGGATGGAGTGGTGAGTAACACACTTTTATCCTGGTAAAACATCTAATTCCCAAGGAAGATTTATGGGAATAATCCCCCTAGAAATGTTAAAATCTAATTTAACGCGGGTGAAACCGCGGGGAGCAGCTAGTAATAATAAAAATACGAAAGTGTGTTTATTTGTCTTTATATTATATATATTGTAGAGATATTAGGTTTCGATCATCTATTTTAACTAGTTTAGATTAATAGTGACGAAATGACTTTTGAATTTGGAATATTATTTAATTATAAAACCGCAGTTTGCTTCGATAAATTACTTGCCATTAATAAAATAAATAAATAATATATTGAAATAAATGTTGCTACTACTTAAGTTACACAATTGACCATTCATGTCTATTCTGATATTTTTTTTAGTTTTCTGTATTCCGTAGGTATTGTCAAGAGTGAAATTTTCTGTCATTTTGACAGCTGTCATCAAAATATAGATTTAGTTTTTATTTAGACTTTAGAACCATGACTAACAGGTTAGGTCTGTCATTAATTACATTAACTGTCGTTCTAATGCGACTTACAATTATTTTGACAGCTTACATTGGAAATGGATAGGTTTTGTGTGTTTAAATATTTCGTCTTTTTTGACATTTCCTGTCATTTTTGACATCACCTTTAATTTTTGACATTTTCTATCACTTGGATGTAATTAATGGTGCCGAAGTGCCTTAACGTAATGGTGGGACGAAAGGGATACTAATATTTTAAATTCTTGTGTCACTTTTTCTTCCACGGTAGGAAAAATGGTGACCAATAGAACTATTATTTATTGTAAAAGTTTTATCTGTCCCATCATTGCAAATAGGGGGACAGATAGAACTTTTTTAAATTAAAAAAGTTCTTTCTGTCCCCTTGTGACTAACAGGGGGACAGATAAAACTATTTTTTATTTAAAAAGTTCTTTCTGTCCCCTTGTGACTAACAGGGGGACAGATAGAACCTTTTTTTCCTATTTGTCCCCCTAAGGGGACAGATCAGGGTGACAAATGGGAATAAACCGAAGTTAGGACCTACCTACTTCGTAATCATTTTATCTTTATATACATAATATGTATATATGGTCAAGTCTCTCGCACGTGGTCAACATACCATAACTGCAATAGGTAGATGCATGCACGTACAGTGACCCTATTTATTACATGCGTGACTTTTCCTATTTAAGTAATTTTCTGCAATAAAACAAACAGCTATTCTCGAAGATTAGCGAAACAAATCAAAGGTTATTCATTAGTGCATTGATATGAGTAACTAATGATCTGATTCTTCCCTATCTTTGTTTATTTTGAATGCGATGTAGAACATCCTCAACGCAACAAGAGTGTAATGTGTTGTAATTGTTCACTATCGGTCGTCAGCCTCGGCTAAGTATATCCCTATCAAGTTGTAGGTATAACTCTACCTAAGTATAACTGCATACTTCACATATTACTCCAACTCGATAAATAACTACTAACAGGCTAATTGTTTCTTTGTCACTTCTTTACTTTGCCGAAGTGACATAAATCAAAAATACCACTTTATTTCCGTGTTAGTGTTTAATTTAAAGAATTTGATATTTTCTAAGTGTATGTCTGTACATTTATTGTTGATGGTAATAAAGAGTTTTTGATTGATTCTTTGATCAGTTGTATTATACATAGTTACATACCTACTGTGTAATGTGCATTCACTATGTCAACAGCGAAACAACTAACTGTTATTTCTGTGTGGTAACAATCACTTTACATGCACGCACGCCTCTTTAATTCAGAATTCACATTTCCTGACTTCATCTGTCCAACTCTACATTTGCAATAATCACCTTTATTGCCTCACCAGCTCCAAACGTCACCGAGTTATTTTCCTTTCAAGTTGTCATCCATCCGCTGCCGGGTCTCACTCAATTGAATGATTGCTGCGGATAATAAAGCAAACCCTCTCTAATTCGCTTCAATATTCTCAAGGTGGTTGTCAAGAATTCTGACTGAAGAGGGATATCTCGCCGTGATTATAATAACGGCGAGATATCCCCAATCAAGAATGGAAATTAACACAATTGGAAAAGGCGGAAGGTGACATTAAGGCTGCCACTCACAGGTGCGTTATTATCGGTGGATAATATCGCTATGGGTTATTGCGATACTGGTTCCCGCTTTCCCGTACTTGAATGCGACGTAATTGCGATACTGGTTCCCGCTTCCCCGTACTTGTATGCGACGTTATTATCGCAGCAGTGCCACAGTCTGTAACTGCGTGCCCGCCCTAATACAAAATGTACTGATAACATAACAGATATTCCAATAACGCATGCGATATTAGCGGCTCATAAAAATGCACCTGCTGAGGAGAGCCTTATATTCTAAAAAAGCATGTCTGCACTGCACTGCCGGTCGGAAATGTAATCCTAAGCCGGACGACTGGTAATAACAGCTCTTACTGTCGAGCTGTCCGCCCGACTCATTGTGTGCAAATCCTCCAGATATTACAATAAAACTGTAATAGCTGTAGCATCCAGTCAGATGTGACTAACAGACTTCTCGTACATGTCATACATTTACGAGCCAGATTGCTCTATATACCTACTCGTATTTGTAGAGACAGGCCTGGAGTAGGTTTTGGGATTTATATGTTTACCATTACCATTGTTATGTCTCCAAGGTCATCAATTATTTTCTAATCTTAATATTTCAAACTATTTCTCTTTTCATAACAAGTTTAAGTTTACTTCATCACTTCAACCAACTTCTATAAGTTGGTTGAAGTGATGAAGTAAATCATAACTATTATGTACTTAGCCTCCAGATAGAGATACGTCCCATAATTTAATTTATTTTCACATTTATGTGTTATTATTACCTATTCGTTCTCATTTTATGTGATCAAAACAAATGAGCAGTCTGTAACAGTGATGATCAGTCATCTGTCCGCAGCGCAAGGTCTGCTTGCCGCAGGGCTAGGTGATGCTGATACAAATAGCCATAGCATAGCAATACGTTCGTTATATTGTTCCAGGTGGAGCAGCGCGACGTGCCCGGGATTGACGTGGCGCATCTCGCCATGGACACGGAGGAAGGCGTGGAGGTGGTCTGGAATGAGGTGCAGTTCTCGGAGAGGAAGAACTTCAAGGCGCAAGAGGACAAGATCCAGATGGTCTTCGATAACCTCACGCGGCTGGAACATCCCAACATCGTCAAATTCCATCGGTACTGGACGGACACGCACAATGATAAACCACGGGTTGGTTAAACAGTCTTCTAATGCGGTTTTAGTGGTTTGTGTAAATAGGAAACGTTTAAAACAAATATCTTTAACAATAAACTTGTAAAACGTGGGCTAGCTGCAAATGATTAAAATAAAACAGCATTGAAAATTTGAAATAATACATATGCTGCTATGTAAGAATCTGTTTATTTAAATAACAGAATGCGTGACATTCACATCCTTTTTCCTTCTTTTCAGGTGATATTCATAACAGAATACATGTCGTGCGGTTCATTGAAGCAGTTTCTAAAGAGAACAAAACGTAACGTGAAGCGGTTACCTCTGCAGGCGTGGAAACGATGGTGTACGCAGATTCTGTCTGCTCTCAGGTAACTTACACGATAAAGAGAACGAAACGTAACGTGAAGCGGTTACCTCTGCAGGCGTGGAAGCGATGGTGTACGCAGATTCTGTCTGCTCTGAGGTAACTTACACGATAAAGAGAACGAAACGTAACTTGAAGCGGTTACCTTGCAGGCGTGGAAGCGATGGTGTACGCAGATTCTGTCTTCTCTCAGGTAACTTACACGATAAAGAGAACGAAATGTAACGTAAAGCGGTTACCTCTGCAGGCGTGGAAGCGATGGTATATGCAGATTCTGTCTGCTCTCAGGTAACTTACACGATAAAGAGAACGAAACGTAACGTGAAGCGGTTACCTCTGCAGGCGTGGAAGCGATGGTGTATACAGATTCTGTCTGCTCTCAGGTAACTTACACGATAAAGAGAACGAAACGTAACGTGAAGCGGTTACCTCTGCAGGCGTGGAAGCGATGGTGTACGCAGATTCTGTCTGCTCTCAGGTAACTTATACGATAAAGAGAACGAAACGTAACGTGAAGCGGTTACCTCTGCAGGCGTGGAAGCGATGGTCTACGCAGATTCTGTCTGCTCTCAGGTAACTTATACGATAAAGAGAACGAAACGTAACGTGAAGCGGTTACCTCTGCAGGCGTGGAAGCGATGGTCTACGCAGATTCTGTCTGCTCTCAGGTAACTTACACGATAAAGAGAACGAAACGTAACGTGAAGCGGTTACCTCTGCAGGCGTGGAAGCGATGGTTTATGCAGATTCTGTCTGCTCTCAGGTAACTTACACGATAAAGAGAACGAAACGTAACATGAAGCGGTTACCTCTGCAGGCGTGGAAGCGATGGTCTACGCAGATTCTGTCTGCTCTCAGGTAACTTACACGATAAAGAGAACGAAACGTAACGTGAAGCGGTTACCTCTGCAGGCGTGGAAGCGATGGTGTACGCAGATTCTGTCTGCTCTCAGGTAACTTACACGATTAATCTAATCTACAAATAAATACTAATTCAAAAGATCCCACTCTAATTATTGAGTATTTTCTTTTTCAGTTATCTACATGGCTGCGTACCACCCATAGTCCACGGGAACCTTACGTGTGATACAATCTTCATACAGCACAATGGACTGGTCAAGATCGGCTCCGTAGCGCCCGATGCCATCCATCACCACGTGAAGACCTGTCGTGAAAACATGAAAAACATGCACCTTATTGCGCCGGAGTACGGATGTAAGTAGCCTAATCCATGCAGAAAGTCGAATAATACAAAAACAGTTTTTTTTAAGAATATTCTTTCGTCGCACGTTATGACGTTATGAGTACTTGCCGGCACAAGGTCGGGTCGGATACGTTACGCTGTATCGCGTTTAAATAAACAACTAATATTTCACAACAGCCCCTCATTATTTGATGGTAGACGCATATTCTTAGCTATGCTTATAACTCAAATATATAAATAATGCTGGAAAATTCACACAGCATTATCTAGCCCCAAGCTAAGCAGAGCTTGTGTTATGGTAACTAGATAGGTAACTGATATACATAATACACATAGATACATTGATTACATAGATAGATATTTTTTACTATACATTGAAAGACTCCAAAAGCAATTTCTTTATCACCTGTCCTATGCTAACAATCTCTGTCGTCTTCTTAAATCCTACCAATGTAGACTCAGTCACTTTAAGATGCCTACGCTTGAACACAGTAGGTACGTCGCTGACATTGTGTGTCTGCACAAACTCGTTAGTGGTAAGATTGACAACCCTCAGCTTATTAATAAAGTTCATCTAGCCGTTCCCCGTTCTTCCAGTTGTCTCTGTAACCGAATAACATTTATTATTCCCCGGTGCCACTCCAATTACAGCCAAAACTCTCCAATCAACCGCATGTGTTCATCCTACAACAAAATCTGTCAAAATGTAGACATCTTCCATGTATCAGCCTCCACTCTAAAGACCCTAGTCTGTAAGTCCACCCTAGTCTGTAAGTCCACCCTAGTCTGTAAGTCCATTTTACCGTCTTATACGTCTTTAAATTCTTTATATCCTTAACATTCAATCTGTACCTACTCTTTTTCTTTTCCTATTGTTTTGTAAATTATATGTTTAAGCTCATTCATACTCTAAGCAAGCTGTGTTCACAACGAGTAGGTTCTACACTCATTCTAGTATAAATAAGCTTAGGCTATCTTTAGTTTTCTGTCCTGTGTAACAACCAGTTTTGTGAACCTAACAATAAAAACAAAAAAAAAGCGACCAGAACACCGGGAACAAATACCTGCAGATACAAATATTTGCCCCAAGGCGGGAATCGAACCCGCAACCTCTTGCGTTGCAGGCGGACAGGCGGAACTTCGCCCACCGCGCCACAGAGTCGTCAAATGATTTTTCTTTGACTATTTGACAGTATTTGACCGGAAACTTGCTTCAAAGTTCTTGCTTCCCGATAACTAGAGGATACGTTCCCAGCATCTCAAACGGTGACCCCTGCGATGGACATCTACTCGTTCGGAATGTGTGCGCTCGAGACGGCCGCGCTCGAGATCCAGGGCAACGGCGACTCCGGCTCGCACGTGTCGGACGAACACATCGAGCGGACCGTCGAGTCGCTGGAGGAGACGCGGCAGAAGGACTTCATATACAGGTACAACAATCAGTGAGCCTTGGTATTTTTTCCAAACCTAGAAGATTTCCCACAGATCTGCTCTACTCGCTAAGTGAAGTGCTCACAGTTCGGCAACTGTTTATTCAAGCAACGCTATTGCGCCGACACTCTGAGCTTCAATATGATCCCTGCCTACAAGAATCAAAGCGTCGCTCTGATATTGTTTACAGGATCTCTCCTGTCAACAATATCAGAGCGACGATCAGGCTCTCGCCTTGGAGGGTAGTAGCAGCAGGTCGCCAATATCATTTCTTAAGTCTCTCTTTATATAATCGTGTAAATAGAATCCTAAACATATATCCCCTCCCACTGTTTAAATGCAAGATTAAATGCTCGTCTTGGCTTACGAGGAAACTGAAAAACTCCTCGTTAGCTTACGGTAAGAGAGTACTACTATAGCATTCCCCTTTTTCCCAATGGCAACATTCAATCCAATTTTGTGCATTCTGATACATTAAGCAGCATAGACAAAACCACAACCACACACATATACACACACGCACACACAACCACACACCGAGGACATATTTAGGCGCACGAGCGCAGCGATAGTTCGAGGGTGCAATTGGTGCTTACACCCGAGCTAACTACTCTGCTTTACATCTCGATTGTGAGGTAAGTAGAAAAAAACCGGCACTACAAGAATAAAACATTGTATAAGTTAAAATTCTCTCTTTAGAAGTTTCAGGCAAAATATGTAAAATGGAAGCTGAAGCAGCAATTAACATTGCTGCTTCAGCTTCCATTTTCATTGAATCGGGAGTGAATCTTCATCACTTGAAGAACTCATGTTTTTTCCTAATTATAGCACGTAATTATAAAAAAATCACAAAACCAAACAATATTTAAAGTAAAAGTTTTCTATTCCCGCCTTTTTTAATTAAAAATAACCAAGCAAAGAACGTTTTAATTTTTTTTTCAAGAACTACATTGAGCTTCGCCGTTTGATATTTAAAATTGATGACTATATTATACTCACGTGGTGGTGGTGGTGTGTGTACTCTTTTTTCCGCACTGAGACTCTGATTGGTCCAGTGTGCGTGGTTGTTTTGCTAGCTTAGCCAGCCCAGCTCCGTCCAGAAGCGCAGAATCTTCCTGGGGTCTTCGCAGGCTTCGCGGAGTGACCTCGGGTGGTCGAGGATTTCGTGTCTTTGCGCCGTTACTCCCTCGCATTCCAGGACTACGTGGGCAGCTGATTGTTCGTTGCTGAGACACCCCCTGCAGAGGGGGCTGTCTGTTGCTCCGATGGTGAAGAGGTGCTAGTTCAGTGGGCAGTGTCCTGTAAGTGTCCCCACTAGGACGCTGAATTGGGAGAATGGCATGGGAAGGAACGGAGGTGGGCCTATTGCCGGCGTCTCCGAGCCTTTCCGTGCCAATTCATCGGCAGCGTCATTACCCAGTGATCCGCTATGTCCCTTGATCCATTGCAGGGTTATCCTGTTTGTAGAGGAAATCCTCTCAAGTGCCAAGTGACATTCGTATACGAGCTTGGAGTTACAGCTGTTCCCTGCCAAGGCCCTGAGTGTAGCAGCACTGTCAGACAGGATACGCACGCATTGGTTGTTTATATCCCTCCTCTGTACAGCTGTGGCTGCCTCGGTTATAGCTACACATTCACATTGAAATATGGAGTTGTGTTTGCCAAAGGTCATTGATAAATTAATGTTAAGGTCCAATGAGTGAATCCCTGTTCCCGTGCCCATATCGGTCTTAGAGCCGTCCGTGTATATTCTGTCTTCGTGGGTGCCTGATTCATCTCTTAGATCCTCATGTAGTTGTATCTGATAATGTTTGTTAATTATTGGTTTGCTGGGTATTCTGTCACAGGGGGCCGCTAGGAGAGGTTCGTAGGTTAAGGCCCTGTCCAGGATTTGGGCATGTGGACTATCTGTGGCCCCCCAGAGTCCCGTGTTTTGTAGTCTTAACGCAGACATGGTAGCCTCTTGTTGTATGTTTAGGTCTAGTGGCGCTAGGTCTAATATCACCTCTAGGGCGGCGCCCGGTGTTGTCCTCATGCAGCCTGTTATCGCCGAACACGCCAATCTTTGAAAGCGTTGTAGTTTGGCTGCTACCGTGTTCAACACGGTTCTGGTCCACCATACTATGGCTGCAAAAGGTAGTATCGGTCTAATGACAGCATTGTATAGCCACATGGTTATCTTCGGAGAACCCCATGTTTTCCCAAGCATTCTGCTGCATTGGTACAAGGCAGCTGTGACTCGCTGCAGTTTATAGTCAAGATGTTTGTTCCACAACAGTTTACTATCTAGTATGACCCCTAGATACTTGACTTCGGTTTTCAGAGTTATTTCGGTGTTGAATAATCTTAGTAGTTTCATGTTACCCAGGTTACGTTTGTGGGTGAACATTATCAGTTCAGTTTTTGTGGGGTTGACTGATAGTTCATGGTCATTACACCATGCTTCAATGGTTTTAAAGGCTAGTTTTATTCGGTCACATAGTGTGTTCTCGAAACATCTGGTTGCTAGGATCGCGTGGTCATCCGCGTATCCCACCGTCACCAGTCCGTGGCCGTTAAGCCTACGGATGAGCTCGTCAACAACTATGTTCCGTAGTAGGGGCGATAGGATTCCACCTTGGGGGCAGCCCCTAGCTACTACAGCTCTTGTGGTTTTATTAATGGTCACTCGTACTGCTCTAAGCCTGAGCATGTTGTTTATCCACTCTGCTAAAGTCGGCGCGACACCATATTTAGTGAGTGCTCTGTAAATGCTGGTAAATCTGGTCTTATCAAAAGCTCCTTCAATGTCTATGAAGGTCGCCAGAGTTGGTTGTTTTGACTTTAATCCACTTCCTATGTGTGTGTATCCCGTGATATTATACTCACACGAAGACAAGGCTGAATAGCAAAGCGACCTCTTTGGTCATTGGGCTGAATGTATTTTATTTATCCTAAAATCTACTACACAAAAACACATATTATCTTAGGATACAACATTATACCTAGGTTTTGCTGCTTATTTTGTGCGCAGCAGGGTTTAGGACAAATATGGCCTACACTCAGCATTATGCTGGATAGACACTGATGTGTCTACCCAGCGCTGGTAGTGTGAATTACAATAATTAAACAGTGATACTATGTAGACACCATATACCAACATAAAATTAGAATGAAATGAAACTATAACAAACATGAACGCAAAAGGCTATAAAATAATTATATTAAAAGTATGTCAGATGTCTATTGCCAGTATGATGGTTAGATGTACGCGAACTTTTTTAAAGAGTGAAGTGTTTTTTTTAATTACTTACCGCCCTAGGGCTTTTCTAGCTACATTATTATCCTAGAGCGCTAGTTAGTCACCTACAAGCCCCATTTGGAGGTAATAAGAACTTACTTACCGAACATGCGAGATGTAACAGTACATTATTGCAAAGGCAGCGAGACAGGCAATTGCCATTTCGGCCGAGGCATATATGCTATAGCTGATATCGAAAGTATATTTATCCTAGGGGATTTCAATGCTCACCCTCACGAACGATTTCACAAAGATTTGGCCAGCTTCTGCTCGGACCAGTCGTGGGTTTGTGCTGATGTGGAGAAACTGGGGCTAACCTCGAACAGTTATACCTTTGTTAGTGACTCTCACGGATGCAGAAGGTGGTTAGACCACTGTGTCGTTTCTACATCAGCATGGCACACTATTCTAAATGTAGGTATAGAAGAGGGTGTTTACATGTCAGACCATCTCCCTATTTACATAGAATGTAATCTGCTTGCAGTAAGGCCCAAATTAGTGTTAAATGATGCACCCCTCACTGCTGTACTATGGGGTGAAAGGAGAAGTGAACAGATAAAGAGGTACCATTACCTATGTAATAAAATGTTACAATCTTCCTACTGAACTTGAAGAATGCGGAGATGGTACAGTCAGCCGTCCTGATCACAGCACAGACGTGTCCTCGACAAAATGTATAACGAACGATATTGTTTCTATCTTGTGTGAGGCCGCGATGCAGACGAAGCAGTGTGGGGGTGGCAGGCGGAGAGGGGGTAAGACATTGTGTGGTTGGAACAAACATGTACATGCGTTTCGGAGAACAATTTTGCATTTTTCTCGTTTTTCCAGAACATGAAATTTTCATATACATACTTCCATGTATTTTTCTGATTGATTTCGCTGGAAACAGGTTTTCCATCGCTAATTTAGCTTCCGATCTTAAATCTGGTGGAGTGCAGTCAATGTCCATTTCATTTTCACTTTCAGAATCATCGGAACTCATTTTAATTTATTTTTAATAACTAAACAAAGAACTCCGCTTTACCGCCAATTCTTTATTTTTATTTTACAGTTTGTGCCGAAAGGTAAACGCATTTGTGGCTATACATCCACGAGAACGCAATGTGTAATAGATAGATGAAAGAATTCAAACAGCACACCGTTTAATACAACATTGCCGGCGCGCTCTTTGTTCCAAATTCAAAGAACGCGCCGGGAAGTGATTTTGGTTTTTCAGTTTACGTAAATAATGAAATGATACTTCGCGTGTTCTTTATTCAAAAGTAATGACAATATTTCCGCGCATGTTTAAGAAAAGATCTTTATTTGTGTGCGGTTCTAGACGCGCGCACACCGCATCCCTCCGAGCACTCTACTGATTGCGGTCGTGTTTCGCGGTCAGCAATGGAAACGGCCGGCCGCAAAATATAGAGTTTCAATTTTTTTATGTGCAAATTCTAACTATAAGCTAATATTTTTATTGAAATGTCTCGCATTGTTTTAGTAAAGCACTAAACTAAACAAGCCTTTGGTCCGCAATGACTGCCCTGCTGGCCACGCTATGCGCTTGAAGGCACAGCAAGCTTAGCTGAAAGCACAGCAAGCTTAGCTGAAAGCACAGCAAGCTTAGCTGGAGGCCATCAGCTAAGCTTGCTGTGCCGTCCGCGCTATAAAAGGCTTCGATCTCGGCCTTCATGTCGGCTTGCCCATCAAGAGCTGCATCATGGCCTGGCTACGCTGCGCTTTCAGCCTTTGTCATCGCGACCAGCTCCCCACCCATTATTGTCCTGGTCAGTAATGTACTATTATTTGCATGATTCGTTGAAGTTGTAATGAGTTGTTTTGCATTGCAGATGTATAAACGTAGACCCAGCAAAGCGGCCGACGGCGAGAGAACTCCTCTTCCACCCGTTACTCTTCGAAGTGCATTCGCTCAAGTTATTAGCGGCGCATACGCTCGTCAATACCACCGGTAAGAATGTTATTCATCATCATCATCAGCCTTTTTCAGTCCACTGCTGGACATAGGCCTCCCCTAATGAGCGCCATAGCGCCCTGTCTTCAGCTTGCCGCATCCAGCATCTGCCAGCAGTCTTTCGCAAATCGTCATCCCACCTGGTCGGAGGGCGTCCTACACTACGTTTGCCGAGTCGCGGTCTCCACTCAAGAACACGTTTACCCCAGCGGTTGTCGGTTCTTCTCGAGATATGGCCAGCCCACTGCCACTTCAGCTTGCTAATCCTTTGAGCTATGTCGATAACCTTGGTTCTCTGTCGGATGTATTCGTTGCGAATCCTATCCTTCAAAGAAACTCCGAGCATAGCTCTCTCCATAGCTCGCTGAGCGACTTTAAACTGGTGGACCAGCCCTACCGTGAGTGTCCACGTCTCAGCTCCGTAGGTCATGACGGGTAGGACGCACTGATTGAAAACTTTCGTTTTCAAGCATTGCGGTATGGATGACGAGAAGACTCGACGTAGTTTCCCAAACGCTGCCCAGCCTAGCTGGATCCTTCTCTTGGCCTCCTTCTCGAAATTGTTTTTACCCAACTGCAGAATCTGCCCAAGGTAAGTGTATTCGGAAACAATTTCGAGAAGGTGGCCATGTACGACGATCGGTCCCGGATCAATGTGGCCATTGATCATGACCTTGGTTTTATCCAAGTTCATGCCAAGACCGATGCGTCGTGAGGCTGAAGCTAGGCCGTCCAGCATCAGGTTCAGCTCCTCCAGCGACTCCGCCATCAAGACTATGTCATCAGCGAATCGCAGGTGTGAGATGTAATCGCCGTTTATGTTTATGCCCTTACCTTTCCAGTCCAGCGTCTTAAACACATCTTCCAACGCGCTTGTGAACAGTTTCGGGGATATAACATCCCCCTGTCTCACACCTCTGCGCAGTTGGATGGGTTTGGACTGCTGGCCCTGTACTTGGACATTCATGGTCGCGGCATCATAAAGACATCTCAGCACCTCGATATAACGATAGTCTACTTGGCAACGCTGTAAGGATTCCAGAACAGCCCAGGTTTCGACAGAGTCAAAGGCCTTTTCATAGTCCACAAAGGCCAGACACAGGGGCTGATTATACTCTTCGGACTTCTGTATAATCTGCCTCACCGTGTGTATGTGGTCTATGGTACCATATCCTCCGCGAAACCCGGCCTGTTCCGGTGGCTGGAACTCGTCGAGCCTCCTGGCGAGACGATTCGTGACCACTCGTGAGAAAAGCTTATAGACGTGGCTCAGGAGTGTGATGGGTCTGTAGTTTTTAAGAAGGGTTTTATCTCCCTTCTTAAAAAAGAGCACCACCAAACTCCCAAAAGAATGTTATTACAAAAGCGAAAAGACATTTCTATTCATGGCCTTCAACTCTAGTGCCTTGGCTCTATCTAGTATAGGTCTCATATCCTCGTACCTGGATGAGTGGACTACGGCCCTGCCGTGCGCTACGTAGGAGGCTATGAGGCTACTTAGTAATTAGTAACTCGCTGTGCCCACAACTAGGCTACACAACATTAATGTATCTTTTAAAGGACAATGTATACGCTTCTACAACAAAACTCAAAGTGAGTTGCAAAAATTATCAATAAATAAATTCAAACAAATTGTCAAACATATCCTTTGTAAAAAGGCTTACTATAAAATATCAGATTATCTAGACGATAAAAAAGCTTGGGACGAGTTTTGCTCCAACTCGAAAACTAACATTCTAACAAGGTAGTTTCTTGTTCGCTTCTTTACTTTACCTTAAAAAGATTGAAGTGGACAAAAAATCAAAGTGATCACTTTATTTCCTAGTTTTACGTATGTAATCCGAGTTTTTGTGACGTGTCCTGTAAGGTCTAAAGGAAATAAAGAAAGAAAGAAAATAGAAAGAAAATATTTTTATTTGCCTTAAAAACTACACAACACAATAACTAAACTAAATTAATCCTATACTTAGTCTACATCATTTTTGTGCGTAGCAGTTTCTAGTGCAAATATTCAGCATTGTGCTGGGTAGACCAGGTGTGTCTACCCAGCGCTGGTTTTCAGTGTAGGCCAAAAAGCAGGTCACGTCACGACCGTGATCTGTAAAAGTGCGTTTTTACACAAACATATAAATTTTACTTATTTTAACATACTTTAAAACTCAACATAAAATAAAATAACAAAGGTATACATAATAATAAAACAGTAACAAGTGATAAGATAACACATAAATGCATTAAATAAAATTGAAAATTTAAATTTAAAAATAGTGCATTTCTCTGTTTGAGACATAATGGCCAATGGGATGGCTGTCGTCGCCGTGGTCGGCCGGTCGAGTCAGTTTTTCTGCGAGTTGGTTTAAAGAAGGATGGTACGAACTTTTGTAGAGGCAATTCGGGAGCTTATTCTATCCATAAAAAACGAACAAAAAGAGATGTGAGAAGTGTTTAAAATAAAAAATAATAATAATATTTATGAAAATTAAATAAAATTAAAATGAATAATTAAAGTATTAAACTATGAAATTATTTTACTCTTACCAACTAAATTACTGACCTATCATTATCTTTTAGTTCTTCGTCCTTCTTTTAGGCGTTAAGAAGGAATCGTTTTAGTTTCGATTTAAACGTTTTTATATTTTTAAGGTCCCTTATGGGCGGCGGAATATTATTCCAGCATTTTGTTGCTGCGTAACGAAAGCTACCCTTAAAAGCTGCGAAAGAACTTTGCGGCCTAGCCAAAATAGGAGAACATTTTCTTCGCGTTCCTTCTTTCTTGAACCAAGTTAGTTTATCGTAGAGATAGGGGGTACGCCGAACTTAACAACACCAAACAGTAGAAATAAAGCACTTTGAATTTTGAAACTAATCAAAAACATAAATGCTTAGCAGTTTTATAGCTACTGCATTTGTTTTAATGTTGGACTTGCGTCGTTATCCGACTGTACTGCAGTCGGACACGATCAGTGTAGTGTGTCGTAATCTAAACTTGGACATTCCTGATCCTGAAGACGAAGTGAGGGTAGTCGCGGAAACTGCCGTCAGTTCTCGGCGGTAACTCCGAGTATGCCCAAAAAATGAAGCAGCTACATCAGCGAAATAAACGGCGAAAATACGATAATCTTAACCGAGGTTACCTATTTGAGTTTGGGGTGGAAACCTTACGTCCTTAAAAAAAATGCTGGACAATTCACAGCTTTATCTAGCCCCAAGCTAAACGGAGCTTGTGTTATAGGTACTAGATAACTGATATTTATAATATAATACAATACATAGATAAATATTTTTTAATTATACATAGAAAACTACCAGAGCACCCTGAACAAATGCCTGCAGATCGTACAAACATTTGTTCGAGTGCAGTGCGATACGCGTTCGGAAACGGTCGTGCCTCGCTCTTGCACCGTCTCAAATATTATATTTGTGATACGCGCGGTCCCCACCGCTGCACGCGAACGCAATGAGTGCGAAACCGCTCATCGCCAACGAGCTCTTGGCATTTATTCAAAATGCCATCGACACCATTTACGAGGTCAGCATTATGCAGATCTGCAAATCCAATTTCAAGGAAGAGAAAATTTGCAGTGGCAAGATGCTGGTCTTCCAAACGCTGGGCAAGATGGACCTGATGCCCTCTCGTCGCAGGGATGGCGGACAAAAAAGTGTGCAGGACATCATCACCCTGTTCAAGAGCACCGACCGGACGACGTGCCGGACTTCGTTGCGAAGGAGCTGCATAGAATAGAATATAATATAGAATAGAATATATATTTATTTCTTACAAAACTTACACAGAATACAGATGTTAACCTAAGAAATAGAACTTAAACAAATAAAATAAATTAAAATAAGTGAAACAATGGAGTCTTAAAACGAAGTGTAAGCTAATTAACAAATTTGGTTCTGACTCAGCATAAGTTGGTTGACTAGCAGGCTAGCAACCAACGCTGGTCTTCCGTCAGAACCACTTGTTAGCGTTACGGACCAATTACTCACGACTAATACTAAAAACAAAAACATAAAAAAAGATTAAACTAAAACAAAGATAAAATTAACTTAAATGTGACTGTGTGTTTGGACTATATTTATAACAAAGGAAACAAAGTTGACTAATCGAGTATAACAAAGATGATTTATACTAAAGAAAACAATAATAATACTTTAAATAATATTACTGTTTAATATCTATTGACATAAGTATGACATATCTCTACACCATACTTAACTAAGCAGCATAAGCTGCCCCCCGTGACGTTCGACCACGTCGATGTGACCAGACTGCTGAAGGATGTCACTAATCTGAAACCTTGTCTGGTTGATGTTAAGGTGAAGTTGGAAGCGTCAGAAGCTACCATCTGAGACCTTCGCTCAGAAGTTGCATCACTGCGTGCAGCCACGGCAACTAGGTCACCTGAGGCTTCGTACGTCAACATGAAGCGAGGAGCGCAAAGAATGTCGGCGTCATCATTAGGGTCAGCGATAGTGGACACAAACCGGGGGGTGGGCAGCAGCGCCCCCTGTAGAACAAATACACCACTAAACTGCGATCCCCAACCCGCATGCCCGGCGTGGGGATTATGGGCATTACCCCCCCCCCCAATGGTACGACGAAACAAAAAAATGGCCCCCAGTTCCCGGCCGCCTTGCTATTCCTGGCCATGGCAGCGGCCATGGTAACGGCGAGGCAGGGGGTGCTACGAATCACCGGGCTACCTCAGGCTGCCACCAACAACTGACCCTGGCAACGTACAACGGACGCACTCTGAGGCTTGACCAACATCTAGCGCAGTTGGAAGTGGAGTTAGAGAACATCAAATGGCATGTTCTGGGGTTATGAGAAGTCCGAAGAGAGTGGGAGGACACCGTAACTCTGGACTCGGGCTATCTTCTCTACTTTCGCGAGGGTGATAAAACATCCCAGGGTGGCGTAGGTTTCCTCGTCAATAAGGCTCTCTCCAACAATGTCTAAGAAATCTCCAGTGTGTCGACCAAGGTAGCGTACCTGATCCTTTGGCTATCCGAACGGTATAGCATGAAGGTTATTCAGGTCTACGCACCGACCTCGGCACACTCGGATGATGAAGTGGAGGATATGTATGAAGACATATCCAAAGCCTTGCATAAGACCACTAAGGCCCACTTCAACGTTGTTATGGGCGACTTTAATGGCAAGGTGGGAACCCAGACTGGCAACGAATCCCGAATAGGCCCGCATGGTCATGGAGTTAGGAATCACAGGGGGCAAATGCTTGTTAACTTCCTTGAGAAAGAGGAGCTATTCTTAATGAACTCCTTCTTTAAGAAGCAGCCTCAAAGGAAGTGGACATGGCGAAGCCCCGTCACTTACAAAAAATGAGATCGACTTCATCATGGCGGATAGCAAGCACATATTCAGAGATGTCTCAGTGATCAACAGGTTTAATACCGGATCTGATCACCGACTCCTCCGAGGCTCTCTGAATATCAACCTGAAGCTTGAGAGAAATCGTCTGATGAATTCCACGCTTCGACCTAACCCAATCCAAATCATGGCGGGCACTGAGAAGTTTCAGCAGCTTCTCAGGAATAGATTTGTTGCCTTGGAACCCACTGATGACGCTGACGAGACCCTACACAATCTGGTCGAAACATTGAGAGACGAGGGCATCAAGTTCTGCAAAATGCAGCGCACTGGCAGGAAGTCACTCTCGGATGAGACTTTAGGGCTGATGACAAAAAGACGGGAAACCACCCAGGCGACTTCGTCAGAGAGGTCAGACCTGAAAAAGCGAATTGCGAAGATGGTACGGCGCGAACTTCGGAGCTCCAACACACGCCGATAGAGCGAAACCGAGGGTCCAAAGTATTCACTCAGCAGCTTGGCAGGAGCCACCTGACGAAGCTTAAAACGCACGATGGGAGGACCGTATTGTCGAAGCCGGAGATCTTAGCCGAGATCGAGGATTTCTATGGCCGTTTATACACTGCACATGCCCCTCATGCCCAACGAAATGACAACGATTCTAGAGCCACCCTGACACGCCACTACACCGACGAACCCGGGTGCCGGACATCAGTCAAAACGAGATCGTGTTAGCTCTGAGGCAGCTTAAAAATGGAAAAGCCCCCGGTGAAGACGGAATTTCATCAGAGCTTTTGAAAGCTGGAGGAACCCCTGTTTTACAGGAATTACAGAACCTCTTCAATGCCGTTCTTCACAGTGGGAGAACTCCAAAGGCATGGAGCGGGAGTTTGGTGGTGCTCTTTTTTAAGAAGAGCGACAAAAAGCTCCTTAAAAATTACAGGCCCATATCGTTCCTGAGCCATTTTTATATATGTTGTTCTCACGAGTGGTCACGAATCGTCTCGCCAGAAGACTCGACGAGTTCCAACCACCGGAACAGGCCGGGTTTCGCGGAGGATATGGCACCATCAATCACTTACACACGGTGAGGCAGATTATACAGAAGTCCGAAGAGTATCAGCCCCTGTGTCTGGCTTTTGTGGACTATGAAAAGGCCTTTGACTCTGTCGAAACCTGGGCTGTTCTGGAATCCTTACAGCGATGCCAAGTAGACTATCGTGATATCGAGGTGCTGAGATGTCTTAATGATGACGCCACCATGAGTGTCCAAGTACAGGGCCAGCAGTCTAAACCTATCCAACTGCGCAGAGGAGTGAGACAGGGGGATGTTATATCCCCGAAACTGATCACAAGCGCGTTGGAAGATGTGTTTAAGACGCTGGACTGGAAAGGTAAGGGCATCAACATAAACGGCGATTACATCTCACACCTGCGATTCGCTGATGACATAGTCTTAATGGCGGAGTCGCTTGAGGAGCTAAACCGGATGCTGGCCGACCTAGCTTCAGCCTCGCGACGCATCGGTCTTGGCATGAACTTGGATAACACCAAGGTCATGATCAATGGTCACATTGATCCGGGACCGGTGGTCGTACATGGTCACCTTCTCGAAATTGTTTCAGAGTATACTAAACTTGGGCAGATTCTGTAGTTGGGTAAAAACAATTTCGAGAAGGAGGCCAAGAGGAGGATCTAGCTAGGTTGGGCCGCGTTTGGCAAACTACTACGTAGAGTCTTGTCGTCAACCATACCCCAATGCTTGAAAACGAAAGTTTTCAATCAGTGCGTTCTACCCGCCATGACCTACGGAGCTGAGACGTGGACACTCACGGTAGGGCTGGTCCACCAGTTTAAAGTCGCCCAGCGAGCTATGGAGAGAGCTATGCTCGGAGTTTCTCTGAAGGATAGGATTCGTAACGAATACATCCGACAGAGAACTAAGGTTATCGACATAGCTAAGGATTAGCAAGCTGAAGTGGCAGTGGGCTGGCCATATCTCGAGAAGAACCGACAACCGCTGGGGTAAACGTGTTCTTGAGTGGAGACCGCGACTCGGCAAACGTAGTGTAGGACGCCCTCCGACCAGGTGGGATGACGATTTGCGAAGGACTGCTGGCAGATGCTGGATGCGGCAAGCTGAAGACAGGGCGCTATGGCGCTCATTAGGGGAGGCCTATTTCCAGCTGTGGACAAATATGTCGCCCGCCGCGGCTGATAAAACCGCCGATATATTGCTCTCCCCCCGCCCGCTCCCCCCGACACCGCGTGAGGAACCTACACGTGCGCGCGTGCCTTCCCCCCCGCGCGCTTATGCATCTATCGTCGCCGCCACCGCCGCCGCCGCCGCCTCGAGCCGCGCCGTGCCCGCTGCGCGCTTGCAGCCTGCGGCGCGCTCTAAAAGGAAGGGGAAAAAGAAGCCTTGTGAACCATCAGGTAGTGCTGCGCCGGCTCCTGGGAAGGGGCCCTGTGACGCGGATGGATTTACCGTGGTGGTTCGCAAGAGCCGTAAGCCCGCCAATAGGAATCAGTGCGGTACTGGGCCGAAAGACCTGGAATCTGGATTCCGAGCGGAAGTACCAACTACCCAGCTCTACGTCTCACGCGTTCACTACTGTGTGGAGACTAAAGCTGTGGAGGAGTACATCAAACGGAAAACGGGACTCGATGCGCGTCGAGAAGCTGGACTCTCGCCATAATGTGAGCTTTAATTCATTTATGGTCAGAGTTCCAAGTCAGCATCTCTCGACCTACTTAAGCGCAGAGTTTTGGCCGATGGGTGTCAAGTTCCGACTGTTCACTGGCCGCCTGCAAGGAGACACCGTTGTGCACCGTCGCCAGCTGACACCCTGATTGCGTCATCTACACGTCGTCGCCGTTATCACAGAAAAACGTACAAATACAAATACAAAATTATTTATTTGCCAATTACTACAGACAAGATACACATTACTAGCGGCCCCCGCACGAGGCAAGCCTGTGTCGCGGGAAGCCTGTTTACAACAATAATAACTTTAACAAATAAGATTAGTGGTAACTTATACAGGACAAACAAACAAAACATTAATATCAATAAATCTAATCAATTAAGACAAAACACGCAATCTGCAACATACAATTAGTCAGTTACATTCCTGTAGAGTAGAGTTACCGACTTGTGGGCAAGGAGAAAAAATTAAGACAGGGAGATGAGGGAGAGGGGAGTGTTGATTATAATTTTATTTAATTTTTAGTTTTATTTTATTATATTTACCTACATATTGGAAACCTGTGGTGTAAACTATTTACTTTTACTTAAGATGCTTAAGAGGTCTTCAGTGGCATCGTAGTCAAGAGTAAGTAACCATCTTCTAATCTTTTCCTTCACGCCGTACAGTGCACAAGACAGATTGCAGTGTTTTATGACCCGGCGATAGATGAAAGGGAAAGCAAACTTACGGAATCGCTTAGCAAAGGCAGTTTTAATAGCCGGAACTTCAACTCTCACACGACGACTGGTCGATGAAGCACTATTAGAAGATATCCTGTGAAAAGCAGTGACGACACTCGAGACGTAGAGTTGACGAACAGATAAGGTCTGAGTTTCTAAATGTAGGGTAACGGTTGGGAATCTAAATGGCTTTCGGAACGTGTCATTAGTTAAGTTTTTAATGTTTTATGTACCTATGTTAGTTAACTAACATAAGTTAAATATGATCTGTAACTTTTCTATGGTCTGAAATAAATGATTATTATTATTTGTCCCGAGGCGGGAATCGAACCCGCAACCTCCTGCGTTGCAGGCAGACCTTCGCCCACCGCGCCACAGAGGTCGTCAATAGAGGTCGTAGCCTTAGGGTCCGGGGCACACGCAATTTATAAAGATCTTACCAAACTTGCTCAAAATGCTGGATTCTATTTCAACTAAATTAGTGAAGAAATCTTAATTAGCATTGCTATTCAACGTGGCAATGCTGCCAGCATTCTGGGGACGGCTAGGATTTTTAAGAAATTTATTTGTGTAAAATGGAATAGTTGTAATTTGTCGTTAAGGTCTGTGTTCACCAAAAGATAATCGGACAATTAGGCAGCTTTATCTTTAACTTTGACGTTTAATGTATGAAAATGTGTGTCAAAAACATCAAAACAACTGTTTAAAATTTAACCATCTGTTGGCGAACTCGGGTCTAATGGCCGGTTTCTCGAACGCAGATCATCTTCATATTTGACTAATCAATGATCAAATCTCTAGTCAAGTGTCGTTTAGGTTGCTAGAACGTTGATTACGAACTTTGATTTTGAACAGAGATTAGTTGACCGATCTGTCAAATCATTGAAGCAAATCTCTTGTAAAACGTCAAAATGAGTTTCTGGAACGCTAATTAGGCATTTTTCTTTGGTCAAGCGCTTGTCAAATCAATGGTCAAGTAATCAGTGATTTTGCTCTAATTAGCTGAAATTATTACAAAAATTTACTGTGTTTAGCTAAAGTTATAAACCAAAAATCATCCACCTCCTATCGCTTCAGCTTTTTACTGAAGTATAAAATAATAATTCTTTAAAGAAATCTTATAAACGCGAAAGTTTGTAAGAATGTATGTATTTTTGTTACTCTTTCACGCAAAAACTACGGATTTTGAAATGAAATTTGGTACAGAGATAGATAATAGTCTAGAATAGCACATAGCCTATATTTTATCCTGGAATTCCGAAGGGAACGGGAACTACTGAGGCGCTGCTAGTATAAGATAAATCATAGGAGAGAAAAACCTTTAGCAAATAAGCATTTGAAAAACGGTTCTTACTTGTCAACTAAAGCAGTCAGAGTTATTTTTTCCCTTTCGGTATAATTTTTTCCTCTGCTGATAGCTTTTTACGTCATAATTATATTATATTCAACTTGGTTTTCTATAGATTCCAAAAAGATTTTTCATTAATCAAATAACGAGAGGATTCGCCGCACAAACATCTATCATTTTTGAAGTTTAGGAGTGAATGATTGAACTAAAAGAATGATTAAATTATGTGTGACCATACGAAAATATACGCCGATTTGACAATCCTAAGTTGATCATTGATTAGTAAATTTTTGTGTAATCAGCGTTCGTGCAACCCGATTTGATTTGACCAATGTGTCAAGTTAATTGCTCTGTCAACTGATTTGCGATTTGAATAGCGTTCGAGAAACCGGCTGTAAGTGTGTCTAACGGTCGATTACTCAACATCAATTACTAGTACTTCTACGAACATACACCTCGTGAGCACTTAACTTTTACTAGTACCATCTACTACAAAAAAATATATAATATTCGAAATAAAGTCTCATAAATCAGAGATGTTCAGTGGTATTAGCGCCATCTATAAAGTTGATTTCTTACCTGCGCAAACTGCAAGCATACGAAGACGAAAGATGTGGCCAGGCTATGACATAGGTATTCTGTGATAATACCCACCTACTTACTCTCGAAGTGTTACAAAGATGTTCTAATAGGTGGCGCTGCACGCTACATTCTCGACTATTATTGCCATTTGCAAAGATATTTTGCTCGTCATGGCGAAAATCCTCAGCAGATCTTTACCATTTTTTATGATAACAAATTAAAATGTTTTATTTTTTAATTATAAAAATAATTAGATAGATAGATAGATAGAAAATGCTTTATTGCACACATAATATACATACAAAAATAAAAGAAATAAAAAAAAAAACAAATATGTAACAATTGGCGGTCTTATCGCTCAAGAGCGATCTCTACCAGACAACCGTGGATGTATAGGATCGTTCTATTGAACGGGGATTAACGAAATCAGATGTCTTAAAGCGGAGATATTCAATAGCCCCCCTTTTTGCCTTTTTTTAGAGGAACTAAGCCTTTAATCAAAAAACCCCGACGACTAAAAATTCTATAAAATCGTAGAATCTGTACACCAAGTTTCGTCCAGATCGGTCGTTAAATCCGACCTGTAGAGGAGTACGTACATTCTGACCGGATCTATACTATTTCCAGTAGTTGATGCAGAGACGCTTCGCTCGCTCGGTCAACTAATACATCATTATTTGCATATCTTAGTCTAAATATAATGTGATTTAGATACAGGGTTATATTATGTTATATAGACTAACTAAGCTTTACATTATTTTCCGTATATACTATTGTCGGTGCGGAATTGGTCGACATCTGGCCAAGCATTTACATCATTGATAATCATCTATAGATTAAAAGGCTTTTTTGATAAGTTTTCGTTTTTATGTACTCATTCATTTATGCCAAGTCTTTCACCGTAAAAAGTATTGAGACCACAAAGTTGGCAAATTACCTACGTACACCTAGTAGTCAAGGATAACTGTCGAGTAGATAATTTGCCAATTTCATAGTTGAAGGTAATAAAAAGACCTTCTTGGCTCTTCTCGTAAATGATTTTCAGCTACCCGCTTCTAGCTTCTCATGGCGCCATTGTGGCAGTCGCGTGTGATCCGTGTGCAGGGACCCTAAAACTAAGGCCTTTCCAGGGCCTAGTTTTCATTAGTATCAAAGATATTGATAGCTGAAAAGTGCCGTGAGATAGTTCGAGAAAGGGGTTCCCGGTGGCGGGCGTCCACGCGACTTGGCAGGGGCACTACCTTGGCTCCTAATAGGTTTTGTGTTGAGACAAAGATAAATGATCAACATGTTTCACCCACTGTTGTGTTGGGTAGAGATATGCATCCTCATTCTTCGAAGTGTGAAATCTCTGTTGGCGTGTTCCAGCGAACATATCGGAGACGATCACGGACGAGGTGGCCGGCGGGTCGAGCGGCGGCACGCTCGCCGCCTGCGTGCGCGCCGGGGAGCTCGTCGAGCTGACGCCCAAGGATCTGCAGCCGCACGCAGAGAAGTTGGAGAAATTCGTCGAGGATGTCAAGTAAGTCTAACAAACATGTCAGCATTACAAAAACTCCTCTGCGTCATTTCCCCAATACTGGGGGTCGCCAGTGTGAGCATCACGGAAGTAGCTTCCCACGATGTCGCGCCAACTGCTCTGACTTGCAGTGCTTGTGCCTCGTACGCAGATGTCTAGTGCGGTCTGCGGACCTCTCATCACTTGTACTTGGTAATTCTTTGAGTAATACATAATATTACCTTGAGTCGTGTCTGATGTGTAGTTATTACCTTGCAGGAACGGCATCTACCCGCTAACAGCGTACGGCTGGGGTTACGGCGCGGGGCGGTGCGCCTCGCCCCTGGAGCGGGGCGCGCGGGGCGGCGGGCGCGGGTGCGCGGGCCGCGGGGCGGACAGCGCGCCCGCGTCCCCCGAGCCCCGCGACCTGGAGACGCGGCGGATCGTGCACATGATGTGCAGTCTGAAGCCTGCGCCTCCGACCGACCACCATCACCAGCCGGACTCACTGGTACGTACATCCGTACAGCGTCAGGGCCAGGGTTTGCCACAAGCTTTCCACTCTCTTGTTTCTGTAGCTTGGAACTGTATAATGTTCGTCTGAGAAGTTGTTTTCGTGTTCCAGATGACCATACTCCTTCGCATGGACGACAAGATGAACCGCCAGCTGACGTGCGCCGTGACGCGCCGCGACTCGGCGCCCGCGCTCGCGCACGACCTGGTGCAGCTCGGTTTTATACACGAGGTACGATCCAAACCGAAGCAATATCTTAGGTTCTGTTCTCTTCCGTCTTTCACCTGCGTTAACTAGCGTTTCCGTTCGTTCTAGGCTGATCGCGACAAGCTCTGTCGACTGATGGAGGAGTCCCTCCGCAGTAGCTTCGGGCCGCCCCCCTCGCCGCCCCCCGCGCCCGCCCTCGCCGCCCCGGCGCCCGCACCCCCGCTGCCCGCTCGCCGCGCCCAGCACGTCGCCAGCTAGTGTTGCCGTCAGCCCGCTCGCGCCGCCGCCGCCGCCACAGGACTAGGTAACGCCATATGCTGCCATCTCACGTGATGCAAGAACACTGAGGAGTATATTCTATTTGTCACCGTAAACATCATGAGGAACACTTTATTATAAGTCTCTTAATTTGAACCAATAGCTAACCCTCAAATACCAACTCTTACGTATATAAGATTCAGGCAAGCCATTGAAAACTGCCCATGGCCACATCATACCTGCCTAAATCTAATTTGCGTTTGAGTATTAATTGTAAAAGCCGTTTGGTTTTCTTCTATTGAAATATTAATAGATATAAATATATAAAATACGAATATTCGATAATAACAATCGACACGTGGCGTTGTAAGACATTGTCAATATTTAAATTTAATTATAAGTATATTCAAATTACTTTCAACTTTAGTCGGCTTTAAATTAGAATGTATTCCATTAGAATATTAGCGAATAAGGTATTGAGCGATGATCTTACAACGCTGCTCTGTGAGAACTTTATCTACTAGGTACCTATGTTTTTCTGTTGAATTGCATATATCCTCAGTGAGTGAGAGTGGACTAACATAGGCTGGTGATGATGATGATAGAGAAATCAGTTGTCGGCAGCGAAGAATTGGCAAAAAGGCGGTACTTATCAATAGATGTATTTAAATATCCGTCGCTTACTCCTAACGGATAGACAGGCGATTCAACGTGACCATCTGGTATTGCCCCTTGTGCAAGACGAGCACCTTGAGTGACACGCGTGGTGGTTGATTACCAGGTGGTCAGGTTGTGTTGATACTTCACTACGATATCTGGAGAGATACACTTCCGAAGCACTTAGTCCTATTGATGTAACCTTATCATATAGTGTAGGGTAGGCGGCGGGCGGATTTGACCCCAGCCACAGCTATCCCTGACGGATTTGACCCCAGCCACAGCTATCCCTGACGGTTTCTCTAAACATTTGAAGTTAACCTCTCGGTTAGTGTCTGGGCTTTCCATCTGTAGCACGTGTGTGCATAGCACGCTGTGCGTATCCATACTCCGTTCTAAGCTACCGGATACTTCTCTGGGGAAATTCATAAACAGAAAGCTGGGTTCAAAACCGTATCCGTTTAGCATTAGATTACTTATAAATGCATATTTATAATAATTATTACGTCTAGTAAAGAACCTTATGAAGAGATTTTGTATCGCATTGTGTATTTTTGCAAACGAGTGAGAGGGATCTTATGCCCATAGTGAATGTGTTGATGCCGAACGAGCTACGTTTGATCAAAAGTGATAGATAAGCTAACTATCGGTACTCCCATGTTCACTAACAACACGATTCCATTGATGATCACCTGTCATGGAAGACCAAAGAGAACGCTCCAGCTGATTGTATGTGCGTGCTGTTAGTGGATCCGTGTACCCAGTGGTTGTGGCTCGACTGGAGCACGTCACAATACTTGGGTTAGAATAAGTGATATCAAGTCGCAGGGTCGTAGCGAGAAGTTTGTGGGAGGTGTGATAGTTTCTAACATTTGCTTTAGAATGTTGACGCCATTTTGTATCGCTCACTAGCTCTCTGCTAGTGAGAAGGATAGAGAGAGGTAATCTGGAAGTAATCGTTGTCGCACCTCCTGAAATGTACTAGTCGAGTATGAATCTAAAACCGGAATACCGAAACTTTGCTTATAGGCGCTTTATCGATAAAATTGTATAAACCCGATTGTAAACGATGTGGGCGTTCCTGCCGCTCGTGCGCACCGTGGCGCACCAGCGTCCAGCGTGCGAGCCGCGGTCGCTAGTCGTGGAGTATGAATGTGTATAAGTAACAAAGGATATTTAATATTACGTTTCGGAGCCAGGTGTCTCAGAATACAAACCTAGTCTAAAATTTACCATGTATAAAATCCACAGCAACATTTCTTTATTTTTGTATAATTGAGTATTTGTGAAACGTATGCGATGGTTGCCTTCGTCTGAGACACCTCGAATGTACAGCGAGGCTTCCTCTTAGAGCTTTATGAATGCGTTTATGATAAATAAGTATACGGTAAATTGAACATACTCAGTATAAACATAAGGTTGACATTTGTACTGTACTCGCGTCGGTTGTCGAACGGACAAAGTATTGTGTTGCCAGAATCATGTTAAATTTATGCCAATATATGTATAATGTATTTGTTAAATAATTGCAACTTCTAAACACTTATTGTTTCTACCGATATTGCATCAGATCTGTGGGCATTGTTTTAAAAACTTTAACTCGCGTTGACAAGTGTGTTATTGGTTTGTTTGGAGACTCGTGTGCAGTTGCGTGTGAGTGGAGTGCTCTGCTACTGCGTCGGGTCGCACAGTTGCGCAGCATCTTCCCAGAACAATATTGACCTGATTACTACAACACGCTAAGTGTTTGGAAGATGTGTGTCGGGTGTCATGACATGACCCTAAAACAAATTTATTGTTCAGAGTCAATTGTATTACCGTGATCTATTGAATAAGGGAGTTAATATTTGCATTTATACACATTTAGTTCCACGGTCATGTGCTTCGATATACGTAAAACTGCGTCCGCCGCGCCGTTAGCAACAAGTGCAGATCTCCGACAGGCGGCGCTGCGGGCGGCGCTGCGGGCCGCTCGGAAGGGGAGTCCTAGTGCAGATCTCCGACAGGCGGCCCGCGGCGCGGAAGGGGAGCCCTAGTGGTGCTAGTACTCAATTCATCAATATTTCGATAGTTGTATAAATTTCATAAAAATAGCAGGCACTTTGTTCCTAATTATCGTTTTAGAATATTCGTTTTTGGTGCTCATTCCGAATTTAAAGAAAATCTAATTTATTTTTTTCTTAAATTTACGTTTGGTTAATGCTAGTGGTGCCAAAAATGTGAGGTGCCAACGTAAGGATTCGTTAAGTTTAATTATTAGTTCAGCTACGGACAGCAGGAGAAGGACCCTGCGCTAGGTTCGAGGAGGCGTGTCGCAGCAGCCCGAGTCTGTAGCCGTGCTGGGGCCGGGAGCACCCGCCTGAGGCACGGCGCCGAGACGCGAGCGCGCCGCAGGGCGCCGTCCATCCGAGACCAGCCTGAACAGAACTCGGGTGCTTCTATGTACATACCTAGTTATTCATCTACTCGCACAACACGTAGCAGATTTCTTTGTATTCAATTATTAAACCAGCTTCAATTAACTTGTACATTCAACCCTAAGTGCATGTACATGACTCGCCCAGCTGTGGTGTTTCAGTTCTGCGTAGCAACCAGCTCGCCATTCACCGTTATACTGTATCTTAACTGTTTCGTATGAGTAATTTGGTGACATATCATTTAGTAGCGCGTCGTGAGTGTGATGTGAAGGCAAGCCTGCGAGTCGGTGCGGCGAGACGCTCGCGCGGAGGCAGCGCACGCCAGCGTGGCGCGAGGCTGCGGCGAGACGCTCGCGCGGAGGCAGCGCACGCCAGCGTGGCGCGAGGCTGCGGCGAGACGCTCGCGCGGAGGCAGCGCACGCCAGCGTGGCGCGAGGCTGCGGCGAGACGCTCGCGCGGAGGCAGCGCACGCCAGCGTGGCGCGAGGCTGCGGCGAGACGCTCGCGCGGAGGCAGCGCACGCCAGCGTGGCGCGAGGCTGCGGCGAGACGCTCGCGCGGAGGCAGCGCACGCCAGCGTGGCGCGAGGCTGCGGCGAGACGCTCGCGCGGAAGCATGCGCACGCCAGCATGGCGCGAGGCTGCGGCGAGACGCTCGCGCGGAGGCAACGCACGCCAGCGTGGCGCGAGGCTGCGGCGAGACGCTCGCGCGGAGGCAGCGCACGCCAGCGTGGCGCGAGGCTGCGGCGAGACGAGCTCGGAGGACTCTAATGTAGTAAACGAAAGACTGGCTTAGGTATCGACTTAGGTATGGGATGAAACAACTCTGCTTACAGCTCTCTGGGGAAAATTCATGACCAAGAAATACTTCTGCCTTATGTTTAATTAATTACTTATAACGTAATGTAATAAGTTATACAGCATAGTGCATAATAGTGTACTGGTCTGAACTTGTCGCAGGCAGCTGCAATGAGAGTGAAGTCGGGAGGCAGGTATAGCTAGTAAATGGCGTGTTCTTGTAAATATTAGTTTTTAGTCTAAACTATTATTATTAAAATAATACTATAATTGAATAAATGTAATGTAATGTACCACATTGAATAGTATTTAACCAACGTCACTGTGCGATTTATACCATCTATTTATTGAACTTTATTTCATACAATCTTAGCATTATGTCATATTTGAAGTATTTTTGTTGAATGCTTTTGTCCTAGCTTGCTTCTTAGTGTTATACTTATCCATAGCTTTACATAAAACACATTTACTAAACTAATCTGAACAATGCAAGCTCCAATCACAAATGTTTCAACAAATACAACGGCGAGTTTACCGTTTGCCCGAATTACTGACAAAAATTATATTAAATAATATTGAATATTTGTACGAATATTCCGACGGAAGTCTGGAGCCTGGGGCGTGTTTTAAATCTCCGCGTATGCAATTGCGCGTTTCCTTTGCCTTTTTATGCAAATGAGTACTAATATAGTATTAAAGTACCGATAGGGATAGGCATACATTATTTTTAATCAACTATTTATGTTATTTAACTATTACAATACTTCAAAAAATATAGTAACCAATACCTGGAAAAATACGAAAAATAAAATGACACTCGGTTTCATATGATAAAAAAGCTGCCCTTTTTCTGTGACGTCACCGTTCAATATGTCAACTCAAACTGCTTCTGTTCCTTCAATCAAAATAAAATTAGAAACAAATAAATTATAAAAACCATTATATACTATGTGTGATGTGGCCTAGTAAATCATTTTCTTTCGATATTCCACTAAAGCTTCATGATTAAAGGTGAACGGTGACGCCACGTTTAGAAATTTTGCGATTGAGTCTCAAAATATCTACTGTTCAGTGATCCTGTATACTAAATACCTATATTTTGTATCTACTTATAGAGAACATTTGTGAAGAAAAATAAATGGTTATTATTATTTATCATGATAACTGATCAAGTTTCACAAAAAATATACGCAGATATATTTCTATATCAGCCTAATAAAAATTATGCTTTTTTGAAGTAGCGTGTATTGTAGGTATATATACATACATATATATATACACCGTGCGCCAAAAACAAACAGAACTGCATGTCGGAGAATTATAATAGATCCCCTGTTGCTGATACAATATTTGATTATACCTAGCGTACTTAGATAAATTTGTAATTTTATAATTTTCCAAAATAGATGTACCAATTAGGTACCTACTTGTGTTAATGTAATTAATATGTTGAAGAAGTTAGCGAGTGACAAAAGATGCTTAGCGATAGCTGATGATCGGCTGGATGCGGGTGGTCGGTGTTCCTGCAGCACTTCCTGCAGCACTTGTCCAATGCGTGTGGTCGGTGTTCCTGCAGCACTTGTCCAATGCGTGTGGTCGGTGTTCCTGCAGCACTTCCTGCAGCACTTGTCCAATGCGTGTGGTCGGTGTTCCTGCAGCACTTGTCCAATGCGTGTGGTCGGTGTTCCTGCAGCACTTGTCCAATGCGTGTGGTCGGTGTTCCTGCAGCACTTGTCCAATGCGTGTGGTCGGTGTTCCTGCAGCACTTCCTGCAGCACTTGTCCAATGCGTGTGGTCGGTGTTCCTGCACCACTTATCCATCACTTGGTGACGAAGACGATCCGCGACTCATTCACCTGCACAGCTGCACTCTTATATCTGGTGGATATTATTTAACGAGCTAAATATTTAATGTTACAAAGTGATGGGTCAAATTGCGCCATATTTATTATACGAGTTTTTTTTATTATACTTTTATTGTAATCTGTTTGTCGATTTTGTTCTTTTACAATAAAATGGACACATTCACTCGATGGTAACTGATTTGAGTGTGACATGTAAATAGAGCCCGAGCGATGTTCTCATCTCCTACCCAAAGAAAGATGTGTTCATTTGTACATTCTTTTTTATTTTATTTTGTTTTGAATTGATATTGATTATTTTATTTATTGGATCCAGAATTGCATTTTCCACTCGATGAATATTTCACAGCTGTCGATTCGAGAATATATCTTAGCTATTTACGCCTTCTGTTGTATGTTTAATTATGATATGATTATGAAGATATGTTATGATATGCTCAAACTGACATGTAGCCGTAACAGAGTGCTCGGACGAACGAACGAGTAATGGTTGCAAACTACCTGTAATGAAAAATGTCAATAAAATTGTATTTTAAAAAGCAAAAGGTTTTTGATTTCTTAATAGTGAACTTATCTTTGCGTAGGAACGCGCTAGCGACCGGCCCGGTGCGGTCGAACATTAGTAGCGGTTAAGTGCGCACATCGAATTACAAACCCCCAACGTAGGATCCTAGGATCATTGCAATCCCCAAACCGCATTTCCAGCGTGGGGATTACGGGCATTACCCCCATGAGATAAAAGCCAATAAGGCGAGGCATGCGTCCAGCCGTGGACCATTAAAGGCTGCTAAGGAAGTGCGTACAATCACAAGCGGTTGCATTGCATAGGACCTAACTCCTAGCTAGCGCTACCGGGGTGCCTTCACGAAAGGGTGCCATTCGCATTTAATGTAACATTCGTCTGACATTGTATAATACAGTGTGAATCTTCATAATGTGCACATAAAATAGGTAAAACTAGACCGAATTTGGAAGACAAAAATAATATAAAAAAAAAAAAAAAAATTTGGCTTCCATGACATTTTGAATAATTTTTTTTGGAATTGTGATCTTTCTGTAAATAAATTGCTATAACTTTTGAACTACAAGGGTTATCGTGTTCAAACAAAAATTAAAACGATTGCCAATAATAGGACGTTCCGATTCATGAAAAAACAAGAATAAAAAAGTCATATTGATGTGGAAAATAAATCAAAACTTGGAAAAAAAGCTATTTTTTTTATGTCAAATTTCAGTAATCGTCAATTTTCTCAATTTAATCTAATATTATTATTTTATTATTAGTCTAATTCTACACCATATTAGCTTTCAAATAATAAAAAAAACACTTCTCTAACTTAACTACAAAGTTTGCTACGAGCGTTTGAAAAAAGGTAGTAGGTACTCATGACGCGATGAATGTGCGTGCACATGCACATCAATAAAAGTGGTAAAAACCATTTTTGTTTTGTTTAGGGGCACATATAGACACATTTTTTTTGCTCCAACTCGAAAACTAACATTCTAACAAGGTAAAGGTTTCTTGTTCGCTTCTTTACTTTACCTTAAAAAGATTGAAGTGGACAAAAAATCAAAGTGATCACTTTATTTCCTAGTTTTGCTTATGTAATCTGAGTTTTTGTGACGTGTCCAAGAGTCCTGTAAGGTCTAAAGGAAATAAAGCACTTTGAATTTTGAATTTTTGAATTATAGGGGGCAGGCGGCGGGAAGCGTCCGGTCGGCCCCGGGCCGCCAGCACGCGGTGATTAGTTGCCACTTGCTCCGAGTCATTCGTTGTTACTACTACCTACTTACGCTCGTTCTGTTTACGTTGGTCTGTTTAGTTCGTTTTAGTTGTTTGTTCAGGTTTTGAATTTTTTGTTACTTGCAAGTGCAACGCCGCGTATCACTGACTTCCCGGCGCAACATATGTGAACTAGATGGGTTGGGAAGGTTGAGCCAGCGCGTCCGGCAGTGGATCATGAAAGGCTGTTGAGGGGGGCCGGTTATTTTTATTCATACATCATACGTAAACTAGAACTTATTTTGATAATCTTCGAGGACCATTTCGTACTACTTTTTCCTACCCACCACCTATAAGTACTTAAGTACGTAACTTTTAACGCATTCACTACCCCTGAGCCGTGTTAGTATCAAGAGTGGACGACCTGGCATATTTACGAACTTGCTAGTGATGATGGGCAGAATCTGCACTGTAAATGGATTACCTACCAATAATCCTGTATAAATTAAAATAAACTTTGGAATTAGTCTCTAACCCAGCAAAAAAAACATTTAAGTACATTACTACAACATTAGTAGTACCTAATTACCTACTTACAAACTTTTGGGGTAAAAACATACAAAACTACTCTGTAAAAATTATATAAAATATTAGTAACTCTAAAATAACTAGTGTCTTTGGTAACTAATATAGCACTAACAGCGACCTGTTTGAGCATCGTCCAGGACGGCCGCCTCCTCACTCGGCGCCGGCGCTACCAGCACAACACTTGTCTACATGCAGAGCTACAATGAACTGGTATTTACATAACGATCGCAGGCCCCGAGCGCCGCGGTCGGGCCGGTTTGTTTCATAAGGCGCCGTGCGGAGCGGCCGCGCCGGGCCGGTCCGCGTCCCGCTCCGGCGCGTCCACCGCGTCGCGCTCCTCCTGCTCTGGCACGTAGTAGTGCAGCTCGTACGCGGGGGAGAGCTCCACGAGCTGCCCGCACGCCTCCGCAGCGCAGCCCTGCCTCACACCACCCCCCAGGCCTCCGCCGCCCAGCAGTCGCTTCATGAACGTACTGGAGGAGGCCTCCCCTGCGCCCCCCGCGCGGTGCAGCACACTGCTGTTCACCAGCACCGGGAACTCTACGTTGAAGCGATCGCTCTCCAAGTTGAAGCTGTCGACGAAGCGATCGACCACGTCGCGTCGGTACGAGGGCTCGTCGTCGTAGTCGCGCGGCGCGGGCGTTGGTGCGGTGAAGGCGGGGAAGTCAGGCGCGCGCGCATCCTCCTCTCGCGCGGCGGCGTAGCCCAGGAACTCGCCCAGGTGCCGGATCACGAAGGAGCCGCGCTCGAGGCCGGGCGAGGAGATCAACAGGTGGCGCGGTGCCGGCGGCGCCGAGGTCGTGAAGTCGGAGGACCGCATAGTGGGCCGCATGCGCAGGCGCTCGGCGGGCGCGCGGCTCGCCGCCGCCGTCGTCGTCGCTGCCGGGGTTGGCCGCACCGTCTGCTGCGTGTATGCTTTAACCCGGTTCTCGAAGTCGACGTCATACTCGTTCATGATGATCTTGGGCGGGCGCGTGGTGGGCGGGAAGTACTGCAGCGTGGGCTGCCGGTCGGGGAACTGCGTTGGGCGGTGAGTGGAGGGCGCGGCTGAGGAGGCGGCGGGTGACGTGCTGGGCTTCAGTGACACGGTGTACTTCTTGATGTCGATGTTCGGCATCGTCATGTAGTCGACGTCGTAGTCGTCCGTCGTGTCGTAGTACTCCGCCAGGTTGTACGGCTTCTTGGGTTTGTGCGTAGTGGGCACGTCCAGGCCTAGGTCCCTGTCCAAGTCGTCCTTGTTAATCTTCGCCAGTTGGTTTATCCAGTAGCTTGCGCTCTTGCGCGTAGTCATCGGTGAGGTGCTCACGACGTCCGCTTCCGGAGAGCTCGTCCCGGCAGGGTTCGTTGGCGGCGCGCCAGCACCCTCGGCGAAGCTGCCCTCCTCGTAGTCCGTGTAGACCACTTCACCGAACTTGTCGACCTTCTTTTTCCTCTTCCTGATTTCTGTTATTTTTTCAAGTCGCTCTCTCAGTTCGGGTGCCTCCACCTTGCTATCTTTATCTTGTGAATAGCTTAGTTCTATTTCGCTTTTAGTTTTTAACACTTCTTTGAAGGATTTGGAAGAGGAGTTTTTCGGCTTAAAAACTATTCCTAGGGAGCTGATGCTTTCGTTTCTCCAGCTGTTGTCGTCTGGATCTCGCACGAATATCTTCGCCGGCTGCACTTCTAATCTTTTCATGGGCTTGTAGTTGGGTCCCACTGTATATAATGTAGTTCTTCTATCTTGGTTAATAGGCTGGACACTGAGTGCGTCGTAGTTTGTAACTCCAAACTTCAGTAATTCTTCCTCCCTCATAGCGTCTTCAGCCTGAAATATAAAATTAATCATTCTAAATAGACATAGACATATCATTCTTTTTTTAATACATTCTACAAGATATTGCAGTCATCTCCGATTTCATGTCCCTGAAGTCGAAGTTTCTTTCTCACATTACTCTGCCTGGCTTTTTTCTTTTTTTTTTTCGAATTTTGTGTTTGCTTAGTTAATTTCGGTCATCCTTTTAGGAATAAAAACACCTTTATGCATAAATCGTAATTTTATGTACACACCGACAAAACAGTCTGAAAAACAATTGGCGGGATCGTCGCTGCGCTGGTTTAAAAGCTACTCGTAAGTTGCGCTCATTGGACATAGTTCATTATTACAGTTCAGTGTAGGTACACCTGAGACATTCAGCGTTATTATAGCAGTGTAGCCGATTATTAAAAGTGTTTTTTTCACTGGACTGCAAGCGATATTGCCAAATTTGAAAACAAGAGAAGAAACTAGGTACCCATACCTACTACCCAGTACCCACCCATGTCAATACCCATACCTACTACCCAGTACCCACCCATGTCAATACCCATACCTACTACCCAGTACCCACCCATGTCAATACCCATACCTACTACCCAGTACCCACCCATGTCAATACCCATACCTACTACCCAGTACCCACCCATGTCAAATGACCGAAAGACGGTGCTTATTAGACGACCTCTGTGGCGCGGTGGGCGAAGGTCTGCCTGCGACGCGATTTCGCCTCGGGACAAATGTGTGTATGATCTGCAGACATTTGTTCAGGGTGTTCTGGACGTTTTCTATTTACTTATAATAAAAAAAATCTATCTACGTGTTGTATTATAATATTATGTATATCAGTTATCTAGTACCTACCTATAACACAAGCTCTGCTTAGCTTGGGCTAGATAATGCTGTGTGAATTGTCCAGCATTATAATATAAGTATTTATTAAAATTGTTTTATAACATTCATCGTTCTTGCAGTGAACCTCACAGTGAACCCTTCATATAAAATAGACAAAACTAAAGAGATAGGTACGTAAGAGCTTTTTGTCTGACTTGGACTTACAAACTGAAAATTAAAATGTTGTATTGATGTAATAGAAATCGATGCCTCTATTAATAATTTGTCAACGTTACCAGAGTTCGCGACTCGTAAGTCGACTGTTCATCGGCCGCCTCCGCGTCGTCGCTGCGCGTGCTCTGGCGGCTCGTGCTGTCCTCGGCGGTGACGACCTCATCATCATTTGCAAAAGATTTCTTAGAAAAATCTAAAAATCCTGCTCGTTTTGATACCACGGTCGCTGTTTCTTGTAGAGTGTTTCCATTCAATTCAGACGCCGGAATGGCTTCACTTGTCATCGAAAGCTCTGAATCTCTAATTGTCGAACGCTGGTTGTTATTTGAAATCAGCTCTGGAATTGGTAAAGTAGTTTGTCTTGTTTTTGCTTCAACCATATTAATTTGCTTCTCGTTGTCTAAAGCGGCTTCTTTCAAGGTTAAAACACGTTCTCCGTCTGTAGTAGTAAATTCTTCATCTGTCGTTATTTGGTTTAAAGCATGAACGACTCTTTGTTCAGCTAAAAATAAATCTTTCTGAGATAAAACTTCTCTTAATTCTTGCGACCCAAGTTTGCCACCTTCTTGTTTAGACTCTGGTGCATCTAAAGTAGCCGTCGGAGGTGTTTGCGTATTGATCGTTTTTAAATCCACCATGTTCGTGTTATCTAAAGTGGAATTGGCGCTTGCAAGTGTAGGTAAATCATTCAGGTTATTTGTAGATCGTGTATCGATCGCAATCTGATCATTTATGTTCGGTAGGCCTGTTACATTGTTTACTTCGGTTGCGATTTTGCTTGACGCTATTGATGATAATGATATATTTTCTTTTTTAATATTCGAAGGGTCTGTCGAGTTTAAGTTTTGTATATTTCTAATATTTATAGAGCTAATTGATAAATCAGCATCTGTTACATATTCATCACGTGATGTTGTGTTCTCTGTGGGTGTTAGAATGTTGGTGGTCACAGTTTGTAAATCAAATGTTGTGGTTTCTGATGAGTTGTCGTCATTGTTGAATACAACCGTGGCTTTTATTTTTGCAACAGGAATGTCCATTACAGTTATGGCATCATCTGTTAACGTATTTATCGTCGGGTCCTTATTATCACGTTTTTCATCGCTGCTGAATTTATCTTTACTTTTTGTTCCTTTCGTGTCATGTTCATCCTGTCGTATGTCATTTGGGTTTATGACGGTTTTGACCTGTACACTCTCTTGTGTGGCTAGGTCTGCAATGTACTCCGTACTAAGAACAGTCTCTGACGTGCGATCGACGTTGAATCCACTTGCTGCTTGCACTACGACTGTTACTAGAACAATCGTGAATTGTCTGAAAATAATGAAATATTACTTTTAATGTAATTGAAATAAAAAGGGAGATCGCGTTGTGAATCAATCAGGCAAGGTTCTGAATGCCCTCGTTTTTATCAACACACATGCTTATTTAAAAGTTCAGAGAAGAGCCTAGTCTATATTCATTGAAAGTGAATGAGCAGCTATAGGTAGAGGCTCACTTGTCAGAAGGACAAAGACAATGGTGTTATTAAATACGGCTACTTGGGCCGCCGCCGTCGCCGTCGTCACCGGGCTCAGCTCAATCATTTTGTAGCGGCTGGTTGTTTACACTGAACACGATTGTTTTTAAACCATCTTATACTATACCACTCACAAGGTTGTATTGTATGGCTGAGAATAGTGTCACGGGTTGAAACGGATGCTGCTTCCGGTTCACTCCATTGTCAATTTGAATTGGAATTCCCGAAGGTTGGATTTAATATCTGGTGAATCGGGGCCATGAGACGACTTGGTGGCATTGATCATAGTCGTGAAACAAATCAGTCGACGGAATTGGAACTGACTGACAAAGCATAGGTACGTAACACGAGTGTGTAGGTACCTCGCACTCACCGGCCAGCAGCGGCCCTCCACCGTGCACCGCTGCCGCGCTGGCTGGTCGCTTGCATGTCGATCGGCAACAAATACATGATCGCGACCTTTCGCGTGGACTATGAAATTATGAGTAACGGTACCTACCTACCTACCTATAGTAAGTATAACAAGTTATGATAAGTTTACTAGGTCACATAAGTATTTATGTTTCCTTTTCCATAACATATGCGTAGGTATTATTACAACTCATTATAGTATCCTTATAGGTAGGTAGGTAACTATATAATCTTTTCTTAATAACATATTAGAGTTGTTTTAGGAACCACAAGTATCTAGTATCTATCTACCAGAATAACTGACGTTTCTCGACCACAGAATTTATGAAATCGTTTGGTAGTAAATGGTTAGGTAAATATTTACCCACGCATTTTGATTGATTTTACTTTGTGCTCAATATTTGAAATTGTTGTGCGGGCATCTAGGTCATAGCCTAAATATGCGTCACTGTAAAACATCAGGTGGGTACCTAGGTACATTATTATACCATCAGTGAAATATATTTTACAGTAGTTAGGTACCTACCTATTGTTTTGATTCCTGACACCTAGGGAACTGCACACAGGCTTATGTAGTCTTAAGACTCCATGACATGTAACGTGCAGTGCGAGTGCAAGGAACCGCTGCTGACCGGCGCGCGCGGCGGCGCGGCGGGGCGGCGCGCGCGCGGTCGAGCGCGCAAGGATTACCATATGTTCTAGTTTCTACCATTGCAAACTTCGAATTGCGGACGATTTGTCACTTTTTACTAAATATCGTAAACTTAACGATTTATTTGGCAGGTGTGAGTAAATGAAGGCAAGTCTGCGTGATTCAGTCTACTCCGAGTATTATACCTAGGTATATAAATAATCATGATTTACCTAAGCGCGTGAGTTTTGTTTACATTCGCTTTTTGCTTGTTTTTTTTTCACTACAAGGTTAACTAACTTATTTTACTATAAAAACTATCGTAGTTTGACGAATTCATTACGGATGTAATCGGGTTAACTTCGAACCTTATTTGTGTTGGAAGAACACCAACGTTTCATCCCTTAACGAGGGACTTGTTCAGGCTGAGTGTGGTTATTGACGCGCGCGTTCTGCAACCCTCCGAGCACTGAGTTAAGTTATTAGAAGTGTTCCATAAGGAGCAAGGGACACTATAAATACCTACCTTGCTAGATCCCTAAGTCTAGCTCTAGCTATCTCTTCTTCCGGTCCTTCTCTTATCTTATTAGAAGTGTTCCATAAGGAGCAAGGGACACTATAAATACCTACCTTGCTAGATCCCTAAGTCTAGCTCTAGCTATCTCTTCTTCCGGTCCTTCTCTTATCTTATTAGAAGTGTTCCATAAGGAGCAAGGGACACTATAAATACCTACCTTGCTAGATCCCTAAGTCTAGCTCTAGCTATCTCTTCTTCCGGTTCTTCTCTTATCTCGCGCTCGTGCAGTTGGCGGTCGGCACAACATTTAAGTATTTTATCTTCTCTCTCTATCAGCTGTCTACTCCGTAGGTTTCTACTCACTCTTTCATACGACCATTTCTGCGGTCGTACCCTCCCCTCCCCTAACCTATATTCCTCCACATGCCTAACACTAATCTCATCACGTGAGATTGTTATGGTTTTGTTGTTCATTACATAAGTATAAGTATATCCACTAGCTAGAGGTTGGTGCGGGTGCCTAAATGAACTTAATTATAAACCTGAATAAAAAGCCAATAATCCTCGCGGATTTCCTAAAACAATTATTACCTACTAGTCAATGTTTTTATCTTGTAAAAACTGAAGCTGAAATCACGTTCGGTTTGGGCTTGGTTTATAGCTCCTTCCTCCAAATTATAACTAGTTGTAGAGAACCTGGTACAACGCACTAAGTATTAGGTAGCTCGTTCAAAGGTTTTTCAGTTTCAGAATTTTACAAATTGAAGTAAAAATTTACATCGAAGGAATCATTAGCTAGTAGGTACTCAATGTTCATTAATTCATTAAACATTTGAATAACATACTGGATATTTGTCACACAGCCAGCTTAACCTGACCCCTAAAGTAAGCCGAGCAATGGGTCCGTTTGTCCACCTGCCAGATGACTGTTATACAATACTACTCAGACACCCGGACAGACAGACCAGGAACAAATATGTAGGTAAGTACTTATTTGCATGAATCTTATTCCGCGAGGCAGGAATAGAACCTGCGACCTTCTGCATTTCAAGCGGGCCTTCGCCCACTGGGCCACAAAGTTCGTCAAAATAAAACGATACTTAACTATGTACCTACTAAAAATGTTGTTATGATCAGGAGACGCTATGTGGTAGTCATCACCTCGAAGCACTGCTTTTGCAGCCATCACCTCGAAGCACTGCTCTTGCAGCCATCACCTCGAAGCACTGCTTTTGCAGCCATCACCTCGAAGCACTGCTCTTGCAGCCATCACCTCGAAGCACTGCTCTTGCAGCCATCACCTCGAAGCACTGCTCTTGCAGCCATCACCTCGAAGCCTCTGACCCCAAGGTCACTAGACTAGACTATCTGTCACATCATTTCAAAGAACATCTAAAACTAAATCACAAGAATTCCGCACATCAAAGTGTGTAATCATCAGACAATATGTTACCAAACTGCCTCCGAATCCGTTATAGAGACGTAACATAGAATTAATAATCAGCAACGCAACAGCAGCGAGCGGTTGTCAAAGGTACCTAATGGCGTGCAATCGTGCAACGCATTGTTGTGGACGCGCCGCGCGCGATGGCCGCGAGGCGCCAGAAAGGAAGGGCTCCGAGGACGTGGAATGGACTGTGGCAGGTCAGGCTGCAGGCAGGTGGATCAAGAGATCATCATCAGGAGGACTTTTGTCTGAGCGTAGCCTAAAAGCGTACTACGCTTGGCGTTGACTAGGGGTCACTTTTGACTCATTAATAAAAAATAATAACAAATAAATGCTGGACAATCCACACAGCATTGTATAGCCCTAACTAAACTAAGCAGAGCTTGTGTTATGATATGAGTAGGTACCTATACCTACCTACAAAGTAAATAACTGATGTCCACTAGCTAGACTCACGCTCCCGAAACAAATACCTATCTGCAGATCATACGAACATCTGTCCGGAGGCGGGAATCGAACCCGCAACCTCCTGCGTCACATGCTGACAGTCCCGATGCGCCACAGAGATCGTCTATGTAATCTAATCACACATAAGGTACCTAGGTTACACTCGAAGTCTCGATTACAAACCGGTGATTTGTGATCGAAGATGTAAACTCATCAAGCTGCCTTACGATCAAACACAATGTAAACACATCAAGCTGCCTTACGATCAAACACAATGTAAACACATCAAGCTGCCTTACGATCAAACACAATGTAAACACATCAAGCTGCCTTACGATCAAACACAATGTAAACACATCAAGCTGCCTTACGATCAAACACAATGTAAACACATCAAGCTGCCTTACGATCAAACACAATGTAAACACATCAAGCTGCCTTACGATCAAACACAATGTAAACACATCAAGCTGCCTTACGATCAAACACAATGTAAACACATCAAGCTGCCTTACGATCAAACTCGCATAACCTACTTCATATCTTATTTGATCGACATTCAAATTAACAACAGAATTCTATTTTATCTCTTTCTAAAATACAAATTTTTCACGAAGCTTTCACCAAAGTTTGGTTGACTTCGAAGTTCCAATACCTAGATGAAACGTTCTCAGAATCAGGTTGCTGCTCGAATGATTCCCGGTGCAGCCCAACGATACCTAGATTCTGATATTTATTGGTGAAAAACTAAGCTCAAACATTTAAGTAGGTAGGTACACTAAATAAAAATGCATTTCACAAGTTCACGCTAAGTTTCAAGGAAATTTCTCGTAGAAACCACTTATTTGTACAAAATGCCCGACATAGGGAAGGGTTTTTTATGGTCTGTTTATTTCATAAAATTTTCTTCGTTTTTTTTTTTTATGTTTATAGAACACCAAAAAACACGGGTAACTGCATATGACCGACTTAAATTTTATGACATGTTACTGGAGCCCTCAGTTCGGATCGCTGAGTGTTGTGAGTAAGTGCACGAGTGCTCACCTGAGGCCAGGGGAGGGCATGGTGGAGACCGCTACCGACGACCGGCGCTCTCTGACTGCGGCCCGCGGCGCGCCGCTAGCGCCGGCCAGCCCCGGGGTGCTGCGCCGCCGTCGCCGTCGACACGGTACCTACCACTAGCCACTACCTACCACTTGTCATATTTTAACAATAATCATCCTTTTAATATTATTAAACTAAGGTTTCTAATAATGCCAATTACCGGACGTTCTTCATAACCGCTTTTGTTATGTTACGGTTCAAAGGTAAACCTTCCTAGCTTGACCCATAACTTGGTGTCGTCAATAAAGATATTACTTAGGTATTGTAGGTATTTACTTACCTATTGTAGGTATTTACTTACCTATAATATTGTAGGTAGGTATTGTTAGTTCCTATAGTTAATTACAAAAATAAATAACAGCCTTCTGAACTATTTTTAGCGACGAAACGAAAAATAAAACAGGGGTGGTTTCAAATAAAACAGAGGTGGTTTCTAATCGTGAAGTTAAATCGTGTTTCTTTGTTCGGCTTTAGTTAGGTGCTATTTATGTGTAGAATATTTTATAAGTAAATACTATTTAACGGGTATAGGTATATCGCGTTTATTTACCTATTTTCGGTAAATAAACGCTATAAATAGTATTTATAAATATGTGTTCAGCTCGCGTAGGTAGGTAGGTACGTTTAAAAACATTTATGTGTGTAATGTTCGTCGATTTATTCGTCAGTTGTGAGGAAGTTTACCTAGGCCTGACCACAGTATAAGTGTACCTACTGTGGTCAGGCCTAGCCTAGGCCGCCTAGGTAACCTGACCTAGGCTTCTAAATCTTAATCAATAATTTAGAATTGGAAAATTATTTCGTAATTGTACCTACATAGAGTGAGCTCGAGATGGTCCAAACACAACAATGTTCCCGTGAGCATCGATTTAAATCTATGCCCGAGAGATAAACATTTGTTGAGAAAAAAACTTCTGCTGATACAGCCAGTGAATACCAAAATAACAAGATCCGTCAAGCAAGTGCGAGTGTAACTCGCGCGCCGAGGGTTTCGAACATTTGTCATTTATTTGGACAGTAAATTTTTCAACTTTTTTTCAAATGCCAATATTTTGAAAAGTTTAAAAAACGTATGTACAGATATTTCGAAAATTGTTTTAAAATTTACAAAACAATGATAAAGAAAAGAAAAAAATTATCAAGTAGGTAGCCCCCTATTTTGAAAACAAATCCCCCCTTTTCGACCATTTTCAAAATGACCATTTTATCAAAAATAATAATTTTCACAGACTTCTCTCTATTTTTCCTGTAAAATATAGATACATCTACAAACGCTTTATACAGTAGGTACCTACCTACATGGATCGGTCTGCAATCTTCGGAGATCTGGGGAATGGTCAATTTTTCGACGTTTTTTGAAATATTTCAAGATGTATAAAACCTACAAAAAATTTAATATCTGTTTTGAAATGATCAAACGATACCTTTCATTTGAAACCCAAATTACCCCCTAGCTAGGTCTTATTTTAAATTTTAACATCACAATTAGGTACCTACTGAAAATATTCATATTCATTTATTTACATATTTTTTTCTTTAAATCAGTAATGGCGCACGAAATGTATCATTATTTCAAATTTCAAGTTGATAGCTGCAGTAGTTACTGAGGTTACTGAGATATTCAAGAAAGAGCGGGGACGTACAGAGCGAGACCATAAGTAGTTAGGTGGCGCATAAGGGCGCATTTCTAACTGTGCCTAAATAGATAAGTAGTTAGGTGGCGCATAAGGGCGCATGTCTAACTGTGCCTAAATAGATAAGTAGTTAGGTGGCGCATAAGGGCGCATGTCTAACTGTGCCTAAATAGATAAGTAGTTAGGTGGCGCATAAGGGCGCATGTCTAACTGTGCCTAAATAGATAAGTAGGTACCTGGACGCGAAGTTACCGCCGCCGCCGCCGCCACCTATTTTATCTTTTATCTTACTATTTCGTTGAATAAAGGTAATTTCAAAATTTTTTATGGGTAGTTTGTGATACCTATTAAAAAGCTTTTTTTTAATCATAGTTTTATTTTGTAAGTTTAGGAGAAGATACGATGCGCGATGTTGCACTTTGTGGCCACCAAAGTCAATTATTGCATCTCAGCTCTACAGCTAGTTTGGCTCCCTACATTATATTAGCTTGCCTAATCTGACCTAAAGGAAAACGTAAACAGTGCGAACCATGCTTTTGGTAGGTAAGGTACATAATATGTAAGTAAGGTTTTGAAAAGCCATTCGAGTTGTAGGTATGTGCGAGGCGTAGCAGTACATAATTATCTAGTTAGAAACATAGGTAAGTAGGTAGGTACATTAAATTAAACTAGTAGCCCACCACACCGGCCAACGCGACGGCGGCGGCGGCGGCGCGACGGCGGCGCGTGGCGGCGCTGCTCGTCTGTGCCACTCTGAGCGCTTCCCATTGAGCAACAGCGCGTGAGCAGCGCAGTGCTTGCTGGGCTAAGGACGTCTTCTCCTCGTTGAGACTTCCGCCGCTTCCGGAACAAGACCTTGGTTTCTCGAATCATAATGAGCTGTGTATGTAGGAACCTACATAGGCTTGGGTAAGAAGGCTGTAGAACTTGCTATTATAGGCAGGTCTATCCCGTTAACACTGCCATGGCCTGAGACGCACATAATAATAATAATAATAATATTTTTTATTAAGGAACAAATTACAATTGAAATAAGTTCCCAAAAATTTTCGACTTCGGCGGGACTCGAACCCGCGTCCCACCCTTAGTACGGGTGTGCTCTAACTCTAACCAACTAAGCCACGAAGTCTCTGTCGGTTCTCGTCGAAAATCTTTGGAAACTTTTACGGACAGTAGCGCCGGTGACTCCACCTACAAAGAAAAAACAATTACCTAAAGTTTCCAATGTTCAAAGACTAAAGTTACATTTAGTTCGTTTGACTAGTCGAAAAATTGACCATTCCCCCCCCCCCCCCCCCCCCCTATCTCCGAAGATTGCAGAGCGATCCATGTATAAGGCGTTTGTAGATATGGATCTATATTTTACAGGAAAAATATAGAGAAGTCTGTAATAGTTTTTGAAAAATGGTCAAAAAGGAGGGGAATTTTTTTTCAAAAGGGAGGGTACCTACCCAAGTGGGGTATCAAATGAAAGGTATTGTTTTGACTATTTTAACAAGATCCGTCAAGTGCGAGTACTTGACGGATCTTGTTTATCAAAAATAAGAAAAAGGCAAGCGGATCTAGGATCATACATCCCCTCACATAGGAACCTCACTGAACCTCAATACCAAAACTGCTTAAAATGGCGTCGAAATATCATCATTATCATCAGCCTTTAATATTAGTCCACTGCTGCTGCTGGACATAGGCCTCCTCTAATGAGCGCCATAACGTTTTCCTGTCTTCAGCTTGCCGCATCCAGCATCTGCCAGCAGTCTTTCGCAAATCGTCATCCCACCTGATCGGAGGGCGTCCTACTCTACGTTTGCCGAGTCGCGGTCTATACTCAAGAACACGTTTACCCAAGCGGTTGTCGGTTTTTCTTGAAATATGGCCAGCCCACTGCTACTTCAGCTTGCTAATCCTTTGAGCTATGTCGATAACCTTGGTTCTCTGTCCGATGTATTCGTTGCGAACCCTATCCTTCAGGGAAACACCGAGCATAGCTCGCTGGGCGACTTTAAACTGGTGGACCAGCCCTACCGTGAGTGTCCACGTCTCAGCTCTGTATGGGTCATGACGAGTAGGACGCACTGATTGAGAACTTTCGTTTACAAGCATTGGGGTATGGATCACGAGAAGACTCGACGTAGTTTTCCAAACGCGGCCCAACCTAGCTAGATCCTCCATTGCTCCAGAAATTGTTTTTGCCTAACTGCAGAGTCTGCCTAAGGTAAGTATACACATCTTCCAACGCGCTTGTGAACAGTTTCGGGATATAACATCCCCCTGTCTCACTCCTCTGCGCAGTTGGATAGGTTGAGACTGCTGGCCCGCTGCGCGCTGCTGCGTCGAAATATGAAACTTTGCATCAGTTTAGACTGTTCCTGCCTTACCAGCAAACACCTCAAATTACGCCAATATTACTACAGATTTTTCCAGTAGGTAAGGAAACCTCTTAACCTTTGTTCATTTCATCTAAGCATTGACGAGTGACGACATTCAAAAAGGACTGAAACATCTTGACGATAAGAAAGGAGCCGGTAGCGACGAATTACCGCCGATCTTCATCAAAAAATGCGTTTCTTCTCTATCAGTAATTCTACACCACTGTAGGTATAGGTACAATTTAAAACATAAATAAAATAGTCACAAATTTCAAATCAGAACAAAAGAATAACGTGACCAACTTCAGACCATCTCTATATTATCAGTCTTAGTCCTATAAAAAGTCTTCGAAAAACTAGTCACCCATCATTTATAATGGCATTTTAAACAAATTATTACAGAATCTCAACATATTATTATGCATGCATGCATGGCCTTAAGAAGTCACTTTCGGTCGGAGCTTTTTCAAATTGACGATTTTTATACCCGTCGATCACGTCGCCGTCGTCGTCGTCGTCGTGCCGCGCCTACGCTACGTACGTGTCGCCCGCCGCGCCGCGCCCGCCGTCGCCGCCGCCGCCGCCCCGTGCCAGTTGTTCTGAGGCCCGTGAGGCCGCGCTGAGGGCCGCGCCCCGTGTCGTCGTCATCGGTCTGTCAAAGTGCCAAACCAACCTGTCATTCAATCGGAAACTCAGATCGGAAAGAGATCGGAAACATAAAAAAAAAAACGATCTGACGGGACTCGGACCACAGAACATTATTCGGACTCTGAGTCGGACTCGGAAGCAATAAACTAAATATGTACGTACAGTCCGACCAAAAAGAGTAGAAAATAAATGAGGGCGCCACTAATTATTACATGTTTTACATGGTATCACCATATACTACGGCAGAACGTATTGATACTTGATATTGTTAAAACATGCAGTTTTTGTTTTACTATTATGCTCATCACATAAAATGTTTGTCCTGGATATGAATCAAACCCACTATATTATTTATATACAAACATTATAGTAATTAAATCTTTTGTAGACCAAGAGCGTTTGTCCACCGCGCCAATACCGAGACGTTAAACGATCGATACCAATTTTATTTTATAGTATCCTAGGTACCTAGGTACTTCGACAACGTCAACTAGTTGGACGAACGCTCTAAGCTGTGAGGTGTGTGAATGGGAATTTATGAATTATTTTGGGTTTCTAGTCTTGTGCCATAAACAAAAACATTTTATATGAGCAATGATGTCCAAACTAGTCCTATGACACTACCTACCTAGAAAGAAAGCAAGATTATTTTGTATACTCAGAGGGGGATAAACACAGTAAAAGACAATTTTGTTGAATAATAATATTCTAAATCATACATCAATCTAGTTAGTGATTCAAAGTATAGATATTCAACACCAGACATCGATTATTCATCAGAATGTTGTGGTAGAACACAATTAGAAGTCCCTGCCATATCATCATTTTCATCTTCACTCTCCGCTTGAGCTTTCAGATTTTCCTGCAATAAAACAAGTATCAAAAATAATTGGTTGCACTACAAAATAAAATACTATTCAATGAGACAAAGATAAACAATGATTAACTAGTATGAATTACATGGATCTTGGATGGATTTACAAGATTCTTTTAATAAATTATAACAGTTTACTTCCAGTGCTATTCTTTTTAACCAGCTACTTACCGGTCAAATCTGCTGTTCATTTATAAACGTCTTCTAAATCAGTCGGCAGCTTCCCGGCTTGGTACTCGGTCAAACATCTCTTATACACTTTGTAAATAATGTCACGAGCCCCACTGCGTATAGTTTTATTCATTTTGCTAATATTTGGCGATTTATGCGATTAATTTGCTTTCATGGAAGTAACAACCAACAGAACAAACAAACATAAACAAAGAACTCGACTCGACCGAAAATGACATTGTTTGGAGTGTTGCCGCTAGCGGAAAATTATTCTGGTTAGTCCAACAAATAAAAACAGCAAGATTTAAAAAAAAAAATTACATGTTTTTTAAATTTTGTATAAGAATATACTTATTCTATTGATATGAAAATAAAATTTCATAGGTACATAAATACCTACCTATTATATTTTTTTGTTTTATCATTGGGTGGTTGAAAATTGTTTATTATTATCTCAACAAAACGTTTTGAATGTTTCAATTTTGTAATTAAAAGTTAAATTTTTTAGGTATCTTAGCTAAAGACGTGCATATAATTTTGCAAAGAAAAGCTAAGTCAGGCGACAAATTCACTATGGCGGAAACACTGGCCTTTCATAAAGAGTTGCCAGATTACACTAAATTTTAGTTCCTCGATAATTAATTTCTACTCTTTGTGGTCGGACTGTATCTAGTTTATTTTCATCAAAGATTATATTAAGTAGGAACGTAGGATCCTAGGATCTTTGACTTTCATAGACACTTTCATTTCATAGACTAGTGCTTTGGACTAGTGTCTATGAAAGTAGGTAAATAGGAAGTTTTCTTATTAAAATGGGGTACATACAAGGGAGACTCCAAGATCTTGTCCACAGAATAATATATCCTAACATCTTGTCTCCCAACCCAAGCCAACCTAACCTGCACGTGGTGTACCCTGCTAGACTTAGAGAATCTGCTAGATAACGAACTGGCTGTCGTGAAAATATTTTTGTCTACCTAAGTGAAAATATCAACATTCTTCATAACTTGGAAACTCATATTATACTATTATTTTCCATTACTTGACACCAAAGATCCTAGGATCCTACGTTAGGTTAGGTATATAATCTTTGCTTGACACTGGCAGAAAAGAGTCCAACCAGACTCGTATTGCCATTAAAAAAGAATCATCATCATCAATCACCATCATCTTATTAAAATAGCCATGCGTTAGCATCCCTCCCTAGTACATCTGTGAAATAGCCTAACAAGTAACAACTTACACTTAGCGTTGCTTTATTTATTTCACGGCAGGTTATCTTCGAACAAAAATAATGGACTTTATGTCTATGGTCTTGTCTACGGGTTCACATATCAAATATGACAATTCCCACCCCCTTCCTTCATACTTCTTTCCTCTCTTCTCTGATCAAACAGTGAAAACCGACGCCATATTGGGTTTGCTATGTTTGTTTACTTTGTTTGAATTGTTTGTTTGCGTCGAGCTCGTTCGTATTTGGCTCCCTAAAATTCTTCTCGCGACTTCGGAAAGCTGCAGTAACATCTTGCAATATGTACTAATAGTGTTATCTGTGTTGTGATAGTTGACGAAGGGACGTCAGTTTACATAATGTTTCCAAAAAAGACAGAACTCGAAAAGTTGTCACGTTGCATCAATAGTGAAAGACAGACTGCGAGGATTGAGTTTTCAGGAACTTCACCAATAGTTTGTGTGTTAATTTTGGTGCAAAGGTGCAAAAAAAAAAAGTTATGCGAGTGAGACTTCAAACCAAAACGTTCCTTCAAACAAATTGTTTGAAACAATGCTTTGCAATCCAAACCTTTTACAGTATGTAAAACTAAACGAAACAATAAAAAACATAAATAACACCTGTATTTTTTCTTACTTTCCTTTCGTTAATTAATAAATTTAGGTAGGCCAATATGAATTAAAAATATTGTAAGAATAGTACATGACTAGCATAGATAGTGACGTCATATCCGGGTCTAAGCAAATAATTAAAAAAAAAGAAACTGTCATTCATGATATGTGAGTTTTTTTTTTGTGTCGAAATCTTGTCTATGGGAGTGCCCCGTCTATACGTAGTTAAAACTTCTTAGTTTATGATTTATTTATTTGGATAACAAGTTAAGTTAGTGATAGAATTCTGTTTGTTCCCTACGGAACGTAGGATCCTAGATCTTTGTGTTTGTTGGATATCTTTGTGTAAATCAATAGGTATTATGAGTGAAACAGAGTTTAAAACACCCGTTAAATGCAAGAAACCTCTGGAAACCTTCGAACAAATAACGATTCCGCCGACTCCTCTCCTCAACCGTCTCGGCTATGGAACAGGTACAAAACAATTTAGAATTTATAAGGCAAGACGATATATAGAGTAAAAACGCATAAGGCTGCGCTATTTTTTTTTTGTAATTTCTATTACAATATAAGTTAACAAACGTGACTGGTTATAATTGATTCGGTACCTCTAAGCGTAGGATTGGATATTTCCCTCGTTTTCCCTCCCCTGGATTGGATGTTACTACATCAAAGTCCCCAATGTTACGTTACGGCAGGTCATTCATAAAAATCAATGGAACTTCCTCCAAATAGGTATAGGTAATATTTTTCTCTGAAACTTTTAGGAGTGTCAGTGATGCAGCTTTTGCGGTCTCCGCGGGAAGGGCAGCTACGCTCGCCGTGGGCGCTCAAGATGCTGAACAAACGCGTGAAACCTAACAAAGTGTACACGGACCGCTTGAAGGAAGAGGCGGAGCTGCTTCAGAGGATGACCCACCCTAATATTGTAGGCTTCCGGGCCTTTAGCGGGGACAAGATCCTGTACCTCGGCATGGAGGCCTGCGACGTGTCGCTTGGAGACATGATCGAAGAGAAGGTGGAGGCGCACTGGGATCCATTTACACCGAGAGAAATTTTAAAAGTAAATACCTACTTAAGTCTGACATTTAATTTCATAATGTATGTATAGGTATATTATTTATTTTCAAGAAATACCTATAAAATAATAGTAGGTATTAAAAAAAGCGGATTATTTTAATTATTTAATATCTATTTAAAGACGCATGACAAGCCATGGTTGCAGGCCTCCCTGCCTGTCAAATTAAGAGGTTTAGGTATTCACAAAATTTCAACTGTAGCCCTACAAGCGTTCCTGTCTTCAGCAGTCCATGTACTTGTTCTTTAGTTACAAAAAATTTAAGCCCTGCTCATTTGTTCCTACTTATCATTCAAGTTTCATATTTTGATGAAGCTGGAACAAACGGCTTGGAATAGTGCTTGCTCCAATCAATGCTGCTTTGCCAAAATCTCTTTTGCCCCATTGGCAATGGGACGGGAATGAAACGTTCTCCAGCTCTGCAGATCGTCCCATTTTCTGGTTGTTTGTAATAGGGAGGGAGTCAGGACATTGTTTGCTAGAACTTCCTTCATATAACACAGGCTCTTAATTTTGGATCACGTAACTTTGTATGTTGCAGCAACTTGTCTTGGGTTGTAAATACTAGTTCTAATTTGATTGCAATTCTCTTTGTTAACACTTGGGCAGTCACACCCTGTTTTGATATGCTAGGAGTCGCTACCGTGTCCACCGGACCCAGTTTAATATTGCCGGATTTTTCTAAAACTGCTGAATTTAATGTTATTGTGTTTTTCTTAACAGTAATTATATTCTATAATAATATTACAAATGGTATTAAACATTTATATTTATTAGTTTTATTCATAAAAAAACGCTATTTAAAAACATACTAAAATTCAACCTACTTTAATGATACATTTTAACTTTTATCTTATATCTTATTAAATAAGGAAAATAACACGAATTTTCTTTATTTTTCTAATACTACTGTAATGTACTTATTCCAAATCACAAAAAAAGATCCATCATTATTTCGGAAAAAAAAAACTTCTCTAAAAATCAACAGTATAAAAATAACTTCTTTGGAACTTTACTATAATTTTTGAATTGTTGTTCACACATAGTGCTTTAGTAACCAAGTCTGATTCGTTTTTCGATTACGATTATTCTTTCGATTGGTTTTCGTCACCAATTATGATTTGGTGACCCAAGCATTCGTATTTGTCCACACGCGCTGCCATACTATTGGCCACCTATATCTTTAAGACTTGCGTGGTTTTACAGACTGATGTCATTATCTTGGTTTTATTCAAGTTCACCTTCAGACCAATTGCTTGTGATGCTTCATGAAGTTCTTGAACCATGATTTGTAGTTCTTTTGGAGTGTTGGAAAAGAACTATGTCATCTGCGAACCTTCAATTATTCAGATGTTTCCCTGAGTTCCCTGTAAGTAAAGGGTAGGACCATTCCTTAGTTTGAGACATTCTTCTCCAGACTTGACTTTGACTTCTGATAGTCCCCGAATGTCCCATTTGATTTTGTCTAGTAACTAGAAAATGAACGAACTACAATATGAACTAGAAAATGAACGAACTACAATATGAACTAGAAAATGAACGAACTACAATATGAACTAGAAAATGAACGAACTACAATATGAACTAGAAAATGAACGAACTACAATATGAACTAGAAAATGAACAAACTACAGTATGAACTAGAAAATGAACGAACTACAATATGAACTAGAAAATGAACGGACTACAATATGAACTAGAAAATGAACGAACTACAATATTAACTAGAAAATGAACGAACTACAATATGAACTAGAAAATGAACGAACTACAATATGAACTAGACTCTGGTTCATATTGTAGTTCGTTCATTTTCTCTTTGTGTGATAAATTTTGACATTATAGATATAGTACCGTGCCGACGACGCATAGAGTTCTGTCGTGGTTTTTTTTTGTGGCAGCTTTGGAACTCCCAGGGATTCTTCACATCCCTGAACCTGCTAGAACCTACGCTCCTACCACTGCTAGTAGGAGTCGCCGCGCCGGTCCGCTGAGAACACGGGGCCAATTTTTTTCTGGTTTCTGTTCATATTAGTTTGAAGGGTTTAGACGTTTAACTCACCCTGCTGGCCACGCCTGCCCAAAACGTCCTGGTGAGTGGGGAGTACTGTACACCACCTAACTGGGAACAAAGCTAGTGAGCCGTCATTTTTTCAAGCCCCCTCCCTATCTCTCGTCAGTTAGTTGACCTTGGTTCTCACTGGGGCTTTCACCCAATCGTCGCCAAGGTAACAGGGTCTACCGCGGGAAGGGGGAGTACAGTTGAGTGTCTAGAGGTTAAGAGAAAACTAGTGTCAACTTTCCCGTATTACCTACATGACATCAGACCTATACATGGTTATACTGGTTAAGTCGACCTAGATCTTAAAGGGGGTTGTAGTTTCCATCATTCCTGACCGATTTTACTATGAAACACCCTACATACCCCCCAAACGTAACCTAACACAATGTTAAATAAATATAAATAAATAATGCTGGACAATTCACACACCGTTATCTAGCCCCAAGCTAAGCAAAGTAGTGTTATGGGTACTTATAACTGATACATATACATAATATAAAACAATACATAGATAGATATTTTTTAGATATTTTAGCAGATCTTACACACATTTGTCCCGAGGCGGGAATCGAATCTATTTATGAAAGGTACTTGTTGGCTTTTGCAGATGACATCAGACATAGCCAGTGCCTTGGACTACCTGCACACGACTATGCGGATCCTGCACGGAGACATGAAGTCATACAATATCCTGGTCAACGGGGAGTTTGTGATCTGCAAGCTGTGCGACTTTGGAGTCACGCTGCCTCTGGATGAGAAGGGAATTTTCGACAAAGAGAATGCAAAGAATGCTGTTTATTTTGGTAAGGAGTGGTCTATTCCACCGATTCCACGTGCTAAAGACATTTAGACAGTAGTTATTCATTGGTATTTAGTCAGCTAGGCCTAGAAACCTGGCTACTTATTAAATGTGAAGTAGCTATGGCCAGATCCATGTTAGCAACTTATAGAAACCTGGCTACTTATCATATGTGAAGTAGAAACCTGGCTACTTATCAAATGTGAAGTAGCTATGGCCAGATCCATGTTAGCAACTTATAGAAACCTGGCTACTTATCAAATGTGAAGTAGCCATGGCCAGATCCATGTTAGCCACTTATAGAAACCTGGCTACTTATTAAATGTGAAGTAGCTATGGCCAGATCCATGTTAGCAACTTATAGAAACCTGGCTACTTATCATATGTGAAGTAGCTATGGCCAGATCCATGTTAGCCACTTATATTTCTGTTGTGCTAGTCCTCTGCCTTGCGATCTTGGTTCATTAATCTTGGAATAATAATCTACCGCAAAGGGTTGCAATTTTAATACTAAAATTATAATACAATATTTAGATTTTTACTTTCCTTCATATGATTTTCAGGAACGGAAGCATGGAGTGCCCCTGAAGTAATCCAAGGAGGTGAGATCAGCACCAAGACTGACATCTGGCCGCTCGGGCTCACCATCTGGGAGATGCTGGCGCTCCAGCCCCCCCACGCGCCGGATGATGAGCGTCTAGATGACAGCGTGGCGGCGCTCAGTCTGGACAGTTCGATGGAAAGCGAGGGCTTCTTCAATGAGGGATATGGTAATCCAAGCTACAAACTGCAGCTTATATTTCTTACTAGTTCCTACCTCATTCTAATTGGCTTCACACGCATTTTTCTATGGAAATGTTAAAGATTAATCCTATCCCATGGGAACTGATTTATAGGATAAAAAGTAGCGTATGTTTTATTCCAGGGCCCGTTTTGGTTTCAAACGGTAACTAATATTCAAACATTTGCGATAAACGCAAATGTTGGTGAAACGTCAGTGTGACCTTAGGTCCGTATTCTACCAAGAATAACTTCGACAGAAAATTGATAGTAAAATATACTTATAGCACAGGAAAATAAAAATATTGCTGTTAATTTTCACTCGGCAACGGCTAAATAGCCCCAAAGTAAGATATTGATCCCATCAATGAACTACTTTAAACAAATAAACATTTTATGTCTTTTTGTCATGTCCTAGAGCAGAAATAGTATCCTGCGCCTTCTGCGTTTAGGGCAGACCAGCGCTGACTGCACCACGGAGGACGTCAAATACATGGTTATTGTGTTTCAGGCACTAGACCCCTGATCCCTGTGGATATATCGGAGACGCGGTATGCAGATCCCCTGGCCCTGTTCTACTGCTGCACAGAAGCCCTGCCCTGCGCGCGGCCCTCGGCGCGACACCTCGCCATCGCTGCCAAAGACATGCTGGACAAGTGTGAGACACCCAAATAACATTACATAATGCATGTTTCATTTGGACAGCTATGCTCTCTAATGAAATTTGGAGGAAGAATTATTCATTGGCATAAGGCTTAAATTTAATTAAGTAGGTACTTATGTATGTAATATTTATGTAATAGGTTGGGGAAAAGTTTCTACGCATTTTTTAAGAAAATTCAAAAAAATTAATAATATAGTTTATTTAAATTTAACTAAAGTAGGTATGTAGGTACTATTTTGTTCGATAACTTTTTGCCATCTTGTAGGTAGGGACATGATCCCATCGCTATTTTGGAAATTTTGGGGCTTCTGAATAAAATACCGCGACAAGTGGTTTCGGCAGTCCTTTCGTGATGTTAACCTGACACTGCCTAAAGAATTGTGAAGAGACCGAAACAGGTGGAAATCTGAAGGTCAGGACTATACGGCGGATGCATTAAACACCTCCCAGCCAAATTCTCTTAATTTTTGCTGAGGGGCTAAAGATGTAGCGTTATCATGATGAAAAACCACACCCCTTCTGTTGATTAATTCCGGCCGCTTTCTGTCAACTTCTTGCTTTAGTTGTTTAGTTGTTCGCAATAGAGTTCAGAATCGAGGTCCATATAAACATCGTAAATTTATTTCGCGGCTTGCGTTGCATTTTTACCTTTTTTGTAGTAAAATTTTAAAATGTATCGAATTTCTTCATTAGATTAACTCATCTTGATAGTACGAAAAACAATTATCACACATTTTCCTAATTTGAATTTGGAATTATGTTCTTTAAAATTTAAACTTTTAATGATAACAAAACCAGCCGACAGATACTACAAACAGATACAAATAGATTTTATTACAAGTTCATACATACTATAATGCGAAAATACTTTTCCCCAACCTAATATGTGGTTTCTATTAATTTGTAAGGAAGGGCCATATTTTTAGTTTTATGAAATTTTAATTGCTGTATGATAATTTTATACGAATAGGTTTTTATAAATAAATGAAAAAAAAACATTGGTAAAACAATTCGTTTTTATAAAAGAAATTCAACTTTTGAACGTACTAAATATCTGATAATAAGTAATCCTTATCACTGAATAGTTGACATTCAACACAACAATGTTTGACAAAACTAGCATTGTGTACTAAAAATTAAAACTGATTTCATTTAGGTTGAGCGTTGATATTACTTGCCTCAGACGTACAGTTTAAAACATTGGTGAAGCTCATGTGGTCGGGCGAGGCTGGTCGCGACCGAGACACAACAACTATTACACCTTACAACACTTACAAATAATCGTAATGCTTATATCCTAATCAATTACGAACTACAACAATACAACAGATAATTCATGTACAATCTAAACACTGTATCAAAATACATTATCTAGAATCTAGAAGTAAACTGTGTTAGTAAAATCATAAAAAAAACTGGTTACACATCTACAAGGTCAACAATTTCATCTTGCTATAAAATCTTTTCCCTTGAACTAATATTTAATTATTTGAGTCACTATTAGATCTGTTAGAGGTACTGAGATTCACAATAAGTTATCATGTGTAACCCCAAGTGACTAGTAAGAACCTAAAATAACTTAATAATTACTGAACAGCACCATTAGAGAAAACCAATCATGTTAACTCTAAAAAAACTTTTAAAATTGTCTATGATAATTCAGAATTGGTTAAGAAAGTACAGAATTTTAAAAGTAATTACATTACAATACCTCTTCCTCCTGCTTGGTGAAATCAAAGTTGCGATAATAAGTTGACAAGTTGGAAATATTGTTATGGCTAACTTTTAAATAGCTATTGTTATTTTATAAATGGACTGTTACTTAGCTATTTAAAATAGACCAAGCAAGAATTTTAAAGTCTTACATAATACCTTAAAATTTTATCATTTCTGATTATTAACACACCATTAAGGACATTGTGTAAAGCGCGTAAGCCCTGTCTAAAGCTTATTTAAATGGCTTGGTAGGTTAGGTAGATATCATACAAAAATATTAACTATGCTTATTTTATAGGAAAACGAGATTGACCAGAGATCTTAGGATATTTGAGTAACAGAGCTGCCTTAGCATTGACGAAATCGACAAACAAAACTTTTAGTTTGATCCAATGATCAACAGTACCCAGAGGCCTGTGGCAAGCAACTTGTGACGACAACTGTCATCTGGTTACATTTTGCCTTATCGAGTCAGAGGCTGTAGATGACCCCACTGCTGATGAATCTGTTCAGGACTCCAGAAATTTAATAATTTGATAATACAGACTTTTATGGGCAGGTCCTCCCTATACTAGCGTTTCCTCCTTGTACTTAGGTTGTTAGTGTAGTGTACTGAGTTAGTGTTTCCCGCGATCTAGTCCCCGCAGTTGCCTCGCATCGCCTGCCCTACGTATCTTGTCTAGTACTTAGGTTGTTAGTGTAGTGTACTGAGTTAGTGTTTCCCGCGATCTAGTCCCCGCAGTTGCCTCGCATCGCCTGCCCTACGTATCTTGTCTTGTACTTAGGTTGTTAGTGTAGTGTACTGAGTTAGTGTTTCCCGCGATCTCGTCCCCGCAGTGGCCCCGCATCGCCTGCCCTACGTATCTTGTCTAGTACTTAGGTTGTTAGTGTAGTGTACTGAGTTAGTGTTTCCCGCGATCTCGTCCCCGCAGTGGCCCCGCATCGCCTGTCCTACGTATCTTCTCTTGTACTTAGGTTGTTAGTGTAGTGTACTGAGTTAGTGTTTCCCGCGATCTCGTCCCCGCAGTGGCCTCGCATCGCCTGCCCTACGTATCTTCTCTTGTACTTAGGTTGTTAGTGTAGTGTACTGAGTTAGTGCTTCCCGCGATCTCGTCCCCGCAGTGGCCCCGCATCGCCTGCCCTACGTATCTTCTCTTGTACTTAGGTTGTTAGTGTAGTGTACTGAGTTAGTGCTTCCCGCGATCTCGTCCCCGCAGTGGCCCCGCATCGCCTGCCCTACGTATCTTCTCTTGTACTTAGGTTGTTAGTGTAGTGTACTGAGTTAGTGTTTCCCGCGATCTCGTCCCCGCAGTGGCCTCGCATCGCCTGCCCTACGTATCTTGTCTTGTACTTAGGTTGTTAGTGTAGTGTACTGAGTTAGTGTTTCCCGCGATCTCGTCCCCGCAGTGGCCCCGCATCGCCTGTCCTACGTATCTTCTCTTGTACTTAGGTTGTTAGTGTAGTGTACTGAGTTAGTGTTTCCCGCGATCTCGTCCCCGCAGTGGCCTCGCATCGCCTGCCCTACGTATCTTCTCTTGTACTTAGGTTGTTAGTGTAGTGTACTGAGTTAGTGCTTCCCGCGATCTCGTCCCCGCAGTGGCCCCGCATCGCCTGCCCTACGTATCTTCTCTTGTACTTAGGTTGTTAGTGTAGTGTACTGAGTTAGTGCTTCCCGCGATCTCGTCCCCGCAGTGGCCCCGCATCGCCTGCCCTACGTATCTTCTCTTGTACTTAGGTTGTTAGTGTAGTGTACTGAGTTAGTGTTTCCCGCGATCTCGTCCCCGCAGTGGCCTCGCATCGCCTGCCCTACGTATCTTGTCTTGTACTTAGGTTGTTAGTGTAGTGTACTGAGTTAGTGTTTCCCGCGATCTCGTCCCCGCAGTGGCCCCGCATCGCCTGTCCTACGTATCTTGTCTTGCTTGTTTGTGATGTGTAGCAGTTCCTCTAGTCAGCCCTAGCCTGCGCCAGCGCTTGCACCGCCCTCAAATAGGTGACGACGTCGTGTTTCTGTGCGGCGAGCGCGGCCTGTAGGGGCGTGAGGCCCGCACTGTTCCTGAGGCGCAGGTCGGAGCGGCGCGCCAGCAGCCGCACGCACGCCAGCTCGCCGAAGATGCTGGCGCCGTGGAGGGCCGACTGACCGTTCTGGAATGTACAAAGATGATTAGGTGGTGTGCTAGCGTCACCGGGAAACGGAGATTTAATTTTTTTCACAGCTCACGTCTTAATGAATTTTTACCTAATTAGGTTCCAGTACTTATCGCTTTTTAAACTACTTTACGAGAACCAACCTGTGGTGCACAATGAGTCACCCATTGGTAAACAGTGGATCTAGGGGGGTTTTTTCATCATCATCATCAGCCTATATACCAGTCCACTGCTAGACATAGGCCTCCCGTAATGAGCGCAATAGCGCCCTGCCTTCAGCTTACCGCATCGAGCATCTGCCAGCAGTCTTTCGCAAATCGTCATCCCACCTGCTCGGAGGGCGTCCTACACTACGTTTGCCAAGTCGTGGTCTCCACTCAAGAACACGTTTAACCCAGCGGTTGTCGGTCCTTCTCGAGATATGACCGGCCCCCTACCACTTCAGCTTGCTAATCCTTTGAGCTATGTCGATAACTTTGGTTCTCTGTCGGATGTATTCGTTGCGAATCCTATCCTTCAGAGAAACTCTGAGCATAGCTCTTTCCATAGCTCGCTGGGCGACTTTAAACTGGTAGACCAGCCCTACCGTGAGTGTTTCAGCTCCGTAGGTCATGACGATTAGGACGCACTGATTGAAAACTTTCGTTTTCAAACATTGCGGTATGGATGACGAGAAGACTCGACGTAGTCTTCCCGAACTATGCCCAACCTAGCTGGATCCTCTTTTTGGCCTCCTTCTCGAAATTGTTTTTACCTAACTGTAGAATCTGCCCAAGGTAACTCGGAAACAATTTCGAGAAGGTGGCCATGTACGACGACCGGTTCCAGATGTGGCCATTGATCAGACCTTGGCTTTATCCAAGTTCATGCCAAGATCGATTTGTGAGGCTGAAGCTAGGCTGTCCAGCATCCGGTTAAGCTCCTCCAGCGACGCAGGATGCAGGGGAGTTTTTTTACATGTTATTTACACGTTTGTTTACATACGTGGCAGTATTCGTGTTCCTGTCAACTAAGGCAGCTCATCTAGAGCTTGTGTCCGACCTGTGACAGCAGTTCAATGATCAAGGTGCATGGAATCTCCTGAGGCACGCACTGCAAGACTGTAGGTAGGTAGATAGCTCAATACCCGAAACAGATAGCGGATATGGCCTCGCTACGCTACATCCAGGCTAGCGCAGGGAGGCGCATGTCTGATTGGTATCTGTCTACGTTTTGAACTGTAAGTCACACGACACCTAGCTACTATCGAAGCAACCAGCTATCATCCAAGCTTCAAGGTTGCCTCAGCCCACAGACACAAAAAACACCAGAATCGACTTTCCGGTGCCGGAACGTCCTGGTTTTGGTGAGTGGTTGATACGGCCTGCTCAATTTTAATCTGATTCTAGTAAACTAAGGTACAACTGCCCTGACATTGCAATTGCAACTAAAATAGATTGTATAACCGTTTTGTGATTTTTGGAAAGCTACGTAACAGACGTCAAACAAAACTTACAGGCAGCAGTCCCAAGTTGGGCTTGTACTTGAGCAGTTCCGCGACCACGGCCGCGTGCCCCTTGTGCGCCGCCTTGAACAGCGGCGTCGCTCCGTCCTGGACGCAGGCAAACAGAATGTCACACCTCCACTTCACCTCTCATACACAGCGTCGCTCCGTCCTGGACGCAAGCAAACAGAATGTCACATCTCCACTTCACCTCTCATACACAGCGTCGCTCCGTCCTGGACGCAAGCAAACAGAATGTCACATCTCCACTTCACCTCTCATACACAGCGTCGCTCCGTCCTGGACGCAAGCAAACAGAATGTCACATCTCCACTTCACCTCTCATACACAGCGTCGCTCCGTCCTGGACGCAGGCAAACAGAATGTCACATCTCCACTTCACCTCTCATACACAGCGTCGCTCCGTCCTGGACGCAAGCAAACAGAATGTCACATCTCCACTTCACCTCTCATACACAGCGTCGCTCCGTCCTGGACGCAGGCAAACAGAATGTCACACCTCCACTTCACCTCTCATACACAGCGTCGCTCCGTCCTGGACGCAGGCAAACAGAATGTCACACCTCCACTTCACCTCTCATACACAGCGTCGCTCCGTCCTGGACGCAAGCAAACAGAATGTCACATCTCCACTTCACCTCTCATACACAGCGTCGCTCCGTCCTGGACGCAGGCAAACAGAATGTCACACCTCCACTTCACCTCTCATACACAGCGTCGCTCCGTCCTGGACGCAGGCAAACAGAATGTCACACCTCCACTTCACCTCTCATACACAGCGTCGCTCCGTCCTGGACGCAAGCAAACAGAATGTCACACCTCCACTTCACCTCTCATACACAGCGTCGCTCCGTCCTGGACGCAGGCAAACAGAATGTCACATCTCCACTTCACCTCTCATACACAGCGTCGCTCCGTCCTGGACGCAAGCAAACAGAATGTCACACCTCCACTTCACCTCTCATACACAGCGTCGCTCCGTCCTGGACGCAGGCAAACAGAATGTCACATCTCCACTTCACCTCTCATACACAGCGTCGCTCCGTCCTGGACGCAAGCAAACAGAATGTCACATCTCCACTTCACCTCTCATACACAGCGTCGCTCCGTCCTGGACGCAGGCAAACAGAATGTCACACCTCCACTTCACCTCTCATACACAGCGTCGCTCCGTCCTGGACGCAGGCAAACAGAATGTCACACCTCCACTTTACCTCTCATACACAGCGTCGCTCCGTCCTGGACGCAAGCAAACAGAATGTCACACCTCCACTTCACCTCTCATACACAGCGTCGCTCCGTCCTGGACGCAGGCAAACAGAATGTCACACCTCCACTTCACCTCTCATACACAGCGTCGCTCCGTCCTGGACGCAGGCAAACAGAATGTCACACCTCCACTTTACCTCTCATACACAGCGTCGCTCCGTCCTGGACGCAAGCAAACAGAATGTCACACCTCCACTTCACCTCTCATACACAGCGTCGCTCCGTCCTGGACGCAGGCAAACAGAATGTCACACCTCCACTTCACCTCTCATACACAGCGTCGCTCCGTCCTGAACGCAGGCAAACAGAATGTCACACCTCCACTTTACCTCTCATACACAGCGTCGCTCCGTCCTGGACGCAGGCAAACAGAATGTCACACCTCCACTTCACCTCTCATACACAGCGTCGCTCCGTCCTGGACGCAGGCAAACAGAATGTCACACCTCCACTTCACTTCTCATACACAGCGTCGCTCCGTCCTGGACGCAAGCAAACAGAATGTCACATCTCCACTTCACCTCTCATACACAGCGTCGCTCCGTCCTGGACGCAGGCAAACAGAATGTCACACCTCCACTTCACCTCTCATACACAGCGTCGCTCCGTCCTGGACGCAGGCAAACAGAATGTCACACCTCCACTTTACCTCTCATACACAGCGTCGCTCCGTCCTGGACGCAAGCAAACAGAATGTCACACCTCCACTTCACCTCTCATACACAGCGTCGCTCCGTCCTGGACGCAGGCAAACAGAATGTCACACCTCCACTTCACCTCTCATACACAGCGTCGCTCCGTCCTGGACGCAGGCAAACAGAATGTCACACCTCCACTTTACCTCTCATACACAGCGTCGCTCCGTCCTGGACGCAAGCAAACAGAATGTCACACCTCCACTTCACCTCTCATACACAGCGTCGCTCCGTCCTGGACGCAGGCAAACAGAATGTCACACCTCCACTTCACTTCTCATACACAGCGTCGCTCCGTCCTGGACGCAAGCAAACAGAATGTCACACCTCCACTTCACCTCTCATACACAGCGTCGCTCCGTCCTGGACGCAGGCAAACAGAATGTCACACCTCCACTTCACTTCTCATACACAGCGTCGCTCCGTCCTGGACGCAGGCAAACAGAATGTCACACCTCCACTTCACTTCTCATACACAGCGTCGCTCCGTCCTGGACGCAGGCAAACAGAATGTCACATCTCCACTTCACTTCTCATACACAGCGTCGCTCCGTCCTGGACGCAGGCAAACAGAATGTCACACCTCCACTTCACTTCTCATACACAGCGTCGCTCCGTCCTGGACGCAGGCAAACAGAATGTCACATCTCCACTTCACTTCTCATACACAGCGTCGCTCCGTCCTGGACGCAGGCAAACAGAATGTCACACCTCCACTTCACCTCACATACACAGCTTTCGGTATTCTACGTTAGTCCAGTCAAACCAGGGCTGTCACCTCGGAATGAGAGGTAATAAGCTGTAAACGCTCATTAGGGGAGGCCTATGTCCAGCTGTGGACTGGTGTAGGCTGATGATGATGATGAAGCTGTAAACTCATATACATCTTCATTTTAGTGTCCTAAAAGTTGTTTCGAAATTCTCATTCTCCTGTCTGTACCGTAAGTTCATCATCAGCCTATATTAGTCCACTGCTGGACATAAGCCTCCCCTAAAAGTTGTTTCGAAATTCTCATTCTTCTGTCTGTACCGTAAGTTCATCATCAGCCTATATTAGTCCACTGCTGGACATAAGCCTCCCCTAAAAGTTGTTTCGAAATTCTCATTCTCCTGTCTGTACCGTAAGTTCATCATCAGCCTATATTAGTCCACTGCTGGACATAAGCCTCCCCTAAAAGTTGTTTCGAAATTCTTATTCTCCTGTCTGTACCGTAAGTTCATCATCAGCCTATATTAGTCCACTGCTGGACATAAGCCTCCCCTAAAAGTTGTTTCGAAATTCTCATTCTCCTGTCTGTACCGTAAGTTCATCATCAGCCTATATTAGTCCACTGCTGGACATAAGCCTCCCCTAAAAGTTGTTTCGAAATTCTCATTCTTCTGTCTGTACCGTAAGTTCATCATCAGCCTATATTAGTCCACTGCTGGACATAAGCCTCCCCTAAAAGTTGTTTCGAAATTCTCATTCTCCTGTCTGTACCGTAAGTTCATCATCAGCCTATATTAGTCCACTGCTGGACATAAGCCTCCCCTAAAAGTTGTTTCGAAATTCTTATTCTCCTGTCTGTACCGTAAGTTCATCATCAGCCTATATTAGTCCACTGCTGGACATAAGCCTCCCCTAAAAGTTGTTTCGAAATTCTCATTCTCCTGTCTGTACCGTAAGTTCATCATCAGCCTATATTAGTCCACTGCTGGACATAAGCCTCCCCTAAAAGTTGTTTCGAAATTCTCATTCTCCGTCTGTACCGTAAGTTCATCATCAGCCTATATTAGTCCACTGCTGGACATAAGCCTCCCCTAAAAGTTGTTTCGAAATTCTCATTCTCCTGTCTGTGCCGTAAGTTCATCATCAGCCTATATTAGTCCACTGCTGGGCATAAACCTCCCCCATACGACACCACAAAGAGCGGTCCTGAGCCGCCTCCATCCATCGCCTCTCTGCGACCGCTACGATGTCGTCTGTCCGTCGAGTTGGTCTCCCTAACACTCCGTTTCGCGTTACATCGCGGCCGCCACTCGAAAACCTTTACTCCGCAACGGTTATTAGTTTTGCGAGCTATACAGCTTACGGCGCAGACACGAGATCTGACGAGACTTTTGAGGCAACTCTAGGACAATAAAATTAAGTTGTGTACATACACCTTAATTTTAGTGTGCTAAAAGTTGCTAGCAAAAAAAGGGGTCAACCTCGGAATGAGAAATAATAAGCTGTAACTAATACTAATACTTATTTTAATGGACTACGTGGTGATTCAGTGACTACCATTGTCATAATAAAGCGAAGGTTTTAACAAAATTGGGATGGCGATTAGTGGGGTTGGAGGCCGAGAGCCACTTCGGGTTCGGGTCACGCCACTTACTATCTAACCCACTATCTTTCGTCCAGATCTTTTCTTTGGACCTCGGAACTAAGTACCTATAACTTATCTGGATGCATGCGTAGATCATGAATGATGGTGTGATGCCTGGACAACCTGTGTTGTGTTTGTTGGAGGTTGCCAATGTCCTGGTGTAGTGTATACCTGTCTGATCTGGTCGACCCTGGCGGCTCGCTGCAGCAGCACGGCCGCCACGTGCTGGTGGCCGCACTGCGCACAGATCCACAGCGGCGTGGCTCCGTCTGCGCGCGCCGCGTCCACGCGCGCGCCGTGCTCCAGCAGCGTGCGACACACCTCCTCGTGCCCGTTCTGCGCTGCTATGAATAGGGGGCTGGCTTTGTCCTGGGGAGAGAACAGTTATGAATGTACGGAAGCTTGGGAATGATCGACGAACAGAACACAGTCCGAACATCTTGGCCGAGTTGGTGCTGCGGCCGAATCGAGAAAAAAACTTATGTACGCAGAATGATTCCCCTTGTGAACAGTTTTTGTGCTCCATGTATAAAAAATCTGCGGTTGGATAAATTAAAGCCCCGTAAATGTGTCCCCAAAAAAAAATTGTGCCCATGAAGGTTTCCACCATGATGGGCACAAATTTCATTTTTGGGGCACATTTACAAGGCATAGGGCACTAATTTTTCTATATGTACTTGATCCTAGTCCTCATGTCACTCCAGTAACGCACTCGATAAATCAGAGAGATGTTAGCCACGGTGGTAGGCATATCATCTGGAATGGTCTACTCACTTTCATACAAGAGTTGACGTTAGCTCCTCTTCGGATCAGCTCCTCAACTACGGGAAGATGGCCGCACTGGCACGCCACAAATAATGGTGTACCGCCGTCCTGGAAGGCACGAGTGAAGTTAGATTAGGCACTGGGGATGTTTTGTTTTGGTACTATATCTCAAGGGTCGTGGTCAGATCCCGTTACAGATCAGATGTTAATACAAAACTATCTTGATAAATATAAGGGATTAGATGCTTTCCATAAGTCAGGCATGAATAGTAAAAGGGAGATCCAAAAACCAACTTGGCTACATCTACACCATGCAGGTCATAAAAAAAACTGATCATCCAATAAGTTGGACCGATACTATAGTTATGTATTAGTATACTATAATTTTAATTTAATTCAATTGTAATTTTAATTTAATTTAATTTAATTGTAATTTAATTGTAATTTTAATTTAATTTAATTGTAATTTACTTCAAAATACTAACACTAATTTTTAAGGTCTAAACTACTAACAAATTATGGATCATGTAGTCCGAAATAAAAGATTTTTTTTTTATTTTTTTATTTATTTATAGATAGGTAGTGGCTGTGAATGACTTAACCCGAAAAGAAAAAAGTGGAGAGAATAGGTATGGGAGGCCGTTGCCAAGTTTAGCGTTAAACGTACGTTACGTACCGTGCTCGGCGTGTCGATGGCGGCACCATGGTCGAGCAGCAGCCTCGCGATGTCGAGGAACCCGCTCTGAGCCGCGAAGAACAACGCGCTCGTTCCTGTCTGACATATTACAGGTGTGACATGACAACCAACGAAGCAACAATATATCTGAGTGGAAGTGAGACAAGCAAAGCAATACCGTTCAATGCCGTGCACCTCGAGCCAGTTAATGGAACGACTCCCTAAGGTTATAGGTACCTATTGGATTTGGCATCCTGATTTAGGTAAATAACAAGATTGCATTAGGTAAGTATTTACATTTGTAAATCCAATTCACCATCTAACTAAGACATCATCTGGTACGTATGGACACGCTGGGTAGGCATGCCTTTTTGACATAGAACTGATCGGTGGCCGGCCGGCTCTGTCTGCTGACCAGTCAGCAAGTAGGTATCTCTGGAGGTGACACGGAGGTAAAATTGTTCCCGAACGCGAGAATTAGATCCATATTCATCTTGAATTAGTACGAACAAAGCAGTGTGCATTGACAATGACAACCAATGCAGCATTTGTTAGTGACTGACTTACCGTTCTGCAACAGGCAGGGTCGGCCCCTTGCACCAGCAGTTCCCGCACACAGTCCGTGTGCCCCATCGCCGCCGACAGAATCAGCGGGGTCGTGCCATCCTGTTCAACAAGAACTTCATATGTTCAACTATAAATACGGGTCTATACAACTTCAAATTTTTATGAAAAGGACAGATATAGGTTTTCGCGTTCATTTCTTTATACCTACTTAGTACTACGGAGATGATTTGTGGTAGTATTAAGGGAGGCCTATGAGTGAAGCTGAGGCTGATGATGAAATACCATCAAAACTTATTATTTCGATCTTTGAGGAATTCTATGATCATGTTAACTGGCTTGCAATCTGTCCTTAAAAGTTGCTGAATTACCGTAACTCGCCCTAAAACATCCTTTTTGAGGCTTTGACGTAAACGTGAAAAGCTTTAAAAGACGTTAAAGGGGCTAAAGAAAGCGGCGTTGAAACTGAAGCATGTGTCAAGGATTTGATCATTATAGTTTCTGAAGAAACGCTTGCTATTTTCTTTTTAGAAAATGAAGCTTGTGTTTTTGCCCGAATACCGCCGGAATATATCGAAAACATAATTGCCTGAGCACTAATCATAAACAATACGCCTATGTTTTCGCAAAACTATTTCACTTTACTGCACGTGTCTGTCCATTTCATACTATTTTTCTCATCAATATGTATTAAGTGAGAGCGTTTCGTGAAGTGTGAATTGGTTTTTTCTCAAATGGTAAGTACTCACGAAGGTAGTAGGTAGGTATGCAAGGTGGATTATAATTGTCTCAGGCCACAGGCGACATTCCTTGGCGCCAGGTGTAAATAACTGAATTTATTATTTGCGTGTATAGATAGCTAGTTGAATAAAAAGTGAACTGGTAAAGGCCTGTCCAGACCTACACTTTACTGCTACCGCAATAGTTCAATAGAATAACAAGCGCTGGTGTGGTACTAAAATATAATGTGCCCTAGTTTCTTCCCGTTTCAATTGTTTACACACTCACGCCATTAGGATTGTGGTCCAAGTCACAAACAGCGCGAGGAGGGACATTTTTGGTGATGTTCTCAGTTAAAGAAAGCTGGTGACGCGTTCATAGGGGTCATGCACAGAACTCGGGGACGAGAGAAATCTACACAGAACTAGGGTCATGTTTTGGCGAAATTAGGAGGGTTGTCAAATTACCGATATGACCAATAAGTCTTGAGACTTGTGAACGATGAATACTTTTTCTTGAAAAACGGTGTTCGTGTTCATATAAAGTAATGTACCTAAATACTTAGTTTTGTGATGAATTAGTATCAAAGAAAAATGTGACCATAAACATGTATCGGGCATCATAAATCCATGGTTATGATTTATAGCCGGCCATTCACAAACTGCAGCACTCGGCGTTACGTACATTCTGTAACCGCGGTGGGAACTTTGTAGCTCCGGGCGTTGATGAGTGCTTATCTCAGAGAATTGGTGCCACGCCATGGCTGTGAAAGATTTACCTACTCAGACACATTAGGTACCATAGGTACATTAAATAAGTAGACATTTACCTAATACTAACATGTTAGGTACTTATGGTAGCATCGTCACTAGGTGCTATGCTATGCTAGAACACGGGAAGCTAGGTGTATGCAGTAAGCAGTATCCATAATTCGACGACAACTGCATGTTGTCTATGCGCTAAGTTAGACCGATGACACCTCACATCACATCGTTTATCGAACTGATCATCATTGTCTGCGGAAATATCTTCACAGCGACCGACGTACAAAATTCGGTATAAGCACAGATTTTTATTTTATACAAAAAAAAATGCTTTCTTTTCCTTGGTAGGTAAGGTAGTTGGTACCATCTACACAACACTACAGTGATACAGTCTGCTGTTACGCCACTCACCACTGTAATGCCTGTACGTACACACACACCCACCTAATGACTGAAGTTGTGTTGCGATTGCGACGAACCTAACCGCTAACGTGCAGTGCAAGGCCGACCTTTCCAATTATGATGACGATGATGATAGGCGTTTATTTATTTATTTATTTAACATTGCACCAACACAGTGTACACCAAAACATGAATTGAGGGCTGTTTCTTAAAAATAACACATCTAAGTGCCACTACAATTATAGGTACAAATCGAAATCCATTATACAACATTTCGTTCACAAATTAATATTACAAATTCATTGCAAAAACAAACAATAATATTTAATATTTATTCGATTTATAATTTTAAAAATGAGAAAAAATCTAAATTATTTTTCCATATACAAAAAAAAACATAATAATTTACAATCAAATAAATAATTTTCCATTAATTAAATAAAATTTAAATTAACTAAAAAAGCGTTATACAGAGATACTTCTTAAATATTTCTTAAAACTAAATAGGCTGTTTGAAAACAAATCTATTGCGCAGTTCTGATCAGAGTCAGAGCTGCGGCTACTTTGGACGTTAGAGGCTGCGACTGCGACATTTGAGTTATGTATAGCATTGTATGTTTTTAAGACTCTATTTAAAGGAGAGAATGATCCTAAATTAGACCGCGATTGTCCGGTTATGAAGGGTTTAAATTTATTTGTTCTAGGGAGTCCTCTTGGTATAGAAAAACCTATCTGTGACAAAATATAGGGGGTATCAGTAAGATTGTTGACAAGTTTATACAAGAACATGATATCGTGATGTCTTCTACGATTGGCAAGAGAGCTTAGACGGAAGTATTGAAGCCGATCATCGTAGCTAGGTAACTTTTTCGCCAAATGGCAGCCATATGACAGATGCCACAAAAATCGTTTCTGTACACTCTCCACTCGTTTGATGTGAACATCGTAATGCGGGTTCCAGACGATACTGCAGTATTCTAGTGAGCTACGTACTAGTGCGTTATAAATGGTTATTTTCGTGGCAGGTTTCTTAAAATCTTTACAAGTGCGCAGAACAAAACCCAGCATCTTAAAACATTTCTTGACGATCAATATGGACATTGAAGCGCAATTTATTATCCAAGTTAACACCTAGATCACGTATTTGATTGACCTCTGACAAAATGTCATTATTGATGTGGTACGACCTGGTAATATTATTTAACTTTCTAGTAAAACGCATTACATGACACTTATCAGTATTCAGACTCATTCCGTTCAGATGACACCACGATATAAGATTATTTAGATCCTCCTGGAGAAGACGACTATCATCTAGAGAATTCACCCTTCTAAAGAATTTCAAGTCGTCTGCAAACATGTAAAAATGGGAGTTTTGGAAACAACTACCGACGTCATTTATGAAAACATTGAAAAACAGGGGACCCAAGTGGGAACCCTGTGGCACGCCAGATCGGGCAGAGAAAGGTTGCGACGAAAAGCCCCCAGCAACAACAACTGAGCTCCTACCGGACAAGTACGATCTGCACCAACACAAAAGAGTCCCAGCTATACCGAACCTTGATAATTTATCAAGAAGAATATCATGTTTAACTCTGTCAAAAGCCTTGCTAAAGTCAGTGTAAATTGTGTCCAGAGAATGCCCGTGATCAACCTCTTTAGCCAGATCCTCAACAAAGGAAAGTAGGTTTGTAGCCGTTGACCTGGATTTAACAAATCCGTGCTGTTCCGGTATTATAGACTGCTTAAAATGCCATGCAAAAATTGGATACACCAGTATCTCGAACACCTTGGCAAAAACTGTAATAAGTGAAATAGGCCTATAGTTTTTAACCATACTAGCGTCACCACTCTTGAACAATGGCAGTATAAGAGATTCTTTCCACTGCGTAGGGAAATAACCAGAGCTGAGAGATGTATTAATTACTATTGAAAGTGGAAGAGCTAAGGCCTTGGCGCAATTCACCACAAAAATGGACGGAATGCCATCTGAGCCCGCGCCTTTTCTAGAATCAAGTCTTTTTAAAACTCTAAAAACCTGGTCACTAGTCACTGAAATTGATGTTAAAAAGTTAGAGGAAGCGAAAGCAGTAGGCGGTGGTTGTGAGGGAGTGACATCATTATTGTTGTAGACTGAAGAGAACTGGGTTGCAAAGAGATTACAAATGTCAGACCCATTAAGAGCAACTTGATCATCAAACGACATCCGGGCCGGGAAAACAGTGCTACCCCCTCTCTTGTGTTTGACGTAAGTCCAAATTAATTTAGGATTTGACCTTAGAGATGACTCTAAATGCTCTAAATAGCTGGCATAATTATGTTTAAGGAGCTTAGAACAGCGATCCCTGAGAAATTCAAAGGTAAGTTCATCGCGGGGGTTGCAATATTTACGAAATTTAATCCTATACTTGTTCTTTTCTTTGAGCGATCTGATTAAAGAAGTGGTAAACCATACTGGGTATTTATTACTCTTGCGTGGTCTAGATTTCGGAACATGTTTAATTATACAAGTCTTTACATGTTTGTAAAATACATTTACCATGTCGTCTACGGTACTACAAACTGTAAGTTCTTCTTCCCATTTAACATTAATCAGATCGCTCATGATTTTTTCATAGTCCGCTTTGTAAAAGTAATACCTAAGATCGTGACTGGGTTTAAGATTATCGGCGCACTTAACAGGAATGCTGAAATAGGCGTAAGGCATTAGTGAAGTGCCGCTAACCAGGGGCACACTGATTACCTCTTAAGCAGCCCTTCACTGTTCATTACAGTTCCTGGTACTTTCAACATTAATTATTTCATTGAGTTCACACTTCGCGTTGATAACCGATAATAATAATTATAGCATAGGTAAAGCCTTCAGTCTAAACCTGAATCTAATGTCGAGATTTTACTTTGGTTAATGTCTCTTTAAATCATACTCACATTGTTCGTAAACAAATTTAATCTTGGTTTAATTAATTGAGGAAATACATACCTACCTAAGTCAAGCATAAGGTAAGGTCCCTTACGCGATGGATGGACTTTGCATATTTAGCAACGTCCCTCGCATTCCATTCCTGACTGGATTGCTTCACATCATTGGCAAGTTTTTAATTTCCTTCCGAGAATCAATTTCTTTTAACGAGTCTTCGCAGAACTTGTAAAATCTCCTTAAATGCATTTAATTAATTGCTTACATTGCATTGGAATCCACACGAGAACTTTATACACAGTGGGGGCTTATCTATGTATGTCCAATAATGGTAGGTAAGTGATTTCAAAACTTTCAAACATTACAATTTCAGGTTTGTGCGCAGGCCCGTCTTAGGTTAGGTATGACGGGCACGTCTTAGGTTAGGTATGACGGGCCCGTCTTAGGTTAGGTATGACGGGCCCGTCTTAGGTTAGGTATGACGGGCCCGTCTTAGGTTAGGTATGACGGGCCCGTCTTAGGTTAGGTATGACTGGCCCGTCTTAGGTTAGGTATGACGGGCCCGTCTTAGGTTAGGTATGACGGACCCGTCTTAGGTTAGGTATGACGGGCCCGTCTTAGGTTAGGTATGACGGGCCCGTCTTAGGTTAGGTATGACGGGCCCGTCTTAGGTTAGGTATGACGGGCCCGTCTTAGGTTAGGTATGACGGGCCCGTCTTAGGTTAGGTATGACGGGCCCGTCTTAGGTTAGGTATGACTGGCCCGTCTTAGGTTAGGTATGACGGGCCCGTCTTAGGTTAGGTATGACGGACCCGTCTTAGGTTAGGTATGACGGGCCCGTCTTAGGTTAGGTATGACGGGCCCGTCTTAGGTTAGGTATGACGGGCCCGTCTTAGGTTAGGTATGACGGGCCCGTCTTAGGTTAGGTATGACGGGCCCGTCTTAGGTTAGGTATGACGGGCCCGTCTTAGGTTAGGTATGACGGGCCCGTCTTAGGTTAGGTATGACGGGCCCGTCTTAGGTTAGGTATGACTGGCCCGTCTTAGGTTAGGTATGACGGGCCCGTCTTAGGTTAGGTATGACGGACCCGTCTTAGGTTAGGTATGACGGGCCCGTCTTAGGTTAGGTATGACGGGCCCGTCTTAGGTTAGGTATGACGGGCCCGTCTTAGGTTAGGTATGACGGGCCCGTCTTAGGTTAGGTATGACGGGCCCGTCTTAGGTTAGGTATGACGGGCCCGTCTTAAGTTAGGTATGACGGGCCCGTCTTAGGTTAGGTATGACGGGCCCGTCTTAGGTTAGGTATGACGGGCCCGTCTTAGGTTAGGTATGACGGGCCCGTCTTAGGTTAGGTATGACGGGCCCGTCTTAGGTTAGGTATGACGGGCCCGTCTTAGGTTAGGTATGACGGGCCCGTCTTAGGTTAGGTATGACGGGCCCGTCTTAGGTTAGGTATGACGGGCCCGTCTTAGGTTAGGTATGACGGGCCCGTCTTAGGTTAGGTATGACGGGCCCGTCTTAGGTTAGGTATGACGGGCCCGTCTTAGGTTAGGTATGACGGGCCCGTCTTAGGTTAGGTATGACGGGCCCGTCTTAGGTTAGGTATGACGGGCCCGTCTTAGGTTAGGTATGACGGGCCCGTCTTAGGTTAGGTATGACGGGCCCGTCTTAGGCTATGACGGGGGGCACACAAGAATCTGAGGCTCTGTTGAAAAGTAAATTAATCCGACCAAGTGAGAGTCGATTTGCACCATGTACTTACACCTCAACTAGTTTAACAACTAGTTTGCAAAAATATTGTGAGAAGAGGAAATACCTAGCTTTGCAATAAAAAAAAAACAAGTACCTAAGCATAGGGAGCTACTGAGCTCAGACACCATAAAATAAGAAATGTTAAATAAATGATAAATGATTTATTGGTGTAAACTAGGTGTAACATTACATTAATATTGGTGTTATGTCAACTGTTTTAGTATCTCTAGTTTGCCGGTTAGGCTTACAACCATAATATGTAAGTACATGCATAATACGGAAATTAATAAAATTGATTTGATTAAAAGGCGTTACAAAAAAATTAAATATGGATTGATTAACATTATTACAAAAAAAAAAGAAATAGTGAATTTATACATCATGTCAAAATTTATCATTTAGGAATTCGTCAATGGTATAATAAGCCTTTTCTTCTAGCAGTTTATTTAATTTGCTTATAAACCGTTCAAATTACTTTCGGAGCGTATTGACAAAGGGATTTTATTAAAAATTATAGGGGCCATGCACACACACTCTTCCTTAGTAAGGCGGTTTTACATGGGTGGTGGTGAAGTGTACCTCCGCGGCGAGGGCCAGCTGGGTATGGGTCAAATCGTTCTATATTAATCCGCACGAAATTAGCCACTTCATATATATTATGTACAATGAGGGTAGAGTAAGTTTTTTCTTTGTTGAAATAAGATTTATAGAACAGCTTTCATAGGATATATCAACTTAAATCCACTTCATTCGCTCTATCAACATGAACTGCATTCGACATGTCTGCGATTCCATGACAGATAGAGTTGACGACAGAAATCCCCAGCTGAAAGTAAAGACATGCCAGCTGCCAGCACAAGGGTCGAGCTGCTTCCTATTCGGCTCACAGGCCGTCGTCGGCGTCACTGAGCGGCTTATTCCACTAATCCCCGTTGAAAATCCCCGTCAATGGCGAAATTACGATTGGACACTTCTTAGAAAAACTTAGGTGATTCAACACTTTTTTATTATTAACACGTCATTTTTATGTAAGAGTTTATTTTGTGAGTTTTGCTGCCCAAATTGCATTTTAAAATAGTGCTTAGGAGTGTTGTTTTTTAATGCTACATTTTTTATTAATACTTGTAACAATCTGTGATTTTATTATGTAGGTACATATAAGAATATTAAGTTTTTAATATTACTTTTTTAATTAATAATTGTAAGAATCTGTGATTTTATTAGGTTTATATAGGAGTATGTTTTAATGTTACCTATTTAATTAATAATTGTAACAAACTGTGATTTAATTATGTATATTAGAATGATTTAACTGTTAAACTGTGGTTATAGGCATTAATAAACGTGAAATCTGTGATTACATAAGTACATTATCTGTATTTTATTTTATAATAGTTATGTTTTCCTATTTTATAGCTCTGTGCTTATATTGAAGGAACATAAAAAAAGGAATAGGTAAAAATCGGATATTAATAAAAAGGTTAATGTATGTTGCCTAGGCAATTTAATATGATTATAAAAATAATCAATAAGCGATTCATAAAGTAAGAGTAAATAAAAACATGATTCTAATAGGTATTAGTATTTTATTTTGGACGCAATGAGGATAAATGAACTTTTTAGTTCACTAATCCCCGTTACGAGTTCGCATCGGCGTCAACGGGGAAAAATGAACAAAAAGTTCACTAATCCCCGTTGACGGGGATTTTCAACGGGGATTAGTGGAATAAGCCCACTGAGCGTAATAGCGTATACATATAACTCCAACGGTCTAAGCAATAATTACGTCGTAAATTATAGCGGAGCCCGGCTGACTGTTTACGGGGTCGTAAAGTAAGATCGATCCGTTAGCAGAGTAGATGGCGATGATAGGTCGACTTGTTTCCATGTATCTTCGACATTTTTGATTACCCTTGAAAGTTGAGAGCATGTCTAGAAATATACCCAAACCCATATTACGAGAGCTCCGTGGGTTGTATAATCAAATCATCATCAGCCTATACTATACCAATCCACTGCTGAACATAGGCCTCCCCTAATGAGCGCCATAGCGTGGGTTGTATGAACCTACCTAATTATATTTGAATTTCTTAGTGGGTAGTAAGGCTTCCCTACCTATAGGTATGATCTTATATTATACCTACGTACGATATATTGTAGAGGCAAAAATGTTATTCCGATTGCTCCTATCCAGGGGCGTTGACGGGGTTGTAACTGTTATACCTAAGTAGGTCAAGGTGAACGGAACAATTTGGAGGCATTCGATGTCAGAGTTACCAGAATGTACGGGGTATCCGGACAAATTATAGGATATATACTTACTTACCTGTAACTGCTCCAACTGATAAGAAATATCTAGCTATAGAGGAATCACAATTCACTGCGTAGGTACGATGAAATATCTAGCTATAGAGAAATCACAATTCACTGCGTAGGTAAGATGAAATATCTAGCTATAGAGGAATCACAATTCACTGCGTAGGTAAGATGAAATATCTAGCTATAGAGAAATCACAATTCACTGCGTAGGTACGATGAAATATCTAGCTATAGAGGAATCACAATTCACTGCGTAGGTACGATGAAATATCTAGCTATAGAGAAATCACAATTCACTGCGTAGGTAAGATGAAATATCTAGCTATAGAGGAATCACAATTCACTGCGTAGGTAAGATGAAATATCTAGCTATAGAGGAATCACAATTCACTGCGTAGGTACGATGAAATATCTAGCTATAGAGGAATCACAATTCACTGCGTAGGTAAGATGAAATATCTAGCTATAGAGGAATCACAATTCACTGCGTAGGTACGATGAAATATCTAGCTATAGAGGAATCACAATTCACTGCGTAGGTAAGATGAAATATCTAGCTATAGAGGAATCACAATTCACTGCGTAGGTAAGATGAAATATCTAGCTATAGAGGAATCACAATTCACTGCGTAGGTACGATGAAATATCTAGCTATAGAGGAATCACAATTCACTGCGTAGGTACGATGAAATATCTAGCTATAGAGAAATCACAATTCACTGCGTAGGTACGATGAAATATCTAGCTATAGAGAAATCACAATTCATTGCGTAGGTAAGATGAAATATCTAGCTATAGAGGAATCACAATTCACTGCGTAGGTACGATAAAATATCTAGCTATAGAGGAATCACAATTCACTGCGTAGGTACGATGAAATATCTAGCTATAGAGAAATCACAATTCACTGCGTAGGTACGATGAAATATCTAGCTATAGAGGAATCACAATTCACTGCGTAGGTAAGATGAAATATCTAGCTATAGAGGAATCACAATTCACTGCGTAGGTACGATGAAATATCTAGCTATAGAGGAATCACAATTCACTGCGTAAGTAAGATGAAATATCTAGCTATAGAGGAATCACAATTCACTGCGTAGGTAAGATGAAATATCTAGCTATAGAGGAATCACAATTCACTGCGTAGGTACGATGAAATATCTAGCTATAGAGAAATCACAATTCACTGTGTAGGTAAGATGAAATATCTAGCTATAGAGGAATCACAATTCACTGCGTAGGTACGGCTAGTAGGTACGATGAAATCAAAAGTAACATTTAACCTGCCGACCTTCATACGTGTTTGTTTATCAAACTAGCACTAGATCTCACGGGATTCCCGCGGTTAAAAACTCGAATTACATAATAAACATTTTTTCACCACTCCCGCTCAAAAAGCATAGCATTTAGCATACATTAGGTAGGTACCTATATAAAGTTTTTAACAGCACTATAGATTGAGCAGGACTTACTAGTAGATTTCATGTTAAAATCCCAACCAGATTACCTAGAATAAGTAATATAATTTATTTTTAATTCCTTTTTCTCGAACAAACCCCGGCCAAGACGCTGTCATGTCCAGACTGTCATACAATATTATTTCTAAAAGATGTGATTTGGATTTACTAGGTGAACCTTTACATAAGTTTAAGAAAAAGGTCAGCATTGCTCTACAAGAATGTAATACTATAGTATAAATTTAAAATTTTATTTATTAAAACTACATATATATACTTATATAATATATAAATATTTATCTATATAAACACAGAAACGTTCAATTGTACCTACCTAACTATATTTATTATTCTCTGTATAACTTCTTTATATTTCTACTTACAGTCCTATATTATTTGTGACTTAGTATGCGTTGCTACGAACATTTCATGTTTGAAGATGTGTTGTACTACCTGTAATTGCTCCGTGGTTGTACTACCTGTAATTGCTCCGTGGTTGTACTACCTGTAATTGCTCCGTGGTTGTACTACCTGTAATAGGGGGGACACAACTGGCGATGCATTATGTGATTTTTACTGTGTTTTTAAGTGTATCCTCTGTTGGTAGTTCTAATTTAATAAATAAAACGGTGACTGCTGCTTAAAATCAGTGAGCAAAATCTTTTTTATTCAACTTGTTGAAAAAAGTAATTTGAATTCAGAATGTGCACTAAACGATGATGTAATAAGTTATTGTCATACTATGGAAGGCGCCGAAAAAAATTCAAAAACTGCGCAAGCTGCACGCAGGAGACGTCAACTTTCTCACGTAAGGCAGCGCCATTTTTGACAACTTAGCTTTTGTATACCATTCTTGTAGGCGGACAGCGCCTATATACAGGGTGTTCGGCAGACCGTGTGTCATATGGTAGCTGGGGGTAAGTGGAACCAATTACAATAGCTCGGTGGCTTTTTTAACCCTGTAAGCTGCTCGGCTATTTTTGAGATTTATTGATTTTTTTCCGAAATTCCAACTAAGTGCGGTAGGTAACTTTTTTGTACGAAATATCATGGCCTAATTTCTTTCTTTAAACTACATCTAATATGTTAGCCCTTACTAATAAAATGTATATGAGATCTAGGTAAATACAGCAGCTATGATCATTCAAAGTGTTGAAAAGTGAAAATAGAAATATAGTGCAAGTTTGGAATGAATAAAAAAAACTAAAGATGTATCTAATCTTCCTTTGTAAAAATATATACTAATAATAAGATACCAAATGACATTCAATTATTGAATCATTATTTATTTAAAATCAAATTGTGTAGGTGGCTGAATGACCGGAATTTTTATGATATAGATGACTTTTTTAATGCTAGATCATAAGTACCTAGGTACTTAATTAGTTATAATTATTGCATGCTAAACTATAGTGAGACATGAGTGCATTATTTATACTTACTACCTTTATACCATGTTTGACGCAATAAATATCTTTGAATCTTTGAATCCAATTGAATAATAACTGGACTAGTTCATTGCCATTCCAACGGCATGCCACATGTATTTATTACTAACTAGCTGCGAACCGCGGCTTCGCCCCCGTGGAAATTTATGTTTCCAACTTTCTTAATTTTTTCTTTCATAAGAACCTTCTCCTGACAATAACAAACACAACAAAGAAAGATTTGGCCAAATTGGTCCAGGCGTTGTTGAGTTATGCGCTTACCAACACATTTTGCGATTCATTTTTATATTATAGAAGACTAGCTGCGAACCGCGGCTTCGCCCCCGTGGAAATTTATGATTCCAACTTTCTTAATTTTTTCTTTCATAAGAACCTTCTCCTGACAATAACAAACACAACAAAGAAAGATTTGGCCAAATTGGTCCAGGCGTTGTTGAGTTATGCACATTTTGCGATTCATTTTTATATTATAGATTACCTACTTGGTTCCTTCAGATCGTCTTTTCATAAGTTGTGTAGTTTTCTTGTAAATAAAAAAAAATGCATGTTCTGTCCCGCTCCTATGAACGCGAACTCCTATGACTATCCTCATATCCTTTTCACAAAATTGCGCCCTCCTAAAGCTGTAACTTCACAATGAGAGTACCTAGGTACAAGGTGTTACCCGGTCTCTGGAGTCGATGTGCACCTTCCCGGTGTCGAGCAGCTGGCGCAGCCGGTCGCAGTCTCCTCTCAGTGCCGCCAGGTGAAACTGCACGTCTGTGCGGGACTCTTTCTGCAACAACCAGAATGCAATGAACACTTTATTTTGATCAGAATGCACAGACAGAGGCTAGACTAGAGGACTAGAGTCGCCCACTTCCGCGCCGATGTGCGACAAACAATAATAATTGATACCTTACCTACCTAATTTTATGAAATTCTGTTATTCTTAGTTGTTTTTTTTATAAATATTTTACATGTATCAAAATCACATTAGTTAGATAGGGAAAATAAACATTATGTATTAGACACATATTACATTTATTTGCTTCAAAATAAGTCTCACTTCTTACATAAAAAAAAAGGGATAGTGATTTGTCGATAAAATTTACCGTATTTCACCCCCCCAAAGTCTCCGACACCGGTAACCAGACACATTGTATATGATGTAGGTACCTATGTATGTACCTACTAGCGGTTTCTTTTTCACTTCTTTCACTAGTGAACAAATAATATAAGTGAATAGAATCAATAACATAGGTAACACCTTATTCCTTACTCGACTATAACTACTATTTAGTACAAAATTTGACTTGAAAATTTTCTCCGATGTATGGGGCAAAGGCCATGTCAATTGGTTATTATATGCAAATACAGCCCCATACCATTGCTGCTGACCCTTCACCATATAACTCTATTCCGACAATGTTACACTGAGCGTATGTTTCTCCGGGTCGTCTTCAAACTTTAACCCTTCTTATCATCTGGCTGTAGACAAAACCTAGATTCGTCAGTGAACAATATTTTCCGCCAGACATCATTCCAGTTTTGGTTGAGCAAGCAAAGTTTGTCCGAGCTACTCTATGATCTGTGGTAAGTACGGGTCCTCTGGGTAGCAAGTACGTCTTTATTCCAGTTTCTTTAACTCTTCTTCATACTGTTTTAGTGCTAACTGTCACCTGTCGACCATCATGTAGCATATCTGACCTCAGAAGTCAAAATGCGATTTCTTAGAACACTGCTCACCATAAATCGATCCTCTCTCGCTGAAGTGGGCTCTCTTGCGCCCTTGCCCTGCATGTCTCGTGTACTCACCAGTCTTCTGAGAACGTCTAACATTTCGAAAGATGAAGGATTTGGAAACTTCCAATGTCTGTGCCAATTCTTTATAACTGTGACCTTTTTCAATTAAAGTAACATCTTTGGAAACCTGAGCTACGCTAAGATCCGACATTGTCCCTTTAGGTATTCGTTGATGTGTGATCACCACTATTGCGTTGCGATACGTTTTTGTGAAAAAATTGGAAAAAGACGGAATTTTATGAAAATGAACTATAATTATATGTAATGTAAATATAATTAATTATACGTCAGCTAGTTTATTCCAATAGACTATTGCAATAGCAAATAAACGAAATAAAAACTAACGAAAACCTGAAACAAAATATGAGTTTCACACACAACGACCAAAAAGTTTGAACACGAGGTGAGTTTTCTTCCGTGAAAAAATTAAGTATTAAAAATTTCCTATTTTCATTAATTTTTAGTAAAACATTTTTTGCAAAGATTGATCCTTATCAGCAACAGACTCCATTGGTTCAATAATACAGGGTGTATTTATTTTTAAATCATTCCGGTCCATTTACGTCAGAAGTAAAAGATTTTTGAAAAAATAAATATGCAGTTATTGTTTTCTTATAAATCGAGGGCATGACTCCTTCACGACTTTTCCCTAACTCTCGTGGTTTCTGACTTGGCCACCACCGCCCTTCTCAAAAAACCACCCTGTATGTGGTTAGAAGTTTTTGTACCTACATATTTAAGTCTTGTTTTCGATTGACGAACCGTTCCTCTAAATAAGTCCACGAGTGTAGATTATCTCCAAACGTTTCTTGGATGTTTATGCTTTTATGTTTACTGAAAATTAGTGATTCTATGTCTGATGAAATTTTTCTATGTTTTGACTACCTACAGATGTCAATATCTTGTGTTTTTTTCAAATTAGGTATGAACTAAAATAAATACCTAACTCATTTTAGAAAAACGTAAATGTTTTTCTGGGTCGCTGTGTCGTCATAAACCCACCTGTTCTCCGCTTCGGCTTGACGTTGAGTTTCGGGACACCCTGTAGTATGTATGATGGCTTGGGGTGAAAATCAATGAAAAGCCTAATTAGTTAAATCGGAGATAACTGAACAACCAAATGTTGTTTTGTTTTATACCAACAATGAATCCGCAAGTTTAGTTAGTAGTACGTTTAGTTACCTACATCGCAATCATATCTAATTGAACAGCAAGCCAGAACAAACCTCGCGAGCACGCTACACTGGGTAGGTACCTGCGGTCATTGTACCTACCTACTGTCATCCGTATAGACGCTGCTGCTTATCTGGCGGAGATGATACCTAATTGTATGGATACGGAGTCGGATCTAAAGATTGCGTGTCTGGACAGCACTCGGTAAGTAGCTCGGTAAACGCTTGAGGAACTGACGGGACGTTTGTTTTATTGGTTCCGGGATTGATATGGAAACTAGAGTCAAATAAGTTCCACTTTATGCGAGGACGACTTTCTTTAGCTTTTCTTGACTTACAACTGTTCCTCATTCCTAAAAACAGTGGAATGTCAAGATTGAATTATTTTATTGTTTTAGTTTTTGTCTTCAAAGGTTCTGCAAGGATGGCCGTAGGCAGATGAGGCATAAAACCGCAGTATTCATGTACGAGTATAACTGGAAAAAGTTAATATGTGCAATTATCGGATACCTACAGCTGATTACGCTGGCGCTGGCGCCTGGTGCGCCAAATGCTAATTGCGACGCGACGCGAGGAAACGCTATCCGCAAAGCAACCCACCATTCACTCGCAAGGTGGTCGCAAGGGGTAACACAAATCCAGCAATATTACCAATCTATATAAATAATCTGAACAAAACAGGCCTAATTCGTTATTTATCATTGCCTACCCTTTCTATCTGCACGTGTGTAATTGAAAAGAGGCTTTTGGCAGCGGAAACAACAAAATAAAGAAAATTTACTACCTACTCACAATTACCAGTTGAAATAAGCATGTTCTTTTCCTTATTGTAAATACCGTGCATATTTATTTCAAGGGACATTTAGTTTCCGCGATGACCGTAGCCGGACGAGCAACCCTACCGCCTACCGCCTATGAATGAATATAGGATGTCTCGCGCACGCTCTCCGGTTACCGTACGTGAGCTCACGGCGTGACGGGATGCTGAGATTGCAAAAATAACGTAAGGTACTGTTAACTGATATGTGACTCACGTCTCCCCACCTCACGCCCCCATCTCCCCTATCCTACCCACCCATAAGTCGTGTTGTGTCATGAAAATATTATTTTATAGGTTTTTCATTAAATTGTCTTACTGTACTTCTAAATTATTCCTGTAAAGTAAAATATGTAATTACATGTTTCTCTCCTTTAATTTTATTTTTTTATATTATTAGTAGGTACCTTGTATTTCGTATGTAACTTTCTAGGCTAGAGTGAACTGCTGCCCTGTTTTCAACAGTCTTGAAAATTAGTAATTCTGTTTGTAATTCGGGCTCCCGCGATACAGGTTCTGAACCTAGTGCGGGGACCACTGGGGACCACCAGTAAACTGTACTTATAAGCATTTTGTAATAGTAAATAAATGGGTTTTGTATTTAAATAAAGTAGTTTATATGTGGTTTATACAGTCGGGTGAAGATGACAGGAATTGAACAGGGTAGGTACCAAAGCAATTTGAAAAGTACTATCACAAGAATATTATTATGTCGAAACGGGGTCTATTACTCTATTTCGTCGTGTTTTTCCAAAGATCCTAGGATCCTACGTTCCGTAGTATTTTTCAGAACCTGGCAAAACATTTATTCAAATAAAGCACAAAGAACAAGCTAGATGATTCATTAGGTATGTAGGTACCTACAACCAGTAAAGTAGGTGGTACCTATGAGTTTACATAGGTACTCGAACGCCAAAAAGACAAGCAACTCGAAATAAAATCGGATTAAAATCCTACTCTCTGGAAATTAATCCTAACAGGCTTATTCTAACCCTCGAGAAACCACCTCTCAGCACCACAATGAATACTACAATAAACTGCGTAAAGCCGCAGGCTTTCCACACTGTCGGCCGGACAGCACAAATTATCACGTTCCTCATTACAAGTCATTATCATAGCAATCATTGGCACGCGAAGATGATGGCATTCAGTAGGTACCTACCTATGTGCTGGTTGGTTTGTTATGTAGGTAGTCATTTACGTACGGTTAGGAACAGAGTAGGAATGTAGCTGTAAAAACAGACCTATGCATGCATAGCGATCGTGGAGTTTTGTGAAATTTGGTCAGCGAGCAACAATACTAACTGTATACAAGGTTGGTATTGTCGAAGGAAGCCTGCATGCACCACACCCAGTACCTACCTGGATGCTACCGGGTAAGGTTCGATGTTGTTACCCTTTAGCAAATACAGACAGTTGCACATCAAAGGCGGCCATTAGGTACCAAGAAAGGCACGGCACAGCTAGGACCGTTATAATCACGCGTTCGTCTTGTCTTGCTTGTCCGACCTGAGTATCCTCACGCATTGCTAGCTTCTTTACTCCGCCCGCAGTTATAGCTGCGCCTGGCTCCGTACAGGTAGACATCCATCATTGGATGCCACGCCGTTGGTGTTATTAGATACTTTGTAAAACAACAATTAAATAGAAAACAATTAGCGGTAGCGCTTGGCCTGTTATCGTTAAATAATTTATGTTCTGACTCTAAGTGTTCTGAGATCATCAATTATCCTAAGATGACATGTTATTTTTAATTTGGTAAGTTTCCAAAAATAAAGTAAATAAATACCTAAGTACCTATGCTACGCCCTAATCAAGTGATGATGACAAGCTGAACTAAATAAATGTTACTGTGTAGAATTATCACTAAACAATATAATTATGCCAGATCACAACTTCCTTAGGTAGGTAGGTACCTTACCTACCTAGTTTATTTGTCAAATAGCTTGAGAACACCTTCGAGGCCGCAACCGCTATCAATCACACAAGTTTATTTCTTCTCGAAAAACAACTTATTAGAGCAAAACCTGAATTAGCATGTAGCATTGAATTAACTGTTAAACTGGCCTCGACGACACGTGGCTATTAATTTGCTAATTTGTTATGAAGCCATATAAATTTTATTGTGAATTCAAACTATGAAATGTGAATTATTTAAGGCATGATGACGTGTTATTTGTCCATGTGGCTGAGCACTTCTCACAGTAATAGGGATTCTTACCTCACGAGCGTTTACATTCTCCAAGCTAATAGGTATACAATGTATAAGTATGTAGTTTATTTTTAGGACTTATAGGTAAAAGGTACATACACCAGCATAATCCAACCTAAGATACCTACTCTAGTTTACTTGTTGTTTATTTAAGCGAAAGTAACAACTCATGGCAGGACAAACGATCGTATCGTAATCCGATCGAATATCGATCCTATTTGCGTTAATTGTGATTTAGAAATGATTTTTCGTTTTCTTGAGAAGTTGAATTATCAGAAGAAATATTTTTTGCTTTGTTATGTTGATCGTTAAGTGAGCAGGCATCTGAAGTTAAAGTTAATTAAAATAATTCGATTTAGTCTTGTGTTCTTTTCTATAGCATTCATAACACTGGGCAGAACATAATTATACGGTGTTACCTACTTTTGACCCAGTCTTTTTTACTGTCGCCCTGACCATGGGGGTCGAAAGTACCAATAGGTATCCATATTTTATTGCAGCTTTTTAATTTTCAGAAACAGATATATACAAGGTAAATTTGTTTGTAGACCATAAACTAAATGGCTATAGTTATTTTATCACAAATATTATTTTTCACGAGAAATCGGGTATGGAGTACAAACTGTTACTTTTGATCAAGAATCTAAAGTGCTTGTAGGGAGCTGTTATAAGCACTTTAGATTCTTGATTGTCTTCGAACCAGCTAGGCCAGCCAGTGACTCGCAACTTTGTCCAACTACTGACTGCCAACTGCTTTTTGCCGAAACGCGACCACCGGATGTAAACAACTCTCTATTTCTATACCGTGGTGGAACTATTGTTTCTTTTTCGAACCACGGAACTGAACCTCTGATACAATGACTCTCAGATTAGAGGTATTATACAATAATGATGGATGGAACTATGCCACATTATGCTGTGGGATAGGACCGTTACTCAATAATGTCATTGTTTGTTAGCTTTTATCATGACTGCTAATGAAATGTCAAATGGGCTTGTCGTCAAGTATTTCTGAGGTAGGTACCTACCTACTTTTAGGTATTATTTCCAGATATTTCATACACGTCGTAAATGCGGCTTGCGAAAGAAGTAGATACCTAAGTTCCTTCAGGGTTCTGTAGGTCCTTGTACTGCAGTAGTTTGTTATGTTTTGATCCAGGATCGCCGCCAGCGATACGCAATTTTCTCGGTTTCGAAGCATAATGCATAAAGACGACCTCTGTGGCGCGGTGGGCGAAGGTCTGCCTGCGACGCAGAAGGTTGCGGGTTCGATTCCCGCCTCGGGACAAATGTGTGTACGATCTGCAGACATTTGTTCAGGGTGTTCTGGTCGTTTTCTATATATAATAAAAAAAAAATCTATCTATGTACCTAATGTATTGTATTAAGTATGTATATCAGTTATCTAGTACCCATAACACAAGCTCTGCTTAGTTTGGGGCTAGATAATGCTGTGTGAATTGTCCAGCATTAAGTATTTATTATTATTATTTATTTAATGTATCGAGCTGGTTGAGCATTACGTACCTACTCTAAAACAAACACCTTCAGTAAACATACTCTCTCGTTTACATGCAATCAATTTATAGATTAGCCACAGATAGCAAACACTGCAGTCACGCTCACGCAGCTGTTATAGTCAGAGTTTTACAAGAGCTTTCTAATGCTTCACATCACACCTAATAAGAGTTTCACGGAGTTGTTCTGTGTTATAAAAACACTCTTGTTGCTTATTCCGTTTGGATCTCGCGTTTCTGGTAGCTACTTCGATTTCTTCTTATCCCCCTTCATAATTATATCGTGATAATTCTCATACACTCTTCATCGTTCGTTACGTAGGTAACGTTATGTAGCGTGAGTTTGGCTTGCATTGTTGTAATACTGATAAAATCTTAAAAGCAGAACAACATCAAAATTCCTGAAATAACTTCACTAGCAAACAAGCAATAAATCTAGCGTTATCACATGCTTCTGCGCAAACACAGCATTTTAGTAATCGATGGAATTATGTCAGCAATTTCACTGTGAATGTTGAGTTGAGTTGAGATATTAGCAGAGCCTCCTTAAACACATTCTAGAAAGATAGGTACTCGAGGATGTAAAAGAAAGGCCTGCAAGGAGTTAATGCGCTTTCTCTGTCGTCTTGACATCAGCCTTGTGCCCGCTAATGTTTCCGTATTCAGGCATCTTGAGAAAGCGGCTGTGATTAGCGCAGGATGTGTGGGTTTCACTGCGACTATCTTGCAGCTTATAGACGTATGCTTGGTTTCACTAGAGTCTAGTCTAGTGTCTGTCTAGTGACTAGACAGACATACCTACACTTATGTAACTAGATAAAAGTAAAATCCTTTGACATCGACCATTTGTTGGGCGAACATGAATTATGGAAAAGTAACGGATCTACAGCAAGCATATAACGAAGCAGTTCGCTTATTGAAGTCAACTTTACAAAGATGAGTCACCAAGGAAAGTGTTTGTGGTTGGGTCAGTGTTACAGTACAGAAAGGATAATATCTTCAGAGACTGTCTCGGGATAGGTAGTGTCGAAGTACACAATGTTAATTCGAAATCATTGTTTGTGTAAGTACTATAAGTAACGTAACATTTGTGTAGTCTAGTTGTGTAAACGATTTTAGTTCCCAGACATTCCGAAAAAAGAAGCCATTGAATAAACATGGCTTTCTGCATTTTGGGCCCGCAAGAACGTTGCTCGATACAGACAATATCTTATTGTAGTGCTTGCTTAGTACTAGTACTAGTACGTATCCATAATGTATACCTTCACCAATAATGCAATCAGAATTTCTATAAAGGTCATCGGCCGAGCCCTTCCCCGGTTTCGGCAACAGTGCTGTGCTGTGCTGATCCATCACGTCTGCACGGTGCTACTAGTCTCGGGAGTATTAGGTACCTTACTGGTGGTTTATTTTCCACTTCTTCCACTAGTGGACAAAAATTTGAAATGGACAAAATCAATAACACCTTGTTTATAATTACTGTTTATAGTATAAAATTTGACATTTAGATATTTGATATTCCCATCATTGGACACTCTGCCTTCAACTGGTGCTAAACTCATATTTAAAGAGAACTTGGAGAAGGAAATTTTTTGCATTAAGTCAAGTATTTTTAATAGGTAGATGATGCTCTATTATAATGAATAGGTAGGAATGACCTACCTAGGTAAAACTAATCGTGGCCTTAGCCCTGCCCTGTCCAGTAAGAACAACAATGCACCTATCACGTTATTGCATTTCACCATCCATCCATGGCGGTCTATTGTTTAGGCACTCCATGCAGCCATGGTCTATTATGATTATGATGCAATCCAGAGAAACTGACGGCGCTTCGTCGATTCGAGATATTTCACCATCGTCATTGGAAAATATTCAGAGATTAGTTGCCAGCTTCGACACAGCAAATTACCAAATTACAGTCTAACTGTACCTACCTACCTATCTAAGTAAGATGTTAAGGTGTAAGTAAGTATATATAGTTCCATGTAGCATGTAAATCTGTCTGATGTGGTGTGGTGATGATCATGTGATCGAGTAAGTAGGTAGGTACCTATTCGTGCACATTATTTCTTATATTTTCTGAGATTCTTGGTTGTAAGCTTAGAATAACTATACTCTAAGGTTGTAAGTATTTAAAAAGGTAGGTAGGTAGGTAGGTACCTACATTGTATAAATGTACGGAATAGAGGTCTAGGTCTTTCTTTATCATGCATGTATGATGTTAATTATATTTAAGTAAGTACCTACCTACCTACTATCTGAGTCAGATTCGGCAGGTTCCGAAGTCGTTCAAGCGGACACAAAGTGAATGAATACCTACCTATAGTAAGTAATATCAACTTAATCGAATAAGCAAGTTCAAGGCTGCACACATGCTAATAGGTAGGTAGGTACCTACTAGGGCTTGCAAATATTCGAACATTTAGATATTCGAATATTCGATTTTTTATTGGGTACTATTCGAATTATTCGAATATTATTCGAATAATAGAAAATATCTATGTTTTTTATATAATCACATCTGCTTTTATTCTTAAGTGGTTATTTGCCAAAACAAATTAAAATTATTAGAAGGTTGTGTCGCCGTAACGAGGCATTGACGATTTACAGGCACAATCAACCACAAATTCTTAGTAAAAACAATTTTCAAAATCTAGGTAAGTAGGTATTGTTACGAGCGTGGGGTTCGGGTTTAATAGAAAAATGCACTAATTAATCCACTAATTAAAACAAACACTTTACTACAAATTTAACACAGAACTAACACAAACTGTACTTGAAAAATTCACATTACACACATTGTTTTGTATGGTGTGTATTATATTGTATCGCGCGAGCTCGTGTGTGGCATTCTAAGCACATCCGAGTATTCATAGTGCTGAGTTTGATGTTTTTGATTTTAATCGAATATTCGAATATTGCAATTTCAGTATTCGAATATTCGATCTAATATAATATTCGAATAATTCGAATATTCGAATGCAAGCCCTAGTACCTACCTACCTATTTATGAAAACACCCAGCGATCTAAACTTACGTACCTACCTACCTTATGTACCACGCACTTCGGTGATACCTATACAATGTTGTTTTAACTAATCGTGTCTTGCTACGTCAGCCATCTCTTTATTTTGCTTCCTACCATACCAACAACGGTGCAATTTTCCCACTGTGTCCATAGATTTACGATTTAAATCTATGACTGTGTCGCTGTGTCGCATTTAACACGTCAACAATCTTCACACCTCATCATCACTAGTTGAAGCATAATCGTTAACAAATCGGCAAACATGCTTCAGATTTCTGAAGCATACGCAAGTAAGTAAAGCACCTAGGTATACCTAGATACCTACTGAACTGACGTGACACGGAGACGGAGCGGGGCGGCGCGGCGTGACCCTGAGACGAAATGCACAATGCAAATAAACCTAACGCCTTTCAGCTGGTCACTCGACCTTGACTGGGGGCAGGAAATGTGCAATGCTTAGTGCTGTGCAGATTCCATTTCAAATAGTACAATTTAATTAGGTTATTAAGTTATTTAACAAATGATGCTTACCTGCTTCACAGTATAATTTCATTATACTGTGCCTACTTGTTCCCGGTAGTATACACATGTATAGGACACTATATAGTGTGCCTACTTGTTCCGGGTAGTATACACATGTAGATATCCCCATGGGCACTTAGTTGATCAAACGTGCCATATAGGTAGTATTTATTTGATCCGTTTTCACTTGTTGATCCGGGTGGTATTAGTTGATCCAATGCCGCATCACCCGTACGTACGTGGATCCGAACGGAGCCACAAGTGTCACCATCAGAAATAATAATAATTACGTGTGTTTTATACAAATCCACCTTTTTGGCGTTTTAGCACTAGTTGATCCGATTCAAATGAGCCAATCAGAGCCCACCGAGCTCAGCCATTGGTTGCTTGCGCCCTAAGCCTTTCGTTTCACCAAAATCTAACATTTTAAATTATCAGTTTGATTCTTTGCTGATTTTTATAAAACATCTTAGCAGATTATTGTTTATAGCAGTTTTGTTTGACACATTTTAAGCAGAACAACTAAAGCGCGGATCCCGACTCTGATTTTTCAAAATTACTTAGGAAATTTCAAAGGGTGTTAAAAATGTTAGCCGCATCCAGCATCTGGCAGCAGTCTTTTGCAAATCGTCATTGGGGCGTCCTACACTACGTTCGCCGAGTCGCGGTCTCCACAAGGTCAAGAACACGTTTACCCTAGCGGTTGTCGGTTCTTATAGAGATATGGCCAGCCCACTGCCACTTCAGCTTGCTAATGCTATGTCGATAACCTTTGTTCTCTATCGGATGTATTCGTTGCGAATCCTATCCTTTAGAGAAACTCCGAGCAAAGCTCTCTCCATAGCTCGCTGGGCGACTTTGAATTAGTGGACCCTTCCTACCGTGAGTGTCCACGTCTCAGCTCCTTAGATCATGACGGGTAGGACTGATTGAAAACTTTCGTTTTCAAGCATTGCGTAATGGGTGACGAAAAGACTCGACGTAATTTCCCGAACGCTGCCCAACATAGCTGGATCCTCCTCTTGGCCTCCTTCTCGAATTTTTTTTTACCCAACTGGAAATTCTGCCCAAGGTAAGTGTACTCGGCAACAATTTCGAGAAGGTGGCTATGTACGACGACCGCTCTCGGATCAATGTGCTCATTGATAATGACCTTGGTTTTATCCAAGTTCATGCCAAGACCGATGCTTCGTGAGGCTGAAGCTAGGCCGTCCAGCATCAGGTTCAGCTCCTCCAGCGACTCCGCCATCAAGAATTATGTCAGCAGCGAATAGCAGGTGTGAGATGTAATCGCTGAGCCTGTGTTTAAACTGCTGGCCCTGTTCTTGGATACTCATGGTGGCGGCATCATACAGACATCTCAGCACCTCGATATAACGATAGTCTACTTGGCAACGCTGTAAGGATTACAGAACAGCCCAGTTTTCGACAGACTCGAAGGCCTTTTCATAGTACACAAAGGCCAGACACAGGGGCTGATTATACTTTTCGGACTTCTGTATAATCTGCCGCACTGTGTGTATGTGGTCTATGGTGCCATATCCTCCGCGAAACCCAGCCTGTTCCGGTGGCTGATACTCGTCGAATCACCTGGCGAGACGATTTGTGACTACTCGTGAGAAAAGCTTATAGTTGTGGCTCAGGAGTGTGATGAATCTGTAGTTTTTAAGAAGGGTTTTTTCTCCCTTCACAAAAATGAGCACCACCAAGCTGCCGCCCCACGCTTTGAGTTGGGAGTTATTCCACTGTGATGGACGGTGTTGAACAGGTTCTGTAGTAGCTCCTGTATAACAGGGGCTGCTCCTGCCTTCAGAAGCTTTGAAGTAATACGGTCTTCCCGGGGGCTTTTCCATTTTTAAGCTGCCTCAGAGCCATCACGATTTCGTCTTGACTGATTTCTGGCAGTTTGTTGGTGTAGTGGCGTGTCAGGGTGGCTCTGGAATCGTAGTCGTCCCGTTGCGCACGAGGGGCATGCATGTGCTGCGTATAAACGGCTATAGAAAATATCTATCTCGGCAGAGGTCTCCGGCTTCGACAATACGGTCCTCCCATCGTGCGTTTCGTCTGGTGGCTCCTGCCATGTTGCTCTAAGTGAATACTTTGAACCCTTGGTTTTCGGCGTATGTTGGAGCTTCGAAGGTCATGCCGTACCATATTCGCAATTTGCTTGTTTATTTCTGACCGCTCTGACGAAGTTATTTGGATGGTTTCCCGTCTTTTTGCCATCAGACCGAGAGTCTCATCCGAGAGTTTGGACTTCTTTCCAGTGCGCTGCTTATTGCAGAACTTGATGCCCTCCTCTATCAAATTATGTAGGGTCTCGTCAGCGTCATCAGTGGGTTCCAAGGCAGCAAAACACTCCTCGAGAAGCTGCTGAAACTTCTCGGTGCCCGCTATGATAATGGACAGGGTTAGGTTGGAGCATGAACTTCATCAGACGGTTTCTTTCATGGTTCAAGTTGGTATTCAAAGAGCCTCAGAGGTGATCAGATGCTGTATTGAACCTGTTGATCACTGAGACATCTCTGAATATGTGCTTGCTGTCCGTTATGATGAAGACGATCTCATTTTTGTCTCAGTGTCTCGGGGTTTCACTATTTCTACTTCCTTAGAGGCAGTTCTTCGGGGGGCGCTGCTGCCACCCCCCGGTGTATATCCCTTAGTCACCATACACCCACGGGAAGAGTTGGGTGGTGCAATTCTAGGCCGATATGACACAGCCAGAACAACAAACACCTTGTATTATTTATCACTTGATACGTGCGCACTGCGCAACATAAACGTAAACGTACACGGCGATTACAACTCACACCTGCGATTCGCTGATGACAGTCTTGATGACGGAGTCGCTGGAGGAGCTTAACCGAATGCTGGACGGCCTAGCTTCAGCCTCACGACGCATCGGTCTTGGCATGAACTTGGAAAAACCAAGGTTCAATGGCCACATTGATCCGGGACCGGTCGTCGTACATGGCTATCTTCTTGAAATTGTTTCCGAATACACTTACCTTGGGCAGATTCTGCAGTTGGGTAAAAACAATTTCGAGAAGAAGGCCAAGAGGAGGATCCAGCTAGGTTGGGACGCGTTTGGCAAACTACGTCAAGTCTCCTCGTCATCCATACCGCAATGCTTGAAAACGAAAGTTTTCAATCAGTGCGTCCTTCCCGTCATGACCTACGGAGCTGAGATGTGGACACTCGCGGTAGGGCTGGTCCACCAGTTTAAAGTCGCCCAGCGAGCTATGGAGAGAGCTATGATCGGAGTTTCTCTAAAGGATAGGATTCGCAACGAATACATCCGACAGAGACCCAAAGTTATCTACATAGCTCAAAGGATTAGCAAGCTGAAGTGGCAGTGGGCAGGCCAAGAACCGACAACCGCTGGGGTAAACGTGTTCTTGAGTGGAGACCACGACTCGGAAAACGTAGTGTAGGACGCCCTCCGACCAGGTGGGATGACGATTTGCGAAAGACTGCTGACAGATGCTGGATGCGGCAAGCTGAAGACAGGGCGCTATGGCGCTCATTAGGGGAGGCCTATGTCCAGTAGTGAACTGGTATAGGCTGATGATGATGATGATGACGTGCGCACACAACTTGACTTCTAGAGTCATAATGAAAACAATATCGGCCTTCACATGTGAAGGTGGATGCAGCAATGTATGGAGCACTGCAAATATTATAGATACAGAGCCAACAAATACTGAAGTTTATGCGAAAAAAATATACCTACCTTTCATAAGATAGTTTCTTATGTCGGATCAAATAAAGCTCTAATTTTGATTATATAAATGGATCAGATCAACATACGACTTTGGATTTGGTATATAAAACTCAGTCAACAAATGTTTGAGCATTTCAAAATTTTGAACGTTACGGAGTCGTTTAGGTTTATCTACTCTAGGCGGATTTAGCAATGTATGGAGCGCTGCAAATATTATATAAACGGAGCCAACAAATACTGAAGTGTATTCGAAAAAGTTACCTACTTTACTTTATATTCAGTTTCGCTGTGTCGGATCAAATAAAGCTTTAATTTTGATAATATAAATGGATCAGATCAACTTACGACTTTGGATTTGGTATATAATTTGGAGCCAACAAGTATTTGAGCGTTTCAGAATTTTGACCGTTACGGAGTCGATTGAGTTCGAGATCGTTACGAAAAAAATGACGAGTACATCACTTTCTCGATGAATACGTTTGGCAACGTCGCTTTCAAATTTGCGCCGTTGCCACTCCGGGCGAGATCTATACAACCGGAGTCGAGTTATAAGGGGGAAAAGGTGGAGTCCGGAATGCAGGGAAATCGGGCTGGATCAACTTAGTGCTCAAGTTGGTATTTATATATATAGGACACTATATAGTGTGCCTACTTGTTCCGGGTAGTATACACATGTATAGGACACTATATAGTGTGCCTACTTGTTCCGGGTAGTATACACATGTATAGGACACTATATAGTGTGCCTACTTGTTCCTGGTAGTATACACATGTATAGGACACTATATAGTGTGCCTACTTGTTCCGGGTAGTATACACATGTATAGGACACTATATAGTGTGCCTACTTGTTCCGGGTAGTATACACATGTATAGGACACTATATAGTGTGCCTACTTGTTCCGGGTAGTATACACATGTATAGGACACTATATAGTGTGCCTACTTGTTCCGGGTAGTATACACATGTATAGGACACTATATAGTGTGCCTACTTGTTACGGGTAGTATACACATGTATAGGACACTATATACTGTGCCTACTTGTTCCGGGTAGTATACACATGTATAGGACACTATATACTGTGCCTACTTGTTCCGGGTAGTATACACAATCATGTATAGGACACTATATAGTGTGCCTACTTGTTCCGGGTAGTATACACATGTATAGGACACTATATAGTGTGCCTACTTGTTACGGGTAGTATACACATGTATAGGACACTATATAGTGTGCCTACTTGTTCCGGGTAGTATACACATGTATAGGACACTATATAGTGTGCCTACTTGTTCCGGGTAGTAAACACATGTATAGGACACTATATAGTGTGCCTACTTGTTACGGGTAGTATACACATGTATAGGACACTATATAGTGTGCCTACTTGTTCCGGGTAGTATACACATGTATAGGACACTATATACTGTGCCTACTTGTTACGGGTAGTATACACATGTATAGGACACTATATACTGTGCCTACTTGTTACGGGTAGTATACACATGTATAGGACACTATATACTGTGCCTACTTGTTACGGGAAGTATACACATGTATAGGACACTATATAGTGTGCCTACTTGTTCCGGGTAGTATACACATGTATAGGACACTATATACTGTGCCTACTTGTTACGGGTAGTATACACATGTAGGTATAGGACACTATATACTGTGCCTACTTGTTACGGGTAGTATACACATGTATAGGACACTATATAGTGTGCCTACTTGTTCCGGGTAGTATACACATGTATAGGACACTATATACTGTGCCTACTTGTTACGGGTAGTATACACATGTATAGGACATATATAGTGTGCCTACTTGTTCCGGGTAGTATACACATGTATAGGACACTATATACTGTGCCTACTTGTTACGGGTAGTATACACATGTATAGGACACTATATAGTGTGCCTACTTGTTCCGGGTAGTATACACATGTATAGGACACTATATACTGTGCCTACTTGTTACGGGTAGTATACACATGTATAGGACACTATATACTGTGCCTACTTGTTACGGGTAGTATACACATGTATAGGACACTATATACTGTGCCTACTTGTTACGGGTAGTATACACATGTATAGGACACTATATAGTGTGCCTACTTGTTCTGGGTAGTATGCACATGTATAGGACACTATATACTGTGCCTACTTGTTACGGGTAGTATACACATGTATAGGACACTATATACTGTGCCTACTTGTTACGGGTAGTATACACATGTATAGGACACTATATACTGTGCCTACTTGTTACGGGTAGTATACACATGTATAGGACACTATATAGTGTGCCTACTTGTTCCGGGTAGTATACACATGTATAGGACACTATATAGTGTGCCTACTTGTTCCGGGTAGTATACACATGTATAGGACACTATATCCTGTGCCTACTTGTTACGGGTAGTATACACATGTATAGGACACTATATACTGTGCCTACTTGTTACGGGTAGTATACACATGTATAGGACACTATATACTGTGCCTACTTGTTACGGGTAGTATACACATGTATAGGACACTATATAGTGTGCCTACTTGTTCCGGGTAGTATACACATGTATAGGACACTATATACTGTGCCTACTTGTTACGGGTAGTATACACATGTATAGGACACTATATAGTGTGCCTACTTGTTCCGGGTAGTATACACATGTATAGGACACTATATCCTGTGCCTACTTGTTACGGGTAGTATACACATGTATAGGACACTATATCCTGTGCCTACTTGTTACGGGTAGTATACACATGTATAGGACACTATATAGTGTGCCTACTTGTTACGGGTAGTATACACATGTATAGGACACTATATACTGTGCCTACTTGTTCCGGGTAGTATACACATGTATAGGACACTATATAGTGTGCCTACTTGTTCCGGGTAGTATACACATGTATAGGACACTATATACTGTACCTACTTGTTCCGGGTAGTATACACATGTATAGGACACTATATACTGTGCCTACTTGTTCCGGGTAGTATACACATGTATAGGACACTATATAGTGTGCCTACTTGTTCCGGGTAGTATACACATGTTTAAGGCCCAGGTAGATGTGAAATGGGCAAATTTGGGTTAGGTATTTTAAAACAATTTTTCAACGTCATCTTTATTGTAAAAGCTTTGAAAAAAGTACATAATAATCTATGGGATACAACTACAAGGCAGGCACCTTCCATTCGAAAATTAAAAAAAACTATTTTAAATATCAGAATTAATAATTGTGCAAAGTAGTTACCATCTTTTTTTTAGTTTTTACAATTTTTCTCCTAAACTATCAATCACAAGATTTTTTTATTGTCTTCACCATATTCAACAAAAGAATACCGAGGCCACCTCTTTCTTATTTTTTTTAAATTAATATCTTATTTAAAAGATAATCAGCAAAAACGAAATTGATTTTTGAGCTTACACCGCTCTGTTCTATGCCGCTGCTCCTTTAAACGCGAAATCCTATGCCTATCCTATTCACAAAATGGTGACATATACCTGTACCTACTCAAAACAGTCTAGTAATAGTATTATATATTTGGAAGTTTTTTATGAGTAGAGTCAACCAACAGCAAACGATACGACGGAGATAGTATTCATGTCACTGTGGAAAACTGGAAACAGAGAGCGGAACGGGAACAGTCACATCACAATCAATGAATCAAAGCGAAACAATCAATAGAACATGCGAATGAAACCAGCAATTAGATCAACCGACCTGTCTACCGAGCACGGGCAGGGCAGGTACCTACCGACTAGGTACATAAGCATCCATCGACCTGATACCCATTGGGTATCAGGTCGATGTACCCATTGGGTATCAGGTCGATGTAGGCATCTGACTAATCTAATAAAGTTTCATTCGAACAACTTAACAGGCTCGAATCGACACTAGCATTTGCAAAGAATAACTAATGTTTGCTGCATTTGCCGAAGAAAGCATTCTAGAAATAAATGCCAGCCACTACACTACCAAATTAACCCAAAGACCATTTATTAAATCGGCAATAGGTAACCAAAAGATGCTGCTTATGACTTATGTTGTGTTGTATTGTATCACAATGTCAGCTCCTTGCGAGCATTGTTTATGAAAACGGCATTTGGTGATCTGCTGTGCTGTTGGTGATCTGCTGTGCTGTTGTTGCTCTGTTATATTTACTTTTATTAATCACAATAATAATTACCTACACACATACATAGTACAGTGTATATCATCCAATACTACGTTATGGCACACAACTCACAAAATATAAATCTTATAAATTCTGGTAGAAACTTAACTTAGGTAGGTAGTGTAGGGAGGTATTCCGCGTAGCGCACCCAGATGAACCGCACCCAGATGAATCGCACCAAAGTACTTCCACATAGCGCACCCGTTTTGGTGCGCTTCATTCAGTCGGTATAAATGTTTAATTTTTATTCCTCGTAGCGCACCCATAACAAAGTAGGGTCTAGTGATGGGGTTGTCTTCATCTAATTAGTAACCTGTAGGTGGAAATTTATAATTGGCTTTCAGTACTGAGTCACTAACAGGAACAATAATATTTTGGTAAAAATCTAAATAAAATTATACTAAGGTACTAACATCATAGCAAAAACGTTAAGTACCAACCAACAAACGCAGTAGGTGAGTACCTACTGTACCTAGGTACTTCCTTATTTAATTAGCTATACGGAGATTATTATGATCTAGATCTATTTGTATGTCTTTGCGCCATAAACAATTTAAACCGCGGTCAACTTGGGTTTAATATTGAAAAATAAGCAAAAGGGTAACAGATTCACCAAAATAAATACTTGATTACTTGAACCGTACTCTTATTAAATAGAATAAATCTTGATTCAACCAAATATTTATTTTAGTGAATCTGTTACCCTGCTTTTGCTTTATTTTTCAATATAAAAATCAAGTCAGTAGGTAAGTCATATTGGTTCGGAGAAGAAGCCAAATATGTATATTTTAGTTTTTTTTTTGTCAAATTTATGCAACTAATCAAAAAACTATCTAAGCGCTTTTGTACATTATGAAATGGAATATAAGGTACATATATGAGTATAAGGATCCTAGCAAATAAACATCTTTAATCTAGATTTCATATTTGAATAGCAGTAGAATCTCAAAGATCGTGGAAATGTAGATTTTTTCAAAATACTAGCCTTAATGTGCCCAGCCCAGCCATACCCAACTTAATGTGCCCAGCCCAGCCATACCCAACTTAATGTGCCCAGCCCAGCCATACCCAACTTAATGTGCCCAGCCCAGCCATACCCAACTTAATGTGCCCAGCCCAGCCATACCCAACTTAATGTGCCCAGCCCAGCCATACCCAACTTAATGTGCCCAGCCCAGCCATACCCAACTTAATGTGCCCAGCCCAGCCATACCCAACTTAATGTGCCCAGCCCAGCCATACCCAACTTAATGTGCCCAGCCCAGCCATACCCAACTTAATGTGCCCAGCCCAGCCATACCCAACTTAATGTGCCCAGCCCAGCCATACCCAACTTAATGTGCCCAGCCCAGTCATACCCAACTTAATGTGCCCAGCCCAGCCATACCCAACTTAATGTGCCCAGCCCAGCCATACCCAACTTAATGTGCCCAGCCCAGCCATACCCAACTTAATGTGCCCAGCCCAGCCATACCCAACTTAATGTGCCCAGCCCAGCCATACCCAACTTAATGTGCCCAGCCCAGCCATACCCAACTTAATGTGCCCAGCCCAGCCATACCCAACTTAATGTGCCCAGCCCAGCCATACCCAACTTAATGTGCCCAGCCCAGCCATACCCAACTTAATGTGCCCAGCCCAGCCATACCCAACTTAATGTGCCCAGCCCAGCCATACCCAACTTAATGTGCCCAGCCCAGCCATACCCAACTTAATGTGCCCAGCCCAGCCATACCCAACTTAATGTGCCCAGCCCAGCCATACCCAACTTAATGTGCCCAGCCCAGCCATACCCAACTTAATGTGCCCAGCCCAGCCATACCCAACTTAATGTGCCCAGCCCAGCCATACCCAACTTAATGTGCCCAGCCCAGCCATACCCAACTTAATGTGCCCAGCCCAGCCATACCCAACTTAATGTGCCCAGCCCAGCCATACCCAACTTAATGTGCCCAGCCCAGCCATACCCAACTTAATAAAGTGGGGCTGGGCTGTTACATTTTTGTAGGACTCTTATTTAGCTAGTCTTTTTTCTGAGAGATAAACAGTTAAATAGTGTCTACGCTGTTTTCCCAATCATATAATTTTGGAGCGGATCCAAGAATATGCGAAGTACGCGGACAATTTTTTTGAAGGTCTGTCGCTGTGCGAAGTTCGGACAAAGCATACGAGCATTCCTCCACCAAACAGCAGCAGCTGGCCAGATGGTGTTGATGAATATAATTATGATAGTTTACACTTACAGGCAATATTAAACGAAGTTCCGTGGTTCTAGCTACAAAGCCTTGACATTCTAGACAAGTGAGAACATAAATTGCTCTATATCTTGGCAAGGGTGCCAGGCACAAGGGCAGTATTTATTTTTCCGTTTTGATATCAAAACGGAAAAAATAAATACTGCCCTTGTCTATATAGACAACTTCTGGATCTAGATTCTAGTCTAGACAAAGTACAGATGTATTTTTATTACCTAGGGTTAAAATAGGCCTACTTATCAAACAAAACTCACCTATTCCTGACCTCTAGTCAGGAATAGGTGAGTTTTGTTCTATTCCGCTTAAACGAAAACGTTCAAAGAAATTCGTATAACCATAAAAAGATTAATTAACGTTCTGAAGTCAAATCACTTTGTTCTATATAAAACGTAGGTAAAAGGAAGCAGCGAGAGCAGGATATTTCGAAATACAGCTCTTCAGAACCTACGCGCATCCTGTTGCTAACTTATAAAGCCATTAGAGAGCACAGTTTTTAATTAGCGTCGTCTTATCTCAATTATTGTCACATCAGCGATAGCCGGATTTATTTTGGTTTACGTGCAAATAAAATCTCAAATATTCATTTATTTCATTGCAATCATTGTGTACATTTTCAGGTCTTATAATTATTAAGGTAAGTAATGTTCAAGAGACACAATGGTACCCAAATAGGGCGTAGCAAAAGGTATTGAGTGGAAGTGGACCGGGTTTCTAGAAAAATCTTTAGTTAGTTTTTAGCTGAAAAATGTAATCCAATTGATAAGGTAATACCTATTAAGGATATTGATAAGCAGGTATCATATTATTATAGAATTTTAGCTTCGAGGGTAGGTATTACATATTATTTTAAGTATCAATGCATGAAGTTTTAATAAAAGTTATTATTAGTAGGTAGGTTTTCTTTTTTGTTAAGATTTGTCGTTAAAAAAGTAGTTTAAATTGTAGTAGCATATATGTAAGAGGTATTTTTTTTAATTGGTTTCAAAATTTTGTCTTTTTCTTTGTATTTAGGTACCTAGGTACTTCCGGTATTTTATTATACATTTTTGATGCCATTGCGTTTGATCCAGAACTTCGCATTTAAAAAAAAATGTTTTATTTATATTCGAATTGTTACTAGTACGTTAAATAATCTGTTACCGTTCAGTTTCGCAATCCTCTCTACCGAGACGCCTAGGTAGGTAGGAGTAGGAGTAGATGAACCGGTTCAGCTAGTAAGCTTCAAGGACCTTTGCCCTCAGTGCTCGCAGTTTATATTAAATATGGTATTTTCAGTTCTACCTAGACCTAGGTAAGTAGTAAGTAAATCATTTATTTATAGGTACGCTAGGTTTTTCTGAAATATTGTTTTAATATACACGAACAGAAACAGTAGGTAGAGTTTGAAAATCAGCAGAACCTTAATTTATTAGGTAAATAAAATAAACTTGGTAATTTTTACAAAAACCTTTTAAAACCGCTGACTGCATAGCACTATGAAATAGGTTTTACCCATGACAGGGCACAGTGTGGGCACTTCATTGTGGGATGGGATGTGTCGGGTCGATAGCTAGAGCTTTCATTCAGGTTGGTTCAATGCAGCCCTACAATGCAGCCCTACAATGCAGCCCTACAAGGAGCTACTGCTTTTTGCAGACTGCCGCAGTTTTATGTCACTGGAGGCGCGGCATTTGGACTTTTACGGCTGTTTGCGGTAGCTAGCTGCGTCTTAAATTATGCGTCTAGTGCATGTTCGTTTTAGAGAGCTGTTTCTAGCCATTTTATAGAGCTACATATTATGTTGCTAGGCTTACGGTATTAACGAAATGTAAGTATCATAAAATAATGCGTTTCCTAGTTCATCTTTATTCTTTACTGAAAGCTTAGCTAGGTAGCTGCCTACTAAAACAATCACTTACTACTTTTAGGTTTGATGCATTTATGATAGTTTGGGTTACTGTAGTAACTGAGTAAGTAGGTACCTACCTATAGTACACACTTCATTGATATGCCGTGGTGAACTGGTGATGTAAAATTAAGATAATGTGATCTCATAATAGGAAACCTACTCAAACGTAAAAATACAATTCCTGTTTTACTGGTTGTGTCAATAATTAACAACGAAATATTATCTATGTACGTGTTTAGCAAACAAAAGGACATATCGCTCGATACAAACGCGAGGCACACAAAAGGACATATCGCTCGATACAAACGCGAGGCACACAAAAACCGAGGAAAATTGTGATTATTCACATAGACACACTCAAGCACATGTAAACTTACGTAATCGACGCGACGGATCTAGCAGTAAACAGTTCCGAAGGAAAAGGACACGCACAACCAGCGAGCGACCAAGTCAACCAACCAACCAACCAAGGTAACGTGGACGAAACAGGCTTGTAGCGACAACGATCAAGTATTGACACGGAACTCTGAACACGAATAACATGACAATATTCCTGAACCAGATAATTAAATAAAGACCATAATAACAAAATAAATAAAATAATTTCAATTAAATTATTAATAAATAATCTAAAAATATATTATTTATAAAACTCTATAGGGTCTATTATTATATTAATGTATGTTATAGAAACTCACATTCGAAGTTGGATAGGTATTACAAAACCCGTGTTAATTTTAAAACTCATTCCTACTTGTTTTTTATCGATCGAATAATTAAATAGTACGTTAGGTATACCTAAAATAGGTAAGTTGTTAGAAACAGCGGCCGTTTTGGGTAGCAGGTGGTGGCAGGTGTAACATGACGCTCAGCAGTGACCCTGCCGCTCTGCCGAGAGGATTACATACATATAATGGCATATGGCAAGCAAGGTTTCTATTGTAGTACCTAGGTATAAAGTGGTACCTAGTCTGAACCAGTTCCGGAATTTTGTAAAAAGTTTGTTACACGAAAATTGTTTCGTTGCTGATTGATACAGTCGTGTCTTATTACTCTAAGCAGTCGTATTTATTTGGGAATGCTGAGTTTTTTAATAGTAGGTAAATGTAACGCTTACCTAGAGCTTGTGCTAGAATAAGTAAGATGTAGTTACAAATAACCCAAGTACGAAGACATAGACAAGAACGATCTAGGTCAATGTCTACAGTCACGACCGCTGTAATAACGACTTATGGAAGCAAATAAAAACATGACTTCATAAGCAAGTCACATCTATACTTAGGACCTGTTTATGACAAGGCACTCCTGTCCTGTGGTAGGATCTTGTCATGCTAATCAGTATTTATGTTCTGTAATAAGCCCGATTACGTTGTCAAACGAATTACGGAATCAGGGATGTCTTTTGTACAACTAGGGTTTCAGATTAAAAGTACCTAACAGCAAGTTTGGAAGATGCATAGCCAATTTGGTAAAATTTTACAGGAGGAAGAAAAAACTATTTTATTAATTAATTAACAATAAAAACATTGACAAACAGCTTTTTTTACATTCAAATAATATTAATGCTTTTGTTTCTTGTAAATTTTGATTTATTATCTTATGAAATGATTAAATGAATGGAATTTAGTGTACTTATTGAACTTTTATGATGGACTTACGAAGTTTTACTGGAGATAAAAGGTTTGGTATCTGTACTATAGTGATAAACCTTTTTATTTTGGATGGATATACGTATTATGCATTACTAATGTTTTTGTTTTTAAATGGGTTTTATTTTTAAAAATTCCGTTTATTGCATAGCTACAAAAAATAAGTATACACAAGCCAAGACGTGATATTTTGAGATTTAAATGAATATGTCAAAAAAAATTACCTTTAAAAAGGTATATACTTAAATTACGAAGGTACGGTACATAACTATAAAATAAATGTCTATTCGTCCTACAAAACTCCGTATACTTAAAAAGACCATTGTCTTTTTACTTGGTATAACGTAACATAACGTTTAGGTATGACAGAACAGAATAGACAAGTTGTATTTCATGACCATGATATTTTAGAAGCTGTTTATCTCATCTCAAAGGGGTTGGTGAAGTGGAGTTAACTGGGCCACTTTATTTCTGTCCTAAATCGAGCGATATCGTCGGGGTTGCTTGCTGGATATCAATTCCGAAAGGTCGCGACGCGAATAACGTTATTGAATTCAATAGGTTCTATTATGTTATAAGTAAAAAGTGAAAGGTAAGACAAGAATATCAAATTCAAAGTCCAACCATTTCATTAATACAACTACATACAATGAGTAAGAAATTGTATAAACTCAATGTACCTTTATGTATACCTACTGTAGAAGATCAGGAAACAGCTAAGTAGGAATAGTTAGACCTGATAGACAATCACCCGCTGTTGTTTGTTGTTAGTCGTTATACAGCAGAACAGTGCTAAGGCCGGTAATCTTAATCAGGCAGTACTTCAGTAGGTACATGGGTAGAACATAGGAGCTTAATTAATTAGCCTCGGGGTAATTAAAAGCAGTACTGTCAATTATTAGCCAGCAGCTTCCTTCCTAGACGCATCAGGTCGGGTACCGCGTGCGTTGAGCAATTGTAGGGTCTATGAACTTCTACGTGGAGTGTGGACAAACGAGATGATGCCTAGATAAGATTGGGAACATTGCTTAATAACTCGTACAAAGATTTACATTCTTCTGGAGGAAATGGTGAAACTGTTGTAGGTACTTTGGAAAAAAAAACATTTGTGTTTTATTTCTATAGGAAATGCGAAATAGGTGATTGTATCTTATGAATCTTAATGTAGAAAACGCAATTACTTACCGAAAAAAACATTTTATTATTGCTAAATTGCGGTATTTTCTAAGAAAGAGAGAGAGACATGTTATACTTATACATCACATCACGCTATGCAGGTCAACATTAATAATGTTGATGATAATCATAGTAGGTACAGGTAGGTAGAGGTAGGTAGAGGTAGGTAGAGGTAGGTAGAGGTAGGTAGAGGTAGGTAGAGGTAGGTAGAGGTAGGTAGAGGTAGGTAGAGGTAGGTAGAGGTAGGTAGAGGTAGGTAGAGGTAGGTAGAGGTAGGTAGAGGTAGGTAGAGGTAGGTAGGTACCTTACCTACCCAGGTAAGGTAACAAACAATAGCAACAGCCGCATAGCTGCGGTTATTACAATCAGATATTATTTTATTGTGCGATAAAACCGCAAACAGGCTTCCGTGCAACTTTTAATGGACCAGATGCGAAAGGTGGACTGACATTATTACCCCTATACCTACTCCGATTTAAATTCCAAGACATTTTATGTCAACAAAGACATTTATGTATGAAAACTTAACAAAACCTGATAACAGTTACAGAAAACAACAAGTTATTTAACAGCAAGGTTATCACTAAAACCTAAAACACAAACTCCAACAACGCATAGGTACATTAGGTACCTACCTACCTACCTAATCTCACTACTCTCATTAAAATCACAGATGACATCATCGGATAAGGAAAATTGCATTACTTGTATACATTTATAACTTTGCCATGTCAAAATTTACGGTCGTTTCCCTGTGTAAGAATCTAAACAAGTCGAGGGGTGACATTTTTACGCGTTGAAGGAAAACAGCTGATGATCTAGTTTACCTAAACATCGTAAATTTGATATATTCCCACCCAACCACCCCATTGACTTCCCCATCAATGGGGTGGTTGGGAAAATAAATTCCCATCCACCCCATTACAAAAGTCAATGGGGTGGATGGGAATTTTCACCCCATTGACTTGATTAAAATAAACCTGACTTTTTTAACTTTTTTTCAAACCTGGTTATTTGATAACTAATATGTTTTTTTATTATTTATAAAATAACCATATAAAATTATTGTAAAATATAGTGTGATTAGATTACTGACACCTGACACCATATTTTACAAATAGTTTTCTCACAAATGATATCAAAAGTGCAGGATTCAAATATTTTTATCACAGTGTAATCAGGACTTTTTTACAGTAATTCTCATTCATTGACAAAACGTACTTATATTTGTTGGGTCCGTAAAAATATTTGAGCACCCATCACGTCATCTCATCGGTAGGTAAGGTACCTACCTAACTACCTACTTTACTGCATATCTCGTCTTGTAGTGTAGACCATGCCACAGTTGAAATAATGTTAGGTACTTCGACCATGCTTACATGCATACCTACAATCAGGGACGAGGGAAATTTCACCTACAAAATTCTTAAGCTTAACTAATGATCATGATTGCAAAAGAATAGAAATTTATGAATTCAAACCAATTTTGGGCTTCCCTGATCTATTTATAACGCAGTAGGTATCCATGAATTGCAAATTATAAAGGGTGTAAACATCGAGTTTAGTATTCTAACTCGATGGGTGTAAAGGTTACCTTCATTCGCTACTGAACACGAGCAAGCTACTATTGTGAGCGAAATTTCTGCGCAGGTAGGTAGGTAGGTAGGGGCGATAAAACAGGGGAGAGCCAAGGGAGAGCAGAACACAAAAGACGATTACTTTTCGATTTGTGTTAAAAGCAGGGGTAGGGGAACCATGTTTCTTGACACGGAGCATAAGAGATATCGATTTTATTGAGGATAGATAATTATGAAAGCAATGCTGAATGACTTCAAAAAATATCACATATTACTTACCAGACCGGAACCGGACCGGACCCAGAAAGGTAGACCTTATTATACACTTGGGTGCAAAAAATTCGTACACAGATTTCATCAAATCTTCAAACATAACCAAATAGCTTTATTTTTAGATTTTTTGGAATTAAAAGTTTATTTCAAAACCTATTCAGCGGTACACTTTTTGTCTTTATACCGCCCGTGTCTACTTAGTCATTTTTAGAGTGAACGCCTGTAACTGTCACGAGATGGGACTAAATGGTCTTTTGTGTATCTAAGAGTTTAAAAATTAGGGGTTGAAATTGAATTGAAACATAAAAATTAGCATAAAACTTTATTTTAACTTTATTAATAAGGTGTTTTCCAGCCGTGTTGTCATTGGTTTAACTAGTTTACAAAATCTTGCTTCCTCCCATGCTTCTACGCAGGCAGGGGATAAAAAACGGTTACTTCAGTCGTTCGTCTCAAAACTCACTCTGTCAGTAGAGTAGACACGATATGAAAGACAAAAGATGAAGATTTGTGAAAATTCATCCATTTGCGAATTTATTGCACCCAAGTGTAGTTACGTTGTGGTAATAAATAACTGATTTGGCTTATTCATTATATATTATGTCCAAAGCAAAACAGAGGGTATGAAATAAACCACGGTGAAGGTAAGTTTGTAGTAACGTACAAGTACCCGTTGTTTATTTGCATAGTGTTTAACGACAATGCGACAAACCCTTTAAACCTGTTCGATGCAAGATGACACCGACGCAGTGGTTCAGTGACTCCCTGGACTGGTTTATGAGCTAAATATGGACTGTGCACTGTGCCAATCGGCCCATAGTGACGACTGACTTGAACGTCGAGTTAGAACCACCCTTAGAGCCTTCACGATGTTTTTATGCCTGGATGGATAGTAGTAGTCCAATGTATTTTATTTGTTCCTCGCCACGGGGCTAGGGGTAGGTAGGACACCGACGGCGGCGGCGGCAGCGCGCACCCCGACAATGTTCCATCCAATCCAAAGCAGTTGCTTAAGGAAAAAATATCCAATTCTTTAATTTTTATTAGATAGGTACCTACTAGGTTACTCCTTTATCATGTAGGTATCTTACTTAGGTACTAAAGCTAACTGTGCCGGGTAGGTAGGTAGGTACCTACCTCATATGGTGGCTAAACTAATAGTACATACTTACTCGTAGGTAGGTTAGGTACTAGGCTACTAATTAAAAATGTCTTCGGTAAATTTATCGAAGAAGAATATTATAGGCATTTGGCGGAGGGAAGCGAAACTGACGCAGATTCAAAGCAAAGGCAAAGGTACCTACCTAGTACCTACCTACCTACAGTACCTACCTACCTACAGTACCTACAGTACCTACCTACCTACAGTCAGCAACGGTCGCAGTTTGTCAAAATGCGAACATCACTATTTTGGTTCGCTAATTATGATGCATGGCTGCACTTTAATTTTTAGAATATTATTTTAAAAAGACTTCTTCCGGAGTTATTCTAGTTTTCTTTGCTTACTGTCCACAAGCAATATGAAATTAAATGCTAATATGTAGGTAGGTAGCTAGGCACAGATCAACCTAATAACATACCTAGGTAGTAGGTAGGTAGGTACCTAGTAGGTATTTGACTTTTCCCATGGTTATTTTATTTTACTAGTGCGTGGGTGATAGTGATATCTAATAGATAGAGGCTTAGACGAAAGTTAATTAATTAACTTTTATCCATGGATAGAGGTCATTATTTTACAGTAGTACTACACTACCTACCTACCTAATCTAGTCACTATTAATACCGACATAGGTACCTACCTACTTACTTACTTCAATTTCTTCTACCTACCTACATAATATTTATAAGGTAGGTAGGTAGCTACCTACCTATTCAGGTATAATTTTTTCCTTAATTTTATGTACCAACTAGTAGAATAGTAACACATGAGACTTGTCGAATCAGAATAGTCTACCTTACCTAGATCGATCGAGATCGATATACCTACCTAGGTACTAGGTAGTACCTAGTACCTAGGTAGGTGGGTAGGTACCTACCTACCTAGATAAAATTATTTCAGGTAAGACAATGAACATATAATATTGTTATTTTATTATTTCTAAAATAGGTAGGTACCATATTGATCTAAAATGCACAGTTATAGAATGAATGCCAACAATGAGTCTGTTATTTTATTTAATAGCCAGTTAATAGGTACCTACCTAGCTAAATCGAACCGAAATGTTTGTGTATAGGTAAAACAATTATAAGTCAGGTAGGTAGGGTCAATGCGCCAGTTTGCGTCCAATTAGTGGAGTTGTCAGATTCAGATATCGAAAAAAAAAAATTTTAGTGAGCTCTTTGGAATAAAATTTATTTCACCACATGACTAAAATACTCTATTGTCACTAGAAAAAAAGACTTTCTTCATAAATTTATCTGTTAATTTTAAAAAAATATTTTAAGCCGAAATACCTATTTTTACCAGTTCTCGTCCAAAATTTGCAGTTTTCGACCCCCTGTTACCCAGTTTTCGACCACCATATATCTGATAGGAAAATCACTAGAAATTATTATGCTAAGAGGGTTTATTAAAACTCGTGTTTAGTAATTAGTCATCTTTTATTAGAGGTTCTGTCTCACACATTATTGAATAAAGTTATAATTATAAAAAGTCAATCCTAATCAGCTACAAACAACAGACAGTAATTCATAATTTCTGTTTTACATAATGATTATTATTTACTTACGAATAACAAATTTTAACAGGTAAGTAGGTAGGTACTTTAAGTTCTTTATTTTTATCATCATCATCAGCCTTTTTCAGTCCACTGCTGGACATAGGCCTCCCCTAATGAGCGCCATAGCGCTCTGTCTTCAGCTTGCCGCATCCAGCATCTGCCAGCAGTCTTTCGCAAATCGTCATCCCACCTGGTCGGAGGGCGTCCTACACTACGTTTGCCGAGTCGCGCTCTCTACTCAAGAACACGTTTACCCCAGCGGTTGTCGGTTCTTCTCGAGATATGGCCAGCCCACTGCCACTTCAGCTTGCTAATCCTTTGAGCTATGTCGAAAACCTTGGTTCTCTGTCGGATGTATTCGTTGCGAATCCTATCCTTCAGAGAAACACCGAGCATAGCTCTCTCCATAGCTCGCTGGGCGACTTTAAACTGGTGGACCAGCCCTACCGTGAGCGTCCACGTCTCAGCTCCGTAGGTCATGACGGGTAGGACGCACTGATTGAAAACATTCGTTTTCAAGCATTGCGGTATGGATGACGAGAAGACTCGACGTAGTTTTCCAAACGCTGCCCAACCTAGCTGGATCCTCCTCTTGGCCTCCTTCTCGAAATTGTTTTTACCCAACTGCAGAATCTGCCCAAGATAAGTGTACTCGGAAACAATTTCGAGAAGGTGGCCATGTACGACGATAGGTCCCGGATCAATATGGCCATTGATCATGACCTTGGTTTTATCCAAGTTCATGCCAAGACCGATGCGTCGTGAGGCGGAAGCTAGGCCGTCCAGCGTCCGGTTAAGCTCCTCCAGCGATTCCGCCATTAAGACTATGTCATCAGCGAATCGGAGGTGTGAGATGTAATCGCCATATTCTTATTCTTATTATTCTTATTCTTATTCCTGGCGAGACGATTCGTGACCACTCGTGAGAAAAGCTTATAGACGTGGCTCAGGAGTGTGATGGGTCTGTAGTTTTTAAGAAGGGTTTTTATCTTCCTTCTTAAAAAAGAGCACCACCAGGCTCTCGCTCCACGCCTTTGGAGTTCTCCCACTGCGAAGAACGGTGTTGAACAGGTTCTGAAACTCCTGCAAAACAGGGGCTCCTCCTGCCTTCAGAAGCTCTGAAGTAATGCCGTCTTCACCGGGGGCTTTTCCATTTTTAAGCTGCCTCAGAGCCATCACGATCTCGTCTTGACTGTTGTCTGGCAGTTCGTCGATGTAGTGGCGTGTCAGGGTGGCTCGTGAATCGTGGTCATCCCGTTGGGCATGAGGGGCATGTGCAGCGTATAAACGGCCATAGAAATCCTCTATCTCAGCGGAGATCTCCGGCTTCGACAATACTATCTGATCCAAAGCTAGGTTTAACTTTTCCAGTTGGTGTTTTCTTTTTTCTCTTCTCCAATTGTCTTACCTGATTTTGACTGTCCTTTTCCTTCTTTTTCTGTATTCTTGCTAATTTTCTTTTTCTTGATATTTCTGCTCTACCATTCTTTGTTTTTTCCTTGTCTTCATAAAATTTATAGTAACAAAAAACCTTATAATTCTATTAGATTATTGTTTGGTTTACATAATCTATAAAGCTAAGGTCGAAATCAGGACTTCACTTAATATTGTCCAATTTCCGACCACCAAGAAATTTCATAAACTCAGTATTTTATTGTTCGTTGCTCCAAGCCTGGACGAAATATGGTTTTTAGATAGCTTACGAGCATAACGCAATGATTTATTATACGCAATTCTATTAGAATATTGTTCGGTTTACATAATCTTTAAAGTTAAGGTCGAAATCAGGACTTCACTTAACCTTGTCAAATTCCCGTCCACAAGAAATTTCATACATTTAGTATTTTATGGTTCATTGCTTAAGCCTGGACGAAATATGGTTTTTAGATAGCTTACGAGCATAAGGTCCAAATTTAATTGAAAGTTTGAGTAAATTTTCATACAATAATGAATACAAGAGACCACCTTATTGACACGATATGTCCATTTCGCGTCCACCCGGTCGACAACTGGACTATCTCAAAATATCGTGGTACAGTTCACGTCCACGCAAAATTTCAAATTTATTGATTATAATTTAGACAGAATAACACAAATCCATATTTTTTAATCCAAGATTAAGTCACATTAATAACCATCAACTCTAAAATGCATAAAAACAATGTAAAACTTACCGTTAAAAATGTGACATGCTGCTAATTTTTCCGTTGAATCCAGGCACGTTTCGTCTTTTTTCTTTCGACCGCACACTGATTATTTTTTTTATCTATTTTGCTGGGTGCTAGTGATGTGAAATTTGCTTGTGTGCGTAGCTTACACATCCAGCTTATTGATATAACTGATTATCATTGTGTGCGAGTGTAAGTAAGGCTATTTTCGACGAAATGTTACCAGTAGTGCCGTGAAAGGACGAGATATGGGCCTGGACGCCTAACTGGTACACCTACGGGTCAATGCGCCAGTTTGCGTCCAATTAGTGGAGTTGTCAGATTCAGATATCGAAAAAAAAATATTTTAGTGAACTCTTTGGAATAAAATTGATTTCACCACATGACTAAAATACTCTATTGTCACTAGAAAAAAAGACTTTCTTCATAAATTTATCTGTTAATTTTAAAAAAATATTTTAAGCCGAAATACCTATTTTTACCAGTTCTCGTCCAAAATTTCCAGTTTTCGACCCCCTGTTACCCAGTTTTCGACCACCATATATCTGATAGGAAAATCACTAGAAATTATTATGCTAAGAGGGTTTATTAAAACTCGTGTTTAGTAATTAGTCATCTTTTATTAGAGGTTCTGTCTCACACATTATTGAATAAAGTTATAATTATAAAAAGTCAATCCTAATCAGCTACAAACAACAGACAGTAATTAATAATTTCTGTTTTACACAATGATTATTATTTACTTACGAATAACAAATTTTAACAGGTAAGTAGGTAGGTACTTTAAGTTCTTTGTTTTTATCATCATCATCAGCCTTTTTCAGTCCACTGCTGGACATAGGCCTCCCCTAATGAGCGCCATAGCGCTCTGTCTTCAGCTTGCCGCATCCAGCATCTGCCAGCAGTCTTTCGCAAATCGTCATCCCACCTGGTCGGAGGGCGTCTGTTAAAATTAAATAAATACACTACGTTTGCCAAGTCGCGCTCTCTACTCAAGAACACGTTTACCCCAGCGGTTGGTTCTTCTCTAGATATGGCCAGCCCACTGCCACTTCAGCTTGCTAATCCTTTGAGCTATGTCGAAAACCTTGGTTCTCTGTCGGATGTATTCGTTGCGAATCCTATCCTTCAGAGAAACACCGAGCATAGCTCTCTCCATAGCTCGCTGGGCGACTTTAAACTGGTGGACCAGCCCTACCGTGAGTGTCCACGTCTCAGCTCCGTAGGTCATGACGGGTAGGACGCACTGATTGAAAACATTCGTTTTCAAGCATTGCGGTATGGATGACGAGAAGACTCGACGTAGTTTTCCAAACGCTGCCCAACCTAGCTGGATCCTCCTCTTGGCCTCCTTCTCGAAATTGTTTTTACCCAACTGCAGAATCTGCCCAAGATAAGTGTACTCGGAAACAATTTCGAGAAGGTGGCCATGTACGACGATAGGTCCCGGATCAATATGGCCATTGATCATGACCTTGGTTTTATCCAAGTTCATGCCAAGACCGATGCGTCGTGAGGCGGAAGCTAGGCCGTCCAGCGTCCGGTTAAGCTCCTCCAGCGATTCCGCCATTAAGACTATGTCATCAGCGAATCGGAGGTGTGAGATGTAATCGCCGTTTATGTTAATGCCCTTACCTTTCCATTCGTCCAGGCGTCTTAAACACATCTTCCAACGCGCTTGTGAACAGTTTCTGGGATATAACATCCCCCTGTCTCACACCTCTGCGCAGTTGGATGGGTTTGGACTGCTGGCCCTGTACTTGGACAGTCATGGTCGCGGCATCATAAAGACATCTCAGCACCTCGATATAACGATAGTCTACTTGGCAATGCTGTAAGGATTCTAGAACAGCCCAGGTTTCGACAGAGTCAAAAGCCTTTTCATAGTCCACAAAGGCCAGACACAGGGGCTGATTATACTCTTCGGACTTCTGTACAATGTGCCTCACTGTGTGTATGTGGTCTATGGTGCCATATCCTCCGGCTCTGTTCGGGTGGCTGGAACTCGTCGAGTCTCCTGGCGAGACGATTCGTGACCACTCGTGAGAAAAGCTTATAGACGTGGCTCAGGAGTGTGATGGGTCTGTAGTTTTTAAGAAGGGTTTTTATCTTCCTTCTTAAAAAAGAGCACCACCAGGCTCTCGCTCCACGCCTTTGGAGTTCTCCCACTGCGAAGAACGGTTTTGAACAGGTTCTGAAACTCCTGCAAAACAGGGGCTCCTCCTGCCTTCAGAAGCTCTGAAGTAATGCCGTCTTCACCGGGGGCTTTTCCATTTTTAAGCTGCCTCAGAGCCATCACGATCTCGTCTTGACTGATGTCTGGCAGTTCGTCGATGTAGTGGCGTGTCAGGGTGGCTCGTGAATCGTGGTCATCCCGTTGGGCATGAGGGGCATGTGCAGCGTATAAACGGCCATAGAATCCTCTATCTCAGCGGAGATCTCCGGCTTCGACAATACTATCTGATCCAAAGCTAGGTTTAACTTTTCCAGTTGGTGTTTTCTTTTTTCTCTTCTCCAATTGTCTTACCTGATTTTGACTGTCCTTTTCCTTCTTTTTCTGTATTCTTGCTAATTTTCTTTTTCTTGATATTTCTGCTCTACCATTCTTTGTTTTTTCCTTGTCTTCATAAAATTTATAGTAACAAAAAACCTTATAATTCTATTAGATTATTGTTTGGTTTACATAATCTATAAAGCTAAGGTCGAAATCAGGACTTCACTTAATATTGTCCAATTTCCGACCACCAAGAAATTTCATAAACTCAGTATTTTATGGTTTGTTGCTCCAAGCCTGGACGAAATATGGTTTTTAGATAGCTTACGAGCATAACGCAATGATTTATTATACGCAATTCTATAAGAATATTGTTCGGTTTACATAATCTTTAAAGTTAAGGTCGAAATCAGGACTTCACTTAACCTTGTCCAATTCCCGTCCACAAGAAATTTCATACATTTAGTATTTTATGGTTCATTGCTCTAAGCCTGGACGAAATATGGTTTTTAGATAGCTTACGAGCATAAGGTCCAAATTTAATTGAAAGTTTGAGTAAATTTTCATACAATAATGAATACAAGAGACCACCTTATTGACACGATATGTCCATTTCGCGTCCACCCGGTCGACAACTGGACTATCTCAAAATATCGTGGAACAGTTCGCGTCCACGCAAAATTTCAAATTTATTGATTATAATTTAGACAGAATAACACAAATCCATATTTTTTAATCCAAGATTAAGTCACATTAATAACCATCAACTCTAAAATGCATAAAAACAATGTAAAACTTACCGTTAAAAATGTGACATGCCGCTAATTTTTCCGTTGAATTCAGGCACGTTTCGTCTTTTTTCTTTCGACCGCACACTGATTATTTTTTTTTATCTATTTTGCTGGGTGCTAGTGATGTGAAATTTGCTTGTGTTCGTAGCTTACACATCCAGCTTATTGATATAACTAATTATCATTGTGTGCGAGTGTAAGTAAGGCTATTTTCGACGAAATGTTACCAGTAGTGCCGTGAAAGGACGAGATATGGGCCTGGACGCCTAACTGGTACACCTACCCTACCTATATTTTGTTCGAGCCACATTGCTTTGTAGGTACCTATATGTTACTTATGTAGGTATATACTTACAGAAATTATTTTTTAGATAGACTCACCTTCAGTGACATTTTGGATCTCAGTTGGTAGATTTCAGTTATCCACGTGAAAGATGAGGAAGACAAACACGCACAACACTTGCAAATACACTGAAAATATTGTTGATACCGCTAATAAAACTGTTTTATGTACTAGCACAGTTGTTCTTGTTACGTAATGTTATTTGAATAACCTTCAAAATAGCTATGTTTATCGAAAACAGAGATTTGCTTGAACGAAATAATTATTGTCGTAAAATTGAGAACGTAAACAAGCGACGACCACTTCGGATTGCGGTCGATTCGTCTCTAATTTTTTCCCGCTCACTCGCTCGCTCGCTCCTCATTGGAGAACCAAATGATAGCCGCGTGTGTTCCAAAGCGCGCTGCGTTTCTCGAACATATTTCTAGCATAACACTGATGCTCCCTTTGGAGCTTAGAGTAAGACGACGACGCGACGCTTTGGACCTTACTTTGGATTGGACACATTAAACTGTGCTTTGATTTTATTTATAACTTAGAGATTTATAACTTTGGAGTTTGGAGCTTATCGGGTTGATGGTCCCGAGATGGCTTGGGAATTTGGGATGAAATTTTGTGTGGGTTTTATTTTTTCTGCGTTCTACGTAACATTATTTCATCTGTGGTTCTACAAGTAATAAAACTCTCGGAGAAATAATTCACTTCACCGTAAATCTAATAAACCATTTTCTATGAACCCATGATTAAAACAACATCGATTAGGTAACCTACCTATTTTTTTCCAACCAAATCTAAACCATTTGGGAGTAACTAGGTTAGGTAGGTGTATTATGGATGTGTGTAGATTTTTGGAGCTACGCGTCATCACCCAAACCGATTTGGATCAACAGGGAATTAGAGTGAAAGAGTTTTCAAAAAGTCGTTAAATAATCACATGTATTTTGGTACAAAAAAATTAAAATTTCTACCCATCATAGTTTTAGATTTTTTCATGGCAACACCTTTTTTTTTTTTGCCAAGCATAACTTAACTTTACACTGCGGGTACCTATAGTCAGGGACGAGGGAAATTTCACGGACGGAGTCTCGGTAAGAAATAAAGTGAAGCACTCAATAGTCTGTCCATGCTCTGTACGTACGCGTACGCACTCACACATTGACATCATAGTCTGTCCATCGTCCGCCATTACCACTTTAGACGCCTACTGTAGTGCACTGCTTCAAACAAATTTTAAAAGTGAAATATGCCTGTTTGTGCGGCTAAGTCTTGCCGAAATCACAGCCGTTTTGTCAAAAAAGAACACGAAATCACATTTCTCAGTTATTTTTCTTATTTTATCAACTTATTTCTTCCATTTAACGCAATATAATTATCAACATAAAAGTTAGAATAAAAACCCAAATCTCACCGGTGTTGCCAACATGTAAACAAGCAATTTTCCTAGTAAGTGTGGGATATTAAAAATGTTTCAATACCTACTTGTATTTGTTCAATTATTAATAAGGTTGGTAGGTATCTGTACCTACCTACTTTAAATATGTAGTCATCATTTTGATGATTTTTACATGGGTACATATAAATAAATAGGAATGATTGTTTATAGTGTTAATTCAACAGTTTTTTTATTACAAAATACGAATTTTAAATTTTTGTTTTTCTATGTGTTTGTTTGAGCTAATCTATGAAACGGCTGGACCTATTTTGATAAAACTTTTACTGATGCTGATGCTACGCATGTAGCTGATGTTACAGCGAGAATTCGGGATCCGCGCAATAAAATAATTGATTAAATGTAAATTTTGCATGGGCGAAGCCGCGCGCGCGGGGCACAGCTAATGCCGCGTACGAACATACTCAAAGAACTTGAATGTATCATGCATTATTTATTTATTTTATTACTGGTCGGTTCGTGCTCGCGTATAATCATCGCACCTTCCACTCTGACCTAGGTAGAAAGAATGTAGACAGGATAAGAACAGGTACCTACGCAGGTATATTTACCTAGGTAGGTACCTAAGTAATGCATGTGCGTGCAGATACCTACCTATTGCGTGTGTAGATTAAAACTAATAAGAAGTGTCTACACAAATGTGTTTTTTTGGTAGGTATCTCAAAAACAGGTACTTACCTATTTAGGAAGTAGGTACTAACCTTACCTACTTAGCGACTAAGACAAACTTTCACAGAAAAAAATGTAAGTGGGTAGGTAATAGGTACCTCTTTCCATAACATACCTTACCAGTACGCTTCCGACAGGTATTAATATGGATTAGTTGAGCTACCTGTAGATTGTTTGCAATAGTCTGCAGTTAGCTCAATTGTTTCAAGTGTAAATACTAGTTTTAGTTCTATTACTTGATGGTACCTACTTACTTTATTCAAATAAATTTACCTAGTAGGTACCTACCTACTTTCAGAAAAACCTGTTTTCCCATTCCATCAACGCGAAAAAATCATTGTTCTGCCAAATTGGTTAGGTAGGTAAGATAGGCTTCCTACTTTACTTTTCGTGAAATGTTCCATTCGCATTACATTTCAAAGTTTTAGGTAATACACTTGAGACTTACAAATAATTTTCAGTTCAATGATTTTAGAAACTTATGAAAATATTCGGGAGTTTTTGTCATCAGTTGGCAACTCTATAATCACACGCACACAATGACTCGTCCGCCATTGCTGTGCTTCACATTTGATTCGGTAGGACTCCGTCCGTGAAATTTCCCTCGTCCCTGCCTATAGTCTGTTTTTTCAAACGCTGCAAATAATGTAAACAAAGGTGATACCAGTAAAAAAATATCTTCCTTTGTAGAAGGTTACTATGACGTAGCTAAGTTTTGTAAAAAAAAACTAGAATTTTGAATTGAGGAGGGTCGGAACAAAAACCGATAAACGACATGCTGTATTTTTTTTTTTTTTTTTGTAATTTCGATGCTTTTGCATAATTTTATATGATAAGCTTATTGAATCTGTTCTAAAGCCGATGAATCCAGTAGAAAAATGCGCTTAAAGTTAAATGATCTATACAGATACCGATAAATCCACTGATGAGGTAAAAGAAAATTGATATCTTAACAGAAACCGATAAATCCTACATAAATTTGATAGATTTTTATAAGGTTGAGACAAAAACCGATATATCAATTCCATTTGCTTTATGGCAAATTAATAATGGCCAAAGGAGTTTGATTTCTTCCGTCCATGATATTGGCTACACTAGAGATTTAGTCTGTGATCTATGGTCTGTGGATTTAATGACAGTGACAGAATTTAAACATTAACTGTGACGGATGAAAGAGTGTAACAGTTAACGGTTTCCTGAGTTTTTCAATGTCAAATTTAGATTAATTTTCTAACGGTTTTCATTTCGGTTGCTGTAAGATTGACGTTAACATAAAAAAGGTCATAACGTAAAAAAGGTTGTTAAAAATGGAGGAAATTGACCATTTGGTCGAGAATATTAACCAAGGATCACGAAAAAAAACAAAACAGAAACGAAAAACTAAAAAATAATGGCCGTAGTATATGTTAAATGTCATCTAATACGATAATAAATAATAAACACACTTGATTTTTATTTGTATAGTTTTTTTTTTAATTCCTCATATACTTAGTTTTAACCAAAAATGTTAATGGTTTTTTCACATAGCGATAAATCCTTAGTTGATTTTTTCAAAAAACGATAAATCCGGATAGTCTAAGCAAAAACCGCTATATCCATTTTTTTTTTTTTTTTTTTTCGTTTATTACTTCACACACGAATCTGTTGATTTGGCCACCAAACAATGTTGCTAATGTTGATATATTAAGATATTCTACTCTCTTTTACCTAAAAAACCAAAGAAAAAAAACGTTTTTTCCGATTTGTCAAAAATCTTAGAAAGTGGATTTAGCGGTTTTTGTTCCGAAGCTCCTCAATTATAGCCGAAACTTATCAAATTGTTTATAAATTGTGGTCTTGGAATAGGTATTTTTATTCCAATACTTTCGTTTCTTACAAAGAAAATAAAATGATAAACATGATTTATGGGTAATTATTTTGTGACACTGGTCACTCTCTGGGGAAAGCTATCAAAGTGCATTGGTACTACACATTGGGTAAAAATATCATTCGTTTCCCGTCCCTCGTCCGTTCTGGAATCGAATGTTCTTTCATACGTTAGTATCTCTACCTAGTCTGTGGTTCTTTCTCTCGCTGCGCGCCGTCGCCGCCGCCGCGCCGCCGCCGCCGCCGCCTTCGTCATCGCCGTTATTGTTATTGTCGTCAAAGTTATCTTGTTGTGTTTGTGTTGTTGTTATTATCTGGTTTAGTTTTTGTTGTTTTGATATGGAGCCTGAGCCCGGTGTCCGTGATGGTAGCGTACACATAACCGAGTTTACGTTTGTTGTTATGCCTAATAAATAACGTACCTACCTATAAATAGAGTATAATCAGTGCAAAAGTAAAATAAATAGCGCCTCCTTGGTTTAAGAAATAATGACCATTGTTAGTGGGTACGCCAGCATAACGTTATGCTAGCGTACACACGACCGTTCTCAAAAACGGCTTAAGTAATGTAACCGTAACCAAATGCAATGCAATGTATTGTATTATATTATGTACCTATATCAGTTATCTAGTACCCATAACACAAGCTCTGCTTAGCTTGGGGCTAGATAATGCTGTGTGAATTGTCCGGCATTATTTATTTATTTTATTTATTATCTGTATACTCGTATCATACGCAATGACAGCGTCACTGATGCGCGCATAAACTAAGAAGTATACTACGGATGCGCGGGTTGCGTTGCGGGGCAGTCGCATCGCAACCACATTCTGAAAACTGTGGCAGAGTGGCTAACATCTCCAGTTCTCCACGTAGTATACTTACTTACTAGTCTATGATCTCCACTCTGGAAGTGTCTGGTGCGGTGGAGGGTGATCGATCACTGAAGGAAGCTATTTCCTTGTGTGCCTATTTTGTTTTTTTCTAATACTTATGTTGTTTTCAACTAAAACTCGAATATCTAAGGACTAGGTATATGACTATTGTCAGAAATAATAGATTTTTATTTTATTTCTTTACAGGATTTCGGGTTCATAGAAAGCTGGACAGAGCAGAGCAGAGCTGCGCAAGTGCCAGTGCAAACTAGATATTTTTAAACACTTACATTTTATGGTAGGAAACGTTTGTAAATGTTTAGGTTAAACAAGATTCGCCAAGTGCGAGTGTAACTCGCGCGCCGAGGGTTTCAAACATTTGCCAATTATTTGGACAATCAATTTTCTGAAATATTTTAAAAAGTATGAAACTTACAGAAATTTCAAAAAGTGTTTTGAAATGGTCAAAACGATACCTTTCATTTGATACCCCACATAGGTAGGTACCCCCCCTTTTGAAAAAAAATTCTCCCCCTTTTTGACCATTTTTCAAAAACTATTATTATTACAGACTTCTCTATATTTTTCCTGTTAAATATAGATCGATATCTACAAACGCCTAATACATTGTACGTGGATCGGTGTGCAATCTTCGGAGATAGGGGGGGGGGGATGGTCAATTTTTCGACTTTTTTTGAAATATTTCAAAAAGTATGAAATTTACAGAAATTTCAAAAAGTGTTTTGAAATGGTCAAAACGATACCTTTCATTTGATACCCCACATAGGTAGGTACCCCCCTTTTAAAAAAAAATTCCCCCCCTTTTTGACCATTTTTCAAAAACTATTATTATTACAGACTTCTCTATATTTTTCCTGTAAAATATAGATTGATATCTACAAACGCCTAATACATTGTACGTGGATCGGTCTGCAATCTTCGGAGATAGGGGGGGGGAAAGGTCAATTTTTCGACTATTTTTGAAATATTTCAAAAAGTATGAAACTTACAGAAATTTCAAAAAGTGTTTTGAAATGATCAAAACGATACCTTTCATTTGATACCCCACATAGGCAGGTACCCCTCCTTTTGAAAAAAAATTCCCCCCCTTTTTGACCATTTTTCAAAAACTATTATTATTACAGACTTCTCTATATTTTTCCTGTAAAATATAGATCGATGTCTACAAACGCCTAATACATTGTACATGGATCGGTCTGCAATCTTCGGAGCTAGGGGGGGGGGAATGGTCAATTTTTCGTCTTTTTTTGAAATATTTCAAAAAGTATGAAACTTACAGAAATTTCAAAAAGTGTTTTGAAATGGTCAAAACGATACCTTTCATTTGATATCCCACTTGGGTAGGTACCCCTACTTTTGAAAAAAAAATCCCCTCCTTTTTGACCATTTTTCAAAAACTATTATTATTACCGACTTCTCTATATTTTTCCTGTAAAATATAGATTGATGTCTACAAACGCCTAGTACATTGTACATGGATCGGTCTGCAATCTTCGGAGCTAGGGGGGGGGGGAATGGTCAATTTTTCGTCTTTTTTTGAAATATTTCAAAAACTATGAAACTTACAGAAATTTCAAAAAGTGTTTTGAAATGGTCAAAACGATACCTTTCATTTGATACCCCACATAGGTAGGTACCCCCCCTTTTGAAAAAAAATTCTCCCCCTTTTTGACCATTTTTCAAAAACTATTATTATTACAGACTTCTCTATATTTTTCCTGTTAAATATAGATCGATATCTACAAACGCCTAATACATTGTACGTGGATCGGTGTGCAATCTTCGGAGATAGGGGGGGGGGTATGGTCAATTTTTCGACTTTTTTTGAAATATTTCAAAAAGTATGAAATTTACAGAAATTTCAAAAAGTGTTTTGAAATGGTCAAAACGATACCTTTCATTTGATACCCCATTTGCCTTCCTACGTCTCTTTTGAAATTTCAACATCAAAATTTGTACTGAAAATATTCATTTTCATTTTTCATTTATTTATATATTTTTTTCTTAAAATCAGTAATGGCGCACGAAATGTATCATTATTTCAAATTTCAAGTTAATAGCTGCAGTAGTTACTGAGATATTCAAGAAAGAGCGGGGACGGACAAAGCGAGACCATAAGGGTTTCAAAACCGATCTTTGAAACCCTAAAAATGTCATGGGTATGGATTAAACACGTAGAAGTCGAATAAAATTTATGCAAGTATGCGAAATCTGTATTTAATAATTAATTTACAAATTTCGCATAAAAAAACGGTTTTAGTTGAAATACTCAAAGTTATCAGCGAGAACAGCAAATATTTTTTTACGAATTACATAGCCAAAGCCAAACTAGTGTTTTTTTTTAGTAGATACCTACCTACCTAACAGATGAGTAGCATCGTCGTCTGTGAAAATTACAACTGTGTACAGACGACGGACAGACAGACAGACGGACGGACTGCTGAGGCTTAGGTCATATATAATAGGGTCCCGCTCCCGTTTTACCCTTTGGGTACGGAACCTTAATAAAAACGGAATTCTATAGGATGGTAAAATATTATTGAAATTTAAAACAAGAAGTAGGTAGGTAAGTAGGTACCTACCTACGAGCAGCCTACGACGTCATAACAAAAAATCAAATAGTTATTTCATTAATAACTTCGTTTGAGCTTTCTTCTTCCGTGCTTTCTATTTTCATCAAATGCATCTTCGCAGCTTGGATAGCCGTCTTTATGTCATACTTCGCGGAATGTGCGGCCGTCAGATGAGTCCGAAATTCCGTTGCCAAGTTGCATTTGTATTCACAATGTTTGCAAAGGTAGAGGAACATACCCTTGTGCCGTGAACCTCGGAGCGCGTGCTTGCGGAGGTTTTCCTGTAAAAAGTTTGATGATAGGTATAGGCTTTAAAAAATGGTCCACTACTTATGAGGAAACCTTATTTCTAATGAACTGAAATCTGCATGAAATTGTGAAAATAAAATGATAAACCTACAGATAATAAAATAAATCTAATAAAATTAGCACCTATAAATATATTATAATATGAAAATAACACAAAAAAAAACAATCTGTTTGCAAATTGCAGCCGCAGCTTGAAGCCCATAAACTAAGATGTATCTACTTGAAGCCTAAACAGTCGTCGTCGCTTTTAGCTTTGATGAAGTTTCAGACTGATAGCGCCATCTCTTGCATATGTATGTAACTAACACGAGAATATTTTATCTTTAATGCTCTTTCAAGGCGCTGCTGTAGGTCTTCACACAGCGCAGCGCTTTCGTTTCTTTCATAATAATTAAAATATTTTTATCAAAAGATATTTCGAAAAACCTCTGTACTGTATTAGTAACTTATGATGAGCTTCTCTTCATTGAACTTGAGTCTTCTCAAATTGCCCCTGTAATAGTTTGGTTTGGTTTAGTGTATCTAAGGCAATAGTTACTTGTAACTTTGATTTTCTGTTTATATTATGAAATGTTAATGAATAGGTACATTATCAGAGATACTTGTTAATAATCGATATCTTCAACTAACTATAGGATTCTTAAAACTTCCCTTGCCTATCAATAAAGACAAAGTAGCGTGTGAAGACCTACAGTGTTAATTATAGATAGGGTACGTTCTGGTGTATGGAGAAGTTAAATTAATTAAAATATCATGTTCTCTTACCAAACTTCCACTAGTAAAGTCACAGTGTGGACACGCATAAGGCTTATCTCCTTTGTGGCACATGAGGTGTCTACGCAAATGGCTGGCTTGTGAACCTCTGAAAGGGCAAAGTGGGCACTGGTGGCGCAAGGCCTTCGAATCGCCGTGCATTCGTTGATGCCTGTAAAATTAAGCAAACCTATGAATCACCCACGAAATTTTAATAATGTCCCAAAAATTTTCGATTTCGGCAGGATTTGAATCCGCGGCCAACCTTACACTATGTACATGTATTATACCTATTGGAAAGGGTACAAAACTTCAGGAGTGATAACTGAAAACTCTGTTCTTGCTTATTATGCATACGCACCATCAAAAGATTTAAGATAGGGCCACACAGAACAGAACTTTATCAAGTTCTGATGGAGCCTTATGGGGCAGGATTGAGGCGACATCTACTAGCAATTTATAACAACGCAATTAACTAAAGGAACTTCACGACAGAGCAGCGCACCAACTGTGTACTCTACAACTACTGCACTGCACAAAGGTACAGTGATCACTCGCTAGATGTCGCATGATTAAATTTCTTTTAAATTATTCTATTCATTTAAAGTAATTTATCACATTTCATGCTGTGATTTGCGGAGCAGTGTTTTGTTATTTGATAATTTTATTGGTTTCGTACTTTATTAATTGCAGGGCGCTGGAGGCGATGAAGTTGCACTCTTCAACAGTGCACTTGCGGTCGGCGCCGGTGAGGGCGCGGATGCACACGTGCCGGTCGAGAGCCCTCCTGGAAACAAAACTTGTCTTATGTAAGTGCGCATTTAGATAGCATCCGTTTTTAGGGTTTCCAGATCAGTTTCGAAACCCTTATGGTATCAGTATCACTCTGTCCGCCCCTTTTTCCTCGAATATCTGTGTACTTAACTATTATTGCAGCTTGAAATTTGAATTAATAATACATTTCGTGGGCACTTCATTACTGATTGAGGGAAAAAATAAATGAAAATATGACAATTTATTTTTCAGTACGTAACTACATGTACAAATTGGAATGTTGAAATTTCCAAAGATACCTAGGGGAGCTGGTGGCGCTCATTAGGGGAGGCCTATGTCCAGCAGCGGACAAATATGTATAGGCTGATGATGATGATGATGACCTAGGGGAGCAAAAGAGGTAAAAATGAAAGGTATCGATTTGTATGTTTCAAAACAGTTTCTGAAATTTCTGTAGGTTTCATACTTTTTGAAAAAGTCTATAGATTGAAGGATCTGCAAATATTGTCTTGTATAAACGGATCCACTACGTTAGTATAGTATTATATTATCTGTGACTACGTGCATGCGTCGAAGATATTGCTAGGTAGGTACCATCGAGCACATATAGGTACCTGGGCGTTTTTCAAAAAAAATGAGCACACCGACATGTGTTGTCCACCAACTTTGACAATAAAATTTTCAGCAACCTTAACACACTTCACTAGTAAGAATAATATTTATACTACATAAATAATTGAGAATTATATTTAGTTTTAAAAAGATACTGAAATACATTGTGATAATTAAAATATTAACAAAAATATATTACAATAAAACACAATTTACTATGTCCACCCTACCACTTGTTAACTTTATGGTTCTTTAAAATACCCCCAAATGACATTTATTTATATATAGTTGTTTGCAATCGAAGGTTAAATGTTACAAGTTACTAAAATACTTTAAAAATAAATCTGAATAAATAAATCTAGTTTAAAGTTTGTCCCCAAAAAACGGTAGTGGCGGAATTTCCGCCTAAGTAACGCCAAAAACTAGGACTACAAAACAAAAAATACTACCATTCTCTGCCATTTTATAGTAATGGTAACATTAGTTCCATTCAGAATACCCCGTCCACTTCTTTCCGCTATATTTTGACGCATTCCGTTACGTTGTGTTTTGAGGTAGCATGGTGCTAAAAAAAACCCACTAAGAACGCCTCATTTACTGGAAAGTAATGAGTTTATCAACATGTTCTTATTCTGAAGTTGCTTTTTAATCATCCGTGAATAATTTTAACAACACAAATTAGGAATATTTATAATATTTCGTAAAAAACCATTGTCAGCAATAGTTTAAGGCTATGATTCGTAACATCCATTAAGTAACGTTACGTATAAGCGGACCGAGAATGTTACTTGATGGAATTATAAGGGCGTGTGCATAAACATTTCTATAATTAGCTGCGCCCAACGGCTTCGCCCGCGTGGAAATTTATGTGTCAAATGGAGAAAAATATGGATGTATTGGAAATTTTTAAATTTTCAATTGGTTCTTTCTTGATAGGTGTTTCTGTAGCGGGATGGGCACTTTTTGTATTGTGAAAGTATAATACGTAACGTATTCATTATTAACATAAAAAAATATTTTTACCATGTTTTGAGTGAATGTGCGAACCTTAAATACTTTTTTCATTCTCATTTAACAAATTTGTTACAAGCCCACTAGTGGTTGATTTGTAAAAATAAAAAATCCTGAGTAATTATTTACTGTTAAGTTTATTTATACCGAGTTTTGAGAGAATCTTACCAAGGAATAATAACTTCATAAAGCTATCCAGTTTGTCAAAAGTAATGAAAAACCAAGACTGATTCTAATGACTGACTAAGATTATTAATTATTATGAAGTACATTGTAGGTACTGTACGTAACGTACACGTAGCCTAATTTATTCTTATTAGTTACTTTGTGTTCCACCTAAGTAACTGTCCTATTAAAATGTAATTTAAAATTCAGGATTTCTTGAAATTGTATTAGCTTAGAGCTATATAACAATAAAAAAAGTTGTTTTGCTTCTCCAAAATTCATTTTGTTTTTACTTAAAATTTTGCAAAATTACTGTTGTATTCAATAAAAGATATTTTATACGGTGTTCCCGCCACAAAAGTGACGTAATAGATGGTTTTCCGAAAAATACTCACCAATTTATGATTAATGTTTAAGTTCAGTGTACTCTTTCTTAATAATAATATGCTTTTAGTTGAATAAAGCAAGTTAGTTATTATAAACAATCCGTTTTATTTGTCTAAATGCCAAATTAAAAAGTTACTTAATGGAACGAATTGTGGATAACTTTTGAAAATAGATAGATATTTTTCGTGTTGAATTTCATATAGGTATCTATCCAAAATTTATAAAATTTATTTAATAATCTATAGCTTTATCATTAATTACATGCAGACTTCCGTACATTAAAAATAAATTTCAACATAACGGGCCATTTTTTTGAAAAACACCCACCTACCTACCTAATACCATGCAATTAGAAAAAAATAGGACTATCAAAGTTTGATCATTCAGGAGCTCTTCGTCTCTGTCTCTAATAAACCCATCTGTAGATGCTTCAAGACAAGGCGGTGGAACAAAGTGACTGAAATAGCGCGCATGAGTGTCGTGCGCAGGATACGCCTGGTCACCTGTCCCACAACTCCTTCACAAATATCGGGAAACATTCATAACTTGAAGCGCTTTGAGCACATTCTGAGCCGGTGCTGCCACCGCTGATGTTTTTATGTTTTGCCGCAATAAATTGACGCCGGATGCGTGCGTTGCACTTATTTTCAGCGCAGCGTCAAATGTTAATCTTACACGAGTGTCATATCGAGGCTACAGGTTGCAACGGTAAGCGGCTTCAAACTTCATTATTACCTATGTAATAAATTAAGTACCTATGTTGGTTGATTTAATTTAACTAAGTAGGTACCTACTCTACTGACGACGAATATGGCAAGACAGAAAAAAGGTCTGACCATCCAATGGTTTGACAACATTAATTATATGGGGTTGTCATTCTGAATCACCACGCCTTCATATAGGTAAGTGATTGACTAGGTAGCATAGGTATCTCTTCGACTGAGTTCGTGCATTTGTGAACCGCAGCCGCATGCATCAGCTCGCTACTTCTCAGATCTTCCTCGAGTTACAGTTCTAAGTTCAACCAGACTATTGTGGAGAAAGTCTGTAGTTGCTTTAAAATCAAGGAACCATCAAACTTCGGACGCGAATTTGCATAGAAAAACCTCTAAAGCTTTTTCAATTTTTGCGATCTAATCTATTCTATGCAAATATTTTAATCGACAGAGAACATTTTCGGATTAACAAAAAAAAAATCCTCCACGAGAGAGAATAATAATAATTTATTATATTATTGTGATTTTAATGGTATATTATTTGGGGACCAGGCTATTAATTATTATATTTTTACAAATCTTTAATTTACAAATATCAATCAAGCATAATCCTCTACCAAGCTTTTTGCATGAGCAAGTCACTTTTGCGTCCAGACATACATGCCCCAGTCTAGCTTAGACTAGACTAGAGCCTTCCCAGCGCTGATGATCCAACTTCGTCGATTCCCGTGCGTTATGGCCTGCGCCGGCGTCCTGCAACGCATTACGGCTCCATAACTGCGATGGTGTCGCCAGTAATGCCAGTTTGCTCCTAATGGCGTGATTAGCGATCATGTGGAGTGCTCGAGATGTGGCGTGGTAAATGTTTGGATGTTAAAGGAATTTATTAGAATGTAACGATACAAATCGAGAGAACCTTCCTCTATCGAGACTTATAAGGAAGCATGAGCTTCTGATATTGATAAATGTTTGGTCAAATAAAATTTCAAGCATGCATCGTCTACTTACTTGTAAGGGAATCTGGTTCCGCACTTCTCACAGCTATGTTCGGCTTTCTTGACAGCGGTTACAACTCCTGGCACCTTTTCAATATCCCCATGCTCATTCTTCACGTGGTTCGCCAGGCTGGTCTGTCGGGTGAAGTTGGCTCGGCACACGGAGCAGACGAAGGGCCTCTCGAAGGTATGCTGCCTCAGGTGCAGACGAAGTGAGGTCTTCTTGAAATGCTTCTGACAGAACGGGCAGTTGTACTTTTCTTTGCCGTCGATTGTTAAGGGTGGCTCGTGGAGAACCTCGTGGAAGTAGCACTCCGCCTGCGAGTCTGTGGTGAAGAGGCACTGGCTGCAGTTCCAGAAGACGGAGGAGTCGACGCGCGCCGACGCCTGGAAGCGACATGAGCGGGAGCGAATGTGCGTCGTCACTTCTTGAGAGAGGATGAACTCCATGCCGCACTTGGGACACCTTGAACACATTTAAAAGTAACCTTTATCTGACACTGTGAAACAAAACGTGAGTGACGAATAAAAAATGAACGTGAAGAAATAATGTGAAGAGAAAATCAATACATAGGTACCTACTTACAATGCAATTTCTTATTTGTTACTATTTTGTTGGTAGTAAAATTGTATTTGTCTAAGTATTACTTTGCAAGCCTAAAAAAATACTTTTATTGATTTCTGTCTCGTAGCTACCTTTACTTAAATTTTATTACTTGAAATTTTATAATGTCAGTAGTTGGTCTGGACTGGACCGGACGTGTTGGTCGGCACTAGGCTTCTTGATTGAATGTGATCCCGTGTTGAAAAGTATTAGTGTTGGTAGAAGTAATTCAAGTACCAACTGCTTGAATTATTTCTACTAAATACACATTGTAATAGTATTTATTATTGTAATATCTAATCCAATAAGTTGTATGTATATTTTTTCTGTTTTTTTGTGTTCTCTTTTTTTTATGGCCGTGTAGACACGCGTGCACCAAGGTTCTGCCAGAAAACCAGGGTTGCTCAACTTTCTGTGGAGCAACATTAAGCTGAGGCAGGACCTTATTGGTTCACTATTTAAGTAGTATTAATTATTTTTTATGTTTTTTTTCTGTATTTTTTCTGTATCTTTCTGTGTACTATGTATGTGTGTGTGAACCAAAAAAAAGTATTCTATTCTATTCTATACTTACGTTTTCCTGATATCAGGATGGAAGCTACGAATGTGTTCTTTGAGCACCAGAATATTTCTTAGAATCACGTTTTCCGTACAATACGGACACTTCTTCCTCAAATCCTTCGTGATCAGCCCTTGCCGTATGAGCATTTCCTTACGGTTCACCTTGTGCTCCGTAGTCTGGCGATGTTGCTTAGCCGCTTCAGCAGTATCGAAGGTCTTCGAGCAGACGAGGCAGAGATGAGCACTTTGTTTGTGCTTGGATTTCAAGTGAGCTGCTAATGTTTGAGTCGTTTTAAACTTGGCTTTACACTGCTCACATTGATGGAGTTCCTGGTAAATATCAGTCGCTGAATAAGACAATCGGTGACCGCTCTTCGCACTATGCTTCTTCAATTCAATATTTAATCTAAATACTCCATTGCAAGTCTCACATTTGAGTACAGTTTTCTTTCTGATCATAATTGGCATGGACCTGTTGATAACTGCAATTACTTCGCTGTGATCAGAGCCTGTCAGGTGCTCTAGCATTTCCTGAGATGTCTCACATTCGAACTTGCAGAACGAGCACCAGAAGAGGCCTTCTATGAAGGCCATGGTCCACTCGTGCTCTTCCGAGCGCCAGTGCTGCATGAAGGTAGAGAGCCAGTTGGTGTAGAACTTGCAAGGGCTGCATTGAAAAGGAGACTGATGGACGATTGCGGTTATATTGTCCAAAATCAGTTGTTGGTACAAAGAGTCGGTCACTCCAGCTGCTTTCCTGAAGTGGTAGTGAGATATGAGATGCTTCCCCATCAGATGCGTTCTGACACGAGACTTGCAGCCAGCGCAGTGAACGAAGTGTGACTTTCTCTTTCTCTTCTTAAGATCTGTTTTAAGATTCAAACAAGGGCCCTTCTGCCTCTTCTTTCGTTTCACATCTGAGTAGATTTCATCATTGATAAACTTGGAAGGTCTCAGTTTACGTTTTTCGAGTGTTTTTATCGGTTTCAAATGTCCGGAATATTCGAGCTCCTGTTCTGGTTGAATCTTTTTTAAGTGGAGTGCGGATCTCAGGTGCTTGTCATATATGCCTCGGGAGCCTAGTCTCCTGTTGCATGGTCCGCACCAGTATTGCACCGACCCTTTGTTCTGGAGAGTCGTTTGCATAATTTGTGTTTTTTCGTTGGCTCCGGGCACCCATTTGCCCTTAGTGTGTCCTGGAGGTGGAGCATCATAGTCTTCATCGGGATTGTCATCAACTTCTGGGAGTAAAGTTTTCCAAGAAGCAGTCGGTTCTTGGTCATCCCAATCGTGTTCTGGCGATGCTGGGCGCCATTTTCCGCCTGTGTAGTTAACTGGCGGTTTCCATTTTCCACCAGAGTGTTCTTCTTCGTCATCTTCTTCAAAAACTTCTGATTCATCGCTTTCTTCATCTCCTTTATAGTCATTGTAACCTATCGTGTATGACGTATTAGTGTCTTTCTTGACTGCACCACTAATGCTGGCCACCGCATTGATAAGCTTTGTCTGGTTATCTTCTTCGTTTCCGCTTATCCGTAAAGTGTGTCCGCCTATCCAGTCCTCTCCTCGGAGATTGGTTTCTAGTGGGCTCATCTGTGGTCTTGATACTGAAACGATAGGTAACGAGTTCTTCCTGTCTATGCTTGGTTTAGATATAGGAACCGGCGGCGGTGTCAGCCTCGACAGTACAGTCTTCTTGACGCTGCTCTGAAGCTCCAAGGACTGGAAGAACACGTCTGCCCCTAGGCTGTATGTGGGGTCTAAAGTCTCGATGGTTGGTAAATCTTTGTTCTCTAACTTTTTGCCGCATCTGTCCTTTCTGTGCTTGACATAGTTGTCGAGGCCGATGACGGTCGAGTTGCATTTGATGCAGAGGTGCGTGTCATCGTCGTCGTCATCTCTTGGCGACAGCATCTGTAAAAAGAAAACGTTTCAACACAACCCTAGCTGCCATTTGTCTAATCCTGAAGGTAACAACATAACAAATCACCGTGAATTACGAGCAATTGAACCCCATAAACACAACGTGGCAGTAGCTTTTCATCAAAACCTTCGATTAGTAGGTCGCAGAAAGTTTGGACAGGTTACTAAGGTGAAGATTTACTCCAAGATGGATGGCTGCGGCCGGGGTGGCGGTGACATCGGCAAGACGGATACACAGTGAAACATAACAACCAGTAAACGCACTGCACGAACCTTGTGATCAATGTGTCGGCCAAATACAGCATCGATGTGAATTTGTGGTACCACAGTAATATTATAAAAGCGAAAATTTGGATGTTTGTTATCTGATCACGCCAAAAGTACTGAACGGATCGGTCTAATATTTGCTCAGATTAGTTCTAGACCTGGATTAGCAGACATAATTTTTATCCCAATAAAATGCCTATGCAGCCGTGGACTAAACCTAGTTTACAATAAAGAATAGAATTTACTTAAACCTAACGGTAGAGATGAACGCATGGCTCTGTTCTGCAAGTCTGTCAGGAAGGGCTCGAACCCGAAAATACAGACAGTGTGCCTACTGCGTGGATCTGTACCGTGACCAGACTAACGGTGACTTATTAATCGCGTGGATATTACCCGTGACGTCTCCGTCAACGTAAAATATGCGAATATTTGTCGTAATAGTTCGCCATGATCGATACTGTATGCAATAGAACTTACAGCACTCATTTACAGCGCTCACTGGTATTTTAGCCCAGATATTATGCAGCGGTAATAAATCTGATGTTGGATTGGTATTTTAGTTATTGTTCGAAGAAGTCTACAAATCAATGTGGCATGACTGCAAGTTGAATGTAGCTTTACCTGCCTTTCACGCGACTCCAGTTCAGATCAATTTTACAAGCATATATTATATTTCCTAAGGGCATAATGAGTCAAGAAACACAGGTAGGTACCTGTCGTTCGACAAATAGTCATAGTCAGTATAGTATTAAAGTCTAGCATCTAGCAACCTTGAGGTATTACCTGTGTAGTACCATCAATAGCTATTTTTAAATAGTTGCTACTATCGGCAGTTCGTAGAGGGATCGATATTGCAGTGGTGTTAGTGGAAGGCTTGAAGACGTGACCATGGCCGTCGTGTTCTGGTGTAGGTACCTATATCTAGAGTCATTATTAATACATCAGTCATGTCGGATCACATGGCTGGTTGGTTACCAAGAGTCCGCGATTTGAGGTGTTGGATCTACTCAAATAACCAACCGACTAGTTTTGTGTAGAACGGAACTCAACCGGTATTCTTACATTGCCGGTGTTTTAAAACTGTCCTTTCGTAAGCATATCCTAATTGCATATTTTAACAGCCTGACCTCTCCCCGGTCCGGCCGTTGCCGTCCCTTTGGATTATGAGAGTGAGGCAAAAGAGAGTGCATCTGTGTTTGTACACACACTTGTGCACTATGGTATGTCCCGCGCACCTGCCTAGTTTCTGTCAACACTCATTGGCCGCCGGCCGTGGTCGAAATTCTAGGCGTACATCATCATCATCATTTCAACTGCCACAGCGAATGACAAACCGCAATCGTAGTCCCATGGTAAGCCCTGGCACACGTCGTCCCCCCCCCGCTCCCGCACCACACTGTGACACGCGTCACTCGTCCCCGCGCCGCCTGACACCATCACTGACAAACAGCTGACAAATGACCATGCTGTCAGCGCCGTGTCGTTAACGTCATTATTGTCATTAATACCCTGTTCTGGGCTCAGGGAACTTTCTTTTTAATTATTTTGATGACTTTTGCTCGTTTTTATTACTTTAAAACTGGGTTGGGTGACCTATTACTTAAATCGGTTTGCATCAACTTTCTGATCACTAAGCCGTAAGCTTAGGCCGTAAGAATGAGAAGCTAGAGGGATTGGTCGGTATGATTTGTAATTTTCCAAACCACTTTTCAAAAACTTAGTCAAGCACGGTACTAGGTACTTTACGTTCCAAATTCTAAATCCTCTTTGATTTGATTTCCGCCTCATTTTGCAAATGTGACGCACACATCAGTGTGACATGTGTCAGTGATTGTGTGGAGTGCATGTGTGTGTGTGACGTGTGTTTGTGTTGGACGTCCGTCAGTCACGCGGCGCGAGGCGAAGACCGGGCAGGGTGCATTACAATTGGCACCCATATTTGTTAGTCCACCACCGATTTTTTTTTGAAATATGAAGCTAGATGGATTTTCTTACATGTGCAAGGATTCCAAGTCCTCTCCCTCCTCTCTGAAAGCAGAACTTCGTAACATTTGCTCTCTCTTTCAGAGATAAGATAACTAAGTACCTATTTAGAGATACCTACATTTGTATATTAGTGAATAACGTAGGTAGGAGGCGCGGCGAGATATCTTCCTCCCTAAAAGAAAATCGTTTTCAACTCGAAAGTCTCATCTTTATAAACTTTGTTGTTCAGTCTCAAGTCTCAAGCAGAGACTTCGGTAAATACGTACCTTTTTTTTAATTTCGGGCTGAAGTCCCCCGTTCGTTATATGCATGCATACATTCGCGTTTAGCGCCAAAAAAAATAAGTTTTAGGTGCCGATAAATTATATAACAAAGGTAGGTACAGCTATACCTACCGAAATTTGGACCTTGTCTGTCTCTTTCGATTCCGAAGAGCCCAGCCAAGTCTACTGAAAGGAAAATATTTTTTTTTCATCTTTTAGAATTGCTTACTTTTTTTCTAAACCCCAAAAAGTAAAAACTGCAAGGTGCGAGGCGGCGGCATCAGAACAGATCCGCGACGTCGTCAAAGGCTGTCGCCCGAATAACGACGTCGACATCGATCGACAGCAGCGCCCCTCGCACCCCCGCCCCGTGCGAATCTACTGTTCGTTTGTAGGAGGACTGACCATGTGACCGCTGCTCATATGTCTCGGGACAAGGAGTTAACGCAGGTTTATGTTAATCTAAAATTAATACCTAAAGAGGGGTAGGGTCAATGCGCCAGTTTGCGTCCAATTAGTGGAGTTGTCAGATTCAAATATCGAAAAAAAAATATTTTAGTGAGCTCTTTGGAATAAAATTGATTTCACCACATGACTAAAATACTCTATTGTCACTAGAAAAAAAGACTTTCTTCTTAAATTTATCTGTTAATTTTAAAAAAATATTTTAAGCCGAAATACCTAATTTTACCAGTTCTCGTCCAAATTTTCCAGTTTTCGACCCCATGTTACCCAGTTTTCGACCACCATATAATCTGATAGGATAGGATAGGAAATCACTAGAAATTATTATGCTAAGAGGGTTTATTAAAACTCGTGTTTAGTAATTAGTCATCTTTTATTAGAGGTTCTGTCTCACACATTATTGAATAAAGTTATAATTATAAAAAGTCAATCCTAATCAGCTACAAACAACAGACAGTAATTAATAACTTCTGTTTTACACAATGATTATTATTTACTTACGAATAACAAATTTTAACAGGTAAGTAGGTAGGTACTTTAAGTTCTTTGTTTTTATCATCATCATCAGCCTTTTTCAGTCCACTGCTGGACATAGGCCTCCCCTAATGAGCGCCATAGCGCCCTGTCTTCAGCTTGCCGCATCCAGCATCTGCCAGCAGTCTTTCGCAAATCGTCATCCCACCTGGTCGGAGGGCGTCCTACACTACGTTTTCCGAGTCGCGGTCTCCACTCAAGAACACGTTTACCCCAGCGGTTGTCGGTTCTTCTCGAGATATGGCCAGCCCACTGCCACTTCAGCTTGCTAATCCTTTGAGCTATGTCGATAACCTTGGTTCTCTGTCGGATGTATTCATTGCGAATCCTATACTTCAGAAAAACACCGAGCATAGCTCTCTCCATAGCTCGCTGGGCGACTTTAAACTGGTGGACCAGCCCTACCGTGAGCGTCCACGTCTCAGCTCCGTAGGTCATGACGGGTAGGACGCACCGATTGACCGAGAAGACTCGATGTAGTTTTCCAAACGCTGCCCAACCTAGCTGGATCCTCCTCTTGGCCTCCTTCTCAAAATTGTTTTTCCCCAACTGCAGAATCTGCCCAAGGTAAGTGTACTCGGAATCAATTTCGAGAAGGTGGCCACGTACGACGATCGTTCCCGGATCAATGTGGCCATTGATCATGATGACCTTGGTTTTATCCAAGTTCATGCCAAGACCGATGCGGCGTGAGGCTGAAGCTAGGCCGTCCAGCGTCCGGTTAAGCTCCTGCAGCGATTCCGCCATTAAGACTATGTCATCAGCGAATCGGAGGTGTGAGATGTAATCGCCGCCTTTCCAGTCCAGCGTCTTAAACACATCTTCCAACGCTCTTGTGAACAGTTTCTGGGATATAACATCCCCCTGTCTCACACCTCTGCGCAGTTGGATGGGTTTGGACTGATGGCCCTGTACTTGGACAGTCATGGTCGCGGCATCATAAAGACATCTCAGCACCTCGATATAACGATAGTCTACTTGGCAACGCTGTAAGGATTCTAGAACAGTCCAGGTTTCGACAGAGTCAAAGGCCTTTTCATAGTCCACAAAGGCCAGACACAGGGGCTGATTATACTCTTCGGACTTCTGTACAATCTGCCTCACTGTGTGTATGCGGTCTATGGTGCCATGTCCTCCGGCTCTGTTCGGGTGGCTGGAACTCGTCGAGTCTCCTGGCGAGACGATTCGTGACCACTCGTGAGAAAAGCTTATAGACGTGGCTCAGGAGTGTGATGGGTCTGTAGTTTTTAAGAAGGGTTTTATCTTCCTTCTTAAAAAAGAGCACCACCAGGCTCTCGCTCCACGCCTTTGGAGTTCTCCCACTGCAAAGAACGGTGTTGAACAGGTTCTGAAGCTCCTGCAAAACAGGGGCTCCTGCCTTCAGAAGCTCTGAAGTGTCTTCACCGGGGGCTTTTCCATTTTTAAGCTGCCTCAGAGCCATCACGATCTCGTCTTGACTGATGTCTCGCAGTTCGTCGGTGTAGTGGCGTGTCAGGGTGGCTCGTGAATCGTGTTCGTGGTCGTCCCGTTGGGCATGAGGGGCATGTGCAGCGTATAAACGGCCGTAGAAATCCTCTATCTCAGTAGAGATCTCCGGCTTCGACAATACTATCTGATCCAAAGCTAGGTTTAACTTTTCCAGTTGGTGTTTTCTTTTTTCTCTTGTCCAATTGTCTTACCTGATTTTGACTGTCCTTTTCCTTCTTTTTCTGTATTCTTGCTAATTTTCTTTTTCTTGATATTTCTGCTCTATCATTCTTTGTTTTTTCCTTGTCTTCATAAAATTTATAGTAACAAAAATCCTTATAATTCTATTAGATTATTGTTTGGTTTACATAATCTATAAAGCTAAGGTCGAAATCAGGACTTCACTTAACCTTGTCCAATTTCCGACCACCAAGAAATTTCATTAACTCAGTATTTTATGGTTCGTTGCTCCAAGCCTGGACGAAATATGGTTTTTAGATAGCTTACGAGCATAACGCAATGATTTATTATACGCAATTCTATTAGAATATTGTTTGGTTTACATAATCTTTAAAGTTAAGGTCGAAATCAGGACTTCACTTAACCTTGTCCAATTCCCGTCCACAAGAAATTTCAACATTCAGTATTTTATGGTTCGTTGCTCTAAGCCTGGACGAAATATGGTTTTTAGATAGCTTACGAGCATAAGGTCCAAATTTAATTGAAAGTTTGAGTAAATTTTCATACAATAATGAATACAAGAGACCACCTTAATGACACGATATGTCCATTTCGCGTCCACCCAGTCGACAACTGGACTATTTCAAAATATCGTGGTACAGTTCACGTCCACGCAAAATTTCAAATTTATTGATTATAATTTAGACAGAATAACACAAATCCATATTTTTTAATCCAAGATTATGTCACATTAATAACCATCAACTCTAAAATGCATAAAAACAATGTAAAACTTACCGTTAAAAATGTGACATGCTGCTAATTTTTCCGTTGAATCCAGACACGTTTCGTCTTTTTTCTTTCGACCGCACATTGATTAATTTGTTTTATCTATTTTGCTGGGTGCTAGTGATGTGAAGTTTGCTTGTGTGCGTAGCTTACACATCCAGGTTATTGATATAACTGATTATCATTGTGTGCGAGTGTAAGTAAGGCTATTTTCGACGAAATGTTACCAGTAGTGCCGTGAAAGGACGAGATATGGGCCTGGACGCCTAACTGGTACACCTACCCTACCTACCTATACTTACCGAAAACTATTCTTTCGTCTCTCAAAATATGTTTTCTTCGCTCACCTTTATCATCATCTCTTTCTCATCTACATCAGAGCTAACTACAGTAAAGGCGACTTGACAATAAAAATTTCTTGTTTTATTATGGTGACTAGTTTATGCTCGCAGTTTTTTACGCGCTTTTCTTAGAAATAGTCTAGGTGCATTTTCTTCGTTTACCTAGAAGATATAATTTTTATAATCAGGTAGATTACGACCTCTTAGTTTCAGTTCAGTCGCTTGGCTCGGGTGTAAAAAGTTAACAAACAGAGAGATTGTCGCATTTAGTATGGATGGATGGATGTGTCTAAGTATCAAGACCACACACCGACAATTTGTTTCTACACGCAAAACGGTTGGTATCTTAATCAAACTGTAAATTATGTTATGCAAAATATAATATCGAAGTATGCAAGCGCTCACCGTCCGCATACAAGTATGCAAGCGCTCACCGTCCGCATACAAGTATGCAAGCGCTCACAGTCCGCATACAAAAGTAACCATAATCGCAATAAATCAGCAAGAAGCGAATTGAGCCGCGTAATTATAAATAACTTTTCTTTAATTTATCAGTCGCAAGGTGCACTTGCATTTTACCCCTTTACGCCCCTGCCCTTGGCTGTAAGTCAGGGGACCCCGCCTATCTCTAATGGGAATTATAATTGATTCCCTCCTTCCCAAGGTCGATATGAGGATTTAAAATATCTTGTAACCAGAAAACCAGCTACTTTGTTTGCAAAAGGTTTTTCATAAACAATTCAGTCAGACTGAAAATATATCTTCGGCAGGTAAGTCAGACTTTTGAAATTGTCAGCTTAATTAGTTTTGAAACCATCATATAAGTAATTTTTTTTTGAATCGCAAAGAAAAGCTTATTTTTTTTACCACACAACGATAACTCGTGTCGTTGTAGTTCATCTGGGTAACCGCTTTTTGCATCACATCCACCTGTCCAGTAATCTTGAGTCTGAAAGACATTCCGCGGGATCAGCAGGCGCCCTTCGACCCCGTTTCGTCTATCCGATAACGCCACGTCAATGTCATTCTAACAAATAGCCTCTGCGGTCAAGTTATCTACTTAATCAATTAAAATCCAGGCAAATTCCCAACTAATCAATCTTCTATGACTGCATTTTCTTAGAAAGCAGGAGATTTCATACTCTGTTATGATATTGAAATGTTAATACTGTGCCGGCGCTTTCTTAGTAGGTACTTTGGTATTAAAAATGTTACCAGCCTTTGGGGATTTGGGAAAGGCCTTTACCCAGCAGTGGGATTAAATATCCCACTGCTGGGTAAAGGCCTTCCCCAAATCTTTCCATACGCTGAAGTTATTTCTTTTAAAACCAAAAAAATCGGATTAATTTAAAGATTTCGATAGATAAAAATATTCAGTAGGTAAATTAGTAAACTTATCCTAATATTCTTGTTCACAAACACAAATTAAAATATATTTACCCCCTTGAGTACTTCTATTTTTGGCTATGCCATTTGTAGAAAAAAAAATGCTTTATTGTTAGTAGAGTCGAAATTGAAAATTTTATGATACGATTTTTCATTTAATTGCACAGACAGACTAGTACCTAAAGACATGGATTGTGGTACCGAACCGATAAAATGTAATTTATTGTTCCCAGCTTTTTAAGTAAATGCAGCCAGTGACAGTACGGCAAGAACCACGTCCGGTGGACAACGTATGTGTCCCGCGGGATTGACCGATTCATTACTGGACATGGGACGGGGCGGCGCGGCGCGGGCGGCGGCGCAGCGGCGCGGCGACGCGGGCGGGAAGTTTTCATGGACCCGGTTCAGTTCCAGAGCTTACAGTGTTGCCGGCGCTTGTATTTTCAACTTCGGTGTATGAGAAATTAACATTAACTTGTCCTCATTAACGTGTCACTCGTTAACTCTCTATAGGAACTTGTAGATTATTACGTAGATTTATTAATATTTCGAAATAATCTTGTCTTAGTTAGTATGAATCTCTAGTTGTGTAGGCGCTGCGTATAATATTTGTTGGAGCGATCTCCGTGATAGATAACTGATATTATACCTAATTTGCAGACAGCCGTGTGGTGCCGGCTTAGAACTTGCACCACCCCAACTCTTCCCGTGGGTGTCTTTAAAGGCGACTAAGGGGCATGCACCGGGGGGCGGGCAGCAGCAGCCTCTTGCAGAACCTATAACCGAATTGTGATCCCCAACCCGCATGCCCAGCGTGGGGATAATGGCATTACCCCCAAGAGATATAAAAAATCAAGAGGAGGCCTGCGTTCAGCAGTGGACCATTATAGGCTGTTGAGGTTGCAGACATAATCGGATGTCTGTCATAAATAAGGTCAGTAAGAAGCTCTTTGAGCGCGCTGTTGGCTGCAGTCATGTTCGTCCGATAGCTCAGGTCCCAGTTAGCAATCTCTAGAAGGCTAGCAAACGATGCCATATATTTCAGCTCTACATTCTATATATCTCATACACAATAGGTTCAGAGGTGCATATCCGTCATTGGCTTGGCTTACAGGGATCATTAGTCTACGTCAGAATGGTGGTCTGTAAACGGAACGTCTGCGCATGGAGTCATTACAGCGGCCAATCAGCGCTCGGCGCGCACGCACCCTGCCGCGTGCTTTATAACGCGCATGCGCGAGGGATATATCACACGTCAACTCGCACGGGGTTTTTTTACAAACGTATCTCGTATTCGTCATCGTTACCCGTCCGAAGGCTTGTGTAGCGTATAATAAATAATAATATATGAAAAGGAATTATTTATTGAGCCCCCGCGTCAGTAGGATCACTCTTTTTTTTAAGGCTCCTTCGATTCTTGACACGGATTTGTTGAAATGAATGCGTTCGTTTGTTCACACGACCAGACCCGTCCCACATCTTAGCTCTTATTCTGTGCGAGGTAAATGTCAGTTTTGCTGCCACGATGTCGTGTTTTGGTTTGGAACAAGTCTGAGGGTTCATATTAATATTATTCATATAGCCAGTAATAAAGATGTGTCAGAAGATACATACATATGTAATAAATATCGCCTGACGTGTAAGTAGGTATTCATGCGTGTTTATGGAGACAATCAGGATGCAGAGAGGCGGACGATGAGGACGTGAAATGTGATAGCTTCATAGCTTACGTTCAGATTGCAAAAGCTTAAAGAGTTATGAATCTTTGTTGATTGAACCACCACCCAGGTGGGTTTGAAATGCACGTAACTCTCCAGAAATTATTAGATAATCTTTACAAAGACATAGACGAATTTCAGGACTTTGCATCAAATGTAAAACGGCGCAAGAGTCTGATGAATAACAAAGTTTAGTACTCGTATTAGATCGTGAGATCGGCCGGTGGTCAGGCGCGGAAAGCAAACAATCAAACAATGTCTATTGTTATTGAGTCCGTAGCCGAGAGCGATGCGATGGCGAGCAAAGCATGCCACGCTAGCTAGGGTAGGGCCGGCTAGGTGAGACTGGATTTTGCTGACAATATAAAGTCAATAGACCTTCGTTAGACCACAATCTCACCCAAAGGAAAGTAAAGATGTGGCCAACGATGTATCACGCAGGCAGGTCTAGAAGATACCTATTCACTCTTCTATAGTCTTAAAAACACCCTGGTTATAATTGTAATTGACCGAAAAAAACAGCAGCAGGCAGCGTGTTCCAAACCCCAGCGGTACAAATGATGAAGGTGGAGGAAAACCGCTTAGTGCGAGTGGACGGTCCACCAAGTAGGGGTGGTAATGCGCTGTGCGTCTGCTTGTCCTGCATATGTACGATTTTGTGCCAGACCCACAGCGCTGTGCGTTGTGGGGTGATCAAGAGACCAAGGCTTTACCCCCCGACTACTCACACTAACTCGCCAGACCCACAGCGCTGTGCGTTGTGGGGTGATCAAGAGACTAAGGCTTTACCCCCCGACTACTCACACTAACTCGCCAGACCCACAGCGCTGTGCGTTGTGGGGTGATCAAGAGACCAAGGCTTTACCCCCCGACTACTCACACTAACTCACCAGACCCACAGCGCTGTGCGTTGTGGGGTGATCAAGAGACCAAGGCTTTACCCCCCGACTACTCACACTAACTCAGATTTAAAAGCTAGTTTAGAAATTCCGTCAATGGAAATCAGTCAAAAATTCGTCACGTGAGACGTGATTATAGTGCTTAGGTAGAGATACTCAAACGCAACTCGGATAAAATTGTGTTTAAGGCGCATACCCCACGAGATACGAAGTCAAGGGCAACTTCGTATCTCGTGGCTACTAAAATCTATTTTCGTATAACTGCCTAAACTAAATAGAATAAAACTATTACAGAGGCATTAAAAAAAGCTTATGATAGGTATCATAATCTGGAACATGGATTTTTGAAAATTCCTTTGTTTAACGGAATTATAAGATAAATTAGGTGGCGGCGGCGGCGCCACTTTGGGTGGGGTATGCGCCTCAAATTAATTTCTATAAAATTCAAAATATTATATTACATGCGTAAGATTGGAGGGATGGATAGATTTTTCGTTACTTAATGTTCGCTATTTATTAACCTATTAACAGTAGTATATTTTTGAAGTAGGGACCAAACATCGGGACCAAACCACCCCATTACAGACGACGAGGTACAGACGACGAGGTACAGACGACGAGGTACAGACGACGAGGTAAGAAAATAAAACAATCAAAACTTACCTTCAGTAAATATTGCACACCGATGTTACTGCTCTACTTCACGAATTTGTTGTTTGTCTTTAAATAATCACATTTCAGGTGATTTCGACCGCAACAACTTTGTCATTTTGTTAAATTAATTTTAGCTTGATGGCATTTTTAATTAAACTAGCCAAGTTCATCTTCAGTTAAATTTATAGTAGGTACATAAACAAATATTCCAGAGATTTCGCGCTGATTGATACCAACTTTTTGTGCGCCTTCGTTACGCACAACACAAAGCTACTACCTACCAAACCAACGCATCCTTCGCATTTTACCATGGAGGAAGAATCACCATACAGAAAGCAATGACCAAAAAGTTTTACGCCCGCTAAGCCTCGCTATAGGTAATGATAATGAATGACACACATTTTGAGCAAGGGAAGTGAAAAGACGTTTTATAATTTATATCGCTGCATATTATGTAATAGTACTGTTTGACGACCTCAGTGGCGCAGCGGGCGAGAGTCTGCCTGCGACGCAAGAGGTTGCGGGTTCGATCCCCGCCTCGGAACAAATTTGTGTACGATCTGCAGAAATTTGTTCCGTTGGTCTGGGTGTTTTCTATGTATAATAAAAAATATCTATCTATGTAATGTATAATATTACGTATATCAGTTATCTAGTGCCCATAACACAAGCTCTGCTTACCTTGGGGCTAGATAATGCTGTGTGAATTGTCCAGCATTATTTATTTATTTATTTTAGTACATTATGATACAAGTGCGGTAAGTTGAAAATTACAGCCGAGGCGATATTGCTAGCCCGAGCCGTAGGCGAGGGCTACAAGAAAGCAGAGGCTGTAATTATCAAAGCATACGTGTGTCATACATAAGACGTTTTATAACATATTTGCAAGTAAATAAATAAAACTCAGACTTTCGAATAAATTTTGATACGTATCGGTCGATTTTTCGGGCAAGACCAAGAGGCTTAGTGTAGCCTGTTTCGCTGCCTCTGAGACTTCTGGCGGTGTTGAATTAATATGTTGCACTTGTATCATAATGTACTATTTCCTTAGCCTTTATTCCTTAGCTTTTAATCCCCAGTTATAAATCAATCCCCATGGAATAGAAATAACCTTAAACAAGGCGTGTGAAGCCGCGGGCAGCATAGATATACGTCTTCAAACTAACAGGAAAAGGGCTGATTTGATTGATATATTATTATGTCTAGTCTAGTTGTCAGTTGGTAGTTTTATCCCATAAACGCTTCTGCTCAGGCATAAACCAGTTCCCATTCATTAGACATCATTTACACACATACCTAACCTTTAAACATTTACAAAGACAACCAACAACGCAGGTAATATTTCGATGTCATTTTTTGCAGTTATTGAAAGCGTTACCTATTGATAAGAATCAAGTCCCGAAGATAAAGAATCAAGACTCCCCAGCGCAGCCTTACCGAGGGCTGTCCATTCCTAGAATAAATCATGGCGCACAATAAACTCGAAGATTTCAATTAAACATAAATCTCTCGTGACGCCTCACTAATCGACTTGATACTCCTATGTTTGCCGAGATATACTCCTGTGCAATTATTCCTAAGACTATTAAATGTTTGATAAATATTATTACTTATGCACCGATTTAAATGGCTCATATTTTTCTCATAAATTGGTAAGCTGAAAACGTATCTTTAACCGACGAAACGAAAAACAAAAGAGGTGGTGGTCACAGAACTGTGGAGGTTCTGTTTGTTTGGCTGTATGTTTTTTTGTATGATCGTCAATTTGTTCTTCAATATTATGGACCGAGTTGGAAAATTATTTCGCTATCGTATGGAGAATGATCCTCCCCAGGTGGTTCCATACAAATTGTATTTCCGAGAGATACGTATTTTCCCCGAATTTAAAAAACAACGGTGAAAATAATAAGGAATTTGAAGTCCGTTTTTAGCTTTATCAAAACAACGAAATTATTATTTTCTCAAAGCTACGAAGACAAACAAAATTCATAGTTATAGGTACTCTACATTACACACGACTAGAAAAAATATGTAGTAGGTAGGAACTAGGAAGGTAAGTATTTAATAGATCAAGGTATACATACCTTGATCAGTCCCTTGATAAAAATTCACTTTTTACGGACCACGGATACAGCGGTGAATGATGCCGGCACATTAAAATTAAAAATAAGAACAGTTCAAAATTGTGGTGTTCAATCCAAGAATCCAATAAAATCACATCGAAAGGGAAGAGAAGCTTTTTGTTAGAGTATTTGTTTTTATTAATTGAAAATTCCAATCAAATTAATCTTGCATTTTTTTACAATCGAAACAATTGAGTTAACTGCAGTGCAGACTCTTGCAAACAAAATTAGTATTATAATTATGAGTATTTAATTAGATTTAGAAGTAAAATAACGACAACAAATTTTTGGTACTAAGGTTTTTTTTTGGAAAAATCAAAATTAATAAGTATAAAAGCAAAATGTATTCTAGCAGAGCGTGGTTTCGATCCACGGACCTCTGGGTTATGGGCCCAGCACGCTTCCACTGCGCCACTCTGCTCCATGACAAATCAAACGAAAATAGAGTATTCAAACCTGGCATGTTTTTGACTTGTTTGTACTACCTACCACACCCAAGTAGGTAGGCAATTTAACAATTAATAGATGTAAGTACCTATTTATATGGAAGAACTAACTCTGACAGTAGATTCAAATCCGAATGTAAGCAGGAGTTATGCATGAGTTACTTTTGTAATAAAAAAAATGAAAAGACAATTTTTTAAGATAAAATAACGAGGCACATAGTAAAAATAACGCAATAAGAAGTGGATCTTGTTCTTAGCCGCGGCTGACGTCCTTATTAACTGGGAAAATTGAAAATTGACTGAGCAACATGATTGGCAAGGGAATATTAGCTTAGCTCGGTGCAATATTGCGACGGTTTTAAAAGAAAATTCTCGCGTGACGTTAATCCATCATGTTGGCAGTATTGGCGGCGCCATTGTTGGGAAAAGGCGGGAAATGCGCTTAAGTTTTTATCGTGTCAATTACTCGATGCGTACATGTACAAATTGCTTTTATTAAAATAAATCAAATCAAAAACAAAAATATGAAACTCGCAAAGTTAGTTCAAATCACCGATTAAACAGCTGAGATTTTTAGAACGGTGGCAAGTTTCATAGCAATTCTTAATTATAACTAGTTCTTTCATTCTTTAATTAGTGTCGGGACAAGTTTACACCCACCGCATGTTTCGATGTTGGACTTGCCAAGCACTACCGAAAACTAAATTATTCCGATGTTTGGTAAGCAAGATATTATGATATGACAAGCGGCAACAAACAAAGCGGAGTGAGCCGCAGTACTTTCAGAGTTTGGGGAGGTGGGGTTAGCAACAAAGACACGTAAGCTAAGATGAAGGCAAGGGGAGATAGCCGCGATATTCTTGCATTTTTTTCGACGATGTAAAATGTAAAAAAATGTAGAAAGAAACACTAAAAAGAAAGAATTACGGCGAACGGAGCGAGCCGTCGAAATTTCTTACCTTATCTTGTGGTAAAGCAAGTTAAGAAAAGTACGAAAATAAATATTGTAGAGTGGAGCGAGCCGCGGTCATTTTAAACATTTTTTTTATGTTTTGTTTGAGTATTTTCGGCCGGAACGGATAAATCTATATAACAATTGATTATAATAATTAATTGATTGAGTATTGAGTATTAATTTTTTTGTGTAACTTTAGGGTTTTTGTAAATTATGACGCCAATAAATCGTATTTTCTTGCATAAAATGGTCAGTTTTCAGACAGTAATGCAAGTATTTTTTTTTAATCAGAAGTTAATAATTTACTTTTGAGCGAGACAAAGTTAAATTTTCAACATCAAATATAAAAAAAAAAAATATTCCATCGTTTTGTCAAATTGAAATAAAAAATATAAAAGTGACAGTGCACTTTAATATTTTTTTATCTCAATTTGACTGTTCACAGATTATTTGGTCGAGATCTCAGGAACCCTGCGGACTATGCTTTGGAGTTATTTGGTTCCTCTAAGCCAGTTTTTAATTAGTTTTGTAGTTTTCTTATAACAAAAACTTGATTTTGGCTCAATCTTATGCTTCTCCAATAACGTATGCACGGTCCCGGTTAATGAACACTCAATCACAAACTCATAATTATAATCTACGAAATAAAGAAAAACTAGTCAAACCAACGGTAGGTAGGTACGTCTTGCGAAGGTACAAAAGCAGGGAGAATGTATTAAAATACAATTATAAATAAACTACCAATTAAAATCACAGACATTGACAATTTTGAACATTTTAAACTTAAAATTAAAAATTTCTTGGTAAGCCATGCATTTTATAGTATTAATGAATTCATGTGTAGCAATTTACTGATTTTATTTATTGAAAACCTCTTTTAACGACTTGAATTATTATGAATGGAATATAAATACTGTGTATTATATTATACTGATAAATTTAAATTTCTTAAATATGATTTGTACAACAGGACTTGCCTTGTATAACTTCCTATGTTATAATGGTCAATAAATACAAATACAAATCTTATGCCTATCCTTTTCTTAAAATGACGCGAAATGTGCCCTCGACCTCGAACTAATACAAAATAAATATTAGAGTAAAGCGAGACGCAGTATTTGGTGAAAGTCATGCTTAGCAAGACAAGGAAGTAAAGATAATGAGTATGGACCTTTTTTTTTTGCAGCCGCCAGGATAAAGTCTGTGAACACGATTATAAACAAAATAGGATGACCACAGACTATAAAATCAACGCAAATTTCTTTGTAAAATGGCTGTGCGTGTAAGTTTTCGTTGTCACATTACTTTTTAAAAAGTTTAATTATGTGATTATCTAATTGTTTCATTTTCTATCCGCAACTCAGACCCATGAGTATATTTTATCTAAGTTCATACCTTCCTACTCAAATTCATACTTCTGATGGTATCTTCTGACGTTTTGGGAGTTTTAGTATTTTTATATTTATAACAAAAGGTCGATAACCCAATGAGATATTTACAAATAACTCACGAAAATCAATATCATACATATTATTAATATGCGAAATTTTATTTGTCCTTTGGTCAATTTGATGATATGCCTTCATGCCAAAATTTAACTTCCTGGGTTATACAGAAGTAGTTTAGGTTTAAAACAGTCAATTGTTTCAAATGGTATTTTTCGGACCTCAATAAATCAAGAACTTTAGTTTACTGATTTGTAAGATTGAGTATTCCTACTCTATTCTTGGATTTGACTAGACATTGCAAGCCTGTAGGTTATAGGCTCTTTTCGAACTTGGCCGGACGCTCTATCGCACGTCTCAATAGTGTGGCGGTGCTGTTGCCTTTGTTGTATTAAGGTTTTCATTGTTGCATATAGATAGAGCCACTCAGGTAGGTGCGGCATGCTCGATCTATGATTAAAGTATGTTAACTGTAGAATGATGGATGGCTGATCTGAGCGAATTCAAAACTCAGCTGTATTTTGACTCCAATAAGTTACAACCACAGACAGCTAAAAATTAAAAATGATTCAGTCTTCATGTGAGTTGAGTCAGGTGAAGTTCGAGTGTAATAGGTGAGGTGGCGTGAGGGAGCGGGCCGCAGCTGCTGCCGGCCCTATTACACGGTTATTATTGTCGCGTGTTATTTCCAATATTTTCGCCATCTCATTACTCGGAGACGAGCGCTAATCCGTCGGGAGAAGACGCGCCTTAATGGAGGTGATCATGTGTCCTAACGCGTAACGTATTGAAATATGACGTATTGGATGTACACTGGGGATTCGACTCTAATAAACGAAAAAAACCAGTTCGATTAAGGAACGCTCTCGGCGGACGAGCACGCATCGCAATAATTCTTCGACATGACAGCCCAATGATAAATCCAGGCGACTGAGAAGAAATGCCAATAAATATCGCGCCGAAATCCAATAATTACGATCCAATGAGCCGGCCGGCCACAAATCAACTGACGGACGGACAGGGCGCATACTAATGTCTTATCCTAACATCAGATTAAAAACATCAATACTTGTCAATAGAGGTCGCCTCCCACATAATTATAGCCAACAATATCCCGGGGAGGCTGAGAAAAGGATTAACATATATCAAGGTGGAATAATTGAAGGAATCGATTAAATGAAGAGTATTAATTGCTGATGCGCCCGCGCGGCGGATCCCTCCTACACTTGAAGCGCTCAGAGCGCGCCAGCCGGCTCCGTCCACCGACGCCTCCGCGGACCGGAATAAACAATAGTGTTACACGAGTTTACGCAATACGCAACCCGACCTACCGCTCTTAGCAAAACAACACCGCGATTAACACAGTTAATTCCCCAATTTAAAAACCGAACAAACAAATGTATGTAAATTGCGCAAGTCTATGTAAAAGCCGACGATAACCGTGCAGGGGCGCGGGCGTCCGAGCCGGCGATAGAGAGTCTTACCGCGCGCCGATAAGGCCTCGCCGAGCGCAGACGCCTCGCTGGCGAATTGAAGTGAACTCGAAACAAGCACGTTCAGAAACTGCTTACACGAATTAGCGCATCAAACGGGCACAGGGGCGAAATTAGAAACCTCTTCCCCCTGCTGCTACCCCGCGGCCGTTCCGCACGTCATAAACTGACAATTTACGATAACGTCGGGATTAGCCTGTTTGTCTGTTATGCATCCGAGTGTGAGGCGGAGAGCTTCGCGTGAGCGTGAACCACTCCTGAAGTGTTCCAGTCTCTCGCACCCTGCGCGATACTGCCAGTCTGCCACCGCCGCCGCCGGGCGGAGATGAAATTGTTTCACATTTACATGCACACGACTGAGGCCTTCATATTTCCACGTGGAGGTAGTAACAAAGTCTCGGAACGATCCTGCGCTCATTTCCTTCGTACATTACTTGAAATTCGTTTAGCTTCGACAGGGTGGAGGTTTCTGGGTCAATTGCTTCTAATTTATTACTCGTCTACTCTATTTGGCATTGTGCGTTACAACTTCCAACCCTGACATAACCAACAAAGGGAAATATTATATCGGTATTCATTTAGACTAAGTTTCGTCTTATTGGGGAGTTCAAATGATTACATAAATCAATCAACAAACGTACCTACTTATCTAAAGATCCAGGACCACCGTGTGAGAGTAAGCAACAACAACGTTAACTGTCAAGTCATTCTAGAGGAGAATCATTTATGGCTCCACACTTTGTCTTCGCGCAACAACGGTGAAATAATAATTTCCTGGCAATGAGAATGTTTTGCATACCTACGTTTTTCCACCTAAAGGTTATACAATTGTCATTATAATTTAAACCCTATTTCCTGTAAGAATTCACAGTCGAGAGGGCAGCTTTTATCGGCAAATTAATTTATCGTTGAGAAGTCGTTAGCTTTGTCCTCACTACTAATAAAAGATCGCATTTCTGCATGTATGTCGGCCATTAAGCGTTACTGCGACCAAGCTTGTGCTGCTTAGTATTCGTTGCGGACATAAAAAATAACTGTTGCGTTAGCTAATGCTCGACAAGGTTCCGCAAAGAGAGATGCTTGTTTATTCGCGCAAACAACGTTGGCTAAGTGTTGCTTGCTGTAATACACTTACACTGAAAGGTCTGAAAATATCAAAATTTCGCTCAAGGATAAAATAGCACCATAAGCCGCTCGGGGATGAGTTCCTCCTCGCAGGATCATTCATAAAGATTTGATGAGAGAGCTGCGCAATGTTACTTAACCCAGTTTATTTAGAGGCTGAGCCTGCGGCTGGCCCCACCGCCTACCGCTAATTTCTTAAAGGGCGAGCGCAGCCACAAACCGTGAATAATTGTCGTGCTAAAAGAAAACCCAGCAAATCTCCGCGATTAGCATAAAAACCATCTAAACAGGCTAGAGGAAGAGACCGCCTTCCTTCCGCAATATTTGTGAAAAAATTACACATTTCCGCCGACATTTTGCCTCAGAGCCGCACCCGCAGAGCGCTTGCGACCGACGACGCTGGTAAAAAGTAACTAATGTTAATTGCACCCGCGAAATGATGCGGTCATTAATGAAGCGAAATTTTGTTAAAAGTAATTGTTATTACCGTCTTCAGCAGCTTATCGCCTTTAAACCTAGCCTTTAAACAAATTTTGGATCGGATATTTGTGTCTATGACGCGACATCTGTTACGGCCAATAAATGTGGCGGATTGCGAAACAGCAGAAACATGGAATTTTATGTGTGCCGTGTCCATCATAAAGCATCCCTCGGAGGGGGATGGGAACATAGGGGAGCATAAAAGTTTACAGGCATTCGGCTAATAAATCGTGTCAAATAAATAAGTGTTGAGTCGGTTGGCGGCATATTGATTCGTCATGTGCCGCCTTGGAGCGGCGCGGGGGGATCCGGGTGCCCATAAAGGTGCGTAATGGCCGTCGTCGGAAGACAGCGCAGTGGCGCGCATCGATTAGCGCTCGTCGCCGCGTCAGCCGCCGACGCAACGCGCCCGACCTTTCCACACCAGCCACTGCTCCTTCACGCTGACAATATAATATCTACTATACCCCATCCACCCATCACTCTTGCTATCGCCATTTAGGATATCTCATCATTTTTAAAGGCCAGCAAGAACTGCTAGATCTTCCCAAAAGCATTTTTTTAAGCAAACCCTTCTCTTCAAAAAGACCGTTAAATCATTCAAACTCTTGAGGGTAGATGGCGCTGGCAGTGCCATGGTTAACTAGAAAGTTGATGGGTAGATACTAGACTAGACATAGTAGGTAGGTAATAAGCATGTTTCTTCTAGGAAATTAAATAACTAAGTAATGTTCAAGTTTGGTTTCTAAATACTGTAATTAAAAATAATTATGAACTTGTTTGTTTGAAAATAAACTTAATTGCTGGCATCGGCCCGGCCGTCTCGTGCACAAACCCAGAACAAAATCTACTTCATAAGGACATTGATGAAAATCTCGGACTACATCACAAAGGTTTACATTATTTATGTATAGATTTTGTAAGACGTCTGCTTCATCCCGACTGTCCCGCAGCAAACTCAAAGAAAAGTAACGCTTATAACTATGATGATTAAGTATTAATTAGCGTGGTTAAAATACATGGCTGACTACCACCTGTCAAGTGATATATTGGCTTTAAATAACATATCTTATTTATGTTGAATCGGAAACAAAATGGTATAAAAAGGTTTTTTATTATAAATCGAGTCCAGAGTGGGTGGATAAGTAAATTTGTAAGCAGCCTTGTACAACAAGTTATTGTCTGCGTGTTTGTCCGTCCGTATTCCGATCGACCGTCCGGTCCGAGCGAGCCGGCTGTAGATAAATTGACTAAGATAATGTTTCTTTCTCTGTTTAATAAGGTGATTGTTCGGGATATCTGCGGATCGATGAATTAATGCCATAAAAGAGAATCTACGAAATATATAACGACTCTATGCAAACTTTAATTCGATTGTGCCCTCGGTAAAGCGACAATTTGTTTTGAGTCATGTAAATAATTCACAACTGGCTGTCATTCTTATAAAAAAATATTTTAAATGAAGTTAAAAAGCTTTTTTGTTTATTTATTGATTTTATGTGAAAACAGGGTTGAATGTAATGGGCGTATGGAGTTTGGAAAATGCGGAATTTATTATCCAACACCCAAATCCACTTGTCTCTGCCAATAATATGAATTTAAATCACAAAAATACAATCCTACCAATACATTAAATGGAACCTTTTTCGACATACCGACCGCGAAACCATTAAAAGCGTACATAATTCAACACAGATCGAGTTTTCAGCTCCCGAGTCTATGACACACTCGCTAAATCTCTCGGAAGGCGGTCTCGGAAACCATAAATTTTTATTTCGTAAATAAAAATAATAAAAATAAATAAAAGCGGTGTGCGCGACCGGATACATTTGTCCCGTCGCGTCACGGATAATCCGGCCACTTGATTTATTATTAATTAGTGTAATACAACACGATGAGCACCCTGTGTCAACTGCAAGTGGTTGAACAGTATTGTATCAAAATAGTAAGCACTATTTAAACGTTTTAAAATTACGTAGTAATAAATTATGAAAAGATAATTTTTTTTGGACCTACTTATATAATTTTATGATTTTATTGTTGAACAACAAAAGGTGTTTTTCTCTTATAAAAACCAAGATTTGTTGATTGAATACTGCAATGGCCATAAATCTGTCAAGTGTTAATCCCGCCATTATGACGACTATGACGAGTGAGGCATTGGGTAGGTACCTACCTACGTGTCATTGTAGAACTGTCAGCCGTAAATTATCATTAATGATCCCTCGGATGGAAGTGAACAAGAATGAGAGAAAATGCGGTGTGATCATTGTTGTTTAATGTTTATGTCATTATAAGAATGGTCAGTACCAGTACCTTACCTACTCGTATCATCACAAGAGCGTTGGTATTGGTACGCCAATATTCTGAAGAGGTTTGTATTTATCGATTGTTTGAGATCGACATTGATACATCACTACTACTACTAGGTTCACTAGAAAGAATACAATTGCCTATCGTTTTCCAGAAACTTTTAAAACATCTTATAAGGTAACTAAGCTGCCCGGGCGTCGCAGATGATCCATGAAAAAACAAGATCCGTCAAGTGCGAGTATAACTCGCGCGCCGAGGGTTTCAAACGTTTGCCAATTATTTGGACAATCAATTTTCCGTCATTTTCGAATGGCAATATTTTGAAAAGTATGAAACCTATAGCAATTTCGAAAACTGTTTTAAAATTTACAAAACAATGCCTTTCATTTGATACCCTAATAGGTAGGTAGCCCCCCTTTCGATAAAAAATATCCCTCTTTTTGACCATTCTCAGTATGTTTTTTTTTCAAAACTATTCATTTTTACAGACTTCTCTATATTTTTCCTGTAAAATATAGATTGTTATCTACAAACGCCTAATGCATTATACGTGGATCGGTCTGCAATCTTCGGAGATAGGGGGGGGGGGAAGGTCAATTTTTCGACTTTTTTTGAAATATTTCAAAAAGTATGAATTTTACAGAAATTTCAAAAAGTGTTTTGAAATGGTCAAAACGATACCTTTAATTTGATAACCCACTTGAGTAGGTACCCCCCTTTTGGAAAAAAAAATCCCCTCCTTTTTGACCATTTTTCAAAAACTATTATTATTATCACAGACTTCTCTATATTTTTCCTGTAAAATATAGATTGATATCTACAAACGCCTAATACATTGTACATGGATCGGTCTGCAATCTTCGGAGATGGGGGGGGGGGGGGATGGTCAATTTTTCGACTTTTTTTGAAATATTTCAAAAAGTATGAAACTTACAGAAATTTTAAAAAGTGTTTTGAAATGGTCAAAACAATACCTTTCATTTGATAGCATTTGATACCTACCCATTTGCCTTCCTAGGTCTCTTTTGAAATTTCAACATCAAAATTTGTACCTAGGTACCTACTGAAAATATTCATTTTAATTTTTCATTTATTTATATATTTTTTTCTTGAAATCAGTAATGGCGCACGAAATGTATCATTATTTCAAATTTCAAGTTAATAGCTGCAGTAGTTACTGAGATATTCAAGAAAGAGCGGGGACGGACAGAGCGAGACCATAAGAGTTTCAAAACAGATCTTTAAAACCCTAAAAAGTACTTCGGTACCTACTTATTGAAAATAGAATAAAAATTAAAGGTTGAACTTACTACAGTATCTGTCTTACTTTTTATCGCTAAAACGCGTGTTACGCTGATGAGGGCAGCGTTTGGGAAACCACGTCGAGTGAGTCTTCTCGTCGAGTGAGTCTTCTCGTCGAGTGAGTCTTCTCGTCGAGTGAGTCTTCTCGTCGAGTGAGTCTTCTCGTCATCCATACCGCAAAAGTTTTCTATCGGTGCGTCCTAACTCCTAACCTAACAGCTATGATCCCATTAGCTGAGACATTCAAAGTTGCTCAGTGAGCTACGGAAGGAGCTAGGTATGCGCGGCAGAGTTCTCTAATGTAAAGTACCTATAGGATTCGTAAAGAATACATCCGACGGTAATCGTTAAAGCACAAAGAAATTAAAAGGTGAAGTGCCATGAGTGGGCCCGCATATCTGGCGAAAAACTGACAACCGCAGGGGTAGGTACCTACCTAAATGTGTTCTTGACTGGAGATTCGGCAAACGTAGTTTGGGACGCCCCCCGTCGGTCAGGTGGGATGACGATCTGCGAAAGACTGCAGGCAAATGATGCTGAAGGGCGCTATGGCGCTTATTAGGGAAATCCTATGTTCAGCAGTGGACTAATACAGGCTGATGATGATGATTTGATTATCAGTCGAACTAGCAAACAGCAATTAAGTCAATGGAATTACTCTAACTGACCAAATTAACAACCTACCTACTCTAGAAATAGCTTAGCTACAGACTAGAGTTAACAACAAAGAACACAACCTTGCTAAATTTGTGAATTGGATGAAAACATCGTAAAATTTGACAGGACCATCACATAATCGACACAAACAATGTGAAAAACATAGTTTTTAACTTACCAGGTCAATTTGCAACTAAAAATCACTCAATATTAATAAATAACAACGTTGTTGTGACTCAGCTCAGCTTCAGACGCCCAGCTGTGCTCTGAAGTTAACTTCAAGCGGTGGACATTCAATCACCCGTGCGAACGTCATCGTACAGATTTTAGTTTCATTGTAATTCCATAGCGTTACACTAGATGGCGTTAAGAGTAACGTTTTTCTTTTCTTTGTGAATGTAAATTAATGAACTTTACTGTTTTAAATGTTACATAAAGCACAAAATAACTTTAAATTTGCTTTAAATAGGTACCTACCTAAATAAATACTTCACACAACATTATCTCACATCATCATTATAATATAGCCCTAAGCTAGGAAGAGGTACCTACGAGTAGGCACTAGATAACTGATATAGGTAGGTAATTACTTTACGTACTATGTATTTGTCATATTTATAAATATATTTATAATAGATACACACTTAAGGGTAGGTATAGAACCTACCATAAAAACATTAAGAACATCGGGAACAAATATGAGCAAATCGTAAAAATTTGATCCCGAGGCGGTAATCGAACCTACAATCTCCTGCGTCGCAGGTGGACCTTTGTCCACTGCGCCAGCTCGTGTAGCTAAGTATTAAAAGATTCCATTCCATATTTTCTCTCTAAGTATATTTTCTTTTACAAATTAATGATTTTTCGTGAAAATGGACGCTTTAGGTATTTAATATTCTTTGATTATTAATATGTCTAGACAGAAAGGGGGTCAACGCCGTAAAAGCATTTAAAACAGCATTCAAGTGTTACACTCAAAATTCTATAATCTAGTTTAACCAAACGAAACTAACGAAAACCTAACTTTATAATGTAGGTATTTGAGCATATTTTAGTGGACAGTCGTCGCTATTGTAAGTAATCACTATTTCTAATTGGAGTTTCTTACCAACTGATAATGTTATATAATAATAATGGCCAAGGAACAATGTGTAGGTAGCGCGAGTTCGCGCTTGCTACCGCACGATAATTGACCTGACGCTCTATAAATACATGTTAATAATCAAAGTTACGAATGTAACAAATGCACCAAACAAAAAGATCGTCGAAATCCAGAACAAAACGAATCCTCGGCAATTCATTAAAAGTTGTCCGCTGATGACGCTCACCTCGGCGCGGCCCAGGCTTGGCTCAGCGCGCGGCGCGGCGCGCGGCGCGGAACGACTCAAGTTAGATACGAGCCAAGTTAGATTGCGAGACATAACGGGACGGGGACGGCATTGGACATAACGCCACTGATCATCTCATACTTGGTAAATAACATCGCGCCCGCGCGGAGGGGTCGAGCAAGGGCTACGGACGTGTTAACTGAAACCCGTCGGTAGTACAGCTTTACACACTTACTGGACTAAAAGGGACTGGCATAAAATGTATTAATTTCCACAGCTATGAGTACATAGCTATAGAACCTATAGGAATAAAGTAGGTACTTAGGAATAAAAACATCTGATTTGCAGTCATCATTTAAATTATGGCGTATAAGTAAACCACATAAGGGGTCGTCCATCAATTAAGTACCTAAGGCTTTTAAGGGGAGGGGGAATCTCACTTGTGACGCATCGTTTACGAGATCTACGAATCAACTAAAACCGGGATCTTCTTTGAGCTTCTTCTTCATCTTCTTTTTCCTTGGGTTCATCTCACAGGGGTGGGGACTTTTATTGTATTTGTCTCCTAACTAGTCCGAAAAAAGCTCCGAAGTCAAACTTTCTGCTTTCGTCCCTTCCATCCACCTCAAAAAATCGCCAATACTACCTCCATAATTTATGGATGCTCCGAAACAGAAATATAAGTACTTCCATAGGTAAAATATTTTTGATAAGGTTTTAGGTAGATACATCACTGTACCTAAATCCTTATCAAAAATATTTTACCTATAGTATGTATATATGTATAGGTATATATACCGAATAGTGCTCAAGGGTTCGGAAATCCCCAGATGGGAATGCTCTGTCTGTAGTAACAGTAACACATGTATCTTGGACTCTATGGAAAAGTTTTACTCCAAGCTCTCCCCTCTTCAATCCTCCAAATATTCTGTAAAACTCTGACGGCTAATTCAGTTTGTTTGCTATGTTCAATAAATAAAGGCGATGGTTTAACTTTAATTAAGTTTTCGTTGAGTGTGGTACAGGTATACCTATTCAAGAACCTCCCGTTACCGACGGTGGTTCACACTTCTCTGTTTAACAATGTGCTAGTAAGTAAGTACATATTTTCAGGGATAACATTTACAAGCTCATTATTATTATGATAAAGTGATCTTTATCTCACTCTTAGGAGAGGTTGTTTTTGCTGTATTTTCAATTCCATGGGTTCAAAGAAAGTAAGTTTTCGTTCAATTTTGGTTGCGTTTGCATCGGATCAATCTGTGTTCTGGTTCTGAGCACCGAGTCCATTTGACGATAGTAACGACTTAACGAGACGTAATCGTGACGTCTCTTAATTGTATGGGATTTGCGTAGTTCCCTGTACGCACGATAGAGGTGCCAAATGTACCAAACCCTATGGAAAAGGCGTCACGATTACGTCTCGATACTAATCATCAAATGGACTCTGTGCTCTATACATTAAGTTGGGTTTTATCTTGTGTAAAATGATTACATAATCTAAATGGCGGCGGTTGAAAAGCTTTTGGATACTCCATAATGGTGGAATGCAAATGCTTTACCTCCAGTGTAACTGCAAAGGCATAAAAAAGTAATCTCTAGATCTGTATGTGCTTCATCTGGTCGTTATCTATCTCGACCTTCACTTATCTCCGATATATCTCCGTCTGTCAGCGATATTGTCAAACATGTCAATCAATAAATCTATCAATGTTATTTTTATCACTAGCGATGGGAAAGTGATACCTTCCCAATTTTGATGAGATTAACTCCTGTCAAGTAATAAGCAACATGAGTTTTTACCGAACATTACCTGTAATAAGATAAATCATGAATTACCACGTCTGGCTTATTATAGTCCACTTTAATTAGCCAGGAGGCTATAAAATACTATTGATAGTACCTTAATCTCTTATGCATTTCTACTTTCCTGGTACTTTTGATATACTTAGTTAAAAAATCTTTCGGAAACAATGGTAATTATGTCTGCCTACTTGCACGAGAATTAGTGTGCGGCCGACAGTACTTTTACTACTTTTATAACACATTTGCTCGTAAAGGGACTTAAGAGTCCCAATTTCACCAATTTCAATACCGTAATGTATCTCATTATGCACTTGTGCGATAATGTAATGTAAAAATACGGTTTAAAAAATGTCTATGGTTTATCAAGATGCTCCGTCTAAAACGAACGGTACTTTTTAAATCTTAGCTAAGAGTTTTTATGCCAGAAAAGTGGTCAACATTTTATGAATAAAATTAACTTTAGGAGGTTTAGGAGATAAAATATAATAAATAAACATTTAACTCTTTAATTTAATTAATATTGACCATAAATTACAACCATTTATCTGTAACAAAACAAAAAAATATTAATTTACTTTTTTTTTTAAATATCTTATAAAACATTATTTGCGAGGAATGATAATGAATGAATGATAAAAAAAATTACTTTATTAGTAATTCTGGCTGTATTTGTGCCTTTGCCATAAAAAAAGCGCTGATGCGCGCGCATCACTAATTTGCGGACAAGAAAAAAATTATTCCGCGGGCTTTTTTTTTCGCTATATTGTTTTTACTTGAAAATGTCGTCAAGTAGGTAATGATGAATTTATTAATTGAACACCGCCAGAAGTCTCAGAGGCATCGAAAAAGGCTACTCTAAGCCTCTTGCCCGAAAAATGAAAAAAACCCGCAAATATCTTATAAAACATTATTTGCGAGGAATGATAATGAATGAATGATTTGATCATTACAGCCTCTGCTTTCTTCTAGCAATATCGGCTCGTCTGTAATTTTCAACTTACCGCACTTGTATCATAATGTACTATTCTATTAGAAATCTTAAAAATGGGGCGAATTAGGAACTTTTACAACATAAAATTTGAGTTTCTTGACCCGTCCCACTGGATTCGAGTCAGGAATAATTAGTTTTTTTCTCATTGGTCCTCGCACTGACGTTCTCTATGACGTACCATAATTTTTTGTTAATCTAACAGCTGATTGTAAAGGCAAACTAATCTTGACTTACAGCTATAATTATACAGCTAATTGTTGTCAATGGACCCGGTAATGCCCTTAAGTCAGGCTTACACTTATTGTACACTATTATCGCCCTATTAAGAGCCACTTCGACTCATTAAGAGGATGTTCATTCCGTTTTCGTTTCAAAATCCCATCAAAATGATAGTTGAATGGAACATCAGATATAAAAAATAAATTCAGGCGTTACTTTGCGGAAATCCATTGCAAAATATAAAGATGAAAATATTTAGTAACAATTCCGCGCAAGACCTTCTCCGATAAGTTCTAACAAAATGTAATCAGTGTCGTAGAAGAAAAAACACACCAACTACAAATTGAAAAGAAATCTATCAAAGCAAGACGTCAACTAGTTTCGTCTCTCCACGAGACATCATCAGGACACCACAATACTCGACCTTGACATTGAGAGCACTAAGCAAACTCCGGCAGGGTTCCACCAGAGATGTTACCACTCCGAGCTCCGCGCGCCAACTTGGCGCGCGGAGCTCGGACTGGTAACATATCATCTTTATATTTTGGAACATCAGATATAACTATTTGCTTTATATAAATAAATAAATAATGCTGACAATCTATACAGCATCACCTTGCCCCAAGTAAAGCAGAGCTTATGTTATGAATATACTAGTTGACAGATAAACATTACCAATACAGTAAATTACAAAAATAAATAAAGAATAATAATATCTCATTAACTACTGCAGCTATTAACTTGCAATTTTAAAGAGTAATCTAAAAAAATAGACATAGGTTTCAAATGAAACCTAGGGGGGCAAATGGGCTATCAAATGAAACGTATTGGTTTGTGTATTTCAAAACAGTCTTTCGAATTTCTGTGGGTTTTATACTTTTTAAAATAATTTCAAAACACTCGAAAAATTTACCGTTCCCCTTATCTCCGAAGTTTTTAGAGCGATCCTTTAATAATGTATGTGGCGTTTGTAGATATAAATCTATATTTTACAGGAAAAATATAGAGCAGTCAGTAAAAATCACATTTTTTGAATAATTTACAAAACGGGTAATTTGGAAGGGAACCTATCTTAGTGGGGTATCAAATTAAAGGTACCTATCGGTTTGTACATTACAAAACGGTTTTTTTTTAAATTTTTGTAGGTTTCATACTTTTGAAATATTTTGTAAAAAGTCGTTAAACTGATTGTGCTTGATTACGACGTCGTTGAAAAGCTATTAACTAGAAAGTTTGTTTAAACTTAAATTTCTGAATATAAAACATGTCTCTACAGAGTATAAAAAATATAACAAATGTTTATTATAATTAATGCTGTTCATAATAAACAAACAAAATTGCAATCACATAGTAAAAGTAAATTAAAAGTAGAATTTACAAATGAGAAAATTTAGCTAACTGACTGTTGCAAACAATCTACAGGCAGCTCTACTGATCGTAAAGCGTGCCCAAGGCGTGCCATACACCGGGGAAGTGCCTGACTGCACTGCCCCGGTGGTGTATGGCAATGCTGATTCTCACCAGCTCTCGGGTCACGCGTCGCTTCGCCCAGACGCTCAGATAATTTTTAAAAACCCGGAGAGCCTCGGTACCCCACGGACCTAGGGTCTCGACTCCAAGGGGAGCAAATGCGTAGGCTCTGTGGAGACCTGCGTTGTGCTTTCCAAAATAAAACATTTTTATTTTCCTTATCACAATCTGGGTACGTCACAACATTTTTTTCTCTTCCACTCTCTCCTATAAAGCATCATCTCCGTCCGTACTCGCACCATTTTTACCGCCTTCACACAATCAATCCTTCTTGTCCTACTGTCATTAGTATAAATTGGCTTAGGGTCGTTCTAATTACACAAATTAAAAAAAATTCAGTGGTCTTCTTCTCCCCTTATCAGTTCATATTCTCATACCTAACATTTAATCTGAGGCTTATATTTTTAGTTTAGTTTTTAAAAGTTTTTTGTAAGCGCGTGTCACAGCGGAGTCGCTGCTTGCGCACATTGGGAGTCGCATGAAACCAGCGCTCATTAGCGATATGTATCGCTTCTGGGCATATGCTGAGCGATGCCCCCTTTTTTGTCACTTATTTTTCTTTGTTTGTCTTTTCTTTTTAATTTGTGTTATTGTGACAAAAATAAAACCTTTTACTTTACTTTACTTGAACACTCTTCTCGATAGATACAAGACAAAGCGACCGCCAAAGTCGCCAGCATAAGTCGCTCGTTTCCTTACAATCTTAATAAAACTCGCCTCGTGCCCAGCTGCAAACATTAGTTAAGATAAATATTGCAAAAAAACTAAAAACTCAGCAATAATCATAATAATTTAAAATGCACCTGTAAATATTATAAACAAACCTATCGTTTTCAATATCGGACTATTAGCTTTAAATGCGGCTATAAAAGATTTAATCGGGGTGCACACGACCCACTGATGACAGATAGCGACGGACTGCGCCTTACATATTCAAATTGGACAAGCTTAAGCTCTGGCTCGGGTAGGTTGGTTCTGGAGTACGTAAGTAGTAGTTGGATATTATTGGCCTCGTGACCCGATGCCACTGCTCTATCATAGGCTATGAAAACAATTACTAGCAAAAAGGCTTTCAGAAATCTGGGTTTCATATAGCGACAGTCTGGTGATTTTTGGAATATCGGCACCATTAAGGTACTGTATACTGTATAATGCGCTTGTTAGGAGTAGTTTGGAGTGTGAAGCCATGATATGGAGCCCTCATGAAAAAAAGTACATAAGTATGGTGGAAAAAATGCAGAATAAATATCTAAGGTTCCTTTATTTAAAGTTATACGGAGTTTACCCATTTTTCCCATTAATGTATCCCACTCTATTCGTTCTAGGTATGGTAGGGTATGTGAAACTTGAAATTAGGAGGGATATGATGTTAATTATGTACATCTTTTATCTTATTAGAGGCATAATACACAACCCTCTGGTTTTAGTAAACATAGGACTCTACGTACCTAACAGGTATGTGTACGCGCGCCGAAGACCTAGGCTACTTGCAATTCCGAGAGCAAGAACTAACCTCCTGAGCAAGTCTCCGTTCACAACACAAGGGCCCTTCGCGCTATCAATACTATATGTGCTGCAGATGAGGATGTTGATGTTTTTCATATGTCCTTGCCGAAATTCAAGGATGCGGTTTTAATTTTTTTAGATAGAATTCATAGAAATCTGTAATGTCTAGTAAAGTAGTTTATTATGTTATAGTATAGTTAGTAGCTTGTTTGTGTAATTGTTTTAGTAGTAAATGTATAATGAGTGTGTTTATGTATAGATTTTTTTATATTTCTTTGTCGCTTTGGTGCTGCACTGTAATGGCAATGTAAATAATGTGTACTGTAAAATAAATAAATTAAAAAAATTGTTGGTTGTATTATGAATGCGAAACATTATACTTAGTACATTTTTATCAATGATGGTCCCTTATTCTTAAAATGTACTTTTTGGAGAATTCTTTATAACAACGGTGCGGAGGTAAAACGAGGTACCTTAGACTAAATCAAGGTACTAAGGTTAATTATGTGAATGAAAGGGAAAGTATACGGAACCCTAAATATAAACGTACAATGCGTGTGCCTGAAATTCCGTAATGAGCAGGTGATATCGACGTCTACTTAGTGTCCACGAGCGATGTCAGGCGCATAATTAGTGGTGTTTATGTTGGACGACACTGCGGGTGTGTGTGCAATAGCATTTTGATTATAGTATAGTTTTATTAAATTTATAAAAGGTAACTATTGTAATTAAAGAATCCTACTCGAAGGATTCTTTAGTTTCAATAGTTGGCCAAGTTATGTTTTAACGTAGGTAAGTACTTGATGGAATTTTAACTATGCTATAAACTTTCATATCCATCTATTGAGCGAATCACCCTTATACGCAGAAAAACGAATGAAGCATCTTTCTGAATTTGCGTAAAAAAGGTAGTTATTGTTCGCACTTGACAAGAAATTATCTATTGTGTATATAAATATGTATATTTCTGTTATTATTAGGTACAACTTAATGGTTATACTACGTCAAATCAACTCCGCCAGCATTTGTCCATATCTTCCAAACTACTAAATATTGAATATTTCACTACAAAATTTATATATGGTTTTTTCGGGACATACTCTATCGTGCATATGTTTCGAAAATACAATTTCATGCAAAATTACCTCTAAATTTGTACTAAAACCTAAAATTTTCAATAAAACAGAAGTTAAGATCTTGCGAATAAGCATGGTAATTGAACTAAGCATTAAGCATATTTTATACAATTTAATTAATAGATAAACAGCAAAAAATTGATATTTAGGCTTGCGTTCCTCTGCCCTGTCCCGCTCCTAAGAACGCGAAATCCTATGTCTATCCTTTTCACATAATGGCGTCGTAGTATACGCCCTTAAAGGTTCAACGTTCGAAGCTGGCATACATTTGTTGCTGAGACAGCTATGGTCAGCTTTCAGTACTAAATAAGAGAAAGAACAACACAATAGGTACAGTATTCAAATAAAATAAGATGGCCCGGAGGTTGCCAGTTGCGTAGTGTAGAGGTAGTCCTCCATTGGAATCTTTTTAACATAAAAAGGATGCAAAAATGTGGACGTTATCTGCAGCCGCGATCCACGTTGTAATGGCACGAGAGGGCTGAGGAGAGGACAAACTGTAACTACTGGACATAATGAAAGTAGTGCCGAATGTAGATCATTGTGTTGTGGTGCCGAGAGGTCAATACTTCAGTGAGGAGTAGGTACGATGCCAAAGCACATGGTTTTTTTTTCCTCTCCATTAGTGATTCTATAACTCTGTCTACCGACGCTTAAGTGAACGTCAAACCTATCAGTTCATGCTTTCAGAAAATAAACGCTTCACACACACTATTTGGACATGATTCAAATGTTGGTATAACATTTTTATTATGTTCTGAATTTCTTATTTTAGCAACAAAGGTAGTGCAGTGTCAGACTTACCAAGTCATTATTGTTTCAGTAAAACTTATAAAAAATCGTCTCTTCACCTTTCCCTGTCATGCTGTCCGTTGAACATAGAGCACGCCCGCACCCGCGTAAATCTACATCAACATTGTGTCGCGCCACTTTTTGTTGCATACCTGTCGCCCGTCCCGTCGCCTGACAAGGATACCTGCTTTGGTAATTAACTGGAGGCTGATGGCGCGCGCGATATGGGGAGATGTTCTGGAGATGCAGCTACCCCACAGTGGTTTAAGAGATTTTCAATTGAAAAAAAAACATGCTGAACAATCCACACATCATCATATAGCCTCAAATATAGCAGTGCTCGTTTGATGGGTACCAGATATCAGTTATTCATTAATACAATATACATAATTATTTTATTGCGTTATAAAAATAGAAAAACACCCACACCAGGAACAATCTGCAGATCATACAAACTATTGCCACACGGCGAGAATCGAAGCATGCCGTGAGGTGCCGGCTTAGAGTTTGCACCACCCCAACTCCTACCGTGGTTGTAGTCGAGAGACGACTAAGGGACATACTCCGGGTGGCGTTCAGCAGCGCCGAATAGATCCTCCGAACTGCGATCCCCAACCCGCATGCCCAGCGTGGAGATTATGGACACTAGCCCCCCCCCCCTCTCTCCCCGGGAGATAAAAGCTAATAAGCTGATTATCAGGCGGAGGCCTTCACCGCAGGCGCATCTTGTTCCCGCTGCCGCCGTTTGTATTGCATTGTTGCTCTGAAGAAATAATAGGTGTTTAGAAACCTCTGATGGAATACCTATCTCAGAATATGCAAACTGCCATGTGCCGGGTCATAGAGACCTCATGAATCCAAAACATTCTATGACGCGGAATTCAATGACAGTTTTAAAAGGTTTGTTTATGTTTGTCATGTCCTGTCATTGCGATGATAACAACTTTGTCAGAATCTGTATCTAAATAGGTATCAATCCGAGGCGCTCCAAGTTTTCAAAAATTTATCTGAGTGTCTGGTCGCGAGAGCTGGTGAGTGAGTATCTGGCGCAGCGCATCAGCATTGCAGCCAACATCTTGGGGACGCTTACATGGATTAGTTGTTCTGCATCTAGATTATTTATAATAGTCTGCAATTAGCTCAACTGTTTCAATGGTAAATACTAGTTCACATTTGTTTCTATTCCTTGATTATATTTTTTTTGTTTAAAAATACTATTTTCTATTAGCTTTTAAGTAATTTTAAAGTCTTTAATGTCTGGTGAGCTCAGTAATTAATAAGACTTAATAAAACTCTCACAATAAAATTAAATGCATTTTCACGACATTTTAGTTCGCGAGTGGAATTAAAGAGCCATATCGCTTGTCAATCACTTTTTAAATTTAGAACACGCCATTTTGACGGGTCCAGTCAGCTGATGGAGACGTCCTGTCTGTCAGAGTGACAGCCGTCGACCGTGTCGATAACGTTCGAGATTTCAGTTTGAATTTAGAAAATGTTTTGCTTTTTTGGAGTGAATTGCTTGGCGACATGTTTGTTGGTTCAAAAGACTAATATCATATTATAATACTACTTAGGAGTTAGGTGCATGTAAAACTTATTATACGGATCAAAATTTAACCTTGCTTACTTGGTTCATAGATCCTAGACATTTGTTGTAAATAAAAGGGTCACAAAACCAAAGAACTGTTAGTGGTAAAAAATATTTTATAACACATTTGCTCGTAAAGGGTCTCTTATTGCACCAATTTCAATACTGTAATGTATCTCATTACGCACTAGTGCGGTAATGTAATGTAAAACGCACGCTTTATCACAGTACAAAAATTCTATGTCTATGGTTTATCAAGATGCTCCGTCTAAAACGAACGGTACTTTTTAAATCTTAGCAAAGAGTTTTTATATCAGAAAAGTGGTCAACATTTTATGAATAAAATTAACTTAAGGAGATAAAATATAACAAAAAACATTTAATTCTTTATTTTAACTAATATTGACCATAAATTACAACCAATTATCTGTAACTGGCTGTTTTTGTGCCTTTGCCTTAAAAAGCGCTGATGTACACATGTGTGGTTGTTTTATTGGCTACCATGTCGTTTTCTGTTATTGTTATCAGTTTTGTTAAATTTCATACATAAATGTACTTATTTGTGTACTAAATATATCTTGTATTCTAGAACAGAGCATGATTGAAAATAAGTATAAATAAACAAACACATGTACTGACATTAGATACATTATTAGTTGCAATTAGTAGTTTAAAGGTCGCGTGGGCGGTTGGTATTTACATAGGACATGACAGAATAATGCAGATACCTGCGCCGGCGCATGTTACCTGCTCCCTAATGTATTCCGGGGAAGGAATTAAAGAAAAACATTTATTCACAGGTTTTAGCAACATTGTCGCGCTCGCGTGGTAGTCACGCACGATCAAATATATGTGGCGAAAAGCAAGATGACACATCTTTGGAAACGAAAATCAAGGGTTTTAAGAACAACAATGAATGGTGGGTAGGCTAGGTACCTACAAACTAAGGTAGTAGTTGGGAAATGTACTTCACTTTAATTATTCATAAAACTAAACTCATAGTTACACATAAAAAATAAAAATAGTATGAAAACATTAGCTTGATGAACATATCACTTTTAGTTGTTTATTACACTGACAATAGGACCTCGTAATTACTAACAACTTATCCGTAAGGTGTAAAGAAACAAGTGCTTAATTCGTCTGTAATTTGTTTGGACGTAGGTACATTATACCTAGTAGTACGCGAGGCAGGTGTGGCGCATGGCGCGACGGCGCGGCGGAGCGGCGGCGGCGTGGCGAACATGTTTCTTTGATAAGGGGATGTTTATTAGCGCAATACTATGGTTCTCTATACTATTTGTAAAGTCGGTTTTAATTTACTGTAAAAACTTTGGTAGTTTCGTTAGTGTTCTTCCAACACAAATTAGGTTGGTAGTTAACCCGGTTATACCACAAATACTTAATGAATACGTCTGTAATAGCTGAGTGAAGGATCCCTGAAGGTAAAATTAGAACAGCTTAGTCCTAGGTACACACACCCTCAAGACTAAACACCAAAACCAGCGGGCTTACCCTTGAATCCAATCCCAATCTCAACCCAATTCTAATCCGAATCAGTTCCAATCTCACCAAACGTAAAACTGGCACTCTGGAACAAAATCAAGATTGAAATTAGAATCGAGTATGAGATCGACTTCACATTGTAAATAACAGTGGCACACGGCAGAGGTTATCTTCGAACCAAAATAATGGACTTTATGTCTATGGTCTTGTCTACGGGTTCACATATCCAATATGACAATTTTCCCGCCCCCTTCCTTCACACTTCTTTCCTCTCGTCTCTGAAAACAGTGACAACCAACGCCATATTGGTTTTGCAATGTTTGTTTACTTTGTTTGAATTGTTTGTTTGCATCGAGCTCGTTCGTATTTGGCTCCCTAAAATTCTTCTCGCAACTTCTGAAAAAAAAGAAGCGAAAGAAAAGAATTCATTATATGTGAGCTTTTTAGTGTCGAAATCTTATCTATGAGAGTGCCCCGTATATACGTAGTACCTATACTTCTTAGTTTATGCAGTGGCAGAATGAAATATCACGATCCAAGTAAAATGATAAATTACTACTTTAATAAATTTCCTCCATTGGAATAACAATGAATAGTAGGCCTACCTACCATCAACTTGAGGAGAGTATTGGGAGTATTTCGCCTTTGCCTTATGTCTTCTCGATGAGCATTGGTTAAAATATCACTTATAACTAAATAATCACTCTGTAAATTACTTAGGTACATCCTGGCACAATCGCTAAAAAGTTAACTTGTGGAAACTGTGAAATTTCTACCGCAAACTCGATTCCGTTCTCAATACGATGCGTCAAAATCGCGTCAAGAGTGCTAAAAAGTTGATAGTTTCGAGAAGAGTCGATTTCGTTTAGTTCCATAAAATTCCACCAATTTCGATTCCAATCGTGCGCTAGTTGCGCGGTCAAGAGTACCAAATGGCACGATTTCGATCCCAATTTCAAATTGGCCTGCTGGTGTCATTGTCACTGTTCTTGTGATCTTCATACACAGTACATCGTTAATGTGAATTGAAATATTGTCATATTGCATTTTAAATTTTAAAAAACTTCTGCTTTTATTAAAAGTGAAAAGGCATTCGTTAGTCCTCAACGTGGTACAATCATTTTAAAACAAGACGATTATGATTACAGCTCTTTAAGGCGATCGTTATATTTAAGTTTTAATATTCCGAGCTAAATGTTCATAGAAACAACGCACGAAGTCACGCAATGAGCGGCTATCGAATTCTAATTAATATGGTAATGCTAGTCGGGCACACCCTGTACCTCATAGAGGTTCCGTACTGAGGTCGGGAAGTTTGATTGACCTGAGAGTGGAGTTGGGAAGAGAGCTTTGTGGACGGGTGAGGGAAATAGTCGGTGAGTTTGAGAGTAAAATGGTTTCCGTTTAAGGGTTCATGCAAACGGGCCACATAGCTACAGTTGCGGCCACTTTTGGATTGTGATATCAGAATAAAAAAGATAGGACGTCATAAAATAACTATTTAACCCAAGTAGTATAAATAATAATGTTAAAATTTCAATGACTTATTATTTAAATATATAATGCTCTTGGGGGAAGTATATTTCTGGTGAATATCAGAAGCGCACTTTTGACAGATTTAATGCAAGGAACTCATCTACCGCCACTCAGCGTCCTCTAATTATGGTAATTTCACATCACGAAGGATGAGAAAACTCATAAATCTTTGATCTCGGAAGAAGTCCTTCGTAACGGGATGAAACGTTTATACCTCAACAGCCTATAATGTTTCACTTCCTTCCAAAAAAAATTTCTCATGGGGTGTAATGCCCATAATCCCCACGCTGAAACGTGTAGTCAATCTCAAAAATTGTTTAGAATTTTTGTTGTTGTTGATTTGAGAGATCGCACGCAGCAAACTTGCCTTTGTGTACTAAAAAGTCTGTTACAATGGATAATCAAACAAAATGTTTAAGAACTTAGTGTATACTTGAAAATTTTCATTCCATTTCACCAGCACCCTGAAGCCATCCCTCGTCTCCCAGCAGCCTCCATCAGGCTGTGACCTACATCGGGAGCGCCGGATTCAGTATCGGAAAACAATACCCGCTTACTTATTGCCGAGAGCTGCGGAACCCTGACAGATAAGTTTTTGTTATTATCCCGTGGATTACGATGGTAGATGCAAGATGGCTGGAGTTCTCTTTGAGAAGACATATTTTAGAAGGGGCAGTCGGTTAGATAAAGCAGTATTTGAACCAATAACACTTTGATTCCTTAACCACGCACAATTTGTAAGAAGGTAGTATTATAATGATACAATTTTAGTTCCTGTGTTGAAGAATTTTTTGAACGAGTTTATATGTAGAACGTTGGCCGCTATTATTATTAGCGAATTCCTAATTTTGAACATGAAAACGAAATGTCGTAGATAAATTTATAAAGAGCGCATCGTCAGTGACCAGGATTATGTCGGAGGAGGAGCTATTTGCCATTATAATTATTGCAATCAGAAGTACCTTAATCTAGAGTTTAAAGATTATAACGTACTTAATTGGTCGAGAGCTAGCGCGCGCGCGCGCGAATGCACTCCACGATGACGGACGTGCTGCATCTGTCAGAGGATTCTTCTTTCACCTGTGAGTTAATTCTTTATTCCTTAACTTTGTTATATCTAAGTACATAGGACCATAGTTGGTTGCTTGAGTCGTTAAGTTTGTTTGAATGTTAGGGAAAAAACAGGATTTCATAAGTTGTAGGTATTCATAAGTCCTTATTGGTAGTGATTCTGTTGGCACAAAACCTAAACTAAACTAGCGTAAAAATGTAGCTGTCCCCTTTTGTTCGATCGAAAAAATAGAGACGTCAACAATTTTAGGCTAGTTTAGTTTAGGTTTTATGCCAACAGAATCGCCACCATTATCAAATAATAATATATAAATATTAATAATAAATATTAGATAAATATATATAAATCTAATTTTAACATTTACAAAAAACAACTTATAAACTATACGACAATGTTTAAAATCCATGCACATTCACAGTTAGTTTACATCATAAACTGTTACTATCCTTAAATATTATGAGCGATCTTGTTCGTGTTGGACGAACATGTTGTTGTTGGTGTGCTCTTTTACTTAGTACAGGAACCTGTAAGCTCAGTGTATTGTATGTCCAGCGAGGCGGAACCTCAGCCCCGTCATTTCCCCGTCACGTCAATCTGCACGCAAAAAGCGCATGCGCACGGCTGACGTGTTTGATATGCGTGGGAGTGCCGCGGTATTTATCAACACCTGATGATGAGGAGTTTCGAATAGTTGAGCTAATAAAAGTTGTGACGTCATAACTATAACACAGAACTGAGTCAAGTGATGAGGACAGCGGCAGTAGGAGATACAATTTGATACAGAACTTACAAGTAGACATTTCTGCAACCAAATTACTTAGGGTGGTTTTTGGAGAAGAGCGGTGGTGGCTAAGTCCGAAACCACGACAGTTAGAGAAAAGTCGTGAAGTGTCGTCAGTAATTTTTTGTTATAAATCGACGACATGATGAGTCATGCCGTACGCTTATTCTCTAAATCTTGTGGTAAGAATAATAAGCTGGCAATGTATCATCAACATTTAAATGTTTATTAAAAATAATTACAACTAATATTTACACTTACATCTATTTTCTAAAAATCTAAGCCGTCACCAGAAGGCAGAGTGCCCAGAATGCTGGCAGCATTGCCACGTTGAATGGCAATGCTAATTCGTTGACCGAAATAAAAACCAGCATTCCGATCACTAACATAATATATATAATTCATTTTATTAGACTTCTTAGAGCATGCTCTAAGATTAGATTCATACCTATTAGGTATATTTAGACTGAGATAATGTATTCATTTTCATTTTTATATAAACTTACTAGTGTTTCGCTTCTTCCACTAGTGAACAAAAATTGAAGTGTAAAAAATCAATAACATCTCATCCGATTCACTTACATGTAACCGAACTAGTGAGACCACCACGTGGTTTCAGACTTGGCCATCACCACCATTCTCTAAAAAATTACCTTGTAGAATAGGTACTTATAGAAAATGTATGATAAGTAGGTTTTAACGAGCGGACATTAATTATTACTAAGGTAAGGTAGCCAGTTACAAAAACTGAAAAAGGGTTGGAGACTACCCTGAAGTAGCAAACAGAAGCGTTTCATATTTGTTTTGCAAGAGTTCGTTCTTGATTGACAGCTGCTATAATTTGACGAGTAGGTTTAATATTTTGAGAGAATACAATTGTAGAACAAAGGGAAAATGGGCCTTCCATTCCATTCAGAAAACTGCAGTTTTCTGAAACATTACAATTTATAAAAAAATGATTTGGTGAAGGTTCTCAACAACTCAGTATCTAAAACTCATTGAATTGAATGAAGGGTCTTTTTGATTTATGCATGATGCAAGATGATTTGCAAGTGACTGCAACGCTGCACTTTCAGGTCATCCACCGCCGCGCCGCCGTCGTCGTCGCCGCGTCGCTCCAATCAGCGCGGCGATGCGTGCGCGCCGCTTTTTGTCGCACTATCATTCATAAATCAATCGATTCATTGTTTCATGCTAAATAGGGCTGTCAATGCAACGGAACAAAAAATAACCTAATATTCAAATGTGTTAAGAGTTAGTAACAGTTCTGTTTTTAATATGCCTGTGTTGATGTTTTCTTTTGAGTACGAATACTGTTGAGTGTTTGGCGCTAAAATTTAATAAATTTAGAGTAAATTTGGACCTTCTTCTTATCAAACTCTCATTCAGACACTACGCCATGTTTCTAGGCGACCACTATAAGCACATAAAATACATAACATAACATACTTCGAACTAAGATTTAAAATGTATAAACTATCAAAGGTTTATGCGACCCACGTGTGCGTGATGTGGGTCCAAGTGCAGCTCACAAAAATGTCTCCTGCTTTTATTAGAATGTCAGGCAAATCTTTTGTCTCTAAAATTACATTTTGCAAGTTGAAAACGCACCGCATTTTTCTAACCGTGAGAAGTGCGTGCCAACCCTGGCGGCTACAACTTTACAAGGCGAAAACAAGTGGTGTGAAATAATAAGTACGTGAACTTGCATTGTAACATTGTGAGCAAATGGTGCACTCGGTGATGGGTAATTGTAGGATGCCATGGTGTCATGTTGTATTGTATTGATAATATGGTGTCAGAGTCTCATGTGATGTTGGCCACTTCCGTAGTTTAGTGGAAGTTTAGCAAAGACGCAGCATTCGAGGTTGTAGATTTGGTGCTTTGCATTTTGGTAATTAAAACAGATTTCACCTTAGTACCAAAATAGCAGAAAGGCTGGTATTAAGACAAGCTGAAGACAAGCTCATTAGGAAAGGCCTATGTCCAGCAGTGGACTAATATAGGCTGATGATGATGATAATGTTTGTCTATATTAGGTATATCATCTATTTCATCAATATTTTACACGATTGTCATAGGTAATAGCGGTTAGATTATCATAAGGCTTTTAAAACGTAAATGTAGAAAATAAATGCTAGATTTAGAGTTGTAGGTAAAGGAACATTCTTTACCTCGAAAAAATATGTTTTATGCCAAATGCAAGCAAATAACTGTAAAATAAAAGAACATTTATGTAGGAAGCATCGGTGTGGGCCGCAGGTGTCCTGTCCCAAAGGTCACTGCGGGCCCTTGATGTCCACCCGTGTCTACGACCATACCGATAGATATCTACATAATGCCTAGCTGTGTGAACAGGGCGCGGCGACAGGAGTGAGCGGGGCGGGAGCGGAAGCGACAGCGGGACATTATAAAATAATTCAAAATTTGGTAATATAAATGTAGTTATTAAATAACTACCGGGCACTCCGATCCATGTCACTCACAGTCTAGTATTTTGCTCTGTTCTTTTATACCAGCTGACTGACCCAAGAACTGAGAATGATGTTTTGACACGTCACCAAAATGATAGTTTGATTGTTAGGGTTCCATACCCAAAGGTTAAAACGGGACCATATTACTAAGACCAGAATTATTTATTTATTTTATTATTCTGTTGCCGCTTTATCAACAAATACTAAAAAACAGAATAAATAAATATTTAAGGGGGCTAGCATACAATACAACAAACGTGATTTTTTTTGTTCATTTAGCTCGATATTGATAACGGCAAGAGGTAGACGCTTGAAATATTCATCTAATATTGAATTATATTTTTTTTATAAATTAAAATAAAATTAATATTTAAGGTAATTTTTAATTTTTTGTAATTTTCCCATACAACAAACGTGTTTTTTGGCCGTTTTTATAGATATAATGGTACAGAACCCTTCGTGTGCGATTTCGACTCGCACTTAGCCGGTTTTATTAGTTATGATGGTGAGAGGAAGACCGCGCTCCAAAGTTCTTATTGGAACAAGTTTATCTCGAGCAGTGTACCGGCTCATCAGCCTACTTCAGTAAGTGGGCTGATGATAATTTTTTAGAGAGGGCTAGTCAACAGCAAACTTAAGTGCTTACTTTAGACTCCCTGTCAAGTTAGGTACTTAATTGTTATATCTTTGATTCTTGAGTAAAAGGCGATGAATGACTTGGAGAGTTGTGGTGCAGAGTAGCGTGGCCGTATGACCACTTCAAATGTTAGGTCTGCTGTCGCCTACAGCACCGCTCCGCTACCTCTAGCGCCGCAGCCTTATTATCTACATACCGACATACCTGTGGAAATGCGAGCCTGATGACTACCGGTGTTGACAACTCATAACGTTTAGCATAATTCTTGATATCTGTTTTATTAGAGTTTCATTTGCTGCACCGTGAATAGCTCCAGCACAGTACTTAAGCTTGTGTGGGCCATCATACCAGCGACTTTCTCTTCGACGCTGTCTATTCTTATGAACTGATACACAATACTTTTTGGATTACATAACATAGGTAGACCTTTTTTAATATACATAGAAAATACATAGAATACCCGGAAGAAATATTTGCAGATCGTAGAAATATATTTTATACATGATGGTAATCGAACTCGCAACCTCTGCATCACAAGGACCTTTGCTTACCGCGCCATCAAAAGGTAAGAAATTACAACATTATTTCATGGTGACACATTATTCCATACATTGCTGAAAATCTCCCGTCTGTTCTGTAAATTAATTAAGTGAACAACCGCAGGGCAAAAATATCGGAAATAATTGCTAAACGATGTGTTTTGTTGAATTCACACAAAATTACAGAATTTGTCGTTATTTTCGTTCATGCTGCGTTTGACAGAAAGCAATTATTTTAACCTCGGTTTTGGTTTCGTGGCTTTTATGTTATATTTAAATGGAGCATTTCTATCAATGCCTTTTTAGTGATCTCGAATTTTAAAGGTGTCTAAAGCTTTCTGACCAAGAACGGTATCCTTGCCAGCGCGCAGCTAACTCCACCTACAGGCAGGTGGCGTGGGCGTGCTTGTAGGGAGGGAAGACTCGGTGAGCTTTAACTTGCTCTAAGGCACCTTCAGACGATAGCCTGTAGATACGTTGTAGTAACCTACATCCTAACAGCTTAAAAGTAACCTACAATCTACGTCATTTGTGATGACTGATTACGTACAAGCTGTTAACCTGTAGGATCCAAGCTGTAAGTTTGCGTAAGCTGGTATTTTGTTCGATAGCCTACATAGGTAATCAGCAGACGAGCTAAGGTTACAATGCATTGACGTGAGATTAAAAAGCGCAATTTAATCACTCCGATAAAATACTGACATACAATCAATCGTGGACCCTATTAAAGTGCAATTAAAACCGCAATTACAGCAGTAATAGCACAATCCATCAAACAATTTGTTCCTCTAGCAGATGCCCCTGCGCACGCGCTGGTGCTTGCACGCGGTCGCGGAGTCCAAGCACTAGGGATTACTTTCATTACATTTTTGTATTTGCTCGATATAAATAAATATTCTAGATTCATAATACAAAGCATTCGTTCTGAAATAGGTAGCTATATTTTACATAGTGAACTTAAATATAAAGCACTTCAGTATGTTTGTAATCTGCTGGCTGCAGATATTCAGCAAGGGCAAATTATGAAATCAAGTACCTATCTATGCCTTTTTGAGTCTCTTCCATCGTAGAAGAATTTAGCAAAGGTTTAGATTGTATAATTTTTAGTAATCTCGTATTATTATGTATCTATATAATAATAATGCTGGACGATTCACACAGCATTATCTAACAGCATATTTCTTATCTAACACAGTCATAAATAAATAAATGATTTGAATTGTTTCTAATATTTGCGCTTACATCTGAAAACGGTTTTGCAATGAAGACCTTTTCAACAAGACGAGAACGTTAGTCGTTGACCCAACCGAAATCCTGAAACTTCTCGGGAAGTTTTGTTGCTGACTCTACCCAAATGCTGAAACAACGAGTAGGGTCTGTCTCCAGTGTTACAGTACCGGTTTGACTCAGGCTCCCTAAGCAGGTAATCAGTGAGTTTGTCCGCAGATTAAAAACGCCACTCAACAAGAGATTATGTCCGTAATTCAGCTACAACACGATGGCTGCCGATAAAGCTGCTCAGATTAAAGCTATCCGAGCCAGAACAAAACGAACTGACGCGAATAGGGTGCTTGTATACGACGAGGGTACGCTGCACGCAGAGAGTAAAATAAGTATTGCCAATTGAATTTATTGCCATTTTTATCCAACTAGATTCTACTTAAAGTTTAAGTAGAATCTAGTTGGATAAAAAAACTAGATTCTACTTAAAGTTTAAGTAGAATCTAGTTGGATAAAAATGGCAAAGTTTAAGTCTTAAACTTTCAGTATTTTAAGGAAATAAAGAAGGACTAAAAATCGTCCTTTTGTGTGTATTATCTCCGTGTGCTTCTGTTGTGAGCGTAGTAACCATGTAGTAACATGGTAGTAACTAATGGAACGAAAGTCCTAAAATTGGGTCATAAAATACCCACGAATGGGAAAAATGTGGAGCTTTGAAGCGTAAGATTCAATGTGTCGATATTTAAATTTAATTGTTTAAATATATTTAATAAGAAAGAAGATTACAATCAAATAATATAATTAATTTAAAACTAGTATTTACAATAGATACAATTGAGCTAACTGCAGACTGTTGCAAATTGTTTTTTTTTTAATCCGCATTGGTAAAATAAATTGCTGGTAAGCTATTTCCGTACCGTATTTGCAACACAATCTGGCTACCTTCGCTAGTTCTAGCTCGTGCTAGATACCCAACTGAGTATTCTGCTGATAAATAGAGGCTGTGCGTCGTCGAATAAATTATATTTGAGAGAGTTAGAGAAATTTTGGAAGAAAGTGAGCTAAAATATTGTCTCGTGTCATTGTCTCTTACCTGTTATTTGTTTGCAGCATGCCTAGCTACCGGCGAGTGACAGGCTAGATCCTGTTCACTAGGCTGTATTCCGTGCCGTCGGTAAGTAGTGGCTGTATCTGCGCGGCGTCTAATAAATTAGATGCCGGCCTAAACATGCGGAGCGGGCTCGTCATCTGATATCGCGGACATTGTCTCAGTGCGGGTGCGCTGGCGCACACGGCGCGGGGCTGTGCAGGGGGAGGGAGAGCTCGAGAAACGGGGAACGAGGAAACGTTTGAGGGGAACACTTCAGATGCGCGAATCTGACATTTGTAAACTCTATCGGATACGACCATCACCTAAAAGGCGAGAGCATAGTATGTATTAATTTGGTTCTATGGAATCTGTAGACTTGGTAGGTAATGTTGCTTGCCATCCCCAGCCATCAGTTAGTGCTTATTTTCAGTAACCAGCGCACTTTGATAACTCTAGCCTCAAAATTTATTACGACGACCGATGTGGCGCGCTGGGCGAAGGTCTGCCTGCGACGCAGAAGGTTGCGGGTTCGATTCCCGCCTCGGGACAAATGTGTGTACGATCTGCAGACATTTGTTCAGGGTGTTCTGGTCGTTTTCTATATATAATAAAAAATATCTATCTATGTATTGTATTATATTAAGTATATCAGTTATCTAGTACCCATAACACAAGCTCTGCTTACCTTGGGGCTAGATAATGCTGTGTGAATTGTCCAGCATATTATTATTATTTTTATTACTCTTCTTCTAATTTCTTTCACAAACACAAATCCCGTGTATCAATGGAGCTGAGCAACCGGCCTTCGAAGGGATCGACGGGTGCTTGGCTGGTGGCTGACGGAGATCTATGGCGGATGAGGTGGCGGTCGGCGAACCCTCGCGAGAGCTACCACTTACCGTCCGCTCTACCGTTCAACCACTATGCATCATAAACATAATTTACGTAGATAAGGAATGTTATAAACGGTGCAGGTCAAACTCACAGCAAATCTTCAAATATCTATAGATATTAATACCTATCAAAGAAAATAAGAGATCAAATATTTTATAGCTACACTGTTAGTTGTTTATGTCTCCCGGTGGATCTGGACTAGCAGTTTCGCCAAGTTTGATAGCACTGGCCTATTTTAATTCATAGTAAATTATACAATAAAGAATAAAAAGTACAAATTTTCACGAATCAAACTTAAAATTGTCAGAAGACAACAGAAAATTTTAAGAGAAATTAAATGAATGGGAAAGTCAAGAGTTATTTGTAATAATGGATCTTCAACAGAAAAGAAAACATGTACGAAATAATGAATAGAAAGGTAAAACAATTGACAAAAGTGAATTCTCTGATAAAAAGAGATTTGTTAAAAAGGGAAAACCTAGTTGATATTATATACATGAAAATAAAAAAAAAAACTCGAGACCGAGAATTCACAGTTGACAAAGTTACCTAGAAAAACAACTCGATAAATTGCACCGCTTGTTTTGTTTGTTCAAATAAGCCCTGAATAAAATAAAGAGATAATATACACAATGTTCCTGTATATTCACCGCCTAACAACATACCTGACGAAAACATGCGGGAGAACTCCAGAGTAGTCTTCGTATTCTCTGATATGTAAATATATGGAAGGAATATGGCTCATCTATTGAAAAAGCAACCAATGACGGATTATGAAATTTGCCACATGTAAACCTACGAACACATTTGGAAATATTATCAATAAGAGATTGTAAAAAACCAAATCCTGAAAACATTGTTATCAACATAGGCGACTGCGCAACTGTTATAGAGGTACATGATATTATAATAGTCATTCATATAATGAGTAGAATAATAATAATAGATGTAAGTGTAAATATTAGTTGTAATTATTTTTTGCTGTTAAATAAATAAATAAACTTTCCCGAATAAAATAATTAAATGAGTAGATAACCTTAAAGGTGCTTGTGCGGGGGGGGGGGGGGGGGGGGGGGGGATGTGGGGGCCAAGGCCAATCAGACACAAAAATAAAAGCGTTTTACATTTTTTTTACTTGGAGGAATTCGTCACGTTGCTCACATTTTTGGCCATGGTGTCCACAATTTGAAACAATTTCAAAGGTTATTATCAAAGGAAAAGTAGTTTTATGATAAAATATTTTAACTAACTATGACTAATAATTTTCAAGACATGTTTAAACTTGAAATATTTTACTTTTACATGTTATCGAACAAAGTTTGATAACATATTTTTTTTTTAGTAATGTCAGACACAAAAAGGACATTTTAAACTAGGTAACTTGAACAGTCAAAGGCAATGCAAAATCATTTTTTTTTATGAACATCTTATTCATTAAAGTATGTTTCAACAATAAATAAAATCAAATAAGTAGCTTCTCAAACACCTCCCCGATGACAGCGAGACTTGTATTTGTTTCCATCACCGTAACATTCCCACATTCTGGGAGTTCTCGAGTATTTCTTAGAAATGCTTCATTTGGTACTTCTGTGATTGTTTTCTCGACATTTTGAAAACTAGACTTCACATAGAATAATGAATATGGAAAAGTCATTACCAGTCTAGTTTATAGTAAACCGATGACCGTAAATTCCTAAGTATATGTAAACAGCTGTGCAAAGAAAAATGTGAGTTCCCGTCACTTCACAAAGTCAATCATCCATGAAGGTACTTCCTAGAATTCATCTAACAAAGTACTACTTACAACAAGTTTCTATTCTAGTACAAGAACTTAGGTAAGTATTGCAGTTCTAAGAGAGTAATTTGCCAATTGCTATTTAGACACTAAAACTAGTGAAAGTCACTCAGTGATAACAGCCGAGGGCATCTCACACAATCCAACATGTTCGGACCTAGCAGCAGAGTTTTATCTAATAAGTAAAGGAACAAATCCGATATTCCTCAAATTTAGTCTAAACACAAAAAACATTTTTGATTATCGCCGTGGATCAAAACTACAACACTTATTTTTTTGTAATCAAAGTAAGATGATAAATAATATATTTCGGTGATGAACCAGCAGGCTCTTTCTATAAACTCATTTCTAACTTCACTAAGCTGTTTAAGATTTTTTAACGGGTATTTATCGCGTACCTTCTGTCGCCCCGTGACCACGATCGCTGAAACGCGGTTGAAACGTTGGGGAAAAGAAAGCAAAAGGTATTACGCGATAAATACCCGTTAAAAAATCTTAAATATGTTATCAAATCGCGAAAGTTTAAAAAGTCTCACTAAGCTGATTCCGCAGTGAGTTTAAAGTTTTGTAATCTGTAAAAGTCGATAATGGTCTTCGGTGACGAGCGTGATAATGAAATAAACTAAGGTAACTGAGATTTTCACATCTTAGCTAATGATATAAATGCGAAAGTGTGTTTGTTTGTTTGTCCTTCCTTCACGCCCTAACTAAGCAAGCAATCGCCTTGATTTTTAGCATAGAGTAAGTTGTAAGAAAAGATTGTAATATAAGTAGGTTTTTTTGTCCTGATAAAACATCAAATTCATATGGAACATTTACGGTAATAATGCCACCAGAAATATGAAATTTGAATTTAACGTACATACGTAAATTTACTTGACACCTTATCAAATAAAAGGTTACAAAGGAGCGATCGAATTTGGTCACTTGAGTGAATTCGTGTTCAAGTTCGAACTTTAACATAATTAATCTACTGAACCTGAATTTCAAATAGAATTACGTGCTCCAAATTACTCATGTAATGAGTATGTGTGCTTAAGTAGATACTTATAGCAGCTGGCAACAAGGTGGAAATGATTTGTAAGTGAATGCGCTTTTGCTCTACGTTTGAATTTGTCTCTACCGTTGCTTATACACAATAAACCAGCATGTCAGTCAGTGTAAAACTGCCTTCAGCCTAGCCAGATAGACACAGCAATAGTAAGTATCGGTCAAAGTCCCGCTAAGGGCCGGCCACACCTGACGCGGAAGCAACGATAGTAATGGAGTGCGCTGCACATCAATCTGATGAGCATAAAGTAGTGCTCTGTGGAGAAGGTATTACGAAAGGACGATTAGTAGGAATAAGTGGAAAGTCGAATGACTCAACAAGTTGGAACACAACGCATGCAAAATGCGTAGTTCTGCTTTTTAACACCTCCGGGTCATTGATAAAATCTTCCTAGAACCTCCTGAAGGTGAGAGAACGAGGCTGATGGTCGGGAGTACCGGGGAGGACGGTCGATCAACTTTGTATTGGCTTAATTTTGTGACTCTGATCCTAGTTTATTTTGGAATCACGATTAGTACTATAATTGAGTAGGTAGGCGTACCAGGTGATCCTGGTGAACCTACATACTCTATCTGTTATCTGAGTTGGTACCGAATAAGTGGCCCCATTGCCATTTATATTTGGATGGACATTTCTTAACTATTGTCCAAACAAATGCCATATCCATTCCTAGCTTTAGATTTGCTCGCTGGTGATGGAATCACATGGTAATGAATAGCCCTGACGGATGGCGGTCGAGCTAATCGTCTCGATACCTTCACAAGTAGAGCGGTGGCGGTAGTACTGCGCCCTCGCTGATTAATTGTGAGAGTAATCACGTCCGCGTCAATCAAGGTGTTCTTGGACTGTATGCGCGGTGAGGACCTAAGATCATTACTAAGTCTGCAATCATCGAGGGAGCCAGAGGAATCGATTTGATTTGTGAATCAAGTGAAATCTGAATTTAGTGAACTAATCTGTAATTTGGGTTGCAAGGACAAGTGTGCAAGGGTTCATACAATTTCGTACACGTTTGGTAAAAAATCTATAAATGGACTATTCAGCTAAGCAGAGCTTATGCTATGAGTATTAGATAACTGATTTGTAAGTAGTCTTAAGATTGATATTGCTAATTCAAGGTTCTTGAAACCCTGAAATAAATATCTGCAGATTGAAAAAAACATTTGTCCCGAGGCAGGAATGGAACCAGTAATCTCCTGCGTCCTTTACCGCCTACGCCGCAGTTAACGTCGGTTCTCTTGTCGCATTCGGTAATGTGGTCGTCTACAGCTGATATAACAACGCTATTTGTAAGCCAATACAAATAGTTTCAAAATCCACCAGAAGGTCGATTCAGAATATCACGGAATATACATATATATTTTTGTAGAAGCAGGAATAAGTGCCATAGTGAGCCAATAAACAACCCATATTTCTATAACCCACGGCATAACTTCATACAATATTCATCCCAGTCGGTTCAGTAAAACGTCCGAGTTATCATATCAGTGCGTTATCAGAAAGGTTCGGTAAGTTCAGGCTCCGGCTGTAAAGATCCTGATGAATACAGGACCGTGCCGACTGCTCGAGATGCAAACCAATAAATATATCTGTTGAGGGTAGGCGCGGCCCAGTGAATAAACATGAATGTGTTGTGTGTGTACACTCTCGACCAAGTTATTGTATCGAGACAGAGATTGTGATTAAATGTGGAATCAGAAGATGTTCCCTCACCTGCGTGACATGCAGTTTACATTGTGGACGTGCTGCAGAAAAGCTCACCCCGCAAGCTTATTTGTCATGTAATTATTGTTGAAATTATTACTAGTTTGTTTTTTTTTTCTTTAATTTTGCATACAAGAAAAAAGTAAATAAGTTAAATTATAGAGCCTACTTTTTCACTTAAAACTTTAGGAAAGTTTATTTTTGTCAATCGATGGCCAGATAGATACTCTTTGAAAAAGAAACGACAGTTTATGATGACAGACGAACTTTTACAGGGCTTTGTCTGCGCGGATTACAACTCTGAGATTACCCATTTATGAACGCTCCGTTTCCGCGGCCCGCAGTGGAGCGCCCCATTGGCCCGAAAGACAGGCCTCACTCAATATCGGATATTGTTCTTGCAAATGAGTATTTACGTCATCGTTTGTATAAAATGTGCGCCGACGCTCGCGATCGCTCGCCGCGCGTAGCATTCTTTATGGAACAAACTTTACCAATATTTTGCCCTTTTTAAGGTTATTTTTGGGGTTCTCTGTTATTGGATCTGTGAGTTAGATGCAAATGCGAGTTTTGTTTTAAATAGACTGATGAGTCTTATCGAGAAAGGTACAACTTTGTTTATTGGCCTGCAATAGAGAGAACTATGTCGATTCAATGGTACTCTGCGTTATCTACAATCAAACAGTCTAAAAAGTTACCTATCGAGTGTGATGATGTTACCTAGTGATGATGATGATGTTACCTAGTGATGATGATGATGTTACCTAGTGATGATGATGATGGCACCTCCTGTGAAGGCGGCCACAATGGCAAGTCCTAAATACGTCTAGCGCACCGAAACCTTGTTATGGCATTTAATATCACTTTAACGACCACAATTTTAAATCGTTTTAATCATCAAATATTTAACGACCAATATCGTCATGCTCATTCACCAATAAGATAGTCGACTTTATTAGCTCTATGGGTAGGTGGACCATCAACATTAATGTTTACTGCAACTGGTATTTTACAGGTCGGACCTGTACATTCTGTGAGCGCGGAGCGTTGACTCTGGCCCATCAGCTCGATTGGCCGGTCTCCGAGGCCGTGTATCGAGGGTCTATGAGACCGCCTACTGTTTAAAGCGCCATCGATCGTTTTTATCACATTGGAATGACTTTGAGGCAGGATCGGGTTTCTTATTTTGCAATAATTAATTCAGACGAGACAAATCTCGCTGTTGTGCGGACTCGGCCCTCGGACTGTCATAAAACCACAAATATCGCAAGATTTTGCGTGGTCTGAGTTTCGAGCGATCACAGCGTTTACTTTATTTGCAGGGCATTTACCAGAGAGGTGGTAGATCTGAAAATGGATGCTGATAGAAACCGGACATGGCAAGCTGAGAACAAGCAGCGCTAAATAACGACTCATTGAATGGCTCTGCTTTTTATGAAAGGTCGAATCAATTACTTGTAAGAAGATGAAAAAATCCTTGTAGCTTGCTACGTGCATTTGGACCTTCCAACTTCCGCGCAAAGTTTCAAACAAAATAAAAAAGAGTTATCAAACGTGGTGAATGTGGTGATAGTATGGGCAGAATCATAATGGATTTTTCCTTGCACCACACGCCAGCACATACCAACTGCTGTGAACAAAGATGGCGGACATAAACAGTTCAATCGTAACTCGTATCGCGATCTCGACAAATTACCATAAATTAATCCAATAAGGGTCTGCGCCCGTCAATTTGACTGGCCTGCGCCCGTGACTCCGCTCGACACCACGTCATTACCAACAAGTCGCGAGTATTTGAGTGTGATGGTGCATGTCACGGAAGGATTATTATCACCAAGCAACTGACGTTTGGGCAGTCTTCGAAATTCGTGGGGGATTCAAGTGGAGTCTACAGCACAAACACTAGATTCTGCTATTTAGTGTTCACACCTAGCTAGGCATTGCATTCCATTAGTTCTTCAGCAGTGACAAACAGACGACTAAGTTTCGTGAAAAGAACGAAATTGTACGAGATATAAAGAGAATTAGAAAACTGTTTCACGAATAATGCTGAAATTCATTTCGTAGAAATTAACGAACTTGGTGTATTGTATAGGTAACTAATTTAATAACGCAGTAGGTTATTTATAAAATAGTACCTAATCATAATAAAAATCATTTATTTCGCGAGAATGTAGGTAGGTGTACAAAATGTAGGTAGGTGTACAAAATGTAGGTAGGTGTACAAAATGTAGGTAGGTGTACAAAATGTAGGTAGGTGTACAAAATGTAGCTAGGTGTACAAAATGTAGGTAGGTGCACAAAATGTAGGTAGGTGTACAGAAGGTCTTATATTTCTAGCTTATCCAATACAATCCGCTTCGTCAAGGCGTGAAATATTTATTTAACATAATATAAATGCTTACATTTTTTAAATATTACTTAGTTAAATGAAGTATCACAACACGATCAGACGTAACCAAAGCCAAAATTGTTTTCTAAATTGTTGTCGAGTGATACCAGACATTGGAACGACGAGAGCTAACTTGAACCAACTTATTGGCCCATTAGAAGTATATCTGCACTTATTCACGTGTTAATTCGAGGGTCAGATATATTTGATACGTGCCAATGGGCAGGAGGAAATAATGATGGAGAGGTGATGAGTCAGAAGTCGCTGAACATGAACAGCTCAAGGAACAAAATACACATTAGTAGTATTTACACATACACTTATTCCTATAAGCGACCCGATTTTTTTCGTGTGCTAATAGGACTCCGATATTACAACCATTATTATAATTCCGAAAATTGCAAAAAACGTTTTTTTGTTTTTTGTCTAACGCTAAAGTTATTTCAGAAAGTCCCAATCCGACTTGGTACAAGTACATTTTGCCTAGTGGCAATGTGCTAACACGTCTTTTAAATACATATTCGTTGTTTGTAATTTGATTTATTTAAATATTGTTTGACATTTAGAACAAAATACTCTAATAGATAACGTGTTGAACGATACACAGCCGAACGACTTACGACACTGTTTGCCTATGTCCATGTCCAGCAGTGGACGTCGCTCGGCTCGGCTAATGCTGCTAATGTACCAATGAGTATTATTACCGTATTCGATGTTGGTTGTTCACTTACTTCTGCACATGATAACAGGTAGGTACCAATCTGTACCCTCATTTAAAGGTTGATGCGCCCCTCTCTGGCAAACTTATTGCCCGAGACTTTCCTCTGATGGCTTTGGATTCAGTAAATTGCCTGGATTTGCTTATCTCTCCGTCTTTTCGAAGAAGACGTTGACAGGCTCAATTTTATGATCTTTTGTGAAACATTACTGAATTTGTTCGACAAATCGATATAAAATTTGAACCTAAAAATAAATTGCTAGGGAATTAATATGTAGTTTTTAACGGACGAATAGCAAAAGAGGTGTCATGATTTTGTTTTATGCATTTTCGTTGATTACGGACCGATTTGCAAAATTCATGCGCTGTTGTATGGAGAATAACACCGAGGTAGCCTTTAACAAAAATCCCGCGGGATGAGTATTTTTCCCAAAAAGCTTAAAAAAATAATGTAAACACAAATGAATTTCAAGTAGGGTTTACGGTTTATGATATATGTATATTTACTTCTCAAAAGGTAGACAATCACAATCACTGGTGTGAAACAAAATAAGCTTATAAAAAAAGACCATTTATTTAACAACAAAAGCTTATTATATATTGTTAGTAGTTCGGTACGGTATTCAGTTTTCAAAAAAATGCTATGATTATTGTTTCAACAGATATAAAAGGCATTATTTTGTTGTCAAGTTGAGTATAGTGTTTTACATCTGGATAGACACCAATAACTAACACACATTCACACGTACCAATCTCGACCGATTTTCATAAAACAAAAGTGTTTTGTTACCTTTACACCCTTCTACTGAATTCTCTATCGTATAGGTTAACGTTAACCTTTCTCTATCGTATAGGTTAACGTTAACCTTTAAGGACCACCTCATTCATAAGGAGCATTAATGAGGTTGCAACGAACATTACCGTCATTTGTTTTGGCGATACCTCCCACTCCTACAGCCGCTCGCCTACATAAATCCGTTTTGTGTAGGACTGTACTATTTATCACTTACTCGTTTACAAAAAAAAAGTGATATACCTACATAATTTAAGTTTAATGTCTCACGAGCTAATTCGATCATGATTATTCAATTTAATAAAACGCCGTAGGTATAAGGTTTTGTGGATTGTTCAGCATTATTTATTTATATTTTCCTTATCAGGTAAGGTTGAGGTCTATTGATATTTCATTTGACCGTGCTCATGCTTGCCACCTGGTCTTCATTCTTCCAAGAAATCTTTGGCCAGACTAGCCGTTGCTCGTGCTTGCCACCTGGTCTTCATTCTTCCAAGAAATCTTTGGCCAGACTAGCCGTTTAGAAGACGTTGTGGTGTTCTTTATCATGTTGCCAACCTTCTAAGTGCATCCAGTCCAGCCAGCACATTGAACACGTCCTTACTTCTGCGCTTGACAACTTGCCTTTACCCATACAAATATACCATAGCCACCAAAATGGGGATCTAATCGCAGGTGCCTTAATAGGAACCTGTTTTTTTAATTATTTATGGTACCAAAGGATTTATAAGTTATAACTTTATCTCAAATCGCGTTTCCTTTGAACTCCTTGCCCGTGTTACTATGGTTAGTGGAGCAGTGCTGTAAGGGCCGTGTTCCCATCGCATGCCCCGCGGCCGTCCGCCTGCACTCGTCGGGCCGCGGTCAGTAAATCCATCAATTATTGCTTACATTACAAGATTTCGTGTAAACTCCAACAAATATGCAGATGCATGAATAAGCGTAGTTCATTAACTTTCGTAGGGCTGGCTGGCTGGCTTTAACAAATGAAAGATCCATCCAAGTGAAAAATTGGCCACTTAAAATCTGTATTGTTACATAAACTCGGTAGATAAAGTTAAACAGTATGATATACATAATAAACAGGGCAAGGCGATGCATAACTCTTAACTTCTTTTACACTTGATGTAGCTATATTTTTAATTTTTACTTATTGTAACTACTTGTTCTTTTATTACTTTATTAAGTACGAAATTGTCGACGATTTTTTTTTGTTTTGTGTTCACACTTAGGTATTTTATTATGTTTCTATTAGCGAGTGCCTATTATTAGCTTTCTGTATCTATTTTAAGTTCTATTGTTAATAGTTAAGCTGATGGCAAACCGAATAAAAATAAATAAATAATATAATGTAGTAGGAATTTTGGACCATAAAATCATTTTACAGCTAGAGCATAGAAGTAACCACTGGAAGCCTCTTGGCAGCCCTAAATAATGTATGAAAATATGTAGAGCAAGCCGGGAGCATCGCCTAGTGCAGTATCATTATCATGGGTCTATATTGAGTCGTGCATCGTGTACCACTTGATTATCAACTCACGTGGACACAGGATCTCAATATTTTCCAGGTAACATCTAAAAGAAAGGATCATAGTTAGATACGGCTGACGTACCTACCAGTGAATAGAATATAATATTTTATTTGCAACTCTTACAAAAACATGCTGTCAAATAAAAGTTTTATTTATTTCCACGAAAATTTAAAAATGTCCCAAAAAATTTCGGTTTCGGCAGGTATCGAGCCCGCGCATTATTAAATTTTCGTGGTAAATTTGTCCAGTGCGAGTAACGCACTATAAAAAGCAAAAAAGCTAAGTTTTATTTATTTAAACGACAGTATACACAACTACCAGCTCATCAGAACGTGCTCGTCTTCTCGCCGTTTCCGAGTGGGAATCATGACTTTGGTTATAAAATAAATAAAATAAATAATGCTGGACAATTCACACAGCATTATCTAGCCCCAAGGTAAGCAGAGCTTGTGTTATGGGTACTTGATAACTGATATACGTAATATTATACATTACATAGATAGATATTTTTCTATTATACATAGAAAACACCCAGACCAACGGAACAAATTTCTGCAGATCGTACACAAATTTGTTCCGAGGGGATCGAACCCGCAACCTCTTGCGTCGCAGGCAGACTCTCGCCCGCTGCGCCACTGAGGTCGACAATTTAAATTATTAATTTAAATTATATGTTTTGATTTCCAAAAATCTAAGTGATGTAATGTCATCTTGTATCTATTTTATGACTCAGCAACTGTGACACTTAGGTCATTGAGTCTACCTGAAAAATGCAGCACATGATCCCATCCCCGACTGCCTAAAAAAATTATATCAGTCCCAATACCAAACATCCTGTGTAATATTTGGAGCGTGAACTTTGGTGATGATGATGAACGTAGATATTAAAGCTTGTGCTGTTGTAACCCTTTCATAATATTAAAGCTTGTGCTGTTGTAACCCTTTCATAATATTAAAGCTTGTGCTGTTGTAACCCTTTCATAAAAGGACGGTCTGTCTTGTTGTCTATTCAATGAATTAAAAGAAATCTGTAATGTTGTTATTGTGATTAATAAATAAATAAATAACGAGTGGTTTTAAAACTATTGCAGCATAAATGCAAGGACTGTGAAAGTTTGAGAGGTGCAGTCCGGCTGCAGTCAGTTCCAGATCACGCTGCGTGTTTAGAGCACATGTGTCTGCAACCCTCGCGTCAGGAGAAGGCTGCGGGAAGAGGAGGAATAACTAGTCAGCTATAATAGTTTGTACTACATTGAGTACACAAAAATTTGATTGAAAATATAGATTTTGGTTCCTTTAAAACTTTTCTTTTCTCCGGCTGGATAGATAATTTTTAACAGGATTTCCTGAACCCCGCGCTAATACTAGATATGCCTTGTCGAGAAAATCACGGAACGGATTGGTACGGGGCGGCGCCCACCCGCAGAGTAAGCGTACCTATGTTAGGTGAAAATCATTAGGTGAAAAAGTATTTATAAAATAATTAAGTGTTAACGATGTTATGTCAGGCATATTCGATTAAAACTCTGATTTTATAAAATTATTTATCACGATTTATTTATAAACGTACCTAATCAAATCATGGTAAATATACCAAGATTTGATTTTCCGAATATTTCGGCACAGTTTTATGCGACATGATCACGGAATCACGGAATCATGGCAGATGCTGGATGCCTATGTCCAGCAGTGGACTAATGAAGGCTGATGATGATGATGATGATCACGGAAGAACTAATGTCACTGCGAGTTGGTTTTTATTGGCAGACATACCGATCTACCTTCACTTTTTGTCTTTTACTACGAATGTTACCACTACCACCATTTTCAAACAACTCGATCACGACACAGAACTCTAATTGATCAAATTTTCTTCAATGACTGTCTATACCTACTGTATAAAATTATAAAGAATATAGGGGTTTGCTGTAAGAAAACTCTGTTAGGGTTAAGCTCGCCTTTGTACCTACATTGATTTTCGTTGTTAATTTTTATTTTTGTATTTTGTGTACAATAATGAATTTGAGAGGAAAGATATATTTTGTTTGTTTGAATTATTGAATAGGCTCCGATACTCCGACACCGATTTTGAAAATAATTTCACTATTCGAATTCTACATTGTCCCTGTTAAATATAGACTATAGAATATCCGTGCGAAGCCGGGGCGGACCGCTAGTGTAAGTATTAATAGGAAAAATATTATTCAGCTTTATCATTTAAAAATCACGTGCTTATAAAGTACTGGGAACATTGTTTTATACCATGGAAGAGCATGCGAGCACCATGGCAGAGCATGCGAGCACCATGGCAGAGCATGCGAGCACCCATGCGGCCATGTAAAAAAGGGTCGCTTATAAAAAAAAATAATGAGTTTATCATGAGTAAAGAATTTGGAACCGAAGCACTGTTTATTAAAGTCAAAGTCAATAACTTTATTTCTTCAGGCTTACAAAATAAGCACTTAGACAAGTCAAATTTAATACTATAAACAGGTTTATAAAATAGTCATTATTAACAAATAAGAAATATGATGTTATTGAGTTTATTCGCTTCAATTTTTTGTCCACGAGTGGAAGAAGCGATAAATAAACCATTAGTAAGTTTTATAAAACTTAAAATTAATACATTATCTCAGTCTAAATATAATCTAATTTATAATTAAAAAATAATATAAATTTTCTAATTTTTTGACGACCTCAGTGGCGCAGCGGGCGAGAGTCTGCCTGCGACGCAAGAGGTTGCGGGTTCGATCCCCGCCTCGGAACAAATTTGTGTACGATCTGCAGAAATTTGTTCCGTTGGTCTGGGTGTTTTCTATGTATAATAAAAAATATCTATCTATGTAATGTATAATATTACGTATATCAGTTATCTAGTACCCATAACACAAGCTCTGCTTACCTTGGGGCTAGATAATGCTGTGTGAATTGTCCAGCATTATTTATTTATTATTTTATATATAAGTTAATATTTATATAAAACTAACTAAGCTTAACATTATTTTCCTTAAATTTTATTGTCGGTGCGGAACTGGGCGACATCTGGCCAAGCATTAACATCATTGATGTAATCATCTATTTTGGTTATCATGATCATCATTTCATCTGAAGATTATATAAACACTGCTAGGTGTATGCTTCCTGTCTCTGTGAATATCCCTCCGTTGTTGGGGCTATAGGCCATGCAAAGTACGTCGGAAGCGCGTTTCCCTGAACTTGTGCATGAGGCGCCGTGACACCAAGTTTTATACACCCTGTACCCGGGGGAAGTACCGGGGCTGTCCACAGTTCACTGGACATTATTATTATAATGATAGGTATTGGCCTTTAGACGAACCAGCCAACTTCTTCTAGAATGGGTTGTATGTTGTCGTCACTGTATGCCTCGATGGATAAACATGTGATTGAGGTAATTTCAACTATTATGAGTAATCTTATTGCTCGCAGCGTTTTATTGTTTCACCCACACATAGGACAAAACATTTTTTTTTGTGCTTTATCTTTTAATCGTTTCAGCTGAAAATATTGAAGTTAGTTTCAGATTAAAAATGTCTGACAGTCTAAAAATCCATTTCCGATAAATCGACAATAACCGTCGTAAATCATTTTAGAGTAAGCGGGTCATTGTTTTTATGGATGTGATCAAATGGCTAGGTGTGGCAGAAACACGCAGTTTCTGGTGCCTATCAGGTACTCGGATGTGAAGGACAGTCATCGTAAACAGTCATTACAGCCAAATTACAAAAGCATTGAATCGCGGACAGACAGCACGCTTCCTCAACAGTATAATTTACTGCCATAAAGCGAGCCTGATGACGGATGCAGTGGACTAGCTCGCGAAATTACACATTTTTACGACGCCAAATTACATGTGCCAAAATTCATGCTTTATCTTCTTCACGGTACTTTCAACCTTAGCATGTTAACTTAGGGCTACAAATTGGTTTTATGAGGGTCATCTCTTACAATGCGCTTGCAGTCAAGAAACGTTTAGCAACTTAAGTCTTATGATATTTCAAATAAAGGCTATAAGTTCGGAGGTGGTGGAATGTTGGGCTGGTGGTTATTTTTGGAAGTTGAATGATGGTTTGGGAATTGCAGTGTTGTGACGGATGGCAGGTGCGAGACCAATTGAAGACTGAGACAGGGTCCAGGCTTGGTTTGGTAGAGTCCCTGGAAGATTATCCAACATTTGAACACCTTTATTATGAGTGTTCGTGGGTAGATTGGTATGATAATGATTTGATACTTCTCAGCTGTTAGTTTTCAGAATCAGAATCTACTCTAATTTTACAAACTTCAAGAGAAGGTTCTATTCGGTTGTATGTATGTTTCTGTGTGGTCTTCTACTTCTCCGTCAGTTATTAGAAAAGTGTAAAAAATTATTTCGTCATTGTATAAAAAATCATTTGGAAATGTTCTCATACAAAATATTTCCGAAGAATTAGTAACTATCCCGTCAAGCCAATAAACAACATATACTTTTGAAAATTTACGACTAGCTACAACAATTTTGGCGATAATGTCTACGCCAATTCTTAATAGCGATAAGGCCGCCTTTTCTACTTCATTGGCTCTCAGCATTTACTTGAGAATTGTATTTTGTGTTTGTGTGGTGCAATAAAGAGTTATTTATCTATATATGTAGATTGAGAAATAATAATTCTTTCATTTTTGTATAAAAAATAATTAAAAATGATCCATGATCTCGAGAAATTGATATGTGCGCCGTAAACCGTATCATAAACACACATGATAATTTTTACAATGATTGGAACGTACCTAGTGTTTTTATTCTCGTCCATGACTGGTAACAATTGGTTTTTATGGCAACGGGCTTAGACAAACTAAATTAGACTCGAATTCGGAAAACTAGATGCTGAAACTTGAAAAATGAGTTCGCGCTATCGAAGTGTTCCGGGGTAGGTTAGGTACCACTACTTGCAAACCCATTTTTATTATTCAAGAATTTGAAGTCGCTTTATAGTTTCTTAAACACAAATGTTATGTAATACTGGTTCATACTCCTCTATTGCAATATAATTATAAAAATATTAATAACTTGACGTCATTGAAGTCACTCTAGTAGAGTTTAGAGTTTCATACGAAAGATTATTACGATAATTTCTGAATTTTGATTAAAGTTTGGTGGCTTTAAACAAAAACGAAATCGTTTACAATCTTCTTTAATAATGTCAGAGTAATTCAACAAACGTCATAAAAATCATCAAAATAAAATGTCCCGGGTTATTTCCAGTACGATCACCTTTCGATTGGGTTCAATATAGTCCAATGTAGTCCAACTGTGGCCTCCGCGCGACGTGACCCATTCTGGGACATGATGGGAACATTCGATTGGATTTTGAAATTATGAATCAGAAATTATTAGACTCATGGAAAGTTCGTTCACAGTACAGACACTACCAGTGAGCCAACGTCTTTTATGTTTACTGATAAATACTTACCTACGGCTGCGAGAGCGCATGTTGTCAATGGCATAATATATAAAATAATAATATTATTTTATAATTATATTATGTTAAATTAAATGTCATATTGGCCTTTATTTATTTATTTATAAGGCAATACCAACAATACACATAATAAAACATTTACCATAGCAATCATATTTTTTTAGTATTGAATGTGGTCTGATAGATCAAGAATAAGGAGTTAATTAAAATAAGTAGTTAGTTTATTTTGATTAAAATACCTTCTATTGACAAAACGACAAATAAATTATGAAAACGTAAAAGTGAAAGTATTATTATACTCAGACCATTTGAATAAAAAGTATAGAATACTTTTTTTAGTATAGGGTTAGCCCAAACATTTATAAGCAATAAAAAATTATCGAGATCGACAATCGACTAAGCTAGACTCATCTTAACGTATTCCAATAATTTAAATAATCACAGCATTTTCAATTAGAATCTTAATAAAACATTCTCCATTAACCCCTCGGAGTCCATAAAGTCAACACATTATAGTCTCGGATTTAAAAAGGCATGTATAAAATATACTGGCATATTATGGATATGAGTTTGCCTACGGGAGGTGAATAAAGAAGGAGGTTTATGATGGCTGGCTGCTGCGGCAGGTAGAGATGTCACGTGGCTGAGGGATTGGTTTTGTGCGTCAGCTGGTGACGAGTCTTTTATAAAAGTCTACTTTCTTACCCACGGCTTCACACTCTTTGTTTCTATGGAAAAGGTTATATATATATTTCACGGCAACTGATTTATGACAATAAACTGATACCTTATCGAATTATTCTAAGTCTAGATCTATATCTATGCAAAATGTCAGCCCGATCCGTTCAATAATTTTGGCGTGAAGATGTATGTAGGTGACAAACGTTTATCCATCTAAAATAACGTGTCGTGTGAAGTGACGACACAGGATGCTTGGAGAAGAAAGGGAGAGTTGTTAAAGAAAATAACAATTATGTAGGTAATAAGAAGTACTATTTACAATTGAAACAGTTGAGCTTACTGTTGCAGACTGTTGCAGACTGTTGCAGACTGTTGCAGACATGCTGTTGCATAGCCCTTGTGCCATTAATTTATAAATAAAGTAAATTTAATATTATTATTCAAATTTCCGATTTAATGTAAGTATTTTCTTAATTTTAATTAACGTAATCTAATTTCATTTTAATTTAATTTAATTGTAATTTACTTCAAAATACTAACACTAAATTTAAGTTCACTTTAGTATACAAAACTACTAACAAATTATGGATCATGTAGTTCGAAAGAAAATAATTATATTTATTTATTATAGAAGTAGTTTACCTGATCCATATCAATATAAAGCGGAAGTATCCTGAAGTCGCTGGCTACTTTGTCTTGTCCCGCCACTGGCTATATGGCAATACTGAATATAATGGTTATTCCAAAATAAATAACAATAAGGAATTATGTTACGATTTTAGCTTTGTTTTGCATTTTGTAACATTTTCTTTCTCTTTCAGTGTGTCAGCTGAAAGTGAAACAATAAGCTTCTTGTGTCTCTTTGAATAATAATTTTTATTTTGGTATCGAAATTTTGCAGCGTGTCGGAGTCTGGTACTTTTGATTATTGCAGGTGGTTTTTAATTGACTTAAAAATATGACAGAGCGAATGATTTTTTCCCTGATATTTTGTAAGAAAATTAAATTCAAGTACCTTTCACACCATTTCACAATAATTCCGCGCGACAAGGAGAGGTCGATGTGGCCACATTAACATAAACAGAGGTGGCAAGTGGTAGCGTTGCCGTATCTAAACGAACACGGTGGCCGCTCTGAAATTTTAATACGACCAGTTTTGGTCACATTTGGAAGAAGCTGCCACTTTTCACCTTTTATCATTATAGGGGGTGGGCAAACTTTTATCAGTGTTGCTGTAATTTATTTAATAGATAACTCCTAGCTATTTAAGGTTAATTGTATAAAATTGCTCGGTTTATCTGAATTAATACTTGTAGCTTACAATAAATATTTCAACGGTTACTTGTTCATTTTATATATATGTGAACAAGTGGTTTCTCCCCGCGGCTTCGCACACGTTATTTTATTCCCAGCTACCTGTATGCAAAGTTTCAGGAAAATCCGTTAAGCCGTTTTGGCATGAGGTGGTAAAAAAACACAAACTTTCACATTATTTATTTGTAGAGAGTGCAGTTTAAAGAAATATTTTATATTTGAGTAAACTCTTCGGTCGTAAGCACAACACCGCACCCCCTGTACAGTCGCGAGCAATAAAATTGGCGGCAGGTTCGATTAAGCGGACGGAGCAGTAGGATTTTGAGAAATAATTCGATCAGCGCACATCAGAGACCGCTCGTAAAACGGAACGTCCACATACTTACTAAATGCATAAAATTGCACCTACTTGAGAATATAAAATTTAATGAACTGCTCGCTCGTCTGGTATACTACCTACTTTTTTATAGTGTAGATTTTTGCAAAAAAAAGTGAAGCTTAAAATTGCTTGCGCTATTGATAAACCATTTTTCCTTGACAAAAAGCAGCACTTAATAAAATTAATATCAATATAATGAAAATAATATTTTTGTACCAACTTAAATAAAACTAAGGTCATAATTTATAATACTACTTTGTGAAACAAACCTTTAATTAATTAGGTATCTAATATACAACAGTTTTTTTTAAACACAAAAATACGTGAAACCATTCATTCAAAGCATTCGCAACGAAAGTGAGGTTATAAACGCGGGAAAAAGGTAAAAAGCGGGTGTTGCGGTGGGCGGGGGGCGGGGCTTTAGACGCCGCCCCGCGTGTGCGAGCGAGACAGCACACCGCGCTGCAAGGTCACGTCAAGCCGGCCGTTGCGTTTTTGCAATGTTGTGACAAGTTGTAAACTTTTTTTTGGAAACCTCTTTCACTTTTTTGATGTTTAATTTTTTTGTGACAAATTACACTAAGGTAGGTCTTTTAAAAAATTTGAAAGTAAAAGTAATGTTTAGAAACCTCGGCAAGTTATGCTAAACTAGAAGTTTCTTACTTATAAACGAAAACTTTTTTCTCGTAGTCTAATAAAATGGTTACTACGTTCTACTCTTCTAATTTATAAATGAATAGTTTTATAACCAATTTTTTTGAAATCATGGTCGCAGGGGTAAATAATGTAATTCATTTTTTTAAATTAAACAAAAAAGATAATTTGCTAAACTAAAATTCTAAGCCACATAAACTACAATTATGACCATAATTTCCAAAATAATGCAATGCAGTGCAAAAAACTGCTGCATCTTATCAAGTCGGACGTTTGATTGAGTGCGCTAGTTGCCGGCTGAGCCGCCGTGGCGCTAGTGTCGCGCGACCGACCGGCGCGTCATTCCGGCCGCGACGCGCGACGCAACAGCATCGCGCCCGCGCTCGCTCGCTCCGCGTAAACAAATCACGAAACACACGTCAAACCATCAACGCCGACCCGCGGCTCGCGTGCAGTGCCAAAGTAGTGTGTACCCCCTAACTTAGTGCCGGTTTTTGAGTGAAGTGAACACGTACGCTGTGCTATCCCGGCAAAAAGTACCTAATATTTGCTTGACCGTACGAGACACCGCCGCGGTCCATCTGTTCAAATACGGTTGATTTGTTTAAGTTTCCTATTGATGGATCGGAATGAGGTTCGACGACATCATGCATGGTGTTTGATGTGCTGAGGAATTCGTTTCACGTACGCAGAAAACAAATAGAAGTCGGAAAACAAAGGATATACGAGAGCCTCTCGAGTGTCATTGCTTGCTTAGGTGCTCGCTCAGACAGGTGGAACCGAGTGCATTGTCTGTCAAGATTAGAATATTCATTGGGAGAGAAGGTGAGCGTGAATAATTTGGCTGTGATTGTCAGGTGGTCATGAAGCCCAACAAGATACAAGATTGTTAGAATCTTCATTTTCATCAGTTGTGCATGTATATACAGAGTTTTAGCTGTAAGTACCTACTTTAATTTAAAATTCTACAGTGTAAGCACTTTATTGTATGAATAAAGTAGACAGATAGTTCAGCTTTAAGTTTCAGTGCGAGGGGGTGGCTGAAAGTTTGGGAGAGTTGTTTGGCAAATTCAGTGGAGATGCGGCGTTGGCCGGCGTCGGTCCTGTGCGCGCTTCGGTCTGAAAACAACTAAAACGTGATGGTTTTTATTGAAATTAGTTGAAATCATCCGATTTTTTTACTTTAGAATAATGTGTTTGTCTATAGAAGCAGTTTAATTAACTTTCACCGGTCAAGAAGTCCTTATTGTTTACTTAAAATTAAAAATAAATAACATTCTGTAATTGAAGTACCAACTATTGAATTTGGTAGATATAAGTGCTACCAATCATTAAATGTTACTTAACTAAGAATGTAAATTAATGAGCAAATGACCTACATGGGTAAGTAGTTATATTTACCACATTGTTAGATAGCCAAAGATCTTAAGAATAACCCAAGATCCTAAGTGATTCAACTGAACTCCTGTTTCATTTCTGTTGTAATTAGGTACTAACTTACTGACATAATTAAAGAAGGTTTTATTAATTTCGTAAATAGTTATGCTTGGCAAATCATGATAACATTAATTTAAAGGATTATTTATTTATTTTATACATTGATGACCTATTTTTTTTAATTTTTATGCAATTTTATTTAATGTTCAGCTAGGTGTTTCACCTACGATTGCACATATTGGCGGCGCACAAAGGTGTCCCACAGTCCGCCATCTTTATTTTTGTAAAGCAGTGCACACACTGTCATCATTTTAAATAGAGGGCCCCTGCTTGAGCGTCTGCACCAGTCTGCAGGGCGGGGGGCGGGGCCCTAGACAAGGATGGCAAAGAGTCAATATTGCGTAAGGGTTTTAAAAATTCGATTTTGTTTTATTTAATTACATTTTTTGAATGAATATTCAGATCTTGTTGAGGAAAGGTCGAAATATTGCTGTAGTTTTGTTTTTATATCAAAACGTAATAAAAACAATTAAAGAAAAAATAACAATAAACTTCAAGTGAGCATCAAAATTGATGTTTATTTATCTTTATTCATATTTTACCTGCTGCTGATAATTTATGCTAATTTGAGAAATCTAAACCTTTAACATGATATAAGTACTCTCCATAACCAAAAACAATACAATTTCAAATTTACAGTTTTTATGATAAAGGTGCCAAGCAACACAAATAACGGGCAAGTAACTAAAGCCTGATTACAATCGTGACAAATTAGAATCATTTCAACGAAATTTCCTACATCTATCACAACCAACCAAACCCATTAAAGTATAGTTCATGGAATACCATAATTCCATATTTTTATAATTTTGACAGGATATAAAACGACTCTACCAAAATTTATATGCACCATGTGACGCGACATCTGTTCCCTAGATAGTGAAATACCATAACTTCATGTCTTATTTATGATATCTGGATAATCATATATCATTTTGTTCTGTTTTCAACATTTTCAAATATTATTTTAACAAATGGTGCGTGTAAAATGAATTACTAAATATCAAAACTATAGTATCGTCATTTTATTATAATTAATGTATGCAATAGGTTCACACATACAACACTGCTACATCAATGCTGGGGTCTCAAGAGTCTGTTCTATCAGCAACCTTATTCTTGCTTCACATCAACGACCTACTAAAACGTAAACGTAAAAGAAGAAACTTTGTAGCATCCTACAGAAACGATAAATAAGTAACAGCCAGTATCTCTAACTTAATTTACAACAATTATTTTTATTATTATTTTGTACTTTAGTTTTCATTTTTATTGTGTTGTGTTGTGTTAGTGCACTACCTTTTTCTGTTTTATAATGGCAAACTAACTATGCACTCGATACCCCGCGAAACAGGCCTAGCCTAGTGCGGGGGTCATTGTAAATCTTTAATTTTCAAGTACCTACCTAAGTTATGAGCACTGAAGTATATTAAATTAAATTATGTAACTATTTGTTCTTAAAGGTGTATTTATAAGCTTTTTGGAAATAAACTTATTGTATTATTGTATTTGTAAATTGTAGAAAGTATCGTATTATTAGGAATCACCTTAGATATTAAAGTTCAATGGGGCCCACATACCTATACATAGATAAGCTATCCAGGAAACTTTGCTGCAGCGTATGCAGTAAAAAAAATCCGTCAGCTTACAGGCGTGGAAACAGACTTGTTTATTTCAGCTAGTTACTTCCTCAGTAATATGTCATACCTAAATGGTATACTGCTGTGGTGAAATGCTGCAGAAATTAACACCGTATTTGTGCTGCAGAAGAGGGCTGTTCGTGCAATCTATAATATGCGTCCCAAAGAATCCCTACGCGAAAAATTCAAAGAAATACACATGATGAACGTCCATATATATTTATAAAAACTTGTTGAACACTCATAGAAATATCAATCAGATCCCTAAAAATATCGACAAACATAATTTAAATACTATAAATTAGAATAAACTCGATGTGCCCACAACTAGGCTACACAAGATTAATGTATCTTCTAGAGGGCAATACGCTTCTACAACAAAACTCCAAGTGAGTTGCAAAAATTGACGATTAATTAATTCAAACAAATAGTCAAACGTGTCCTTTGTGAAAAGGCTGACTACAAAATATCAGATTATCTAGACGATTAAAAAACGTGGGACGAATGTTGCTCCAACTCGAAAACTAACATTTTAACAAGGTAAAGGTTTCTTTTTCGCTTCTTTACCTACAAAAAGTTTAAAGTGAACAAAAAATCAAAGAGATAACTTAATTTCCTAGTTTTACTTATGTAATTAGATATTTGTGACTTGTTTACGAGTCCAAGAGTAATAAGTGTCTAAGAGTAAGGTCTAATGATAATAAAGCACTTTCATTTTTGACATTTGACACAAAGCCTCAAACACAGAGGGCGTTGTGAGACTGTTAGTGTTCTATAAGTATCACTTTGGCGGTTGTGCTCAAGCATGGCAAGACCTTATTCCATCTTCTTCCTTTCACCATAGGACCAGCAGATGCACAGAAAAATACCACCCTTGTCGATATCCTACACTGCAGAACCAAAAAATTCTGCATAACCTTTAGAATAAGCACTGCAATGAGCATCCAGCGTCTGTTTTCCCGTCAGAGTACAATCTTGGAGTCTTCAAATGCATGCTGAATAATTTTCTTCTGGGAAAGCGTTTTTCATCTAAGGCCACATCATCACTTATTCAAGTGAGATGGTGGCCAAACGCTCAACCAAACACAATAAAAATAAAGCCAATTACTATCATGTAATTAGTTTCATTTATATAAGAAAAAATATGTATTAGGACCTAAGGTGCCTATTTCAACTATTATAGATAGCTTATGTTCTATGAAAAAAACAAGCAAAAATTTTGGTTGAATCAGAGATCATTAAACTATGTAATTAAAAAAGGGTTTCGATAATTTCACAATGCTGTGTTTACCTACTGATGAAATATAAAACAGAAGACAAGTCTTTGTAAAAAGGGGTTCGAAATAGATAGTTATCCGTTTGAGTAAAGCATTATATTATTATTCACGGTTTGATTTAAAGTCTTTGAAACAAACAGTCTGGTATTCCAAGGTTAATACAACAATTAAAAGTAATGGTTACTAGATAAGCTATGGGAACCTGTTCGAGTGATGGCAATAAAAATAAATATTACTTAAGCAGTCAGAATAAATATGGCGGATGATTTATAGAGGTATTGACATTGCGCGGGCGCAGGCGGCCATCTTGTTCCAAATTGCTGGTCCGTCAGTGTATCACTCACGCTCACGCATGCTGCTGAAATACATTACATATAATATTTTTGTAAAGTTAAGACTATGAATTGTACAAATATCTTAATAGATCCCTACATAATAAAATATATGACGGAAATTAAAACGGAAGACATTAATATACGGCAAAGTATAAAGAGTACCTACCTCGTCCCATAGTACATTTAATGTACTATGGGACGAGGTAGGTACTCTTTTGTGGTATTAAAGATCGATTCCCAATTTTCATTTAAATATCATTGATTAAATAATTTAGATGTATACCTTTATTTCTAGTCAGTAGAATTTGAAGCTTTAATTTAATATTAAGATGGGACATTTTTGTACTTCGTTCATAATTTGTCAAAATTACTTTTCGTCAACTACACATTTTAAAATGTAGGTACCTATATTTAAAATGACGAAAAGTATAACGAATTGTTTTGGTGAACAATAATAATATTGGTAGTCTATCAATACCGTAGCTGAATTCTGTTGATAATATAAATATACAGTGGAGACATGAACACCCGAACTTATCTAAATGCCTTTAGTCGTGTTCTGTCAAACGTCTCTTTTTGTCTATGGCCGTCCGTCCGTCAGCCGCCATTTACATAAATACTACATTAAACTTGAGTTAATTGACACATTTCACGATTTATGCCTCACAATACCAAGATGTGAAATCAATTGGAATTTTTACTGCCTCCAAATACCCCAGACTTTGGAGTCTGAAACAAGTTTTATTCCATCGATAAATTGTCACCGGTCGGAAGCAAGATTCCTATTATCCTCCGGCTGCCAGGCCAGCTAACGTTCACACGTGATCGTCAAAACTCTCGCTTGATCAAAAGCAATTTGATACGGATTTAAAATTCATTCGTTCATTTTCAGTCAATTTCGTCGGCGTGCGGCTATGGGCCTCCGAGAGTGGGCCATTCTCCGTGAGCCAATCTTATACGAAATTACGCAACTTTTTAGGAGGAACCATACTCGGATAAATTGGAGTGCAGATGTGTAATTTCATTATAACGTTTACACATTCATTAATTCCCGTGTCTAATAAAAATAAAATAGTAAACAAATCGTTATTTCTACCACTACCACCGGCTGATTAATTTCACTCGTTAGCATCAAGGCCAAACTTTTAATCTTTGATCACACAGGCTTGAAATCATCATCTAAGAAAAAATTATAAAACAAACAAAAGAAATCTGTTCAATCAAAATTAGCACAATGAAGAAAACTCTTGAATGTGGCAACACCGGACGCGCGCGATTGTTGGCGCGAAAAAAACATGGCTGCCAGCGGGAATCCGCGCTTATCGGAGCGATCTCGCATACGAATTTGCGCCTTAACGTCTGCGGGAGAGGAACCCCACTCGCCTATTTGATTGGAATAGATATTTTTGTGATACGACTTTGATCTCGATGGGCCGTAAATTCGTTCAATAATGTTTGTTGAATCGAATCATCTGTTTAAGAATGGCAAGTAAATGTTTGTTTTCTATCATCCGCCGGCCGAATGTTGTTCGATTTCGCTAGTTAGCGTTGTTTTGACAGTCTCAATCGCTGCAGCGCGGCAATAACGCTGTCTTCACTTCATTCCACCGCCGCCGTGTGGGCTAAATTAGATCATTCCAACTACTTGCATACGGAATCTCATTTTTGTCTAAGTATTAAATTTATACGTTACGATGATAGTAATTTTATTTCAGCAATAAAATTAATGGAGAATTGGCAACTAAGTGACATTTCAAAAATAGAACAGCTATTAATTTTGATGGAATTTCGAACTACTTTTGATGCTTAAATGTTGTTTCAAATGCTTAAGTTTGAGTATTATTTTGAGTTAGGTAGAGACTCGAATGTTTTGTTACTGGAATGAAGAAAGACACATTTTAGAAAATTGGGAGGTGTTTGTTTTGCAATGACAGTATTCAATGAACTAACTAGGTAGGTACTTAAACAAACTAAAACATATTTTTCAATCAAGGAAGCTGCGTTCGCGTCAAGAAGTTTCCATCCCAAAAGCGTCAATCCAAACAATTTTAATTTTTCCCCTCACGAAAACTCTGGCGTAGGTTCCCGGGACTAAATCAATATGATATGACAGTTAGGGTCAATTTATGGCCCTCGGTTAATTACAAGCGGGCGGGGCGTCCCGGGGGAGGGGCGGGGGGAGGTGAGGGGGCTAATGAGTTGTGAAGACGTTGAGACGCTTGCTTGATGCCAACGGTGTTTATTTCGAGGGTGAAGTAGCTGGTATATATAATACATAATGTAGACAGAATTAGTAGACCTATGTAATATTTAGGAGATGGGTAGATTTTTATGGCAAAACCGTGCCAAACTATGCGTGATTTGGTAAGCGCAAACATCAGCAAAACAAAACAGTATTGGCATGTCCATCAATTCCGAATTAATTATTAATTCCGCGTCTACCGTCCTATTTACGACATGACCGTTGAACGCGAGTGTACCGGTCAGCTGTCAATCAGTCGTTCGAAATTCGAATCAATCAGCTCTACACTTGAGGTTGAGCGGCAGCGAGCAAATTAATGTTTTTGTTGTGTCAACAATCTATTTCGGGAACAATAATAATTCGGTGTATTTAGTGTTGTTATACGTTAAATTATGTAGAAATTTCGTGAGATAATAATTTTAAGGTTATTTACTAGAATTACAACGAAAGGATAGATGTGTGTAATTCTGAGAGTGTACCTCAGACTATCATAAAAACCAGCGTCTTGGGGTGTTGAGGACGCTTCCAATGCTGTCGATATGGATCAGTAGATTGTTTGCAAAAGTCAACAGGCTTAGCTCGAGGAGAAGATACCATTTGTAAAGCTAGCTCTTCACTATAATCCCACTAATCAGAAGCCAAGGTTCGAATCTCAAACTTTAATAAAGCAATTTACCTAATTTTCATGAATATTTTGAAATATCCCGAAACACGTGATCAATAGTTTTGTATTTTTAGTTATTCTCTGTAAGTTTCATGTAAATCGAGCCATTGGTTACATGGTTCCATAAAAAAATCTCAATAACTTCAAGCCCCATTTTACCCTTCTTTTGGGTTTTTGTGAAAATTCCTGAAATACGTATTTTAATTTATTGTGTATTTAATATACAAAGAAAATTTCAGGTCAGTAACTTTAATTTTTTTAAAATGGCTGTACCATTTCAATTCGGAGCCAAACGAAACTCAAACTTTAATAATCCAATTGAAATTTCCTATTAAGGAGGAAGTACGTACTTACCTTCTAAATTTCAGCTTTCTAGCTTCAGTGGTTGGGGCTGAGCGTTGTTCCTAGAAAAAAGCTTGTTCCTATATATAAATATATTAAAATTAGTTGTAGTTTTTTTATTTATTTGTTTATTTAGTTGTAATTTTCTTTGCTCCTGAAACTACAGAAACTTTAATAAAACCTTGGTAGTACTTCCCCGAAGGTACTTTGCGTTATAGCATTCGTTAAATAAAATCGATCAAAGATCAGTCCCAGCTCCCGTCAGTCACATCGAATCACCCTGATGACCCGTCCTTATAAATAGCCCAAGAAAGTGCACAGTAATTACATCCAATCGTCTGTCAGTCTGTCCGTCAATCAAGCGACGCTGACGCAATCTGATGATCGATCAGTGGAGGATAATTAGATTTTATGGGAATTAATTAATACCTTGCATTGTAATAAGGTTCGTTTGATTGAATAGGAGTACATTCTCTCGGGGTTCTCAATCCGAGGAACATACCACATACCTACCCATCACATCACATTATACTTTCCTATCAAATTCATCACAACTTCCTAAAAAATTTTTGAATTAAACCTACTTAATGCGTTCTAAATATCTATTCATTAGGAGACAAAATTAAGTCCTGAATTTGACTTAAACAGAAACACATCACTCCTTCTTAAGAGCGGCCCTAATGCAAAAAATTCTGAAAAGGATAGGCATAGGATTTCGCGTTCATAGGAGCGAGACAGAGTAAAGCAATGTTAGTGCAAAAATCAAGTTTTTGCTTCTTTTCTATTAATGATTTAAAATTTAAGCATTAAATAGAAAAACTACACGATGACTTAAATAAAACAGTGTAGTCTGGCTATGTAATTCGTAAAAAATAATATGGTGTTGTCGCTGATACTTTAGAATATTTCAATTAAAACAGTTTTTTAAAGCGATTTTTGTATTATTTTTTGTACAGAAACCAGTTTATTTTTCAAAATTCTATTCAATTATTCGACTTCTATGGGTTTTTCCTCTACCTATCGTATTTTTTTAATTAGAATATTTAAGTTCGTTACCATAGATGTAAGGGTTTAAAAATACACAATTTGCTTGATTTTTGCATTAGGCGCACTCTTAAATTAGGACCCATACCCATAGAACTTCATTTCCGAGAAGCTCGTTTAATGGCGAAATAATACACAACAACTCTATAAGAGTTGTTGTGTATTATTTCGCCATTAAACACCTATCGCTTTACCTATGACGGACGGTGGTATCGTACTCGTCCATAGATGAAAGAAACCCAGTCTAGAAAGTACACGTGTGGTGCTTTTTAGGGTTTCAAAGATCGGTTTTGAAACCCTTATGGTCTCGCTTTGTCCGTCCCCGCTCTTTCTTGAATATCTCAGTAACTACTGCAGCTATTAACTTGAAATTTGAAATAATGATACATTTCGTGCGCCATTACTGATTTTAAGAAAAAAATATATAAATAAATGAAAATGAATATTTTCAGTACAAATTTTGATGTTGAAATTTCAAAAGAGACCTAGGAAGGCAAATGGGGTATCAAATGAAAGGTATTGTTTTGTACATTTCAAAACACTTTTTGAAATTTCTGTAAATTTCATACTTTTTGAAATATTTCAAAAAAAGTCGAAAAATTGACCATACCCCCCCCCCCCTATCTCCGAAGATTGCACACCGATCCACGTACAATGTATTAGACGTTTGTAGATATCGATCTATATTTTACAGGAAAAATATAGAGAAGTCTGTAATAATAATAGTTTTTGAAAAATGGTCAAAAAGGGGGAGAATTTTTTTTCAAAAGGGGGGGTACCTACCTATGTGGGGTATCAAATGAAAGGTATCGTTTTGACCATATCAAAACACTTTTTGAAATTTCTGAAAGTTTCATAGTTTTTGAAATATTTCAAAAAAAGACGAAAAATTGACCATTCCCCCCCCCCTAGCTCCGAAGATTGCAGACCGATCCATGTACAATATACTAGGCGTTTGTAGACATCGATCTATATTTTACAGGAAAAATATAGAGAAGTCGGTAATAATAATAGTTTTTGAAAAATGGTTAAAAAGGAGGGGATTTTTTTTTCAAAAGTAGGGGTACCTACCCAAGTGGGATATCAAATGAAAGGTATCGTTTTGACCATTTCAAAACACTTTTTGAAATTTCTGTAAGTTTCATACTTTTTGAAATATTTCAAAAAAAGACGAAAAATTGACCATTCCTCCCCCCCTAGCTCCGAAGATTGCAGACCGATCCATGTACAATGTATTAGGCGTTTGTAGACATCGATCTATATTTTACAGGAAAAATAAAGAGAAGTCTGTAATAATAATAGTTTTTGAAAAATGGTCAAAAAGGGGGGGAAATTTTTTTCAAAAGGAGGGGTACCTGCCTATGTGGGGTATCAAATGAAAGGTATCGTTTTGACCATTTCAAAACACTTTTTGAAATTTCTGTAAGTTTCATACTTTTTGAAATATTTCAAAAATAGTTGAAAAATTGACCTTTCCCCCCCCCCCCCCTATCTCCGAAGATTGCAGACCGATCCACGTACAATGTATTAGGCGTTCGTAGATATCGATCTATATTTTACAGGAAAAATATAGAGAAGTCTGTAATAATAATAGTTTTTGAAAAATGGTCAAAAAGGGGGGGGGGGGTTTCAAAAGGGGGGGTACCTGCCTATGTGGGGTATCAAATGAAAGGTATCGTTTTGACCATTTCAAAACACTTTTTGAAATTTCTGTAAGTTTCATACTTTTTAAAATATTTCAGAAAATTGATTGTCCAAATAATTGGCAAATGTTTGAAACCCTCGGCGCGCGAGTTACACTCGCACTTGGCGAATCTTGTTTTTTATGAACGTTATAATGGTTTCAACTTTGACACTTATGTATGATACACGTCCTTCCAACTGTAGTTTATTTTATCGAAGGTAGAATGCAAATGTGTCATTCTGGGCCGATACCATTGTAATGGTGAAGTGATTAATTTGAGTTAGGGCCCAGATCTCACGTATCGTGTTTCTAAATATCCCTTCTGCTTAATCCTCAGTCAATATTTTAGGGACAATGTGTAGTGTGTACACACCTTAACTAAAATTCAATCCACGTCCAGAGTTTAGATTAAACACGTTAAATGTGCGTTTAACAATACAGATAGGTGTTAGTAGTTTGTGCGCGTGGTTGTACTGCGCTGCTGAAGAGATAGCGGGAGTGTTCTGAGTCGACGCCATTTTGTGTTGCCGACACGACCGACCGCGTGCCGGCCGATACTGATTGTTCGTGGGTATACTATAGTATGTAACGCTCTTTGGCTGCATTTTGATGACGAATAAAAAAGTTTCAGTTAAACAAAATAAAGATAATAAACAGTAACAATCTATCCTATCAATGTGAATGTCAATTAACAACATACAATAATACTAATAACTATGTTTATGTGGGCAATCAGGTAGGTATCGTTTAGTAAGACCAGTAATGAAGAAGAAATAGAAGGACCAGTACGTGTTACATGGAATAAAATTTGGTCACTATTGTTTACTATATGGATGCCAAACCTAGGTCATTCATTACGAATTAAGTCAGGTCTACACAAAGGGCAATGGAAAGGCTACCCAGTCAGACTAATGACCAAGGTAACAAACGCACTCACACAAGCTAAAGTGCAAATGCGCCTCACCGATAAAAGATCAAAAATACCTACTACACGATGGAAGGGACAATACAATACAATACAATACAAAAATGCAGGGACCAGCAGTCTAAAGAAATGTAGGCAGAGCGTACAGACGATGGGCTGGTAATCATTATAGCCATATGATTAGCCAGACAATCGGCAGACAGTCATGAATGAAGATGAAGGCGGAATTTACCCAAGAAGGGATCCAACTCTCTCAGCAAGTGTTAATAGTATTTTCTATGTCTCTACTCACTTTTTATTCCTAATAAGCAAAGCACTAACTCATAAAACTTTGTACATAATCGTTAAGGAATTACGAAATAAAAGGTTTAATCTTTAATTAATAAAAGAGAAAACCGACTCGGAGAACTCACCAAGAGATCTCTGAAACAAAAAGAGCTACGAAGATGAAATTTTATATGGAGTTTCCTTTTAGGACGAAGCGCGTAGGCACCTGAAAGGATTTTTGCAAATTCAAATGGAGGAATTTTTAGGTTTTAAAATCGTAAAGGATTGGTTTCAATTGTAAAACTTTGGCGTTGATAGTTTACATGGAAACCAACATAACTTTGGGTATTACTACAGTCCACGCGAGTGAAACCGCGTTCTTGTCACTAGTTATTATTTTTGTTACTATTAAAGTCGCTATTTATTATTAATTTATATTTCATTTTAAATGCTTCAGTAAGTGAGATATTCAACAGGAAAAGAAGGACAGACAGAGCGAGACGAGAGAGGTTTCATTCTGTACCGGAACCCTAAAAAGTAAAGTAAATCTCATCCATGACTCATGCATCTTGGTGGCTGTGCCTTGGTAGTACTCACATACCTACAAATTAAAAAAAAAAAACGATATACGAGGAACTTAAGAGATATGTATGATTGTTTATCTATTATTGATTGTTAGGTAGGTATTCCTCGTATTAAAAATACAATTAGAAATTTTTATTAAAAAGAAAATTACAATAGAATAATACAATTAAATTAAAACTAGTATTTACCATTGAAACAATTGAGCTCACTGCAGACTGTTGCAAACAATCTATGGTTAGCTCAACTGATCCATATCAATACCAGTCGTACCGGTCGCGCCCAAGACACTGGCGGCATTGTCCCGCTGTTTGGCAATGCTGATGCTCTGAGTCAGATACTCACCAGCTCTAGCGGCACGCGTCGCTTCGACCAGACGCATTTTTTTTTGAAAACCCGGAGTCTCGGTACCCCATGGCCCTAGAGCATCGACTCCAAAAGGAGCAATGCGTAGGTAAATGAATTCGATTTTGCTCTCCAAGGAGTAAGAAGAAATTCCTCTAAGAAACTCCTCACAACTTACCCACCCACATAGTTTAAGTTTGACGAACTGCCTCCTCAAATCGTTGGATGTAAACGTCCTTTTCCGCTGTCTTGTTGCTAGTTTATGTAGCATCGACATGCGTCATTTACATGAAATAGTTTAACCTTTCGCGTGGCCGGTCGCATGCGCACTGATGCGCAAACGCACGGGGAAACGTGTCAAGCGATCATACAGTTTCAGTTCTAATGAGGTTTGATATAGAGAACATTTTAAAATCTGAAAGTGGAAAATTAAATGATTGCATAGCCATTGTTTTGTTAGGTATGTCTACTCTATTCGATTGCTAAAGCGATTCGTGAGCATAGATGACACATTAAAATGTTCAAAGGCACTTTAGGCACTTCAACCAAACCATAGTGAATCTATGAACCTACCAGCTAATAATAACATCAAACAATGTATTCAATTTAATGTACTACTACTACAATAGTCTGCAATTAGCTCAATTGTTTTAATTGTCCATACTAGTTCTAATTTATTCTTTTACTTGAATTAAATTTACTTTGTTATTAAAGAATATTTAATGTACTTTTAATTCAATACTTCATGCAAATTAACTTTCTTACATCCACAATACCTGATCCAACCGCTGAAGGTTAACTGTTTGATTGAACTCGATTGAATGACCGCGGTAGACTATTAACCGATTCAGCTCGCGTACAACGACCGATCATCAGTCATTAGAAGACCTATGGCCAATTTGAAATGGATTCTTTTTTATTGATTGATAAGGTTGTATTGAATGGAAGGTGACCAAATAATAGGCATTGAGGTGAATCGTTTCACGCAGAACGTACTGTAGCAAATAAGATGTAAATATCTATGTTGTGTGAGCACTGTTAGAAACACAGACAAAGCTTTCCAAACACTAGCTAGAATTAAAACTAAAAAAATAAACGAAAATGAACTGATATGTATTATGGACTACGATGCCAAAATTAGGAATGAAAAATAAAAAAAAACATCCCAACAACTGACTCTACAGGAAAAATAAGGTGTAAGACCTGTTTTCTGTAGTTTGTAGATCGAACATTGTCCTCAATTCCATATCTAACAGGTTTACATAAAATCAGTGTTTACCAAATAGTATCATCCACAGAATCCGTACCGCAGATGAATGTGGAAGAGTTCTCCAAACCCCGCTGGTCTCGGTGTCAGTTCTCCTATTTGTCATCACTACACTGATCGTTATGTCAATATTTTATGTAAATCCATGGCACGGCCACGTTCACACAGAAACACGGCTATTCACCAGATGGAGGTTTAGAGTTTTTGGAAAAATAATTCATCTATTACTCGCATTATTGTTATATAATCAGTCGAAATGAAAACAATTTAAAGCTATATTTCCGTATCTTGTGTTTGATGAAAATGATTAATATTTAAATGGTATTTGTAGCTAGAGTTGTAAGTAGAGTTAACTCGCTTAGGAGTTTGAGATGTCATCGTCCAGTTTCTGGTGTAGATAAATCCTAACTTTGTGTCAATATTTTATGTAAATTGACACCATCATCCTAATCTTGTCGATTTCCAACATAAAGTAATTATGGGCAATTATGATAATACAATTTCATGATTGGTGGCTTTATAATGTGTATTTATTACTAATTTAATATTTTTAATGAATTTCAATTGATATTATTTAATCTTTTGGGTTTTTTGACGGACTAAATCCTTTGGATTTACGTTGAGTTTGGACGTTGACCTGATATTTTTTTAGTTATAGCAAAAATAGATTAGATTATAATCGATACATTCATATGGCGACCAATTTAAATATTTTATTGTCTAATTTTCCTTTAACTTCTTTTTAAATTTAAATAAATAATTGATCCTGACTAATAGGACGCAGTGGCTCTGGATAGTGTTATCTCTAAGAACGGGGGAGATTTCTTTGCCATTCATGCTATATCCCGACTAAAACAATTAAAATTCAATTCTTTTGACCTCTTCGATAAAATTACCTGTTTCAAAGTCGCAACACAGATATACATATAACTGTTGCACGACAGTACTTCTATATTGAATTCACAGGCCACCTTCGTAAAGCCATCGGCCGCACGACGCACGAGCACGACGCACGTGGGGATGACTCGGCGTCTTCCGCCTGGTGACGAGTGATATGACTAATTCGCATTTGGAGCAAGGAGGTTCATGGTCAGTTTGATTTTTGGGGGAATTTAGAGATTTTGTAGTTTTCATTATATTTTTTTTTATCAACCTATCTTGTGTTTATCGGATGTTCTAAGTATTGACATCCAAACGAGGTGAGAAGATGCAGCACCAATTTGAACCCCATGTATGTTCAGCATGTTAAGCAAACTTTTCTATATCCAATCTAAATGTGGCGATCAAATCTAAAGGCACAAATAAAAAAATACTTATTTCACCATTCAGATTCAGGTTCACCACCCTGAACTGACAACCAATCTAAAATATTAATTTGGAAATACCAACGTTGCAACGGTGAAATTCCAGTAGTGGACTGGTATAGGCTGATGATCATGATGATGATAAAGGTGAAATTAATCGAAAACGTTAAAGGAATTAAACACATAACATTTCTTATGTACAGGTATTGAAAAAAACTACAAAAGACAAGACACGCTAGATTAGTCTGTCTATTATATTATCATCTACCTATTGTCACAAGTAGCATAATAATCCTATATGATGATTTTGACTATGTCTTACAGAATATAAAATGCCCCACTCAATAAAAATTCTCATTGTATCCTACGCCAGCTGATTCCCTATCTCTTATGCAGGATAATTCACCAAATTCCCATAGAAACACTTACCATCCGAGAACTAAATCATTTTTCACTTTGACGCACACCTGTTTTCGCTGCAGCCAAACACTCCAGGGCTGGCAAGGCCTTTCACGGAGAATCGAAAAGGCGAATCATGTCACATCAATAGGTGTCTAAGTAGCGAGCAATGGATCAGGCCATAATACATCACGGCCCTTTTTAGGGCTCACTAGTGTTGGCACGAAAAGACGGACATACCTACCGAGTTTTCAACCGACCTAAAACAAAGGAGGTGTTCTCTATTCGGTTGAAATAATATTTATATGCATTTTTGTTGCTCGATAGGTATCTTTGCCAGACTCTCATTTTGTTTTTTTTTTTGTTTTTGTTCATAGAAAGATCCCTTGGTGGGTCCCGCCCGAGGCATACTGGTTATCGCGTAAAACATCTAAAATAATATTTAGATCCAGAAATTGAAGCCTGCGTTTAGTTTTTGTTAAACACATCTAATTATATGATAATGTTTTTGGTGTTGTGGGGTATTCCTGTGAACCCAGATCGTGCATTCCTGTGAACCCAGATCGTGCGTTTACCTACAGGGTGGACTAAACAGTGACGTCATAAATAAAATAAAATTGCCTGAAATACCCCATGTATGTCCCCCTTATGTTTTTTCAAAGTTTTTTTTGAGCCAATGGTAAAATTAAAAAATAAATAAATAACCATCATATGTTATGTATGGTATTATGTACCCATAACACAAACTCTTCTTAGCTTTGGGCAAGATGATGCTGTATTTTTGTAGTATTCAGTACTGTTCATAAGTCTTGTAAGCACTCTCTAATTTTAACTTCTATTCATTGCATATCTCAACTTGACAGACTTAGTTGCCAAAGTCCGGTTTCCCTCAAAAGCCGGATATGCCATCCCTAAAAGCCTTTCTATAGGCCCATTTTCCCTTTCTCCTGCAAACAACATCATTTGTTATACTCCAACTTGTATTTTTTCTTCAAATTGATGAAAGCTCGTGTTAATAAAATTGCTCTTCATTTTTGTCGATCATCGTCACTTAACGGGTGGCTTTTGGGGTGTCTACTTGTTCGGCTATTCTAGGATAAACTACTGGAGAGTATGTAGGTACATTTGTTTAGGTACAAGTTTTTGATAATATTTATTTGTTCACACAAATAAATTAACGAATGCTTTTGTACACTTTTTTTAATTTCCCAATTATTTTTTTGATTTAGGTATACTCTACCAGCGCCTCAGCCTATGGGTGTGGTCTAACTAACTAACTAACGAGATTCCAAGCAAAATTTTGGGACATAAATTTTCGTAGTAAATTGCCCCAGTGCGTCACACGCACTGGGGCAATGGCAAAAACACAATATTTTAATGTGTTATTTAGAAAAAAAAAACGATCTCTTGTCTGAAAATATTTTGTCAACACACATTTCTTAATATTTTTTTAATGGTTTGCCCAAAACTTATTTTCAAACTCCAGCCTGTGTAAATTGTCCCCGATGTAGTGTAACGTGTGGCGGCCCCGCATTCAACAGGGCCGCTGCCGGCCGCTTCCCTCCGCCGCCATGCGCCTTCGACACCTCAGTGTGCCGACCAAGAAGGTCCAAGCCAACCTTACGCGCTTTCACTACTGTTTTACAACTACCTAACTACTTAAAAATATTAATCACCTTGATAGTGAGAGTTTAACAGATTGATCACGGAACTGATTCCAGACTAGAGGACATAAAGCTTTAGGTAATTGGTTTAGCTCTAACATACTGAAACATTAATAAAGGTTCGTTATTTTTTTAGGTATATTTTATTAGTTATGATAACACTTATCTTTGTAACTAAAAACAAAACTAAGCTAAATGTGACAACGTTAGTTATTATAACGTTATGTGAAATATACAATGAAAAAGAAACCGATACGAAAGAGCCTCCCATGTTGAGCAGGCGCAGGCGGTCAGTTTGAAAAGTCTCGCAAAATAAATGAAACATTGTATTTGTTAGAACTGTCACCGGATTCTGCAACTCATCTCGAGGGTTGCATCACAAAAGTATTAATCGCCGAATAAAAGATAACAATTAGAAGTCATCAATAGGAACGGAGAGGATCACTCAATCGAATGATTGACGAAATGACGAATCATCCACAAAAACACAAAGGGATCATCGCCTGATGTTTTTGTGTGTTGATACGCTGTAATTGTGATTTTGTGATTGTGTTTAATTTTGATTGTTGGGCGAGAAATGTAAAAGGTATTAAGAATGGCTTTTATGTTACGTTTTGAAAACTTGCTTGGCAAGATTTTTCTCTGTAGTGAAGAAGTAGGTGAAAGCAGTTTTGTGATAGGAAGTCAGTTTGTTAACGCAATCTTGACAATATATCTTCAAAATAATTTGATTTATCAGATTATAAAAATCGTCAAAATCCAAATCAAACAGAATTCCCGCTACACAAACAATCGTTACTTTAATTACGCTCAGTGAAAATCGTGAAACTATCTCGCGAGATAAATGCTGAACAGATAATGATAAAGATTTCTCGATGCGGTCAACAATGAGTTTTGGTATCAAATCACACAATTAGAAATGATCGGTCTGTTGTCTGTCGGTCGCTTTGTCGGCGTCTGTCATTGAAGGGTGCGCTGCGCTTGGTGCCCAATATTTAGGACATGCTTTTTGACAAAAACTTTGAAGAAAATATGTCTTAACAGCTTTACTTGTTTAATTTTGATTTACTTTATTAGTGATCCATAATGTATTGTAATTATTAGTGTAATTGTTAGTAAAATATTTTCTGTGTATGTCTGATTTTTATTATTGTTTTAAGGACTATGTATGTGTAACTACTTACTCTGTCTGAAATAAATGTGATTTGATTTGATTTACTACCTAATAAGAACTTGAAAGAAAACTTAGCAGTTTCTCGTAATTTTGACCATCCGCTAGAACCAAAGAAACAGGGAAGGAATCATCATCAACATTATGCTCGGTTAGCCATCTGTTTCCTTTTATACCAACACCGACGTTCCAAGGTAAATTTTTGGGAATTCAAAATAGTTTCAACCATTTATTTCCCTGCCTTACACAATAGTCTGGGTGCCAAGCGGCATGCACCGGCGGTGTTTGCCGTCGCGGGCAGACGAGCGATGTCGTCTCAAAGGAATTAGAATGATGGACGCGCCGTGACGCGGCACTTTCTGCCCCAGTACCGATACCAGTGATATGCCAAATAACTGCGCGAACTAGAAGGTATATCAAGCTTTTCAACTTAAACACTGTTCGTTATCTGATGACATCCAACAAAATTAACTACCCGTGCATTGCTCCCTCTCCATAAAAACGGAACATTGAAAAAGGAGAGAAAATAATATTCTGGAAGATAATGTCTATATTACACAAACTGACATGCTTGAAGAGCCTCTCTGGCCAGCTTTCGGACCTTCCAGCGTGATGGTTGAAGTGGCTGTGGCAGCCACTTCGCGGTTTTTCAAAGAAAAAATTTGCAATTTAATGTCCTATTTTGAGAAATTGGAGAATTATTTCAAATTTTAAGTACACTAGACTTTAGTATATCTCTAAAACAGTGGTCTCATCCTAATGATAAATATTAATATGAGGCTCAGTAATGTTTCTAAACAAATTCATGAAATTCAAACATAAGGACATAATAGAAAATAATATTCTGGAAGATAATGTCTATATTACACAAACTGACATGCTTGAAGAGCCTCTCTGGCCAGCTTTCGGACCTTCCAGCGTGATGGTTGAAGTGGCTGTGGCGTGGTGGAATTGGAGAATTATTTCAAATTTTAAGTACACTAGACTTTAGTATATCTCTAAAACAGTGGTCTCATCCTAATGATAAATATTAATATGAGGCTCAGTAATGTTCCTAAACAAATTCATGAAATTCAAAGATAAGGACATAATATGCTTAACCGTTGAAAGTCAAATTGAACTAGTATGTGTAGAGTTCTAGTAAATTATAGGTTTTTAGTTCATAGAAAACCGCACATATTTTTTTTTGTGAATCAACAACAAATTTACGTTTTTTGAAGTTTTTTCTTACCCTATAGGTTTTGTGTGCACGTGATTCCTTTGGAAAAAAAAAATTGGCATAAACGGCTGTAAAATTTATTTGTTGAAGTAACAAACTTGAGTACTATATAGATGTGAATTTTAACTCGATACCCTCTACGCGTTTCTGAGAAAAGAGGGTTGACAGACGGACACACTGACAACAAAGTGAATCGTATAAGGGTTGCTTTTTTTCCTTTTGAGATACGGAACAAAAATGTTCAGAAAATTTTATCGAATATCAAGATTACATCGCTTGATAATTTGAAATTGTGATAATGTTATAAAGATAAATTTTAAAATAATAAACAATGAGAACGGGAAAGGTCAGTAACTTATGTCATTGATTGTAATTTAAAGATTAATGATTGCTCATTCAAAAATGATGTTGAAATAGCATTTGAAAAACTTTCACAAAACTTTCTTTACTGATATTTCAATTTCCATTACAAGTGTCTAAACTCTTCTCGAGTAATAGCTGAGTCAATGATCTAAGTCTCTGTCATGAGTCAAAATCTAGAAAATGTTACCTAAATGCTAAAATAAATTTAATTTTAACCATGTCGATGAAAAAATTATTATAAAAGGCTTTATTGATTATAATAAAGCCTTTTATAATATTTATAAATAAATAATAGTTACTTATTTTTATTGTATTATGTACAACAACAAAACACAAACTTCGACGATGTAAATAATGCAATATCAAAAGTAGTCCATTGTGAATAATCTTTTGCTCAACGAAACCAAATCTAAATGTATTAAATTTATTTTACCGAATGTAAAACAAGTTAAGGCTGATGTAAACGTGAAAGAAGAATCCGTAGAATTTGTGGATAGTACCGTATTCTTAGGAATTACCTTAGAGAGGAAACTTCAATGGGGCCCACACATAGATAAGCACACGTAGACAGGACACATCTAGACTTGTTTATTTTAGCTACTTCCACATTATTATGTCCTATGGTATACTGCTGTGGGGGAACGCTGCAGATATTGACACCGTATTTGTGCTGCAGAAGACAGCCCGTTCGTGCAATCTATAATATGGGTCATATATATTATGTATATAAATGCGATAAATTAAAAGAAATAATCACATATCCTGTCAATATATTTTTCAAATCCTGTTGCAAACTCATTAAATATCAATCGATTCCCTAAAACCAGCCATTTACATAATTTCAATACTAGTAAAAAACTTAAACTCAGTGTGCCCACAAAACTATAAGGCTACACATAATATTAATGTATCTTTTAAAGGGCAATGTAACGTTTCTACAACAAAACTCCTAGTCAGTTGCAAAAATTATCAGTATTAAATTCAAACAAATTGTCAAAAACCTTCTATGCAAAATGCTAACTTCATAATATTTAATTATCTAGAGGATAAAAAGCTTGTTACGGGTTTTACTTCTACTTCACTTCTAAAACTAACAATAACAACGTTCTTCAGGCGTAACAGGCGTTCTTCGTTGCTTCTTTACTTTACTCTGCATATCGCGACATACAAGCGACGAAGTGTACCTACCTTCATTTATTGCTGATGGAAGTAAAGAGTTTTTGATTCTTGATTCTTGACGTCCTAACCCGGCCCTGCCAACAAGCGCCCGTCGCACGTAAATCGATCCATTTTATAGCACTTTTACAGCCCTTTCTCAAAAATTAATTTCAGCCCACTGATGAGCTATCAACCTTAAGTTTAATTAGTCACGTGTTCGCGTCAGGGGATGACTTATGGCTTATTGGAAATGTTTCAACGAGTCGTAAATAAGCGAGGCGACGGACTCTGAGCAAACGGTCGACGCTGTTTAGCGGAGAGAACAAGGACACCAGCCAAAACTTGTACCTATTAAATAAGCAAACGGTCGCGACTTTCCTCCGACCATCGCAGTAGATGTCCAATGCTGCTACATTGGACATATTATGTTCATATACTATCATAAAGCAATAAATAAGAGTTAATAAATAAAAACAAAATATTAAATGACTACAACATGTTGATTTCCTAGTGCCTAAATAAAATATATTTGCTTCCCTGACGTTCATGCGGCGTTTCTTTTGCCCATTATTCCCACAAATCAGTTGCTGGTTTGCTCTACATACCATCACCTCGCCGGTGTGCGCAATGTGTCTAGCCCAACAGCCCAAGTCCATTTGAGTTCCATGGCTCGAGTAGCAACATCTTGAACTTTTGTCCTTCGGATATCGGTGTTTAGAACTCAGGACAAAGTCTTGTGCGTGAGCGTCCACGTCTCGGTACCGGTCCAGTTGCAGGTGGCTCGACGACTTAGTATGCGTCGGGGAGAGTCAATGGAGGCGGTTAGTACAGGACTGTGCTGGATGGCACAAACTTCGGGAGGCCTATACCTACCCAGCAGTAAATAAAATCCGGGTGCGGGTAATGACGGGTGAACTTATCTACCAAGTAGCTCTGTTCACCCACAACAACGTGGACTTGTTCCAGCGCCGTGGTATCAACGCCGCTCGCGCCCTGCGTAGTAACCACCACCACTACCGCCTGGTCACTCCTAAACACAAGCTACAGAAGTCAGAGAGGTCCGTTTATATAATGGGCCCTTCGGTTTACAATCGGCTGCCCGACTGGATCCGTAATGCAGCTTCCACACCAATTTTTAAAAATAAACTTAAGAAGTGGCTCACTAAATTGGTATTATATGATGTCAATGAATTTTTTAATTTGCCCGTATTATAAATTTATAATTTTATTTTTTATTTTTAAGTGACTTGTAATAATGGTATTATAAATAAATTCTGTATTCTGTATTCTGTATAATGATGATGAAAGTTCATTCGGTAGGTATCTATGCCCCAGTAGTAGTTTCCTGCAATATCAACATTACGCTTCGGAATCAATACAACGTATTGTAGGGGTCGAACGCGGCGACGGATTGTAGCGGTGGTGGCAGAGAAGGAGCTCTGTCACCACCGCTACAATCCGTCGCCCGTCTCCCAGAAACCCGCACTCTGAGTAAACATCGGCAGTCTTTGAACGGTATAATTAAAGTTAGCGTTTATTTACGCGCGGGTTATGTGCGCGCGCGCAGCTCCAGCCTAGAATTGAATTGTTACACCTCAATTGATTGGGTGCGTAATTGCTGAGCTAATATCCTTATTGTCTGCTCGTATTCTCAAGGAATGGTATTTTCACAAGTAAACATGTTTAATGTTTCCCGTCATCAGCTACAAGGATGGTAATTGCAGAATCTTCTAATTAAGCTACCTGGGAGCCATGGTGCGGTGCGGAGTGGTGGCCTTTTGATAATAAAAACTATTGGGAGTTGGATAATAGTTTCTATGGATGATATCTATCAGAAAGGATTGATTATCTTCTTCTTTAATTTGTCTTATGAAGTTACCTTGAACCCTTTATCAATTCATCATCATATTACACATAGCTTTGCAAGAATTTGAACTAAACCCAAGTTAAAACTTAAGTCAAGAAAGACAACTTAGGTAAGATTAATTTTAATTAGTTGTTTTTTTTTTCAGATATTGTTCCTGTGATGGTTGTGGCGTAACGAGTGGACCAAAGTAAGTTATTTAAGTTCCTTAACATTATTATTTTAAGACATACGCTCAAAGAAACATATTATAATAAGATATCGAACAAGCCCCGTATTCATTTAAACAGTTCAGGTTATCAACAATAACTAAGACACAGCACTGCCTCCACCTCAAATAATAGTAACCGCACGCTGTCCACGCTGCCATGGCAAGCAGCAAGCTGTCCACGCAGGGTCGACGACGAGCCGCATGATAGGACAACTTGCTTCAAGCAAGCGAGAGGTCATATTTGAAAGGTATGCTACAACCTGGGCCTGTCAGAAGCTTCCAGCCTAAAGGTTATTTCGGTCTCCGTGCAATCCTAGACGATGCACAGGAAAGCCTAACGCCTGAGTGGACATTGTCTTCTGAAAATACCCTGAGTGCAGACTGCATGTCCGGATGTTGGTCTCTGATCAGAACACGTTCGAAGGACAGGGTCGTGATCGTGAATGATTAAGCAGAGCCAAGTGTCGTCGTTGAACATCACTCGAACGGGCGCATCGGTAGTTATTTCAGGCAAGGACCATAGAGCTCAGTGGTTTGTTAAACTGGGATGTCGACATTGAGTAAAGCAAAAAAACATAGACAATTCAAGTTATTAATTCTTAAATAATTTAAAAATTATCTTTATATGTAGATTTTTTTGCAAGTTTACTAAACTTTCGCTCAGGTTTATTATTCAAAGGTGTTTTTTATTTTATTAGGGCGCTAAGGCGCTCGTTAGGGGAGGCCTGTATGCAGCAGTGGACTAATATTAGGCTAATGATAATAAAGATGATAATCAATACCTGCATGCATCTACACTGTACAACCTTGACTAGCGCTCGCCCGCAGACTCTGTCACTGTCACTGTTGACAGGTCACGCTCGCGAATACATACCTGCGATATACCTACTCGCCTGCTACAAGGTACATTGGCAGTGGTAATACTTGAGCAGCCGCTGTTGTCCTGTCTTCTGTCAATTAAGCTTAAAATATCTTAGTCTAGTTAGTGCGCGCGGCTTCGCTCTGGTGTTTCTATGGAAATGTTTAAAGATTATTTCTATGGGAAGTGATTATATTCCAGGCCTTGAATTACCTGTATCCAAATTTCAGCCCGATCTGTTCAGTACTTTTAGAGTTAAGGATAAAGTAACATCCATCCATCCAACCATCCATCCAAACTTTCACATGTTAATATTAATGAAATTTAGAGTTACTCATGTAATTTCAAATTAGTTTGTTTACCTCTTCCTCACTGAAGTAAAATTCACTAAGTTAGTGGCAAAGCCCTGAATGTACACGCTTCTTTGGCGGTCATCAGGAGATGATGGTGGACTGTTGATGATAGGTCGGGAGACACTTTGCTACCAAACTACTAGTGGGTAGTTAATACACTGATAGAAACCCCCTGACAAGAACGAAGTAGTCTTGAAGTTGCCTTGCTATTCATTGAAGGAACGCGGTATAATATTATGACTCATGCTTTGTAATAAAATTCCCATTCACAAGATGAAGTTCCTAAAGACATCAATCAGTGCATTTCCACTCAATCCAGCGCAATGTGAAATTAAAATCTGTCACGAGATCGACATTTTACGCAATTTTAAATCACTTGACTTTACGACACTCCATATCCTTCCAGTCTTTTGTCAGTTATCGCACACTCCTTTGTAGAATCGACATATATGTCATTCATATGAAATTCTCATCATTGACATCAAACTTAACTATCATTTTACAGCTTACAGCTAATTCTTATGCGGAAACATTCGCGGATCCAGCAATACATCACCGATGATTTAGCATCGCATCAAAAGGGAGTCGCATGCGCATGGCGTAAAACTCGAACGATCACGAATATACCCGCGCCACTGCGTCGGACGGCCATTGTAAAATTACCTTTATTGCCTTGTCTTTGGATACAAACTCGATCTGAAATTGAAAATCGTCAAAATGTATCATTCACTTGTCAGGTTTACCTTCCGTCTTGCCGCAATATGGTCAGTACGAGTACTTCCACGTTCCATTTGCCGCAATATGGTCAGTACGAGTACTTCCACGTTCCATTTTTGATCACTCTCAATTGAACTCAATAAATTCATAAGAAGTCAAGCGCTTGATTTCTACTATTGTTTCTGGCCAGTTCCTGATAGGGAAATTAGTTTGCAAATTAAGTCACTGTAATAATCTTCAAACAGACACATTTCTTTGTTTCCTCGGAACTTGACTGATACAATCAAAAAGAAAGTTAACATCCAGTATCGTCCTAAACATTGTCATCTCCGCAGTGAATCGCCTGAACTTTGTCATGAAGCGCTGCTGCTGCGTTTACGAGTTCCCGAGCCGTCACACGGACGAAACACTGTCTTATAAATCAATTTAATCTCCTCTGCAAAGACAATTGGAACATTCTCCAATTCTAGACGAAACCACCCCACGCTACAATCACTCTTATCTCCGCCACATTCAGTCGGTTGTTGCGTGTGTTTTTGATGTCGCTTAGGGTGTAGAGCAAAGTTGAGTGCGCGCATAAGTCATCTCGGACGTTGTATTGCAGTACCATTCGAGATAAATGTCTAATACGGCACAAAGGCATGTAATTGTCGAGTGACTTTTATACGCGACTCGCTAATGTCGCGAGCGTAAATCAAAGGTACATAATTGTACAAATAGGTCGATGTTGTGACCAATATTATTAATGGGAATCAATCTCTATGCGACATTCGGCTTTTTAGTTGCAGGAAATGTTCCTTTGTATTAGTTCTGTTTAGATCTAGTGTCTAGTGATGCAACAAACCCTCTAAAATATATTTGCAGCAGTACTAAGTACGTGCTGTAGGTACTTACTGTGTGTTGTTGTTTTTGATGATGATGATGACGATGATTCTCTGTTAATGGCAATATGTGTCAAACACACTTTCTTAATTCTTATCATAACATACAAAAGTAAACCCATTTTTAATTTTAATATCCAACACTTTTAAGATTAACATACAAAAGTAAACCCATTTTTAATTTTAATATCCAACACTTTTAAGATTATTTTAATTGTAAACCCATTTTTAATTTTAATATCCAACACTTTTAAGATTATTTTAATTTGGATAGGCTATAGTATGTATTGACTAGATAGAGTAAGTATATAAGTAAGATAGTAATAAGTAAGAGTATAAGAGAGTAGCTGCCATCTCTCTCCATTCCATTTACTTTATTTTTGTAAATTATTATGTTTCTATTTTTAAGTACCCTTGTCTTTTTGTAAGGACACAACATTTTATTTTACGTGGGAGAAGCCACTGACTCCTGAAACACAGTTTATACTAGTTCGGGAGTCTATGGATTCATTAACATTAATGTATGTTTATTTGTGTCAAATAAATGATTTATTATTATTATTAAATTCTTTATAGTACACAAGATACATAAATGAAAATTAACAACGAATGTCTATGTACAAAGGCAAGCTTAACCCTACCTAACAGAGTTATCTTACAGCAAACCTAGGGGGTATTAAGAGAATTTGTTGAATACGTGTGAATACACTTTTTGTGTATTTTTAACAAAACCACTCTTGGGGCGCATGATAGTTTATTTTTATTTCATTATTATTTATTTCTTCACAAACAATTGTTTCCATTTGATTTTGTTATCTACACTAATATTATTAAGAGGAAAGATTTGTATTTTTGTATGTTACCAATACACTTAAAAACTACTGGACTGATTTCAAAAATTATTTTTCCGTTTGAAAGCTACATTATCGCTGAGTAATATAGACTATAGAATTTACCCGGGCGAAGCTGGGGCGGATCTCTAGTACTTTATTATTCTAAGACTAAAATCCACTTAAACAAAACATAAAATAGGTACATTAGTAACTATTAAGTACATTTTATACAAAAACATGAGTGATGAATATTTTTTTGTAGAATTTCGAACTTAAAAATTATGAATAACAAATAGAAATATAAGTAAAATTTCAAAAATAAAAAAACAATCTTAAAGACAATAAATAATCATAAAGTAAAATGGGCTAAAACGCCATTTTTTAGGCGACATCGTCCCATCGAGGAACCTAATCATTTTACCTTAAAATGCGATTGTTAAAATTGCAAAATAAAATGAAGTTCTAATCTAGGGTAGATTAGAACTTCACACGTCTTGAAGAAGTCCCTCGTCATGGGACGAAACGTTGGTATCTTTCCAACACAGACAAAGTTCCTATTTACTCACAGTTAACTTGCACATTTGACTTGCACCAAATAAAAAGTAACCCAGTGCCATGACAATTCTTTGTCATTGCACTGGGTTGTGACCTCTGTGGTTGTGATAATTTATTTAGTTTGTCATAAAAACCTCCCAACCCAATCGCGACCTCTATTACCAATAAATATCATATGCCTTCTGCTGTCCCAACCAGTGGTCATTCATAAATACCTATGACCCAGTTGACGAATAAATAGCTCAACCTAGACACCCGGGCTAATTCTATACAATGTCCGTCCACACAGAAATACTCTGTCTGGACTGAACCGCTCTGTTAGGCTGTAAAATGATGCCATGTGCCTATATCGGATTAAGTCAACGTACTTTTCTAGTCAAGTCTTCGCTCGCTCTGGTTTCACTTAAAATGTATAATTTGATGAATGTCATTTATAGGGGACAGAGAAAATCAATTACACAAATCAAGATTTCTTCTAATTAAAAAAAAAAGAGTACTGTTTAAGTAGTCAAATATTTATTCTATCGAATCTATTACCCTGCCTTTGCTTTATTTTTTATGGTGCGGATAAGCAGGCAAATGTGTGTATCAAAATTGAGATATTTGAAACAATTTTTTCATCAAACTTATGCAACTAAGTAATCAAAAAACTAGTATCTTGGCACCTTTGTGCATAATGAATGAAATAGAATATTAGGTAAAGGAGATTAAGAATCCTAGATATTAATAGATAATAGATTTTATATTTTATATTTGAACAGCAGTAGGATCTCAAAGTTGATGGAAATCTTGATTTTTTCGAAAGACCAGCCTTATTCCGTGTGTGCCTTTAGTGTAGTGTTGTGAGGTGAGGCAACAATCAAGCTAAAATTAGGTTTTGTTATTTTTGTTCGTGATATTTTTATTACGGACAAAAATATCTAGGCAGATAACCACAACAAACAAACAATAGAAATAGGCAATATCAAACAGACAAAACCTTCAGAATTGAAAATCCCTGGGTGATTGAAGATTGACCTGCTCACAAAGAAATTAATCGTCTTGTAGGCAAATCTGGCCGCGCCATTGTGCAGACTATTGTCCCGCCCGGCTTTGTCTGCCTGCGAGCGCGCAAGGAAACTCATTAATGGGGATCCAATTCGTGGTTTGAGATTTTAAGACGCACTGGTTGGAGAGGCGCGGTCTTTTTGTCCGCTTTTTTAAACGAATTTTATACTAGTAACTGTGAGGTAAAAGTACCTACTTGAATATTCAATGCTTTGGTAGAAAGTTTAATAAAAGTAGAGCCACTACAAAAAAAAATACTACGGTACGACGTTGTCGTAAAAAGATATCTACCTACTATCTATGTAGTATAATGTGTATATTATATCAGTAATGCATCTAGTACCCATAACATAAGCTCTGCTTAGATTGGGGCTAGGTGATGCTGAATTGCCCAGCATTATTGTTGGTTTATTATTCAATAAAAATTTACTTCGATCAAACATTGATTTGAGTTTAAGTTGACTCTTAAATCCTTAATTCTTGCCTGCAAACATAGAAACCGCTTACATATCCGGACCTAAACTCCCATATAAAAACCGCGTCGTCTTCAAAACCCAGTGCGTACCAGCATCCATCTCAAGTGATGATCAGATAATGAGGTTCCGATAGTCCATTGTATATTTGACATCACCATCACCGAGGCTGAGGCGATGACGGCAGATTAGCTCGAGCTTGTGGACCGGTCCACTTTGACTGAACAAAGAAAACTGTTGTTTTTGGGATTCTGTACACAATCGATGACTAGGTTCCATCCAGTATCTGACAGCTGTCTTTCGCAGGTTGTTACGTTGTGCCACCTGGGTCGGATGGCGTCCTACACTACATTTTCCAAACAACTTTAACAAAGGAGTTCTCGGTTCTTCGGTAGATATGTTAAGTTATATCGTCGATAACTTTAGTTCTTTGTCTTTACTAGGGTATATGCAATGCATGTGACTTCAAAAAACTAATTATTATTATTTGTATTTTTTATTGATATAATAATATATCTGCATATTAATTTTTGCATTTTTTGTTGTTTTTATTGTAAAATTTAATCATTGAAAATTAGATATTTTAAGACTAACTGTTCACCGTATGCTCAGAAAAGTACTAGCAAGATATATTTTTTATTAATTTGTTTCTTATTTTATTTTGATTGAAGCTGAGAGCTTTGAGTTGACAAACTGAACGGTGACGTAACAAAAAACATATTTTTTCGATAATGAAATAACATAGGTAAACAATATATTTAAACATTTAAAAAAGCCTTTGCATTTACCCTATTGAAAAATTTAGTTTTCAAGTATTGCGGTATAAATGAAGATAACAGTAGAGAAGAGAAGACTAAGGGAAACTAAGTCGTAGTTTCTCAAACATTGCTAACCTTAACAGGAACCTCTTGGCCTCCTTAAAATAGTTTTTGCAGGACAAATTAATAAAGAAAATTTAATAATCCAAGCAGGATTAAGAAAGCGTAAAACTCAAATTAACATGATGTGGTTGAACCGGAACCCCAGCACAGAATATCTATTTAGTACTAAACGTACCTTTAGTGCGCTAGGCCGACTCGCTCTTAGTCAGTCGAATACCTAGTCTTGGCTTAGTAGTGCCGTATCTTCAGATAGCGACTGTTGCGAGAAATAGGTACTTTTTAAAGCGTGTCGGATTAAAAATCAAAGATAAATTTAATAAAGCTGCAACGTGTGACGTCATGGTACGAGCAGCTACGGCGAGCTACGAGGAGCTACGCCGTAGCAGTGCTACGAGCCTGTGTGACGTAGTATTATAGTGGTTTATGTTTTTTTTATTGGCTTTCAAAAATAGTTTAAACCAACCCGAGAAAATAATAAACTGTAAATATCATCATTATCATCGCAATGTCAACAACTGGTTCTAAGGTTGTGTAGACCTGTCAGCAAGTCATCATAGGTTAATTGATACCATAAAAGAGGTCCCATAGTAACATGGGAGATCTTTGTTGAATTGGAATAAACTTTATACTTTTAGCTCCGGGCAGAAACTTGTAGGTAAATATACATTAGACATTTCTCTTATCCTCAAAAGAAATCAGCTATTTCAAATAAAAACTAGATTTAATAATATAACGCATACCTCCAATATCAACTGACATTCTACAAAAAACTGTTTTCAGTAAGTACCTTCTGTGTACGTCACAGTACGTCACGTAAGTTGGCGAGCTTACGGCACGTTACGGTATGAACTAGCGGATTTACGGGGCAGGGCATAGGCGACAGGCGAACTTACGTGGCAGGACATAGGCGACAAGCGAACTTACGGGGCAGGGCATAGGCGACAGGCGAACTTACGGGGCAGGGCATAGGCGACAGTCGAACTTACGGGGCAGGGCATAGGCGACAAGCGAACTTACGGGGCAGGGCATAGGCGACAAGCGAACTTACGGGGCAGGGCATAGGCGACAGTCGAACTTACGGGGCAGGGCATAGGCGACAGGCGAACTTACGGGGCAGGGCATAGGCAACAGTCGAACTTACGGGGCAGGGCATAGGCGACAGGCGAACTTACGGGGCAGGGCATAGGGGACAGTCGAACTTACGGGGCAGGGCATAGGGGACAGTCGAACTTACGGGGCAGGGCATAGGCGACAGGCGAACTTACGGGGCAGGGCATAGGCGACAGTCGAACTTACGGGGCAGGGCATAGGCGACAGTCGAACTTACGGTACGCTATTATGTATGTAACTGAAGATAACTGCTATTTGTTGTACTATTTATAAAAAGAATATTTGTGTGGGTTAGAAATAACTGTTTATGGAATTGAATTTGATAGGTCTGGTATAGGTATTACATTCGGTATCATACTGGGTAATATGGTATAGAAACCTGTTATCAAAACCTGTCAATTGGTAGAGATGGTTTTTAAATAGTTGTGATTTTCTGAAATCACATAGATGTATAATGGATAAACAAAGTTTCTTTGAAATCCTGTTTATTTATGTTTTATAGTCAATAGACCTTCGGTTGACCACAATCTCACGTGATGGAAAATGAAGATGTGGCTAACGGTGTATCACGAAGGTTTAGAAAATATTTCCAAATAGTTCGTGTAAGCAATAAAAAATCTTTGTTTTATAACAAAGAGTTTTTATTGCTTCCTCAATGCCATTAACAACTAAAGCCAAAAAGTGGCTAAGATCAAGAGAAGAACAGCCTTTGTCATTCACTGTAAGATGTAATTCGATCAATTTTAGTTCTATTCTACTTATATATCTGTTTTTCTGGTATATAAATGGATTCCGCTCATAACTTGCGCTGTGTCTAACAGCCGCCGCAACGTTACGACGTCTTTCCGACACCACTGTCCGAGTGGTGAATAAGAAAGTTAAGTGTGTTAAAGATTTCTCATTTACCTCTTTTAATATTTTTTTCTAGAAGATATTGGTTTTATCGTTAAGGATATTTTTTGTGTTGTCATTTATGGTCTTTATATCTCGATTGCTTTAAATTTTACTAGCTGACCCGCCTGCGATTTCATTCAAGGGACTACAAAAATAAGTATCCTATGTAATGTAGTTTACACCGATTCTTAAATCGATTTGAAGTTATCATGTAAAACCTATATATGTTCTTTAATCCAAAACGACCCCATCTAAACTACTTTTAAATACGTAATTCGTTCTTAGCCACGTCTACGTACGTCTCAAAAGAAACCTCCATGCAAAATTTCAGCTTTGTAGCTCTTCTAGTTCCTGAGATTTGCTGATATGTCAGTGACCGGCCTAACTACCGGCATACTTGCATACTTACTTGAAACATGTGTCAGTTTCTTATAAGTCATCTTTTGACGATAAAAATTAGGACGGGCCAAAAGTTACGCTCTTGAAATTATTATAAAAATAACCTTTGACCCCATCGTATACGTACATACATCGGATACCTACGTTCTTAGTGGGTGGCCATGCAAAATATCAGCCTCGTAGCTCATCTGGTTACTGAGATTTTGTAATAATTATGTTAGTGAGTCACCTAACTTTAACCTTTAGGGTATGAATTTCAAAAAACACTAAAATACATATCTGTTTATTTCAAGTCATCTTTGTACGCTGAAAATGATAAATTATTATTTTAGAAAATACTTAATCCTGGCAAAAATCGCGCACGATCCTTGAAGGTGATCCCCGATGTGAGCACACCTTAAGATCAAATAATAGAAGGTCTATAAAAGCGGATCCCCCGCTTGTTTGTTAATGGAACTATTACACTTTACTACGCTGTAGTAATATTTAAATTATTTTATTGTGTCCCAAATATGAACATAAAATATTTAAATGTTATAGGAAGTTTTGAAATCATTTTATTTTATGTTTCAATCAATTTTATTGATGACTATTGACATAATTACATTACAGATTTTATGTTTTATCACGATTTCATTTAAATATATTACAATTTGAGGGTCTGTTTGGAAACTGCCTTTTAAGGCGAATGACGACCTCAGTGGCGCAGCGGGCGAGAGTCTGCCTGCGACGCAAGAGGTTGCGGGTTCGATCCCCGCCTCGGAACAAATTTGTGTACGATCTGCAGAAATTTGTTCCGTTGGTCTGGGTGTTTTCTATGTATAATAAAAAATATCTATCTATGTAATGTATAATATTACGTATATCAGTTATCTAGTACCCATAACACAAGCTCTGCTTACCTTGGGGCTAGATAATGCTGTGTGAATTGTCCAGCATTATTTATTTATTTATTTTATTAAGGCGGATATTATTTTGATAAAGTTTTTTTCTAGCTAGTTAGAGAACTAAGAGAGACAACTACTCATCACCATCGACGGTAATAGCCGAGTCACCAATGATTCCTTCGACAAATTAGTATTTATTTATTAAAATTGCCTGCATGATTTGTGCGTATACTCAAAGTTAATTTTGTTTTTTTTAACTTGTAAAAAACATTTATTTTTTTGCCTATGTTATCACCTTTAATCAAAGCCTCTAAGGTAATATATACAACTAAAGTCCGTCCTCACCTATCGCATCACCACCCTGCACCCGTGACATTTCACATAGCAACATATTATACTTCTAGTCTTCTAGTACACCAGGTACACAATGCCAGTATGTATGTACATGTTGTATACAATTGTATGTACAATATGTATGTATGTTTGTACCCGGTGTGGTCCATATTAGCATTCCTCAGCACGCAATGCGCCTGCACTCTTGCGCATGTTGGGTGTCGGCCAGCGCGCGGCGCGCTTTGCGCGTTATCGCCTGATAAGCAAATTGAGTTTGACGAAATTGGAATATTAAGTGATGCTTATCGTTAAAAAGGCGGTGAGCTCGAATTGCGATTTGCGATGTGCTTGGTTAATGCTGCGATACGTTTGACGGCAGTTGAGGTGGTACAACCATTCCATGTAAAATTACTTCAGGTACCCTTGAGTAAGTGTACTCGGTTTATCTTAATTTAAAATATCGAATGATATTTCATTGGAATGACTTTTTAAAAATATTAAAGACTTTATCGTCTTGCAAATAAACCATGATTTTACAATAGTTTTATATATTTTGCGCACTTGTAGCACTCGCTAGAGGCGCTATGGGAAAAGACACGTTACGATCACGTCTATAATAGTTACCATCATCAAAAAAAACTCACATTTGTCAATATTGTAAATTGTCAAGGAACCATGGAAGATATACCCTGGTGTGGAAGGTCTATTGTATTTGTGAATATTATTTACATATACATAAATAAAGTGAGAGATATCGAAGTAAAGTATTTTCCAGCTGTATTCTGCACATTATTCAGTACCAAACATGCGCATACGCTTCGTTAAGAGACATCAATTGAACGCAACTAATTCAGCATCCAGTCAATTACAATAAGGCGTCGGACCTCACACAAGGTTAATTAACGAGAAAACGAGAAAAAAGCGAGAAAAGACGTCCGCCAGTTATCGCAAGTCTCCTAATGAAGCTATGCAAATATGCGCCCACGCAGGCCAAATGTTTATTAGTTGGTTGATGTCGGTGCTTATTCTGGTAATGGGATCAATTCACTGAGTTTTGTTGTTCATAGCACTCTTGTCAGAGCGGTCGTGGTCATTATGGAATTCTTGCTCAGAGGCTGCTGTTTGATGTTCCCCGGATGCCAAGAAGAAAAACCTTAAAAGAAGCAGCGCATTTTAAAAGGCATCTATAAATTCGACGACCGATGTGGCGCGGTGGGCAAAGGTCTGCCTACGACGCAGAAGGTTGCGGGTTCGATTCCCGCCTCGGGACAAATGTGTGTACGATCTGCAGACATTTGTTCAGGGTGTACTGGTTGTTTTCTATATATAATAAAAAATATCTATGTATTGTATCATATTATTATGTACCTATATCAGTTATCTAGTACCCATAACACAAGCTCTGCTTAGCTTGGGGCTAGATAATGCTGTGTGTGAATTGTCCAGCACTATTTATTATTATTTATTTATTTATTCGTCTGTCTCTGCCATTTACCCGCTATGCCTAGAAAGCCCTGTATAAATTAACTGCTGAATTATACATGAGCCTGTGTAAATGCTACTAATAGTCATCAATTTAACTATCATGATGTTTAATACTTGTATTGCCAAGTTTTGTGTTTCGTAAGCCAGTTTTGCAAACAACGTCGAAGCAAACAACCTGTGTTGACAGCTGTCTACCACTTATCGGCAATAATAGGTACATACAGCCTCCCGGTTTCACTCACTCTTTGGACAACGGTACCTATTCATGTAAATAGTAGCCAAACAATCGATCTTTATGTGGGTAGCCCTATTTTGCAAATGGCCTAGCCATTAAAAATGAATAGCTACAGAAGGCATACACATCTTTGCCGTCAGAGGAGAAAGATTCTAAATAGAACCGAGACAGAATTACTGGTATTACCAACCTAGCCCACTGATTTTCAACGCTTTCCAAATATAGAAAACTCCCCAATTTCCTGCAAATCAATTGCAATGCCTAAACATTCCACAATCCCAAAAAAAGACAGCATATTCAAATGTTATAATTACTTTCGTAGGCTTTTCTTCACCGACATGAGTTTTGTCGACCAAAGTTAATTCGTTTGACAACGATATCGCGCCTGCTAGTGACCGCAGCTCTCAAACCTGGCGAAAGAGTTCGAGATGCTAAGATTATTCCATCAGGCATCATCTGCAGAATGGATTGTCATATCGAGCAGATCTCTCGATCGTCATATCGAGACGATAATCTCTCGGCAGGTGGAGGTCAGACATGATATCGCGAGATGGAATGTATTTGACGTTCCTGTACTAGGTTTCATTTATAGCCGTTGTCACCAACCTGCTCTTCTTTACTTATTTTTGTAGTCCCTTGAATGAAATCGCAGGCGGGTCAGCTAGTAAAATTTAAAGCAATCGAGATATAAAGACCATAAATGACAACACAAAAAATATCCTTAACGATAAAACCAATATCTTCTAGAAAAAAATATTAAAAGAGGTAAATGAGAAATCTTTAACTGGTCTATATATTTTAGGAAAACGGCTATTTATTTTTTTCATCTATACTATAATAATCTATTTAAATAAAACAAAGTCAAACTTATTTATAACTCAAAAACGACGGGACCGAATTTCATGATTTTTGATTTGTTGGATTTCTCTTAGTCCGCAATAGGATAAGAAGTATTAAAAACATTGGAAAATTGACCAAAAAATAAATACCCGTGCGAAGCCGGGGCGGACCGCTAGTAATATTATAAAGAAGTAAAGTTTGTAAATTGCTTGTGACGTTGTAGGGGGTAATCTCTGGATCTACTAAACCGATTTCAAAAATTCTTCGCCATTAGAAAGATAACTTTTCAGGGAGTGACATAGGCTTTGTTTTATCCCGGAATTCTCACGGGAACGGGAACTACGCGAGTGAAACCGCGAGGTGCTGCTAGTTTCTTATACTTTGGATACGACCTTTTTGTTGACCTTTGTTAGACCACCACGGGTGACGATGTGGCCAATAATGACGAAGGTCTTATAAATTATTTATACCTAAGTACAGGTGAAATACATTGATGAATTTGAATGAAACTGAGAACGAAATCTTACACCTACTCGTTTCAGTAAATGATGAGGACAGCTTTAAAGACTGGTTTTATCAGCTTCCTATTAAAGGAGAGCCCGAGTTGTATTGCGTCTCGCACAAACATAAACAAACAGCGGACAATAAATAACTTCGCATACGAAAAGTATCGCCTTTCGACGCCAACACATTCACAAATTAACAAAAACGTCGCATTTCATAAACTTTTGCGATGCTCAGTCAGAAATTGCTGAACAACTGCAATGACTAATATAGCTTCAATAATATGCGTTACGAATACAAGCGTATAGAGCACTAATATCTTCACGACTTTTGTTCTTAACCAACCGTGACCATAACTGATGTCATAAAAAGGTTTTAATCCCGAATTTTGTTTTGATCGTAAAATTTGGTTTTTACCGCATCTCTTTTTACTTTGAATGTGAAAAACTTAGCGCATTACCTTCCATTTTTTTTCTCAGAAAAAAAAAATTCTCAACAAGTGCAGCGCCTATGCACTCATGCTAAGAATAGAATCATAAAGTAATCCTTTTGAGAGAGAATGAGTAAATAAGAAGTAAGTATACATTCTTATGAAAACCTCCACACCTGGATGTGCTCAGCTAATTTCGGCCGCTTCATGCAATTGTTTCGTCGGACTAACAGACCGTAGTTGGTACTCGGTAGGTATTCTTTTTGCGCTCCGGTCTCGTCTCGCCCCGTCTCGTCCCGGCCCGCGTCGGAATCGGCCGCTGTCAAGACGCAGCTTCAGATAAAGACAACAGACGTGCGCGAATTGCAGATTGTTTTGAGTTGTAGTCGAGGAGCGGTAGGGTAGGTCAGTATAGCAAGTCGAATAGGGATTGGTAGACAATAAAATCAAGACAAGAGACAAAACCTTCGTGATACTTCGTCGGCCACATCGTAACTTACGTGTGTTTGTGTACCTACATATAAACGAAGGTCTATTCACAATAAAACAAACAAGAATAGGAAGTAGGTCATCTTATCAGAGAGTACTAGCGAAGTCAAAGAGAATCGTTAAATGCTATGAAATGCTGGGAATATTGTATTGACATTTTTTTATTTCAATAATAAGTTCCCATAATCTTATTGCAGTTTTGAATTATGAATAAGAACTATTTATTAGTATCTCAGAAAAACTAAAACCAAGTTATATTACAGTACCATAAAAACCTAGTTGAATGTATACTCAGGCTATTCTTGAGGTACCATGTTTGTAAACAACTAAATAGACAACACAACACAAGAACCCGAAATTTTCATAATAACGTCGAGTTTGAAAAATTCTTGTCAGCATTATGCAGTTTAGCTAGAGTATAGTGTGAACAAACGTAAGTTGTTTGTAAGTTGCCTTAGCTGAACACCTAGAAATGTTCTAAAAACATTCAAAATTAAATAACCATCACTAGGTATAACTACTAATTTTATAAAAAAAACTATAGTAGGTTTGCGACTACCGACGTTTTATTCCTTAACAAATTTTAATAAGATTTGTAGTTCTTATTTAGAAACAATCCACTGCAGCTCCTGCACTACAATCCACTCGAGTTCTCGTTCGCATACGTCCGGATATGAAGATACGGTTCGGAAAAACGACTAGAACCCACGAGATGAGTTATATGTTGTTCTTGCGGGTTCTGCTTCATTGCGATGTTTTGTCACCTCTTGTACAGCGAGTATTGATTCGCCTGCAGATGTTTGCCATTTGCTAATTATTTTTTCGCTCGTTCGCTTCACTGGGCTTGCATCTCAAGTGTATTTGACATGTTTGTTAAGTTGTAGGGAAAGCACCTGGGGGGATTTCATGGCTTTTATGTGAGTTGTGTTGATGTGTACCTTTACATTTTTTGGATCTAGATAGTATCTAGAGCTAGAGACGGAATAAGGAAATGACAATATCAATTGTTTAGTGCAAGTTATTGCAAAAACATAGCATGCAGGGCGTAAACGCTCGCCCGTCAACCTGAAGCATTAATGTTAAGGCATTCACTGCCCAACCTCCGAGCCAGGCGCTCCAAGGAACTGTATAGGGATGAGCAGAGTGGGCATAAAAGTGTTAAGCATCATCATGATTGTCTCACCTTAAGATTTTACAAATTTTAAGCTTTCACCCTCAGGAGCCCACATTTACACACCTAAGTCGGCTACACAACTGACTTGTTGGTACGACATTTCAGTGCAATTAAATTCATTTATATCAGACAATGTAGGTATAAAAATTTTAGGCATCCCACAGTATTTTGTTTATTTGTCCGCGGCCCAGCCCGACTTTGATGTGATTTGAACAGTTCCTTGCTTGGTATTTGCTTTAGGTATCTAAGTATTATAAAACCTAAGAAGAACGTTGCGTTTATCGAGTCTATGAGTCACATAAGAGTCCGAGGGACCATGCGGGACCAGTATCAGAACATAATCCGCGGATATTAAAATGTTTATAGTCGTACGGTACGACTGTCATTCCTACATGTCTGTGGTCATTCCAGTCATGCTATCAGGCTGGCAGAATGACATTAGAGTCTAAGTTATGATTGAGTCGGACTCACAAGAACTCTGAGGTATTTATGTTCTATGTTGAAGACCTGCCTGTATTTTAAAGGTTTTCACACCCACCATCTCGGTAACGGATCATTATCGCACCGAGTCAAGCCATTCAACGCTCTTTGTATGATTTCCTATTGCAACGCATCAGCGCCGTAATGGCATGGCGCATGGCGCCTCTTTTGGTTCTGAATCCCACAAAAAAGGATTATTATAAAAACGGGTTCTGACCGGGGTGTTGCGGGGTTCGTGCTGTCAGTGCAGGAAAAGACACAACAAGCAACGAGGCGGATTCGCACACGCGTAACGTTTCATGCTAGCTGCGAATGGTTCATTACGCTACGTAACACTGGTCACTACCCGGCCGTTTGTGTCTATTTGTGGCAATGTAACTGTTAAAAAAGGTATTAAGAAGCTCTAAGCTATGTGTATAGGTACTAAAACGATGTAAAATAAGCGACGACAGAGTAAGTTGTGACTAAAAACTATAATAAACTAGAGCAACCCGTTCTAATTTAATTTTACGTATTTTTGTGAAGTTAACATAGATTTCAGAATATGCCTTGAGAGTCATCCTAAGGCAGGCCGATGCCGATGCGACGATGGTTTTCCGAGTTGATAGGTGTGCGACAACCTTCGAGTGATAAAATCTCGATATTTATAGCGAATCGTTTACGGGATCTCTAGATGTTGGGAGGCTCGGCGAAATGGGGATCGTCATACTTAATGCATCTATGTGTGGGAGAAAGTTAGCCACGAGTAGTATTGTATTTAAATATTCTATGAAAATCTATACTAATCTTAAAATAGTTTTTGATCGCGTGAACCCTGTAGTAGAACTATAATATATAGTTTCTAATTTAAAATACATTTCGGGAACTAGCTTCTGTACGCGACTTCGCACGCATATTTTCTAAATAAAAGTACCAATTTCGTCTGTACATTTGCCCGTAGAGTTTCAAAACATTTTGACTGGCTCAATCAGCGACGGTTGAGATAGGCACCATCTGCCGTCAATACAGGACAGGACAGGGCTGCAGGACAGTAACGACCCACCTGTCCTACTCCTTTAATTACTGTCATATCTCCACCGATTAAAAATTACAACAGCAAAATGTCAAAGATGTAAAATAGTTGCCTATAACTGTTGAAACTTGAAACTATGTAGTTAGTTTCATTTATTGACGGAATGAGTTTTAATTTCATTTGAGGTTTAAAGTTCAATTGGTTGTAAAAAGTAATGCCATTTAAATGTGCAAGAACTCGCACATTAAGTTCTTTTTTTTGGAAAACTTTTAAATATTAAAACAGAAAAAAACATTAAATTACTATAACGTAACTTTAGATAAGTCAAATACGAAAAACAGTATCGTTACAAGTGGTACCCCTACCAGCAGCTGGATCTTATGAAGATATGATATCTCGTTTGATTTTAAGAAATTGTCAAGTTCGACCACCGAAGGTTCCGTATATAACCGTTTTTGCCAAATATCATGATTGTTGGTAACCAGGAAGTAGTATGGGATAATATCATTTTTTTGTGTAAGTAGAAACAAAAAAATAGACCTTTTTGTATTTTTACCTTAACTTGTACTATAAGACCTTGCTTCTCTAGGTCAACAGGAAGTATCTTACAGCTTTATGTGCGTTTGATGACTGATTCCAAATTAAAAAAAATGACATTAACGACTGTTACTTTTGATTGCGTTAACTTAGAAGTTTGATTGCGTTAACTTAGAAGTTTGATTTACCTAAATATATCACTATACACAAACGGCTTACGTTTGAAAAAAGGGCCGGACGGACAACAAAGTATTCCTCTATTAGTTATTTTTTCCGTTCGAGGTACGGAACCCTAAAACGGACTCAAAGGGCGTAAACATACACTATACCTAGTGCTTTCTACCGTAAATAAACTTAGAACAGCTAGATGTAAGGACCTGTATCCAATTCAACGCAGCGCTGGCAACACTAACAAAAAAGTAATTCGCCTCAAGTTGAGTGGCCGATGGCGGCCACAATTGAGATTCATGCTTGTCACCCGCCACGGCCAATGAAAGGGCTGATTCATGGCGTCGCTAATAACACGCCGACTGCTCGTCTGTTTGTCATAGTTGCATTGACAACTCGGATAGATTGGATGGACCGTTTGTGGACGGACCATGTGGGACGTGGAATTGACGATTTGCGCAGCGCCATCTAGTACAAGCAAACCTTGTGAAAAGGACAACCGCTAGGTATTACTGGTTTGGTTAGGTACATTAATTATTTTGACAAAACAGTGTGTCTGTTTTAGACTAAAAGTACAATTTTAATAAGAAGTTTGTGCTTTTTTTTATATATTCTGTTGCTTTCACACATTTTCTGTCTCTCAGAGTGACTTAGGCAACCTTCAAGAACCTCGTCAATCCGTGACATTTTCTTAACAAAATATTCACTGGAGTTGAGATATTTAAGGTCGCGTCCGGAAAGTCAGCCAGTGCATGCGACATGACGAGAGGTATCTCCCATCTCGTTAGAACTTATAAATCACGCGTCATAAATAACTTATCCTCAAGTCAGCGCGTTGCCAAACGGCAACAGGCGACGCAATTTGTCTGTCTGTCCGTCCTGATTTGTGCGTAGGTATATAATTGGAGATCGCCGATGTCGCTGTCACGAAGATGCGCGGGATTTGATATTTATGCTTTAAATTATGGCTCAGTTTGCGAAGAGTGCTAGAAGACGAGTGTGAAGGGCAGTGGGTCTCTGTCTTAGCCATTCCTCTTCCGCTATGAACACGTCATAATCTTGATTAGTTTCGAGCCATTGATTGCTTCACTTTCTCTGGAATGCACAGAAACTTAGAATTGCCAAAGGCAGATATTTATGTTTGATCGGTTCTTTTTCAGGTACCCATGCAATACTTTCCTACTTCTTCTTACTCAGGTATTTACCATCAGTAGTATGGCCCATCAACTCCAAAGTAGTCTTTAATAAGAGAGCTGTTTACTATATTAAAGTTAATGATTATATAAAACTGAATGTAAACATTAAATTAATAGGACTAAGCCTTCTAAAATCTACGGCAAATGCAAATCTTAATCACTAGGTACTGCCAACGGCTGACAGCTTTCTAGAAGGCAAGCTTTCCTCGTCCATCGCCGTAAACATTTCATTACACATCAAAGCAATCCCTTCCATTCGACCATCATTCGAAACTAATCTCTCGCAGGACCGGGAACATCAACGGCTTTCTCGAGCGGTGACCATACATATACCTACGCATCTTATTACGATACGACATCATCACACTCTAAATTTAACTGTAAGTACTCCCACATAAGGTGCAAAAATAATTTTAGCTGGTGCATAAGAAAATATGGCGCATTCGCATTGCAAAATGAGGCAGAATTATGATGGATACTGATTCCAACGACTTAATAATAGACAGGTGCCAGCAGTTGATAACAAGCCCTTGACCTTATGCTGGAGTGTAGAGTTTGAAGGAATTTGATATGAATCAAATCAATTTGACTAGAAGTGCTGTCTTTGGGAATTTCTGGTGCAGTTAATCGTTGCAGTTCCTATTTGAACGATGAATACTTTTTTGAGGGACGGCAGTGGCGTAACGAGCGAAGGTCCGCCTGCAACGTAGGAGGTAACAGGTTTACTTCCCGCCGACGAGTTATTGAATGATCTACAAATGTGTTCCGGAGTCTAAGTGATTTCTTTTTATGGTAAAAAATGTATAACTACATATGTATGTCATGTATTCAAAATTATATAGTTATCTAGGTCACTATTTCACAAGACCCGCAGCTCTGTTTAGTTTGGGGCTAGATGATGCTGTTGTATTGGATAATTCTGGCAGGATTTATATATTACATTACATTACATTATTGGTATTCATTTATTGGGCAGGTGAATTAGCGGCCCCTATATTATGTTTCGAGCGACGCGACGGTACAGTTGTCCAGTATCAATGACACTAGATCTGACTGGCACTACAACTGTCAAGGGCAGGTGACATTATTGTGGCATCATTGTTAGTCGATCCGTACTAATTAGTCATCAAAGAGCTCTTTGAACAGGCATTCAGATTATTTCGGTTTAGTTTAAACCTACTATTTTGACCGCTGTCAATTGTGTGGTCACAATTAAAAATAAAACAACGGTGTTTTTAAAAAAAGAGTTCCTATTTTAATATGATATATCATAGAAATCCTCTCCTTTCCGCGAAAGGTCCGTGCCATCTATTGAGTTTTCAAGTCAAAAAGTTTTTTTAACGCCTCAGGCAATGAATGGTTTGAGAACTGTATTTTACGTTATAAAACTATTGCTAGGAACGAACTACACGTCCGTACACGTTGACGTTATATTAAATCAATGGCACATTTCCGGTAGATAAATTAATCCCAGCTACCTCAAATTAATATACTGCGGGCAGTAAAAAATAATTAATATTATGAAGCTGCGCAAAGCTTTCAGATCTCGTCAATACTTCCAACTGACATATTTTTAATCAACAAAATTATCCGGCGATCATTCAAATTAATCAGTGACATGCGATGTCTTAATTAAGGCTTTATTAATAACATCCAATGAGCCAAATAAACTGAACGTTTTTCATGAAAACTTTGTACGTGTGTATATTTTAGTTCCAGCGACTTTTTTGTCGCATCGCGTGGTGTTCATTCTGCTGATAGTTAAAGGTTCTCAATCGTGTAACATTCTCACTCTGTAAAACATGACAGTTGACAGCTGTCAGGATGCTTCAAGAGAATAACCTTGTGAATTCTAAACGCATCTGTCTTTCAACTACTAGTCGTATCGTAAGTTTTAAAGTGGTCGGTGTCGATATCAGCCAATTCCAGGTAATGAGGGGTCGGTAATTAAATGTCGTCTGTCATAGCCGTCGACGCGTCACATTATAAATCCAAAATGGCGTCGTGTCTCATAGCAGAATGGCGAGATTTACCTTTTGACGTGTTTATCGAAAATAGCTTTTGTCTTTTAGATTTAAGAGTTAATTTTATTTGCTTTCGGTGTTAGATTTGATTCTCTAATTTATAGGTTGCTGACGATTTGTTAAAACCAGCTTTAACAATATTAGGTATAAAGTTTGTCTCCTTCTTTTATGTTTCTTGTGATCATCACACTGTCCCTCCCAGCACATTAGACAAACACCAAACTAAGAAAAAACATAATTTTCATAGCACATTTTCATTCTCTCATCATCGAGCACCATTGTCTATTTAAGTCCCATCATTTTTTGCGGCCATCGCCGGCGTCGCACACAAATCACTCACTGCTCGTCCATAATTTAACTGTTCTGTCAAATTTGACAGATTTATGACGTTTTCTTTCACAAGTTTCGCGTTGTGACGAAATTATACGCAGCAGCGTGGTGTGACCCTTACAACGCTGGGGTGTGCAAGTCGGGAATACCCAACAGTTTACAATTACATTTTATTAAAATAACCATTTTATTATTCGGCGTTTCTAACATTTACCGTAAACCGGGGGGTACTTTGCGCCAAAAATTGTAGTGATATTTGTATTGTCCTTTAAAATATGAAAAAAATCTATTTTATGGGTAGGATATACATTAAAACAATTGGATATAATGTAAAAAATACGATATAAGATAAGTACGATATCTATGAATGAGTGCAGTACAAAACAAGCAGAGCAGCCATTTTAGTTACGAATCAAATATCTGTAGGATTTTACGTAAACACGGAATATGAATATTAAATACTATCACACCTACCTAAGGTGTGTAAGAGCTTCTCCGAACCGTCAATGACTCTGCCAGTAGTCTCCCACGGAAATAACTGGACACAATTTAATAGACAACCTATCAGATCGGCCCCGATCGCTTCTCGAAACCGATGAGTAAACCCTAAACAAGAAAATATTCAGCGATAAATTAAAAACAACCGACATTAATATAAAACCAGGCACGATATCGACAGCACTGTTTAATTTGAATTTTAGCGTCTTGTTAATAAGGTGTTTATTTGAGGAAACTAAAGCGAAGAACGCGGACGATATGTCACAGAATTTATGAGTGCTGGCGACTGACGTTTGAAATGAAACTGAGATTCGGAGATCTTGTAATAAATTTGATATCAAGACAATGTCGTAACGCGATCCGGACGACGCACTGATACAAGGATTTATGACGACTCCGTGCCATTGTGGACTGATTAATAACGTTTCGGACGCGTGATGCGCTCCTCGCGTGGCGCGTGGCGCGTGGGCGAGCCCACACAAACGGACATACATATTTTGACAGGTTTTTGATCTTATTTACGACAATAATCACCACTATTTGTGTCTGCTACTGATATATACTTAAATATATTTATACGTGTATTTGCCACTTGAGACACACTAGCACAAATACGTTATAAAAACCAAATTAGGTACTGCCAGGAATTTCAATCATTCGACTAACGCCTCTCTTGTGTTCTAAATCTTAGATACTATTGATGTGCGTGACAAAAAATTGTTTTTTCCGAATATGCAGTCACGTTAGCGGCATAAGTGAGAATGTAAATCAATAATCCAAAGCGTATAACGGAATCAGACTTTAAACCACCGAGTGTGTATGATGCAAGTACCTGTGATGTATCAACTTAAACCAATTTAAACTGCATCAAAATGTGGATTCTTTTTATTACTTATAAGAAATGAACGCGTCTTGTCTTAACGATTATTGTGTCGGTGGCTTGACGGTGGCTTGACGGTGCAGCACAGCTTTATACAATACGGTAAAGATTTGATAATCACTCAAGGTACCTACACTATGTGCACACACGGGCGATTGGGCGTTAAAACGTTTACCTACAACGTTAATAACTACATATATACCTAACTACAAATCGTCATTTATAATTAAACAACAAAAAAAACATTGAAGAAGTTAGTTTTACAGAAAATAAAAAACAAAACTTACAAAATGTATTCGAGAAAACCACTTAAGAATTTATTTGTTATAAACACAAATAAAGTATTAACATTAGTTAAATCATATTATCAATAAATATTATTTAGTCAAAGACATTCATTATAAGCCTCGGAACATCCAACGAAACTAATAAGGACAGACTGAATGACTAAGTTCAAGAACCCAAGGCGCCGAAGTCAAAAAGACCATTCCAACTTTAGCGACAATCCCAATATTTTAGTCGATTATCTGAATGTATGTTTGTGGACGTGTAAGCCTGACGGACGGACGGACGGACGGACGCGGACAGACGGTCGGACGGCGGGCGGCCCGTATGTTTCCACTTTATAGTGTCAATAAAGAATCGTCCCGATAACAAACTCAAGGGCATCACCATAAACTCTATACTATAGTGTTATTGGTGACTCGATTTATATACTTTTTTTACTCTCCATACAAGATCCAGACAATATATTAAGTGGTCCGACTGAGATCGTATTTTTTCTTTCGCTTTTTCGACTTATTTGGTTTTAGTAGGTATTAATTGCTCGTAAATGGGTCGAGGAACGATCCGGGTGCTTAAACTAGTTTCTTTTATGTGCAGGCGGGTAATTTACACTTATTTTTATAGATTGAACACCTTTGTAACTTCCGTTTTATCTATTTTTAAAAGGTACCTGATCAATATTCGATTGACAAACACAAATTAAAGATCGAAGCATTTAATTGCCGTTCAACAAACAAACTTTCATTGATGATGATCGATTGTTTTTAGAATATATAAATATAATTATGTAAACCGTCATAAAAATGGAGCTTCTAGATGAAGTTCGGTTAATTTATCAGAATGTTGGAGCTCAGTAATAAAGTGATTCCCAGGTCGGCTGGCATCAGCGCAGTGGGCAGGTGCCGTTTAGGCAAGCCATATCGGCTGTCAAAAACTTGTAAAATATCGCCTTCGGTGGAGTGAGAGCCGCGGGCGTCGCGTCCCTCACAAAGATATCTGCAAGATTTATATAGCCTTCCACAATAGGGCACGTTTTAATTCTTTTCATATGCGACAGATTTATGTACGGACAGATGTGCCTGCTGACTTGTAGATAACTGCCACCCTTCCCCGCGATGGCGACGACTCTACTGAATCGTATGATGATAACGATACCTTGGTTTTGGGGTTTGTTAGTGGAGAATCTTTTAAAATCTGCGATGGGCGTATATTTTTGAGGTCTTCATAATTTTTCATACTCAGCTCCGCTTGTATAACTATTTTTAGTTATCTAATCATATACATATTATCATATGTATGTATGCTCCATCTGCACAAAACGTTGCTTATTCCTTAACCAAACACAAAGTATGTACGTTAAATAGTTAGTCTCCAAATCCGCCATATTATGATACCGGAACAAGTATCTTAATGTTTTTATTATTAATGTGCGTAAGCCCTCGCACTCGGGGGTCTCTAACAAATTCACACAATATACCATTATTTTTAAAGAAAAACCTTAGAATTGAGAAACGGCAACACCTCTCTTCAAACTAAATATAACTAAAGTATTTGAATAAGATTGAATAAACTTCAATGTTTCGCCCGTAGGTCCAGCTAACGGCACTAGAGTCCGTTGGAAGTTCAGAGATTTTCGACTCGTACTTGATGTCGTAGCTCGGTTGGTAAGAACATACTGAGGATAAATCACGGGTTCAAGTCCCACCGAAATTGTTTTTTTTGGGATATTAGCCAATTTTCTAGGTAAGTAATGCTATTATAATATAGTTATATAATGCTGTGCGTGTATTAATTGCTACATTTGACTCTACAATTTGAATATTATATACTCGAGTGATTTTGAAAATTCTAAAACGATGATATACCTTGTAGGTGTGGTAAAACACTATGTATCACTCGGAAGCACTTTCTCACCTTGGTGAACAATGTACTGTTAATGTATGTGTTATATATTATGTGACATGTTTGCGTGGTTCGACAAGGCTAGTCGAAGCTGGCCTCCTTAATCTATTTGGAACCATGTAAATAAATCACAAATAAAAGGGACCCGCCGCGTACTCCTTAGATACTCGTACCTAAAACCACACAAAAATGACACTCGAAATTGTCTACGACTTGTCTGAGTCAACAGTTTGCGCAGCCGTCTGGAGAACCGGCACATTCTACACTAATAGCACATTACCGTGGTAAAACATGCATTCAAACTTTACTGAAAATAGGAAATCCCGTTCTTCTAGGTATCTTGGATTGATTTTTGCAAGACATACTCTGTCCGAGTCTGAAAATGACACAAGGTGAAACATTTGACATTCTGGGTTTTCGATACGCACGGTTTCCTTGATCAAAGTAGCTAGGTCATCTTTTGATTGCTCAAGTTTTTTTTTGTTGAAAGCAAAGGATCAGCTACCTGGCCTGAGGATGAAAGCCGGTAGAAAGTTGCGTGGCTTTGTTCAATTCAATTAGGATTCCAAAGACTGTTGTGGGCCAATGTTGTGCAAATTGCATTTTGAATGTTTTTGCGTTCTGCGAATTTGCATTGATTGTTTATTTAGTTGAATGGACGATGTTTCCGGAATTGGATATAAAACTTGTCAAAACAAATCAACTTTACTCTTAAGGTAAAATTGTTTGTTCGTAACCGGCAGTTTTACGGGTTACATAATAAGAAACAGAAATAATAAGTAATTTTAACTAATATGTTTAGCATGATGTAAGATTTGGTTAGTCTTTTTGGGTTAAATAGTTAACACATTTTGAGTCAACCTTGAAACAAAATGTGAGCTTAAAACAAGCTACCTTGTGACATGGAGCTCGCCACCCCGACCCAAACTAAAGGGTTCGGATCACGCGAAAGGACCCGCACCGACATATTTACGAGCCATAAATAATAATTGTCATACATTTTAATTATTATCTAGTATTTTGGGGTGATTTATGCTGACAGCGGAAATCGTGCGGGCGTTTTTGTTAATTAGAGGGAGTTCTAATTAAAGATGATACGAAAAGAGACTGATAATTATGAGGATGATATAACACGCAAGATGACTATCTAGAATATTATGCTCCTAGTGTCCAATAGTCCTGTCAGGTCTAAAGCAAATAAAGCACTTTGATGTTTGATGTCGATGTACCACATGTTCCCTAAAATTGAGGTTCTAAATGTAAATAAAAAAAAAATGTTCGAATTTCGAATGGTCCTCTTAGTTTGTCTCTCTAGAATGATTCGTTTCACTCTGCCTCACTAATGTTATACATACATACATAAATATTTGTGATCTACCACACAAAAAAATACTGTCCTAATTATTTAAATACATTACATGAAATGAATGATTGTTGTATTGTTACAGATGAGCGGCAGAGTCAAGTGCGAGCGCTGGTAGAAATGCGCTCCAAGCAGCAGCCGCGACCTTCCTACCGCTGGCTCAACACTAATGATAACGGTGAGTACCTAACACTAAGTCAAATTAAATTAAATATACAAAAAGTGCACTTCGGGAGGTTTGAACCCACGGTCGATTCTTGAAGTTTCTGACATGTTTGGCGTGTGAAGCTGAAGTCAAGATCGTTGAAAAACTTAGTTCACAGCAAGCCGATGTGTGACCGTCTATGTAATTGTGTGTAAAAGTCGTGTGATAACTACTAAATCTTGATTAAAGCGCATCGAATGCATGTAAATCCTGAACGAATACAAGTTTGTCCTCACAATGCCTCCCGGGCAATGGCGTCTCAATTATGTAATCAGAAAGCTACGGCTTTTTATCAAACTCATAATGATAACAATTTTAAAAGAAAGTAAGTTGAGTAACCTAAACCTTAATCGGACGGAATAGAGGTGTTTGGCCTTGATGACAAGCCTAATTTGTATAACAATAGAACCCAGCGTGACGATTCTGAATGTTCAACTAAACCTGCAATAAATATAAAGTTATTGCCATAGAAAAAGCATTTTACAAAACGCAAATGTAAAAACTAATAACTCACTGACTTTTTGTACGAAACTAAGGCACCGTGAAGCGATAAATAATATTTATTTTCGCTATTAAACGCGTTTTTGTCAGTTGTAATGGGTGTTGCAGTGAGATGACAGACTGAGGGCTTGACTTAATGCGCGCTTTATTTTGGACATGGTGTATAACAACAACGCTACTACTACTGATCAAATCTGTCAGCTACCCATGGACTTACTATTTATACTATTTTCTCCGCTCAGTGGTCCATTTTGAAGGTTTCGTACCTCAAAAGAGAAATAGATCACTGTGCTGTCCGTCTGTCAAACCTCATTTATCAGAAACGCGTGGAGGAATTCATTTGAAATTAGCATCAAATACTCAAGTTCATAACCTCTTGGAGCTGCGATTTAAATCAAACTTTTAAATCAAGTTAATCAAAAGTTACAGCCTTTTTATGTATTTTTTTAAATTTCCAAGGTGATCCTATGCACACACAACTAATAAGGTACTTTCCGTTGACCTAGAATCATGAAATATGGCAAGTCTTGTAGCATGTAAAGATAACAATTAAAAAAACCTTAAATTCCTAGTTCATGCATAGTTTATTTATCGCCATGGACCAAAAACCTGTAGGGTAGTTCTCGTTGCCATAAAATTCGGCAAAAAGCAGGTTTTTTTATTTGTCAAAAAGCAAGCTCACGTAAAGGGAAAAATCCAAAAAACCAAATGTGTAGTTAATTCACAAAAAAATTTGAATCTCGCTATAGACCAAAAACCTTAAAGGTACGTACTTCTCGTTGACCTAGAACAATGAAATTTGGCAAGTAGCAAGGTCATTTAGCACAAGTAAAGGGACTAATTCAAACACGCTAAGTTTATACTTTATTCACAACATAAAATTGTTAAATCTCGCCATAGACTAAAAACCTATTAGGTACTTACATCTCGTTGAGCTAGAATCATGATATTTGGCCAGTCAGGGCCCTCGGTGCGAGAGTCCTACTCGCACTTGACGTTTTATTTGTAATCAATGTAGCCAATGAGTGAAACACTCACGTACCTATACATCTGATATCAGCTGGTAAAACCCTACGCTAATGTTGTCTATCGAATATTTTATTTGCTGGCCTTTTTTTAGCCACGAATGTCGTCCCTACCCTTATGAATAAAACTAACAAACTGACTATCCACCTAGTACTTCCTATTAATGTAAATTTCATTACTCTTAATAGTAATTAAGTTTAATATTACTTGCTCTCCGGTCCAGTTACCGTAACTCGGCATGTCGGAGATACGACACAGCACATTCAGCCCAGCTGCGACAAATCGACGCGAACTACGCACAATGAGCTAACTGAAAAATAATAAAAACTCAGCCATAGTCTAGTCTAATTTATGAGCCATTTTAAGCTTGATTTACAACTGCTTTCTTTCATTCTGTGGCATTGCGCCTTTTGTCGACATTGTCGGTTTGCGTAAGTTCGGTAGGGGTTCTTGCGTTTTGAGGTCGTTGTTTATGATGGTGGCTTTACAGGTGGTCCGAAGGATCTGTGGATTTAAGGAATCATTATTGACGTTAATGATGATTATTAAGTTAGGTATGCTTATTTTATAGATACTCAGTCGGTAAATAAACTATATTTTACCGATATACAAAAAAGTTTCAGCGTGTTAGAGTAGATAAATAAAATTTAAGGGAGGCCTATGTCCAGCAGTGGACTAATGTAGGCTGATGATGTGAGTAGAAATAAGAAAAAAGAATGGAATTATAGAGTAAGTAAGGGTACTTACGTGTAAAGATCTTGTCATAATATAAAACTAAAATAACACTGATATCGGTATCCTCGCTTTAGCCACCGCAAAGTGACATCTCTGACCACTTTACGAATTTTACGCTTTCGTAATCATTCACCCCTTTTTTATGACCGTTTTTATTCGTGAGAAAACAATTGTTGCCGCAAACTGCCGGGCGCGGGTTTGATGCTTTTGTCGCTTTTACGACGACATGTGGCCTTGCTACTGCGGAATGCAGGTGCTGGTATTATGAGCTTTATTGTGGTGGATGTGGGTTGTTTATAGGTTGGAGGTAGAAAGTAAAGGTATTCATAAATTCCTTAAAATATTTTTGGTGGTTTTCAAAATGTCTATTTTGTTACCAATTTCAAGAGTTATAAATATGGGACCTACGTACTGTCAGTTTAATACCACAAACTTGTGCAGTCTTACTTGATTGAAAAAACATTTCGCCTCACCTGAGGTGGTTTCTTGAGTACTAGACGGTGTATGTTGCTTTGCTTCATCTGTGGCCGACTTCCAGTCTTCAAGTGTTATTGGCGGTCCAGAATAAACAGCAGTTACTACACTGCTTTACAGCGGAAGTTATTATAGCTCGTGATTTGTTAGTTTTTCAAAGATTTACGACTGCATTGAAATGACGAGGCATGAAGTATGAGTTAAAGTATGTATGTACATGTAAGCAAGAAATAAATGAAATGAAATGAAATGAAATGAAATATTTGTTAGTTTTGTAATATAACAATACCCAGGGCTGTAAATCAATGGTGCGGTTATTGTTTTTTTTTTGTAAAATTATAAGACAAGGCTTGAAAGAATGGAGAATATTTCTATTGTAAACATCGTATCACGAGATTAAAATAGGTAAAAACCTAATTTAATTACCTAAAGTAAAATAAAGATTATTTTTATAATATTAGATAACAGGATTATTCAAATTAAGAAATAATAGGTGCCGTGCCGACTCAAAGGATTAAATCTATCGAAAGTGATATAACAAAAACTTGCTTATTAATATGAATTAATAATAATATTGAGTTTAAGTTAGTTCTTCTCAAAGTTAGTCTCTTATGCTTTGACGATCCGGGCCATCACTCAAAGTTAGTCTCTTATGCTTTGACGATCCGGGCCATCACTCAAAGTTAGTCTCTTATGCTTTGACGATCCGGGCCATCACTCAAAGTTAGTCTCTTATGCTTTGACGATCCGGGCCATCACTCAAAGTTAGTCTCTTATGCTTTGACGATCCGGGCCATCACTCAAAGTTAGTCTCTTATGCTTTGACGATCCGGGCCATCACTCAAAGTTAGTCTCTTATGCTTTGAAGATCCGGGCCATCACTCAAAGTTAGTCTCTTATGCTTTGACGATCCGGGCCATCACTCAAAGTTAGTCTCTTATGCTTTGACGATCCGGGCCATCACTCAAAGTTAGTCTCTTATGCTTTGACGATCCGGGCCATCACTCAAAGTTAGTCTCTTATGCTTTGACGATCCGGGCCATCACTCAAAGTTAGTCTCTTATGCTTTGACGATCCGGGCCATCACTCAAAGTTAGTCTCTTATGCTTTGACGATCCGGGCCATCACTCAAAGTTAGTCTCTTATGCTTTGACGATCCGGGCCATCACTCAAAGTTAGTCTCTTATGCTTTGACGATCCGGGCCATCACTCAAAGTTAGTCTCTTATGCTTTGACGATCCGGGCCATCACTCAAAGCACACATCACAAAGCCGAATGGAAGAAATCACAACTCCGCTACCGAATCATAAAACCAATAAGTAATAAAATAAAAAATCTGTCGATTCGGCATAAAAGTAGTGTTTACAAACATAGCGTTAATGTTTACGACCCGAACGCAGCCGAATAGGCCCGAACATTCCCGAACGTGATTTATACACTTCCGAATAGCTCCCGTCTTTAAGCGCTGTCCGATGGCCACAGAATTTACGGCTCTATGGAGTTTTATAACTGATTTTATCAGTCGTAAACTTTACAAGGATCGCTTGCTATTCATTAAAGCAATTTTTTGCTTGTCGTTTTGCGTATTTTATGAAGAACGGCGAATGGACCGTTTAAGTTTACAACAATAAAAAGTTTTATGATTTTTAAGTGATATTTAATTCCAACTTAAAAATTCTCCGAGGTCAATAAATTACCGCAATCATCATCAGCCGTAGTGTCTTGCTTATGTTAGGAAGGTACATAAATTAAACAAAGGGTAGGTAGGTAGTACATGATTTGATTACTGTATACGACTAAAGAGGAAATTTGCCAAATATGGATATATTTTTTATTTATTTTATTTTGTATTTTTGGCACAAATGAAAGCAATATTAAAAAAAATATCACAATCTTAAAACAGTCAGTAACAGAGTAAGCGTGGTAATACTAACAGTCAGTAACAGAGTAAGCGTGGTAATACTAACAGTCAGTAACAGAGTTAGCGTGGTAATACTAACGCCAGTAACAGAGTAAGCGTGGTAATACTAACAGTCAGTAACAGAGTAAGCGTGGTAATACTAACAGTCAGTAACAGAGTTAGCGTGGTAATACTAACAGTCAGTAACAGAGTAAGCGTGGTAATACTAACAGTCAGTAACAGAGTAAGCGTGGTAATACTAACAGTCAGTAACAGAGTTAGCGTGGTAATACTAACAGTCAGTAACAGAGTAAGCGTGGTAATACTAACAGTCAGTAACAGAGTAAGCGTGGTAATACTAACAGTCAGTAACAGAGTTAGCGTGGTAATACTAACAGTCAGTAACAGAGTAAGCGTGGTAATACTAACAGTCAGTAACAGAGTAAGCGTGGTAATACTAACAGTCAGTAACAGAGTTAGCGTGGTAATACTAACAGTCAGTAACAGAGTTAGCGTGGTAATACTAACAGTCAGTAACAGAGTAAGCGTGGTAATACTAACAGTCAGTAACAGAGTAAGCGTGGTAATACTAACAGTCAGTAACAGAGTTAGCGTGGTAATACTAACAGTCAGTAACAGAGTTAGCGTGGTAATACTAACGCAACAACTTGTAACATTATATTACAACTTGTAACATTATATTACAACTTGTAACTCTATATTTATTCATTATGATGAGTACGCTGATTTGTCAAAAACAAAACTAACGATTAAATGATTTAAAGAACCCCAAATATGGAATACTATGACATTTCTAACTAATTTAACACAAATTTTCTACATTTACACTTAACAAACCAAGACAATAAAATGCCTCTTGAACTTTCACACAAATTTATTTACAATAATAGCTGCTGCCCATGGCTTCCCTCGCGCTTTTCCAGTATCCTATAAACAGACATAGGATACTTGAAAAGCGCGAGCGAAGCCAGGTAAATAGTATCCCGGGGACGGCTCCGAGATACTATTTATTTACCTTCCTACCCAATTTCATCAGCGTTCGTTCGTTTAGACGTGATAAGGTAACAGACAAACAAACACACACAGAGTTTCTGTCGCATTTTTAATATTAGTATGGATTATGTAGAAGCTATAAAGACACTACTATTTATAATTAAATGACGAAAAAATTACCTGATACGTGTGAAAGTTTACTGACAGTGAAAAAATAAAAATCTGTCAGCGCGGTCAAAGGAGCCGCTCGACTGACTCCTCGAAATCTAAACACTCGTATAGTGATTTGAGGAGTACAACGATCACAGCTCTTGTAGTGAAATGCTGGTGGTCCCTACAAGGAATACTATTCCATATTTGGTCACTTTTCGCTACTAATATTATAAATTGGTGTTTGTCCCAGTTTAGAACAGACTCCAGTCTTGAACTGGCACTGTCTCATCTGTCTGTCTGTTACCATTCAGCCGATATCAATGAAATTCGAAAGGGAGATTTATATAATACTAGCTGTTACCCGCGACTTCGTCCACGTGGAATTTGATGACTCAACTTATCCATATAGACTTTGGACTGTACATTGTCTCAAAGAGGGATGTGATGTCGCAATTTTCTTCAAATTGTTTTCGTAAGAGCGTTTTCACGCTGTTTGGCAAGTTGTGCCGCCGCCGTCTTGTCAGACACAAAGCGCTTTATATTAGTATAGACGAGGAAAGCAACTTCCAAATATCAGCAAATGATGAATTAAACGTGAGTTCATTTAGTCAGGGCAATCTACATGTAAACTTTTGTAATTCTATTGCGAACGGTTGCTAAGTTAAAGAGCAGTTTTGTTTAGTTTTTTTCCTTTAAATAAGGATAAAGGAAAACACAGTGATAATTTTGGAAAACTGTGGATAAAATGTGTTATAGTTTCGAAAGATGAATCTACGTATAAAATTTTGTAATCCTATTGCTTACGGTTGCTGAGAAACGGAGCCTTTACCTCTCAATTTTTTCAATTTTTGAAGTTACTTATAGGTAACCACCGTCACAATTTTAGAACACGATGAATGAAATGTATGTTGCAATTGTAAGGAGAAGCTACGTGTAAAATTCTGTAGTTTTATCTACTTAGGCATATCTGGGTGTCTCTCAGTGGAGTCCATTTCCGAGGACGTTGAATTAAGCTCTCAATAAATCACCCAAAATAAATTTGAGGAAGATGAACGCTCGTAAAATCATTTTATTAGTTACATAATGTGGCCAACGCTGTCGACGAATTTTGAAGAATCGTGGTTTTCCTGGGATGCCCGCGGCTGTAGGTGCGTGGCCTGCACAGTGCTAAAATAGTACTAATTATTTTATTGAGGGTTTCGGATGAATTTTTTCCATGATTGGAATGTCTACCATTCTACTGACTCCATATCCCGTTGCTTGTGTGCTAATCAACAGTACTACTAATCAAAGTGCTAAATCACAGTAGTGCCGCTACAATGTTGAACTGGCGCACCGAGGACCACCCTCTGAACCTTCCATTTGTTGCACACAGTGTAGTAGGCTACTGACGTTGTTTATAGATTTGAACAATTAATTTCGCTAATTAGAGGGTTATTTTGTTTACCCATGTCTGCATACGACGAATCAGCTGTTAAACACCGAGCTTCCAACAAATCAGAGATAATAGTTTTGTAAAGAAAACCAATTGAGTCTTGAACACGAGTCGAGATGGTCATTTTTATAAATTTCTGCTCCATTTCGCTCTGGTCAAACTCAAAACTCAAATTCAATAACTTTATTTCTTTAGGCTCACAAAATAAGCAATTAGACAAGTCAAATTTAATACATAAAAAGCTGTATAAGTAGTCATTACTATCATATAAGAAATAAGATGTTATTGATTTTATTCGCTTCAAATTTTTGTCCACTAGTGGATGAAGCGAAAAATAAACCACTAGTCAGTTAATATAAAACTTAAAATTAATACATTATCTCGTTCTAAACCTGTCAGGATACCAGAAAGACGGATGATCGTCCCACTGCCGAATATGACACCTGCTTTTGTACTGTGACCTCAGATTGCGATCACAAAGTATATCGTATGCAGCAGCTCTACTCCGACTGTCATTATGTGTAAAACTACAAGAAAAAAACAAATTTCATAAAAATGTGCATTATGCAACTTTTGTTATTAAAAGGTTTTCAGCCACTAAAAACTATTCACAACTTCTCAATAGTTCCTGAATAGTGTTTCCTTGTGTTTATTTTTTACCAATTGTATTGTGATAGTGAATTTAAAGTGTGTACTTAAAGCTTCATGCATACCTACCTAACGTGTCATACCTATGTATGAGCTTAGGCTCGTAAGTATAACAAAAGTAAGGTAATTACAAATGTTGAATAATTTTTGCGGAAGCGAAATTTACATTTAGCTTAGAAAGCCCAAATTTATTGTAAACGCATATTACCTTCACATCTCCTGCCACAATCTCCTCACAACTTGGACTACTGACAACAATCTCGCTGTGCACTAGTAGCGGTCTCGGGTTTCATTCGTGAAGTGCAGCGGACGGCGGCAGGTCGGGGTCATCGCCCACGCGGCTGTCATCGCGCCGCCGCCGCTGTTTTCTTACTTCTTTGTCTTTACTATGTTTTACATTTTGTAACGGTGTACCAAACTTCAATAACACCATACTTAGTCTTTTATTCATTCATAGTGTTCACGTTCTTAATCATATTGGTACATAATAACATTTTCTTTTGGGGAAAGAGACAGTTATGTATAATAACAATAATAATGCTGGACAATTTACACAGCATTATCTAGCCCCAAGCTAAGCAGAGCTTGTGTTATGGGTACTAGATAACTGATATATACATAATATAATACAATACATAGATAATATTTTTTTATTATACATAGAGAACACCCTGAACAAATGTCTGCAGATCGTACACACATTTGTCCCGAGTCGGGAATCGAACCCGCAACCTTCTGCGTCACAGGCAGACCTTCGCCCACCGCGCCACATAGGTCGTCAAAATTTTAATTGACTGTATTTGATTGATCATTTAAAACTTTAAGGCTAATGAAAAAATAATAGACTTCCTTTCAGTTGTTAAAAAGGTGATCGTAAAGTAATCTGACCTTATCGATAGAGTCATTTGAAACCGAAATCGATTTTATAGCTTTTAAATAGCATTTTTAAATCAATATCCGATTCGGACTGATCCAATAGTCAAATAAAATTTTGATGACGTTCAAGCGTGATCGTGATTGCATCCGTATTCATTTAAATGCGATAAAGTTTATAATGATACGATTTATAGGTTATAAAAATAAGGAGGTAACTTTTATAGAGCAATAGGTGATGGACTAGAAAATATATTGAACGTATAAAAAATGGTTTAGTAGCTTGAGTTACAAAAATTTGATAGGTTACTCAATGTTTGTGAAAACGTGTCAACTGCTAAAACAATATCAAGAAATTGAATAAATTGAATTGTGTTGGAAAATAATAGACACCAACTAAAAGAAAACGGAATAGCCTAGCAGTAAAGGTCACACTTGAATGGGATACAGGTTTTCCGCTCACCGCTCCGTTCCCGCGCTGTAGCAGCTCTCTAAACGTCCGTTACTGATTGAATTAATGAAAGAATGCTATGAATGTAATTACCATTTAGAAAACAAATTTCAATATCGATCACATAACTTGCGTTTGTTAATTAACGTTGCGACGTCTTCGATAAATTTGAATGACATTCCATATCGTAACGGTAAGGTACCGTGATCGACACGACACTCGAAACATGACAATAACTCACAGTTTATTTGCATAGAGGAATAATATACGAATGGAATTCTTGTGTCATTCCAATAATATATCATCGGAATTATAATAAATCAGCCGTTTAAATGAAAATGATTGTGGAAATCAGTACCGTGTGACGTCACATTTGTGTGACATTGATATTTTGTTGTGATGATCCGTTATTGTTTTTAGTTACCTATTAAACTCCGTTTTGAATGTAAGTTAATGATCCTGTAAGTAAGACACAGTTAGTATTGTGTGACATTACCTGTCCTTAAACATACTTCATTGGATATACTATTAAGTAAAGAATAACTGACCTAGCTTAAGATGTGACGTGACTCTCAAGATTAAAAGCATGCTAATCCTCACCTTCAGCATTTAAAAATTATTATGTTGATACCATTAAGAGACAAATTAATATTAATTGAACGTTCTGTAGGTATACTTATTTAAGATTAAGTTTCTGCAAAAATATTTTGAAATTAACAAAAATGGTTAAAAAATATAAAATAATAAAATAAATATGTAAGTACAGATATGACATCTGATAGACAGTGAAAGAAAAATAGAATCTGTGCCGAACACACCTAGCGTGGGCAAGGACCGGGCGATGATGATGATGATTTTGATATAAATTCCAAGGTAATTAAAGTAAATTTTAAACACAAAATCAAAGATGGTTATTGCCCGAATATATATTTTATTGTTATAATATGTCACCAGCGTTGTCTTGTCTACAATATGACGGTTGACAACATTCTTATCAAAGCTCTTTATGCAAATATATGTGCATAACTAAATGATCTTATTATTTGCGTAAAGGAGTAGCCGCGCCCGCCGGCGCCGAAACCTGCTCCTAATTATTATGTAAAAATAACTGACGAAAGCACTCACGAGATGCTGATTTATTCGGACTTATCGAATCAGGCGATTATCATTCGAAATATCGACTTACAAGCGAATAGTGAGGTGACCCGCTTCCGCCCGACATGTTTATGGCGGAGATAAGCTATAAATTAAACTGGTACCTATAATACTTTTATATAGATTTTATTTATATTTTTTATATACTTATAGTATATTGTGACCATCATTGTGATTGACGACTGATGTGGCGCGGTGGGCGAAGGACTGCCTGCGACGCAGAAAGTTGCGGGTTCAATTCCCGCCTCGGAACAAATGTGTGTACGATTTGCAGACATTTGTTTAGGGTGTTCTGGTCGTTTTCTATATAATAAAAACTATCTATCTATGTATTATATTGTATTATGTATATCATCTATTTATGTATATGTTATCTAGTACCCATAACACAAGCTCTGCTTAGCTTGGGGCTAGATAATGCTGTGTGAATTGTCCAGCATTATTTATTGTATGAGCGATTTCGGCTAAACTTTTGTTCTTGTTTTTAGTTTTTGTGATATGTGCTCTAACAACTCTAATTAATTTTGCAAGATTAGATAGATGGGTGAAAAGTAAATTATCTTTTAACGCTGTACCACTGAAACTAAATGGATAGGGCTGCATGGCTGGATAATGCATAGCTATAGACCTGGTATAACGTATTTGTTACTTTTTATACCGGAAAAAGCGTGCGAAGCAGCCGGCAGAATCTACCTTATGGTAAGAGAAAGTGAGAACAGAAGAAGTTTCCCGGAGGTATTTAAATTTGGAAGGAACCTAGTGATGCGGATCGCGAGCGGTAAAGTTAATGTTGTAAGTTTCGATTTTCGATTTGGAGAATCGTTATCGATGGCCTATTCAATAACCGTTTGGTATCGATATAAATTGTTATTGGCGACGTGAGTTACCGTTTCGTAGATGGTATTATACCTCCAGACAATCGCATAAATATCGGATAGGGGTTTATCGTTATACGTTATCTATTCGCGAGAGATCGAAAGCTGTTGAAAGTTTGAGTGGGTGATATACTCCTTTTATCGGCAGTCGAGTGTGCAGTAATCGAATAAACCCGGGTAAATCTAATCAATTTCGTAACAATATTTCGTTACTAGTAGTGCGTGCGTGACCTATTTTTGAATATGATTTGAATATTAATCACCTTCAAGTTAACTTTTAACGGATTTCTCATGATTCAATTATCATTTCGGAATCTAAATTGGTTTTCATAAATTAATGTTCCAAAAGATGATTTGTATAATGCTATAAGGCACTTATCTCGGTCCAAAATTCAATTCGGCAATAAAACAAAAGGTAAATAATCGAATGAGTGGACTCGACTCGTCTCCATAATCGAGTCGACGTGACCGATGTTAATGTCTATGCGCGGACCGATCGATGGCGCGCTGCTCTAAAATAGTGTGGATTACTTATAATTTATTTGTTCTGTTAGTTTTTATTGCCGACTTTGGGTTTATTGAGTACTTTAGAGTTATATGGATTTAGTTTTGTTTAAATAATATTTTTTACAATTTGGAACAACGCGACTCTGTTAATTAACCCTTAAGCACGTTGCTGGTCAAAAACTTAATATTTAATAGTTTTGAATAATTTCATAATGTTTCATATTAGTCGGTTGTGCTGATTATCAATAATAATTATTATGAGTTCTAATTATAAGTTAAAATAGATTTGCAATTTAATATTTGCTAAGCTGCAACAGATCGTAAAATGTTGTTTCCAAGGAATTGATGAGTCAAGTCCGTGAGGCTTGAAAACTATAAAAGTCCCGATCAGGCAAAAATTCCTCATAAATAGAGACCATTGACATAAAAGTCTGTGGACTGACTCATAGGCGAAGGCTGAACCTTGATGTTGTGTGTTTACAACATTGCTTGGACAGCTTTAGTTTTTCCAAATAAGTAATCCGTGTGGCTGTTGTGATCATGTTTCATCTTTTACCTACTTTAAAATCCAACTGAAGTTAGGTACGTTTTTTTTCGTAAAAAACATACAGTTATTATACCTAAAAGGACACTTCAAAATATTATATAATAACAAAATAGAGAGTAATAATATATAAATAAATGTATATATAGATCAGAAAGTAAACCAGTATCTTCTGAAATTCTCCAAGATATTAAATTAACTGACCCCGACAGTCAATAATCTGAGTTAGCTCAACACGTCGCCTCGTATGTAGCGCATCCATCGGATCAAAGTTGCCAGATTAGGCAAGTTGCAGCAACTGTTGTAATAGGGTTGCCACCTCGCAGGTGTCGCTGAGTAACGCGCCGTGACGGCTGACGGAACTAGGGTGGGCCGAGTTAGAGGCGATGATTTGAAGAAACATGTGATTTTAAGTGCTAATAATAATTCAAGGGGTCAAAGTATGCTCCAAGAATCCAATAGAATCGAATAAAATACTCTGTTATCCTATTTATGAGTTCAAATGAGTAATGTTGATTGAGAGTAGTGTATGTACTCTCAATCAACATTACCTACTCATTTGAACTAAGTAAGGTTGCTGATCAATTCTAATGTGTTCGTGTATGAGCGAATAATATGTATGAAATACTCACGAAATATCTGTATTGCAATAAAGTATTTTTCACTTTTCTTGCTCAATCGGGCGTAAAACTCGAGAATAAGATGTTTTGTAGGGTGATTCTTCGTAAATGGACGTAGAATGCGTCTAACTACTCTTCTAACTACGTAAATGGTAGAATGCGTAGTTATTAGAAGACACAAAAAGTGGGTATTAAAATCTCTGGAATATTTGTTTACTACATGTAAGTAAGTGTAAGTATAAATATTAGTTGTAATTATTTTTTGCTGTTAAATAAATAAAAATAACAGAAGATGAACTTGGCTTATTAAATTGAAAATTAATTTAATGGACGAAAATTAAGTTTAGCATTTTATTAAAAATGCTAATTGGACAGATTGGAAACAAAATTATCAATATGATTATATTTGTTGACTAATGACAATTTTGTGAAGAAGAGAAGTGAAAATGGTGTGCAGAATGTAAGTTTTGATTGTGAGTCCCTTAGTAAAAAATACTAATACTACTGTTCCTGCAGGAATCACGAAGAATAATAATAATTTATGATTTATTGTTCCAATACAAATAAGGTCCGTAGTTAACCCGCTTACATCTGCAGTGAATTATTGAAAATATGATAGTTTTATGGTAAAAGAGTAATATTAAAATTGATAGAACACTGATTTTAGTGACGCAATGTTAGTATTTAAGGGAATATCAGCAAACAAACTTGAGAAACGTTCTAAAAAGAAATAAATAATAGCTAATGAGTTTTTGTGGAATCGCGATCACAAGTAGGTGGTCATTTTACCCGCGACCGATGCAGAGATTATGATATCTGAAGGTGAATATATCAATAAAAATAAATTTGTTATTCCAGTCTAATTTATGGCAAATTTAAATCAACACACAGGCTATAAAAAAACCACTCCATGCCTTTTTATATAAAATCCTGATCAATTACGTTTGACTTTGAAATGGATCAAATTTTATTTTTCTTAAGCAATTAATTTACTTTTCAAGTTATCTATGTGATTTATATGTTAAATGTTTTTAATTATTACCAATCCGATTGACCTTTTTAAATAAGTATTGTCATTTGATGTGTTGGTTGTAGTAAATTTACGATCAAATTAGACGTTAATTATTGTAAAACTCGAAATATTTGATATTTATTTACTAACAAAATCCACAGCTCTTAGAGAAAAACTTAATATGTATATCATACTATCTTAACCTACAGCCAATAAAGGATTTACATTTTATTAGGTATATTACAAGTTGACTATCACTAAATTAACTAAAAAATCAGAGAAAAGTAGGAATAATTAATCTTTGAAATCTGTGACATAAATCTTTTAATATCCTAGTCGTCGTTCCAGTTCACGAATTTAATGCATGACTTGAGAAAATGTTAAAACTAAACAAACACCTTTATACAAAGGTAGCAACTAGTCTCTGAGGTGTCTTTCCCGCTCCGCTCCCCGCTACCGCTTATGACTCGGTCCTTTCTAAGCTCGATCGCTGATAAATTCTATCAATAACATCGGCGAGAGACGCCGGGTGCCTTCAATAGTGCTTACTCGTGAGACGCCGGTTAACACCCTCCTGTTTAGTGGTATTAACTGTTGACAAATTTGAATTAAGCACGGGTTTAGTTCCAATTTGTCTTCGGTTTCATTGATCGATTTATTCAATGAATATTCAATACCAATTTTTTTTATCATGTATTCGATCAACTGACATTTAGTACTTAGGAGTTAATGGCAAAAAAATCTTCCCTCTTAAAGCTCAGTGTCGCCAACTTACTCAATTTCTTTGGTAATTACATAATTATAATACATGCAGTTGACGATCTCGAAAAATAGCTTAACACTAGTTTGAACGAATTTACCAGCATTTTTTTTGTTCCTAAACGTTGATATTGTTTCAGTATTTGGTCACGCATTATATTATCTCTAGCAATATCTGTGACAAGTCTAAGTCTGGTAAGATCTGGTCTGGCGAGGTCGTGACTGGCCGGGTCGACCACTAGCAGGTGCACATAGATTAGAGCTAGACTTTCAATGAGGTCTGATCAGTGATCAGCTTCAATTTCAATTTAAACGGTAATATAATAAAACATGTTGTAGGGCTGTCTCTATCAAGAGGGTCGTCTTGGTAACTTTTACGGTAATATCCTATAGAAACCTTGTAGGAATTGAGTTTCATAAATGTTTTCTTAGAGCAACTTTAGTCTCACAAGGCAAAGAATTCTTAAAAGTTACAAAGTAGGTATATTAATGTTTAATCAACTTTAATAATCAAAGTACAGTTAGAAAACAAACTCCTTAAATTTAAAAGGACATGGAAATAAAGTATTTTTTTTATTTCGGTCTATTCCCTTAGTTTAAGTTTTTCATATTTTTCTCTGAGCTCATTTCATTGGTCATACAATACATGCTGAGTTGGAAGAATCCTATTGCTTCCCACCTGAACCAATCTTTCATTCACCAACAATTTTAGCAAAAAGTTTCGAAATCATAAGCCTTCCCACATTGTCTGCAAGCGACATTTCGGAAACCAAAGGTTTAACACCTCTTCACCTCCGAAAGGTTATTGTCCTCAATCATGACAAAATAAAGGCATCAACATTGGCACGAACTATCACGACTGCGCGTACGCATGATATTTTGATCTATAGCTGCGCCGGCTCACCTGCCGACTGGTTTATGCTGACTGATTTAGGGGCCTACTTTGTAGCTATGAAATATTGCAACGGCTGTGAGTTGAAGTGGAGTTACTAAGACTTATAAATATGATAGAAATGGTTGTTATGTGTGGCTATTAGAGAAACGGTTAGAGTCATAGTGTAGTCATAGAGTTCTGAAGTTGGAGAAATTACTGCTTGAATCTTTCAACAACTTGAAATTAGAACTCAGTTTTTATGTAAGTAAGTCGTGAAGTTAGATTAAAACCAGTACCACTCTTTGCAGCACTACTGAGTGTTGCTGGATTACCTTTCCATCTTTTGCCAGCTTCCTCTATGTTGTACTTGTCGCATCCAAGTATGTAAAAACGCGGAGTCTTTTTACATGATTATAAATACTAGTTTGTAAACAAGTCGGTTTGATAGCAATCATAGTTGATTGAATATTGATGACTTATAGTCATTATTATGATTGGGCTTTGCGTCAGTTATCTGCATTTAATAACGTCACGTATGTGCATTAAATATATTTTAAAATTGAAGCTCAATTTTCGAAAGGAGCGAAAATAATAATTATTCTTGTTTTTCTTTTGTGTTGAGTTTAATGATACCTCAGATTTAAACCTTTATCACCATAAATCTGTAGGTATACTTGTGAAATATAATGATGCAATTACATATTGACTGAAAATTTAAATGCTAGCTTTCACCGCCTGAACTGAACTGTATGCAAGTCAAAGCTCACCATGACTCGACTAAACTCGGCATCATCCAACATCTTCCAGGCAACGGTTGGCACTCAGAGGAAGAATGGAGGTCCCAACTGTTGTCCTACGGGGGACAGGAAAACGGCTAAGTCGATTTTAGCCCAACCGTACCATTTCACAGCTGTTTCACTTAAAAGTACTAATCTGTCAACAACAATTTTGATATGTTACTGAATTTATTATTTAATCTATTATTCTCTGCACCTGATGAAACGATTAATCTACCTGCTCGTCAAAGGTTAATATTTTACAGTTCACTTAAACTGAAACCGGAAAGTGTCTTAACAATATCATCACCGGAAGTTCCCCGCGACAACTCCAATCAATCTGAGCGGCGGTGTCTTGTGTGATTACCGCGGGGTGGGGTGAGGCCAACAGGGGGGAGGGGGGGGACCTGTGGATGGCGACTTGTTGCGCGGAAGAGGCCGCTATTGTCAAATGTACATACCTGGACTGGCCCACCTTGGAAGAAATTACATTGACAACAGTTGCGCTAAAATTTCTGGGTTTTATTGCGTTTCTATCTCACTTACATAACAAAACTGCAAAATTTGGGATTGCTTTACAAAGCTACTGAATGTTATGAAATTATATTTTTCATAGGTTTGTTTAAAGCAGAAATTAATCTTTAAATCACAATATCTATAGTAGGACCTTTATTCTCGAAAAATATCAAATGCTCATGTATTTTTGCTCATGTATTTTGAATCTGAGGCCAAGAGGAGGAAGTAGCGTAGCTAACCTTTAACTCTCAAGATGTTCCCGACAAATGCATTTTTGAGTTTGTAAAAGTAATCACGCCCGGGTCCAATTCGACTGTGACTAAGGAGCCTTTAACGTTTAAATTCTATAAATAAAGACGCGCCAGCGCGAGCTGTACTTATAACTCGATAGCAGTTGCAAACAGAGCTGGTGTAATGAAATCCGCGGGTAGATGATTATCGACAATTTCGCGAGTAAATTATGGCGGGAACGATCTAAGGATGCGCGTGCGTCGATATAATCCGCTATTATTGTAGGGATCGCTGTTTACTGCAAGATGTGTGTTGTTAAGTAGTTAGCTTTATGCTTGAAAAGCTGTGTCAAAAATAATACGATATTAATTTATTTTGAAAATTTCCAAGTAAATTTGACTGTTTCTACTTATTTATTGCTTTACGTGAATATGGCGCACAGCCTCGTAGTGAACCTTGCCCTCAAAATAAAATGTTACGCCATACAAGGTAATCCTGGGCACATACGAAAACATTATGTATGATCCATGTTATGTTAAGATCTATTTCAAGTAGATAGCTTCAAAAGTTAAAAACTAGTTATCTATCCTTGTTCTGTCTAATTCGTCGCGTTCTACTTGAGTGTACCATTAGTAAAACTTTGGTTTGGAATCCTAAATACCAGAACTACATATTTAAGGTCCGGTGCAATACAAGCTACATACATTGTTAAAGACAAGTGAGTATATCCTCTCTAAAATAATCTCGGTGCAGCTTGTACTTCACCTTTATTACTCACAGCACCGCATTACAAGAAGACCCGTGTTATCTTTAATTACTATCCGTAGATACCGGTGACTATAGATCACCCGGTATTATACATGATTTACCGGTACGGTACCGGTCATTTTATTTTCAATTAGATCGGTGGTTGATGCTGGGGTTCATTATCTTAAATTGCATAGGCTATTTTATATTGTTCTGTACGCGATTATTATTGATTGTAGAGTTCAGGGTATAAAGATTCTCACAACTGATCTCACAGATAGGAAATAACCGATTTTTATATTTTGTCGGTGAAAATTAGATTGTTATATTCGTGACATCAAATACTGTACGTATCTTATGTCAGACCATAAAACTATTTAGTACTCGTAGATCATCCACATGTATCCGAAACATTGCGAGTCCTGACTCCATAAACTTGTAGAACAGACTGACAAAGCAAACAAAGCTAAGTGGTTGGTATCACTCCGCTAACTTGTGAATGGACCATGAATTGTTATAAATAAAATGTTTGAGTGAAGTGAGAGCATGCTTAGGTCGCAAAGGCCTCTTATCAAAACCTCTTCCTTCATAGACCTTTATCTAGACGATTTCCACCCGACCACTTAATCTTATTTAACGACGCGACATCGATAGAAACACATTACCGATTGATATATTTATGACTAGTAGCGATTTTAAATCTAATCTCATTAATTTATTATTCTTCTAATTGGGATATTATTGTAATAAGTTTAGTTTTAACCTATAAAATAATTCTTAGCTCTGGTTCTAGTCATAATTTCACTGATTTAAGTCACTGACTGCTACATTGTCACTGCTTTCAAGTTTTCTATAAAAAAAGGGGTACAGTGTTGGTATTATGATAATTTTGAGCTACAACACCAAACTAGAGCTTACCTCCCGTTATTTTAGCACTTTATTCAAACTCCCCGAGCATGTTTCTCGGTAGCATAATCAGTGTCATTTCTTAAACTGAGCTCATAATCTAAACTAGATTATCAAGCCCGGATCCATTGTCACTGAATTTATTCAGCCCAGTCCGTCTAGAAAGCGCTTAACTCACCAAGTCACGAATAAATAGCATTTAGCTGCATTCAGCGCGGAATTATGAAGGCGGAGTGAATGCAGTGACTGGTACAGTGCTACTCATTGTGTCCGCTTCCTTACCTTGGACCACTGTGGGTAAGCTGGTGGTCTGGTGAGCGAAGGCTTGAGCCACTAACTAGGCGCTTATTAGGTACAATCATCCAATCCAATCTTGAATACACACCGTGATGGTTATTTCATACTATTTCGAAACCATACTAAGGTTATGTGGCGAAGATGGGCAATACCTATTTGTAAAATATCTACAATGATTTAATATGAATGTTCAGTCCGCCCCGCTTTGGGCAGTGACTAGGCTAACCTTTCGCCTACAATTTAAATATAAAAGAAAATTAAACTCAGATTGATATGCTATTAACGCTTTCACTCACATGTCATTGTGGTTCTAGCACTGCTTGTAGCTGCGCGCTTGCTGCGGGTTGCACCATAGAGGCTGGGCAGTGAAAGCGTTAAGATCGTGAGGATACCTAATGTAGCGTGAGCCAATATTAATATCTGGGCTTTCGGTGACATTGCGTCATCATTAAAATGAAGACTGTCTTCCACGAACTGCGTACAAATGGAACGGCCTGCATGAAATCATCTATAATATTCAGGTGTGCGAAACTCGAATGTGATACCCTTAGTAAATATATCTGATTGCAGAGAGTTATTCCTTCTTCCCCTTCTACACCGAGCCAGCAAGTGAGCCTCCGCATTTGGTATTGTAGCTAATAATCCTTCATTTGCGATGCTCACTCAAGTTTAACGCCAACGAGTATCGAAGGAGCAACTCTCAGTGTTTACTACCTCCACATTGTCACCGGGACCCGCAGGTAGCCATAATGGGATCCTCAACTACGCATTCTATTCCTCACTAATGTGCCAGGACGTCGATAAATAAACCCTTGTCATTTACATTGTATCATTCCTCCTCTCACTCTGACAACCAGTGAGATCCACGCGCCAGAGAAGGAGGTACGATCTTTATGCGGGAACGCCCACGGCAGCGCCCGCGCAGGTTTTGCGACAGTTTTTCTTCAATAAACAAGCGGTAAAATGAAGGATACAGTTTATTCAGTAGGTGTAAGCAGTAACGGCTTATTTTATCACTCTGTCAGTTATCCGAAATTAATGCAGAACAAAGTTAAGCACAAAAGTAGAGAAGGTATTGGTCTTTAATAGTGTGATTCAAAGCGTTCAATGCCTGGGCAAAAATTACTATGTACTGGCTAAATCTGCAACTTACTACAAAGTTTCATTTATGCAAAGTAGAATCCACTTCCGATGAAATAAAGCCCATTTTACCTGAAAAGCAGATCCTAAGTGATTCCAGAAAGGTATTGACCACAAACAGTATATTTCAATTTGCAACGGAGTTACATGGAAATGTCTTTGATCCGGCAAATAAACGAGGCATGTTTTTGTGTTCCTAGCTCTTAGTTCTTGATTCTTAAAGCAAAGGGTTTACGGCCTGTCCCGGCCAACATGTGCTTAAAACCTTTCTTAAAGTTTATAATACTCGGTGAACCTTATCCTAAGACTTTTATCTGAATATCAGACGAATTTATATTACTGGTCTGTCTCGAAGAGGAGGCGGCGCTTACCTATTAGAGTATGAACCTAGCCATAACCTTCAGCAAAGACGTATGTCTAGATAAGCTGTTGAGACTGTTCACGTTATACATAAGATCTTTTTTGTATAACAGTTAACAATAAATGTATTTCTGATTCTGACGTCTTGGAGGTTGACTCACCAGAACATTATTAATTATGATTGTATTTTGTCGTGCATATGCAGAGGTCCCTGCATATCTCGATATAGTTATGTGTGCATCTCTTGTTAACAATCTTTTGTGATCAACTGGCTCAAAAACATTAAGTTTGCGACCAGATATTAACCTAATAATTTTCATTGACGGATAAAATGCCAATACATGGCACTGGTCCATCCCAAGTTTCTCAGGCTTCGTTTACCTGCAGAGACAACTGACAATATTGACATGATATATTTAATAAGAAAAAGTAGGAAGAGAGTAAATAAAAGATAAGGAATGTATGTACATTTTGAGTTCAGAAAGTATCAACTGTCACACTTCCCAGGCAGCCCCTTGTTAACCCCAAGAGCCGTCAGTTGTCGACTGACAACGCATTAGTTTGCCACATCGACGTATGACGCGCGCACTCGTACCGTATGGCGTTCCTTTGTCGTGGGCTTCTCATTTTATTAGTCCCATCAAGCTGCTTGCGTTCACTGTGAGTTATCTGACATGAGGGGTAAGGGCCGGGTTGGATAAACAGCGGGTAGCAGGGATCTGTAGGGAGAAAGCGGTTTCAAACACGGCCATATTTAAAGGCGGTTTGTTGAACATTGATTTTGCATGTGGCCAACGGAAGTGGTTTATTACGAGATTTAACGTATGTACGTATATAAACCGATGCACTACGATTTTAATTCTTCTGCTGGGTAGGTAAATTTTTTGTAGTGCAGTGCAATTTTTACAGCATTGTGCTATGGAGGACGTTTGAATCATGATTACGCTCAATTTTTAAATCGCATGTTAACTCGCTATCAGTGCGACCACGCCTCAGCCGCCCGTCTCAGTGGGTGTACAGTATATTAGCTTTCTTTACGCATGCTCAATGGTTTTGATTCCACAATACCGTCTATCGTCCATTCATTCCATCGCACTTTATTGCCAACTGCCAGCCCTGAATGGGCTCTGATAAAAAGGACAATCTAGAGGTTAACTAATGCAGAATATAATACATCACGGGTTAAAGTGATTTGATACTCTTGCTACTAAAACATTATTCATTTAGTAGAACGCTTCTATGAACTGTTTGAGTTTGATTTCTCTAAATAAATCATAACACTGTCACTGCGCGTGACATTCCTTATGTCTGTATCTTATGACATCATGAATCAATTTGTAACTCATAAAATAAAAATCTTAATTTTAAACAAAAAATTATAAAACAAGTTTTCAATTTAATAACTCGATTTGTCAAATAAACTCTCCCTGAGAAGTCTCCGTACATGTCAAAGAATAAATCGCATAACTGAATGCGACACACTCAAATACATCAACGCTTTGCTTTCGCGTGAGTCATAAGTGAAATGTAATATGTAATGTAAATGTAATATGTAAATTTTTATGAGTTGCAGTAACTGTAATGTATTTTGTGCATTTATCGAATTCAATGAATCTGCATGACGTCCTTCATTCCATCTTCAATTTATAAGGATTAGCGATATCATTCAAACATTTATTTTTCCGTTAAACATGAGTGAGAGTCCTTTACTTTAATAAACTTGGACATCGCGTAGAGGATCAGTTTTTATTGTTCTGGAAGTATTTGTCGAGTAAATACAATACATATTCTTTCCGTTTTAAAATCACCTATTCAATTTGTTTTTTTTTTTTGAATAGGCAATTCAACATCAATTTACATCATATCTGAAAATAATAATACTGGACAATCCACACAGCATCATCTGCCAGAAAAACCATAAGCAGAGCTTCAGGCACAAGTCACATGAGTTTTTTTTAAAAGATCTCAAAATACTCGCTACAAAAACTTGTCATTGATGTTTATCAGAGCATGATCTCATGTATATCTTGTACGACAGGCATTACTCGATGTTAACAGCAGCCATCAAACCTTTCTGGTCCCCCACGCAGGGCGGCGCGGCGGCGGGCGGCGCGCGGCGGCCCACGGCATGCCTTCACTGCATGTAGTGCTGGGCCATGTTTGGACCGGCCTTTATTTTACACAATAAATGAGAGTACGATGACTTTCGCAATGCAAATAAGTGAATCGCACCCTAGACCTATATGAGTGGAACTGGACGAATTGCGCATACACCAAATAGACAGCTGAGCCTTAACCAGCTTTGATTCAGTGTGGTGATGTCCTACTAGAAGGTTATTGTTCTGTTCATATTAGTTTTGCTCTCATGATGTATTATTGGCGCATTATGTTTGTGATGTTTATTAAAAGTAGATATTTTTATCTGAGGTCTAGGTAGTGATTACGTAATAGGTACTCCGAATTGGTATGGACTTGGAATTGTTACATAGCACTGTATAGCTTTTTTGAGGTTCTTTCAACAAGTGACAAACCACAAACTTTGACCCAACTGATGCTAATTATGTGCTTTTTTTACAAAATCAACTTTCTAAGCTAAGTTAAACTATAAAACATCCTACGAGAATTAATTTGTCACAGAGCAATAAATACGGCGGTTTATGGAAGCGCCTAAAGACAGATGGGCCTAATTATGTTTCGTCACAGTTTGGCCCGCCCACGAGTTGGCGTACTGATTGTTGGCGTGAGCTGTGGTCACAATCACAGCTTACAGAACCATGGAGTACAGAAGGTTGAAAATGGTTTACTTTTAACATTCCTGTGGGCTAGGTGAGAGACCCGGCTATACCCGGTGTATAGGATACAGGAATTACGAAATTCTCTAATGAAAAAACTAAATACCTAATGTTTATTGTGTTTGAAGTTGTATTGTTTGTCTTAACCGGTTCAAAAATAGGTCTGTATTACTTAAGTGGGCATTCAAAACTAAATCTTTGTTTTGTAGGTAAACCAAAAAAAACCCGATAGAAATTTACCACTCCTACTGAAAACGTGTCCTTATAAACTTTCGTAACGAAATATTTCATTTTACATTATTCTACGATTATAGCCCCTCCATTGACAGCTGTCAAACACACTTGACCGGTCAGTCCAGCTCCAGGGCAGGTCAAAGACCTCGATGTTATCGCGACAAGTAATTGTTTTCCTGATAGCGCCGCGCCGTGATACCGGCATTGTTGTATTGTAGCCCTTTTCCACTTTAAGGCGTGGATTTGTGCCTAATATTATGAGGCACTTATACCTTTTCATTTTTCAATTGCACTTTAAAACGTGAACAGTTCTTGAATATATGTATCTCGACAAAAGTTGGCCAAAGATTATTAAGAGGAGAGAAAAAGAGATGCAGCTTCTTTCCTTGAATTTTTAACTCTTCCATTCGAGCTATCACCAATTCGCCTGCCAAGCGTGAGTATTGTGGCGAAACTCTCTCAACTCCTCTTTGGGATGACATGTAGGTGCAGCTGTGGACGAACGTAGAGGAAGTTTACCTTGTTCGACGTTTTCGGTCGCTGACTCTGCCTTCTATTTAGATTCTGAGGAACCGGATTGTGAACAAGAAAGCTGGTTTTGTAGGTTTTCTTTTACCAATTTGTTACTGTAATGCACCCTAGTCAGTACCCCCCCCCCCCCACGTTAGGTTACGGCAATCGACGACCGCAATCGATATTGATAGCGATTAATTGTCTGTTGAATTATTAATCGATCGATTCGGAGTCGTGAGAACAAAAAGGTTTGCTTTATTTGATAAATTCACAATAACTACCTACTTTAAACAAGTAGAACTTACCACTTCTGAAACGAATGCCGGGGTATCAAATTAAAAAGAAAAACATTTCTGGGTTATACCTACCCCGGAAATGTCTATACGATGTCGAGTTATTTTTAGCCTGCCTTATCCCACTGCAGGGAATGAGATTTCCAGTAAGTATTTAGTAAGTAATTACAAGTTAATCGTATTTAATCGTGAAGTAAGTTTTCCAGTAAGTAATTACATGCTAAATTGTTTTTGAGTCTGTGGTGTCAGATTGCTAGGCAAAAGTTACCAAATCTTCTGAAATGTTCACTGTTGCATAAGCAGGTACTGAATCTAAAAATGCATTAAAATTCTTTGTACTAAAATTCAATTTAAAATCACCAAAAGTCACCTCGAATGGACTCTATCTACTCAATTAAATTAAACCCCATTCAACCAGTGAATTAAGAAGATAAAACTTATCAGCCAACTGCAAATTGATGATAATATTAACGTGCTGACATGATTTATTTATTTATAAGGCAATACCAACAATACACATAGGTAATGAAACATTTACCATAGCAATCATATTTTTTTAATGTGTGCTTCTAACAGGCATGCACAACATTTGCTAAAGGTGCACAAACAACAGCTAAAATTAATACCCTGAAGGGGTTACATAGGTAGAAAGGAAATAAAATATTAAACATACATGATAGCCAAATACCTTCCCATATTTCGTGGCAAAGCGTTTATAACTGCAGATTCGATGCACCTCCTGCCACAACAAATTAAATACTACTCATCAACCCAACGAGGGAAGGCCCGAGTAGAGTCATGCTAGGCAGGATGCAACAAGGTTACGGAACTACCGCTACCCGCCGGAAGATGGCTGCGGAAGTCTGTGCCGATGAATCTAATTACGCGATCAGGAAGAAAAAGACTTTATGAGCCTTTCTTAGCTTGGTAAGGGATAGTTATTAATCTAATTTACCTCTATTCTGGTACACCTATACAAAAAGAGTAGAAATTTTCATCGCAGTTTTGTTCCTATAAGATTGTTTGTATCGAGTGATCTCTGTGTATGGATAAGGTAGTTTATCTACGTTTCTTTATATTACTACTCATAGTTTATGCCCGCGGCTTCGCACGTGTTGTTTATCTGAACACGATTAAAGGTTTTTTTTTCTTTTCCATGGGAAATTATTTATTAAAGTAACACCAACAGTATTACATTATTGTGCTGTATTTAATGACATAAAACGTAGCCTATATTTTATTCCAAGCTAAGAACTAAATCTAAATATGCAAAATTAAGCCAGGTCTGTTCGGTAATATTGGCGTGAAGAACTAACAAACATCCATCCATCCAAACTGTCACATTTATATAATATTAGTGTGACTTTAATGGAGACCAATTGGTATTATTTATTATGATTGCAAAAATTTAATACTAATATTACAAATATTCAAGTAAAGTTAGTATTTCCTCAAGTTTTTCCAGACACTGCAAAGATTTATCTCAGCCAGCTCTGCTACATGTACCATTCTAACCGACCAACCTGCCCAATGGAAATCACACCTTGCATGTGGATATAAAATATGAACAAATCCAACGCTGAGCCCACACCGCTTATTAACACTCTGAGAATTGACTCAAACAAAGCAACAAAACACCGTAAATTCCTGCACAAACGACAAAACAATTACCTTTACTTGTTCATTCATCATAATGGAGTCATAATCAACCTTGCTCATTTGCGCTGAACAATGGCTCCGCGCCGTAGTTATACGTGGGCCTTACGTTATAGGCCGTAAACTCACGGAATGAGACGTCACATTACCGAGCGATGACCCGTGCGTACACGCCTTAGTTACTGAGAGATGTGGATTTGGCTTTAGAATTTAAAGCATGAACTAGAGAGTATGAACAAACTTGCAAATGTAGCTGAGATAATGTGCCAAAATAATGTAGGTTCATAAACATTAACCTGAAGCAACCTGAAATAAGTATGTAATGTACTACCAACAACTTTACATCCTACTATGTCAGCAATCAAACAATTTTAGATAGATTATTTCATAGCACGCAAGGAAGCTAAAATTATTTGGAAAAAAAAACTACGGACAGTCAAGAACAACAACATGATTTTCTGAATTGATGGGTACTTTTCGATATCTGCAGTTCTAGGGACGTCTAAAAAATAATATTCTGTATGAATTGTATTATATTATCTACGTCAGTTATCTTGTACCCATAACATAAGCTTTAGAATAAAATAGAATATAAATTTATTTGTCAAAAGACTTCACATACTAAACTTAGATTAAAATACAAAGTGTAAGCCGAGTAACATTTCTTTTTCTTTCACTTCGGGCTACACATTGCTCTATGAATGGTCCAGTATTTTTTTAAGAAGTCGGTGCTGAAAGCTTTTTCTAACTTTTAGGTACCTATTTTGTAAGCCTTTTCATTAAAGGTTACAATTCAACAATGTGTCTACTCCTACCGTACAAATTGTCCAATATTGAACGAACTTATGTTGCATATTACTGCTCTGAGATTTGAAAAGTTTGTTAGTCTGTTGTTCTTTACAACAGAAGGTTATTTATATAGCAGTAAGTACCTACATTACGCGGTGAGAAGTAAAACTGTGAATGCTTGTTGACTGACTGTTGTGGTCCTGTCACTACCATACGTATTGTGCTCCGCAAACACTTCTGTTTCCATCAAGTCGTAAAAACAACCAATAGATGAATCTCTACATGTTGTAATGGTCCGCTCCTTTTGACACTTTGTCAATTTCTATTTATATATTTTCCAAGATAAATAGCAGTCTTAGGATCTGCGCTCATTAATCCAATACCGCTACCGGTCAGCTCAAATACTATGTGCATTCAAATATGCATAAATTCGTTATATTTAGATACATTTTACAGTGAACAAAATAGCTTCCCACAAGCTTTAAACAAGTGCTCCGCGAGCTATCTGGCAATAAAAAAATCATCTAAATGTGACGAGTTAAAGCCCATACTTGAATGCACGTTTTGGTACTGGGTGTTCAGGGATGCAATCAGCTTTATATTTGCTTAAGTAATTAAAAATATGTGAGTTCATTCATTAAAATGCTAAAGTTAAGTAAGGATAGATAGTGAGTCTTGCTGAAAATGTTGTGTTAAACATCTCTGACTCTAGTCCACCATCTTGTCTTCATGTGGTGCAGTATGAACTTTCAGTCCCAACCGTAGACTACCTTCCACAACAATTAAGAACCTCCTCTCCACAACAAAGGCACAGAAAAGCTCTTTAAGCAGTATCGAGGATTTCCTTTTCTGTCGCATCCCAGTAAATTAAATCCAGCTCGATACTTAGTCACTCTTCATTCGTTGAAGTCCATTCATTAGGCGAGGGGGTCGGACATCCCCCTGGACCCCCTACATTAACAATTCAAGGAGAAAAAAGTCGTAAGGACGTGTGTCTTGTGTGGGTGCGAACGGGCGTGGACGGGAACGTGCGACACCTCTCCTGAAGGGAAACTAACTCATCAACGAACTGCAAAATGAACAAATACTAACTTTACTGAGGAAGAGTTTATTAGAACACGGGAATGTATAGTTTGTGTATTATTTGAAGACATTAAAATGTATTGGTCGTGAGAAGAACCTTGCAAACAAATAGTTATTTTTTTTACAAAAATATAACATCCTTACTAGACCATCCTCAGCATAATGTTATCCACATCGAAACGGTATAATAATATAATTAGTATTATTTAGGACAGTTGTGGAATTAATCCTACAATGGATTAATTCATTTTTATTTATTTTCCTTTTGATTATTTTCATTGAAAAAAATAACTGTCTTAGATGCTCAGCTTTTGTGTGCATAGGTACCTGTGTTCTCGGTGTCTGGAGTTACGACCAAAAGTCGTGTTCGTCCAGCGACTTTTTCAAAAAGTCGCGTGATCCACCCGGCTGATTAGCACTCGCAAAGAGCGGCATAATTAAACAGAGCGGACTCGATTATAAATCCAGAGCCTCTCCCCTTAACCTATAACTTATTCGGACTCGGACTTCCTATTGGGATGTAGAGCCTGAGTGAGATCTTTTTGGACTTCAGATGAGTTTAAATTCCAAAAAGAGATTTTAAATCTTTTATCCCATTTTCCATTGCATTGGCATATAATAAATAATAATAATAATAATAACTTTATTGATAAAAAGGTGCTAAAAGCTAAAACATTCATTTTACGCTAACTTAACCTATTATATTATGATCAAATTAAACTTAAGACAATGGTGAAAAGATTATCTTGCATAATCAAGTTCTTTAAGCAGGTTTGTACCTACCTACTACAGTTAGCGTTTTCTGTAACATTTAATTACTTAAGTGCTTAAGAAATGTGCTCATACATACTTAGATAATAAGTATGAGGTAATTAACAATTTGCAATCAAGTGATGCATAGCTTGCTCGTGGCTTCTACCCCCCGTACTAGTTTAAAAACTGTGTTACGGCAGAGTAGGATCGTCGCTCGCAGTGACCAGCATAAGTTGCAACGTGAATTGTTATCAGCGCCCAGCGCTGTCGAGTTCACGCAATAGTGGTGTAGTCGAACTGGTTATTGACTTAAGCATAGTACAATCAAGTAAAACAGACAAAACTATTCTAGCTAATGCTAACTTAATAAAATTAAAACTATTTTATGCGTCAGCTTATTATTACTTACATAAGTACTAACAATATAATATCCTACTATAGCAATATTTTAAGTAAATTATAATTACAACAAGTAAGTACTTAGCATCTTGTTAAAGGGATTTGTTACTTAGTGCAGCAATTTAATAGTTGTGTTCAGGGACGAGATAAATTACCTACATTATTAGTAGGCTAGCTCATAAGTTCTTCAGTAGTAGTATAATCCAGTTTTTGGAGATATTTGATTATCAGATTTCTACATTCGTAGTAGCTTAATTTTTTTAGTGAATTTACATTTTTACTTATTTTATTATATAAGTGAGGACCTAAGTATGACTGTGAATTTTTTCCAAACTTTGTTTTGAATGTAGGTTTTGGATAAATATTAGGGATTCTTCTTTTTGTATTTGTCTCGGTGTCGGGGGGTATGATACGATGTTGCCTTAAGATTGTGGATTTTATAAAAATTTGTCGTACTGTCAACACTTCAAGTTCCTTGTATAGTGGTGTGGTAGGATGGCGGAAATCCTTAAATGTTGCAATCTTCAGTACGGCTCTTTGTGACCTTTCTACCTGTATTAGGTGAGTTTTTTTAGCGGCACCCCAGGTATTAATACCGTACTGCAAGATAGATTGACACAGGGCATAATAGGCCAGTTTAATGGTTTTCCATTCCCGGATATGCCTTAATTTTTTAAAGATACAGATAACTTTTCTCATTCTGTTACTCAAGTTTTCAATCTGAGTTTTCCAGTTTAAATTTTGATCTAATATCACCCCTAGGTACTTTATATTTGTGACATGATCTAATAAAGTACAGTTACATATATCATGATTGTTATTACATAAATGTGCCCTTATGTTCAGATCAGATGGTTGGTGATTATTGTATATACTAAAAGTTATGTACTTCGTTCATCAAAAAGATAACTACAAAGTGGGGTTACTACATTTAACAGACGTATTTAAATTTAACAAAAGTGGTATACATTTTACCCATTATTATTCCTTAAAATACTGAAGTAACAGAATAAATCATGTAATATTCAAATTCAAATGACTTGAGCCTCAGCAGCAGTCACCTATTCTTAATATTAATAAATGTCTTATCGATCGAATATCACAATTTTCAATCAGAAGTACTCAACCATACCATAAGAACTAACCAACATAAAAACATCATTCACCTTGTCCTCAAAGAACATGGCTCCTGTTATTTGAAAATCTCCAAGAATCAGTATGCTTAATCCCCAACCCCCTGAACCTCTCACGTGTTAAATCTGAGGGGTCTGTCCGTCCCGAGTCTGACGTAAAACAAAAGGAGTCTCGTGCCTTCTTTTTCGCATGCGGAGCCCGACGGAAGTGGCCGCTGTGAGCATGTGGGAGTCTGCGGAAAGTACCAGCAGGGCTGCGACGTGCCTGGAAGTTTCGTTTCGTTTGCTTTTCATTTGTATTATCTGTTTTGGGTGCACAATCCAGTATCCAAGAGTCCTGCTAAGGATAAAGGAAGCACTTATGAGTTTTGAATCAGTGGAACATGCATGGAATAGATTACTTATAAGAGTTAACGATAACACAATATATTTTACTGTTTCCAAACGAATACTAATTATTATGTTTTTGTTGCAGGTAAGATTTTAGTATATCGGAGTTGGTAGAACTAGAAGGTAAATTATATTATCAAGCATAGAAATATCCATCATTTAAATATAAATTGGCAATCGAAATAACTTGGTGTTCCATTGTCATCACTGTGGGGTCAATAGAACCCTCAAAAGTGTCGGTTCCCGACCCCGCGACCCACACAACTACTTTACATATTATTTCATTATTATTCATTATAATTTCTTTTATATTTCTTCAAACTATCGATTCTATTAATATTCTACAAAACGTAACCGTCGATATAAAGTTCTATGGCCGGTCCGCTAAGCCATCGTAAAACTTCAAATAAACTATTGTAGCGCTCTAATGTCTAAATTAAATAGGAAAAACATGTAGCGATAAGAAATGGATCTGTTGTTTATTTTACTAGGAATGTGTTTATTTGTGGGGCTAGTCCAGAGTGCTCTCCTCGTGATGTACCGTCAGCAAAACAGGTGAAAGGAATTGAGCCTGAACTTTAATAATTTAATTTATATACCAGTAGGTAAATCATCGGATTTGCTTACTCAAAAGTTTAACTGAAAAAATTATCAACCCATCTTTCATAGTTTCGATTGTATGAAAATTACTAATCAGAGACTAACTTGCAGTTTTAACTTGTCAACTAGTTATTGGATTAACTTAGCGAAATCTATAATGTAGAAAATCTGTATTGTGTATACATTATGTATAAAACAAAGTTTTATACATTATGTATAAAACAAAGTCGTGTTTGTTATTTACAAATTTTATAACTCACTAACAGCTGGACAAATTTTAATGATCTTTGACTTGTAGTATTCATGTCCGTCCCGAATAGCAAAATAACTTATTAAAAATTCACGAAAGGAAAATATTTGAACAAAATGTAAATTATTATTCGAAAAGTTTTACAATAAATTTTCGCATATAACGCCATCTCTAATTATAATCAGAGATGGTGTTACATTTAAAGCGGTATGATGTTTGCCGGGTCAGCTAGCTGTATCAATTATTGATAAATTTAAAGACTTAAGAATCAAGAACAAATAATAAAACTGAATAGATTACTTGAGTCAGGATAAATTCAAGGTCTGTGGAATAAAATGACTTTGTTGTGAATGGACAAGATCCCTTGGGAACTCGCCCACGCGTGGGTGGAGGGTAAAGGTGCAATATTTCGTCGGTAGCTATTGGATCGGCTTGTTGCTCACGATATCGGATGGCAGGCCATGCAGTGGAGCCGCGGTCGTGCTGCGAGCGAGATACGTCTTATTTCATTTACCAAAATAATTAGAACACAGTGAAAAGTCGGTACTGTTAGTTTTGAGCTGATAAAGTCTTAGACCACCAAAGTCACACGGGTATAAAAACTTGTCCAAATATTTTATGATTTATTTTCTAACTATACTAAAACTATGTAGTAGGCCCAACTAGTGTCCAACTATGATTGGTCAATCGGATGTCACTGTTGGGTAGGTACATAGTTTATACTGGGAAAACGAATGTGAAAGAAACAGTTATTTATTAGGAGAATAATTGAACACAATTTAAAATCGAAAAATATAAATAATTTCACTATTGTACTTCACAAAAGAAAAAAAATCATGACAACAATAATATTTATGATAATTCATTGACATTTACATATTTATTGTAGATCACTTTAATCCCCGCTATAAGTGAGGCCCCACCCTAACCTGCTCATATTCTTATCTCATCGTCGCGTCGAATCCTTCTACGATTTCTCCAGACAACTTTGGATTAAAGTTTTATGTTCAATATAGTTCAAAATTGATTGGCTATTATGACAGGTCCGTAATGAAAGCATTATGAGTTATACTGACAAAGCAATAAAGTTTAAAATTAAATGTCATTTTAGCTGTTGACAAAGTAATGACGGCTGGGAATTCTATGGAAAATGGGAAAGTTCGGGTTTTTATAGCGAATAACTAAATACGTTGTGTTATAAACTTATGATGTTTTTTTATAGTTATTATAGTATTTCAGAGTGGAATCAATATTTTATGTTATGACTGTTGGAGGAGGTCGATAAGTGGTTTGATAGGTTTACTAATATTAGTTGTAAGTGCAGTTGGATTGTTTGTTTGTTTGTTTTGGTATTAATCTGTTGTAGATAGAGTTGCTACGGCGTAGAGCCTCTACGAGATTATGAATTTCTGTCGTATAACAACGAGTTTAGAGTGCATTTTGCAAAGCCATGCCCTTCTAGTGCCTCTATCAGATACTAAACACTAACGCTATAATGATAACATAAAACAGTGTTATATCTCACTCTGATTTATACCAATAGAAGATAACAGAGTGAGATAGAACAATGCTTAAAGTTAGCAGCCTATTATGAATGAGGGGAGTTAGTACTTGTACTAAATCCAAGTAGGGCATTGTGTCAAATAAGAAATAGCACGCCGCGACACGAGCGTCTGACCATCGCTACTAATATTATCCATATTATTGATTGTATTATGGTAAAGTTCAGGATTTATTCTATCGATCATTGATCATTTGAAAACACGATTTCATAAAAAAACCTCTGAAGAAAAAAATCGCAAATATCTCTAAATTCTTACTAAAACCTTAATTTCTCAATAAATACAGAATATCTTGAAAATAAGTATGGTAATAGAACTAAGCATAAAGAACATTTGATATGTTATGTTTTTTTCAAATAAAGTCCTAATTATAGATAATAAGCTAAAACTTGACTTTTGGACTTGCGTTGCGTTGTTTCAGCATGTCCCGTCCCGCTCCTACGAACGCAAAACCCATGTCTATCCTTTTTACTAATACTTGAGGCTCACAGGCTCCTAACGCGCACCTTCCAGTCTGCATTATTTCATTGTGCTCTGCGAGAGGTGTCGGTAACTTTTTATTTCACTTCATTCCCTTATTTCGTAGTTCGCTTGTCCTTTACGTATTAGAATGGAATTGAGTAGACCTTGTACTGTATCGTGCGTCATTAATAAATAACGCTGATCAATCCACACATCATCTAGCCTCACAGTGAAACAGACCTTGTGATAAGGGAACTAATAGTTAAGCACAATAGGTACCTACCTCTACTTAGCCCTGCAAGGGACACACTGGTCACATGGACAGTACCATTAATCGGTCAAGCACATGTAAATCACCTCTGGGCAGCGTCGATAAGGTTGATGACGTCATTCCGCACGTGACGTCATAATGCGGTCTGACAGACGGAAATGGGCAGTTGGTGATAAGGCTGACGGGGTTGTGGAGCCTTCGGATGCAGTTTTCATGATTTTATTTATGTAATGCTCTAGGAGTAATATTATATTGTAGCTTTTATTTATCTCAAACGACTAACGAAACTTTCTTTATTCGTGTACGACCCGCGCGGACTTGTTGTTGTTCCAATGCATCTTTAAATAATGTTGTACAATCCACACGGCATCATCTAGCCCCAACTTAAGCAGAGCTTGTGTTATGTGTACTAGATAACTGAAATCACACTAACATTATTTATGCGAAAGTTTAGATGGATGTTTGTTGCTCAATCACGTCAGAACGGCTGAACGGATCTAGATGAAATTTGGTACAGAGATAGATTATAGTCTGGAATAGTATATAGGATGAAATAGTACCTATATTTTATCCCGGAATTCCCACGGAAACGGGAACTACGCGGGTGAAACCGCGAGGCACTGCTAGCACTTAATACATTACACACAGAGTACTTCGCCCGCTACGCCATAGAGGTCGCGCAATAACTACTATCACAGAATAACTACATAGTACATACCTACTTACTATTTAACTATACAGGGCTATTCTTAAAAGATCAGCAACCTTCGGTGACTGGTTCTGGGCATCATCAGCAACAACGTTTGTTTTACAGCTTTTGAAGCAACTTCATAGTAAATGAATTAGAAATTATTTTAAGTTAAAAAAAATTGAAAATAGTTTAAGTTATTTAAGTTTTTTTTTTTGTTTTTTTTCGCGTCGTTGAACGTTGTTGCTGATGATGCTAGCAACCTAGTCTCCGAAGGTTGCTGGTCTTTTAAAAATAACCCTGTATAACCCACTATGCCTAACTATGAATTGTAAAGAATTGTCATGTAGCTGCTTTTCACAGCGAACAGTTGTGACAAGAGTCTTCGGTTCACATCTATTGCAGATGATCCTGCTGATTAGCCTGCTGGTAATTTGTCAATGATTACTAGCAATCCCATAATTCCAATAAATTCGCTATCGATTACTCGCTGACAAGTTAATGCGTCTGTCAGCGCGGAGGACAGCGAGCAATGGACGTCTAATTAGCAGAAATCTCATTAAGGCTCGTCTTCAGGCTTTGTGTAATGCTTATTACTGTGTTATATTGATAGCTTCTGCGGGTCTCGGAAATAGCAGAGACGGATTGTGACGGACGTGATGGTGTCCTTCTAGCCAAACTTCGACCACTGCAGCCATTCTCAGCGGAGACTAGCCAGGTGCACTGGACATATTTTAGTGCACAAGTGTGTGCTAAAACACAACGCTCTCTCTATTCCCTCACTCTCATAATCCGCAGGGACGGCAGACTGACACGACCGGAGAGAGGTCAGGCGAAGGACAGACGGCTTAGCGTGCCTTCCGAGGCACGGGGTTGTGACATTTCTTGCAAGAAAAACCCCAATAACAACTTTTAGCCCGACTCGGGATTCGAATCCAGGACCTCAATGAGGACGTTATGGGCGTTATGTGCATCAATGCACAGAAGGTAGATAAATGAAATCAAATTTTAAATCCAATTCACAGTCTTATTTACTTCTCTGAAAAAATCGGATAATTTGTTTTTGTTGGAGTTTGTTAGAGTTCATTACATTACTGTGGGAAACATGTCTCTGTCCTGCAAAAACAACATAAACTGAAATCTATACTATAATATATATTATAAAAAGGTAAAGTTAGTGAATTGTTTGTGATGTTGTGGAGTCTCTGGATGTTCTGAACCGATTTCAAAAATTCTTTTACCATTAGAAAGAATTCTTTTCTGTGAAGTAAAAGTAAAAAGTAAAAAGGTTTTATTTTTGTCACAATAACACAAATTAAAAAGAAAAGACAAAAATAAGAAAAATAAGTGACAAAAAAGGGGGCATCGCTCAGCATATGCCCAGAAGCGATACATATCGCTAATGAGCGCTGGTTTTATGCGACTCCCAATAGTAGTAGATAGTGAGTGACATAGGCTATGTTTTATCCCGGAATTCACACGAAAAAGGGAACTACGAGGGTGAAAGCAACTTGTTAATGTAATAATATTGTAATAATAATAGTGTAATAATATTATTAAATAAAATCATAAAATTCAAAGAACGTAAGGACATAATATGCTTATCCGTTGAAAGTCACATTGAAGTAGCATGTGTAGAGCTGGAGCAAAGTGTTGTAGTAAGCGTATACAGCCCACCATCAGGTTCTTTTGATATATTTGAAAAAAGTATGGATGATATTTTATTTAAAATATCCAAATCTAATAAAAATATCATAGTGTGTGGAGACTTTAATATTGATCTTTTACAAACTTACTCCCACAGTAGTAGATTAACAAACTTATTTAATTCTTATAATCTAAAGCCAATATTTATGGAACCTACTAGAATAACTGAAACCTCAGCAAAATGTATAGATAATATTTTTGTTTGCCAAAATGAAAAAATTGTCAGTAAACAAATAATTAGCAATTTAAAATCCGACCACTTAGGTCAAATAATTAAATTAAAAACTCTAGCAAAAAATACTGATTGTAAAAGGAAAATAAAATACATACCTGTGACCACAAATCGATTTTAACGGTTGAAATTGGATTGGGAATCTAAACCATCACCTAATTACTCAATCAACAACCCAAATGAGTCGTATTGTAGTTTTTTTAACAAATTCACCAATGCGTTCAATTCAATATTCATACCCAAATCAATTGTGGTCTCAGAAAAACTTAACTTTAGTGAGTGGGCAACAGAAGGTATACACAAGAGTAGACAAAAGTTGTATGAACTGTATAGTGAAAAGCAATATAATTTTAGCCAGGAATTCAAAGAAAAAGTAAAAAAATACTCTAATATGTTTAGAAAAGTTTGTCAAATCGCAAAATCAAATTATATTAGCTCGAAAATTAGAAATAGTGAAAATGTTATAAAATCAACGTGGAAAATAATAAATAGTGAGACTGGAAAAGTCAGTACCTACGATAATAATTATAATTTAAAGATTAATGACTGCTCAGTCACAAACGATGTTGATGTAGCCCAAGCATTTGAAAACTTCTTCACTGACATTCCAATCTCTACTACAAAGTGTCTAAACTCTTCTCTAGTAGTCGCCGAGTCATTACTCATAGAAAATGTACCTAAATGCGATAATAAATTTTATTTCAACCATGTCAGTGAAATAGATGTTAAAAAAGCGTTTAAGCTTTTAAATGTAAAGAAAACTGCAGATCTCTGGGGCATTTCCGTTACAATTATTAAACCTTTAATTGATACCATAGCACCAGATCTTGCTTTTATATTTAATGAATCCATTAATAGTGGCGTATTTCCTGATCTAATGAAATGTAGTAAAATTATACCACTGTATAAATTGGGTAGTAGATCTGACCCCACTAACTTTAGACCGATATCAGTACTGCCTACTTTCAGCAAAGTTTTTGAAAAACTGATTTTAAATCAATTACTTAGGCATTTTAATAGCAATGACCTGCTGCATTGTAAGCAATTTGGGTTCACTCGCGGCAGGTCAACTACTGATGCCGGTGTAGAGTTAGTATCGCATATATTTGATGCTTGGGAGAAGTCGCAAGATGCTTTAGGCGTTTTTTGCGACTTTTCAAAAGCATTTGATTGCGTACACCATAAAACATTAATCAGGAAACTACAACACTATGGAATAGTGGACACCTCTTTGGATCTTTTGGCATCTTACTTGAGTGATAGGATACAAAGAGTGGACATCAATGGGAAACGGTCTTCGGGGTCTGTAGTTACAATGGGTGTACCGCAGGGTTCTATCCTCGGTCCTTTCCTATTTTTAGTTTATATCAACGACTTGCCTCATCTTGTAAAGAATAATCACGAGATTGTACTGTTTGCTGATGATACTTCCTTAATTTTTAAAATGAAGCGACAAAACACAAACTTCGACGATGTGAATAATGCAATCTCAAAAGTAGTCCATTGGTTTAGTGTCAATAATCTTTTGCTAAACGAAACCAAAACAAAAAGTATTAGATTCATTCTACCTAATGTTAAACAAGTTAAGGCTGACGTAAACGTAAAAAAAGAAACGTTAGAAATTGTACAAAGTACCGTATTCTTAGGAATCACCTTAGATAATAAACTTCAATGGGGCCCGCACATAGATAAGCTATCGAAGAGACTAAGTTCTGCAGCATATGCAGTCAAAAAACTCCGTCATCTTACAGACGTTGATACTTCTAGACTAGTATATTTCAGCTACTTCCACAGTATTATGTCTTATGGTATACTGCTGTGGGGGAACGCTGCAGATATTAACACCGTATTTGTGCTGCAGAAGAGGGCTGTTCGTGCAATCTATAATATGGGTCCCAGAGAATCCCTGCGTGATAAATTTAAAGAAATTAACATAATGACAGTTCCCTGTCAATATATTTATGAAAACTTGTTGTACACTCATAAAAATATCAAAACCTTTCCTAAAAATAGCGATATACATAATATAAATACTAGAAATAAACATAAACTTGCTGTGCCCACAACTAGGCTTCACAAAATTAATGTATCTTTTAAAGGGCAATGTATACGCTTCTACAACAAAATTCCTAGTGAGTTGCAAAATCTATCAATAAATAAATTCAAACAAATTGTAAAAACCTTTCTGTGCAAAAGGGCTTACTACAAAATATCAGATTATCTAGAAGATAAAAAAACTTGGGACGGGTTTTGCTCCAACTCGAAAAATAACAACTAACAGGCTAAAGGTTTCTTCATCGCTTCTTTACTTTAGTCTACATACCGAAGTGACCGAAATCAAAAATATCACTTTATTTCCGTGTCAATGTTTTATTTTAAGAATTTGACCTTTTCTAAGTGTACATTTTTGTATTTATGGAAATAAAGACTTTTTGATTTTGATTTTGATTTTGTTAATACTAAAATGGTACCTCCTGCTCCGTTGAAGATTACTTTACTCAGGTTTGTAGAACTGAACTAAGTTAAGCAATTGTACTAACCAAACGCAGTGACCACCAGAAGCTACCAAATGTTTTTCTTCCGTTTATATATTCATTCAGTTTCTCTTAGTGCTCAAGTGCATCCCACATGTATCTAATGTAGGTAAATCCTGTTTATGCAAACAGACAAACTTTAGAAGTTCGCATATAGACAGCTGCATAACGCTGCATAGGGCACGGTGAGAGGGACAATAACTACAAGTACGCAGGGGCGCGGGCGGTGGGACTGACCGCCGACGCCGAATATCGGCCTGGACCGGGTACATAGGATCCTCAAACTACAATGATTTGAGGTCCTAAAGCCCGAAAGAGATGTTCATGTAGCAAGATGATTGTGCAATAAGAGACTGCTGATGATGACCGATGGTGATGATGATGTGTGAAAGGTTGTGTATTATTTGTTGTTAATTTACTTTATTCTGTTTACAATTATTCAAAATCTAGAAAGAAAAATGACAAGGTTGAAAAGACACACCAGAAGAGATTTAAATTGATTAATTTTCGTTTTTATAAGTCACCAGTATTTTTTTTTACGAATTTTAATTTGCGTAGCTAACGCATTCATTTATTACTTGAGTTCCACAGTGTCTCACTTTATAAATGTATATAACTTGGTTCATACTTTATGGTTCTACTCTGTTGTTCTTACTCTAAGGCCCTGAAACAAAATTCCGCCGAGTTCGTCTTTACGGGTCTTCACAACTTTGAATGGAACCTTCGGGGAAATGAAACGGAAAGGTACCTTGGTCTAGGAGATAGCGGGTAGAGGGTACTGGGAGGGAATTATAGAGAGGGTTGTTGTGGCTTTGTGGGGAGTTATCATTATTATTTTACATTTAATTCCTGGAAGGACGGAAATAATATTGTAGGAGAGTTTACCTAAGTATTTCAGGTATCATCTAAAAAAAACCATTTGTACCTATATTTTGAAATATTTAACGAAAACACTATTTAAATGGACTAAAATGTATGCCTACGTAGTTAATAAAATACTTTCCCCGAAATTAGCGTCAATTTTCCACCATCCAAACCATTGTTTCTAACGTCGCAGAATTTCCCGCATTTTCCATTTAAAAGGTACTGACGGACCGACGTAAACCTCAATATAAGTGAGCTTACTCACAACACCAGCACAACACACCAGCGCGTGTAACTTACCCCCCGTACCCCACACCCTGGTTTATCTTTATTATTAGTCTGCTCAACGAAATTATGACGACTGCAAAACGTCTTTTGTTCTCCTCTCTGTCTCACTTCCCCTATCCGTATCCCGCTATCCCGCTCTGACTAAGGCTGTATGCACACTTGCAGTGATTTCTCGTGACGACCGCCGGGGGACGGCGGACGAGTGTTTATAAGACCTCGGAGAAGTAAGTTTCGTATTTAGTTTCTTATCTCGGGGTTTATTCGTCCTGAAGGGGTAGAGTTGAATTAAAAAATAATTTTGGTTTGCTTATTTTTCTGGACTTTGGCGGAGTTGGGTCTGGACTGTTTTGCTTTGTGAATTAAGACGCAAAACAATTTTCTGTTTGTGTCTGAAACCAGAATCCTTAAAGTCAGATTTTTGTTTCAAAGTTTATGAACCGGATTTTAATAACTCCTTCGAAAAATGATATCTACTCAGACTGTAAATCGACAGCATCAAAGAAAAAGCACTAACAAATGAGTCGCTTGCCACACGAGCGACCACGCCGCAATTATTTGCGTCGCCCCGGCCACTTTGTCAGTCGCGGGTCGCTGCTAATCCGCCCCGAGTCGCTCGTGAGTAATCGCCTACTTCGCTATGCATATGAAAAATTACATGCAATGCGTATCGATTTTAAACTTTATAACATCGGGATAGAGTTCGATTTTGTGCGGTGATTGGAGGTGCGTGGACGCAGTTGGTTATGGAAATATCTTTTTCAAATGGTTCGTGCAGTATATTTTGGATTATGTATTATGTTATGTGTATTTTGATGAAGATATTTACTATTATTAAGCATCTACATTTGCTTTATTATTAATGTTTTTTATACGTTTCTATTATATTTCTTTCTGTTTCTACTTTTTGTTACAAAAAGCGGTTATTTGGACCGTCGTCGTTTATAAACATACCATTCAAGAACCTCTTGATAAATTTTTCTCTGTTTTTATACTTCATGAAAGGCCCATGATAGACTAAAAAAAAAATCTGTCAGAAAAACGGAAGTACATGCCCGAAATAGACAATTCGGGATAAACAAAGTGCTTAAATTTATAGAATTTTATAGAAATAGGCAGAGAAGGTTCATATGACGTCATGCCTACCATCTAAACATAAAGGCGTGTCCATATGCGGCGGTGACCGGCGGCGAAGGCGACGGCGACGGCGCGCCGTGATTTGTGGTTGCCTGCAAACGCGACCTCTGCCGGTGACGTACCAATTGTCTCCGTCTTGGAAGGTGTGGCCCAAGCTGTGGGATGTATCGGGTGATATACAAGTTTAATACATGTAAAAAGCTAGATCAAGGGCTACATGGTATGGTATGGTATGGTAAGAGTACTCCCTTGTCCGCATTTGGACTCCTGTTGGTCCATTATGCGTTGTTTGTGCTAGCATAGCCAGCCTAACTCCGTCCAGAAGCGCAGAATCTTCCTGGGGTCTTCGCAGGCTTCGCGGAGTGACCTCGGCAAGTTGAGGATTTCTGTTCGTTGTGCTGCTACTCCCTCGCATTCCAGGATTACGTGGGCAGCCGATTCGTCGTAGCTGAGGCACCCTCTACAAAGAGGGCTGTCCGTCGCTCCGATGTTGAATAAGTGTTTGTTTAGTGCGCAGTGTCCTGTTAGTGTTCCCACCAGGATACGCAGGTCCGATCTGTTTAGGTTCAGTAGGAGTTTTGATAGCTTCGGTGATGTTGATGGAAGCGCCGATCTAGCTTGTTTGCAATCTAGCAGGCGCGTCCATCGTTCGTTTTGCGATTCTCTGGTTCTGAGCCTAATCCATGTCTGGAGTAGTGAGAAAGGCAGGGGTAGGAAAGGCGATGGACCTTCTGTGATTGTTTCCGATCCCCTCCGTGCCAGTTCATCAGCGGCATTATTACCTAGAGATCCGCTATGTCCTTTAATCCATTGAAGGGTTATCCTGTTCTTGGTGGATATCCCTTCTAATGCTGAGTGACATTCGTATACGAGCCTGGAGTTGCAGCTGTTTCCTTCCAGAGCCCTGAGTATGGCAGCGCTGTCGGAGAGAATGCGTACGTGTTGGTCGTTAATTCCTCTCTTCTGCACAGCTTTAGCTGCCTGGGTTATTGCTGCGCATTCGCATTGGAATATGGAGCTGTGTTTTCCTAGCGTTATTGATATATTAATATTGAGGTCCAATGAGTGAACCCCAGCACCCGTACCTATATTGGTTTTGGAGCCATCTGTATAGATTCTCACTTCGTGGGTTCCGGATTCATCCCTTTGGCCCTCGCATAATTATTGTGATCAAGGGCTACAACTGGATGGAAATAAATTCAAAGTAAGCGTAATGCAAAACATGTTTTGTAGACATAAATTGGAACCACTAGATCCTACTTTTTAATTCGTTTTTAGAATTATATTATAAACACATGAATAGAAAGAAAATGAATAATGTTGTTTGCTTTTCGGAATAAAAGTGTAAATAAGGCGCATAAAGGTCACAAAATACTCTAGTTTCGTATTTTTTTCTATTGCCCTTTTGAATTTTGGAGACCTGCGATTTTTAGGCTATAGTTAATGAATCTTTTTCATTTTCTCAAATAAGTACATTGATATAAATATCAGTTGGGGGTAGTGACCCGCGGGCGCTCCTGGCTCGTGCCACCGCCCAGTGTCAGAAGCAGCGCGTGCGAGCGCTCCTCGACTCCGAAGCTGCAGCGCACCAACACTCGCCGCCATAAAACTACATTACCATCACAAAACATACATCCTTATTCAAATTAAACCATTAAAGTGAACGATGGAGAAAAAATCATATCTAGCATGAATTAAGGAAAGATTTAATCATTAAAAATAACTTACTTTTAGTCTTTTTTCGGCGGCTTCGGTCTATGACTTGAAGCTGACACATTGTTGGAAAGAATGTTTCGTTAATAAACGACCTATGTGGGCTAAGGTCCGCCTGCAACGCAGCAGGTTGCAGCTTCGATTCCCACCTCGGAACAAACGTTTGTACGATTTGTAAATATTCTGACTGTGTTCTATGTAGAAGAATAAAAAAAATGTATGTAATAGATAACTAGTAGGTTTCAAGGATTTTTTGTTATAGTGCTTACCCGCACTCTGGGTATCTCTTAGAAATGAAATAAAGTTTAAAAAAAAAAAAAATTAAGTCGTAAATTTTTAGGTTTCATATTATTAGTATTATGTAACCAACTAGTTATATAATTCCTATAACCTACGGGTTATAGGAACGGTTGGCCAAATTATGACTCGGCTTAGCTTAAGGCTAGATGAATTATCCAGAATAAATACATTATCAAAAACTCGATCGAACTCGAAAAATGAAAAAGCCGTTTGTACAACTTGTGACTGATGCCACAAAATACAAAATATAAATCGTACAACGCGTGGATAACCAAACGCTTGTTCCACAATGCTGGACATGGAACTGTTCCTCACACTGGATGTGGCGGACGGATACAAAAACTCCGTGGACGAGCCTTTGTCTCTCAGACGAGCTTCACAGATAGTCCACTTGATGCGATAAGACAATGCCGCGGATAACATTCATATAAAATAAAATATTGAAGCTTGTGTTTCTCTGTCAGTTCACTCATAGACTTAGACATGTCCTAGAGTATTGGAATCTAGGCTTTTAAATAGTTAGGATAAAACTTTTAGGTTAGGATGAGCTTCTGAAGTTCCTCCGTTTTCGTTTTTCTTTAATAAAAACCAGATCTTTTGAGTCTAATCCATTTAATACTTTTGTCGTGACAAGGTAAGAAACATTCAGATATCTTAACAAAAACTACCACAATAATGATGTTAGTGTGTTATTATGAAGCGTGATAAATTCCGTTGCTTAGGCTTTCAAGTAACCACCTAATATTTTGACTCATATTTATTATATTTTTGTGTAGTAAGAACAAACCTAATTTCTGAGTTTATTTATTACAAGGCCTGGTCCCTCACCAATTGGTATGTAAAAACTAGAGCAAAGTACACAAACAAACCCATTCTCTCCAACAAAAGCCGCACCTCTAAGCCAGTATCAGCGCCATCTATTGTGCACGGCAAGTGAACATTTCCATGGTAATGACGTCTCCATGGTAATGGCACCTCCTAGAAGATGGTAATCTGGAAGGAAATCATTTGAATTTTGAATCAGGATGAAAATAGCGAAGTTTCGCAGATGAGATAATGTCAGCTTTAGTATTGTAGACTTTAAAAAGCATTTTAAATTTCCAGAAAATACGACTCATTTTCAAAAGTCCTAAACTTTGCAATCGAACCGGCCATGAAATCTGTTTATTTGACGTGTAAGCCATGGACAAAGAACATGACTATCCACTTGCCTCTACGAAACCCAACCAGAAAATAACGCATCAATACATAAATAAGCTAATTACGGACGGTAAATAATTAAAATTTGTCGTGACATCCGAAGTTTCCTAAAACTATTCCAGTTTATAACAGGCATTTCTAATCCCCCTTTTGAATAAAATATTCTAACCCGTCGCGTCGCACGGCGCGCAAGGCGTTGCGTCAATGTCACGTCGATTGTGCGACACACGGGGCGACGTCGCGTCAATGTCACATCTAGGTGCGACATCTGACGGCGCGGCGTGTTGGCGGCGTGTCAGGATTCACTAATTCAGGGAAAACCACTATAATGAATAATAAACTATCGTGGGACCAAAATTAGGTGAAAAGAGAACTACATAGATTCTGCTTACTCCATGTTGATTTCGGGTGCTCTACTTTCCATCGAGCTTGCTCTTTCATTCTTTTGACATTTACACTGTTTTGTATTGATGTTTTAATTGATGGTGGCGCTCTGCCGGACAAGTGTACACTGATTTTAGATATCTAAATGATATTAAAAAGAGGAAAGATTTGTTTGTTTCTTTGAATTGAATAGGCTCTGAAACTATAGAATCAATTTGAATTTTTTTTCTTTCACTTTTAAAATCCTACTTTATCCCTGATCAACATAGCCTATAGAATATACCCGTGCAAAGCCGGGGCGGACCACAAGTAAACCTGGTGGCCATGTTCAAATGATTAAACAAACTATTTTTATTTCATAGATTAATAGATAGATAGCATTATGCTTTATTTCACACATAAATTTACATAGCAAACAAAAATAAAAGAAGAGAGATTTGTTTATAACAAATATGTAACAATTGGCGGTCTTATCGTTCAAGAGCGATCTCTACCAGACAACCGTGCCAGTGATAATAAATACGTTATGAAAAAAACATTACATTACCTACAAAAAGTAAGTCTAGTAACGGTCTATTTTTATTTAACTTAAACTTAAACAACTTTGCAGAATATCGTTCTATTTTCATTGTCGTATTTCTCAAGTCCTTCTTCACATTCCTGCAGGTAAGTAGTGCTATTGGCGGACATCCATCTTGCAAGGTATCTATCAGCTGGCCATCCATCATGCGAAACGAGTGCGCTGCTCTACCATCAAATATACGCCTTTAAGGTCGAAGCCTTGCTCGGAATTACAGCATGCATCTTAACATTTTCAAGGTGCTTAGATAGATGTATCGTAAGATGTTTTTAAAGATAACAGTTTGAATTGGGTGGTAGTCAGATCGAAACCCGAAAAACAGTTGCAACAAGAGATTTTCTCTATGTAGCTCTTAGAGTAACTCGTTTTGTGTGTTATTTTATTTATTACTGTTGACAAAATAATGGTTTGATATCAAACGAAAGAGACCAGAAAATTTAGGTAAGTTCGAGACATAAGAATGTGCACCTAAAGTAATTACAATTAAACTTTTAAATTTTTTGAACTTATTAGAAAATAAACCTTCTCTTCTCATATCTGTCTGAAAATAGCTGCGTCTAATTAAGTAGCGCTTTAAAATGTTTAATTTACATGAATTTAGACAAAAGCGTTGGTTTCACATTTCTCCTCGCCGCCAACGCTGTATCTTATAAGGCCACGGCAGGTCCACCTGTCAATAACCGGGCCATTTTAAAACAACGGCATTTCGGTCGGCGAGCCTGCATAGCTAATTAGACTGAACATTACCGACTAAACCTTAATGAAGCGAGTACATGCACCTACGCCTGGCCCTTTCTCGGCAAATCATGGCTTTTTAATTAGAAGCTAATTAATTCCATTTTGGATCCCGAGGTTTAAGTAAAGGTCTGCTGAAAGAAACCAAGAGCATATTTTGAGAATTATTTTGAATGATGAAATCTAGACTAAAAAGTCCCTCATCCTTTTCGCAACTATAATCTATTCGTGTTTAATAAAGAAATGATTTGTCTTCAAATATAATATTTTAAATACTATCAAATACAATAACAAAACCTTTATAAGATATACTCTTACACCCTGGTACCAAATACCTACCTTTCTATTTCACGCGTAGTATGTAACGACAACGTTAACGCGGTCACAACGCGTTCTGCACGCGTTATGTCGCTAATGTGACCTTTGGGGTTACTCCAAATTAAATATTGGTTTAATCCTGGAGTAATACCTGCGTTGCGTAGCTCTACTCTCTGTATTTCAGCTATATTAAAGGTGTTCAAGCACCTGTAAGCTTCCCGTAGAATCTGACTCGGTAAACATAATCATTCAACGAAATGTCTAGTTTCATTCAGCTGCACATATTCACACGTATAATGCATATCTTTTAATAGTAATTCTTAATAAAATAAAACTGTTCTTGAGCTGAAGCTTAAAAAAAGCTTTTCCATCAGCCTTTTACAAGTTTGCGAAGGGTAGGGAGAGTAGTAGTTTAGACGCTGTAAGTAGGTTATAGTATAAGAAAGACGCCTTGTATACCCATCCAGTATTGTGTAACGTTTTGTACGTAAAAACCTTCATCTTGTTGTCAAACTAAAACCTACTACTATTTGACACAAACCATTCTAGTTTTGTCAAGCAATTGGTGAGTTAACATTCAGAAAGCCGGACCTGTTTCTTAGACACTGATACACAGTCATAATGCAGCAGCCTGAACAAGACCTCTCATTAATTACTTCACCTAACAAGCGTTGAGAAAGCTCGATTTATCCATCGACTCGTTATGTAGATCACCACGATAGATGGCGCTGTATCAGATTCACGAGTGCGCTGCGTGCGATATGCCCCTGAACTGAACAGAAGCGACTCTTTTTAATATGTATCCTCTACTGTATGAACATTATTGGCTACATACATACACTACTTTGTAAATGGTTAGTTACTATTTTATTGTTGATTTAAAATAATTATTTGTTATAGGTACTTTATCAGTATCCGGCCTATGCTGAGGAACCCCCGAATACTCAAACGCATCTCCGATTTAAGCACGTCTCACTCAAGTGACGAATTTTTGACAGATTTTCATTGAAAACTGTCATAAAATCGCAACTTCACACGTTCTTAAATAAGAATTGCGTTTGAGTATTCGGGCTTTAGTGTCCTAGCATAAATGTAAAGTTTAGAGGCTGTAATAAAAAAATATTCACATTACGAATATAAAAACCTTACGTAACTAACGAAAACCAATCACAACTAGTGTTTAAGTTTATACACTTGAGCTAACTGCAGAGTGTTGCAAACAATCTAGAACCTACCTAGATCAAAAAATTAACTTCTTCTGTTTTGAAGTACGGAATCATCAAAACAATGCCTATTATAGTTTCAGACCTCCAAAAGAATATGATAATGGTTGATTTTATTTTCTTTCAGGGCGCTTACGTCTAAATGCTAATAATACTTAGAGTATATTTATGGGACATTCTTCTGTTATACCATCAACTAGAGCCCTGCTAGCTGGGGCAAATCCCGTTGGAATCCAAGCTTTAGCTGAACATTTTATTATTAATGTTTGTCCAAGCAAACAGCAACGTCACAGGGTATGCCTGGTACCCACAAACCTGGAAACAGCGGCTGACCCCGCCATAATGTTCTGTTTTTGTCTCCTGCCTATAAATAATTCTAAATCGGGCCCTATTAGATATTCAAAGGTTAAAACGCAAAGCTGGTGCATTTTACTAAAACATTCTGCGGGCCCGATCGTATATCAATCGGCTCGATACCGTCTCGCGGTTTCGGTGTACAGGGAGGAACAGAACACTGAAATCATTCCATTAAAGCCATATAAAGGTCTAAGGAAAATCACCTAAAAGTTAATACCCAAGTTACAACATATTAAAGCCTCAGTTTTTGCGCACTAATATTATAATGAAACGCGGTTACGGTTTTACACAGACTAAAAAACATTTATTGCGTGAACCTACAACTACTTCATATTCTTAATAGGTGGCATTATTAATGTTCAAATAAACGTTTAGACAACCTATTTTGTTATTATTTCGACAAATATTATTTAAAATTGATCTGAACAATTAAAAATGAATTCATTTTTGATCAGTAGGTTAAAAGTATTATTTATTTAGTAAATATATTTCTATTTAGATTTATTTGAAGAGAAGCGACAGACAGTATATCGTATAAGCGCCCAGTATTAGTCACCATGTCAAATGGCTATACTTATTAAACCTCCTACTAAACACTTCGCCATCGCTTAGTTGTTAGAACTCCGTGTACACCCTGTACACCATTACTAGTGTGTATACTGTGGGTTAGTTCGTGGAAACAATGCGTGCGACTGGCCTGCTACCTGTTGGCTGTCGCGAGCGATTTGTGGTCGCAGTCGCCCGTGTGCGCTATCGCTTACCGACCTCGAGGAGTAGGGCTGTCGCGAACTCTCTATGGTACCAAAATAATTTGTGAATAGTGGTTTCTGTGAGTTCTGTATGTCACAGATTTAGGTGTTATAGTGGATTAAAGTTAGATAAAAGCCCGTATTTAATATTATTCTTATTAAAAATAGGTTTATTTTAAGAACGTCAACGAAAAGTCGATGACGTTAACGTTAAAGATATTATTTGCAAGAATAATCTTTGAACTGGTAAATGCAAAAATGTGCGACGACAACACGAGAAGGCTTGAAGTTCAATGCATTTAATGTAATACACTCTTGCCCTGAGGCCACCACTTGCCTCTAGATTTATAAAATCGTGGAACATTAATTGATCAACACCTTATTTCATAATTGATTATCATTAAAAATATAAAATAAAGTTATTATGTTTTGATTTTCATTTTATCGTGATTTTTTTATGGTTTCTGAAATTCTTACGTCCGATTAACTGAGAAACATAGTTAACTGCTACTAAGGTAGTTGACAGCCCTGAGCTTCACGCGGCGGTCTCACGCGACACTCGACATCGCAACATTCAATGATATCGTCGCATCTCGGTAACGCACTCGCACGAGATTCGCTTTTGTTTCGTGTGCGCCCGCCCTAACTCACTGCATTGATAGGGGACATTGAGTTTGAGCGTTGATGCGGTGGGTTAGAGTTAATAATGGGTCCTTGTCAGTTGACACAAGGAGGTTAGGCCGAAAGATTGACAAAAAATCACGAGGCACATTTCTCATGTTACGATATTGTTATCTAAAATTAACGTTTGCGTCCAACGAACATTTTTGGGAAAAATATATGAATGGAAACCACCATTTGTTTATAAATATATATAGTATATCCTGTGCCACGACCATTAGCTCTTTTTCTGCGATCTTTACGATATCCTCCCATCATCACGCGCGGGCACATGCTCTGCCCCTTTGCGTTTGTCATTCTAAAGCATATTTGTTAGTTACCTAGCGCATGGTGTCTATGGTTAAGCCCAGCTCTCGAGTGAAACATCAGTACCTTGGTTCACATAATCTGTGCGCACAATCCATTCTTTCATGTCCAGAAGCCAGCATTAAAATATTTCGTGTGTCCAGTCCACTGTCCTGCATAATTAGGAGAGTCCATTGTGCACTGATCCCGAGATATAATAAACTGCACTCTTAGAGGTACCTTACCTACTGACGTCTCTCGTGCGGGAGGACGGAATGTGTGGAGTATTGAATTGAATTTTGAATTTTGAATTAGACGTTGTGGTATATTTCTATACTAATATTTCAAAAATTAAATATTTGTTTGTTTGATTTGAATAGGCTCCGAAACTACTGGACTGATTTGTTAAATTCTTTCACCATTATAATCCTACATTATCCCTGATGACCACCCGGTGATAGAATATTCCCGTGCGGAGCCGGGGCGGACCGCTAGTTACTGATAACCTTGCTGTTACCTTCTTGTGGTTATTTTTATCACTTTTCATTCGTCTTTGTTAAGATAAAAAATGTTGTATTTTAAATTGTATTAAAAAAAAAAGTAAAGTAGGTATCATTTTGACATTTGGTCAAAATTATGCTAGGTACTGGTCAAACCACTACCTACCTATTTGCTTTATAACTTCTTAAGGAAATTCTTTTAATACCATAGTAAAAGAAATAAGTTAGAATCCAATACATTGTCACCATAAGTTCACGACCTAATGCTAGACAGTTATTTGAACCGTGACGTAAATAAAGCCCTACCTACACTCAGCGTTAATAACGTCGTCATATTTACACGTTTGTATTTATCACCGACGCGTCACGCTGCGCGCCGTACACTCAGCATGGTATTCAAATATAAATGACCCATCGTATTTTACGTACTCCCACTATATGATTATCCTTTAGTAAATGTAATGTAAATTTAAGATTTAGATGGGAAAATACTTTATCATGTTTGAAGTACCTTAGATTACTCCGCAGGTAGATTGCTTCATTTGAGTTGCCCATCATCATGAAGACCGATGTGGTGCGGCGGGTGAAGCTCCGCCTGCGGCGCAGTGGGTTGTGGGTACGATTCCCGCTTTGCTGTGTGGTGATCATGTTAGCCGATGTCCTCTAGTCTTTGAGGGCACTGTATCTGCGCTGGTCGCGCTCCAAGCTTTATGTCCTAGAATTATTTTTGATTAGGTGTACATATTTTATTTATTTGCTGTGTTAAGAGACATCAAATTTATTTACAAGGTAGTGCTTCGCATATTTTTAGTTAGGTTAAAAAAGTTTAAGTTAATAAAGGTAAAAAAAAGAAGTTTAACGTCCTTTGAAATGTGCGATAATTACTAAAAAAAAATGTAATAATATCTTAAAGTATATTAGGGGAGGCCTATGTCCAGCAGTGGACTGATATAGGCTGATGATCATGATGAAGGTATATTATTTTTGTTTGTGGTTAAGAAGTAAGCAAAGGTCCCGCCGGTACCCAGGCACGGTGTGAGTACGTAGAGCCTTCCCACTGGCTCCGTCCTGTACCCAGGCACGGTGTGAGTACGCAGAGCCTTCCCACTGGCTCCGTCCTGTACCCAGGCACGGTGTAAGTACGCAGAGCCTTCCCACTGGCTCCGTCCTTCCCACTGGCTCCGTCCTTCCCACTGTCTCCGTCGTTTAAATAATATAAATCACAATTTATCGTGATCGGTCATTCACTGTAATTGATGGACATTATTTATGCATGGGATCATCCCAGGTAGATCCCAATATTAAACTAATAAAAAACATAAATTACATAAATATTCATTCAAAGTCCATGAGAGTTTTAATAATACTTATAAGGAATAATGTTAATTAATATTTTGGTAGTTTATTGGTGGAACTAAACAGTCGCATCAAAACGATTTGGTCCCATCAATTTATTTTATTGTTTTAGAAATGGATTTTGGTTTCTAGTGGTAATTATCTATGAATGAATCAACACAAAATTATGATTATGATTCTCAATGCACGTTGATTAGTTCTGTGAATGACTTGGAAGGCATTAAAACTGAAATTATTAATATTAAGTATCAAATTACTGAAATATTTAAGTTACCTCTGAACCAGTTATTTGATTTGTTCATCAACATCTCTCATCTCCTACACTGTAAGAGTTTGCCATTGCGCATCAATACATTTGTTTTTTTGTTAATCTGAGTTCTGACCGGTGTTACGGGGTGTAATGTAACGTGTTACACAGCGAGCGTTCGTGCACTCAGTACGGGGAACGGTGTTCGCAACGATCAACTAGACGAATGTTATAGAGTTTCTTGCTGCAAATGATACGCCCCGTAACATACCGGCCAGTACCTGCCTTCACACAATCTGTTCATTAATAACAAAGGAAATATAACACTTGCTAGTATATTACTTAGAACTCTCTTCTCATGAGGAAATTAATACATAAACATCATTTACACCTACTATAATCGGAGTGTTTATATAAACACGAAATCATTCATTCTTTTAAAACACAAAAAAGTATGAATAGTAAGAATATGAGAGTGAGTGTTCTCTCGACCGCCGCGCCGCGCTCGCGAACAACGAACCGAACTTAGCTTCAAACTTATTATATCCGGACATAAGTTGGATGATATAGTAAGTAATAAATTGGCCGGACCCCGACATCGGCATCTATCGACGACGACAGGTATCAGGCACAGTGGACGGGAACGCAGCTGGTTCAATCATGCACAACGTTTGTAGAGTACCTTGAGGTTACTGATACTTACTTTAAATACTTTAGACTGCGCTAACCTTTAAATATATATTGATTTTATGTTATTCAGGACCGATAAAGATATATGGGTAACATTTAAAATATATTTATAATAATAAAAAAAAAAAACAATCTTTTAAAATCGTCAAGGTCAAAAATACTTCGGAAGACTAATTCGACGAACTTAAACTCGACTCAGGTTAGGTCGTTTTGTTTAAGTTAGTTCCTGGGGCCACTTTCTGTCTCCATCATCAGACCAGCTCGTTGGTACCTTAACATTGCATTGTCACCGAGCTTACTTCAGTAGATATTCCAAATTAGAGCTCCTGTGTGTAAAATCAAACAACAACAAAAATCGAAATGGCATAGGTAACCAATGTAACCATACATTGGTTACCTACCTACCTATGCTAACCACAACCCAGATGCTAGCAAGCAATGAGTTTTTGGAAATAATCTATTGAGCTGTGAGCCTACGACTCACAGCTGCTAGGCCTACGACACGTGCTAGGCTTACGCTACGACGCTACGGCATTACGATGCTACGGCATTGCGACGCTACGGCATTACGATGCTACGGCACTACGATGCTACGGCACTACGATGCTACGGCGTAGCAACTTGGTAATTTGGTTCCGTGGTTGATCCTTATAATAATATGAATGTTACAAAAGTTGTTAGTTAACCAGCTGTTTCCCCAGAGCTGGCTATCACGGGACATAAAATGATAAAATTAAATTATTTTGAGCGGCATCGTAGTATATTTATCTGTTTCTCGTAGTTTATCTATGTTTTTGTGGAGACGGATATTTTATTCGTTTACGACCGAAGGCGGAGCTGACTGATCGATCCGACCGGTGATCTGTTTACGTTATTTACTTCATCAATGGACTATCAAATGTAGGATTGGTGGAGTTGGGCCTTAGAGAGTAAGTTACTTATTGAATGGATAAGAACCTGGATGCTTTAATATTTTCGATGTTTAAATCATTTGAACAATTTAATACTGTTCTACAATAACCCCGCGCGCAATTAGAATGGGTTGAAACTCTTTCAAACTGAAACATTATGATTCGGGCATTTACTTTAATAAAGTCCATGAGAACGCACGGCTTGTATGAGATATATGTCGTATATATTTAATTCGAGAAGGTCTCGTCCTATTCTAATCAAGCAGGGATTATATCAATATTTTAGAAACACGTGTATTACTTTTAAGCGGAACGTAGGCTACTAGGAACTTTGATTCTAAAGACAGGTTTAAGGCTTGACCGTGAAGAACTATGACTGTCAAATTGCACGTCAATTTTACCAAAAGTAGTCGACAGAGGGCACTTATTTTTTACGTAGACTTATGCAAAGTTTATCGTTTATAGAACAGATAAACTTCTTTTGTTTTGGTTGCTGGCACAATCATCATCATCATCATCATCAGCCTATACCAGTCCACTGCTGGACATAGGCCTCCCCTAATGAGCGCCAAGCGCCCTGTCTTCAGCTTGGCGCATCCAGCATCTGCCAGCAGTCTTTCGAAAATCGTCATCCCACCTGGTAGGAGGGCGTCCTACACTACGTTTTCCGAGTCGCGGTCTCCACTCAGGAACACGTTTACCCACATTTACCCCAGCGGTTGTCGGTTCTTCTTGAATTATGGCCAACCCACTGCCACTTTAGCTTAAATTAAATAGCTTAAATTATAATAATTTTGTTTAAAAACGTGATAATATATTTTAGTTTGAGTGGCGAGTGTCAAAATAATACCAAAATCTAGAAAAAGGTGTATTTTTAACACTTAGTTTAACTGTAACGAACGTAAATGATCAGAATAAAAAAATACGATAAGTAGGGAAAAAGCCTGTAGGAGCCGAGTAATGGAATAGAATTTATCTATATATATATATAATATAATCTATATAAATGAAATAGAACAGAAAACTGAAATATCAAGAGATCTCTGAAACTGCATGAGCTATGATGCTGAATTTTACACGGAGTTTTCTTTTAGGACGTAGGCTAAGAACGGATTTTCTGAAATTTATTTGAAGGAATGTTTTCTCAAAAGTTTTAAAATCGTAAAGGATTGGTTGTAAAACTTTGGAGTTGATAGTTCATAATGGAAACCAACACAAGATCACGCGAATGAAACTGCTGGCTGGTCAGTGGTCAGCTAGTAATATATAAAGAGGAAAGATTTGTTTGTTTGTTTGAACAGGATCCTCCAAAATTACTGGGCCGATTTTAAAAATCTTTCACTATTAAAATGCTACATTATCCCTGACGAACATAGGCAAATGAATATACCTACCCTATACAGTGTGAGTCTGCATAAGGTGCACAAACTGAAATGAAGGAAACTACGGCCTATTTTATCGACGGAAAATGTGTTATTTAAAAAAAAAAATTTTTAGCGTTTTTAAACTTTTTTTTCGCACTCGGACCCCCATGTAAACAAAACGGTGTAACTTATAAACTAAACGATCAATTACTATGAAACAAACTCAGCAGTTATTGCAAATAACAGGTGCTCCTTACTGAATAAACATTGTCAAAAACACAATCCTCAATTAAAAGCTATGATGTTTTTTTAAGTAGAATCAGCCTTTTTTTCATAGATTTTTGAAATAATTTTAAAATATCTCAATAAAATCAGTACTTTTTCACATTTTTATGACGTTACTTTATTCTACAATTTACATTGTATTATCTATCTTATGGTAAAAATTGCTTGTTCCTATCTCAATCACAACATTTTTTATCGACTGATTTGTTTAGTGCGAAGCCGGGGCGGACGCCTAGTATGAAAATTAACTGATTTGTAAAAATAAAAAACCCACATAAGTTTTTTTACGAATTACAGAGCCAGACTAATATGTTATTTGAGAAATCGTTTAGATTTTCTATTTCTTGCTTAAATTTTGAAAAATTCAATAAATCCCACCGAAAATTATAGACCAGCGCAAAGATCTACTTATGAGCTTCTACTTATTTTTTCCGGCATTAGGCGGACTCTTAAGGCTGTACTCCTATTGAAACCTATTTTATTACTACGGGAATTTACAAAAAAACCATTGGCTAATTTGTGGTAGGTACCTAACGTAAGCTTCGTCTGTAATAGATTGATTTTTCATAGTTCTGGCAGAGATGCGAAGTTGTCTTGGTGGATACAAGTGCCTAAGTGCCTATTGTCTAATTGTCTATAGGTACTATACAAAATAAAAGTATAACAGATGTATTTAAAAAACCTTATGGTAGGTATCACCAACGGACCAACGATTTTTTATTAAATTTCTATATAATAAAAAATAATAATAAATTAAATAAGTGGTGGCGCTCGGGTACTGCCTTAATCAAAATGATAAAAAGAGTGTATTTACATTTAAGTATTATCTTAATTAGAATTGGATGGATGACCGCATACTGTATACTAAAATGTAAACTGTATTCTAAAATGTAAAAAGCCACATTTTAGAATAAAAAAAAATGGAATCCTTTTGCGAAATAGTTATGTACGGAACGCTCGTATGTATAGTAAAAAAAATAATATAGTTTTTTATTCGTAGCGCGTCCTACCTGTCATGACCTATACGGAGCTGATTGAGACTTAGACACTCACGACAGGGCTTGGCCACGAGCTATGGAAAGAGCTATCCTCGGAGTTCCTCTGAAGGATAGGATTTGTAACGAATACTTACATCCGACAGAGAACCAAAGTTATTGACATAGCTCTAAGAATTAGCAAGCTGAAGTGGCAGTGGGCCGGCCATATCTCGCGAAGAACTAACAACCGCTAGGATAAACGTGTTCTTGGGTGGAGATCATGTCGCGGTAAGCGTAGTATAGGACGTCTTCCGATCAGGTGGCATGACGACCCATGAGACTGCAGGCGGATGCTGGATGCGTCATGCTGAAGACATAGTGCTAATGGTGCTCATTTTTGGCCTATGACTAGTAGTGGTCTAACATAGGCTGATGATGATGTATTGTAATAACTAACTCAGTCACCTAGTAAGTAAGTAAGTACCCAACATCTTGAGTAATACAGATATTATAATACTAGTCTACATCTGGACCGTGTTTAATTATTCAGTAATATTTATTTATGTTCATCTAACTACTACAAATCCATTCTACCAAATTGATAGCTCTGTCAATGAATAAAAATACTGCAAAATCCTTGTAACGTAGGTGCAATCCAATATATATTCTATTACAATGACAAATGAACTATTGAACCCGCAAAACAAAAGTTGTCGAAAATCGTAATTCGTAAGGCGTGTCCAGCTGTCATCGCGAAAAAAGTAACATGACCTCGCGTCCGTCCATGGAGGCGGTTAGCCCCCGACTGACGTTAGTGGAAACGATTTTGAGTTATATACAAAGTGATATTTGATCAATAGGGTTGAATTTAGCGTGGCAGAATATTACCTAGGTTCCAATTACTTCGCAAAACGCCTTACAAAAATGAGTTTTTTGGGATTTATTACTATTGTATTGAATTCTACAAAAATTACGAATGTTTATTAGAAAGGTGTGATGTAGAAGTAGCGGTTCATGTATTTTCTTTTTCATCTGGAGTTATATAATTTGTGTAAAGGCTTAAACGCCCTGCTATTTTTAAGCGTTTTTCTCCAGTGATTTATTATAAAACTACACAAATTAATGAAAAAAAAAGGTAGTAAAGATAGTTATTAGTTATTTGTTTATATAATGTGGTATTTTTTATCACTTAAATCGTATGCACTTTAGAGCAAAAAGAAAAACGTTTAAAGCTGTTCGTTCAAGTAAGGCATCACTGACAAGGCTTAAAGCAAACATTAAGAATTCAGCTGTCATGTCGTCGGGGCGTGCACTTGTCTGCCGGTAGATGGCGACAGGCGACAGTGTCGCTTTAAATAATATTCTCTTAGCAATTTGTGCAGGTGAATTATTGAGTTATGAAGTCAGTTACTATTGAAGAATGCATGTCGTGTGCATGTCATGTCAGTCATTAAACTTTCATATCGTAAGTTTTTCTATATATCCTCAATTTATTGTCATTCAATAGTCTATTAGATCAAATGGTTATGCAAAGTAAGATTTTTAATATAGATTCGAAAGTCTATCTGTCTGTCTGTCTGTTACCATTTCACGCTCTAATAGCTGAATGGATCTTTATGAAATTTTGCAGTAAGGTAATTGATTTCTTGGGGGACGGAAATATATAGGCTACTTGAAACACAGATCAGGCGGTTACTAGTTTGATTAGATTTTTCGAATTATGAGTGTTTCACTTTTAGATGCACCAAGAAACTTACCCCTATTAAAACATAGACACACTGTAGGTAGACTGAGCGTCAAAAGTGCTGTAATAAACTGTAACAGAATCACCCTCTAACCCAAAACGTATCCTGCATTCACAAGTACATCCCCGTTCACAAGTACCCGGGCACATTCACGTTCACAAGTACATTCACGTCACTTGTCAAATGTACAGTCGTTAACAACAGTGGAATTGCAATCGCTATCATCGCTGGACTCTGCGCGTCATAATTAGAGGCGGGAGGGAAAGTTTTGACAGATTGGTAAGGGTTGCCAGTTTGCAGCTTTAGTGCTAGATAAGATTCACAGTAAGGTCTTTGAAGTTCAAGGACATTTTTAATATGTAATTAAAAATGTCCTTGAACTGATTTTTACATGAGTTTGACTATTTAATAGTTGATATCTGACAAAGTTTCATTAACCATTGTCATTTTAGTAGGCTTCAATAAAAAATGTGGATAAGTGATGGAAATTTAAAGTTTTCTTTAATCATGCTTAAAATCTTAAACTCTTTCTTTATGCTTGGTTTCTAATAGAAAATAAATAGAACGGCCTGTAATTATAGTTCAATTGTAAATGTCACAGTCAACCTTGCATGTCAACTAGACCATAATTGACAGATGACAACCTAGTAATAATCAAAGTAAAGACATAAATAAATAATCCCTTTCAAATTAGCCTCTGACAGCCCTATTTATAATCAAAATGGCGTCCGGCAATTCGCGCGCTAATCGTGAGCGATATATCAGTTGACAGTCGTAATTGCGCCCGCGCACCTATGACACCGACACCGGCATCTTGCGCATGATCCAGTGCACTGATGTGTACACTCAACTGTGAGGTGATTTAGGATTGAGACATTTTAAGAGTTTAGAATAGCAGTGCATAGGCTTGCCTTCTATCAGCACCTGATACAACCTGTAAAGCTTGTTTTGAGTTTTGTGTTTTTTTTTCGATACCTCTAGAATATGGGCATTAGAAGAGTTTGAAGTGAAGCACAACGGGTCAATAGAAACGTAAAATGACTATGTGGCTTCAAGTAGTAATTAACAAATACTTACTTGTTTATAGGTAGGTACTTTAAATAATAATAGAATATCTAATATTATCTCAAAATGTTATTTGATAACATTAAGACTACACATAAAAATCATTGTATGATAGACCACCTTCATTATACAGGATGTAACTTCGTATCTTAGAATAATCTCAAATTATGATCTAGATTATTCGCTTTCGCTGTTATGTCCCATGTTGTCGCTTTGATTAAGTCAGAGTATCATCAAATTTCTAAAACCGTCCCTCTCAAAGGGTTAGAACACGTCTTAAACGCAGCTGTCATTATGACAGTGACAGCTACACGGCGACTCGCGTACCTTGACACAAGTAATTAGTGACAATGTGCAGGCGAATTTCGCCATTATTATCTAGGTTGTAGAAGCTAGGATAAATGAATGGGGAAGCGTTGTGTTAGCATGAGAGGCGTAAAACATCTGTCATTGGTTAACAAATGCGGACAGAAATTGATGCGCGCTTGGACAGTGAAAAACGCGGAATCTCGCGACGTCGCCTATTTTTAGTCGCAGGCGCAGCTGTCGCCCCGTGTCGCGCGACATCAAGACACCCGTTTTTCAACGGGTTACGTGGCTAACCTAACCTTTCAATGAGCCGATATGTTTAGTAATAATGTCTCGTTGATGCCGTCTTACAAACTAATCAGTGGGAAAGTGCTCAATAGTTCTCTCTTTCGCCAATCTCAGAAAAAGCACTCCAAACTGATAAATTGTGTTTTTATTTGACGAATGTCTTACGTATTTTTTATAAATTAAAGCCAATCGGACAATGAAAAGCTTACGTTTTTTTTATTAAATTATATGCTACTACTTCTGTATTCTGTGGCACCATATCTGTGTAAATTTGAAGCTTCTGAGAAAATATTATTCTAGGAACAACATAAAATCAATATTAATAACCAGACAGTCAGCAATATCAACCCACAACAAAACACAACACATAACACTAAATCATAACAAAAAAAATGTTCAAAGTGACCGCTGAGCACCAAATCAGAAAGAAATGGCTCGGAATCTATAAATCCCGTTCTTACCATCACAAATATGTCACAAACGGCCGTAAACGTCGCTCGATGTATCCTAGAGATAGTTTATAAGGATAACACAATGAAGGGGATGTGTGGCCCATGGTGGCGATTGATGGAATGAGATGGCTTTGGGCCTTTTATGGCCGTGACTGATCTGGGAGGTCACTTTCGAGGCGTATCCATTGACGCCATAGGTAGAGAGACATAACTCTAAAACAGGTAAAACGAAATAATTTTACAAAGTTCAAAAACGTTTGATTAAGTTATTTTTGGGTTATTGTTAGAAATAAATTATTATCTAATTCTACAAAGACATAAATTCATAAACTAAAACATTTCTGTTTCTGCATGTAAAAAATACACAACAAAAACTCAAAATTTAAAGGTAATCTAAAATAAGTTTTCCAAGGACATAATTTAAGATGGATGAACGGCCGAGTGCTATAAATAATATTTCCAGTACTAATATGTTCCGACTTAACCCCACGAACGCACTGCGAAAACTCCCTACTTTTTATGTAAATGCGAGAGATTTAGATACCTTTTATTTTGTACAGGGCTAATGAGGTTGTCACCCTAAGAATTTAGGAGACACCCTGCCAAGACAGATGACTCGGAATTGTACAAATGCCACGAATATGGGAATTAAAAAGAAACAAGCTTGCAAAATACGACTCACAAATAATCACCATCTTTAACGACTTCACATAAAAAAGTAGCTCCTACACGTGGGACCTAGATCCAATATATAAATATGTAATGTTTTATTGTTTCAGCGATTAAAACAAAATTGTTAAATTGAATTGAATTTTTTTTCCATATGGGTACATTGACAAGTTATTAAATTATTTTAACAGTGAAATTTTTATTTGATTTATTAATATGTTCCTTATTTCTAATTAACTAACTTGTACTTACAATTAAATAGCATTTTTTTAGCTTTTTGCTTTATAGTGCGTAACTCGCACTGGCCGTGAGGGTGGGGCGCGGGTTCAAATACTGCCGAAATCGAAATTTTTTGGGACATTATTAAATTTTTGTGGAAATATCATTTTACCAATAAAATGACTATCTGATAATCTACATTGATAATAAGATAGATAATTTTTAACGTTTAACTTTCCTTCAACCACGATCTCTGCTGATGGTAGTTAAATTCTTACAAAAGACAGGGTGTATTCATATAACGTTGTTATGTACCACGAGCTTTCTTACAACTTGTGTTTATAATGTAAATGTGAACTGTAGTGCAGTGTATTTAATGATGAAGATCGAATAGCACCAAGCCCTTGAACTCGCGTCCCAATCTCATAACCCAAAACCGATATAATGTACAATCGGGTACGAAAGTCATTAGCCATCGGCCGGACTTGATAAATATAAATAGGCGCAATTAGCGTTGATTTATCCCCGGGCGGAGGGATTAAACTCTCCGATTAATACCGACATCTGCGGCCATCGATCCTGGGCCGACCTTTAACTTTTCTCCGTGACTGTACTTATCGAACAACTCGCTAAGTACGCGTCATTTGTACTGATTGTTAATCGGATGAGATTTCCGATGACCGATTTGATGATGAATGTCTTTACCAACTTTACATAAGTCGTTGCTGTAATGTTTCAAGAAAAAGGTCTTCACTTCCTTTGTAAATGCATCACTAAATCATTGGACGAATATTCAGAGAATCAGACGTACAAGATAAAGAATAAAGCCAACATCCCAGTTCAGGAAAATTACCATGCACGTAAAATGAAAACCAGCGCTGTGTTTCCATTTTAGCTCATTTTTGACATTTTCCATACATTTGAACATTAAAGTCGGGACGAGCAAAACAAACAAAATGATAAAATGCAAAAACTGTCTCGTGAGGTCGCTGATGACGCCCCGACGAATTAAGCGGACGGGACACTGCCGACCGTGGAGACGCTCTATTTATATTTTATTTACTATTTCAACAGTGATTTTTTTTGTCTAGCTAGCTTATAAACAAACAAATATTAGAAATCATATTGAATAACAGACTACTAAAGTAATTGAGTAACCCGAGTTCTGATAAAAAATGTTATTAATCACTTATTAATTCTTCATTTTGGGGACAATTCTCTACACTACAATCACTTTTCTAGGTGGTTAAAATAGTCCATGATAAAACAAAACAAAGCTACTCCACGCATTTCTCCTAAACTCCTAACAGTAGTACTCAGTCTGCACCTCCGACTATTTGGCGACAGTTGACTTACAAAATATTTTGTGGCTAATTGATCAAATTCCAGACTAAACTTAGACATGTACTAATTTTGATATTTTGTTTTGATCTTTTCCCCGAATATACCATTGTATTAAAATTAAAAATGGAATTATGCCTCACCTCGACCAGTAAACTCAGCTGTTATCGTTATTAGTACAATAGCACATTATACACCTAGGCGAGAACGTGCCTTATTCCTATCGGGAATCGTCATTTGGGACCCGAGGCGCAGCCGGAGGTAGGAATCGCATTCTCTCCCGAGTGATACAAAGTGCTTTATACTACACCTAAGAGGAAAAATCTTCAAAATAACTCAAGTAAATCGATAATATAAACTTGAATTAGTGAAAACGCAATAAATACGCGCACATGATTTTCACACTCTGTTCTTTTTTCAATTATTGTTCCGAATAGTACGGTAGAGGACAAATCATACGGCAGATCGGAGTAAAAACTTTCTGTTGTTTGACCTATTATGAAAATAACCATAGCTAGCGGCTGCTATTTCAAAAATAAAAAATAACATATTACAAATGGGTTTTCATACACTTTTCTCTCCCGCTAAACGCATGAGAAATGAAATTCCATAAAGTCCATAGATTTTCCGTCCGTTTGTCGAAAGGTAATGAAAACATATTCATTTTTGACGATAGCTGTCTATTTTCAATGTCGTTTTTTGTCTATTTTCGTCGTGTTTTAAATGTTAATATTTTCACAAGCTATCTACAAACTTTCGAAAGGTTTAGCACTAACTCGTCTCCAGCACTCCTGTCCTTGTCAGCGGCCGTCTATCCCGACATTGTATGCGCCAACTTTCGTAGTATAATGCGCCATTCATATCGGATGTTTATGTGCCTTAAATACGGTGTGTCATGCGCTCCTGGCCCTAAAACTGATTGTAAATAAAACCTTTCGCTGTATACTTTGGGCTCGTTACACTAATATTTTGGAAATACCTGAACATCTGACATATTCATTGATAATTATATGTTTTTGGATTTGATTTTCCGATGCTGTATCGGAAAATCAAATCCAATCTATATTTCTATTATCTCTTATTTCTATTATTAATCTATATTTAGCGCTATTTTTTGTCACCCTAAACTTTAATTTAAGGGTGACTAAAACCTTTGGGCTTTAATTTTAGACTATTTAACCCACAACAGCAAGGTCAAAAAAAAATTCATTCACTCATTCTCATTTTTGAAAAAGAAGTCTTGTGGTAAACATATAAAATAATTGCTATCTATATTAATAATAGAGACAACTGGGTGACTCTTTAAGCAATCTCAGAAGCTACAAGAGCTACGAAGCTGAAATTCTGCATGGAGAATTCTTTTAGCACGTAGGCATCCGCTACGAACGGATTATTGGACATTCACATGGAGGGTTTTAACAAAAAAAAAAGTAAAATCGTAGTAAGGATTGCTTGTTAGTCTTTGGCGTTGATAATTTACATGGAAACCAACGTTACTTGGGGTATTACTACAGTCCATGCGAATGCAGTTGCGGGCGGGTCAGCTAGTAGTATAAAGTACCTAGATGCCTCACTAACAAACCCAAATCGTCTTGTAGTTCACGTTCACGTTTTTGTAGTTTCACGGGTTGTGCAACTTGTGTGATGTTACAAACCTCACCTCATCAAGCAGGCACCAGAAAGAAACACAGTCCACCACATGACTACACGTTTGACACAAGTAAATCACCTGACACAATAGCCCGACATCTATCCACTGTGACAGTCCCAAAGATAGTGAACAGTCAATAAATCCGAGTGTGGGTGACAGCAGAGATAGTGAGATGTCTTGGACAGCAGCGGCTTACTGTGACTGTCCCGGACAGCTGGACTACACTGTCAGCCTCCAGATAACACCTCACTGCAGGACTGTCTTCGAGACGTGACTACTTGGAAATGTAACCGTTTATAACAGCAGATAGAGTTGTTATTGTTATGCCAAGTCAAATAAAAGAAACCATTTAGTTAAAGAAACCTTATACTAATGTCATTTCATATAATTCGACATATGGTACATACAAACATATGGTACAAACTTGAATGAAAAAGTGAGTAATACCAAGATTTTCATGAACTCTTTAGTAGTAAAATCTTTGAAGTAAACGGTTTGTTTGAATTAAACGGTTGAACAACAATATCGTATTATTTATATATTGAAAAATATTGCTTGACTAACGGTGGTGTAGATGATATCAGATGCGTTGGGTGGAACAAAACGATAACACAATGGAAGCTGCTCCAACATCAAAGAGGGCAAGCCAGCTAACAGGGTTCATTTGTCCAGCTGTGGGATGTGTCATAATTATTGAAATAATTATAAACTTGGCTGAGTGAATAATGACCAAACGAAAATAGAATTGTCCAATCTTCTAGTCTAGGAAAGGAAACCGTGTAAATAAGCAACGGCCGACCCGTCACTAATAATTAGTGGAATCTGTAAAATGGCCTCCAATTCGATAGATCAATTTAGCATATTACTTGCCACATTGCAAAGACATTTTCATGCACTTAGATATGAAACTCAACAAAACATCACTTCGGTCACCCAAGTGACACAATGCTTTTCAATGTATCTTGTCTCTGATATGATAAGACACTTATTCATTTTGGATATACCGTCGTTTGACCACAATTTCACCTGTAGTAAGTGCTAATGTGGCTGACGGTGTAGCGCTGAGATCTAGAAGACACCCTATGCGCTCTTGTCTTGAATATACCCAGGATGTAGTTTGCGGGATAACAGAAGCAGCGAGTTCCAAGCTTTAGCGGGTTTACTTTCACTACTACCTTACTTTCTGCGTTTTATTTGCTGCATTCTTGTGTGTTTATTTAGGTTGCTAGTTACATACGCAAAGACAATTCCATTTTGGTCGTTTTCTATGTGTAATAAAAATATCTATATATGTAATGTATTGTATTATGTATATCAGTTATCTTGTTCCCATAACACAAGCTCTGCTTAGCTTGGGGGTAGCTAATGCTGTGTGAATTGTCCAGCATTATTATTATTTAGGTAAATGTAGGTAGTCTTAGTAGTAGGCCGCGGCGTGTTAATCGACCCTTCCAAATCAACCGGTGGATGTCGCAAGAATCAACGAAACATTGAGGAAAAGCAACAGATGCCGTTCAGTTTGTTCTTAACACCTCTAGTGCGAGTGGTGACTAATTATGTCAATACTCTTCTTGAGGCATGTTCGTATGTGTGCCGATCTGGTATCTAAGTAATCATCCACTTCTTTTTTTCATAGTTGGCTGTATTATCTCATTATTTAATTTTTAACTGATTTCAAAAAAAGGAGGAGGTCCAGCTATAGGTATGTATGATATTTATTAAAATATTTTTGTCGATTTTTTCTTCTGTTGTGGACCGATTTGGATGATTCTTTTGCAGTTATATAGAGGATAATCCCGAAATGATCCCAACATTTTATTCCCAAGGGATTAAGATTTATCCCGTAAAACTTGGTTGTCGGTTTTCAGAGTTTTAGCAACCATTTGTTGTAATAGGTATGTTTAGAAGGAATTTATATGAATTATAGATTATTCTTTAAGCAGTTAAATGTCGAAGTTTCATTTCTACACTAGACTACCTCGATAGTTGCAACGAAATTTAGAAGGCAGTGTGCGGACGTATTTTTGCCTGGAGCCGTCAATAACTAATGACCGTCCAGCTCTCGCCTGAGAGCTAATGTGTGTTCGTCTTAGCCTAGCTTTTGTTATGCCGCTAACATTGCCACTACCGTCGACCACACTTCTAATTAAACCTGGTCATGAACTCCCAGAAATAAAAAAGTCTTTCTCCGGGTCCGGGGCACAGAAATTGTAGATTTTACCATCTTTTTCGGCTTTGTGCATATTTTGTAGCACCTTGTATTTTTAAAAACAGGAACAGGCTTTTTTTAGTTAAATAATGTCTTAATATTTTGTGTTGTAACTTTATTGTTTAAAAATCCTTAAATATTTTGTCACATTTCATTCAAACGTGTGAGAAAAATTACTGTCCTCTAGTCGCTCCGGATTCCTCGTAATCATTGGCATACTGTCAACTTGCGAAATCAATATATCTTTCTGACGACAATAAATTTTGTTTTTATTTCATAGAGATTAGCACAAGATTAAGATTAAAGAGAAAATTAAAGTATAGAGAAAATTGCATGCTTGCATATTTTTTTGTATTTTTTTTGACTGACTGCTTACCACAGGGGTTGGAATTGATTCGAGTTCAGTTACAATCGAGAGCTATCGGTAAGGGTGTCCATATCAGTGTTGTAACAGAGGAGACACTCGGCTCGATTACTGAAATAACTGAAATCGAAGTGATTGTCCTAATGCGGCGTCTGTCTGGGCTATCCTTAAACCCGGCTAATAATGAAATTATGGATGCGAGTAACTTCAGTACCGGCTCATGTTTTGTAACCAATTAAGTACCTGCCCACGGAATGTTATCAATTATTGATTTGAAATTATTTTGCAATAGACCACGACCGGAAGAACAAAGACAATGCCTTTGCCGAGGAGTGGTGTGGAGTGGTGTGGTGTGGGACAACAATGGTACCTAAACCTTATTAAAGACTTTTTGACACTAATCATCTTTCGAAAAATAAGTCTTCAGAATTAGGTAGATACCGAAATACATTCAGCAACAAAGCGACCGAAGTATTTAAAACAGTTAATTAAATAATTATGTAAACTAATTCTGATTATTGTTAGTACTCGTATTTTTATAGCGACCCACTGCGACGCCACTGTGACTGCGGCGCCGAGCTTGTTGTTAGCACACGCCACTATTGTTATATTATTATCTTTTACACTTATCGCCTAAAACCCGAAGTTTTATATATTTAATCACTAAAATTAACCAAATCATGCATATTCCTCCCACAAACGATACTCAATAATTAAGTGTCCAAATGTTTATAAAACAGTTAGGTATAACTCTCGTGAAATCGCGCGAGATCGTCTAATTTCAAAGTTTATTGTTTTTATGCGATTAGAAAAACTTTAAATATGTCTCGACCGTTTTTGATGATGTTTTGTGATAAGTCGCGTGGGTTTTTATTGTTCTGTCGGTATTTTAATAGGTTTGTTAATTTAGTAAGAAGTTTTGATGTGATTTCTTGGTCTTCGATACCGCGTTTTATGTCGATGCCTATCTCTCGAGCGTCATGCGTTTTAAAGTTCAAATGGGTATCAATCTTTATCAAGACACAAAGGTTTTTCAGGATCTCTTTCTTCAGGATTTCTGGCATAAAAAAATAAAAATGAAATAAAAAAAATGAAATTAGAATCAATTTTTTTATTTCATTTTTATTTTTTTATTTCAAAATGTGTAGTTATATTAAAGGTGTCAATTCGAATATAAATAAATTCTTCATTCTACACTAAAGTGACCAAAAATAAAGCCTACAAATTTGTCCTCAGTCAAAAACAAACAGTCAAATCAGTCCAGAGCATGCGGAAATTGCAGAATTAGCAGATGCACCCAAAATGAACTTGTCACGCTAAGCAAGGCTCATGTCTTGGGCAATTTGCTCGCTTCCGCTGGAAAATTACATTTTTGTCGTTTGGCTTAAAATAATATTTTCTGTTTCAGGTAAGCTCGTTAGCTGCTCGGTATGTTTATGAATAAGGCTTTTCTATCACCCAGTTTGTTGGGCGGCTTAGTGAACTGTGAAACATCAAATGTGTTGATTAGTGTCGAAAACATAAAGCTCGCCCAGAAACGATGTGAAGCACTTCGTTAGAAATGTAAGTGGCATTTAAATATCCATTCCAATATTTTAAGAAACGATCAATTCAAAATCTATTTGACATCATTGACTGCTACAACTTAAGCATCCAAAACAGTAACGCAACTCCATAAAACGTCACAATTGCGTCAACCATTAAACGAGCCGAAGTTAAAAGCCATCGCAGGCGTTCTGATAAAGTCACTTTCAACATAAAACTATTAACGTATTCGAACTATAAAAATTTATTGAGTTTAAATATTTTCAGTGCGATGGGCGGTGTTTATAGAAGTAAAGTCGCTCGTAAACTGTACATAAAAAGGTAATGGTCGGTGACAGATGCCGGCCTGCGCGGGCGCAGCGCTAGATATATTATCCAGTAAACCCACTTTGACGCTAATGCAATTATGGCTGAAACAGGTGCTGGGCAAGTAATTGCGGTGGTCATCGAAATTAATTGATTTACGAGTAGGTACATCCTGAATGGGTTTATTATTTATGGAGGCTCAGTTTAGCGAAATAGAAAAACTTGGAACAGGAAACTGCATATAAATTGATTATATTTCTCCTGAGTCGATTGATTTCGATGTTTATTCATTTGAGGTCGTTTTACAAAAAAACCTGCAGGTAGGGTTTTAAAAATAGACCGCTATTGCCGTTCAATATTTTTATAGTCAACAGACAATTTTACCACAATCTCACCTGATAGAAAGTGAAGATGTGGCTCACGATGTATCACGAAGGTTTAGGAGATACCTATTCACTCTTGTCAAGAGACCCAGGTTGTAATTGACCGAAGAAACGGCAGCGGGGAGCAAGTTCCAAACCTCAGCCGCACGAATGGTGTATGACAGAATTGATATTAATTTATTTTTGTAAAATAATTTTCAATATATGCGAAGTTCAAAAGATTTTACTTCCTTATTAACAGCATATGTAGGTAGGTACTGTTTTCACTGCACTATGTCCAGTTATTCCGCCAATCACATGCCTTGCGCATACGCGGCCATTTTCCGCGATAGTGTTGCTCCTTCCGGGTATTGATGTTTCTGTCGATAAATAGTCACGATACAGGTATCCGATTCTCTCGACACTTATCGATTATTAAGTCGATCCACTGATGAGATTGAGTAAGTATTTGAGCCTTCCCACATACGTAGTACCAGCAGTTATTTTCTTCCCACATGAAATGAATCCTACTTTCACGACTACTTGTTTTATATCGATACTAAAGCTGTGGATTATCGATAAACCGATACAGAATATCCCCGGTTAGGAACGATTTAAACAAGATAAAAAACTGTTGTAGACCGCCATATTGCAAGCAGTATTTCAATGCCATCTCTATATCTCCGCAATGAATCACAAAGAGCTATATATTTACGGATCGACGTGGATTGATAGCATCTCATCACACACTACAATGAGGCTGCGCGTGAGTCGAAGGGTCGAACATATCAGTTGTCAGTTAAAAAACGGATGTGAGTTCGGCCAATCAGAGAACGGGATTTAAATAATCGTTCGGTCGGCTGTGGCCAATCGGGGCAGTTCTTTCAAATGATTAATGCCTTGACGTATTCACGATGATTTGTACGAGTGACGTGTCAGTGCTGAGCCAGATTTACGATGGTCACAGAGAAATAGCAGTTCGTACGTGATACAGTCGTCTCAGACCCTAAGCTTTCAAGCATGAAACCTATTTTGTATGCTATGAATAAAACACGACAGCTTAGTTTCATATAAAGAGTACAAATTTTCTTGAGATAATAACCGATAATGACGTTTAGGCTTAAAGTAATAAAGCTTACAATCCGTGAGGAGTTATTCAGGATCAAATCATGTAGCTCCGGCGTGCAGCATGACGGATGGCGGGTGTATATCATTATTATAATTCCGAGGATATGTAAAATAGTTACATTATTACTGTATCGATGGATGGTTTGGTGCCACACTATTTTATACAGGGCGCAACTCACTAATGAGATTCTCGTCATTAATAAATAATAATGGTCTCCCTCTTTTATTTTTAAGCACGTCATTTATCAATTAATAAAATTTAAGGGATTTTCACGTAACCCAGCAATGCCTTGAGATTCTCGGCACCTTTTGTATTTGCCTTCACCGTCAGTTTTTGGCATATAAAAGCCTCACAATAAAATACGACTGTTAAACTGAAATACACGCTCATGTAATATTGAATTTTATCTCGAGATAAAAATTAACTTGCACCCATAACTACACTTAAGTCAGTGGCGATAATAACCCACCGATGCAAAGCTATCTCCGCTGACAACACCCTGTATATGGCGAGATAGCGGCCGATGAATCACCTATTTAACGTTATTTAGGTGTGGAAAAGGCTTTATTTAGAACCTAGTTGCACTGAGTGAGGGGCCCGAGTTTTATGATATGTAGCAACGTCTCTACGGAATTTTAAGCACACATAGAATTTAGAAAATAGTTCGACTTCGAAAATATATCTAAAATATGGGCAGAATCAACTAAGAATCAGGACCACTTCCAACGTCCTGCGTATCGACTGTTTTGTTTTTAGTCAAATTTGACTCAAGAAAAATAAGGAAATTAAACTAAGCTAACAAGTAGCAAAACGAGCGGTAAAAGTCAAATGAATATGCGGACTTTTATTTGCGTGCTTAGTGTTTTTAGAACAAAACTTAAAATATGGAGCTTTGAAGTTGGTATCAAGGCTACCAAGCCTCTAGTGATAGCAAACGTCTGGGAAAGTCAAGTCCTTGGCCGATTTTAAAAGGTCTGGTTAACTGTAGAAGCTTAGGCAGGATCTTAAAGGAACAGGTGCACAAGCTTGCCTCATGTTGATCCAGAATATCAAAGCCCAACCACGGAGAAAATTCAGACTTATCAAATGACAGTTGGTCAGGGGAATTTACCTACCCGCGTTGTCAAATCCGTTTTACATGTCCGGTTTGCTTTTGATCAAATACGCAAGAATTTGACATTTTGACAACGTTGACAGTCAAGCCTTATCATTCCAGACTTTGAAACAGACACTGGCAGAGTCATAACGAAAAGCAAGCGGCGCCATAAAACAAGAAGTTGAAGTTGGAGTTACTCCCTTATCATAATTCTTCCCATTTCATCTAGGCCTCCAGACCCTTCACATATAACCAGCGTGTCCTTAAGGCCTCCGTCTACCACACCGCGTTAATTACCTAATCGCACACGCAATCGACTGGCCGTCCACTGCCACAGTATAACTGAATAGTCTTAGCGCAGATATTTCACTGTCAATGATCCTGACGATGTCATTCACATCTGGTAATACCTTTAGTCTCAGCAAAAAGCAAGCGGCGCCATAACATAAGAAATTGAACCTGGAAGGTATAAAATAAATAAATAAATAATGCTGGACAATTCACACAACATTATCTAGCCCCAAGCTAAGCAGAGCTTTTTTTATGTATAAAACAAAAGATACTGAATTAAATGAGAGAATTTGAAATGAAGGTAGTTTTAATTATTATTCAAAGCTCTGCTATATAAACGTAACTGAACACTTCAAGTTCAGTGTAAAAGCTTTATACCAAATACAAGAATCACTGTGTGTTATCTATCACAGTGATTCCGCCAACACAGATTTCAGATTTCGTTATATTACATATCAGGCACGTCAATGGGTTACTTTAAAAAAAAGTAGTTTTAAAATTTTACATCGCTACCTATTCCAATAGTCTTTAAAAATAATAATCGGAAAGTAAACATTATCAAGAAGTTCCAATAAGCACATTAACTGAATTGAATTGTACCAAATAAAATAAATGAGACTATCTAACAATTTCATTTCATTCGAAGGTTTATTTGAAATGATACAGGCTAGCGAGCTAGAGCCGAGGGGAGAGGGGGCTGATCGCGGCCGTCCCACATAAATCTGTCACTGCGGTGCGCGAGCGCACGGTAACGCACACATCTTGATCTACGGTAGGGACGCACAACCTTTTTTGCCTCGTAATTGGATGAGCTTTGTGAGAACAATGCATCTGAATGTATTTTAAAAATAAATGGAACAGAAACCAATGTTAGGAAAAAACGGATCAGTGAAATAGAGCTCATTAAAAATCGCACGTTGATGTCCATATCCACACGCTCACGACTGAAATCTATCGTAGACGTCCTCCTCTGACTTTTGCGCATCAAATACCATTATAATAGGTACATCATGTTTTGATATTGAGTTATTGAACGTATTAATAAAACAAAAATTATCAAGTTTATTTTAGTGTCATGTGATCAGAACCATAATTGCGTGGGTGCCTGGACTTTCCAAAAAAAAAATGAAGTAACAAATAACTTTTTTCCTATCGTACCCCGCTGCGCAAGCGACGTCTACGTCGATAGAGTCGATAGCAAAGTGTTTAATCTCAAAGGTTGTCGACACCTGCCCGTGCGTGCTACAACGGAAAAGCCGGTGATTTGTGATCGACCTCTGGATTTATGCCGCGATTGAGTGCTGTGCACTATTGTCTATTCTGCGGCGTGTGTGGAAATTCTTTGTCTGTTTTATCTGTTGTTTATTGGTATACTGTGTGATGGGTCTTAGAAACTTTAAATTATTACATTGTTTTTGTTATCCACTGATTAGATTTTGGATACAGTAGGTCCAGTTATATTATGTATAATAGACAATGAAATTTACAACTAATTGCTAACGCTTAGAAGGACAGCTCGATAGTTTTGTTAAATTTTTTATTTCTTTTTTGTCAAGAGTTGGAGAATTATAAACCGGTAGGTTTATAATAATACAATTTAGTTCACAAAACTATTAAACATTAAATGTTTTTGTAGAAAAACCAACCGAAAAATATAGAGAAACTAGTTTATGCCCGCGGCTTCGCATGCGTTGATTAAGGTTATTAATATTAATTAAGGTTATTAATGTCCAATCGGGAATCACTTTTGCGATAAAAGGCCTATTTAAACAATGTTTTATTCCAAGCCTAATCCTATCTGTATTTCAAATTTGATCCCGATCCGTTGATTAGTTTTGGCGTGAACAGTTAACAAATATCCTGACATCTAAACATAATAAACATTTGCATCTATAATATTAGTGTGATGGTGATAAAGGACGGCATCACAACTTCCTTCTTTGTATTCCTCAACACGTTCACTGCGACTAACAACCCGCCTGCCAAGCGTGGTGATTATTTTAAGGTCCGGCAAGACCCCCCCCCCTTGTTGAAGATTGATCAGCTGGTGACGTCGCTATGTAGGTAATGATGAGGAGAAGCTTCTTACCCTTTCCATATAAAAGTTTAACTATCATTACTATATTGATACATCTTACTATATTGATATATAATTTAACACAAACCTTTCAAGATGAAGCTCAGTCATCTTAAACCAATTGTCCAATAAAGCCTAGAACATTACCGTTTATATTTAACTATCAGCTATTACTCATAGATCAATCTCGTGATATTTCCCGCAGTCTAGTCTGAGCGGTACCTATGACTCAAACAATGAACTGTACTGTGAAATTAAATTAAATCTTGAAGCTGCGATAGGAGATCGTAGTGGGCTATCTGAGTGGGGCTGGGTTTTGGACTAGCTGAGTTACACTGATAGGCATTGAGCACTGCTGCAGTTCTTGGCTACATTTAAGCAATAAATAATAGTAAATAACTTGGCTTATTTTGATAAAAAACTAAGCCGATTTCAAATTTCTAAATACCAATAAATACAGTCCGCTGACAGACGGATAGATACACAGACAGGCAGACACAGGAGGCTAAGTAATGGGAGGCTTTTCGTACAAAACAGTGATAAAATCATCAGTCCAGGATTTTTAGGCGATCCGCCATCCGTCACTTTGTTAGACCTCTTGGTTACATCTGTTGCCATAGTAACCAATATACCAGTCAATGAAATGATGAGATGATGTTGTAGATACTTTTACGGCGCATTTATAAATTCCTCGAGAATGTAACCTCTATAGAACTACCTCAAAATCAACCTTTAGACAACAATGAAAGAATCATCAAAATCTATTGAGAGTTTTTGAAAATATCACCAAAATTATCGTCGCAATTTTTTTTGTCACAAGTACTAAGGTTGTTTTTAAGCTTCACGGAATAATTCGGCATCTAAAATAATATAGTTAACTAAAAATTTAAGTTGAATTTACAATCGTTCCATAATTGTAGGAGAAAGCGATGAACAGCCGAATATAGAATATAAGACATCTGAATATAATGTTCAACCTCCTCCTTGAACTGAATTATGATCTTGTCGTCTCAGTGCGACGTGACGTCTACAGTATCTACAGAAAATTCATAGAATTTAACCTACGGTGATAAAAAAACAACACGCCAGATGAAACAAAATATGTAAGTACCTACCTAGATGAGAATGAGAAAGAAGATTCTTATAACAAATCAAAACGATATCCATCAACTAAAACCCAGACCACACCTAACGTCACAAATCACGAATAACAAGAAAAACCACGCCTTACTCCCATTACTTTGATGATTTATATACAAATGTGAATTAACTGGCTTAGAACTGCTTACAAATATCATTCGGAATAACTTATTAGTTGTCTGTAGATGATTTGTGGCGCTGGTGTGACCCTACCTTTAGATACGTTCGATGGGACGTGATAATTGTTGTTATGGATTACAATAATTAGTTTTATGTGATGTAAAAAGTTTTATTTATGGCTGGAACCGAATGTTATACAAAAAGGTACCTATGTATGGAAATGGAAGCGTACCTAGCTTGCCGTGTGTGTGATGTGGGGGACGTGGATGAGCCAGTAACGATTTTGTATATTATGTACTTTACTGAGCTTACCGTCTTGAAGGCAAGTCGATGTCTTTCCTTTTTAAGCAACTTCAATATAGAAGAAGATTCCGTTTGAATGTATTTATTTTCATGTTCATTAATTCCTGTGCCAATCTAGATCCGATTCTCTTTTTTTTTCGGTTTTACTTATACATTCCGAAGTAGATCACAATATAAACATTTCATTCCCAGCAACAAAATTTTTTTGTTATTAGTGCTTGCCAGCACTCTGGGTATCTCTAAGAAATAAAATAAGTTCCCGAAAAATTTCGATTTTGGCGGGACTCGAACCCGCGCCCCACCGGGGGGTTTGCTCTAACCAACTAAGCCACGAAATCTTAGTCGAAAATCAAAAAGATCCCAAAGATTTTCGATTGAACCGACTAAAATTTCGTGGCTTAGTTGCACATCCTTACTGAGGGTGGGCGCGGGTTCGAGTCCCAAAATATTTGGGAACTTATTTAATTTCTTACAGCTCGGTACTAAATTTCCTTAAACTAACAAAACAATGTTTGCAGTTGTTTTTGACTTATTTTTCCACAGTAAATGTTGTATTTGTAGAATCAATCTATGTATTATAATAATGTATTCAGTATATCAGTCTTCTAGTACCCAAAACAAAAGCTCTGTTTAGCTTGGCACTATTATGACGCTGTGAAAACTTGTCCAGAGCCCAGCTTCACGCGCAGAGTCATCACGGACAGACAGACAGACCAACAGCTATTAAGATATCAATCAAACAGGATTCGTTAGACGCAGGTCCTAATAAAATTAGCATTGGAATGGTCAGCGCGTTCTCGTGAGGTTAGGGATTGGTGCAAGATAAAAGAACTTCCCTAGATTTTGCTTTTGATAATGAAAAATGGTAAACAACCCACACAACATCATCTAGCCCCACGCTAAGCAGAGTTTCTGTCATGGATACTAGATAACATAATTTTTATTGTTTACTTATTCCTGCCCGCGGCTTCGCACGCTTTAATAAGTTTATTTACATCCCATGGGATCTGATTTATGGGATGAAAAGTAGCCTATGTGACTATAGTAGGTAAGTATTTCAGGCCGAGAACTACCTATATGCAAAAAAAGTAATTTTCAGCCTGATCTGTTCAGTAGTTTTAGCATGAAGAGGTAACAAACATCCAACCATACATTTACACTTTCGCATTTGTAAATGAGAGTGATGTGATATAAAACAGTCATAACATCCGGTACAACTATCTGCAGATCGTTCAAGCATTTGTCGCGAAGCGGAAATCGAACCCGTCATCTCCTGTGTCGCAGGTGGACCTCCGTTCGTTGCGCCACAGGCGTTATCAGTATGTAGAAAGGTGTTAATAGGTTCTATTTCCTACACAATATTATGTCTATTTCTAATATTCAAGAACCACATAAAATTCTCTTTCTGAGTTAGATTTCAGATTAACAGATAGGACTTTACTGACTTTAAGTCTAAAGTTTACAGTTTAAGTCTTTTATTTTAAAGATTTTCAATGATATTACAGATTTTTTTTCTGATATTACATAAAGTTTACCTTTTGTTTTAAAGTTTTTCGATTTTTTTTATGTAATATACTTATACATTAAAAAAATCGACGAACCGCTTTCGCTTATTAGTTTAGACCACCCACACTAACGATGTCCCTCCCCGCAATTGCTACAAATCTTAGAAAGGTCGGTGAATGAGCTACCGTTCACTTGAATTGGTACATCATGAACTACTCGTATCAGATTTGTGTATACGACTTTCTAGAGCTAATGGTGCCGTGAGGAACACACCGCAAGGCATGCAATATCTGAGAAAAAATTATTGTGTTTTTGAAGATGCCGATTCTATCCATGAACCCACAGTACACACACACACACTTAGGCAGGGTCTTACCTTAACTCTTGCAAATTATGTTAGAATTAAGTGAAGTGTTCTGTTTAAAATCGATGCTTATTTTTATACTTATTTCTTGAGTAGTACATCTATTGATGTACTAAGGAAATGTAACTGTATAAATTTCTATTTTATGTTTACTAGCGGTCCGCCCCGGCTACGCACGGGTAGTAATTTTTTCGTAAATTTTCTAATGTTTTAATACTTCTTATCCTATTCCGAACTAAGAGAAATCCAACTAATCAAAAACCATGAAAATCGGTCCCGTCGTTCTTGAGTTATAAATGGTGTATAACAAGACTTTCTTTTAAATAATATATAGATATAATTCAAAAGCAAAAATAAAGAAAGTAGATATGTTTTTTTTAGTATATAGAGTCAGATGTAGCCACAAAAACTGTTCTAAATTTCTCCATTTTTGTCAACATGTACGCAATTCGTGTAGTGAGTGCACGTGTACCATTATAAATCAGTTATCAAACCTCGTAAATTCCGTCCACAATCAGAAACATCAAAACATATATTTCCCCGTCGGCACCGGCACCGCTCTAATTACGAACATTACCTTACTATTGTTGCACTCCACTTCCTAACTCAAATCACTTACCTACACTAGTTATCGCCCGCGCCCGCGCCCGCGTCCGCGCGCCTAGCTACCTCACCACAACACAATAGGACATTCATTCGGTAAGCGATCAAAGAATAAAAATACTAAAATAGTACAGAAGCACTACTCCATTTTTTACAGAAAATACTAACGAATCTCCAAAGTAGGTATTCTAAAAGTCAACAGACGTTAACAAGCTGTTAATGACGATAAAGTTACTTGCAGAAATATTCTTAGCTACAATAAATAAATAAATAATAAATAATGCTGGACAATTCACACAGCATTATCTAGCCCCAAGCTAAGCAGAGCTTGTTATGGGTACTAGATAACTGATATACTTACATAATATAACACAATACATAGATAAATATTTTTTATTATACATAGAAAACGACCAGAACACCCTGAACAAATGTCTGCAGATCGTACACACAGTTGTTCCGAGCCGGGAATCGAACCCTCAACCTCTTGCGTCGCAGGCAGACCTTCGCTACTACTGAAAAAGTATTATGGTTGAGTTTGGTAACATAGGTAGCTACAATTGTACGTTTACACATTCAAAGAATAAGTACAGCGCAGAAGCGTCTATTCCGTACATTACCTACGTCTGATTCCATTCTATTATTCCGTCCTTAGTGTTTCAGTTTCCGTTTACGACTGTCCTCACTCAAGTGGATTGGTCGCATTCTCAGGAAATTGTCTCTAAGTTACTTTTGACTACGGCATCCTATCATATTTTTCCTTTTACAATTGTTTTGAATAAAATATAATATAACCTGCATTTCATTTATATATTTTATTCACGTAAATCTTGAATTCAATTGTTAAATTACTTACAAAACAACGGTATTCCTCCAACTTTTCTTTCTCATTCTATTGTGCAGTTTTAAAAACAATCGGTTGTGTAGGTAAAACTCCGTTATGGCACATTGCATTTGAGAGGCTCACCTATACGGTTACTCTTTGCAATAGCGGGGCTATTCTCAAGCCTTTTATGGCAGTTTTCACTCAACGCGATTGGTCGCTCCGCACAGAATGACCCACACTTGCAGCACATTGTCTTGTACACGCGTTACGGACCCTGGGGTGATTGTTTTCTGATCGACTAAGTGAATTTTGTGAAGACTACCTTCTGTTTATAGAATAAGGTACCTACCATGTGATTGGTCAAAATCAGTCATACTACTAATATATTCTCATACAGCTTTATTTATTATGTATCATCCACCTGCGACGCAGAAGGTTGCGGGTTCGATTCCCGCCTCGGGACAAATGTGTGTACGATCTGCAGACAATTGTTCAGGGTGTTCTGGTTGTTTTCTATGTAGGTACTTATAATAAAAAAATCTATCTATGTATTGTATTATATTACCTACGTATATCAGTTATCTAGCACCCACAACACAAGCTCTGCTTAACTTGGGGCTAGATAATGCTGTGTGAATTATCCAACATTTTTTTATTTATTTATTTATTATTAAATAAGTAATGCTGAACAATTCACAGCATTACCTAGCCCCAAGTTAGGCAGAGCTTGTGTTATGGGTACTAGATGACTGATATACTTACTCCAATACAATACACTGATGGATATTTTTTTACTATATACATAACACCCGGAACAAATACCTGCATATCGTACAAACATTCGTCCTGAAAACCGTAATCGAACCCGTAACATCCTGCATCGCAGGCGGACTGCGCCATAGAGGTTGTCAAAAAAATTCCGTCAAAACTGAAACTATCTGTAGGTACTTCTCAAACTAAGCTACAAAGCAATAGCTGTGAAGGCAGGTTATTCTGAATGGTTCCAAATTAGTTGTAAATAATTAAATAACTCGATAATTTTTAGTGGACTTTAGACTTAAGTGCTTACGAGCTATCTAGACCAATAAGGGCTCGTTCAGGCGAGATCCCCGGGCAGGGCTCGGACTGGACAGGGCTCCAGGTTACGGTGCGCTCGCAGCCTTCAGCAAACAATCCGCGGCAACTCCGCTTATTTCCTTATGGCATTAGCTTAGAATTATCATTATCATTGCTGCCCCACTAACTTACAAAACACTGCCTTACACGCGACTGAATAAAGTCTACTTCACGTCAACCTATTTGAGCAGCCAACTTTCTAGGTTTCCCACTTTGGGACTTATTGAGTGGGGCTTAGAGTCCTTTTTTGTTGGGGAGACGGAGGCAAAGTTGGTATTCTCTCGCAAGGGATGACCGGTAATGCGACAGTTTGTAAGCATGAGCTCAGAACGGCGGGGGGGGGGGGGGGGGCGAGGGGGGAGGGGGTAATAGTAAAGAAATATGTACAAGTTGTTGTTGTGTAGGCAGGTCGGAGTTTACTGGATCTTTTATTTATCCAGTTCTTTTGGGTAAAGTAAACATACATCATCAATATTTTTATGGAACTCGACTCCGTGACGGCAGGTAGAACGGTTATGCTTTTAGTAACGCTGACTTGAACTTCAAGGGAATTTGTTTATATTTTCATATGTAGGTACGGCCTCGTTTACTATCGTATGTAACAAAACCTTTCTTTTGCGGCGTAACTTAAACAAAACATTAAATATTAAGCTACAATAATCTATGCCTGAGAAGGAAACAAAATAACTGCAAGTTTACATAAAAGTTACACAGCTCTTGGACTACGAATTGGGTTAATTTTCTAATTCAAAGCTCAGAAGTGTCTGCAGGCCCCTTCTGTATAATTGCTACTCTTTGACAATCAACAAACAGTAGGTAGATAATTACAATCTACATTATCCAAAATAGGACTTTGTAGAACTTTATTAACAAGACGTTAGAGTTGAAAGTGCAGCCAATAATTATTCAAGTTAAAGTGGGTAAAGTAGTACCTATCATATCCAGAGAATCCTTGCGTGATAAATTCAAAGGAATAAATATAGCGACAGTACGAGGTCAATATATTTAAGCAAAACATGTACACCCATAAAAATATCAATCGCTTTCCATAAAAAAGCGATATAGGTACCTACATAATATAAATACTAGAAAATAAGAATAAACTCGATGTGCCCACAATTAGGCTACAAGATTAATATACGATTACCTAGAGAATAAAAGAGCTTGGGACGAGTATTACTCCAACTCGAAAACTAACATTCTAACAAGGTAAAGGTTTCTTGTCCGCATCTTTACCTTAAAAAGATTGAAGTGGACAAATGATCAACGTGATCACTTTATTTCCTAGTTTTACTTATGTGATCTCAGTTTTGTGACGTGTCCAAGAGTCCTGTAAGGTCTAGCTAGAGGAAATAAACCACTTTGAATTTTGAATTTCATCATTCGATATTCAAATGGTAATCTGAGCAAGGTGTTAACAAAGTCATTCGAATTTACAATGTGAGTAAAGAAGGTGCGGCCTGCAGGGAAATTGATTGATTCTTAAAGAGAGTAAAGTACATTCAGTAACAAAATTCGTTCGATTTTTAATTAGCTAACGGCCGCGCGTGATCTGAATGAATTAGTTGCATAACTCTTCATGCATCAGGGTAGGTGTGATCAAATTCGAACCTTGTTTTTGGGGGGTAAGGGTGGGTATCGGGTGGGGCCGTGGAATTAGCAGAAGAATGTAATGGAGTTAGGTTCGATTTGACTGCGCAATTAGCGATTGTGTCTAATGAGAGGCGCCTTTTTAAGGCTTTGTTGCAAGATCTTTGCTCATTCTATTAGTTTTGTCTACATTTACATTTACCTACCTACTTCATTGATCTATTCATTTATCTTCTCTTGTTATATAAGTATATCATTAAAAGTAATGCTAATGACGACCTATGTGGCGCAGTGGGCAAAGGTACCTACGCCTGCGCCTTATTTGTTGATATTTATTCAGGGTGTTCTGGTAATTTTTTTATAATAAAAAATATCCATCTACGTATTGTATTATAAATTTATAATTACTATATATTATACTTATCAGTTTTCTGGTACCTACCCATAACGCAAGCTCTGCTTAGCTTTAGATAGATATGTAATGCTGTGTGAATTGTCCAGCATTAATATTAAAATTATTCAAAATCACATACTTACTGACAAAAATTTACGTAATTAGGTCTCTTGTTTGATTGACTGTAAAGTCAGACGACGCTAGTTCTTGTTCATCATGTTGAAATCCTCTCAAAAACTATTTATAGTTTCTTATTAGCCTTCAAAATGCAGATAGATAGGTATATTTTATCTTTTTAACTGGGAGAAGTTTAAACGAAAATGTGCAGAGCAGCTCAGCCTCCAGGAGATCTCATTATAAAGTGCATGTCCGGTGGTTCAAAGGTTGTCCGTCAGTCACCCTCCGTCCGCCACCCTACTTAAATAGCTAAATACAACCCCCTCGCTGCGGGCTTCTTTGAGCTTCCAGGTAGTTTTAACTCGCTTATTTCGACGGAAAGAGTTTGGCTCAGACGATTCAAAAAAAGGAATGCAGCTAATCTTTAAAGTGAGTGGGTGAGTGTTCGGACAATTTTGGCGATGATGGTACCTAGCTGACTGTCTACTTTTCCTGGTGTTTTGAAAATGGAACACTTTTGATTTGTATTGGGAAAAGGCTATGAACTATACACGAAAGCTTGATTAATGTTTAAAAAGAATTACGCCTTAACTAATTTTAACATAAGTTAGAGGTATGTAATTGGAAGGAGTTATCCAAAGAGAAACGTAGTCTTACAGTGAGAATCGAACACGTTATGCTTTCCTGCATCTCTACTCAACCAATGCGCCACTAAGGTCACTTCTTGCTAAAATTCATCCGTCAGCATTGTTGCTATAATTTCTACTTAGAACTTCTAAATAGTAATTACCTACCGAATGACTTTTAATTTCCTTACGAACTAGACAAATCCTTGAATAGGTAAGGAAGGTACCTCTTCCATGATCTTTATCTCCCTTTCTCCCTAACCCTTCAGCTCTTTATAAAGTGCAAATGAAAACAGCAACCCTGTTTGAGACAAAGGCATTAATGGTCGAAGGTAGCACAAGGTAGGTAGCTGGCGTAGGTACACTCATCGCCTAAAAGTGCTTACAGATGAAGACTCCAAAGCGCGGTGTACACTGAACCACAGAGACCGCTTAACCACACTATTCCTTATGCCACTAAACCCAGTTGACTCGAGAGAAGGCGCTGTAGAAACGCTAAGTTCACCTAAACGCGTAATGGCTCATTGGTCAAGTCGAAAGTGCGCTTTCGTTTCGATTCTAAGAATCTTATACTTCTACACGTAAAAGAAAATATAGTTAATAGAGAACTAAAATCGAAGTACCGGTTTCGTTTTAGTGCCTCCTTTAAATTACTAATTTGTAAGATATAATTTATAAAAACAATCAGAGACTTCGAAACACGGCCCCTGGGTACTTATCGTCATTATTTGTTTACGTTGTATGTTCAGTGCGTTCTGAACTTCTAAAGCGGTTTTCGCATCTGTCCAACTGTTTATGGCGGTGACTTTCCGTCGGTAGGAAGGTAGGCAGCAAAAACTGCGGGTGTTCACAGTCCTTGATTCGAGGGGGACAACGGGGGAAGACGAGCGTTTTGTACTGTTTGTACCCTGATTAGAAGTGTGTGAGTTTTTCATTTAATGGTGACTGAATGCAGTCCGACAGACCTTCACAGTCTACCACAATAAGTACCTTCTGTACCTATTGTATGAAATCATTGATATAAATTTATAAAAAATGTGAATATCTAATATAATTAGGCATGTTACTTACTTACCCTATTATATATTAAGTACGTTCAGCCTGAAACAAATACAGAGGAAAAGCTGTCTCTACAAGTAAAATACACTGAAACTTAAATCTAGATAGTTAATAAGAGCTTACGGCGCTTGCCTAAAACGGGATATTTCGCAAATACGATTTCATTATTTTTTATAATATCATGATAAATATCCCGGTATACTTAGTTCCAGTTTTCCACTAAACCAAAGCTTGTCTTGAATCTTGTTGGGGTTTGCCCCAACAAGATACGCAGCCGTACACATCACATACATTACCACAATCCCAATAATTCAGGCATCAGTAATAATTTTCCGCGGGAATCCGCCGAATGACAGTTATAGATCACGGAGATGACGGGTAGCTGTCACATTCGTCTCGCAGACGTATAGGTATCATCTCGACGTCTATGAGACGAACAGGGTGTGGGTGAGTGCGAGCGATGAGCGCTTGTAGAGCGACGAGCGATTTATGGATTTGATCATGTGGTTTGGACACAGCGGAGCAGAGTACTTCAAATTCTTTTGGGTTTCAACAAGTTCAGATTACATAGATGTCAAAACTTTTTGAAGACTAAAACGAAATTAATGAGCTCTAAGTAATAGAAAAAAATTAGAGCTATAGTAGTATATTACAACTGAAACTGTCGAGCTAACTACAGACAATTGCATATGTTTACAATTAAAACATTTGAGTTAACTAATAAATTAAAATTATAATATTATTGACGACCGATGTGGCGCGGTGGGCGAAGGTCTGCCTGCGACGCAGGAGGTTGCGGGTTCGATTCCCGCCTCGGGACAAATAAATAATAATAATAATAAAATCATTTATTTCAGGCAACATTAGTCTAGTACAGGATGTAAAATACTTAAAAACTACGGCCCATATAAATATATACCTTAATCTAACATACATAAAATAAACCTATTTACTAGCACGTAGTGTCGGTGACGTGTGACACTCACTATGTGCTGCAACCGGTAATCGTCCGCGAAAACGCCGAAACAGCACATTCTTCGGCCAGAATTCTTCCTTAGTGAAGGTCGATATTTTCTCAGTAGGAATACGCACCACGAACGATTTAAAATCATTATGACGCGACTCCAACCGCTCGACCCTCACCAAGGTGTTGGTCTTCATCTTCACATACTCCACGACCTCCTCCGCCTTCGTGGTATAGTGAAGCCTGGATACGTAGAGCAACGTTGAAGGCACGGTCATAATGTGTGTACGATCTGCAGACATTTGTTCAGGGTGTTCTGGTCGTTTTCTATATATGTATATATAATAAAAAATATATTATCAATTATCTAGTACCCATAACACAAGCTTTGCTTAGCTTGGGGCTAGATAATGCTGTGTGAATTGTCCAGCATTATTTATTTATTTATAATAATACTCCAAAATAAATAAAACCTAGCGTCCTCAAGAAGCGCCATCAATTTCGATGATGTTTTGTCAAATTTTGAATTCATTTAAGAATTTGTACAAGTCGCGCTGAGTTTGAATGAGCAGAAATTGTATTTTTTTTGTTGTTTTGCGTGAATATAGTTACATCTGCACAGAGTCCCCCTCCACTTTTGCCGACCGCTATTAAACCGTGACGAGATGTGTACTTACGACGACAGCTGGATTAAGCAGATGTAATCTTTAGTGTGTTCAATTATTTTCGCAGGTCATTGGTACATTTTCTTTGGTTTTCAGACTAGCAGGACATTTTATTTCCAACAAGTTTCCAATAGGAAACCGTGACTTATCAGTCCGATTTCGCCAGTTTCGCTTTGATTGTGACTACGCCTTTATGTTGATTTATGTATTTGTCACACTGACGATGTCTTTATTTTGGTGAATAGATGGCGACAAGCTCCGACCTACTTGTGTCGTTTGCTGATTTCGACATGGAAGACGAATTCATGGATGTAGAAAATTGTCACATAAATTCTGTGTCCCCTTGTCCGGTCCCATATCTCCAAGACTCATTATCCCGTAGATAACAGAGCCCTCGTAATCACTAATAACGGCACATATCCATCACCGTCACAGCTCCATCTGTCACACGAGTGACGAACCAAATGATACCATGCCATCCAGAGAGCACCTATTACCTATCACGTAGAATTTACTTTTCGCTAACATCTCTGTATGGATAAATTCTTTGAAATCACGTGGCTGGTTCATCAAGACCTATGATCGGATGATGGGTACAGGTGGATGGAGGTCCTCGATAGCTGGTCTCCTGTCACGTATGTCACGGTACATTATCTCTGCCTCTTAATTGAAGATAATAAGGGGAGACATGTGTCTTTGTCGTGTTTTTATGGAGTGTAAGAGAGGGATGTGTTTTGCTTTTTTCAACTCTCGTTAGGAAGTTGGGCTATTAATTTGTGTCAGTCATTTTCATTAGGTGTGAAGGGAAAATAAACTTCGTTTTCTGCTTTTAATTCTAAAAGGATTTCATCTTTGATGTTTGGCGGAAATGAAACTGATTTATGAAGATGCCATTTTGTTGTTCTATCCAGTTAGTAAGATGTACCTACGTTATACTACCTACTCGTAATCTGTGACGAAAATTTTGTCACTGATTGTATTGTCAGTGTTAGAAATAGGTATTACTGTTGACAGATCAACTTAAACGAGTAAAACATTCGTCACGCCAAATTAACATTACACGAACCATTCATGAAAAGTTAACTGCAAACTAATATTCACATAGGTAGACAAGAAGAAAAATTGCTGAACTGAAAGCAATAATCATAAAAAGTCATGCCAGAGGAACAGTAAGTAGTAACGTACCAGCGTACTACGCTAGAGTACGTTAGAACTTTATAAATCGCCATTGTTCCAAGATCTTTGCCCACCTGCATCGCGGGGCAATATCAATCCATCTGCTGCGACGTCAGGCGGGGGGTGGTGGAGGCGACGGTGGGGGGGTCCGAAGTCGACCGACGTCTTGCGAACTCAGTTTTGTGCAAATGACGTGACGGATAGACAGCTGTACTGAACACTGGGTGGTTAAAGATTTTTCTGGAATTAAATGGTGGAAATTTGAAAATGAAAGCTATCCTTTCATCATTAACCAAAAAACTCTAGCCTGAAGCCTCTTCTATTGTATTATATTTTTTTAACGGCCTGTAGGATAGTGATCAGTAGTGAGGCTTCTTGTGGGTTTCTACAATTTATTCATAAAAATGCAAACAAATAGCTAAATGTCTCTTAATTATTTAATTATGGATATTTGAATTTTTATAAAAGATAAAAATTCAATTATCCTCTATCCTGAAAGTAGCCCGAAGATAACATAGATGACGATGAATTTAATTTTCTCGTTGAAATTGATATTTAAATTATTTTTTCTTCCCCCATCTAATGAACCATACAAATGATCAAAGAATCTTGAACACATTTGAAATACAAGTCCACAAAGATGGCACGACTCAGACCAGCCCCCTTATTATCCAGGGTGGGGGTCAATATGCACCCCCGCCCGACCCCCCAGGAGGTTGTCACGTCACTGTCTCCGGCGACCGTCTCGTTTGCGTCCATCCAACTACTTCAACTTGATGCCTTGTGAAATAGAAATGCTGGGTTTTTAGTAAGTGTGGTGCTTTGCTGGACTTTATGAGATGCTTCCTTTTAATAGTCTGGAGTTGTTTTGTTTGTTTCCTTTTTAGTGTTGTAGAGTCATGCAAGGACTTCAGTTTGATTGCATAACTTTCTGTTTTGGTCTCTTTGATGAAAAAAGTGGCAACTTTGACTTTTGTGGGGTTCACCCACTAAGCAAAAAATGTATTAGTTCAAATTTATTATAAACTGTCTCAAAATCAAAAGTTTGAATAGACAGAAGAATAGAACTCCAATAATATGTCAGCTCTTAAAAACATTATCAAGTTGTTTGGTCATATTTTACAAAATGAGCAATCAAACCTGCACTTCCGACATCGCATAGAATAATCAACAGATGCGCTATAAAAATTTCTTTCTCAGTGCAGCCGAGCCCTACTTACGACCAACATACGAAATGCAATATATTTTTTATTTCCCGTATGCAATCGCTCCATCTTACGTTCCGGCAGCAATATCAATCCGTCTGGTCCCCCGGCCGAGGGGGTAGGGAGTCTACGTCGACCCCCCATCGCAGTGTCACGTCACTGTCTTAAATGACTGTCACGGGCGCTCTAAGAACTGGACCGACGGCTTTACAATCCTCGGTTTGAAATTACGTCGTTATTTGTTATGATGCACTTCGCATTTATGCGGGGGGAGGGGAGTAGGTCGCTGCAGGAGAACTACATGCATACATATAGAGGGGGGAGTAGGTCGCTGCAGGAGAACTACATGCATACATATAGAAACGAACGAGGAACACATGTTGACAATTATTGGGAGAGGTCTTTCCATCTACTTTATTTCTGAAATTTGTCTGATTGGACCTTGTGCCTTTATTTATCTCAATTTTGCAAATAAAATTATGAACAAGTTCCCACAATCGTGTCACTCACAAGTTCTGCTCCCACCTACATAAATTCTAATTCATATTTCGTTCCCATCTTGAACGTGTCTCGTCCTCTTTCACTCCACTGCACAATTCTGCGCCATCAACATTGTAAACATCAAAGCGCAACATCGCAAGTTAAAACGCGTCTCGCGTCACGCTGTTGTCGCGCGCATTCGCGTTATCAACTTGCAGGCTGACGCTGTCGCTGCCACGGACTCAAGTTTGTGAGGCTCCACTGGAAATTTCACTCTAGACTTACTGTGCACTCGTGGGGCAAGTGATGGGCTGACAGCGGCTTTTTTTTGCAGCTGGTACAGCATAAGGATCGTTTGAGCTTGTGCGTATGCCATTTTCCTGAATTTATTATAAGTTTCTTCTTTGTAGTACCGATCGCCATCGTATCCCGTCAGTCTACCAGTTCCCACTAGTTAGTTGTATGTAACTCCTTGCTCAATTTTAAACTCTTATACCTTAAGGCTGAGCCCTGTCATGCCTCTGATAGGTCACGAATGCATTGTCCCCTATCTTCCAAGATAGTGGAAGCCCGTCTCATGTCCCTTGGACCTCGCGCCGGAGTCAGTCCCGTCACGTCAGCCCGTCTCTCGCCGATGACAGCTCACGACTGAATTGTTCCGCGCTAGTTTTGACACCCAGCTCCGTCTTAGTTTATTCTAGATGGCGGCTGTTATTGATTGTGCTGTTCGCTTGTTATGTTAGTTTTTGAACTGTTTACTTGTTGTAGTGAAGATTTGACTTCGTGATCAGTTTCGCTCATTTGACTTCGATGCCTTTGAGTTATAGAAATATGCTGTACCTGAACATTTGATCAGTTTAAATTCATTGACTTTAACATCGTGTCATTAGTAATAATGATTGCGTCAAACCGTAGTGCGTAGTTCAGTCATTGAATTGTTGTTTGATATTCATTCGCTTTAGAACAATAAAATATTGTCGTTTTTGTTTACGAGTGTAGCGCCGTTTGCATATATTAATTTAATAGCATCGAACTTTAGTGTTAGTACGGATGTATAAACTGATTCCGCCCACGCTCACTGATTTGACATTATTTAGATCTCCTGTTTGTATAATTTGTTCACTGTCACAGCTATTATTTATGATAATGGTCATTAAACACATCCACTTTAGTTCCATTATTTCTTGATCATAGTTAAGTGCTTCTCTTGTACATAGTCCTATGTTGGAACTTGGAATTTGAGCGACATGTGGCTAACCTAACATTTAGGTTACTGAGTAGTTTCAAGAACTAAGGGTTCTGTAAGCGACATGCTTAGTCTGGCAGGAGCAGGTCACCTGCAGCAAACTTCATGTCTAGTTGGATTTATTTCATGAGTTGTTTTGATGCTTCTTCTCATTTTGGATACTTTATTTATATATACATACCTATCTTTCGGTTTTTTTACCTTACGTCTACACAAGTAAATGTTGATTCCTGTCACCCACCTTGACCCCTGTGCTGACATTAGCCAGAGGTATTGACATGTCTGTCTGTCAGTCGGATGAGTTACGGATCACGTTATTTATTGAACAAGTATTTAAATGTCAAACTCAATCTCGGACAGGACACATTAATTGACTAATTTATGGTTATCGTTACGGACAAAATGCAATTCGGAAAACGGAAATGTATTTCTATATAAATACGATTCTAAATTGCTTATGTAGTTTTACCTTTTGATAGATAAACTCTGCATTTAAGACTGAATAGAACTGTCTCGCTTGCGATATAAAGTTGAAAATATTACAAATAACGTTGGGTATGAGCAAAACTTAAAGAACCTTTCTTATGTGTTTTTAATTCAGTTCCTTACCGGTAGGTAACGTACCTTTACGTTTTCAATTTTATTGTTACTGATATTCTGACTACAGATACAATGATAATAAAGTTGGGCGTGTTACGTGTATCTATTCTACCTAAATGATTTAGCAAATCAATGCAGCAAGTTGCAGAAACTTTATCTATAGCAAGTCAAATACTTGCTTTATATTACTATATTTTCATTCCTTTGACAATAATCATACTTCCGCGGAGTGTGATGTAACTCCCGAACAAAAAAATGAGATCTATATTATATCATCAACCGCGATACTGCATGCGCTACACGCTATATAATATTGAGACGAGAATACTACACAGTTGTCGAATATTTAAACGAAAAATAAAAAAAATACAAACTACTTAAATATATAATCTAACTTAGCAACAATAACGTCCTCCTCCCTCTCTTCATAATATTATTATATTGTGTGCCCAGCAGGGTCTATAGTGACACTAAACATCTAGATTTTAAGCACCTCTGTACACCTATAGAATGCAATAAATGATTGAGTATGAGTATGAATTAATGGTCTCAACAAATAAGTGCCTAATAATATTCTAATAGATAATTTTATGAGCACGGGTTCCGAAGCCGTATCCGTGTTTATGAGGGACTATCTCGTCATCATCGAACCTATCCTTGTTCGATTTGACCGAAACACCGACCAACCAATGAAAAACAAACAAAGTTGTCTCTCATACTTTAAACCGAATCTCCGATAATTCTTCTTGGTTGTCAATACCGGACTCGCACAAAGCCACACGCTAGCCACTGGCGCTAGTGGGCGTGCTAGTGACAAGTTGTCACGTCAGGCGCAAGGAGCCGCTCCAGTGCAGCAAACATTTTCAAAGGCGAATTTAACCCGTCAGCCAGACGGTGACGTCTCGTCTCCTAGACGTAAGGGGAAAGGAGGCGGCAGTTTGCTTGGAAAATTATAATTTAATGTTGGGGTTAAATTTTGATGTAGAATTATTTAACACATTGTTTGTTATTTTATAGATTATGTACTATTCATTGGAGGGTTTTTTATGTATTTTACTTCATTAATATTTATCCTGAGATAGTCCTGGTCCAGTTTTGACGTTCACCATGATGGTGGTATAGAATCTGACATAAAATATTAAATTAGGGGAGAGCAGAACTGATAGTCATGGGGGTAAGTTGTTCCGATGGAGATATATGTATAACAACAGAAAAGACAATAAAAGTAGTAGTAGTAGTAGTAATTATGACACTTTTGAGAAAGCAGAGCTGAAGATGCCGATTATTACGATATGGAGGGGCTGAGGCTGGTGTAAGTGGTTCCGATGCCAGATATCTGAAAAAAAGAAAGAGATAGGTAATAGGGATGTTAACAATTTTTCGGAATTGCTTTTATTTTGAAGATGGACTCTTGTTTAGCATAAAAAAAATATTTTCTTTAAAAATATTACTATTTTCGATAAGAAAATGTACAAAAATAGAGTAATTTTAAACTTTTCCGCTAAAACACTAACAACTGTCACGTAACAGAAATGACGTCACTAACCGCAAAACGATGGTCGCGATTCATGACATGACTGTATGTTGTATGTCCATTGTTCGATTAGGACATGTGTTTTCTTAATTTTACTTGAATACAAACAATCAAAATGAACACAAAGTTTTACAAAACCTGTGCAGTGCCCCCTGTGTAAAAGTACAACAATTACTATACCGGAAAAACTGTTTATTCATGTGCCAAAAGATAAGCAAATGTTACGAATTTATTGTTTTAGCACATAACCTAACTTTGTAAACAGTGATTTAAACGATGTTCTAAACACGATAAATTATATAAAAAAACAGAAAATCATCTATTACACATGTACTTGACTGTTATTTATGTATTCGTAGATAGATAAATGGTATTAAACGTAAAAGTGTACCTACAAAGATGTTTTCACGTTCCTGAATTCTGAACCACAAAAGTCTTCGTTTCTTGCAAAAAAGTTTGCCACCATCAACAAATCTACTTTGGAACTATTCCCTTTAGTGAATCCGGATTCCATCATGTATTAATATTATGTAAATTACAGACTAATTCGTCGTTATGAGAAAATGCAGAAAGGTAAACAAACAGTACGACAGCTTGTTTTGCGGCTAGTGACGTCGTAAGCTTATAATGGCGTTTGCAGTCACTTGACAACAGATTATAAATATAGCATTTAAAATCATTTTTAATAAATTCAATAAGTTATATTATATTAGAAAAATGAGATTTTCGATATTCTAATAATACAAATGATCATAAAATTAACACTAAACTTTAATTTGTGATTATGGTTAACATCCCTATTGTTTGTTTTAAATAACTAAATAAATTTTAATCTGTGTAAAAGGCCAAAAGGCACAAACCACCTTAACGCGACACAACTTGCCCTAGCATCAGTAGTAGTGATAATTGTCAGTATATAGTGCAAAAGCATTCATCTTAACTGATTTATCTAGGGATTTGTCAAAATCAGCACTTTTAGCCCTGCTCTCCCCTGCAAATAGTTATGAGACGTATAAAATTAAAAAAACTGCAAGGTTTTAAATAGTAGTTTAAAAGCATCAAACTATTTAGTTATTGAACTTATATTCAGAACCAGGCTGATGGTTTTACGAGCGTCTCAAATCAACGTCAGTTCTGATGTTTCGTAGCTCTTTGTTGTAAAGGAGTGTGACTGACGAGCGACAACTCAGTGGATTTCCTTTAGTTCCAACTTATTGTTTTCCAGTTTAATCATGTCCTTGGGAGAGCAGCCAGTCGAGAGGATAATCGCGAGTTTGAGTCTCGGCTAGCACTTTACTAGGTTTCTCTTTAACATTTTAGACGAGATTGTAAATTAAGTCAGTGATTTCAAAGACTAACTACTACCTACAATGGCTTTTGAATTATGTCTACAAATGAATTATATCTACAAATGGTTGAAGTATGAGAACACTTTTCTATCAAAGACGCAAAGGTTGTTGGACTTTGACTTCCCAGTAAGCAACTTCCTCCGATGCATTTCCAATTTTCCAATCAAGCATTGAAACCTTTTAATTAACTTCCATAAAATCACAACTGCATTAGCTCTCATCAATATTTCAAACAGACAGCTTAAAAGAAAAAAACAATTAAACCTCCCCCCCCCCCAAAGCCCCACGTCCGCCGTCTACACAAAGACGCATCAAAGAAAAGTCCTCACGTATGCACTTGATCGGGCGCTGCTAACATGACGGCGTCCATCGATTGGGGTGGGGGGTGGTGGGAGGAAGAAAGCTTTAAAAACAGAACGGCGTCTCCGCGACGGCCCAATACGTCCCCGGTCGGCCGTCGATTACGGACGCCGCTGCATACGACCCGGGACCGACCGCAGATTAGTAACACAACTCCGGTTACACTTATTAATAAAATTATCAGGAAGAGGTACCTACATTATGATCTAGACTTCTCACTTTCAGTTGCTTATAAGAAAAGCACTTTCGTGTCCCTGACGCACATGTCCATGTTCGCCAGCAAGCGACAGAGCTAGTAGTGCGCCTCTGCGATTCGCACCGCTGACGATAGACAGTGAATGGGCTGAGGTAAGGAGTTCACTTATAAGACTTCCCACACAGTTTTATTTACCTATACTGTTATATAAGTAATCATATTCATAAGAGTAACAATATATTTGCAAGTTATACACTTTCGTAGTTGCCTAAAACTTGCTGGTCAACACTATCAAAACCTAATTCCTAAATGAGCCCGACGTTTTAAAAAATTAAAGCTTTTTCTGCCAACCGTCCTCCATACGTGCGAACGGAACACGGAAACACACGAGCATCGGTAATACAACATTCGTTATTTTTCGCCACCTTCCCGGCGTATTGATTAGTGCTCATTGCCGTATGGGGCATGTTTACACGGGAGATGTGCCGTCTGCGAGCTCAATGCATGTGGAGGACACGGCAGACCCTTCGGCGGGAATGCAAGACTTTCTGTCAGTCAAGTTTTTAATCAAAACTCGTCTTAGGAACTACGGAAATAATAAGTAGACCTGGCAAATAAAGCTACTAGTCTCGAATAGTGTCGCGCATTCACATTCGCGGTGCGTCGGTCACATCGTCTTACCGTCAGGTGAAATTGAGGTCAAACGAAGGTTTAAGTCACGATCATCCAGGTTTTTGTTTAGTCATCCACAACTCCAAGTCAGGTGTTTAAAAAAATCATCAAACTGTCATAGAGTTTAAACCTACATCAAATTCCCTCAGCTCCGAGCCGTGTTCCAACATATCCACTCGAAAATGGATTACAATACTTTCCCTGTAATAATAGGATGAAACTTAGTCACTTATTCAAGTCTACTATTCTTGTCTTTATACAACAATGTAAAAGAACCAAACAAATATTCTAATTAAGTCACAAACAGCCACAAAAGCGCTAATTACAAATTATTTTCGTTTTGTGAGCGAGTTAACACGACAACTGTCGCAGACAACCTAGCAAGTTCGTGATAGCAAAACGAAAAATACGGAACGCCTTATGACGTACGACCAAGCCGACTGACGACGCGACGCCCGGTAGGAGTTATAATAACTTGATGTTGGAGATGGAAACTTTGTGTAACTAGAGGCTAAAAAACTATTGCACCCTACTGCACCTCACATGTAGCTCGTATCCGCGATTAAACCTCTATCGTCTTCAAAAAATTAAAAATCAAATAATGAAGATGGTATATGTTTGGCTATTTGTTTTAATGCTTAGTTGATTTCTACTTCAATTAAGGACTGATTAAAAAAAATATTTCACTATTGTAGAGAGTGAGTCTGTCCATAAAAAAATATTTATTACCCAGGATTAGTATTTATCTCGTGAATCTTATACCATATAACAACATAATAGCGTCAAGGAGTTCTTCCTGACAGAACTGTGAATATAGGTACTTCATCATCATCATCATCCACAGCCGGCTGTTTTACCCACTGCTGGGTATAGGCCTCCCTCAGTTTGTGCCATCCACCACGGTCCTATTGTCCTGAGGCGGTTAGCACAGGACCGTGGTGGATTGGTACTTACTTTTTATTTATGTACCTATCCTAATAATAGTATTTTAATATTATGGATATTTGGTTTATGTGATATACCTAATTTTACTTTTTAAGTATATTTTTTATGTGGTAATTCCTAATGTTGTTCATGTTTATTTTTTCTAATCACTGGCCATCACACTGCCTTTCTTAAATGCATAAAATTCAATATTTTATAGAACGCCGATTGTACTTGTCCCATGTAATATTTTTTCATAATGTTCATTTTCTGGTAATACAAACTCTTCTATATACATGTGTTTCAAAGGAGGCCTTTTTTAATTCGTCGTTTCATCCATGTGTCATCCATCACTCATCACGTTAAACTAAATAAGACTTCAATTAATAACTAGATGTCGCCACTTGAAAAATTAGGTCACGATATCGAAATGTTTCGGGTTTTTAATAAATCCAAACCAATTTTCAATATTAAAATATTTGAGGTCTGTATTATAGTTTCTTAAAACACGCCAAATTATATTAAAATACAGAGCGAGATACAGTCATACGTCTTTACAGGTTTTTAACCTGTTTTGATCCATACATGGCCATCCGAGTCAAGTGGATAATACCATAAACTAAAATTCACGCTATAACGCTACTTTATTGCTGATGTGTGTGAATTGGCCAGATTTTTATAAAAATATTTAAGTAGAAATACGAGCTTATGAGCTCGTAGCTTGTTTTGCTTTATGGTGCGTTACTCGCACTGCACTAATAATGTCAAAAAAAAAAAAATTCGGAAGGATTCGAACCTGAGCCCCACCTCATGGTGGGCGCAAGTAGAAATTTAAGTAAAAATCTTGTAACTTCATCCTAAAGAGTTCTCAATTCATGGGTCGTCGTGGATCAATCAAAGGCAAAGAACAGCTGATTATCCATTTTAAAGTTTCACAAACCCTAAACCCAATCTTCGGATCAGTAGAGTAGCAAGGAATCGTTATAAGTATGTGTTAAAATCGCAGGCAAACAAAGCCGCCAGCCACAGCTAGCTGTAGGTACTAATGAGTAGTTCCGAAACAGTTAATAAGTGGGGGCGCTATTTGGAATATTTCAGAAGTGTTTCTTTACGTTCGACAGTTTCGAGTGCAGGCGGTGGCCTACGATCGAGTGAGGTCCAAGCGACGAGCCTATCGAGTTTTGGATACCTACTGAAGCAGATCAAAGAGATTGCATTGCGAACAATGGTTTGATGTGCAACGCCGCTTTTCTGATGAATCAACGTTTTCAGGAAAGCTTAAAACCATAAATCTGTCAGTCTTCCTGAAAGAGCCATGATAATAGGCAACGTACAGCTATTTAAATTTCGTTCTGCTTAGAAACTCACCAATTAGGTATTAAATAGGTAATCAAAAACAACAAAAACAGGCGCTACTAAAAAAAATGCCCTTTTAACAAGTTTCTTGTCTAAATAACAATCTAACAACAACGTCGAAGTAGCAGAGTTCGGTGTACCGCCCGCCCTCAATAGTCCGCTCTGTCCGTTAACTTGAACTCCACCTCGAACCCCGCTTTTAAATCGCGAACTTTTCGCCGTTTTAATTAAGTTGACGTCGCAGTTACAACTGTGTTGATTTGTTAGCTCGCCCGGAATTCTCGTAGTCCATTCAATGCATTTCTTGACTCCGCTCAACTCTCGGCTCATTTCGACTCGACTCTGTTCAACTCGCCCGTTGCGCTCAGCGTACTTCCGCCCGACTTTGACGTGTTAAAAACTATGTTCGTTCAAATTTTTAGTGATTTGGAAGGAGAATATTATTGAGGTTGGAGGTTACATTGGTATTATATGCAATATGGTGGGTATTAAAGTTTGATCTGGCTTCTTCCCGCGGCTTCGCACACGAATTATCAGTATAATTAGTAGGTACCATTTGAACGTAATGTTAATCTAGAGCTAAAAACTATGTCTATGCAATATTACAGCGAGGTCCGATAAGGTAGTTTTGGCCAAACATCACACAATAACGGCACAAACTTGAACCTTTTGCTAGATCCAATTCAATTCAATAAAGTTTTTTTCTTTAAGCTTACAAAATAAGCACTTAGATATGTAAAATTTAAGATAGACCGCAGACCACTAGAAGTAATTTGATTGTTTAAAAATCTAATACGACGACCTCTGTGGCGCGGTGGGCGAAGGTCTGCCTGCGACGCAGAAGGTTGCGGATTCAATTCCCGCCTCGGAACAAATGTGTGTACGATCTGCAGACATTTTGTTCAGGGTGTTTTGGTCGTTTTCTATGTATAATATAAAAATATCTATCTATGTATTGTGTTATATTATGTCTATCAGTTATCTAGTACCCAAGGTAGGTTTAGGGTTGGTGGTGTAGGGTTAGGTATTAATTTATTTAACGCTTCCAACTGGTATTGATATGGATCAGTTGAGCTACCTGTAGATTGTTTGCAACAGTTTGCAGATAGCTTAATTGTTTCTATTGTAAATAATAGTTTTAATTTAAATTTGTTATTTGATTGTTATTTTCTTTCTGAATAAAGATGTCCTAATTAATTAATTTAATAACCGAATTCATATCCCTTAGTTTTTATATGTTTTTTGTTTAGATTTGCGGGCTGAATACAAAGTTTAGTGGTGCTTGGGTAAACTACACCCAAGGGGGTATATTGTTTTTTTTTCTATACAATTGCAAAATAATGACCCAAATAGATCCTTATATGACAAAGAAATCGACGGAAAACATATTATATAAATGAACGTAAAAGCGTCTCCTTTTTTCAAATTTAGTTTAAAATGTGTAATGTCTGTCAAAGAACACACCATTGGTTGTATTTGGGGCTCGAAGATATGTAAGGAAAGTTAAAGAAGAAGAGTAAAAAAGTCTCAAGAAGAAGAGGTAAAAAGTTGTTGCTTCTGCCGAACTTCTTGTATAAAAATAATATTGAGTCCTTAATTTTGCATTTATTTCAAAATCAAATGCTCCACTAGTTCATACTTCTCTTACTCGAAAATTAAAATTGGAAACTATGTAGGTATTGTTTTTATAAACTTCACAAGTTATTTCCTAGTTTGAACCACTGCCAATTCCTGCAGTAACAAGCAGCGAATCTGTGGCGGTATAGAAAACTACCAGCAATGGTAAAAGTTAAATTACCTACCTGTAATGAGGATACAGCTAATTGCTAATTTAACGTTTGTGTTGTTGACGAAACTGCCGAATTTTTAACTAAAATTGAACAACGTTGGGGTTTGCAGTTAGTTTGTGTTTGGACCTGTGCTTGAACTTTTGCAAATAATATTTAGAGTTATTAAAATATTATCCATTCGACAGCTTTTATTAGAAAACTTACAACGACGCTTTTAAAAAAGAAGAAAGTTCCAACTTCTCAATTAGTCTCATAGTAGTACCTATTCCAAAAAGGATCGAAAACGAACCTCCTCCAATCCTAATTCAGGGTATAATGGATAGACCGCCATGTTCTCGACTAAACTGACGCCCGAACGGACAGGCTACTTTTTGCAAAACTTCTTCCGTTCTACCTACGTAATACCAACCGTTTTAGGTTCTCAACCTCTTTTTAGTCACATCCAACCTCTTTTTAGTGTCACATTCAAGCTCTTTTTGGTGTCGGTGCGACAGATCGGACTAACTACTCAGTAACGGGTAATTCTACTTGCTTGATAAGTTTCGGGAATGACGGTTTGAAAGCTCACTTTGCTTCACTTTAAATGGTTATCCTAACTTTTATATAGCTTAAGAGGAATTATTGCAGACATAGCACGGGCTAAAACTTTCGGCTCGAACTTTTTTGCGCCGTTGTCGCAGTGTATGTTACACTGGACAATACATTCACATATTCACTAAGTCCACTCTATATCACACCAAAGTATTTTTTCTGTACAGCCTCCCTCATCTCGATCGCCATCAACCTAATCCAATATCTCGGATATTGTGCAGCAAATTGCCAAACAAAATCCGTCCACAAAATATAAAAAAGCAGCTGCGTATCCCAAAAATCCCTTCCTCCATGAATACAACATACTTTAATTAACACTCACAAAAACAGTTTGACCCTCCTGAAAGATACCTCCAAAATAACTAACTTACCGAAGACATAACCCGAAATTGGATGGCAGTACAGCGACTCTCATCGTGGGCCGTTCATAAATATTTTAAAAAGTTGCCCCTTCAACCCTATCAGTGATCTCTTAACCCCAAAGAGCGCACGTACGCGCTGCGATATTGGGCAGGTACGCTGAATCCCATCACAGTATTGCCAGTATTGCGAAAGAAATCAAATTAGATATACAATAAGCAGGGTTGGCCCGATTTACATAAGTATCCGTGCTATTTGGTCGGCTGATCCGAGATTGCGGGTACAATATTGTCCGCGCAAAGTCGTTGTCGTGACTCCGCGGTGATGTGGATCCAGCGATTTGTTTTTTCTCCCGATAGTATTTGCATGCTAGGCGATTCAATGCCCTGCACCTGGTTACAATCTGATTGCTAATGCCGGCCCGAATGATCGCCCGATGCTTGTCTTCAGGGCCAGGACCACATGTGGAACTTTATACATTTACTTTTAGAACAACACACTTCGACGAGTTTTATTTTATTATCTTCTGTTTTTGTATAGCTTTGGCTTTGCTTTGCTTTGCTTTGCTCTTATAACATGGTAGGGGTATTTGACTTTCAAGTACAAGATTCAAGTAATTAACAACTTAGTTCTTCTGGTTACTTTGATGACATAAAACTTCGCTGATAAAATAAATCGGACATTCCTATGCCATAAACCGGATTATATTACCACCTCCCCAATTTCCGGGATAATTTTATACCTATCCCACTCCATAAAATTTTAAGCGACAATAACTAACAATACAGGAAAAGGGTATCCGAAAACTATTGAGGGACAAAATCCATGCAGATTCAAGTGTATATTAAATAATACATAAGTGGGGACGAGCCGTAACCACGCGTAACTGGACTGAACGGGTTCAATAAAAAGTTGCCAGTACGTAAAATAAAATTCGGCGGAAGATGGGTTGTAGGATTCACCGTCGTCGGTGCAAGGGGTTGAGTTGATGTGAGGGTGTTGCAGACGAGCGACTTTTGTTTTAAATAATGAAGAAGTAATAAAATTATTTAACGTGCACGATGAAACGTGAGCGGCGTAAATGCGTACTAGCAAATTTTCGAGAGAATCGACAACTCATCGAGTAAGACTTGTATAAAGGAACTCATTTTACATTAGAAAGACAAAGACTATAATATTATTTTAAATATATTGTGCTTTGAATCATATCAAAAAGGAGTGTTTTGTGCTTACTTATGATAATTTCTCCTGTAAAGGAATACTATTTCCAACATAGTTTACATTTATAGAGTCACTTAAGTACATACAAACTTTTAGAAAACAACAACAGTATTGCTTGAAGCTCCGATCGTAGCTGTCATGTGACGGCCCTGGGCGCGAACCCTTTTCCGGACAGTAGAAAATGGTAAAGTGAAATCCCGCGACAATAAGTCGCGAGTCCCGAGAGCCGTCCCGTCGGACACTATCTTTCGATGCGACATTCCGACCGATATTAAATCCACTTCATTCTATAAAGAATTCCAATGGACTCTGTCCCTTGTCTCGGCTTGTGCGATACATAACTACTGCGGTCTGTGATGTCGGGTAAATGTTGCTGTTACGTGTGTGTACATACGTACCTATACTGTACTGAACTACCTACGTGGAATGTACGTGTGGTGGTGTGGTAGACAGCTTACAGTTCAACGTTTTGTTTTGCGTTCTTGCGTTGAGGCTAACTCGGTAGAGCTGGGCCTCATTTTTTGAGAGTGTGGTAGGTTTAATTTTTGGATGTAAGAATTTATCCTAGAAATGACTTTACCGTCGGTACTGCAGTTTTGTACTATTATGTCGTGTACAATTCTGTAAGCGAAAAACCTATACCTCTATATAATTGGTGATAACAAAAAAAAGGTAACAGCACGATTATTACTAAAAAATAAAACACAAACTTATACAAAGTCTAATCTGTTGGATTAGACTTTGTTGTGTACAGCGAAAAATGTTTAAATTTGTATTCGAAAATTTATTTATTTAAAATGAACAAGAGATCAATTAAATAATTAATGAAAGCTTTTAAATACAAATGTCGAGTTTCTACGCTACGATAATACAATGTTGTTAAATATTGTCCACCCATATTCCTTCAGTTTTGTAACCCCGTTGTATATAAAATATATCCAGGTTTTTGCATCTTAGAATCGGATTTTAACAAATGTTTCGTTTGTTTTGTTTCAGGTAAGCAACACGTACCTACTTAACAGTATATTATCCAAAGAAAAACAGGTCGAATTCTTCAAATTCAAGATATTATGCTAATTGTAATATTATACAAATAGTAAGTGCCCATAACCATAAGGTATCAAACAAATTTAAACGACCTCTGTGGTGCGCCAGCCGAAGGTCCGCCTGCGACACAGGAATCGCTAGTTCGATTCCCGCCCTGGGACAAATGTTTGTATGATATGCAAATATTTGTTGCGGGTGCTCTAGTTATTTTGCATGTATAACAAAAAAATAACTATCTATGTCTGATATTGTGTTTATCAGTCATCTAGTACCCATAGATTGAGGCTAGATGATGCTGTGAGGATTGTGAATTATAAAAACAAAGGCGAGCGCCGAGGGTTTCGAACATTTTCCAATTATACAAATAAGTAGGATTTATACTTTTATAGGTACCGGATAATGACTTTGCTATTTAATTAATAACGAAAAATAGTAGGTATTTCAGATGGGTCGCTCTGCAAACTGAGGAAATAGGGGGGAGGGGGGTACTGGTATTTTTTCCGAACTTTTTCAAAATATAGTTACCAAATAATAAATTAAATAAATTACAAAAACTGTTTTGAAATGTGCAAACCTTTCATTTGATATACCACTCGGGTACGCAGCATTTTCATTTTCTTCTGTGTCCAATTCTCTTTCTTTTCGACATAATAATTTGTGCTGAAAATTTTCATTTTTTATTTTATTTTAATCAGTAATGGCGCACGAAATATATTATCACTTCAAATTTCAAGTTAATAGCTGCAGTAGTTAGACTAGTTACTAGTTAGTTACTGAGATATTCCAGAAAGAAGGGGGACGGACAGAGCGAGACGGGTTTCGAAACCGATCTCGAAACCCTAAAAAACGCCACAATTTTCGGTTAGCTCACTCTCAAATCAAAATTTAATCGAACTAGAATTCGCGTTAAGTCTGTTTTACTAGACGCGGGCTGATAGCGGGATCCCGGGATGATTGGCAATCCCGGATAATGCGCCCATTTTAATGGGATTCGTCATCTTCCGAGCTCATTCGGATCACACAGACAATCGTAATTCGATTCTGTTTGTTTTACACCAAGGTGTTAATGATGATGATGATGATTCTTTGTTAATGGCAATATGAGTCTGGTTGGACTCTTTTCTGCCAGTGTCAAGTAATGGAAAAAGGTGTTAATGATAATCGTAGGGGATACTTTCCTATTCATTTCTGGTCATCATCGTTTTATCATCATCTGGACGCTACAGCTGCGGGTGCGCCTTGGTCTGGTGTCGAGTGAATGTCTCCATCTCTGTTCAATCCTATTCTTGGCTCTCTTTTTAAGCGTGAAAACGGAAATACATAGGTAATAAATAACTATTCACAAAACATTTGGTAGGTTTGTGAGAATAACTTATAATGTAGGAATTCACATTTTTTTGCCACCCTACTACATACTTTAATACCTACATAACTTAGAAACATTTTATTAAATAAATAAATAATGCTGGACAATTCACACAACATTATCTAGCCCCAAGCCAAGCACAGCTTGTGTTATGGGTACTAGATAACTGATAATGTATAATTACATAATACAATACATAGATAGATAATTATTTTTTATTATACATAGAAAACGACCAGAACATCCTGAACAAATGTCTGCAGATAGTACAAAATATATTTGTTACAAGGCGGAAATCGAACCCGAAATATTAAACGTACAAAGACTTAAAATAAGGTGTGCTTTACAAATGAAAACTTTAGCATTAACTTTCAGAAATTTAACATACAACATGTTGTGATTTAGTTAAACTTTTATCAAGTATGCTAGATGATGATGATGTTCATTGTATTGGAGCATAAAAGATGCAGAAACTTGTACAAAGAAAGTTTAATCCTACTTGTAGATATAATCTGCTTGGAAAGTAGAAAGTAATTAGGTATTTCGCATTATTAGATACCAAGGAACTCTCTCTACGTTTAAGAATAAACATTTAAAAAAAAAATGCTGGACAATTCACACAGCATTATCGCGCCCCAAGCTAAGCAGAGCTTGTGTTATGGGTACAGATAACTGATAAACATAATACAATAGGTACATTACATAGATAGATATTTTTTTTATTATACATAGAAAACGACCAGAACCGCACGGAACCTGTAGGTTGTACAAATATTTGTTCCAAGGCGGAAATCGAACCCGCAACCTCTTGCATCGCAGGCAGACCTTCGCCCACCGCGCCACAGAGATCGTCGACATTGTACTTATCTACCTCTGCATGAGACTCGACAACGGGGGCTTCCTGGCTTCGCGTCACCAAGGAAATATCTTGTATTTATTTATTCAAGATTGACTTACGGAATAGCGTACATTCTAAAACATCAAACGCAAAATACCCATAAAATTATGTAAATATTATTTGTACTTATCAATTCATAAAACATTAGATTAAGAATTAAAATAAAATTATCAGCAGGTGTTAAACAAAATACTTAGTCATACAGATTATAATAGTAGTCGTTTGCATATTCTGACGTATCATTTTTAATATACCTACTAATTATTATTTATTTACATATAAATTAAGGATTCAGCTTGCCATAAATTGACGGATTAGTGAGTGGCGAAAACTGACTTAAGACAATTGAAGATCGATTCTAAGTGTTACATATCATGTATAAAACTGTCCCGAAGGGGATTCCATTGATATATTTATCTAGGCTTGGTATATGCAGGACTCCAAAGTTTCGTAATTGTTGACGGATGAGTGAAGAAAGACTTGATTTAGTGTTTGTAGACGCAGTTACTTTTGACAAATAGGGATGCGAATCTGTCGACTCGTAAAATATGGGGACTTGTTCGAATATTTTGATTTTTTTTTCGAACTATACGACGAGTAATATAAAAGATTTGTCCATAAAAAAATATTGAACATAGTATAAAAATTATAGTTTACCACAGTAACTCAATCAGTCTTAAATTTTATGAAGGTGAAAAGCATGATGCCGCGGGTAGGAGAAAGTAGCCAAGAAAACACCAAAACTAATTCTGTTATATTCTACTGAATATTCTGATTCCAAAAATAAAGGCATTTAGACACCTGATTTAATTTTATTAAAAAATATAAAATTTTGAGCAACATTAACAAGATCGATTAAAACTTCTACTTACTCTACTAATTGAACTAGTTTTTACTATTGAAACAAGCTTACTGCAGACTGTTGCAAACAATCGACAGGTAGCTCAACTGATACTTAGTGTTTATTGTTATATAATAGTGATTAGGCACCTACCTAGCTTTAGTTCAGTCACTGTGTGTTTGTGACTATTTTTTGGTAGATTTAGTAAATAAATAATCAATTCTTTGAACTTGGTCCCTTCACACAAAAACTAGCATATTCACCAATTAAAGCGATTTGCATAAAAGATTTATAAAATATAAAAAGCTAGCAACGATCATATTAAATCTTCCTTGTGACGGACTGTCCCGTACCTCGCCTCCCCAGAGTCGGTGGGGGGGGGGGAAGGGGGTGACATAATAGGGAATTAACAGATAGACCCTGCCACTCATTCGCTTACAATTGAATGGTTTCAATTAATTTTTCGTTTTACACTGCGATAGGACACGATATGGATTATTCATTGTGGAGTGTTCCTTTTACGGTGGAATCTTTAAAGTATAAAACGAAAAATGTTTTTTTTCAACGATCAATCTGCTCATAATCTGCGCATACTTAAACCATAAATGTCCACGCACACTAGCGCCGCACGGACCGAAACTGACCTGCGGATGCAGCATTAAAACTTTTGAGTGATTTCGCTCGAGCAGTGAAAGACGGACGTAGACGGCCTGCCCCGCTCGCCATTAGCTTGGAGCTTTTATAGACAAGTCTGTTCTACTCAGATAGACAATCTATAACTTATCTATAAAACACACAACCTGATGACAGGCAATATAAAACAAGATTCGCCAAGTGCGAGTGTAACTCGCGCGCCGAGGGTTTCAAACATTTGCCAATTATTTGGACAATCAATTTTCTGAAATATTTTAAAAAGTATGAAACTTACAGAAATTTCAAAAAGTGTTTTGAAATGGTCAAAACGATACCTTTCATTTGATACCCCACATGGGTAAGTACCCCTTTTTGAAAAAAAATCCCCTTTTTTGACCATTTTTCAAAAACTATTATTATTACAGACTTCTCTATATTTTTCCTGTAAAATATAGATTGATATCTACAAACGCCTAATACATTGTACATGGATCGGTCATCAATCTTCGGAGCTAGGGGGGGGGGGGAATGGTCAATTTTCCCTCTTTTTTTGAAATATTTCAAAAAGTATGAAACTTACAGAAATTTCAAAAAGTGTTTTGAAATGGTCAAAACGATACCTTTCATTTGATACCCCACATAGGTAGGTACCCCCCCTTTTGAAAAAAAATTCCCCCCCTTTTTGACCATTTTTCAAAAACTATTATTATTACAGACTTCTCTATATTTTTCCTGTAAAATATAGATTGATATCTACAAACGCCTAATACATTGTACATGGATCGGTCTGCAATCTTCGGAGCTAGGGGGGGGGAATGGTCAATTTTTCGTCTTTTTTTTAAATATTTCAAAAAGTATGAAACTCACAGAAATTTCAAAAAGTGTTTTGAAATGGTCAAAACGATACCTTTCATTTGATACCCCACATAGGTAGGTACCCCCCCTTTTGAAAAAAAATTCCCCCCCTTTTTGACCATTTTTCAAAAACTATTATTATTACAGACTTCTCTATATTTTTCCTGTAAAATATAGATTGATATCTACAAACGCCTAATACATTGTACGTGGATCGGTCTGCAATCTTCGGAGATAGGGGGGGGGGGAAAGGTAAATTTTTCGACTATTTTTGAAATATTTCAAAAAGTATGAAACTTACAGAAATTTCAAAAAGTGTTTTGAAATGGTCAAAACGATACCTTTCATTTGATACCCCACATAGGCAGGTACCCCTCCTTTTGAAAAAAAATTCCCCCCCTTTTTGACCATTTTTCAAAGACTATTATTATTACAAACTTCTCTATATTTTTCCTGTAAAATATAGATTGATGTCTACAAACGCCTAATACATTGTACATGGATCGGTCTGCAAGCTTCGGAGCTAGGGGGGGGGGGAATGGTCAATTTTTCGTCTTTTTTTGAAATATTTCAAAAAGTATGAAACTCACAGAAATTTCAAAAAGTGTTTTGAAATGGTCAAAACGATACCTTTCATTTGATACCCCACATAGGTAGGTACCCCCCCTTTTGAAAAAAAATTCCCCCCCTTTTTGACCATTTTTCAAAAACTATTATTATTACAGACTTCTCTATATTTTTCCTGTAAAATATAGATTGATATCTACAAACGCCTAATACATTGTACGTGGATCGGTCTGCAATCTTCGGAGATAGGGGGGGGGGAAAGGTCAATTTTTCGACTATTTTTGAAATATTTCAAAAAGTTTGAAACTTACAGAAATTTCAAAAAGTGTTTTGAAATGGTCAAAGCGATACCTTTCATTTGATACCCCACATAGGCAGGTACCCCTCCTTTTGAAAAAAATTTCCCCCTCTTTTTGACCATTTTTCAAAAACTATTATTATTACAGACTTCTCTATATTTTTCCTGTAAAATATAGATCGATGTCTACAAACGCCTAGTACATTGTACATGGATCGGTCTGCAATCTTCGGAGCTAGGGGGGGGGGAATGGTCAATTTTTCGTCTTTTTTTGAAATATTTCAAAAAGTATGAAACTTACAGAAATTTTAAAAAGTGTTTTGAAATGGTCAAAACGATACCTTTCATTTGATATCCCACTTGGGTAGGTACCCCTACTTTTGAAAAAAAAATCCCCTCCTTTTTGACCATTTTTCAAAAACTATTATTATTACCGACTTCTCTATATTTTTCCTGTAAAATATAGATCGATGTCTACAAACGCCTAGTACATTGTACATGGATCGGTTTGCAATCTTCGGAGCTAGGGGGGGGGGGAATGGTCAATTTTTCGTCTTTTTTTGAAATATTTCAAAAAGTATGAAACTTACAGAAATTTCAAAAAGTGTTTTGATATGGTCAAAACGATACCTTTCATTTGATACCCCACATAGGTAGGTACCCCCCCTTTTGAAAAAAAATTCTCCCCCTTTTTGACCATTTTTCAAAAACTATTATTATTACAGACTTTTCTATATTTTTCCTGTAAAATATAGATCGATATCTACAAACGCCTAATACATTGTACGTGGATCGGTGTGCAATCTTCGGAGATAGGGGGGGGGTATGGTCAATTTTTCGACTTTTTTTGAAATATTTCAAAAAGTATGAAATTTACAGAAATTTCAAAAAGTGTTTTGAAATGTACAAAACGATACCTTTCATTTGATACCCCATTTGCCTTCCTAGGTCTCTTTTGAAATTTCAACATCAAAATTTGTACTGAAAATATTCATTTTCATTTTTCATTTATTTATATATTTTTTTCTTAAAATCAGTAATGGCGCACGAAATGTATCATTATTTCAAATTTCAAGTTAATAGCTGCAGTAGTTACTGAGATATTCAAGAAAGAGCGGGGACGGACAGAGCGAGACCATAAGGGTTTCAAAACCGATCTTTGAAACCCTAAAAAGGGTTTCTTATGTGATGTAACTGTTTATGCATTAGCTAATTGCGGACTAAATTTTATTAATTTGAATTTACATTACAAAATACAAATTCATCATCATCATCAGCCTTTATTAGTTCACTGCTGGATATAGGCCTCCCCTAATGAGCGCCATAGCGCCCTGTCTTCAGCTTGCCACATCCAGCATCTGCCAGCAGTCTTTCGCAAATACAAATTACATGCAGCAAAAATTAAATGTGCTGCATAAAAATAATAACATATCACAGAAAACCAAAGAAACAGCAACGTCCAGTTGTGTAATCAATCTACATAATAATGATAAAATACTAAGCTGGAATAGAAACAACGATCAATTTAGTTTATTGATATTTAATAAAAATGCTTGACCTAGAAATAATTATATTTGCACCTATCATCTAAATGACTAGGACACGTCCATTTTGTCCCCGACTAAATATCATGGAGTTAGCTCAGTCACTAATTTGTGAATAGTTAGTCGTTTGATTCGAAGTTGACGTCGTTTTCTGCGCTTCATTACAATACATTGTCCTTCTGTTGAAAGTTTAAGCGGACAATGTACACGAACGACAATTTTGTGGGGGCAGAAGTTTGCCTTGATTTTGTTAGGTACCTACCTACCTTTGTTTTTTTAATTTGCTGGTAAAGGATATCGTATCTATTGTTGTTTTAGTCAACGTGTGTTAGTTCTTTATTCAAAATACGGATAATTTATTTTAATACAAACTAGCAAATCAGAAATATGTATTACAATGTTAAAATTGAAGTTGTCAGAAATCTCTTCTTATGAAAATTTCAAAGCTTAAAAGAACAAGAAACAAATACCTATTAGCTCAAAAATCATCTCAAGAATACAATCCAAAATCCTTTATGAACAACTCTTAATTAAAAGACGAGAGCACTCCCAATCCATTACGCTACAATCCCATTTCAGTTCCATTTAGCGCAAAAAACGAGACACCATTATCAATTCGACATCGCTAAGCATGTCCACACGTCCTTACACCCCCAAGTGGGGTGGGGTGACGTCTCCATAGTCCGGCGCGTCACCGACAGATCAATGCCGGACAGCCCCCACCTGCAGTTTTAATTCGCGAGACGCCAGTGGGCGACTGCCTTTGTCTTGGGTTTTTCGTTTTGGACTGTACAATTACGGACTGTTTGAGTCTTTTACGCTACATTTAAAGAACTACATTATAAGAATATCTAGGTATATAATATAGATGTGTTTCGGTTTCATGTAGGTATGTTTAATGCAAGTTTTTATTATGTGCAGAATTTAAATTATTTGTCGAGATTTTTTTAACTGTTAAATAAATAATTATTTGTCGAGATTATTATCGTTTATTTGAAACGTGCACGAAAGGATTTAAGGACCAATTTTGTTTAAACTTTTTCCTGTTATAATTGTTTTCTAAACACCTTTACTTGCAAAAACACTTTGATGTGGAAAATATTTGTAACCTACTTCAAAAGGTCCCAAATTTTCATTACCATCTATGAACCCAAAACTTTCAAACATATTAAAAAGTTTAGAAAACTCCTCGACAAGGTTGACGTGAGAGTACACGAGTCCGTATTGTTTTTGAACTTTGAATTGATTGTTGACAGCCGGACGAAGCCCAGCGTCCCACCGTCCCACGGGTGGGAATAAATTGAAAGGATTTAACTGTAGTTTGAGTAGTTGCGAGGTGGCGGGCTTGGACTTTGACAGATGTTAAGTAGTTTTGGATGGTGGGTTAGGTTAGAATTTTATTGGACTTTTTAGAACTTATTAGTCTTTAAAATGTCAAGGTTAGAATTTGTTTTGTTATTGTTTCTTTGAAAATCTGTAAATTTTCCGTAGTTTTTGATTCGATAGCGTATTTTAGAAAACTTTTAGTGGGTTTAACAGTTTTTTGATGTCCAAATAAGTAGATAAGTTAAGTTAGGTTTGTGATGTCACGATGCTTTTATTGAAATTTATAATATCAAAATTCCAGCAAAGTTCTGAAGACTTGTTTATTTTTTGTGAAAACTTTTTACAGTATTTCCATACAATCACTTCGCTCAGTAAAGATAAGAGATTTTTCATCACTTTTCTTTTTTTAACGGAACTTACCCCGTTTGACGTTATCTGTGACTTCACGGCCCTGTCCGTCCGGGGAAACATTACGTTTTTACCTTTGTTTTGAGCTCTGATAAAAACTGTTATGCTCAAACCCGTTCTCTAGATTTTTTGCGCTATATTTTTTTGAAAAATTTATTTCAAAATATTTTCTATCTTTCATATTTATTTATTTTATATTTTTATCTTTGCCGGAATTTTTTAACATTGAACAATCGAAATAATAATGAGAATAATCAATTTATTGGTAAAAATTGTTACAAGTCACAAGTTATTATTATAACTAAGTATAATAAAATAGTTGATCAAAGTAAACGTGTGTCACATCAGGAATTTATCACCTCGAATTTGAACCTTATTACCTTAACTACAAAACAAAAACAAACAATATTCCATCATTACCGCTATTTATCTCATTTCCTCCAATGTCTGTCATTCCATCAGCAGTAAAAAGTAATTCAATTATCGCAAGCCTTCAAACTCTGGAACAATACGGCCCCCCCTCCCCCCGCACAGCCCCCCCTCCCGTTATCACGTCCCGGACATAATTTAAGACGGACACAGGACCGCGTCCGTCACTGTACGCGCTAGATTGATTCCGAGTTATGGCTGGAACAAGTTTCTTATTTTGTTTTCGTGATAGCGTTTTGTCCGCGTCTCCCCTAATCGTGTCTCCTTGCGCTGTGTTTTGTGTCTCTGAGAAAAACTTGACCAATTGAGATATCTATAGACAGTTTTGTATTTATCATAACATTCATAACTAAGGGTGCTACGAAGTATGCGCATTATTGTTTTCAAGTTGTGTAACAGCTTCGTCAAATATTTTGTTTATAACTTTTCAAATTTTGGATATCCTTGGATTTTACATACTACTAACTATTTACTTTACCAATCCCGCTCTGAAAACTTTCCCAATGAAAACTAGCCTATTCAATTCAATCGGAATACACTATAAAATCTAAAACAGTTAACAAAAATAAATAATAATAAATAATGTTATATTTTTCCAAGCATCAGAAAAGAATAGATATATTCCGCACACAAATCTATCTCCACATACCTTTCATCGAGATCCGTTTTCCTTTAACCAGGCAACAGACGGACAGAGTTACTTTTACATTAATATTGTTAGAATGTATTCAGGTATGTATCGATCACGTTGCACATAATGTCACATAATTCATGCGAGCGTTTGACGGATCTCATTTACAGGGTTAATAAATATTCATGTTTACCTTTTTGTAATAACAGTTGTGTTTGCAAATTAATTTGTTATTTATTGTTCAGAACGAAATTGGTGAATCTGGCCTTGCTTGTCATAAGGTCACTACAAATGTAAAAAAAAAACAAGGCAGTTCCTCAAAAACCCTAGCTTATAGCAAGAAACAAACCTGCTGAATTTGATAGTAAGAGTTTCTTTCTACGTCTATACGGTTTTCTAATACATATATAACATTAAATCTATATCCAAATATTCTTCTCTTATGATAATAGTATTATTCACCACCACCGTATGTGTTTTGTGACGTGTCCAAGAGTCCTGTAAGGTCTTTAGGAAAGAAAGCACTTTGAATTTTGAATGTTTGAAATTTGGAGTAGTAAAGGATAGGAATATCCTACTATATTGAAGGAACAAAGTCCAGTCATATTATATGAAAAACAAATAAACTTGCACATTTTAATAATGTGAAATAAAAACCTTTAAACTAATAGAAGTACCGTCTCATTCCGGTTCAATTATTATAAATATGGCGTCGATGTGGGTCAGCTGCGCTGGATGCAGGGGGGGCGGGCGGCGGAGCGGGAGGGGCGGGGTGGACACCCGTCAATCGATTGTCAAGGGGTATAAGAAGTCTGCATGCTCAGGTGGAATGTAGGAGATACTGTTTAGTTTGCTGCTTTTGAGTTTTTGTGCGATTGTACCAGGACAGGCTGTGTAGTGAACTTATTTGACTAGTATTAAAATTTTAACTTTTAAGAATGGTTCATTCAAATAAATTACAATATTATCTATATATATAAAAATCAATTGCTGTTCGTTAGTCTCGCTAAAACTCGAGAACGGCTGAACGGATTTATCCTATCTTGGTCTTGAATTATTCGTGGAGGTCTAGGGAAGGTTTAAAAGGTGAGAAAAATTCGAATAGGTACCCGTGCGAAGCCGGGGCGGACCGCTAGTATATAATATAAATACAAGACTTACCTTGTTCTACTTTGGGATTTGCTTTTCTGCTATTATTTAAACGAGAAAGTCAAAGAAAATCCGTGAATTCGTTATTGTACGTACAAACAATGCCCGCTGTGTCGTCAATCCAATCCAACAATGAATTCAGTTTTCAGTAGTACTGTACTGAAACAAGTACCTGAAAACCGATCCCACGCCCATTGAAATATCCATCAAACTGTTGCACCACACTTCCAACAACAATCAACAATTTATTTTTGGCCACACTAATCATCAGATCAAGGCAAAGCCTGATTTATAGCCCAACTTTTTAGAAAAGCCTAATTTATGGTTGAAACTGTAAAAAAAACTTGTCACATTTTCAACAATAATAGAGTGAATTTACACTAGAGGTGTCAGTGGAAGCGTCGAGATCAATCATCGCAGTCTTAACGAGAGGACCAGCTGTTGCCCTGTCTATGGATTGATAGAGCTATAAAGTATATTTATAGGCGCCGGAATAGTTTCAGTTTGTGATGCGTGTTGCTTGTCGTGTGAGCGAGGAACAATTGGATGTGGTATTCTGTTTTACAACGCAGTGTAATGAAGAATACAACTTTTTTTGCGGATGTTAAAGCTGGAAGTTCGCTTTAGGTGCTGGTCTCTTGCCTTGAATGTTGAAGTGTCGTGTTGAGTCGATTATTGCATTATCGAAAAAAACTGGTTTTTTATTAGCCTGTTCTATTCCATTGTTGAGCAAAGGCCCGATTTCCCCAGTCCAAAACTAAAAATGCTTAAAAGTCGTTTTCAAAGTTTGGTCAAAATAATAAAAACAAAATAAAGAATTAATTGTTTCCTTTAAAACAATAACTCTTAAGCCCGTATTATGAAAGCTTGCTCAGTCACCAATCTATTTCGATGGCACGAACTTCATTCAAGTATAGGTCGATGAGCAAGCTTCCATACCACGGACCTTAAAGTAAGAAAGGTTAAATTCTTAAAATTAAACTAGACTTGGAAATAAAGTGATGTTTTTCATTCGTCGGGAGAAATCAAACAAATGCGTTCTAATGATGCGTCAGATTTAATTCGGACAATAATATCTATCATATATCATACAATTTCATACAACGGATTTTAATTTCATTATTTTCGACTATGTCCGCCTCGGATTGTATTCAGGTTATAAAATGAATTTTGACACTAGTTAGGTACTTGCCATGTCCATGTCCACCAGTTCCCTGTCCTGACGATGATGCGATAATGTCGTAAACAGAAGTCGCCCACGAGGCATCATTGCGGACACGACACTCGTTATTGTGATCAGCGACCTTGTCCTCTATACTACTCTGTGATTCAGTTCATCATAATTATATTTATTACTCAGACAGAATATTTAAGGAATTTACAAAGCACATCTATTAATTGTTGCTTTTAAGCAGATAAAATGAGTAGAGTTTATCATCATCAAATGTCAAATAGCAGTTTGGTGCATGCAGGCTCAGAATTCCAACTCTTACCGTGGTCGTAAGAGGCGACTAAGGCACATACACCGGGGGCGGGCAGCAGCGCCTCTTGCAGAATAGATCTACCACCGAACTGCGATCCCCAACCAGCGTTGGGATTATGGGCATTAGATAAAAAATCAGGAGAAGGTCTCCATCCAGCAGTGGACTATTATATAATATAGCTAATATAGCTTTGCATAATATAGTTTTTGAAGTTGATGTTGAGAAATGTCAAATATTGTATTAATGGTCAAAGGTATCCAGAACATGATGCTTTGGTGATCTCTGTCAAGATCATCATAGGCTAAGGATTCATCATAGGCGAAGGAAGGCTTTAGAAGCCAATCAGGCTACTAAAGCCTTTTCTTTTCTGTTCTGGAATATGCTCCGAGCTAATATCCATCCCCTACACTAGACGCGTTCTAAGTCACAGGCCTTTTAAGTCTATGAACATATTTTGTAAGCCGAAAAAAATCAAATATAAAAATTTATAATTTCTCACTCACGGGCTAAGTTTCATAGTTTTGAGGTAGACGTCACTAGAACAATGTTACTGTGATGTTTCACGCCGCAATGATGTATGCCAAAGTGGAAAGGAACAAGCTTTCTGAAGTAGGTAGGTACTTCAGACGTCCTGTTTCAGAGTTAAACCTTTCCGATCCTACAAATCACAATCTTGAACCTTCCAAACGTCATGTATCACACATAATACGACACCAACAAAAACTTCAAGCCCGCGGAAGACATAAACCCACTGTATGACACACAGCGGTCCAAAAAAGAACCAGTGGGCTGACGTCTAGTCGTGATTTATACAGTAAACACATAAATCTGACTTCTATCTGTCACGAGAAAACTCACGGCACCAGTCCCGACGGTTTGAAGGGAAGTATTATTTTTATGCTTTTTGTTGAGGAAAAAGCTAGTAAATTCATCTAATAAAATAAAAGCAACATGGACACTAATAAATAACGAAACTGGTAAATCAAAGCCACGGAATAGAGAAATTAGGTTAAAAATTAATAATTCAATACTCGTAAATGATAAAGATATAGCCAATGCTTTTGAAGCATTTTTTTCCAATATTCCTAAAGTTGTTACCGGGTCTCTAAACTCCTCACCTCCAATGGCCGTTAAATTATTAGAATCATCTGTTGAAAAATGTAAGGAGGTTTTTATCTTTAGCCATGTAAATGCTAATTATATAGTAAAAACATTTAAGTCGATTAACATCAAAAATACTGAGGATCTTTGGGGTATTTCATCCAAAGTACTGAGTTCAATTATTAAGGAAGTTGCTCCTTGTTTGGCCTACATTTTCAATAATTGTGTCGACGCAGGAGTTTTTCCTGATCTCATGAAATATAGTAAATTGGTACCTCTTTATAAATCTGGTAGTCACACTGATCCAGCCAACTACAGGCCAATTTCAATACTTCCCACAATGAGTAAAGTTTTTGAAAAGATTATCCTTACTCAGTTGTCCTCTCACTTTAACCTTAATAGACTACTTCATAAAAATCAATTTGGCTTCACCAAGGGTAGATCGACAACCGATGCTGGTACAGCTCTATTAAAGCATATATTGGATGCCTGGGATAAGGCGAAAAACGCCATCGGTATATTTTGCGACCTTTCTAAGGCTTTTGATTGTGTAGATCATTGTACACTAATTGGAAAATTAAAACATTACGGTATTGATAACAAGGCACTGGACCTTATGCAATCTTATTTATCTGGTCGAGTTCAAAAAGTAGATATTGGTAAAGAAAGATCTCGGGGCTCAAAAATTGAATTGGGCGTTCCACAAGGATCAATATTAGGTCCCTTTTTATTTTTAGTTTATGTAAATGATCTCCCTTTTTTTGCAAAAGATCTCTGTGATATAGTGTTATTTGCTGATGATACTTCATTGATTTTTAAAGTTGACAGAAAAAAATGTAATTATGACGATGTAAATAACTCGCTTTCACAAATACTAGATTGGTTCACCTCCAACAACCTCTTACTAAATGCTAAAAAAACCAAATGCATAAAATTCATGTTACCAAATGTAAGAGAACTCCCAACTAAGATAATGCTAAAGGATGAGATCGTTGACTTTGTCGACTCAACGGTTTTCCTAGGGTTACATATTGATTCCTCTCTTCAATGGAGACCGCAAATTGATGCTCTCGCAGGCAAACTTAGTTCAGCAGCATATGCGGTTCGAACAATTAGATATATTACCGATGAAGATACAGCTAGGTTAGTTTATTTCAGTTACTTCCATAGTATCATGTCTTATGGTATTTTGCTTTGGGGACGGGCAGCCGACATTCAGACTATCTTTGTTCTCCAAAAAAGGGCTGTACGCGCAATTTATAAATTAAAGCCACGCCACTCTTTGAGGGAATTATTTAAAGACATAAATATTTTGACAGTAATATCGCAATACATATATGAAAATCTAATGTATACGCACAAAAACAAAGATAGCTTTTTAAAAAAATGTGATGTTCACAAAGTAAATACAAGAAACAAGAACAAACTGCACATCCCATCATATAGATTACGAAAGGTAGGGAAATCATTTATGGGAAATTGCGTACGTTTCTATAACAAGCTTCCATCTGAAGCAACTGAGCTCCCTATTCGTAAATTTAAACAGTACATAAAACGAAATCTAATAAAGAAAGCCTATTACTCCATAGATGATTACATCAATGATGTAAATGCTTGGCCAGATGTCGCTCAGTTCCACACCGACAATGGTATATAAGGGATATAATGTTAAGCTTAGTTAGTTTCATATAAATATTGAGTTATATACAAATTAGATTATATTTAGACTGAGATAAGTAATGTATTAATTTTAAGATTTATAAAACTTACTAGTGGTTTCTTTTTCGCTTCTTCCACTAGTGGACAAAAAATTGAAGCGAATAAAATCAATAACATCATATTTCTTATTTGATAATAATGACTATTTATAAACCTGTTTATAGTATAAAATTTGACTTGTCTAAGTGCTTATTTTGTAAGCTTAAAGAAATAAACGTTATTGATTGATTGATTGATTGATTGTTGAAAATAAATATTTTAAAGGGTTTGTAATTTCAAGTTAATTTGATTGTTTACAACTGAATCGATTTAATGATCCGTCTACATGTTGACCAACTCCTCGCAATTTTTTTTGTCATAGCTGATCTGACAGCTAGGCTTGCAGCCTAGGCTCACCCCAACTCGATCAATATTATTGGGAACAGATCAAAAATAAAACGACCCAAGTGACAGTGCTTGGCTCTTACAATGGCATAACAATTTCTTGGTAGGTTAGGCATCGAGCGCCAATCTAGATTTATTATAATTCTTAACTTAATAAACTTCCATAAATGTATTTTAGAAATGAGTATCATACATTCCTTTATCTGTACCATAACCGCCTTATTTACAGTAAGTTTTAAAAATCCCGCTCCATGCCAAAAGCCCTAACTCAGGGCGGGCGGCCCAAGTTGGCAAGCTGGGCGGGCGCGGCGTGCAAATATGACTTATTTATGTAAACTCTTCTTGTGGCAGAATTAGTGCTCATTCCATCCAGGGTTTATGTGATGGCTGCTTGTTCGTCGTAGGTGACTGTCTGGACTTACTGATGGAAGGTACAAAAATGGATCGGTATGGGAATGTAAAGACGGTAATGGGTCGTCTTGAGCTTTTGACAATTTAGAAATTTTAATTTATGTGTGATTTGAATTGGTTTTTCTTATTTTTTTTATTGTATTTCATTGTTTTTGTGTATATTTTAAATGTAATTTTATGAGTACCTCATGTGCTTAAAAATAAACATTTTTTTTGACGGTTCTAGAAAAATCAGGACCTCATGGTAAAATAAGTTATCATAACAGAATGAGTGATGGAGTACCAAGTGTAAGTAAAGGTGAAGAGTCATATTTTCTCCACGAGAGTTTTAATATTTTTATTCTTCTTATGAAAAGTAATTACAGCACTTTAGACAATTTTTGTATGTACTGATCCAATACTGCTGTTATTATAATTGTTATTCTCTGAATTCACAAATGTTTGTTATTTTATTGTTATTGATTATTTGTAAACTTGTATGTACTTTGATGTTAATTATTTTTTTGTTTTTGTATGACGTGTTGTTATATTTTATTAATTATTTGATGACCGCATGTAATTATTTATAAAATTTCAGATACAATTTAATATTGTTAATGAATAAACATTATGAATTATGAATTAATTATGATCTTTATTTTGTTTCAGGTATGTAACAAAATTACTTGAACCAGTTACCCATGAAACCATACGAGTAAAAGGAGTAAGAAGTAGTTAATCTAGAATATTTTTTTACCTAATTTTATAGAACCTAACCGTAAACAGTCTCATAATAATATATCAACATTATATTTCACCACAAATATAACAAACAACCGTAAACTTCACGTGGCAACGTAACGTGCACGTAACGACCACGTAACGTAAACGGATCTTAAATCATTCACGTTCAAGTTTCATAGCCCGCCGTAACGAGCAAAGATTAGCTTATTGCTAATAGACGTGACTCTATACCTTTTGAAGTTTGATGTACATAGATTATTTTATACCTACAAGACATTTTGTGAGTATGAGATGGAGAGAAATCCTGAATCTTTTGTTGCCATTTCCCTGAATAATTTTGAAGTTCCAGGAACTTCCTTATGAAATCTATGGTTTAGCAGAGTTTTTTAGGGTCTAGCTCATGTCAAAACAAACGATTCTTAGCTAAAAAACCAACAATAAGACTTAAAAAGTTACAGCACTTTACGTTTTTACAAACTCTTGTTTTCGGCTAAAGTTGTTACTGGAAGAACCTTTTCAAATAAATGTGTGTCTTATCTGTTCCCTGTAAAACGATGAGCAATCTTTGCCTCCTGAAAGTGCAACAATCGTAGACGTCGTATTTCAGGCGCTCGCTGCGATTTACTGTTTTTTACCTAACACTGACTTATGGCCTCTCCCGGCGCCGTGACGAGTGATTGATTGCCTCACTGATGCTTTGTGTAAGTAGTTAAGTAAACAAGTTATCTCAAAAGACGTCTTTTCTGTAGGGTAAGCACGGGGATTGTTGTCTAGGTCAGAATAGAAAAGATACGTTACTTTGTCATGAATGCGTAAATTAATTGAAATTCATTACTCCAGCTTCAATAATATACGCAATGTATGACGATGCGATGTCAATATTGTCTATTCTTCTCAAGAGAACATTCCCCGTGCTTCGCCTGCATTATTGTTACGGTTTATACAACAGTTGTACATGTGGTTTACCGAGATACAAATTTCGACTCGACATCATTTGCTTTTTTATAAAGTTGACATCATGTTTTGACACATAATTATGAATATTGCACATCCTAACCTTATGTAGTCTGAACACTGAAGTCGGCGGCTCGCTGACAGCTTCAAAAAACCGCTATCGGCCGCATATACTATACCTACCTGACATGTCGAAGCAACCGACCGCCGCCGCCGCGCCGGCCTGTGTTGGCCTTAGTGTGTATACTCCTTGAGCCATCAAAAAAAACTACACGCGAATAGCAAATCATCATAACTAATTAGATAGACCAAATGTTCAAAATCCACTTGCGCGTCAGTAAAGGCTCGATTCCATCTCATTCTATAACGAACCTCACATACTCCGTCCGAGTCACCCCCACCGTAGTTCCTGTAGTTCGTTTAATTATAATACTTTATAGCCCAATAAATCACTCCCCCCCCACCCCCTTCGAAGGGTATCAGTTCAATTCTCGCGGTCGTAATAATTTATAAGAAATTATGCGCTTTTTGTGAAGGGGTGTGGACTGGAGGTTAGAAGAGTCGTTATTTTAAATTGTGAAATGAAAGATGTGGCCTTCGTCTCAGGTGGCACGCCTCCGAAACTATTATTAAAACAGAAATCACAAAGCATCTGCCTGACTGCATCAAACCGCCATATTCATTAGGTCATTTTGGGATTTTAATGTGTAGGAAATAAGGTATAAGTATCTTTAACGTGATGGAAACTAGATTTTGATCAAAACAGAGCCAAATTAGAGGAAAGCAGATGACTCAAACATTAAACATCGTCGTGATTTATTTTTCCAAAACCTTACAGGACTCTGGATCGCGTCACAGAATTCAAATTACTTTATGTAAAACTGGCAAATAAAGTAATCACTTTGATTGTTTGTTCATTTCTATCTTTTTAGTGTTAAGTAAGAAGTGTCGTATTCTATAAGAAGACACCTTTACGTTGGTAAATTGTGATTTTTTAGTTGGAGTAGAATTCTTTCAAAGTTTTAAAGATACATTAATCTTGTGTAGCCTAGTTGTGGGCACAGCGAGTTTTTTCTTATTTCTAGTATTAAAATTATGCGTGAATCAATATAAATAATAATCAGTGCAAAACAACGCAAAAAATCACGTACACGGGATGGCCAAGTTACTATATCGACATCATGATAAGCGGAACCACGTCCACAGCTGGGCTGGACGTAGGCCTCCCCGAAGATCGTTGCGATGGCCAGTCATGCGCTACCCGCATCCAGTAATTCCCCTTTACGAGGTCGTAATTCCACCTCTTAGGGGCGACCAAAGATTAGATAAGTTAAAAATAAAATAAGACATGGCTCTTCAGCTTTTCTTATGTAAATTATTTAGTTTGTAAAAAAGGATTTTCTAAAACCACCACCACGTGACCACGATCGCTGTAAAGCGGTTGAAACGTTGGGAAAAAGATAAAGTACGCGATAAATACTCGATAAATAATCGTAAATGAGGATTTACTATCTACCTCTCTATTTCCTGGGTACCTACTTTCTATATTAGAACCTTCAACAACTTTCAGCCTGTGACTGAACTATCAGCGAGGTCACGTTGCGTCTCTATGACAAAACTTGTCCGTCTGTCCGTTAATTAAAACTGGGCACATACAATACAACTTCTGGGACCTTGGCGCTTTGCTTGTGACTTGTGTATCGTCTCTTTAAGGTGTCCGATACGACCAGTTGCCTGTTTTCTGGGCGGGCGGGCTTATCATCGGTGTATTCTAACGTACAGCAATATTGCTTATTGTTGGGGCAAAAGAGCCTGATACTTCTCGTACCGTTATAGTCAATAGGTAATTCAATCAAATTGTAAAACGCAGGTATCCAAAATTGTTCCGAGAGGTCAGTTACGGGATTGAATTTTAATATACTTTCATTGATTTTATATGTTTCCATCGACAGTACTCAGATGGCTCAATGTGTGTGGAAGTTTTTTTTCTTTATAGTTTAACTACCTGTAATTTCGTCGACTAACTAATTTCTACCTTCTGCAACAACCACACAAACATGCCTTGACCCGAACCTTGTAACAGCATCTAAAACCAGCAATAAGACCTCTGCATTAAAGTCAAAACATAATGGGGGTAGTTGTAAATCATGTGCCATTGTCCCCACCCCGCGCCGGCCACTAATTTTCAGAATCCCCACCCCTCGGCCAGTAATTTTCAGAAATGGCCAGTGATGCTCAGACGGTCGCTTTACATGTGTGGGTTGCGAATTTGTTTACTCTGTCGCTCTGGCTTTGTGTATGTTTTAGTTTAATAAAAGTTAGCAGCAACACCAACAACCATTGATGTAGATATTTACCATGAAGAATGTTCTTCCTGAGCGTCGTATTCTAAAACGTCGTGTCAGTAATCTGAACTTAAATAAAACATAACTTCGTCGTTTATGTTTTATGTTTATGTTTCAACCATCGTCGTTGCATACAACGATGAGTCGACTTGTTGAATGGAGCCCTAAATCAATTTCCCGGATGGAAATCTCCTCAGTAGGTGCCTAAGTAATGTTGACATTTGACATCCGAACAACACCATCAGATAACAACATTCCTCGTTTTACAACCGCCAATAAAAACTAACGAGGCTTTAGAACAAACCGATTTCCTTCATAATTAGATAAAAATATAAATTATTTATACTATCAAACTTATTTGAATACAAATTGATCAATATAATAGATAGAAACACAATTAAAAGTTTAAAAAGCAATAAAACGACTAGAATCGGCGCCTGCGCTTCCCAAACGTGACGTTTATGGCTGACCCGCGGTTTTATTGGACAGAACCAAAAGGTCAAAAATGTGACATCTCTTGCTAATTTTGACATACTTACCCAGTTATATACGATTGGGTTTGTTTTATGGAAATACATAGGAATTCTACCTTTTTGAGCAATAGGTAGAGATATTACATAGGTTTTGATTTTAAAAATAAATCGTTAGAATTATAAGAGATGGAAAATTTTGGTAGTTAAGCGAAATAACAAAAATAGCAATGAATCAAAATAATAATCCAAGATCCAGTGTGGCCACCTCAGCGACGCGAAATTAAATTGTGTCAGAAAGCGACAACAAATCATGTTTATTTAGACCTAAAAATACCTCGGGCGGCCATTACGGACAACGCAGTGTCGCAGGAGATTAGGCAAGAAGGGACATTAAAGTGAAAATTATTTATTTAGGGCCCGCAGAGCTAGATTACATTACTCCATACACATAAATAACCAAAACAATAAGAGCTATTCTAATAAATTATCTTTTTATTGCCGGATTGTGAAAATTTTAGACACTTATCCGGGGTCGTCTCCCCGCCACCCCCGGGTTTGTCCCAATTATTTATGGGCGTACAGAGACAGAGGCGTTCTGAATTCATCCGTCGTCGCCATTCTTATGGAAGTTAGGTTTTTAATTAAAAGTAACGTGTGGGTTAATTAATGAGGATGGTGCCCGGTGGACGACTATTATTGGAATGGCTTCCGGTGACGTCTTCGTCTTTAACGAATTATATCCCTTAATTAAAGTTAATCAACTCTTTCGGACAATCGCACGAATTGTCAATGGCTTACTCAAACTTTACTAATTGCAGCTAAGAATCTTGCCTAAGTGTAAAAAAAAATCTACTATCTAGTCGTCGTTAAAAAGGTACAGTATTGTTGCAGCTAAGAAATATTGATATTATTTCCATAGCAGCAACAGTTTGCAACTTATACGATTAAGTAAGAATTGGTTGTGTTTCTAAGTCCAGCATTATATTAGCTCGACCCACATAAATTTGCTATAAAAAACGACCCCCGTAACTCAAAAAGTCTGTTAGCAAGTCCAACCCGTCCGAAAATTCTCTAAAAACGCAATAAATTTTCATCCAAATCAATCCACTGAAAAACGACTACACCGATCGCTGCCCACAAATCAATCACCAAAAACGTCCACAACATAATGTCCGGCCAATACGCCACGGCATACCATGAATAATACAATAAATAATCTTTTCAGGGGTAATTTATTTGCTTACATTACCGCGGGAGCCTTAGACGAGGGAGATAGACGTATAGTTTTTAACCAGCTAGAGGGAGAGGTCTTGATGTCATAAATAACAGCGGCAAAACAATGGACAATGGATGCGCTGGTGAGATACGTCTTCTTTAGGAATCCCGCGTCCCCCCTTTTGGGAGATTCGGTTACAGAGTGCGAGACGTGTGCGCATAGTGCCGGAGACAGCCACTAAATATTTATGAGATTAAATAACTTGCGTTATTTTCGTACCTGGTAAAGGTACGAAAATAACGCAAGTAGGGATTAATCAGTCGGTTTTAATGGTATCGCCCAGGATGTTTTCTATGATACTATTCTCTAAGATCTTTTGTACATACAAGATTAAATTTAAAAAAAGTCGTGTGAATCATAATTTGTCAGCTAGTATTATATATTTATAACTAGCAGCGCCTAACGGTTTCACCTTTTCTAATGGTGAAATAATATGTGAAATCGGTTTTAGTTTTTAAGATTATTCGTTACATACAATAGTACAAATCTTTCCTCTTTATAACATTAGTGTAGATATAGCACGAAAAGTGCACTTCTTGTATCTGTATCATGTAGACAAAGCAATTTACATATCATTGTACTTAGGAAAACTATTTTCTTTTCTACTAATTAAAACATTGCTACCCCTTGTAACGCCCACGTCTGCGCAGGCGCACCAGCTGTCACTTGCAATTAAAGATGGCGCCGCGCCCCACGCCGCGTGCTAATTGACTTTTCATGTTCAAAAACATTCCAAATTCGAATTTTAATGCGCTACCTGTGAGGGCTGCGTATACGCAGGTAAGGTAGCCGTGTTGACTTAATTATCTAGTTTTTTGTTTTATTAGAGAAATTCACGACGAATTAAGCGCCGTAAAAGGAGATTTAGTGCCTTCGTGCCTGTTCAGTTCATTGGATTATAGTTTTTGTTTGATTCGAAGCGGCAATTTAATTGGCTGCTTTTGAAGCAAGAAATGTACCTACCTACTGTGTGTCTGACTGATTGAGATCACTAAGGAACATTTGACGGAGTAAAAGGTTTTCAGTTTTTGTCAAATTTAATCGCGCCACCTAGGTTTTATGGTTGCAAATTGGAACACATACATAATTCGTACATAATTGACGACCACTGTGGCGCGGTGGGCGAAGGTCTGCCTGCGACGCAGGAGGTTGCGGGTTCGATTCCCGCCTCGGAACAAATGTATGTACAAATAAACAGACATTTGTTCAGGGTGTTCTGGTCGTTTTCTATGTATAATAAAAATATCTATCTATGTATTGTACTGTATTATGTATATCAGTTATCTAGTACCCATAACACAAGCTCTGCTTAGCTTGGGGCTAGATAATGCTGTGTGAATTGTCCAGCATTATTTATACATACTATTATTATAGTTAATTATGTTAGTTTCATTTATTTCGAATTCTTGACCTGAGCCGTGAGTGACTTTTCAAACGACGACGACTTTTGAAAGACTTCATCCATTTCATCAAGTCTCATACAGAAAACGTCTCGAGAGATTCGTCCACTCAGAAAACTATTTCTGTGTTTACGAGTGACAGACAGACACACTCGATATATCGCCTTTAAATTCCACTTTTAAGAGGTTCCTGAGTGATGTTATTAATTAGGGTACCGTAGGAAATGGACTCTATTTAGAGAGGATGTTTGTTTGATTGAAATATTGCTGGGTTCTGTTGATTTAATGCGGTTTTTGTATTAGAATAGCATTTGTCGCTCATTCGTCTAGGAGAGTATAAATAGACTTAGACGTGTGTGCACAAGGAAGCAAGTCTACCTACTAGTTCCATCTGATACGAACATTACAGATTCGACTTTTTTTATTTTAAGGCTGTTTTAAGTTTAACCTACCTAGTTGTAACTTTTATTATATTCTCTTTTTACGACCCTTAAAAGCTCTAGAAACAAAAACAATGAGATATCATAAGCCAGTGTTTGAATTTATGATGAGAGACAGCCCGCCAGCGCGGGCGCCGCATCGCTCAAATATAAACTCAAGCTGTACGTCCACCGTATCGGAGCGTATGCGGTAGGGTTTGGTACTGGATTTCCTTGTTCTAAATTTCCCGGGATTCCCGAAATATTTGGCCGTTTTGAGAACCGGGAAATCGTTAAATCATAAGTGCGTAAATTGTACTGACAAATTATTAATTACTAGCTTCTGCCCGCGGCTTCACACGCGCTTTTCGACTAGCTTTTGTCCGTTCCAGGGAAACAAGTCACCTCCCTGCCGAATTTCATTAAGATCTGTTCAGTCGTTGAGGCGTGAAAAGGTATCAGACAGACAGAGCTTTTCTCGAATTTATTATATGATATTGATTCCAATGCGGCGCTCGCGCACGCACACATAGCTCGACCGTACCTCAATTATCTATTTATTATTTTAAAAAATCGTATTCATGGTAATTTCCATCCAGGGTAAAAGAGGCAAAAATGACATCAAATGTCATCGAATGCAATTTAAGAAAAAAAATGCCGTTCCAGTGTTAACTAGCATGGTGAGTATCTGGCGCACCGCATATTGCCATACAGCAGCGGGGCAATGCAGCCAGCTGTGGGCACGCGCGCGACTGGTGTTGATATGAATCAGTTGAGCTACCTGTTGATTGTTTGCAACAGTCTGCAGTTAGCTCAATTGTTTCAATTGTAAATACTGGTTCTAATTTATTTCTACTATTATATTAAAAGTTTCTTTGTTACTAACAACAAAGAAATTATTAAATAAAACTAGGTACCTATACAAACGTATCTACTTTCATCTATTAAAAGATAGATAGAAAGATAGAAGTAGCGTATCAAGTGTAGCCCTACCAGCGTTCTTGTCTTCTGTCTACAGCACTAGTTCCTTAGTTGAAAAAATTTTAAAGCCCTCTCATTTGGTTATACCTGGAATTTCATTCAAAATTTAATTTTTAGACGAAGCTCGATCTGCTTGGCATAGTGCTTGCCCCGATGCTGCTCCCCCAAAATCTCTTTTGTCCCAACGGCAATGGGACGGGCCTCTGTGTGAGTTGACACGGAATTGTTTGTTACAAACGTGCTCCAGCTCTGCAGATCGTGCCCGTCTTCTAGCCGTTTCTAAATGGGAGTCAGGACATTGGTTGCAAGCACTTCCTTCATATAACACTGGCACTTTATTGGATCCCGTAACTTTCCGTGTCGCAACTTGTCTTCGGTTGGGTGCAAGGTGTTGCGCGCCTCATCAATGCCAGTGCGGTACTGCTGTCGAACAGCTCGGTCATCACGGATTATCGTGTACTAGGGCTGCCGGTCGGATATCTCGTCATGCCAGCCTGAACGACATCATCCGGCGGGCCTTTACCACCGCTAACGTACCAGCTATTCTCGAACCGAATGGTCTGTTGCGTGACGATGGTAAGAGGCCTGACGGCATGACTCTAGTCCCATGGGAGTTGGGAAGGCCTATTGTGTGGGACGCTACATGTGTCGACACACTCGCGCCTTCCCATCTTCCTAGGACTTCTGTGAGGGCTGGTGCGGCGGCAGATTTAGCCGAAGATCTCAAGAGGCGCAAATATGCAGGTCTCGACAGAGCCTACACATTTGCTCCCCTTGGAGTCGAGACCCTAGGTTTGTGGGGTACCGAGGCTCTCCGGGTTTTCAAAAAATTATCTGAGCGTCTGGTCGAAGCGACGCGTGACCCGAGAGCTGGTGAGTATCTGGCACAGCGCATCAGCATTGCCATACAGCGGGGCAATGCAGCCAGTGTCTTAGGCACGCTTCCAACTGGTATTGATATGGATCAGTTGAGCTACCTGTAGATTGTTTGCAACAGTTTGCAGATAGCTTAATTGTTTCTATTGTAAATACTAGTTTTAATTTAAATTTGTTATTTGATTGTTATTTTCTTTCTGAATAAAGAAATTTGTCTATAAAAAAAAAAGAAAGATAGATATTTATATTCATAATATTACAAAACATATATAGTATTTAACTAAACATATTATCGCAAGCAATTTGCGTAATTTGGCGTTCTTATCGCTTAAAGCGATTTCTTCCAGACAACCAGAATATTCATTCAGATTAGTCTAGATTTCAACTAGATTCTGAACATAAACTTCATAAACACAATCCATGATGATCATAATGTATCTGATCAAGTTTGAACATGTTCATTAGACACTTCTGAAGCTGTTCTAGACTGTTCTAAAGGCAGTAAAGTGCTTGAGTGACGCGCGGACGCTGAACAGACGTTTCAACAAACGGACATACTTGCGTGTTGTCTATTATATTACATTGCATAGGTTTAACATTATTATGCTACAGCTAAGATAACAAATTCATTGGTGAGTTAGTGCACGAACGGTAAACCGCTAATAAACTAATTCAGCAACATCATCATTGGCCTATACTTAGGCCAATGATGGACATATGCCTCCTCTAAAGAGTGTAGTCTCAGCGGTGGTCGGAGGGCTATTTTCTACTTCTTCTACCAGTGGAAAAAAGTGGACAAAATCAATAACACCTTGTTTCTTATGATATGACAATAATTACTTTTTATACACGTGTTTATAGTATGATAAATAAATAAATATAAAAAATACTTTGTCTAAGTGCTTTTTTTGTAAGCCTAAAAAAATAAACGTTATTTATTTATTTATTTAAAGACCAACAGTTTCAGTATTATAGGTTTACAAATAATTTCTTACAATTATACAGCCCTTACAGGTCTTTCAAGATAGGATAGTTACATAAATAATTATGTTCCTAACAAAATACTTAATTAATCAGGAAATATAAAAAAACTTACTAAGTGCAATAAAAAAATCCTCTAGGTACTTAAGATTATATAAGATTAAACTTATTACAAAATTGACAAAGCTGCAAAATAATGTGCACTGTGTGTTTATGTTGTGAATTAAAGTTAATAAAAATCTAAATAAAAATATGAAGTTATTAATTAACATTAGACATGTGTATAGCAAATGAGCGCATTACTGTTTTACTGTTTATTGGAGAGTATTAGGTCAACAATACCCTTTCTAAATTTGAGCTTGCTAGAATTGAAGATATCTACACTAGAAAAAAGTTTGTTATATTTTGAGCAAATTCGGTACATAGTGGCATTTTTGGCATAATTGGTGGTACGAGTGGGCAATGAGAATAATTTGGTGTGACGAGTTCTTTTAGGTGGTGCGTTAAAGTTTAATTTAGCAACAAGTGAGTTATTTTTGATATTTGGCTACCTACACTTAATTTACCAAGTCGCGGTCATAAGAGAAAATACAAAATATTACTAAGGATCAATAGATATTCAATTCATACTTACATGTTACGATTACATACTCATCTTGACGACACAGTGAATGAAAAGAAGATGGAATGCTGATAAAAGTTACAGCAGCAAAATGATTTTTAACAACAAAAGGTTATCAATAGCCCTTTAAAAACATAACCTTTGCGGTGTCAGTCGGGCAGGCGGAATGTGTCATCTAGTAATAACAACTCTGAGGAGTTTCAAATAAAGCATCAAATCCAACTGTCGCGCTGTCCGTCCTGTAATAATTTGGAGATCCTCCTGTCCCTCTGTCATACTCTAATATCTGCCAGATGACACTCTTAGTATACCCAACACCTGAACATCTGATTCCTGGGCTGGTGATAAAAGTCGAAGGCAGTGAAATGTCTATAGATGTGATTAAAATCAATAACCAACTATTAAAATCAACAACAGGATGATCCTGATTTTTGGTGTTTGAGTTTCTCACCATAACGAAAGAGTCATAGGAATCTGGCCATGATCTCGGAATAGTTTGACTAAGCCACTCGTGATCAAAACTTTGTAAGGACAATAACAAATAGTTTTTAGTTTAACATTTAAGAAACGACTGCAAGAATTTTAGTTGCTTTCCAGAAACTTGGCTGGTCTGGTACACTTACTCCATGCAAGTTTTTCACATATTTAAGATTAGCCAAGTCAACGCTCGCGTCACCAACTTCAGTCGACATCATCATCATCAGCCTATATCAGTCCACAGCTGGACATAGGCCTCCCCTAATGAGCGCCATAGCGCCCTGTCTTCAGCTTGCTGCATCCAGCATCTGCCAGCAGTCTTTCGCAAATCGTCATCCCACCTGGTCGGAGGGCGTCCTACACTACGTTTGCCGAGTCGCGGTCTCCACTCAAGAACACGTTTACCCCAGCGGTTGTCGGTTCTTCTCGAAATATGGCCAGTCCACTGCCACTTCAGCTTACTAATCCTTTGAGCTATGTCGATAACCTTAGTTCTCTGTCGGATGTATTTATTGCGAATCCTATCCTTCAGAGAAGCTCCGAACATAGCTCTCTCCTTAGCTCGCTGGGCGACTTTAAACTGGTGGACCAGCCCTACCGTGAGCGTCTACGTCGACATGACATTGCTGAATAAGATCGCAATCGTCACCTCGGTATAGATCCCGTCACGACATATACGAATACGTTCCGTCACTTAAATCCGTCGACCGGTCATCTAATGTCATAGGTGGCTGGCCCAGGGCCAACCGCCGCAGGAAATACCGAAGCTGAGTTATGGAGAATGTGGTGCATTCCATCGCTAGTAATGAGTATGGTTATGAAAGTTTATGGAGAAGATTTGATTGCGAAATGCAAGGCGTTATGCACGCCAGATGGGAATGTGGGCGGTTCATTGATCCGGCCAATAATGGGATCATTCCCTTTGAGTGCCTTTCATAACTGTGACTGTCAAATTAATACCTGAGAGCTGAGCGCACTTCTGAACAGATGTGCGAAACAAATGCTACACACATCTTCATTAGCTCGAAAAGGTAGCCGTTTAGTTTAGTTAGTAAAGGTAAGACTAGTAGTAGATATTTAACTCTGATACCTCAGATATTAGACCATTTGAAAGTCTCAACATGTCTTATACCTACTGATATTTACATATTTATTCATTATTAGGCGAGTGCATGAGCACTGACACTCTACTCAGCAGTTAAAGCCTAGTAGTAGTACATCAGTACCGAATCTTTCTGCATTGTACTGAAACGATAAAACAGTCTGTTGTGTCAGCGCTAAGATGATAAAGATCAGGATTTACTAATTGAGTGATAGTTTTTACCTATTACTAGGTAAGAACTATCACAATGATAATTGAATTTTTGTGTTACGTGACATTGTACCATAGTGCGTCCGGCACGTAGCTTTGTGCGCTTGATAGTGATAAGTGATAACGTATTTACGTAATTTATAATCAGGCCATTGATATTTTTTTGTATTTTGTTCGGTATTTAGTTTTTTCTAACTTATGTTTCCAATAAGCGGAGGCCGTTGTGTATGCCCTAATAAAATGGATGATTATAATATTTCCACGCGGAAACCTTGAAAAGAAACGACGATCTTCTCGCGGATGAGTTGTCCACTTCAGTTTGGGATAGGGGACAACTACTCGTCCGAATCAAAAGCCAAGAGACTCCTGAAGTTTGTTTTACCCGATTTGCCTGAGACAAAGAGTGACAGAAGAAACAGCGGAACCAACTGAAAACATCAACAAACAAACTGCTATTGAAAACTGTCATTGATAGAAAAACGTTAAATTACTCGTTAAAAGTTAATATAAAATTTAATTTCATTAACTATCCATCATTCCATCTTCGAAAAATTGCCCGTATTGTGAAACTATGCTCAATCATCGATATAAATGCTTATTAATGCTTTTACCATAAAAAATCATTACTCCAACATATGTATATGACAGAGTTATATTATCTATCACGTACAAATGAAACAATAGAAATGAATGACAGAGAACATTTTTGTAATACGAATTTTAGACTCCTAAATTTAACAGCGGTGATAAGTACTTTAAGAAGTTATGAATTATCAAAATCCGATACTTGTGGTGGTTGCGAGCATATAAAACTCTATGGTCTATACAAATGTTGTTTCCGATCCATTAGAAAGTAACAAAATCGCTGGAAAATGTTTTGAAATATCTCATTTAATTAATGTTAATTATGTATGTTGAAAAACAATAACTGTAACAACATAGTTATTTCTTAAACGATTATGTAAGCATAAATTCATTGCAGTAAAAGATGACATTTCCAAATGAATTTGAAAGCACGTTTGTATGACAGCTTAAAGGTTAGCATACATTTTAATAGCCACAGGCCGTTGTACAATCATACACGCCACGTGAACAAAGCCACTGTCAAAAGCTAGTTTTGAAAATATATAATTTCATCAGACAATCAACTCCAAACAAATCAGCAATGTTGTGTACACAATGTATCCAATAATACCGAAAGTTCGTTGCACAGTCCACCATCCTTCAATTGTTGCCATTAATGGTACACTCTCCAGAGCGGCCAGCTCGCTGATTGACCTGCATTTAGCTGCAGCGGGAGCATGCATCAGCACCTGTTATTTATCGACACCTGGATACTTTCACCCTGCAGCAATTGCTTGGAGAAGTTGCAAGTTGCTGAAGCATTGAATAATGAAGAGATTAACAAACGTTGAAGTGATGAATTGATAATGTAGAAGGTGGCCCAAATTGCACTTATCAAAACATACATTGCAATAGGTAAATAAATATTAATTAACGAAATAGGTAAATACTTTTATAATTTATTTTCTCGCACAAAATATTAATTATCATGATAGGTTCCGTTTATAAATTGTAATCGTAAAAATTTACTACCCTTCGTTCTGCAAATATTACAAAAGCAGAATATGACGACAGAAAAATATGACTAGAACAGAATATTACAAAGGAAAACTTGACTGATTCATGACTAAATCAGAACCTGACGAAAGCAGAATATGACTAAAGCCAACCATAACAACCATCTAACACACTCAAACCTTTTACTGTGAGTGAATATTTAGTACAGTCAACAAGAAAAATGTTAGTAAAATAATAATAAAACCGGCCAAGTGCGAGTCGGACTCGCGCACGAAGGGTTCCGTAACATTATCTATAAAAACGACAAAAAAATCAAGTTTGTTGTATGGGAGCCGTAAATATTTTTTTTTTAATTTAACTAATTGTTTTTAAAGTGAATAATATAACTCAATATTCTGTGAATATTTCAAGTGTCTACCTGTTGCGTTATCAATATCGGACAAAAAAGTATTACAAAAACAACAATTTAGTATTTGATGATAATGTTGTTATAGCGGCAACAGAAATACAATCTGTGAAAATTTTGTTTCATGATATACAGTCTGGTGACAGACGTACAGACAGATATACAGACAGACGGACAGTAGATTCTTACTAATAGTTGACGATCTCTCGCGATTCACGCCTCGGGTCAAATGTTTGTACGATTTGCATATTATTATTTGTTCAGGGTGTTCTGGTCGTTTTCTGTGTATAATAAAAAATAACTATTTGTGTATTGTATTAATATTACGTAGGTAAATCATTTATCTAGTACCCAGAACACAAGCTCTGCTTAGCTTGAGGCTAGATGATGCTGTGTGAATTGACCAGCATTATTATTTATTTATTTATTTAATCGACCCTATTACTTAAATAAATAAATATACGTTTTACCATTTGGGTACTGAATCCTAAAAATGGCAAATTAATTGACGCAGATCAAGGGATAACTTGGTTGATGACAAAATCCTCCATATTAGCCGGCTGGCTAAAATGCTGCTGGGTGCTATAGCTATAGCGTCCAGCAGTGGACTATTATAGGCTGTTGAGGTTGCGGTCGGCAACCCTTCGTTATGTGCTTGCTCCGTAATATTTTATTAACAAAGTAAATGTTTTATGTAGTTTTCTAGTGCCTTTTCCAATTGCATCGCATTTATTCACCTGAAACAAGTGTACAAATAGATAACATCATCATCATCATAATCATCAGCCTATATTAGCCCACTGCTGGACATAGGCCTTCCCTAATGAGAAAAATAATTAGAAAAAGCGTAAGAAATCTGTAACTAATTATTGTCAAATTTGGCTGGTTTGTGTGTTCTGATGGATGCTGAGCTTATGTGAGTGCATTTCATATACAGAAGAATACTATTTCCAACAAAGTATATACATATTTTAATATCACGTAAGTACTTTCGACATTTATTCAGAGACATAACCCAGACCTTGTATTTTCTGTTTTGAGCTGGCCCAAAAACAGTTCAGCCATATTTAAAATGAACACTAAAATTGCCTTGTTACGTCAGACAGAAGCCAACAAACTATACTGACTCAAGAGGTTGCGGGTTCGATTCCCGCCTCGGGACAAATGTGTGTACGGTCTGCAGACATTTGTTCAGGGTGTTTTGGTCGTTTTCAATGTATAATAAAAAAAACTGTGTATTGTATTTATGTGTATCAGTTACCTAGTACCCATAACACAAGCTCTGCTTTGCTTGGGGCTGGATAATGCTTTGTGAATTGTCCAGCATTATTTATTTATTTATTTATACTAGGCTTTACTAGCACTTTAGACAGTCAAGAGACAGATTTCACAAGTAGAATTAGAACGAAATGACAGAAAAAATGTCTGAGAAGCGCTAGACAATAACAAAAACTTAAAAAATAAGATGTCTGCGCTATAAATTCAGACTCAATATTTCAATTATTGAAGAACGGCTTCAGATGTTATTAGATAAGTTCTCAATGTCATTATGCACAAAATTGATAATATAAGATTTCACAATGACTCAAACTTGATAGTATTATTTGACTAATGTTGAACAGGTGAAGGCTGATGTAAACGTAAAAGGAGGAAATGTTAGAAATTATAAATAGGTAGTACCCTATTCTTAGGAATCACCTCATTTAATAACCTTCAATGGGTCCCAAACATAGATAAGCTATCGAAAAGACATGGTTCTGTAGCATATGCAGTCCAAAAAATTGTCATCTCACAGACGTGGTTCCATCTAGACTGGTTTATTTCAGCTACTCTCACAGTATTATTTCTTATGTATGGTATACTGCTGTGGGGGAACGGTGTAGACATTAACACCATGTTTGGGCTGTATAATAAGGGTCCCAGAGAATCCCTACGCGAAAAATTCAAAGAAATAAACTTAATGGCAGTATGTCAATTTATTTATGAAAATTTGTACAATCATAAAAATATAAAATGGTTCCTTAAAAATAGCGATATATATAATTGAATTACTAGGAGTAAGGATAAACCCGCTGTGCCCACGACTAGGTTACACGGGTCACATGCCCCTAAAAAAGTTTGCATATTTAATGCGTAAAGCTGACACACCGAATTGTGATACATGTGGTGTTGTGGAAGATGTTCACCATTTATTAGAGGAGTGTGTCCGCTTCCAGCAAGAAAGGCAATCGCTTGCGGTGGCTTTCGGCCTGAACAGACTTGACACAGGATTTTTCCACAATATTTTAGCGCACCCCACAACTGAATCAGCTATACAGCTGTTTAAGGCCGTGAGCCATCACAAGTAGATCAAATTATATTTTGTACATCAGTTCATGGAATTATAAATAAGTAGGTTTAAGTTTGTATCTGGTTTTGGTTTTAGTTCTGTTTGTAATGTTGTACATATTTTATAATTTGTTGTTCTGTTATCATTTTCAATTTGTTATTATTTGTAAAAAAGTATGTTGTGTATACAATGGGACTGACATGTTAATATTATAACAAAAGTCCTTAAAAATAAATGAGATTAAAAAAAAAAAAAAAAAAAAAAAAAAGATCAATGTATTTTGTTTTACACAAAACTCCTATTTTTATAGTGAGTTGCAAAATGTATCAGTAAATAAATTCTAACAAATTGACAAAACCTATCTGTGCAAAAAAGCTTACTACAAAATATCAGATTATCTTGAAGATAAAAAAGCTTGGGACGGGTTTTGCTCCCACTCGAAAAATAACAATTAACAGGGACGAAGAGACAGAAAAATTAAATGGCACTTTATTTCCGTGTCCGTGTTTTATTATCACAATTTAACCTTTTCTAAGTTTACAATTTATTTTTGATTCATAACAGATTTAACATCTGTAGAAAAACCCATTTTAGCTTTTAAAAAAACAACCATACGTTTAATACTTTTAACATTGACTGATAGGTCAAATAGTACAATACAAACCAACAATTTTATAATATATTAGATTATATATCTAAACCTAAAGTAGGTTAAGCTGCAATATTGTATGATGTATTCTGTAACAGTTGTAGTGTCTTAAAGAGGTGTGGGTGAGAAAGTGCGAAGGCCCAACCTTCGCACTTTCTCACCCACGTTGTCATAAAATACCAAAATGACGAAAAATCATATTTTTCATTTTATGACATCACATACACTTTACGATGATAAATAATAATATATGAATATGTCGCCGGATCGCGGTCAGACGCCTACTATTTGATTGTGTGGCAATATTAACAGAAATATGAGTTTGTTTGTAAATTATGATCTGTCTAAGTCAAAGTGATGTATAATGTGATGCTGGATGGATTGATGAGTCTTGATAATTAAGTTAAGAGTTGAGTAAATATAATATAAATAGTCCACTGTCCTACAAATATGATGCTTACCAGGCAGCCAAATACATAGTTAATTTTTGAACACATTGTTCATAATTTCTAACTCAATAAATATAAAAAGGTAAGGGTTTTTGTTTGGTAATTTACCAAAAGCTCTGACGGCTGTGCCGTAAGAATACGACCGAACTATGAACCGTGCATGTAAGAGCCGACTAAAGGAACTCTGGTTCCTTTTTCTATCATATGATACCTTCCTTGTTTGAGGAACGCGAGTTAAGTAGTAGTCCTAGTGAGCCATCGAGCACATACCCTATAGAGAATAAATACAGTCCTCCTATTAGTGAGCTGATGCGGTTGTGATTGTTTATTGAAATTTTGATTACCTATTATTAACCAACTTCAAAGAAAGGCGGAGGTTGTACTTAAGAATTACTATCGTAGTTTGACGAATTCTCTACCCCACCCCGAGCGCTCGCAGCTCGTGCGCAGCGAGCGGCGGCGCGCAGTGCACGAAGGGATGCGCTAGGCGCGCGTCTAGAACCGCACTCACCCTGAAAAAGTCCCTCGTTAAGGGATGAAACGGTGTTCTTCCAACACAAATAAGGTTCGTAGTTAACCCACTTACATCCGCAATGAAAGGAGGAGGTTCTCAATTCGCATTTATGTTTTATAGTTTAGAATAACTGCTAGATACTTCAAAACTAGGAAAGTTGACCATGACCCTACTATTAACTGTAATGCATTATGAGATGAGGTGAAAACTACTTCAGCTCACTGTCATGATTCAGTGAATAAATATTATTTTGATTGAGGGAGGATTCGACCAAAGTATTATAAATCTTATTACAAAAATAACTATGAAATGAGAGTAATTCCATAGACCGCAAAAAATGAAACATAAGATAAACGCAAGAGATGCGCTCGACGAGAGAGTCCAAAGAGTAAAATTATACTAGGGTTAGTTACTCTTGTATTTGGTCGACTCCATTCTTAATTAAACGACACAGACAGACATGAAACTTTTCATATCACTATCATTAAAAACTCTGACGTGTATGAAATACGGCGTGATGTTGACACGAAAACCGAAATAAACTCGTCTCAAAGCAAGATTCAACAATAATCATCAGTCAACGGATAAATGTGTGAATCTTTATATTCAGTCAATAAAACATGTCACTAAAAGACGCAAAAGCCGTGACATGTCGCCGACATTCGTCATAGACCACCAGACAGATGAGACATATTTTATATTGAGTTTTATTGTAGTGGCCCGGTTTTATATTATTATTATACTTGGTTTCTATTTATTTAGGTATTCACAAATGTAATACATGCAAATGGTTTCAATAGTAGTTTCGTTTGTAGGTACGACCGGGGGGTACCCGGGTGTCGTTTTGGCTATGTGAACTTTCCCCCGCAAAACTAAGAGTCCATTTCTTAGTAAATAATTTGGTCTATATCTAACACAAATCACAAGAGTTTCACGAACACCCAAAACCATGAATCCTCACTGATGACCTAATTCCGGTCAAAAACCTCATGATTCATAATACACACACCAAATTCGATTATTTCCTAAATGATCCGTTTGCTAATTTGATTTATGTTACAACAATCCTAAAAACTTGTTATGACTAGAAAGCGTGATTTATACTCATCGGCTATAAGATCGATTATCGCTTGGATCCTGCCAAAAATAGCAACAAATTGCTCTGAAGACGTTGTAAATTATTCATGTTAATCTGATCCTTGTGACATTGATTCGGGGACGTATTTTCCACAATATGTCACATCGAAATGACAGTTGTCATGTCATTGCTGCTTATTTATAGTTATTTCGTCCGTCTGTATGCAAATACGTGCAGTTTCTATTAAATATTGTAATTTGTTATTTTGTATAACATGTTCGGTAAGTTACGATCGGTCAACAACTTTTGTTTGTGTTTTTTATTAGTTACCTAATAACAATTTTATCTTTTTACGACTTTTTAACAACATAATTTTTGCGTCCATCTGTCCATTACATACCGTTTTTATTGCATTCTGTTTTGTGTTTTGTTTACTGTAAACTTTTATGTTTAGGTATCATCACAGTTCATAAAAACTCTATGCATTTTATTGAAGATCTATGATTTAAAACGCTTTATGTTTACCATTAACAATTTACTGTATAGTTTACTGCCTACGTAAGTAACTTTACCAAAATTAACCCAAGATACTACGTAGATGTAACTATCTGTCACTTCTTTGTTACCGCTCATTTTCAACAACCGAACTACCGTCTACTCACAACTCCTGAAAAGAAAGACCACACGAGTTCCGAACTAAGCCCCGTATCTCAGCCTCTCACAAAGCAAACTAAGACAAAATCCTTACGAAATACAGTCTAGATTAAAACTCACCTCGACTTTAGATAGGATTTAAATTTGGAGCGAAGTAGAGTCATGACATTAAATTGTAATCGAACACTTTACAGTGAAAGTCGTAACGAAATATTGCGTTCGGATAGTATAAAATATGCTCTTATCTTTCTTTTTAGTTAACGTTCGCTCGCATTATGCTGCAGAGCGGGCCACGTGTGCTGCGAATAAAATTTTAGTAGACTCGTATTGTTCTATAGCGGGTTTGGCACGAGAGGCGCACCGACTGTGTCACTGACAATTTTCAAGTTGAAGTTACGAGCTTTATGGTGTTGTCTTAGGGCTAGCTGTAGCACTGTTGGTGTCATTTCGAAAATATAATTTCAAACTATGTACTGTAAAAATATCACGGACTTTTCAAACCACATAACCCACATACTATGTGGTTACATTTCCATAATATGCCAGGTACCATCGTTGCCGGAGACTATTGTGTCAAAAATGAAAAACGCTAAAAAAAAATAGTGCCTTATCAGTCAAAGTTACAATAGACTGCAGGCATTGGATGGATGCAACAAGCCGAAGACACAATTATGGGACTGAGTAGACTAGGCCGACGTCCAGCAGTGGGCCTGCAAAGGCCAATGATGATGGAGATCATTGATATAGATTTCGCTTGGTAGGAGTCGAACCTCTACCAAAGTTTAAATGTTTTAGTCATACTTTTAAACTACCTATTTTTTAAATTATGTGGATTATACTACTGTATGTAATGGTCAGTGAGGCGCTGGATAGCACAGTGCTGTTTATTCTGTAACTTGGGGACGTAGAACGTAGGCCATTCAGGGCTGCAGTAACGTAGGGGCGTAAGCGACTCTACTGAAACGAACATTGGAAGAAATGTTCTTTATTGGTAGAGAAAATACTTTGATTTTGCACCTTTTGTTCAAGATCAACGCCTTTCGAAATATAATTATTAAATTTATCGTCTATTTTTAATCTAGCAATTAAAAAATATGCCACGGTGCCACAAAATTGTGTGCACTAACCTCAAACTAAATAACCTAAAATGGATTTTCTGTTTTAATTAATTATACCTACCAAAACCCAGAATTTGTCTAAAAACGGGGTAACAGAAGCATCATTTTTTCACTCTCCTAAAAAAGTATACATATATTTTGTGACACCTTGTCTTAAGTAGGTTTTTGTATTAAGGAAGTCCAAGCTAAGGTCCCGAAATCTACGTAGGTGTTTAAATAAATATCCAAGAAGAGTTGTCATAAATCATTTACCCTTGATATTTGTAAGGTAACCTTAAGATAGAATAATCTTAATACAATAATTATCAAAATACTTGTTTGATTGACATTTCATATATTTAACCGAAAATTGTCAGGCCGCAATCAGCAGTGATTGACAGATTGACGTGTTTCGTCTGTAATTGACATAAAGCATATTAATTGCACGCCTGTCTATCAAAATGATACTTAAATTTTGTTTTATTGCTTATTTTGCGATTTTGATATTTGCATATTCAATGTTTTTACCTGACTGCGGCTAGACAAAAGCGAGAGTGAAGTATTTTTAAGCACTCTTTAAATAAACTAGATAGATTAAATTTTTGTTTTTTACTTCTTTTATTTTTGTTTGTTATGTAAATTTATGTGTGCAATAAAGCATTTTCTATCTATCTATCTAAATTCCACCGCAGTGATTACACTTCTTAACGGATTTTTATTAATGAATATGGTTTGAATTGTTTCTGTTTTATCTTCATTTTCAATGACACGCACATCTGTGAAACAAAAATTTGTTCAAAAATGTTTCGACAAAAATGAAAATTGAGCGCATTTTACTTGGGTATGTCAAATGAACGTGGCATACACCCTAAAGGCATTTGCACCACATTTGTCAACCTTTTCATTTCACAACCTTTTAATACAATTTATTGAAGAACAGTTTTACATTTCTTAGCATTTTACCTTTTCAGTACCTAACTTATCTTTGAGTTCAGTACATTGTGATTATTTTGACGTGATATCTCAGCGAAATCCTCTCCTCGAGGTAAATGATTTTACTTTTTGGAAAACGGTTCGTTGCTTGAGCGTTTTGTTGCATTTAATTTCATTGCTAAAAGCTCTCAGGAAATGGGCTATCATACTATGTCCACAGATAATTTACGTTGCTATGGCAACCACTCACAGGTTAATTAATATAACAAGCCTTGACTCAAAAACATAATAATATACGCAATTAATGTTTACTCAACTTTAATGAACTTGCTTTGATATGTCCATTATGTAATTAAATATTATTTATTCAATAAAACCGGTAAATATAAATTTATTACTTTGCTAATAGTCGTAGAAAAGGTTTGTTCAGTGTATGTATCTAATAATAATAAAAAAAAAACTAAAAAACTGTGTAGGTAGTACCTACACAACTTTGACGATCGAATTGGAACGGCGGCCTATGGTCCGCCTGCGACTCCTGCGTCGCGGTTGCGGGTTCGATTCTAACCTTCGAAAAAATGTTTGTACGATCTGCAAATATTTGTCCCGGGTGCTCTGGGTATTTTGTTTGTATAATAAAACAATATCTGTCTATGTAATATAATATAGTAAGTAGGTATTTTCAGTCATCTCGTACCTATAACACAAGCTCTGCTTAGCTTGGGGCTAGATGATGCTGTGTGGATTGTATAGCGTTATTTATTTACAAGTCAACAATAATAGTTGTTCACCTCAATACTTCTTGCTTTTCTGTTTACCCGACTACCAACGGAGGAGGGTTATGAAGTTGGCACCCTATGTTTAAGTTAACGTGAACAGCAAATTTTTGTACAGGCATTTCAACAATAATATACTCCCACTTATTTAGCACTTACTTACTTACACATGAACAACCCTATTGCTAAGACGAAATTTCTCCTAGACAACATAAGACGCTAGTATTATGCAAATGTGTGCATATACTGCGACCTCGCGTCTTGAGCCGTGTAATCAAGCAGGCTGTTACAGTAAAATTATGTCAAGTGCAGACCTGCCAAGACCTGCCGACCTGCTAACTCATAGAGTTGACATCTCGTAGACACGGCATTCATGTACTGATATTATTACCTACCAATCACTTAATATTAGCATGATCAACATGGACGGTATTACCCCTTTCAGCAAGTGTTTAGTTTTAATCTCATTTCCATTAACCTTGATTTATTTTATTTTTAAATATTTTTCTCATTCCTATTCATTTATTTTAATCACAATGAAACTGTAAATCAGACATTGCACACGTAACAGTAGAAACTTTACTTTGAAATTAATTTATACCTTTAACACGTATTTCACTATGATAGATATGTATTTCACGCAATATACTTTACTCTGAGACAGCACGCGTTTTTACTCTATGACTTTACTTTTACGGCAGCCAGTCTCGGAGATAAGCCATGTGTGCATAGAGTGCCGAAGTGCGTGTACTAGCACGTGTACTCGTGAACTTAAATTCAAGCTTTCTTACCTAAAAGCTGCTAAAACACCCGTATTTATAATAACTCGTGAAAATATTACAAACATTAAAGAAAACCGGCCACCTTATCCATCTCAGGCATCCATCACACGTCAAGGCTGACATTGCGCGCGACGCGACAGGTCAAGGGGCCCCCGGCCCCCTACCGCCCCCGAGGGGTCCGCAGTTGATTGATTCCACATTGACGTCTACACGTATTTGGTGAGGGTAGCTCGATACAAAAATCTTGATCTGTTGGCAAAGACGTTAGTAAGAACTATTTTAATGTTCTAATTTTTTTTCGTTTTTGAAGAATACCATTACTCTTCAAGATGCTGCTACTTTTACTTTGCATTAATAAGTTTATGCTTAATTCTTTTACAATCCACCCATGTATTTCAAATTGTCAATAAGAGCAAGTGCGTTATAGGCTTGAAATACGCGCAAATCTTTATGAATTCTCGTAAGCATGCACAAGTGGCTGCGGAGTAGCGAATTTTAAGGAGTCTTAGGGACGCAACAGGGCGTGGGGAGCCCAATAGTACCAACATCACAAAATACACAATGAGCACTCTGCGAACGCTAGCGCTGGGCTAGTGTGAGTGCTAAGTTCCTACACGGAACACATGCGCGTTGCCGTTCGGAAGTGCAGTCGAATCGAGTCATTTCACATTGTTGTTAATTTGTTGTTGTTTTGTCATTGTTATTTGTTTTCTTATTTTTGTTATCTCGTCGTTAATTATGCCCCGCATACATACCTACCAGGCAGGTGGGTATGTATGTCCTATAAACAAATTGTATCTCATACAGTAATGATTATGCACTTAACTGTACCATGCGCAGTTTCGCATTCGAGGCTGTGATCACAGAATTCATAAAGATTTGCACGACCTCAAAGCGAAACTTTTACTCACCATAATATTTTAGCCAAGGCAAGTGTACTAGTATAAATCTACCCGTTATGTAAAAACAGATTGTTGGTATTTATCGTAATCAAAACCACAATCCTAAATAATCATTAGCAAACTGCACCGCAAGCAAGGTCATCTCATCAAAAGTATCAAAACACCTCTCGTGCCGTACATCGCTGGTGAAATATTAATTCTCATCATACCGCGGGTGATTGACGGGTGTCTGCGCGGGATATATCCGTCAAGGCGCGGTAAACAGATCCCCCACCCCACCCTACCCCTCCCACTAGTGGGGGTGGGAGTCCGTCTGCCCCAGCTGAATATCTCAATCTTTGCCACGTAATGATTGATAGATTGATTGCTTGCGGTTTTCATCGGTATTGTCGAGGGTTTGTGAATGTTAATTTGGGTTTTATTGCGGGACCAATAAGTTATAAAATGTAGCTTAGTGATATTTTACCCCAAATTAATACCAGACAATTTACATTATATGGCTCCTCGAACTATAGGGATATGCTTCCCCGGTTCGAGAAGCCAGGACTTTGTTGTGAACGAAGGGATTACAAAAGAAAAAAAAACCGGCGAAGTGCGAGTCGGACTCGCGCACGAAGTGTTCCCTACAATAAACGGCAAATATCATGTCGCTGTATGGGAGCCCCCCTTAAATATTTGTTTTATTTTAATTTTATTATTTAATTTTAAAGTGAATATTATATAACTAAATATTCTGTGAATATTTTATGAGTCTACCTAAGCTGTTGCCGTTATCAATATCGAGCAATATCGAGAAAAACAATCACTTTTGTTGAATGGGATCCCTCTAAATTTTTGTTTTATTCTGTTTTATAGTATTACGGCAACAGAAATCCATCATCTGTGAAAATTTCAAATTGTAACTATCACGGTTCATGAGATACTGCCTGGTGACAGACGGACAGACGGATGGCAAATAATAACAGAAGGCGGAAAATATTTTATATCACATATCATCGAAGCAAACCATAAGCATAGGTAATTTTTTTTAAAGCTTCTATTTGTCTGTCGTCCGTTCTCGATTTAGAATTTAAACCATTTTTGATGTGACTGTGCAGCTACACAGCTGCACAGTCACATTATGCTTTATTGAAGTTAGGAAACCGGACCTAGGGAAACTAATTTGCATGGCTAGACTAAGGCAATACCTACATGTATGGTAGGTACTTACCTATTTACAAATCAAGAAAATTGTTATCCATGTGTGCAAATAAATGATTTGTATTTGTATTTTAGTGATTGCCTTGTTAAAGAGTGATGTGGATTTCAGAACAGAGTGTACTCGGTTTTTAAGTTACGCATACTTAGTAGATTTAAGTAGTATTTTATTTTTAAAATATAATGATGATTTACATTCACTACTGCTTTTTAAAAAAATCGTGTGTAATGCGTGAGTTCTGACACTGGCGTTACAAGTTTGCTCCATGATCAGCAGGCTCTTTCTATAAACTCATTTCCAACCTCAGTAAGCTGAATCCGCAGTAAGTTTAGACTAGAATTTTGTATTCTGTGAAACTCGAAATGCTCCTCGATGACGAGCGTGGTAATGAAACGAACTACATAAGTTGAGTGAGATTTTGACATTTACGCTAAAGAATGACGTACAATTAGTATTATGTATGGAAAATCAACAAATCATCTTGATACTTGACACTCGAATTTACTTATCAAACAAAAAGTTACAAAGAAGCGATCGAATTTGAAGAAACTTGTGTGAATTAGAGTTCGATTTCGAACTTTTACAGAATAAGTCTACAGGTCAGCTACCTATTGATGTTTGCAACAGTCTGCAGTTAGCTTCAATGGTAAATAAGTGTAATTAGTTTCAGTTTTTTGTGATTTTCCTTATTAATAAAAGTAATACATACTGCTTTAATAGTATGTTTGTTTCATTTAAGTAGGTATCTACTTGTCACTAAATGTCCTTGTAAGAATCATCAAAACCCAACACCTTCCCTATAATCTTAAAACGTTAACACAATCAAATCACGATCCGTTTTCCTGTGTAAGATTCCCTCTTTTCCGTTAACTTTCACCGACACCCGGTAACCTATGTTACCGACAAGGCGACTACCGACGAAAATACTAAACTCTGTTTGACAAATAGTCCGCCAGATGTCGCGGCCGCACTTTTTGTTGCTTCGCGCGCTGATATTGCCCAAAATTGCAGGGTTTTCAAACTTTCTAGTGCATTTTTGATGTAACAAGATTTTTCAACAAAATTGTAGTCATTTCTAATATTTAGCTGTACGGTACCTGTAAAAAAGATAACAGTAGTGGGCAGAACTTGTCTTGTTTATACGAACCAGGAAAAAATAAGACACGGACTTTCGATGACGGTGAAAATAATGATAGACGTGCAATGTCAATGATGCTAAAGTCATCAATGTTAAGTACTTCCCTGTTGTAAGTATCGCAAATAAAGCGAAAAACAACAGCAGAGAATACAAGAAAGTAATTCTAGTTCATCTGTCTCGAGGTATAATGCACTACAGAACGCATTCTTAATATTTTCTCTACATTTCCTATCAACGTACACTCGCAGACAGAAGCGTCTTTTCTTTGACATTTCCATTGTGATATGTGACGTTTCCCGTTGACAGCTGCACATCTTGACGTTTCATTTTATTCAACTGTAATCCTTTGATATGAAGGTCTATTTTAAAATACTGCATTATGTTTGCTTTGCAGAAATTCTTTGCATTTACTTTTTGTTTTATTGTTGGTAATTTAGAGTTGAAAATTGATTGATTGTGTTGTGATTTGGTAAAGGTTATGGCTGTTGTGATGGAGTGGAACGTCAATTAAATAGTAGAGGGTTCAGTTCGTCCCGTGATTGAGTGCAGTCATGCAGATTCGCTTTGAAGATAAAGTTTTGTCGTGTTGTTTTAGATGTGAAATGCCCTTTGGTAAATCTTATTTATTAGAAGAGATTTGATTTGTAAAAGATCGTGCATTACATTCTTCTTGGTCAGACTAGATTCTTGGTTAGAAGTACAGATAAAGTTTTGATTTTATAGCGTAGATAGATATAAAATGCTTTGTTGCACACATAAATTTACAAAACAAACAAAAATAATAGAAGTGAAAAACAAATATGTAACAATTGGCGCGTAATAAGCGTGGAGTATGTTGTAATCGAAAAAAACATTTTTAATGCTTTGAATTGAAGTAAAGGTAGAGAGGTACTTACAATAGAATGTAGCGAAATACTTGAAATGAAAACTGTCTTTTAGTGATTTGTATAAATTATTATTGGGCTTAATTCTCACTTAGGTACGGTAAAATGGAGCTCGCTTTTCTGGAGCAAACTCGGTTTTAATAGCTGTTTTGAAAACAGTATTTTTTTTTTCGGTTTATAGTGATACTTACTTGTACGACAAAGATTATCAAAACCGTTAGTCACTCACATCATCATCATCAGCCTATATTAGTCCATAGAGCGCCATAGCGTCTTCAGCTTGCCGCATCCAGCATCTGCCTGGATGACGAATTGCGAAAGACTGCTTTTCGCAATTCGTCATCCCATCTGGTCGGAGAGCGTCCTACACTACGTTTGCCGAGTCGCGGTCTCCACTCAAAAACACGTTTACCCCAGAGGTTGTCGGTTATTCTCGAGATATGACCGACCCACTGCCACTTCAGCTTGCTAATCCTTTGAGCTATGTCGATAACCTTGGTTCTCTGTTGGATGTATTCGTTGCGAATCTTATCCTTCAGAGAAACTCCAAACAAAGAAAAGGAGGATCCAGCTAGGTTGGGCAGCGTTCGGGAAACTACGAGTACGTCGAGTCTTGTCGTCATCCATACCGCAATGCTTGAAAACGAAAGTTTTCAATCAGTTCAATCAGTCCTACCTATCCTTCCTACGGAGCTGAGACGTGGAGACTCACGGTAAGGCTGGCCCACCAGTTTAAAGTCGCCCAGCGAGCTATGGAGAGAGCTATGCTCGGAGTCACTCACAGGTGCTTATAAATATAATTCAAAATCTTAACATCAATTCAAAGGATATCAAATTCGACTTATTTATAACCGAGAGGAGAAAAATCGATGATCAGTACGGTCCGACCCACATCGACTTTGAGCTGTCGAGTTTGATTGAATCAACTCCGGGTAGAGTTGCTGTCGTCATAGAAGTGACTCGATTGTGTCCTGTGTTAATAAATGAAGACATTGGGTACCTACTTTGACTTATTTGTTTATGATTTTTTTAAGGTTTGTTCGTTTTTTTTCGGACAACGCTTTTATCATCATTTGATTAATTTGATGATTAATTAGATGTTGGTAAATTTTATGTCATCCCTGTCGTTTAATTCAGCAACATAAACGTTAAAATTGCTGCCCTTGATAGATTAATGTGTCATGGAAAATCCTCAATTTCCATCAAAAAACTGTTTAATTCCCGCTCCAAAAAATTAAATGTCCATACCACGCTCTCACAAAAAACATTTTAATTTCTCACACAAGAGCTCTTAATTAGGCGTTCACAAAAACACCGCTGTCACTTCTAGCCGTTCCAAAGGCACTGGAGTAAATAAAGCGACGGTCGACAAAGACGTCCGTCTGCTGGCGACGTTTGAGCGACGTGTGTCGCCCCCCGCACCCCTTACCCCACCGCCTTGGGGAGGCAGGGAGGGGGGGGGGGATAGTCCGTCGCCGATAATGATGTTAACTCACCGTTTGAGACTCGGGGAGTGTTGTTGCGTTTTTTATCGGACAGTGTGATGTGATTCTGACTTTGATGTGATGGTGATTGAAGTGATGATGGCGTTACTTTGTGTGTGTGAGATACAATTTTGTTTAACAATGGTGTGTATTTTTTCTTTTGTGTGCTAAGGAACTTTGACTGAAACCGTTTATTACAGTACCTATATAATGAAATTATTTGAGTGACTTGGTTTTCAAATGATAGATCCTGCATTTGAGCTTATTACAATACATTACACTTTATTGGACACCAAGAAAATACAAAAAAAAAAATATTATGTAAAATGTTACTATAGAATCGAAGAAAATAACAGTTATTTCTAGCCAGTGCTGCGCCAGAAATATCTGGCATTCCAATTTCAAACGGTTTTATCCTAACTTTGTCTTGTCGTCATGGAAATCCTAAACGCGGGTGCAACACAAGTTGCTTCAAATAAATTTCATCAGCGCACGAATCCCAGCCGGACTGCAAACTCGACTTGTTCAGTAAATTGTCTTGAAGAGCTGACCGCCCCCCACCTGGGGGGTGCGGGCGGGGTGGTTCAAAGGAGGCCACCGACATTCCCCCGTTCGTCTTGCTTATGACTGACGTCTGGACAGCTTGAGTGATTGAGAGTGACTGCAGACTTAATGCGCGCGAGCGCGATAGCACTCGTGCGACGCGGAACGCTGTATAATCCTTGCCGTGTCTAGAAATTCTAAACTCTATCGTAATAGTGCAGGATATTGTTTCGCGTGTGTTTTTCTGCAGTTTTGCTGCAGGTCAGTGTGGAATAATTCGCGTGATATTATTATGAATTAAAATAAGCGTAGCATCGTTTTAATACGGTTTTGCGAGGTGTGCCGGTAATTAGCGATGCAGGTCGGGTGACGGGTGATTGATGGTGGTGCACGCCATCGATATATTTCACCAGGATGGCTATAAAATTGTTTGTGATTTGTGGGAAACCGTCAAATTGTTTGGATAATCATTGATTCTTTATTGTTGGTCTAAATTATGAAACTAAAATATATAGAATATTTGTTACTATGTAGTGACCTTGATACTGTGGTTGTGTGTGTATTTATGTGTGTCGTTCTGTAGCAAACAAATATTTTTTCATGTTTTTGTCTGCAGACAACTAACTGGTAAAATATATGTTTAGAAACTTAAGTTTCTAGAAGAGAACTGAACCAAAAGTTATATGATGTTGTGAAAAAAGATTCATAGTAAAATAAAATTGGTGTGTTTTAAAAAACTATAAACCGACTTCAATTTCAAAGGGAAAATGGGTTTGTAAGGAACACTTCGATAGCGCGTTCTAATTTTTTAAGTGGCGACACCTAGATATTGTTTGAGTCTAACTTGGTTTAATGAGATGGATAAAACAAATGAAATAACGAATGAAAAGATCTCTTGTTTACGCCCGTTGGGATTGCCCTATGGAAGCCATTTGTTATCGTTTGTGAAAATTATCATGTGATGATGTTTTCACATGACGATTCTTAGACGATTAGTCTTTTATTTTGGAATCACTTCGAAATAATTTTTATACAAAAACGCAAACATCATCGATATCTGTTAAAAATTGTCGAAGATATCACCAGAATTGTTGTTGAAGTTAGTCATGATTTTTCAAAAGTATTTGTTGCTTTTGGGCCGGGGTTATTCTAGAAAGTTTTTCGCAGCTTCAACGGTTAAGCTTGACGATATAAGTACTAATCCTCAGAAACAGTTTTTATGGGACCAATTCGGGATAATTCCTTTGCAGTAAATTTTTTAAAATTGGTCCATCACTGACGGAGAAAATGATGAACATTATAATATATTATTTACTCAACAAGCCGATCATAGAACCTCCTCCTGAAGTCGGGTAATACCCCTCACCATATTAATCTGCACAACAATAGATCTGATAAACATCAAAGCGCACGCACGTCGACGGACGGACGGACGGACGGACGGACGGACGGACGGACGGACGGACAGGCAATCACACGTCTATCATACGTAACGTGTAATTTCGCTCATGTTTCTCGCTTTGATATAAAGTAAAGTGCAATTTAATTCGCCAGGTTTTTTGTTTATATTTTTTTTTATATAAAGTTCGGGATTTTTTTCTTTAGGTATGTATGTGTTATATCTACATATTTCAAGGCCGTGATTTTAGTATTATTAAAACTTGTTATGCCTTCAAATCATTTTTAAGGTAAAATACAATTTCCTTAAAACAGCGTCAGAGATTATCAAGATATATTCTGGGAAATGAAAAAAAAAAGATATCGTGTTAGCATTTCTCGTAATATGATTAGAATTTCAGTAAAATTATTTGATTTTATCATTTCCCTGCCACATCTTCATCCGCACGTGGACGTCTACTGCAGAAATCGCCGAATTGCCCCAAAAATCGGGGGCTTTGCCATGCCTACTCATCATGCTTGGCATGCATGCTCATTGCAGTGAAGATGGTAATGAAGCTGCACAGAAGGAAGCTGAGGTGCTTTTCCTCTGGTAGGTTCCCTTAATCGGCTTCCCTTATCCAGGGCTGAGGGTCGGTTCTGTTGCCGCGATATATTGATAACCAATTCTACATACCTATGATGACGCTACCTCCCGCACTAGAGCGCACGAGTGCGTTAACAAACGTAAATTGAGTTTAATTTCGTCAATCATGTGTCAATCGTGATTGAATCTCGATTGACGGGGTCACAGGGTCATTGCCATGCGGTGACCCTGCTTGCCTCTTGTTGCTTACAGGATAAGGTTTATTTTAAACTTCTTATGTCAATGAATAGAACGAGTTTTATGATTCATCAATGAGATCAAATGATAACAAAAATCAATTGTAGCAAAATGCATATCTATTACTATTATACATAGAGTTTACCGATCTTAACGTGCAATCAAACCTAAGTGGAAAGTTATTAGTATATCTCTCGATTTATTATGTATCACAAGGGCATATCAATTAAATACTTAATGTCAAACTATGGAATTATTTCCTAAGATTTTCGAATAATTAGCGTTATCATATCAGCTGATTAAAAGCATCAATCAACATAAATAATCAATTGTCAGTAGCGCTATTTCACAATAATTGTTTGTCAAAGACATATCTTTGAAAAACAATTATGACGATGCAGAATCGGTTCAAAGTTCTAAGCGACACGATCTATGACACGTCAACGAATCATTTATTATTTTTGACAGCTTAGAGACGTGAATGTATGTGAATTGACGTGAATTGAGTTACGTTACGTCCTTTTTCCCCGATATTTATCAAAAAAGCTTCAAATAAATACTTAACAACCTATGGGATACAAGGTTAGACCCTTTGTTGCAAAAATGAAATAAAAAAAACATTTTAAATATCAGAAATAATTGTGCAAAGTAAAAGATGTGTTCTCAGTCACAATTTTTCTCCTAAACTATTAATCACAAGATTGTTATATTGTCATAACCGTATTCAATAATAGAATACCTACCAAGGGAACCTTTGACCTTTTTTTGCAAATAAATGTCCTAATTAATAGTCAGCACTTGATTTTTGCGCTTAAGTCGCTCTTCTCTGTCCCGCTCTTATTAACGCAAAATCCCATTCCTAACCTTTTCACTAAATGGCGTCATACATTGACCCCTTAAGAATTAAAAGTATAAACTTACACGTTATGATCCAAGTACGATAAGCTTTACAGTGCTCGGAGTCACCTTGTACTTGTCAAAGTATCTGGCAAATTTGATATATATGATGTTTAGATTATTATTTTTCTATCATATTTAAATTCTTATAAGATATAACATTTAACATTAGCGTATATTTTAGCACATTATAATAGATTTCCATTCTCTTTATTTAAATTTTGTAAATCGTACAACTTTGTAACGTTTAATATCGTTATAGACAGAAATAGCGTCTGTCAGTCCGTTCGTGTAACTGTTGTGACAAGAGAAGACTTCCTGATTCGCAGCGCAGGTGGGGCGTTGCACCTAGCTTACGGATTGCTCATATTCATAAGCGGAGCGGGTTGGAAGTATGAGTGGATAAGAGTCTTCAAAAATTGTATTTTGTTTTTATTACGAGTGAGTAATGAAATGGTTCAGAAAAAACGTATCGTCGAAACGAAAATCATAAACCAACACAAAAAGTTATGAAAACGCACAATCTTTGTGAAGAAAAGAATTGCTGATTTTTGAAGAACCTTGTCTAGTGTAATCTTAAGACTCAATGTCCCGAAATAAAATACAACGATTTTTGTGACAACCGTCGTAGCACCTTATTCCGTAGCAGACTCTACGACGTAGCAGCCTCTACGGCGTAGCAGACACTCCAAAAGTTGCCCAAAAAATCCCTGTGACCATAGAATAGTCCTTACATAAGGGCCCAAAAATCTTACATAAAATTTATCGTTTATAAAATCTTGTTACCGTTGTTGTTGTATAAGATAAGAAACGCTAATCCAATGCCACTAAAGTCTATCCGGACATGTAAAGGCTACCTATTATTTTTTTGTTTTTGTATGACGTGTTGTTATATTTTATTTATTATTTGATGACCGCATGTAATTATTTTTAAAATTTCAGATACAATTTAATATTGTTAATGAATAAACATTATGAATTACCATAATCTGGTAAGATTCGTAAAATCTAGGACAACTTACGTTAACATGATTGGATTCTAACCGCTATCCGCTCTTCCTATGCACTAAATTCGACCTTTCCACGTCATGGATCTACCATAATCTGACGGGACTGCGCGCTGACTAAGTGTCGGCGTCGTCGGCTGCGTACGCGCATATAGAATTTATTGCGATTTATGATGCTCATGGTTTTGTTTTTTGTTTCAGGTAAGGATAACATTGCACTTATAGTGATGGGTAAGAGAGAATTACTATTTTTGGCAAAAAATATGTGTCAGGGATCTTAAAATTTGTTTGCGCACATATAATAAGAATCTACTTGACTCAGCAGCTGGTCAATTCACGTGTATTTACGAGTATATCGCATCTCTTTGTTTTTCTATACTTAATTATATATCTGTGAAACATGTGCACCCCAGCTCTCCAAGTAAGCAGCTTAGCGGTTACTTGCACACATCAGTCAGAGCCAGCCGCAGGCGCGGCGCGGGTTCGATTCCTTTGTGCGTCCGACATAGCTTGATGCGATTAGTTTGCAACGGCTTTTGTTTTATTTTAATTTCTTTATAAATATAAGATTTAGTTTATAACAGGTGCTATTTACAAACATTGAAGTCAAACGGGTACTTTCTTTGTTTGAGCTTACAAACATTGTACTTTTTGAGTTAACTGTGATAATGAAAAATCTGTTTTTAATAGATATATACAATACAAATATATGTGTATGTATATTATATAATTTTGATTGGTTTTCGACAAAGGAGGCTTTTGCTAACATCAACCCCTGCCTCAACAGCCTATAACGGTTCACTGCTGGACGCCCCCCCTCCCTGATAATCGCCTTTTGTCTCGGGGGGGGGGGGGGGGGGTTGCCCATAATCCCCACTCTGGGCAAGAGAGTTGGGGATCGCAGTTCGGTGTTAGATTTTTTCTGCATTTGTATGTCCCTTAGTCGTCTCTTACGACACCCACGGGAAGAGTTCGGGGCGGGGGGTGGTGCAAACTCTAAGCCGGCACCACACGGATAATGTCGATCGAAGGTCAACAGTTGGGAATTCCCAATTTGTAATCATTAGGTTGTGTTATCATCGCAAGTTATCATTCTAATTTATCAATGATTTCATAAAACAATTCATCATGCCATATATGTTTTTCTATTGTTGTGTTATATTATGTGTTTCTAAGCTAGATTAATTACAATACAAATTAATTAAAACCTAGGTTTAATATAACAGCGTATGTACAGACATATGACCACCTCTATGGCACGGTGAATGAAGGTCTGCCTGCGACGCAGGAAGTCGCGGGTTCGATTCCCGCTTCAGGACATATGTTTATACGATCTGCAGTCATTTGTTCAAGGTGTTCTGGTAGTTTTCTATGTATAATTAGAAATATCGTATTATTAAGTATCTACGTTATATCAGTTATATAGTACCCCCTTTGCAAGCTCTCTCTCTCTCCTTGCTTAGTTTGGGCCTAAATAATGCTTTGTGTGTAGCCAACATTATTTATTTATATTAATACACACCATCGAATCTAAATTTCACTTGGATAAAAACTTAGATAGATTTAAAAGTACAACCTCCGTACTGATAGAAAGGTATCGATTTCCACCTGAGGACTGAGGGGATCTGAGTGACAGATGACGTCATACTCAATACCATTTTAATCAACGCACGTTTTATTTTCAAAACGAACCTATAGTTATATCATATCATAGTTATATCGTTGTCATATCATGTGAAATTCACTTAGCTTTGGTGGTACATCTATCTTTTACTATAATAGGTACTTCGAAAGACAATGATTCAAAGGACATACGTACTAACCGGCAACCTCAAGCTTCTTCCACAGATGGCATAGAGTTACATAACTAGTAGAAGCGGCCTGTGAGTGATTAGTTCTCAGTCTGGACACTGACGCTTATCCTTTAGACGGAGATCTTGTGCACTGACGCTTGATCCTGTAGAATGTACAGCGACGTTTGAGGATAACTCTTGCTACAGAGTGAAATAAATACTCTTTATACTACACCTATTCGGAAAGTATATTAGTTCTTACTTGAAAAAAGGGAAGAAAGCACGTAAATCCAAGCGCACAACTATGCGGGCGGCATGGGATTTACTTTCTACCCCTGCTGCAGCGGGGAGAAAGAGCACTTTCTCTCCTCCTTTATTTCTTTTAATTCAAAATTCAAGGTTTTACAGGCGGATGCCAAAATAAAAAGTTTTTATCTCGAAGCCCACCAAAATGTTACTGGCCACTTGCATTTTTTAAGAAAACTTAACGGCAGAATGTGCTTGATTTCATTTGCCTCAGTATTTTTAAAAAACGGGTTGCAAGAGCGAATTTTCTTTTTCATTGCATTCTGTTCAGTTGAAATTTTAACTATTTTTTAATATTTTCCTCATAGGTGTAGTAAAAATCACTGTGTATAACTCAGAAGAAAATGCGAATCGGTCATTGTCATCCCTCGATAAACAATGTACTATTACATTGGTCCAATATGGGATGAATATGGACCTGAGATAATAGCATTGAACACAAAGGTGGAGTTAACTTCTATTGACGACTCCTGTGGTGGTAAGGGCGAAGGTCCACCTAGGACGCTGGAGGTTGCGGGTTCGATTCCCGCCTTAGGACTAATGTTTGGACTATCTGCAGGTATTTTCAGTCAGAGTGTTCTAGTCATTTTCTATGTATAATAAAAATATATATCTCTGCAATGTATTGTAATAAGTATATCAGTTACCAGTTCAAAACACAAGCTCTGCTTAGTTTGGGGCTAGATGATGTTGTGTAGATTGTACAGTTTTATTTATTTATTTATTGAGATAGTGTCTTAAAATTAATCAAATAAATCCTAACATGACTTAATTTCTTTTTAATGTCATAAATAGATGTTTAACACATAAATGACAGACTGACTGATTATGATTTTAACACGTATATAAAAAAATCTTTCATTGTATTTGGCGTTTTCAAAGACACTTTTTTTACGTCATTTTGTAACGCGACTTTTAGTTGAAAATAATTTTCAATCTAAATAAAGGTTTCAATAGAAAACGTATGTTCGATTTTTATAGCTATTAAAATAGTAACCTATAAAAAAATAGTAACCAGTAAAAATCCATCAGCTGTCAGTTTTCAAAAATGGAATGCTCGCGGCCGGACGGACATGCGTCAATCAATCGCGCGATAAATCAATTAATTAATGACGTCACGCAATCAATTACACTGACGTTCAAAACAGGAAGTTGTTCGTACAGAGTTTAGAACATAGTTTTGTACATATTTTGACCTTATTATGAATGTAAGCGGGTTAACTATGAACCTAGTTTGTGTTGGAAGAATACCAACACCTCATTCCATAGCAAAGCCAGCGTAGTTTTGACCTCACAAAAAATCGCCTAATAAAAGCTTAATCTAGATCAAAAGTCTGAGTACTAGTACGTACATGTAAGAAATATCAACACTAATCATTCAGGACTTTCATTTGCCTTGGGACAAATATTTGTACGATCTGCAAGTATTTGTTCAGGGTGTTCTGGTCGTTTTGTATGTATAATAAAAAATATCTATTTAAGTAATGTACCTATTGTATTGTGTATATCAGTTACCTGGTACGCATATACAAGCTCTGCTTAGCTTGGGGCTGGATAATGCTGTGTGAATTCTCCAGCATCATTTATTATTATTTCGATAAACCTAGGTAACATACACTTGCCTTTGGCTAAAACTTACAAAGCTTTATAGAACCCACAACTTAATTTAATAAAAACTAAGTGAGCTAGCGTCATAATATCAATGAGGCAAATAGAGCAGGTAGAGCTGCAAGAATAAACATTCATCAATCAAACTTGATGTGTTTGATTATCCAGCAAGAAGTGGCTGGATATGTATGTATGGATAAGGCTTGTATTACGCAAGTTAACCTATCCTAGCATTATTTCCACGATTGCCTTAGCGTTGATTCGGACTTTAGAATTTTTTTATTTCACGAAAAACAATATTATTGTATTGTTTTTCTTGAAGTTATAAAAATATGACAAAGGCGAGTTTAACCATGAGAAGAGTTCTCTTCAAGCAAACTTATTGGGAGAGAGACAATGTTATAAAAGGGGGTACATGTACATATAGAGGACAAAAGACAAAAATGTAACCTACATTATATAATAGACTAGTACATACTATATTACTTTAAAATAAAAAGTATAAGCTTGCATGAATGTGACATTAATATAGGTTATTATTTTAATAAAGTGCTAAATTGTGTAGACCTAGAATTGATAAATAAATATTACCTATGACAATAATAAATCTTTAACTTAAATTGAAAGTATTAGAAATGGCAATAAATTAAAAGTCTATTTTCTTTAACTTATTTATTTATGTTGTTAATAACAAATACTATAATTATCTACGAATGTACACTTATTAAATACATAAAATACAGCAGAGTCATGACGATAGATAATGCTTTTTTGGCTTTGCGCTTAAAAATTATAAGTAAGGGACTAGTACAAATGTCATGTGAAATATCCAAGGCCCATCCTCAAAAATCACTTTAAGCCGTTGGTCCTGCGCCTGGCCTCTTGCCGTTCATATCGGTATAACCTTTGTAGATATTTTTATACGGATCAGGCTCTTATATTTGTATTTATTTCCGATTGTTTTAAATCATTGAACTCAAGTTTTTGAAAATGTTGTGGCCATTAATGATTAATTTTTAAAGAACTTATCAGTCATGGAAATGACTGATAAGTTCTTTAAAAATTAACTTGCTTAACTATGGTCCGATTGATAAAATTTAAATTCGTATAATCTCGTAATCACTTTTGAGACTGTATCCTCCCAAAATATTTAATTGATTAGATATAAGTGTAAGAATTCATGGGTCTTATCTATACTAACCTATCCTGAGTAGGTAGTGGAGCAAAAAGTCTTGACAGTGATCCGATGAAGTGTAAGGTTGAGACGTGCCCATGCGTCTTTATTTGTTAGTATGTCTATGGATATCTGTGGTCAGTCACTTTTGAATGAGGTAGTATTTAAGCAGTTTTTGTTATTGACTTAATGAACAATGTTTTAATTTGTACGCAATTAGATCAAAATAATGAACAGGAATAGAATTTTCATTCATGAAATTATTGTAATTTCAAATCGCGATTTTTCAAGGGTTTTTCTGATAATGACTCAGTAATCAATGTTTATAATGTTGTAGGTACAATAGTATGTACCTACAACATTATAAACATTGATTCTAATGTGTCATCTCTTAATCAATACTCTATTTTTACCAGATGCTGCTCAGGTTAAACAAATATTTAACGTTCAAACTGTTTATTAAAAAAAAGATTTGTTAATAGATATCACATCCAAAAATATAAAACGCAAACATGTTACGACGGTAAACCCATCTCGCATATTAATGATAATCCATAATCATGACCAAACAAGTAGCCCATAAAAAATCATAACAGACCCATCAATAATAATCAAAATAACAGACGTTGTCTACTTTACTAGAAGACGAACTCCTAATGAACATACCATTCGACTACACCCACGTTTACTTACAATTCATTCACCCATAAATTCTAAGCAGTAAGGTCGAAACTGGTCCCAGCCGAGTAGTGAGGATGTGGCGTCAATAAAGATTAAGCGGATCCCAAGTCGGACAGACAGACAGATCCACTCGATGACGGCTGATTGACGGGGCGGACCGCTTGTCCTAATTAATGTCAGTTTTTGCTTGTTTTTGAAGGAATGGGTTGCTCGTATGTATCTACAACACTGTGGCGTTGCATTTGTTTTGATGTGTTTGACATTGAAGTGGGCTAGGTTTATTTTTTGCTATAAGTTTTAAAAAACTTACAAAACGTAAGTTTTGAACAAGAGCCTCGAATCCACACTAAAATAAGATTTTTTATTGCACATCGGTGCGCAGATTATCACGCACCACCTAGGTTTTCTTGAAAAATTATTTGAAAAAATACGACAAAACTACCCGTCAAAAAACACTAACACTCCAACTGTAACCGTAAAAATTAAACGTCAATGTCGCTGTCAACAATTCGTTACCCATCCTTCAAAAGCTGAAGCCAACTCTACTCATTTTCCAGTCACTGAAAGCAAAATTATACATTTGACGTAAATAGTGATTGATTAGTCAAAGTTAGTTAGTTTTGGCAGAGCCCACCTGTCAGTCAACTATCAACATGTCATCCTGACTCCATCTGTCCCGACTTTTTATTCTTTGACCTAAATGCGTTTTGATTACTGTGCCAACCCTATTATGTCATAACATGAAATATAGACGAGTATAAATGTCTTGATTGAAGTAAAATGAAGTTTTAATCGCTTTTTATTAGCGTTAGAAATGATTGACAGTGAAACCTGCAACTGTTTTATGAGTGAGGATAAATCATTGAAAAACTATGTAACCTGCAATTAGCATAAACGCAGAATCTAATGAAACACCTAAAAACGTTGTATTTTTTTATTGATATACTAATTGTTTCACAAAAGTAAACATACAAAATTTTCGGTAAACATCAAGTTGTCTTACTTAGACAAGAGATAAACGGGATACAGTATTTTAAAATAACTTTTGCCTTTACTTACACTGTAAGTAATCGATTATAAAACAATTTCTTAGTTAATCTTATACACAGAAGCACTATTTAAACCGTCGATAATTTGCCTCTCCGTCTGTCATCCGTCCACAGAAATTACTCAGTTCATACATCAGCAGCGAGCTCTGTGTGGTCTTCCAAGAACCAGCTGTTTGAAGGAAGTGGTGTCGGGATGACGTGGAAACGTCAAGACGGGAGAAGGTCATCTGCTTTAAATAAAACAAAACATAAAAAAGGAGTGCATGATAATTGCCGATGCTGGTAAAATCACACGAGGTTTAGGGCTTTTGGGGGCTCCTATAATCATGTTTTTTTCGTCCGAAATATTTTCAATGGGTGCTGTCTAGGACAAAAAATTGCATACAATTTCAAATCATCATAATAAAAAACAAAAACGCTAATAGCGATAGCTTTTAGCTAAAACGCTATCAAAGGTTGTTTCTGTAAAACCATTTTGTAGTTACTTATTTAAAAAAAATAGAGTCTGCTCCTTTTATAAAACATCTTCGCCTACGCTCTACAGGGTGCCCTAGTTCTTACAGTTTCCTCTGTCATTTCAGTCCGATAGAGACGCTTGACGCGCTTTGCTTACGACAGCCATCGGCTATCTTTTCCGTGCCCACTGGCTCGGAAGGGCGCTATCGAAATCAAAGGCTATCGACTCGGAAACAATCGACGCGTGAAGTCACGATGCAGCGACAGCTGATGACGCAAGATCACCATCAATAACAAAAAATGAAACGATAGAGATCTTACCAACGGTCAGCGAGCACAAAGAGCGGCCAATCAGCGGAACGATTCTCTCAAACGCTTCACGTATTTACGTCACATTTCTTCGATTTCGCGGCACGTTCGAGACGTAATAAGCGAGCAGGCGTCCCCCGGCCGACGCGGACGGTCCGTCAGGGGTGGGGGGGTCGTTGGAGTTAATGAAGTTTTCTCGGAGCGATTCCCACAGGTCGTCACATGCGGAGTTCCCGGCACATATTGTAGCACGTCGCATACTCAGATATTGCCATATTGCCGCCTGAAAATGTTTTAATAAGCGCATAGTGGGTGAATCCTGCCGGCCGGCCGTTACGTCCGGCCAGACCCGACCCCGTCTTATTAATGTCTATTGTTTGGAGTTTTTGCGTTATTGCGACTATATTGACGGTATGTCACCTCCCCCGCCCGACCCCCATCCCTAGAGTGAGAGATCACGATCCTTCTGTAAATACCCTCAGTTATGCCTCCAACTAGTTGGGCTTGTGGCTAATTCCAGCAGAACTCTATGGAGTAACGTTTTTGGTTCTGAAATGTTAACTGTAGTTTTGCTACACAAGTATGTTTAGACTGTTTGGACGACTGTAGTCGTTTTCTTTGTTACCCTGACGTCTTTGATGAGTTCCAAGGGACTGAGGAACTAAAAGTTTACGCGACGAGTCTCCTCGGGCTCGGAACAGGACTATTTTGACTACGAAAGCTATGAAACTAAAACCATTCCTTAACCTCAAATAGTAAATCTTTACTCAAACTGAAGGGCCACTTATTATTGCAATCCTCGGGGCGCACGTGCGGCTCAACCGCAATGTTCAAGAAGAGTCACACTAATAATTATTATAAAAGCAATGTTTGTTACCGCTTCAGTTCATCAGTTTCGTTGGAAATAACACGTCAGAAGCCGCAGACAAAAGCCAGTTTTAAATATAATCAGCTTAAAGAAACTCAAATGCAAAAGTCAAACAAAAAACAAAACACTGCAATGCAATACATCCAACTGTCAAAGTTTCTTGGCAATAGAGAAAAAAGTCTGAACTTTATCAGAGCAATCCAACTTGGACATCTGTAGTAGGATTGGGCAACTGTGGCCGTGTGACGCGAATTAGCCAACTTCTGTCAGGCGAGTTGTTCTGGAAGTAGCCGGGAACGGATGAGCAGACGGGTTGACGCTTTCTTATTTGACACCATTGTTTTGACTGAATAAGTAGTAGTAATTATTCTTATTCATACTTTCCAGCTTCTAGCGGGAGATTCGACTGCTCCCAACATCAGACGTAACACTTTTCCCAGCAGCATCTCGTGTAGTAAGAAGGCTTTAACCCAACAGAAGATGATCCCGGGTGAATATTAAATATGTAATGTTAGCTATAGTAGCTCAGTCCTAAAGATTTTAAGAATATTTTGACAAAGACTTTGAAACATCGTGACGCCTTTATGCCTGGCACACACTTTGATATTGTGTCTGAAGGCAGGGAACAAAATACTGTATCTATAAATTTATTTAGAAGAAAATATCAGGCGTAAACATTTTCTACACTTATTGCAATATCATTGCCTCCCACTCTATAGGCACCAAACAATACAATATCGCTCTCGAATCAATCCTGACCCCATTGACCTGCCTTCCTAACAGCGCCCAGCACTATGCCCCCAGCGGTGCATTAATGACATTTTTCGCATGTTTCTCCACAACCTCCACTACCCCACTACCCTCCACCCGGTGGGGTAAGGATACAGCGTCTCCCGACGTCGCCCGTCAATCAGGCCCGACGTGCCGGGAATGCCGGCGACTTTGAAGAGTTCCGCAACGAGATTGAGTAAACGGAACTCTAGGTTGCTTTTTATTAGCTCAAGAAAATAGTTCTTCTTCTAAATCTCTTTTATACTGGAAACCTCTATACGTTAGTAGGTAAAATTAACATAAAAATCTAAAGTAGTACCTATTCATTGTTATGATGGCATTGAATTCATACCTTATGGGTTTTATTTAAAAGCTCTGAGGGAACTTGCTTTGATAAAATTAAATATCTAATAAATTGCAAATAACTGAAACCTTTTTATTGAGGCGAGTGCAGCACAGTATGGAATGGCGAAATAAAATCAAAGAGCCAGCAGATGGTCTCGTCAAGATGTGAATGACTACCATAATTATGACCCATCTGGCAGTTTCTGGGACAAACAAATCAAGAAAACTACCCGCCCAACCAGTGCAGAGGTGGTTTCTCCTTCCTTGGCCTTTGTCAACAAAAACCGACTTGATCCTTGATTTTTTACTATTTCTCTTGAAATGGGGGGCAGAAGCTTAAACAATGTATAGATAGATAAAAATGTTTTTGTTACTGCAGACACACATGCAATCGACATTAATAAATATAACAATATTTTCAAAAAGTAAGTAGGTAGGTACTACGTAGGCTTAGGCGTAACTAAGTGTAGGTAAGTTTGTGTGTGGTGGCCGTAGCTCAATGTTTTTTTTTATGCTAAAAGAAAAAAACACAGATTTTCAGAAAAAAGTCACAAGACAATGTGTGCCTAGCTAAGCACCATTGAGGTTGTGTAGCGAGTAGCATTCATGAATTTATAAAAAATAAAGTTGAAGCAATGTGTAAATATAAATAAATAAATACGTCATGAATGCAATGCGACGCGATAATTGACGGTAGTTTTATATTTGGCGAACGAAGTGCTTGGGAATACCTTATAATAATTGTATATACTTTATGGTAACATTGCGGATCGGGGGTGGAATACTTACAGCTTTCCCTGAAATCTGCGGTCTTGTGATTATGATATAACAGTTCAGTCCTTACTGACCTTAACCGTTATGCTACGAACCATGTAGGAGTCCAGACGAGTAGGTCTCTTAAAACTCACCTCATTTATCAAAAAAAATCTGACATTTGATGACTTGTTGATTTATTACTGTCATTTTGACATTCATTGCCTGCCAATTACTAATATTATTTTATTATTTTATTTTTGCTCACATGTACACCCTTTTTAATTAATAGTGCATGCAACCTGTAAGGAAAACTAAAGAATTAATATAAATTTGGCAAATGCTGTGTTTAAGTTATTAGATAGTTATTTCAAGGTCTGGGTTTTTGGTGCACAGAACAACTGCGACAACTTTTCTAATAGTCTTGTGTACGGAACAACTAGGGGGGGGGGGGTTGTTCTTGTTGTTCTGCACAGAACAAAAGCACAGGACAAGAGTGTCCATTAACCACAATGTACCACTTCAAAAACATAACCCACGGCTCACGGATAAAAAGGAACCCAGAACCCGCAGCACGAGTGACTTACACTTGTCTGTTTTTATTTTATGATAGCCGAGTTAACTGCGATTATTCGTTCTTGTAATCTCGGGCTATGTTTGTTGTGGGACTGGCTGTTTGTTAGGCAATGGTTGTATGTATGTATGGGATGCTTGGTTCTCTTTGTGAGGATTATGAGGTATTAGTTAGTATATTTCTTTACCAACTTAAGGCATTTGAATATGACATATAGAATATAGTATATGCATAGGTTTTTTATCGATTGTTGTATGATGTTTTAACATAACCGAAAAATACAACATTCACTAATTTTGAAATTAGTAATAAAAACTAACAATAAAACTACACTCAATTTCAGGTGATAAAAACGCTGCTTTTTTTCTGTGACGACACCGTTCAGCGGCCCTAGTATGACTTGTACGCATTATCTTTTGAATATCTTCATCATATTCGAGTACCTCCTATACATTAAGCGCCTTGATACACCCCTACCGGATCGAGAGGAACTACTTACCGTATTATGACAACGATACAATCGTTTCTTACAACCTCGATGATGATTTGAGTGATTTGTTGAACTTTGACATGAGAGCGGCAGTCGCGTTTGTGGCATTGATGTTACAAAAGTGAGTAGATGGAGCACCTCCAACATAGCTTGGACACAGAAATGTCTTCAATTGGTGGTTTAAGAAAAAATATAAGAACACACGGGAAAACATTTCACTGGGAACTTGCTTCGAATCCTTTCGTCCTATGAGCGTCACACACGTCGATCATAGAAGTAAAACACGCTCACTTAACAATTCTCTTAATTTCAAAGATAAAAACGAATGTACCTACGTGTGAGTTGACAAACATAATTACAACTTTAGTGCTTTCACGCATAGCACTAATACGAAGGAAAATTATACTTATTTACTGCATTTTTTGACTACACTTCGTTTGGGTCTAATATCATTTCGTTCAAGCCTTTATCGTGGAACACAGCAATGGTTCTAGATTACGTTTATCGAATGTTTTTTGTACTAACTCAGACTAAGGCCTCAGTTTGTCAACCCAAAATGCGTCTGTTTCTTGAATCAAATTAAAATTAAAAACAAATAAATGATAAATACATCATGTTTGTTGTTTGTGTATCGTGTCCATAGACTTAGAAATTTTCACTGCGTCGTCGTGTCTGATAAATAATTTTCTTTCAAAAATATCCCACGACACGATTAGAAATTAAAAGTAGAAGAAGTAAATTAGAGTTAAAATATCTACTTTTCTATGATTAAATTTCACAATAAAAACATCAAAAAATTCAAAAAAATATATATGTATATCAGCAGAGAATAAAATAATCAGCTTTCTTGAAGACACTTAATATGCATACCTACATACACCCTATTCAAGAGAACCTAATATTATTTTATAAGCAAAGTCTGTGCTGCTGCTGGGAAGATGTTGGGCCGAAGACAGCGTCAACACTACTGAATTGATTGGGGTGAAATTTAGTACACTGTGTAGCTAGCATAAATGTTAGCTAGCTACTTTTTATAAACGATACTTTACTTTGTTATCATAATAATTATCGTAAATTGACTAATTAATTACGGATGTAAGCGGGTTAACTACGAACCTTATTTGTAATTTGGAAGAACACCAACGTTACATCCCTTAACGAGGGAGTAAAGATACACCTATTTCATTAAAACAAACAAGAGCGTCTCAGTCACGTCCAATCAAAAGTTCGGCACATAATCACACTTTTCTCATTTCGCTTTCATTATAAAAACGAATATAAAGCGAAACTTCGTGAGTTACTGTTATGGGAACTATCTCTACGGTGCTTCGTTGAAAAGTTTTATCAAAAACAATCTAGTTAACTATTAGGAGGTATGTTTTAGGTGTCAGTCATCTACTCAAACTATTACCGACTTACGTAAAATTTAATCTTTTGATGTGAGTTTGAGAATAATTTTCAGCGTTATGCACGCACTATGAATGTAAACGGAATGATCTAATAGTTTGTTTGTGTGTTTGGATGTTCTTCCTACGCAAAACAGGGTTCGTTTCGTAGCTATCCCGCTTCCATTCAACCAAACTAAGATAGATTATGTTTTAAAAAAAAAACCCTCCTTTTTACCCGTCGGATACATTGAAGGACAGAGCTCAAATGGTGTAATTTCTGTAAAAACTTAACAACAAGTAATGGTTCGATAAAGTATGGGGCAATTTTTACAATCATTAATATAATATAATTTGACCGAAATAACTTTCATTGCTTTGCCTACCTCGAGAGCAAATCAAAGCTAGAAATAAAAACACAAAATTATAATAAAAAAACCAAACCTGAGTAAAATACAGGCACAAAATCACACGTGACTTTTTAGAATAAACATTTGCCCTTACCTTCCCCAAACAAAAGAAAAGCACCCTGCCTCGCCACTATACGCATTTACACTTTGCTCGTGACATGACAACGCACTTGTCACTTCTCATTGTCGCTTGTCACTTGTCGTCAGTCAACTGTCACCGGGACCACCCGAACACCTGCTTAGAAACAAACATTTGAATTTGGAATACCTTTTTGAAAATAGATCGAAGTATTGTTCATAATTCCAACAGATTCATGTAAAATGTTATTTCTAAACTGAAGTTAAACATTATTTTATTTATTTAAGATTATTTATCGGGTATTTATCGCGTACCTTTTGCTTTCTTTTCCCCAACGTTGCCAGTCGAAGAACGCCGGGGGTCAGCAGACAACCCATCTTTTTACCGTATGTGAAAGGGGTGACGGATAAAATCGAAAATATCCTGAAAAGGTTTTCGATAAAGTCGGTTCTCACCCCCCATACAAAAGTTGCCCAACAACTACGGACACCTTAAGATTATATACCTCTACAAATGCCAGGCGTATACAAGATTGACTGCAGCTGTGGCCGCTCATACATAGGGCAAACTAAAAGGACCATTGCCGAAAGGGTGAAAGAGCACATAGCTGCGGTCAAAAATAGGCAGATGAACAAGTCGGCGATAGCGGAACACCTGCTAGACTCAGGAACCAACCACTGGATTGAGCTACATGACCCAAAAGTTCTGTCCCGTGAACGCCACTACTACAAAAGGATGGTTCGAGAGGCGATTGAGATCAAAAAACACCCGAACTTTAATCGTGAAGATGGTTTTCGTCTCTCTTCCTCGTGGAATCCTGTGTTAAATAAGTGTGTGCGTCGTGTCCCGTCTGTACAACAATCGGACACGGTCAGTGTAGTGTGTCGCAATGTGAACGTGGACTTTCCTGATTCTGATGACGAATTGAGGGTAGTCGTGGAAACTGCCATCAATTCTCGGTTGTAACTCCGAGTACATCCAGTCGCCCCGTGACCACGATCGCTGAAACGCGGTTGAAACGTTGGGGAAAAGAAAGCAAAAGGTACGCGATAAATACCCGATAAATAATCTTAAATATGTTATCAAATCGCGAAAGTTTAAAAAGTTTTATTATTTTATTTATCAGCTGATGACAAGGTGCTATGGTGCTTAAAGAAGAATAATGTCCAGCAGTGGACTATAATTTAATCTCATGATGATACATATTTTACTCGCAAAATAAACAACTAAAAACGGTGTGAAAGGAATCTTTTTATTTTAATTTAATTAAATAATCGTTCGTAACTTTTTTTAAAAGCACATTCTCTTTTCGAATTCATTCACAAAATGAACGCAACCACCAAATTAATACCTCAAAATAAACGTCACAGCTTTATTCCTTTTTCGAATCGGATTTCGCATAAAAAGGCACGTAAGGTGATCACTCGAAACCGACGGAGTGAGCGGATGAATGAATGAGTGAGCGAGAGGCAGGAACACCAGTTGATCAACCATGATGCGCTCACTGTCTGTCAAAGTCACTTGGGTTACGAAATATAGAGTCGCCTCTGTATTAATAGGTTCTAAAATTAAGAGAATTATATTTTTCGTATTATGCTGCTCTTTTCCCACAGAAGGTAAAGATTATTTTGTCATTTGCGCTATTATTAATGTGTTCTGCGAATGTTTAATGCTATAAATTATGTGCAAGTATGTAGGTGCTTAAACAAACGTTTGAAGATTTCCACAAATGTCGTAAATTATTATTTTCCATTATTTGCAAACATTAGTATTTCACGCATCACACATCTGTTTAAATAATTAGTTAATGATTAATGTCTATGACAGACTACGTCCATTATTCGTTACAAATAAATTATATTAAACAGGCACTCTGTAAGTCTCTCGGACGTATAAATTTTGTGAACGACAATTTAGTGGCTCTACTCTTGTCCGAAGCACATGACGCTGTCATTGTTTTATTATTTTATGACAATATTATTTCAGTGTTAAATCGATATCTGAAATGCCACAGCTTTAAATAAACGAGAAATTATGTGAGGTACCAGTTGTTTGTTTGAGTTGAGCTATGCAAAGAGTATGAGGCAAGATGAAGATTTGTGTCGTTTCGCGCAAGTTGTAATATTTTGTCGTTAATATTTGCGTTCCGACAAGTCATTGTCGTAAACCTTAGGTTTAATTGATTCCTTTGAAAACAGTACAAGTGGTGGGAGGTAGCTCAACCCATTATACTAAATCACTTCACGTCAATTTAGTTGGAAACTGCTGGCTGCATAGCTCGCGGAAAATCCAACATCCATTTTTCCAAATCAATTCATCGTGCACAACACAGATTTTTATTGATGTAGACCCCGGCTTACCGTTGTGATTAATAAATTAAAATACGCACCGAAATAGTGTTGTTGTAAATCAAAGGGTCATAAAATGCCACAGTTCGGCAAAAGCCGTCTCCATACTAGCGTATCGGTTGATTTATTCGCGGGCCAGTGTCGGCGCGAAAACGTACCTCGTGACGTCATGAGTTTTGTTTTTTAAAGGCTTTTTATTGATGGCGTTTGGATAAAAGTGGGATAGGGTTACCAGCAACCTTGGCACGGATTAGGGAGACTAAGCTCAGACAGCTGACAAGACCATGCAAACACACGCCAATTTTAAAATAATTACTTAGGCTCAAAAAGGTGTCACATTTACACATTTTTGAGCCTCCACAGCCAGCAAAACAATGAAAACCCATTTTTGGGTCAAATGGTTTAAATTAGCTGAGACTAGTCTAATGTCGTTAACGTTCATAAAACTAATATTCTACTTTCAGCTCTCTCATATTCTACCTTCTTTCATCATGCAACTACGTCTCGTCAACCGTCTTGATGGCGGTTCAGCTTCACGTTTCGATAGTGGTTCACCACTGTGTCTTGTGTCATATACATCAGCTGGCGGTAACCCTAGTCCGTCAGTATCGGCGAATGATTCGGCGTGTAACGCGCCTCGTCCCTCCATTTTACAGCCATTTGTCAGCCTCCCAAAAGATGCATGTACCTACCACTACTCGAATCGGCTTTTTTCATTATTTTTTCCGCCTTTTTTAGGCTTTTACGCGAGTCCATCGACACGTGAAAGTGTGTTAGCGTCGGTTGGTTTATAAATCTAACCGTTTGAGCGTTTGTAGTTGGTGTTTCAATTTCGGGCGGTTTTTAAAAATTTGGTCCGTTTTGTTTTCGCTCGGCTTTATTGGGCTCGACGCGAGTGGTTCCCGGGTGGTTCGCGTGCTTGGTGGATTGTGATGGAACTATTCAATAGGAGTACCTTTGTTCTTCTTTACTATTCATTTGCAGATGACTACTGTAACTAGATGCTACCTAAGCGGAAGAATTAAGGCTTTGTCATTTATTATTAGATTTAATAATGGAACATTTATCACTGGCCTGTTTATACACGTGAAAGATGATTAAGAGTAGAATATAATATTGCATTGTGCACCATTAATAAATTAATTCCTTAAAAATTAATATATACAAGAACTTAGGTTCTAAATATAATTTAGGTGTCATCAGTTTATCTATTTAGGCACATAGTTTCGTGTGAAACAGTAATTATAAGTTAACGTTTTGAAGACCTGCCGACCGCATGTGCTGTTATCCTGTATTTGTTAATACTTCAAAGAATGTTTCATGCTACATTCGATGTCTCTTAGGGATGGTAGTGTTAAAATTCAGCGACCTCTAAATTGAATATTTAATCCTGCACCCCCACAAACACTTACCCAATAAACTTTGCCCCAATATGAACATCGGCCAACAAATTAAATTACCAGCTCATCATAACTCCCGAAATTCGGGGAATATTTACCTTGTGCTTTCGCAGTGGCATATAAAACGCGTGATTGAAGCGGCCCGCAAAAATGTCGGCCAATAGTTCGCAGCGCCAAACCGCGCCCGATTTATATTTCACTATTATACGATGCGGGGCCCGATTTACGATTTCATTATGCACGTAGGGATTGCATTTTATTTTAAAGTGGATTTTTTTTTGTGAGTTCTCAGCTAGTGATATTATTTCGCTAAAGGCTTTACCGGCTCATCTTACTCATGTTTGTAAAATAACATAGCAATGTCAGATTAATACAATTTTAATGAGACCGTGTTGTTGCCTAGTGTTGAAACAACCAAAGTTGTTTCAACACTAGGCTTAAACACCAAAACGTCTAAAAGAAGAGAACAGTTTTTCCAAATTTAACTCTCCATAAAGAACAACACAAACTTTGAAAAACGAAATTTAATCAGTAATTTCCTCATCCTATTGTTTTCTCCATAAGTTCCACTACAAAGGCAGAGGAGAGTGGGGACAGTAAAAAATAATTTTCACCCCCTCATTTTCCTTACCGCCCGCCCTCCCTCCACGCTACATAAATAATCATTACGAAACGCATTCAGTGGCAATTACATACTTGGGGATGGCTCGTTAAAAATCATATTCTGGGGTGTGCAGACGAAATGGCGCAGACGGGCGAGGTGAGGAAAAACATTGCTCACAAAAAATCATTTTTTATGTTTTAAGTTAAGTCTCGTGTACCTCTGAGGCGATGAAAGTATTGATATCACCTAAACGTAATCGTTCACTGGAAATTCGATATCATTAGGTACTTAATTTTCATCCACTAGAGAAGCAGCACTGAAAAACAACTCAAAAGTTTTCAGAAAAGAATATTAATAAACATGTTTACGTCCTGAAACTGAAACCACTTTATCCATGAAAATGTAACAACTAAAACCTTGCCCTAATAAAGCGTCACAACAGTTCGTCTGTTACCCCTTATCACGCGCGGCGGCGGCCGGTTAACACGGCTCATAATAGGCTCCTTACCCCACCTTCCCCTCGCCTTATCTGCAGTATTAAACCATAAAACATTATAATTTACAACACTGTGTCGTTTCGCTATGACGCCGGGGGTGGCTCTCAAACTTTTCATAAGTTATTATTTAGCTCTGTTTCGTGAGAATGGGTCTAGTAGATTTTCGATGAAGTATTTTATTATTTTTGGGTATCAACTTAGTAAAATAATTTTGCAGGTTGTCTGGTTAATATTTTTGTGTAAATTAATTAATGCCAAAAAGATTGTAAGCTAACTGGTTATTATTTGTTTATGAAGCATAAACTGCCTCTATAATCTGAATATTTGTCTCGACTGTGTCATCGATAAAAAGGGTGTAATTTCATATCAAATTATCAAAGTTACACCAAAATCCAATTTCATAAACGATCATAAAATGTCATGCGATACGCCATCTCATACATCACCCGCCCCTAAAATTTGAGAACCGCAGACGTGATACTTAAAAATAACGGGATCCTAGCAAATATTGTAATAACCGCCCCTGTCCTGTATTTAGCTCAACCATTGTTTTAATATTCTTTGCTGACTCCAACCGTCGATAAAATAGCTTTACCCGGTTTTACCCCTTACCCCATTTTAGCCCATTTTCCTCTTGCCGCTTTGTTTACATTTCATCGATATTTCGCAAAGTTTACTTCACATCTCTAAATTTATACGTGTTAATAGACTGAGTTAACGATAATGGCTTGGAATTAGTGTTGTCAAAATATTGTTATCGAGGACTGCTTTTGTTATTTAATAAAGGGTTGTGTTATGAGTACGGCCTACTACGTATGCTGAAATGGGGCAAGAAAGATCATATTAAAGTTTATTTAAACATATTGAGCAACATTTTCAGCGCTATTTTTATTTAAATATAATTTAACACTTTAAATCTTACCGACATTCTATTTAAAAAAACACAATGTGATTGATAGAAATCTTTCCAACAGAATGGGATGAAATGATCGAAAAGTTAGCCTGCCACCTACTTTCCAAATCTCCCGATGTCCGGGGATTATACAGAGATCGCTCTCGCAATAACGAGCCAATATACAAGTAAATAGCGGCAATCTAACCCACCAATAAAACTAATCCTTTCTTTGTCTCTCGTAAACTTACTAGTGTTGTTACAAGGACATCGTCTCGTGAGTGGAAAGTACAGAAGCGAATGTGATTTGATTGGGAATACAAAATGAGAGAGGATATTGTTCAGAAAGCCCTTTAGGACCAATTGGTTGCTGTATTTTTTTTTGACACCGCACAACATCATCAAAGCTACCTATGTTAAGTACTTATAAAAGACTACACGAAAGACTACAAGAATTTATGTTTGCATAGTTATGTGAAAAAAATGACCTCCAAATACAGATTTAGACAGGGCGCAAACGTAGACACTGTGTCATTACAAGCTACCGGTGAATATTTGATTTCTATAATAGAAGTTTCAAAATCACACGTAATTTTTTTTATGTTCAGTTGTTCCAACTTAACTCATACTTAAATTGTTCGGTGTCGGTAACTGGAAACTAAACTTTTTAATAATAATAATAATATTGTACATTATTCGGCCGTGCAATAAATTGTCGTGCATTATAGTGACCCTAATATTATAACTATAAGTTAGTGTTGGAGCAAAAAAAATAAAAGCGTCCTTGAGTTGTTTTTTGAATTGAAGATGTCGTTGTCGAGTGCTTGAAAGTGTCAGTACAATAAACAAATACACAGGCAAAAGCTAGTTGAGGTCGGTTACGTCGGAGTGATCTTTCCTAATATTTAACATTTATTATGGTGCAGATACAACTAGAGCAGTCACGCGGAGGCTTTGTTGCTTGTATCAATATTGTATGGGAGTGGTGCAAGGAAGGCCCTACTGCGGGTAGAGCAGAGCAAAATAAATCAAAATAGTAAAAAAATAAAATAACGCTTGACGATTCACACAGCATTTCCTAGCGTAAGCATAGCTTGTGTTATGGGTACTAGGTTACCTAGTATAATAAAAATGTATAATAAAAAATATCTAACTGTGTATTCACAGTTACATATTTTTTATTATACATAGAAAACGATCAGAACCCCCTTAACAAATGTCTGCAGATCGTACACACATTTGTCCCGAGGCGGAAATCGAACCCGCAACCTCCTGCGTCCCAGGCAGACCTTCGCCCACCGCGCCATAGAGGTCGTCGCCTTCGCGCACCTTAATAATATAGACCCCTTTAATTTCATTTTTTCCGTGACTGCTTACCTTACTGCTGTGGCTCAGCAAACCAAGATCTTGGTCTCCAACTCCATTTTTAGTTCTGAGCATTTGTCATCCATTTGTCGTGTTTTTTAAGAGTTCGCGGCAATTGGCAATCCAGCGATGCCTGGAGTAACAGACCCTTGCCAAGATGGATCGACTCCTGGTCATCCTCAACTCCCTGGACGTATTTGAATCAGCTTAAAAAGTCCACTAATATTAGTCAAGACTGTAGCCACATATGATATTCAGTTCTCAGAAAATATGATCTAAAATCAACTGGTGTTATCGAACTCGCTCACTCGGTTTTTGATCCGCTAGTCGCTAAATACTAAGAACTAAGAACAAGAACTAAGTAAATCAGTTGATTGTGATTTTAATAATATTAAATGTAATCGCTATGCCTATACCTTAAGCCTGTGTCTACTACGCAGTTTATCGCCTCGCTCGGTGAGATTACCGCAAATCTACTGATTGCCCACTATTGGTCCAGGAGTTAATGCGCTCGTTACTCCGCTAAGCTATGCGCTGTTTGCGCTGTTTTTGTAAATTTATATAACGTGCGATATCTGACGCTGTGGCTGTTTGAGGCCTATGATCTGGTTGTTTTGTCTTACTTTACGATATTAAAGCTGATTCATACATATGCAACATTTTCTTTAAGGCGTTGATGTATGTGAATTGACATGAATTGGGTTACGTTAAATCCTTTGTTCTTTCTCTTTCGTTATCTTAATTGTAAAAAGGTTCAAAAAAACATAATAATCTATGAGATACTAGGCAGATTTTGAAACATAGGATTTTTCAAAAATGTAAATAATTCTTTTTTAAATATTAGAAATAATTGTGCTAAGTACCATCTGTTTTCTTAAATTTTTTGCTGTCAACACCGTATTAAATAATATAATACCAAAGAAACCTTTGGCTTATTTTGGCAAATAAATATTTAAACATAATCAGCAAAAACTTGATTTTTGCGCTTACGCCGCTCCGCTCTATCCCTTTCCTATAAACGCGAAATCCTATGCATGTCCTTTTCACAAAATAGTGTCATTATTCGCCCCCTTTAATCAGTCAAATTTTAATTAAAAAGTTAAATGTTTTGGAAAGTTTTTGTTATGTTTATGTATGTCGTTTGATTTCAAGTTACCCTCAGAGTTCTATCTGTATAATTTCTGAAATGTTTGAATGTTGTGTAAAAATACTATTTATTGTTCTAATCAGCTTTCTTATCTCTGCAACACCCTTCTGGCTTACAGGCGTGTGAGTTTACAAGTGTTTGAATAGCGCTTCTTTGATAATCTAAGTCAGATGTTTGCAGTAGCTAAGTATATTTGTCTACCTACTGTATCTAATGCTTTGTTCGTACGTGGATTATTTGCTGAGATTAGAATCTAAATAGGTTCTTCTACTGTTAAGTAATTATTACCTTGGATAGCAGAGATTAGGTTTTCTAGATCGTTTAACGTTGCTACTTGCTTGATTGTTATCAAACGATTATCGATAGCGGGAAAAACCCAAAAATACGTTAACAACAAATGAAATCATCGCTCATCATTTGTCAAGTTTATTAAAAGCTGACAGAACAGAACATGCAAACTGAGTTAGAAATATAAGATACCTAATAGAAACTTTAATAAATAATAAACTCTAGGTATATACGACTTAATTGATATATTATTATTTTGAATATAATTACTATTCGATTTCGTAAAAAAGGGTTTCAATAAATAGCTACATATTATATTCATTAATACTATAGAATGCAAGACTTTCAAAGAAAAATTGAATCATACGTTTAATTTATAATGTTCAAAGTTGTCTGTGATGTTAATTGGTAGCTTAGTATAGAACCTTAGCCAAACGTACCGTTAGTTTGACTAGTTTATCTTTATTTCTTAGATTATAATAATATACCTACTTTATTAAGAAAGAATATTACAATCAAATAATGCAGCCAGTGTCTTGAGCACGCTGCCGACTGGTATTGATATGGATCAGTTGAGCTACCTGTAGATTGTTTGCAAGAGTCTGCTGCAGTTAGCTCAATTGTTTCTATTGTAAATACTATTATATATTGTATATATATTGATTATAAAATTATGAGACTGTTTTTTGTAAACAGTTCTTTTTTGCTATGTGTTTCTAAAAGTAATCCATAGAAAATAAATATAGAGTAGTACTGCAGTCATAATTTTATATTTGTCTATATATTATCACAACCTAAACGGCCCTGCGGCCGAAGGTTCAACTGTCAGTTAGGAGGTTCCTTCCTGCCGCAAGACTTATGTTTGTACGATCTGCAGATATTGTTGAATGGTTTCAACGTACGTAAGGTCAAGGTTGACTAGAAGATGTTGTTCTTGAGCGATAAGACCGCCAGTTGTCGTTTATTCTATACCTTTTTATTCATTAGCAAATTCAAACTATCTATCAAAAGAACTATCTATATCTTGTATCAGTTACTAGGGGTACTCTTTATCACAAGCTCTGCTTATTATAGAGCTGGATGTCTGTGTGGGTTGTAAAGCATTATTTATTTATTTAAAGTGTTTAATTGATTAAAGTCTTGAAATATTGGACGAACTCGGACGAAATTCATTTTGTTGCCTCCCTACCACTTCCTCTTCGCGTTTGATTCGTCCAGTGTTGTTGTTTTGGGACTTGTATTGAGGGAAGAACATGTACACATACCCTTATAGCCTCCTGTTTAGTTTCCCTCAAGTCCCATACTCGTACCAAATCAAATAAATCTGTACAGTGTACAATTTGCATTAGAATCAAAGCACCCTCAGAGCTGGAAACCTCAATCTTTACCCCAATCCACTCAAAAAAGCCAATACGGATCCACTCCGATAAGTGTAGTGAGTATCAGACAGGTAACGTTATGCGGACTCCTTAGCCGGAAGGTACCCTGTAGGGGGAGGCAATTTAATTCTGTCCACGTTCTAATAATGACCGTCATAATTCGTTCAAAGTGTCCGGTCTGGGACAATTTCGCCCCCCGCCACCCCTTGATTCCTTTGCATTTTACCCCCCTTAATTCCATTTTCATGCCACCTTGCACACATTTGCGCTTCATCTGCGGGGTGTGTGGGGGGAATTCTTTGATGTTCTAATGAAAAGGATGAGACAAACGGATGCAATTCTTTCGTTTATTTTGAAGCATTCCGTCAAAATCTTAACGAATACCTCAGTAAAGAAAGGGATAAGCTTTTCCAACACAGGTTCGTTTTTATTGTGTTTCTGGTTTTTAGGCATTCATTAAAGGATTCATTAAAGACAGCATTTCACTCGAGGGTCACTTAGCTTGCTAAACCCCCCCCCCCCCCCCTGTCACAAATCTATCCAATCTGCGCTTGAATTTCAGATCCTAATCAAAACTCCCAGCGGAACCGGAAACCCGTAAACATCCGTCATTTTTAATCCTATCCTACCCGCCCGCCATCTTGGAATATGCATGTGTGCGTTATCAACACGTGTAGCTCGTATTAAGTTTGATTTATACCTCTTATATCGTAAATGGATTAGGGAAGCGTCCTTTTGCCGCCACTTGTACTAGAGAGCTCCATGGAGGAGAAATATTGAGGGGGTTTGACTCCATAGGACACAATACAGTTACACACTGTAAAGCTTATTTGGAGCTTGGTTCGTAATGTTTGATTTATTTTAAGAGTTTATTAGTTTTTGTTTTGATGTGGTATCATTACAATGCCAGTAATTATACCTTTATTTTGTACCTTTATTTTAGAATTTAAACGATTTACTTAACCTTTTATTTGAATTTCTTAAGCCAGTGATAATTTGAATATAGAATGGATGTTTTTATCATAGAAAAGTCAGAGTCTTCTGCCAGACTGATTTTAACTATCCTGTCGTACATGATGTCTTAAGTTATATGTACATAGATTCTCTTAATTCATCGTTGCTAGATAAGTGCTTACTATTATCATTTATCACATTTGTCGGTAGTCACAAACTGCCCAAGTCCTTCTGCATTTGGTTCATACATAAAGCTAAGTCGTTGATCACGCCTCCTCCGAGGGTGGGCCATTGGGTCCTAATGCCTCCGCTTTATGGGACTCATAATTGGCGACGCCTCGGCCCGTAAATCTATGGTTTTGTAATTAACAGGGTGCAATTGTTAATGTTTCTGTGTTTTTGTTTTCAGGTAAGCAATTTTAAATTTCGTCAGAGCGGTGTTGGTAAGTTTGTTTTAACAATGTTAAAGGTACCTATTTGAGTACTTTTATCAGTAGCATTAAACCTACCGTCATTAAGACTTTCTACAACTTCAGAAGACACACAATTTTATGCTTAGATTTAAATTTTGATTACGATAATGCTTTAGTATCAATCATTTTTTTTAAACAAAACTTCAATACAGATATATTATTATTTCTACAACTGTCAACATTACTAGGCAACTTTTCCATCTGATTTACTTTACTATGATATATATTTTACTATCATGAGCTAGGTTTTAAATAAATTGAAATAAAGTCCCAAAACATTTCAAAATCGACGGGACTCGAACCCGCACCCCACCCTCTTTATTTCATTTCTTAGAGATACCTAGAGTGCGGGTAAGCACTATAACAAAAATCTTTTTAAATAAGGACCGAAATCGAATAGTTCTTGGATGGAATAACATAAATAATAATAAATAAATCAAATAACAGCAAAAAATAATTACAACTAATATTTACACTTACATCTATTTACTAAAAATCTAAGCCGTCACTAGAAGGCAGAGTGCCCAGAATGCTGGCAGCATTGCCACGTTGAATGGCAATGCTAATTCGTTGACCGAAATAAAAACCAGCATTCCGATCACCTGTGGACTCTATTAGTAGTTTTGTAAGATCTTTATAGATAACGTGTGCCCCAGGACCCCAAGGACCTAGGGTTTACACCCCAAACGGCTCAAATAGGTAACCTCTGTCAAGACTAGCGTATTTTCGCCGTTTGAGGAACTCCGCTGATGTTGCTGCGGAGCCTGCCCTTACTGATGTCCCTGCAAGATGAGAAGGTGCTAGGGTATCTACACACGTAGCATCCCAAACTAAAGGCTGACCCATCTTCCAAGGAATCAGAGTCATACCGTCAGGCCTTTTACCATCATCTCGCATTAGGCCACGTGGTTCGAGAGTAGCTGGCACACTGACGCTGGTAAAAGCCCGACGAATGATGTCATTAATTGAACCATGGCGGGACAAACGTCCTGCACTAGAGACACATGCCAGTGCATGGTGACCGAACTTATCAACGGTTTCACCGCACTGGCAACTGTGTGGCACTAGGCAAGGAGAACCTAAACGCAAAGAGGTAGCCACCCGAAATGAGTTATTGTCTAAAAGGGTACCTAAATTTTTGGAAGGCAAAACATATAACCAAAGTCCTGATTCCCACTCGGAAACAGCGAGTAGACGAGCGCGTTCTGATGAGCTGGTAGACGTATTAATAAGATTTTTCCGTACCAACTCACATAGCGGCTCATCCCACAGTCTCTGAGAAGAGAGGACTTTGGGCAGATTAGTTTCAGGACAGGCTATTTTCCAAGACGCTAATGCTTGCTCGAAACCTGTATTTTAAATAATATATTTTATATAACAGTTGGTCAAATTGCAATCATACTTATTTCTGTTTATGTTGAAACAATTATGAATATAAATATGTATACGCTTCTACAAATAATTCCTAGTGAGTTGAAAAATCTATCAGTAAATAAATTAAAACAAATTCTAAAAACCTTTCTGTGCAAAAATGCTTAAAAATATCAGATTATCTAGAAGAAAAAAAAGCTTGGGACGGGTTTTGCTCCAACTCGAAAAATAACAACTAACAGGCTAAAGGTTAAATATAAAGATGAAAATATTTAGTAACAATTCCGCGCAAGACAATTGAATCGGAATTGTTACTAAATATTTTCATCTTTATATTTTGCAATGGATTTCCGCAAAGTAACGCCTGAATCTATTTTTTTTTTATTTTTTTTTTAGGCTAAAGGTTTCTTCGCCGTTTCTTTACTTTAGTCTACATACCGAAGTGACCGAAATAAAAACAAAACACTTTATTTCCGTGTCAATGTTTTATTTTAAGAATTTGACCTTTTCTAAGTGTATATACATTTTTGTATTTATGGAAATAAAGACTTTTTGATTTGATTTGACAACGTTCTAAAAACAATATTAATTATTTGTTTCATTCATTTTTCTAAAAATTTATTAAAAGTTGAGTTAAGTCTGATATTGAAGGCAATTTCATCAACTTTATCACAGGTCCATAAAACCGTCGAGAACAATGTCATAAAGTTGTTTATGTCGATGCTTCTATCCTTATAATATGCGCTAAACGGCACATAACTATAATTATTATAAACTTTAAATTATCTCGTTCAAATTGATTACTATCTCAACATTAAACTGTATAAGAAAACTACAAGTACTCAAAATCTACCTGTGGAGACATCCCTAAACTAAATCCACAGCCAAGTCAACGTTAAAATCAATTATGCTTGCGATTGTTTCGTTAGTGGAAGCAAATGTTTTTTGTCTCTCCACCCTGTGCTCTTATCCCCCCATTCCTCTCGCCATTTGGAATAGCTTGGTCACTCTGCATGCAGTCAGTTGGTTGGTAGTCAGCGTTTTTAAATATTTCATACTATGTTACCTTTATTTTCTCATGGATCTCTGTAGGAGCTTTATATTTGGTACTTTTCACTTTAACAGTTATATCATATTTATGGATAAAAATGAAATGGATGCTTTCGTTTTTATCCATAAATATGCTATAACAGACAACGAAAATAGTAATAAAAAAAAAAACACGTATAACCATGAAGTTTTGCTTGTGAAATTTAAGAATCATTAGTGGTACCTACATAACAGTATAGTGAAACCAATCTAAGCACTCAATTTGCATTCCCACACTCCTATTAATGTATGTTGAACGATCTAGCTGTTCTGATCCCACCCCCGGGTCCCCCTCGGGTCCCCCCCGTCTCCTTTGTATTCGACGGATGGCTGTCTGGTGCTGGATTCTTTTGATGAACTTGGCATTTCGGATGCGCTGTAATTCTGTGCGGACGATGGCGGTGGAAACTTCCAGAGCTAATTCTGTTACGTTCTGTTCCGAATTTGTATGTTTGTGTATCGACTCTGATCATGTATGATTTTGTGAAGTACCCAGATTGAATAACAAGCCCACTCTTTCATTTGAATAGTTAACAATAAAAAGTGGTCTATTAATTGAATTATAGATCTTTTTACCCTGAGTGCGTAATACCTATCTATGGTCGAATTAAGTTTAAAAGTTGAACATAGGTACACATAAACACACTTTGGCGGTGGTTGACTAAGTCACGGCAGTCATTGACTTGTATGTGCTGTCAATCATGTTTTTGATGATTCGGCCGATAGAATGCAGAATTCTTCGCCATAAAAACTTGGCACAACGACTAGCAATGAAACTTATTGTTAAATTATAAAGTTGGTACAGAAATGCTTTCTAGACACAAAGCGAAGCACCAGTAAAGGTCCAGTCACCGTTTAAGGGGCGATCACCAGTAGCAGAGGCAGGCGACTCTTCCGATTACCATATCTCCTTAGTGCATCGGAGAGTCCGGCAAATAGGCTATCTGCTGCATGCATCTCATAAGCATCGGCGAGCAGCGGCTGGACGGAATATTTAGGAGGTCGTGCGTCGCAGACGTGGAAATCGCCCTTATTTAGATAGTTGATGCCACTTGAATAATATTTTATTATCTGAATTGCTCAGGACATATTAAAGGACTATGAGACGCGAGGTAAATTATATTAAACTTCAATTTGCGAATTTTATGCTGCTGTTTCTTATATTTTCTTGAGTTATTATTCAAGTTTATCAAAAAGGAATGATTTTTACTGACGAAAGAGGAAAATGTGGTCAACGCGTTTATTCTTTGCTGTAAGTTATTTTAATTTAAGTTTTTAATAAAAAGACAAGTTCACAAGTTTGCACAGTTTATTAGTAAATGGCGCTGGCACCTTGTCCAATCTGGAGGCAGAGCAATAATCGTTGAAAAACTTCCAGTTGATCTAATCAGAGGCATGTATCTGATTTGAATATGCTTACGAATCCGTGTACAGGGTGATCGCGGCTTGGAGCAACACCAAGCGAAAAGTTCTGAGTGAATTATTTAAAAGATATTCACAGCGGCCAAGACAGTTGAACGTCAAATGCTTTTTTTTCTGGATGCCTTTTGCATTTAGTTATGTTTCAAAAGTTTTGAGAATAATCCTAGACTTAGAATCAGACAATACCTAATAAGATCAGTTTAGCGTACATATTTCGCGATTTGGTTAAAGTGCTGGGATAAATAAAAGGGTGGGTTAGGTGTGCGAAGGCGTAAACAAATGCTAGTCCAATATAATTGAATCTATTGGAGGATTGTATCGGTGTTTGTATCGGCTACTTTTAATGTAATAAGCATGTTTTAAAATGTTTGTTCCGTGTTAGTTCTCATTGTCGTTCCATTTCTGGATCACCCTGTGTAGCGGGTGCATCGGACTACGCCTGTAGTAGCACCTGATTCATTAGTGTTCTGCTCAGTCTTGTACGGTCTTGTTTTCGGATTACCAATCTCTCGATGAATAATGAGACAATTGAATAAAAGGGGGTTAAGAGGGGCCATTCGAGTTTTAGTCATTTTGTGGAGGACTTGCAAGTCCTACACAAAATGACTAGCTTATGCCTGCGGTTTCGTCTAAACGAAATTTATACGAACTGAAAATTACGTGTAGTAGTAATAGTAATAGTGAGATTAGTTATGAGTGGGAGCTAAGGCGGAAAAGAAATAAATTATGTACAAAATACACATAAAGAAAGTGTACACAGATTTCTAAAATTATTACCTAAATTTTAGATTAATGTTTGCTACATGAAGTAATATAGTCAATGAAGAAAGTCGCTGAGTAGGGTTAACTTTTGTAAAATCGTTTGTTTTAGGTGTTTAAGAGGTATATTATGTTTGTAAATTTGTTCTTTTTGATTTTTCGACACCCCCTTAATAATGAATGACAATATCAATTTTTGTTATAGTGCTTACCCACACTCACAATTTTTGGGAACTTATTTCATTATTTATCATTTTTAACTCTACTCCCGAGGCTTCGCATGCGTTGTTTAATGATATTTCTATTCCATGGGATTATATTAATGGGATACAAAGTAGCTTATCTTACTTTCCATTTTTTCAACTAATTCTATGCCATTAAGTCGTTTGGTTGCTTAGTTAAGGCGTTAAGGAAAGACTAACAAACACACTTTCGCATTTATAATATTAAGCATAGATAATGTCTTACATACTCCTACTGGAAAATAACTTCTGTACTAAAACACATCACAAACCATTTCCTACAAAAAAGAGACAATACGAAAAACCTGTCTACGAATGACCGATGAGCTGACCTTTTATATGAAACAGTCTGAGTCATATCGCACAGAACTGTTTAGTTGATATTCCTAGATCGAGACAAAACAATAAACAGTTGGATAACCAATAGCTTGCTTATAGTTTTTACTGCAAAGGGAGGGGCAGCCGGAGGCGGTGTTGCGGTAGGGCAGTGATGAATAATTTATATAGAATTATGGTAATACACTGATCGCTTGCAGATTGAAATCTACGGTGCTGAGTCATTGCTGTCTTTCAACGGCCTAAGTTGGTACACAGTTTTAACAAATACACATACCTATTCGGTTTAGTTATCCATGTCATTCGAAACAACAAGACTACGACAAGAATCCTGGTCTGGTCGAAATCGTATGCGACACGTTGCAAAAAGATTTGCTGACTTTATAGTTGCTTTGAAGTTTTTGTCATAGCTGAGGTGTTAAAGAAAGACTGCGTATCACAATCAGTTCCATTTTGTAACCTGAATCTTATATCTTCAAACCAACGAGCATTTCTTGACCATGTTGATATGACCCTTACGTAACCGCATCAAGACTCATTTTAAATTCAAATGCAGTTATAATTACAACCACATCACGTCCGTCCCTAAGGTTACCAGTTACCGTCTTATGTCAATAACAGACGTCTTCGAGACGTGCTGACGCAGAGACCCCCCCCCACCCCCCACCCCCCCTGCTGGGGGTAGGCACGGAGGCCGGACAGTGGTCAGGAATACTAATTATCAATTAGGGGCTTGGCAGACGGACCGGGAGGTTTTAATGAGAAGATGTTGTTGAAGTTTTTGATTATGTGCCTTTTTTGGGGACTGATTTTGAGAGCGTATTGATTGGTGAAGAAAAGTTACGAAGTGGAGTCAACTTGATTAAAACAATTAAATATACTAAGGAAACTGATAATGGTGGCGATTCTGTTGGCATAAAACCTAAACTAAACTAGCCTAAAATTGTTGACGTCTCTATTTTTTCGATCGAACAAAAGGGGACAGCTACATTTTTATGCTAGTTTAGTTTAGGTTTTGTGCCAACAGAATCACTACCATTGTCTACTGAAGTAAATGTTTACTGATAGTTAAAGGAATTGAATTACATTATCGATTAAGAATGTGTTCTACCATGAAAAGTTGAAAGAGATTAAGTATGTAATTTATTTATGATTTTAAATTAATTACTAAGTTTTGGACGAAATATTAAATTATCTGGTTCTCGTGATTGACAGTTAGCCATAAAGTGACGCCAGAAGCCTTCCATACCGTTACTTTTTAATTACTCCTTTCGAGAAAACATAACATGTCAAATAAAATTTTGAAATATGTTTCGACAATAAATATGCCGGTACATTATTATTGCAACTTGCAATTAATTAAATATGCATAAGCCGTAAAACTTAAATCTCTCTTTGAAATACATTAAACGTTGGCCATAAGCAAGGATCGGAGGCGAGAAGGGGACTCGTTTTTATTACAATTTGATTGTCAATTCACTTCTGAATACTTTTAAGCTATCATTATAAAATGTCTAAGTTATACGGATAAACGTTTTATAGTTTATTAATTTTGTCATATAATTGAATGGAGACAGAAAGGCGTTTGATATAAAAAATAATACATAATGCAGGCAGATAGTAAACTTTTATGGTTTTTAATTATGCAGTGTTCGAAAATAGCATTATTTTTAGTTTATGCAATGGTCTCAACAAAAGATATATTAAAATTCTTTCATACAATAAATTTAATATTTCATAAATCGCATAATATTAGACTTAAAATGCATTTTAAGTATAATGCCTATCACTTGTACGACACCGATTATAAACCTTATCTAGCACAAATTACAGAATATCTCTTTGCTAAATACCATATGTTTAACGTCAACTGCCGAATGACGTGCGTTTTGCAATCACCACTATATCATCGGCGTGTATTGCAGTTTTATGTGAATTATCCGATGTTGCGTCAGATTTGTTGTCTCTACCAGTTATAGTGTCATGATGTTCATTTACAGCTAAAACATAATCAAAATGTTTTAATACATCTACCATAAAGACAAAAGTTACTACTCATGTACGTACCGTTTTTCTTCCATTTGTATGACGTAAAACTAAATTCAATTTAAAATTTATAACTTCCTAGTTTCGTTTCCCTGTTGAAAAAAGAGAGAGTTACTTGTTCTGCCTTCCAAAAATGTAGGTACCATTTTAGATAAGAACTCATTTCGAGTGGCGTCCTTTGTCACCATGCACTGGAATCTGAACCACGTGACCTTATTCTAAATTATGGTAAAAGACGGTATCACTCTGATTCCTTGGAAGGTGGTTCGGTCTTTAGTTTGGGATGCTATTTGTGTAGATACCCTATCACCTTTTCAAGACTTTTCAAGACCATACAATACTTCTCATAAAGTCGACAAGTGATCGTAATGCTAGCTTTTATTTCGCTCAACGAATAAGGATTGCCAGTCAACGTGACGGCTTAAATTTTTAGGCAATAGAGAGGTATAAGTGTACAAAACTAGTTGCAATTGTTTTATTTTTTATTGTAATGTTGATAAATAAAATCTCTCTTTGGTTAAAATAAATTTAGTTATTAATTTTAGTTAAAATTAGCTCTTGCTTTGCCAACATCGCAGAACTTAGTGCGCATGCATATATGTATAGATCTGCGCGTCCTACTAACTGCGGCCATTGAAGGGCGATTAATATGTTCATCAGATAATTAGATTTAGGATTTGTGGAGCTTTACTATACCGGTAATTAAAAGAGGGTAATATTTATAAAGGATGCAATTTGCCACGAAAACAAAAGCGTCATCTTCCATAAAGCTGTCATCTCTCCGATCATAGCGCATAGTGATGGATGCCCGTCTCGGTATCCCTTCCGGCCCTTTCAACGCCTTTTGCCCTTTTTTCCTCAGCAGATTCATCATTTATGAGATGAAACAGTTTTTTGTTCACGGCGCCAGTTACCTTTTGATTTTTTACTTTGGTACATGATTGAGTAGTCTCAGCTTCCGTCATAATTAACTCAATTTTGAAGATTTATGCGTGGGTGTAAAAGTTCTAAGGTTGAATTGATTTATATCGGCTGGAGGAGTATTTTCGTATTTTTCAAATTATGTCAGCCATTTTGCGTTACTAATTTATTTATAGACTTTTTGTACTATATTTTTGTACAATTTCTAAATAATGTTGCTACAATATCGAGTTTTATAACCATTAAAACATTGTTATGTGCGTAAACATCACATTCAATCTGATCACAGTATTGAAATCGAAATAGTCCAATATTATCATAAGAATATCTTTATCGTACCAAATCCATAGGCATCAATATAATTTTCATCTTAAACTTTATATTATACTAAAGCGATGATAAATAATATAAATTCGATGATTATTTGTCAATAGCGTTGTTAAAAATATTAAATTTGAATTCCAAAATGTCAGCATATTTTTTTGGTTGAATTCGTTAACAATGTTGGTCAAATCTGTGATAAATAAGAGCATTTGAATTTCATTATAATCAACAGTAACTGGCAATCTTTTCAAATCAGGTGATTACAATTCCACATCCTGACTTTGATGATGACATTTTCATATTTATCATCAATAATGCTTGATGAAATGAATTCTAGTTACTATAATTTGCATCCAATACGGCATTAAAGGTGGTTTTACATAAATATAAATAATTATGGCGAAGTATCATTATTACCAAATCCATAGGCATCAATCACACGTCCACTGCTGGGCAGAGGGGGCCTTCCCCATACGAAGTCACAAATAGCTTGTCCTTGAAAGAGAACTGAAAACGCCTGCGATCCCAAGGCCATGAGTATCATGTTCGACTATAAATTGATTCATTTTGTAATCATCTTAGCTCTTTTTCTCTCTTCTCTCTTTTGGTTTTTTAAAATAATTTAAATAAATAAATATTTTGTTTAATTTATTTTAACTATCATAACTTCAAAAGTCAGAACTTATGAAGTTTATGCCACGAAGTAAATATGGATTTAATTTAAATAGAATACCTAAAGAATTTTAGTGATACGAGGAAGTTTACCAGTCTTACAGTATATTAAACATTTTGCTTACATGTATTTTTTTAAGTTATCAATAACTCCCGCTAGTTTATAGTTGACATCTTCCACAAATTAAAGTTTTTTTTAATTTAATATATATTACTATATTACTGGACAATCCACACAGCATAAGCCTAGCCACAACGTAAGCAAAGCTGTGTTATGGATACAAGCTATAAATAAATAAATGTAAATAAACTATCTAATAATACTTAATACCTCACGTTCTACTTACGTTGGATAATATATTAACTATACATAGAAAACAGACAGATCATGCGGGAGGGGAAATATCTGCAGATCGTATAAGTAATTGTTCCAAGGCAGAAATCGAACCCCAACCTCCTGCATCGCAAGACCTTTGCCTGCTGCGCCAGTAAAGTCTCGAGGTCGAGGTTGTATGTTATTAATTTTTCTTTTCATTTTGGTTTGTTTCATCTACATTGATCTATGCGAGTCAGCGAGCCGCTACATTGACCCCACAGTACCGCGATCGGCAGTTTTAGTTCCGGAGCTTATGTTTTATTACCATTTTAGAAGAACATTAAAAGTCAGTCAAAAACGTTTTATTACAGTTTTACGATACGAAATCGGATAGTCCATCTTTTTAACGATTCCCAATGATTTTATGAACGATGCTTTTATTGTATCGTATGACCATATTAATTTTCATTTCTTAGCTTGAGGTTTTGATAGCTTTTAGGGCAAGGTTGAATTGATTTATATCGGCTGGAGGAGTATTTTCGTATTTTTCAAATTATGTCAGCCATTTTGCGTTACTAATTTATTTATAGACTTTTTGTACTATATTTTTGTACAATTTCTAAATAATGTTGCTACAATATCGAGTTTTATAACCATTAAAACATTGTTATGTGCGTAAACATCACATTCAATCTGATCACAGTATTGAAATCGAAATAGTCCAATATTATCATAAGAATATCTTTATCGTACCAAATCCATAGGCATCAATATAATTTTCATCTTAAACTTTATATTATACTAAAGCGATGATAAATAATATAAATTCGATGATTATTTGTCAATAGCGTTGTTAAAAATATTAAATTTGAATTCCAAAATGTCAGCATATTTTTTTGGTTGAATTCGTTAACAATGTTGGTCAAATCTGTGATAAATAAGAGCATTTGAATTTCATTATAATCAACAGTAACTGGCAATCTTTTCAAATCAGGTGATTACAATTCCACATCCTGACTTTGATGATGACATTTTCATATTTATCATCAATAATGCTTGATGAAATGAATTCTAGTTACTATAATTTGCATCCAATACGGCATTAAAGGTGGTTTTACATAAATATAAATAATTATGGCGAAGTATCATTATTACCAAATCCATAGGCATCAATCACACGTCCACTGCTGGGCAGAGGGGGCCTTCCCCATACGAAGTCACAAATAGCTTGTCCTTGAAAGAGAACTGAAAACGCCTGCGATCCCAAGGCCATGAGTATCATGTTCGACTATAAATTGATTCATTTTGTAATCATCTTAGCTCTTTTTCTCTCTTCTCTCTTTTGGTTTTTTAAAATAATTTAAATAAATAAATATTTTGTTTAATTTATTTTAACTATCATAACTTCAAAAGTCAGAACTTATGAAGTTTATGCCACGAAGTAAATATGGATTTAATTTAAATAGAATACCTAAAGAATTTTTGTGATACGAGGAAGTTTACCAGTCTTACTGTATATAAAACATTTTGCTTACATGTATTTTTTTAAGTTATCAATAACTCCCGCTAGTTTATAGTTGACATCTTCCACAAATTAAAGTTTTTTTTAAATTTAATATATTTATATTACTATATTACTGGACAATCCACACAGCATAAGCCTAGCCACAACGTCAGCAAAGCTGTGTTATGGATACAAGCTATAAATAAATAAATGTAAATAAACTATCTGAAGTAGCTCGTATCTGATAATACTTAATACCTCACGTTCTACTTACGTTGGATAATATATTAACTATACATAGAAAACAGACAGATCATGCAGGAGGGGAAATATCTGCAGATCGTAATAAGTAATTGTTCCAAGGCAGAAATCGAACCCCAACCTCCTGCATCGCAGGACCTTTGCCTGCTGCGCCAATAAAGTCGCGAGGTCGAGGTTGTATGTAATATTATTAATTTTTCTTTTCATTTTGGTTTGTTTCATCTACATTGATCTATGCGAGTCAGCGAGCCGCTACATTGACCCCACAGTACCGCGATCGGCAGTTTTAGTTCCGGAGCTTATGTTTTATTACCATTTTAGAAGAACATTAAAAGTCAGTCAAAAACGTTTTATTACAGTTTTACGATACGAAATCGGATAGTCCATCTTTTTAACGATTCCCAATGATTTTATGAACGATGCTTTTATTGTATCGTATGACCATATTAATTTTCATTTCTTAGCTTGAGGTTTTGATAGCTTTTAGGAGCACTTACTTTTTTAACGCCTAGTTAAATAGGAGTAAACGGGTACTTCATCACTTCAACATTTTTCATACGTCATTATAATTTGTTGTTATAGATAATAATCGAATATTCTGTTGCAATAAAGCTAATGGTTTAAGTAGATTGCTGCTTTTACTTACCGCCTATGAAATAAAAACTCTGCGGAGTTCTGTAAAAAAATACTACCTTGCAAAAGTGTGCTATTCATTTTTTCATTTCAATAATTTAAGATTATCAAAAATTTTATTTTAATTTTATGTCAGATTTGAATAGATTTTTCTAAATATTTCATTATTATTGTGTATGTTAAATGTAATTTTATAACTACTTGATTTGCTTGAAATAACAATTTTCTTATATATTTTTTATTTCATTCTAATAAAGCCCTACAGCAAGGACTAGGCCCACCTACCCGGTCCTTCCTATCATTTCCTCACACTTCACTGACAAATAAATTTCTCATGAAGACGACCCCACTTAAAATACATACCGTAATATATTCATCTGTTGTTCCCAGACATTTAACACGTCGTATTTTGACGTACTTTATCGTCGGCTACGTCACATGTAATACGTATGTTTCCAGATGAATTTACGACCGAATTAGTTCAACTATAAAAAGTTAGCGTCCTACGATGGAGAGGCATTAAATTATTTCCGATATAGATGTTCGGTTTCGGTTTACGGTCAGTAGTCAGAGTCAATATTTGTAATTTTATTGGAGCAATAACCCAAGCTTTTATAACATTTAAAGTAACATTGTATTGCTCGTTTTGTTATTTAGTCGAATAAAAACCTCCACATTTCATGGAAGACTGATTTGTCAATATTGTATATTAAAATAACCTTTTAATGTGCCTCACCTCTCCCTACATCACAACAGTTGATGTTGATGTATGAGGCTCTGTGTGAATGTGAACCTGCCCTCTCAAATATAGGTAACCCAAGCTCAAACATAATCAAGTATGACGCAGTTGCAATTTATTGGCTCAGGCAATGCCCATTCCCACCGTCAAGACAGGCAACTGTCATTGAACTGCAGTAACATCTACCTCCGAGATGGAAGTACCTCCTCCATTCGCGGGCAGACATCACGCCTGTCTCCCCCCGACAATAATAATAATACGTCAACGCCACACCACTATCTAAATGGCGTTTGAAATGCTTCCATCAATAAGGCGCTGAGTGTGGATCGCTGTTGCCGCGTCCAATCTTCGTTTTTCAACAATTTATTATATCCGTGCGTCGTGACGGAGGTTGTGTGTGTGGGTGAACTTTTAGAGTAAATGCGAATCTTATTTGCGTTCTGTCCCTTTGAGTCTTCTGTAGGTTTATACGTTTGAAGGTGGATGATACATGTACAGAGACGTTTTCCCTAAAAAAAAATTAGAATCTTACTCAAAGACTCTGTTTTTTTTTTTAAACTTGACAATAAAATCAGTAAAGTCAAGAAAGTTATTATTCTCTATTAACTTTGAATATAAAAAAAGTAAATAATTCTAGAAACCTCACTACCACTTATTGCCAAAAATATCAACATCTATAATTTTTTTCGTCATCTATAATAATAATAATAATAATTTTTATAATAATAGTAAAAGTATCTTGAGTGCAATTTACGTTTTACGTGAGCCGCTTCAACTATAAAACTTCCTGACGTTACCTCAGTGCCTATTCCAGGACTGAGCGGTATCAAATACAGATCGTCTTTGAAATATACTTGAACTTGCGACTTGCATCTCACACTACGAACATATCGCACCTTCCCCCATCAATTTGCGTGGGCAATAGGGTGACAAAGCATCGCATGTCCACGCAAACTGTCCGGACACGCGGACACCGGACAGCGTGTTCACACGATCAGATTGTGCTGTTTTATGGCATCGGCCCGCCATTAGCGCTACCCGTTGCTTGAATTGCCTAATTAGAATTACACGAGGCGACGTGTACCGAGACCGGTTATTGCGTCTATTTGCGGGGGATCTAGATGGGTGCCTGGGACCTTTTTTGTGTTGTTGCATGTCAATATCAAACTTATCTTGTAAGAGTATGCAGCATCAGGTTTATTAATTAAAGCGGAGGAGTTTATGACGGACATTGAGATGACTTTAAACAGAATTCAAATCGTAAAACTTGAGAAAGGTCCTAATAAGGTCCACAGTCCATGCTATCACAATAAATAATAATTATCAACATCAATTCTGTATCTTATAGCATTTACTTGCAGCTCTCAAATGCAATAAAAATCTAACAAATGTACGCATAAAATGTATCTTATCCGCTCACAATAAAGTTATCGTTGAAATATCGATACAATTTCCTTGATCCGTAAAATAAAATCGGGCGATCTTGACGTTTGTGTGGAATTTATGCGTATGTACAGCGCAAGGTTGTCGTAAAGTTGAGGACGTTATGTCCACAGATAAGTGCGACGGGTATCGGACTGTCTCAGCGTGACAGGTTTATTGTGGACACCCTACCGAACGCGGTGTCCTGCAAAAATGCCAATTGATCAGGATTTAGACGGCGGATAAAAGTATGAATCAACTTTATGAGAATAAATTATTGCATTTTATTGACTCTCAGGCTCTCTGAAACCTTACGGACAGAAAGGCGTACCGTGGAGTCGCGGTCACTTTTATTTTTATTTTGTTGACTAAATCATTCCATCCTCGTAGTTTTTCGACAGCTAGATGGACCGATACTATCATCGATCCCCAGTTATCAGCCAATTGGCGCCAGACGATACAAAATTTACTGACAAAATCATCAATCATTACGTCTGCTCGGACGAATCCATCATTTTGTTAATTAATTTATCAAATAACTTATAACTTAAGTTATACATCCAAAACCGTTCGATTATCAACTTTTTGGTTTTTATAATAAGGTTTACAGCATTTTTGTCAGTGAATTTATGGTCTGGTGATTGTCACCAAATATGGACACCAATTAAGGGTGCAATGTTTACCTGTGTAGGTGAGATTGATCATTTGCGCTTGCGTCGAATTTTGCGATAATCTTAGTTATGATATTATTTTGAGAATAAAGTTGTTAAATTAATTATAGTGATACGGTAATTACGCTTGACCAGCTTGACTTGTTTTCCTGGAATATTGCGATATTTTTCTAAAAGTTGGTATACATCCCAAGTTTGTAAAACATTTAACGGTAGTGGAAGACTGGATAGGTATACCTTTTTCTCACACAATGGCCCACCAATCACGAAAATATATTTTGACATTTATATTGAAATTCAAATAATTTTAATCCATTCCAATTTCAACAAACTAAACAATATAATAAACCTAAACCTTTGCTGAAACAATACCTCACTGGCTTGAGAAGAGACCGTACTGGTGTGGCCAGCTCAAGCTGTCATAAAGTGATGGATCGCGCGATTGTCCCGCCGTGAGTATCCATCATCGATAGGGTTGTCAACGAAGTTTTGAGATCCTCAAGGTTGTGAAAAAGTCGTACTAATTATTTTTGTGGCCTAGAAAATATTTTGAGATGGTAAATAAACAATGAGCTTAAAAGGTTTGATTCGACTGTGGCGTTTGGTCTGGCCAAGTATATATAGTTGGATAAAAACTGTGTGTGACTCTACTAAAGCCAAGTGTAGTGTTAGATGAAAGTTCTAGTTTGAAACACAGAGCCACAAAATTAGTAGGTACTGCAATTTTCAAGTATTATTTCAAATAGTATCTAAATCCTCATTGCATAAGTAGCTGATAATTGCCAGCCCTGCTTCAGGGACAGTCGCCTGCCAGGCGGCCTGCGTCTTGATCGATCATAACCCTTTTAACCGGGAAACGAGTCGTCCAGTGTTGCCATCTAATGACGGAAGCGGTCGCTTAGTTAGCCGTAATTGGATTAATTTAGATCATCGTCATCTAATACTGTTTAATTAAGGGTGATTATTGTTTATAATTTATTTAGTTTGCAAGGATGATCTTTAGTTGCTTGAATTATAAAATGAAGTCTTTGATTCGGAATGCCATGTATGAGCTGATCAAATCTGTATCCATAATGTGAAGAGCTAAGATGGATTAACTCCTCAAATTCTTAGTCTTGCCTATCCAGTAACCTAGCAGGGCCTATCCAAAACAAGCCAAATTCTCCAGCCCCAGGTTAACGATCACAGATAAAGCCATGCCAGCCTTCTCCATCGTAAATCCACCTGTATACTCTATTTGTCAATTAACTGTGCCATATCGCATCGCCGGCCATCTTGCCGCATGTAAATGTCAATGCGACTGCGAGGACCAATTACAAGGGTGCGCGTGCGTCGCCTGCGACAACGCACGACGATACCATAAAGCCTCTTTTCCTCCTCTTGCCTCTGGCCATTTATAGAAGTGAAATCTGCTCCTCTCAGATCGGCAGGTCCAATTAATGCGCGCGCGCATCTGATATCGCTCGATGCGTTCACTGGATTGATTTGCTCTTTTTGTGACAGGTCCTTTTGTTTTGTTTCCAAATGTTTTGCGGCTCTTGATTTTCTTTGCAGCTACTAGGGCTAAAGGCTAGAATGATATCGAAAAGATACTGCGTTTAAATCTGTCATGCAAAAGCGTGATCAGCGACTCGTGATTCACTCGCCATAGAATGGGTGAGCTTCCGCTAACATTACCGCCAGCGCCCTCTGGGGGAATTAGATCTAATGCCAGTCGATAACCGTGAATTAGTGCAGTACTAGCGCATCAGATAATTTAATATCTGCGCCGCCCGCGCCCGGACCTCGGCTGGCACCTGAGGGACGCGCACGACCTTCCGCGCCTATCGTAACTCCTGCCCTCCATGTACAGGCCTAACTTAATATGTGCATCACGACACACGCGTATATGGGCCGTCCCCGCCCAGCACCGCCGGCCAATACCAGTAACCACACCGCATTTAAAACCACTATTGTATGTATATTGCCTTGAATAAATTGAAGCGCTGATGCCTCTAAGCCTACAAATCAATCGAGCGAACCACTCCATAAATTAAGGTAACAATGACCCTAAATTGTTGCTTGTCTTTTTTTATCCAAATGAGACGGCTGCGACTTATTAGGTTTCAGCATTCGAGCTGCGATCGAGGTGCGATAGCGGTGCGGTGCGTTGCGGTGCGGCGCGGTGCGGCGACGGCGGATTCTTCATTATGCAGCTCGGACAATAGCGCTGCTCGCTAATTGATGCCATCTACCTATCTCCTGCTCAATCACCGCTTGATATACCAGTTGCTTGCGTTTTATTCAGCTGTAGTTTACTATGCAACCGTGTTGAAGACTCAACATAACTTGAGCATCGGTTTAAAGGTAATTCAGAATTCAAATAATAAACTATTTGAATTCTTAATTATCTTATTGAAGATGGTTACGAATCAATAGAAAATCAAAATGGTCTTTCCATCATTCTAATAAGGTACGCGTAAATCCCTCAGCTCCCGTACGCGAAATTATCATTAAAATGACAATACAGTCTCGTTATACGAATTTAAGACTTCTAAATTCGCGATCGGTATCGCGCGCACAATGCGCGTCACGACGCAGAAATATGGACGCTGTTTTATGTTAATGTGGGGAATAAAGACGTGATGGAGGAGATAGTTGGCGATCGCATCAATTAGTGACGGGGAGCAGCGTGAGAACGGGAAATACAATACGTCTATAGAAAGCAAGAAAAACATGCCTTTCTAATCATCCTTCAGCATGAAGGGACGAAAACAATACCAACGATAACCAAATTTTACGAATAGAAATATTATCTAATCCTAATCAAACCACCTGCAAACTATTATTGCCACCAGCAAGACAACTGATACAAGATACCAAAATAGCTATGTCACTGTCACAAAAATACCATCATACCTACCTACAAATGTACATATTGTCGAACAACGAAAACAAGGTACCTAATTGTTTTAAGCGATAATCTAACGTGAGCGCCACCCCCGCCACGTCTGTGCAAATTCTAACGAGAGTGCACTGTCCTTCTGATAATTCTGCGGAGTCGGTTGACGGTACCCATTACGTCGGGGATGGTTTCATAAATATTTTATTGGTTGTGAGTCCCACCACTGTCCCTCATTACGGGGAGGCTAAGATCATTAGAGGCGATAAAATGCGGTCGGGAGGCGACTGCATTCTTGATCCGCCTTTTGTTTTCTCGTCACAGCTCTGTAATTACCTGCGGTGTTAAGTGAGAGTCATTATCTTGATCGGAGGATGCAAGGGTAAAATGAGAGGCTGGAGTGATGATGATTAATAAAATAGGGTCAAAACTGTTCAGGATTAAGCTTCTAGACTTGATATACCGTCTAAATGACTACATACCCCTAATAACGAAAAATTAGGTAAAATTTCAACGAATTCGCCTGTCGATTTCGTTGAAATTTTACAATATAATTCTGCCAGCAGAGAAATGGAAAAAAGTATCCAAACGTCTATAAATTTAATAATATTCAGTTTAAAGACAACCCTTTCCAATATCGCTGCACCCGATCACCCTCTGATCAAAGGCAACTCAGCACTTTCTCAAGGACTTTTATGTTAATGAAACCAGTATCCAAAGCGCCCATTTCTAATCTTGCACTCGTGTATCTTTCGGTCAAAATATGTTCTACCATTGATAGAGAGACTTGACTAATATAAACCTAGAAGAAATAAATAGCGATGATAAAATCACACTTTGAAGGATATAAATTTTGGTACAGCCCGCAACCAACCTCTTACCTTACCTTAATATCATAAATGACAGGACTGTTTGTTTGCAATGTATCACACCCCAATTATTATAAAATTTTGCTTTGATTATGGTGTGGTGTGGATAGAAGCATGACAAACTGTGTAGAAATTTCTCAGAATTCCTAAGTCCGAATACATATTATATAATGTTTTCTGTACTACATACCCCGGTATTCTATAATATAGACTCCGAATTATGTACGTAGGTGCGAAGCCATGGGCAAAGTTATTAGGTATATAGACGACGATAGAGACATATACCTAAAGCTATATAATATGGAACATGTATGGACGTGGAGAGTTGTTGAAGCCGTATGGTAATGTACCCGATCACTGGACTCTTAATGCGCATCTAAATACTACATAAAATAGTCGGAGTGTCGGTGCGACACACGGACTGGGAGTGCTTCTGAAGTTTTATTGTATGCGGTTTGTGTTGAAAACTGTATTATTTTATATTAATTTAATGTTGGAATGGCAACTATTTTATTGCCTTTATTACGCTAATGGAACGCTAAATAAAAGTATTAAAACCAAACAAAATTAATATCATTCCACATGTTATTGTTGTTATAAGCAAAACACATATATTCCATTTCTACGTCTGTAGGACGATCAAAATCACCATTTTTTAAAGCTTATTCAAATATTTAACGTGACTTGATGCGCGTAAGTACTGGTAGTTACTCCAGATAAATAATGAAATCTACAGTCCGACCACAAAGAGTAGAAATTAATTATCGAGGAACTAAAATTTAGTGTAATCTGGCAACTCTTTTTGAAAGGCCAGTGTTTCCGCCATAGTGAACTTGTCGCCTGACTTAGCTTTTCTTTGCAAATTATATGCACGTCTTTAGCTAAGATACCTAAAAAATCTAACTTTTAATTACAAAATTGAAACATTCAAAACGTTTTGTTGAGATAATAATGTACAATTTTCAACCACCCAATGATAAAACAAAAAAATATAATAGGTAGGTATTTATGTACCTATGAAATTTTATTTTCATATCAATAGAATAAGTTATTTACTTATACAAAATTTAAAAAACAATGTAATTTTTTTTTTAAATCTTGCTGTTTTTATTTGTTGGACTAACCAGAATAATTTTCCGCTAGCGGCAACACTCCAAACAATGTCATTTTCGGTCGAGTCGAGTTCTTTGTTTATGTTTGTTTGTTCTGTTGGTTGTTACTTCCATGAAAGCAAATTAATCGCATAAATCGCCAAATATTAACAAAATGAATAAAACTATACGCAGTGGGGCTCGTGACATTATTTACAAAGTGTATAAGAGATGTTTGACCGAGTACCAAGCCGGGAAGCTGCCGACTGATTTAGAAGACGTTTTTAAATGAACAGCAGATTTGACCGGTAAGTAGCTGGTTAAAAAGAATAGCACTGGAAGTAAACTGTTATAATTTATTAAAAAAATCTTGTAAATCCATCCAAAATCCATGTAATTCATACTAATTAATCATTGTTTATCTTTGTCTCATTGAATAGTATTTTATTTTGTAGTGGAACCAATTATTTTTGATACTTGTTTTATTGCAGGAAAATCTAAAAGCTCAAGCGAGGAATCGGAGAGTGAAGATGAAAATGATGATATGGCAGGGACTTCTAATTGTGTTCTACCACAACATTCTGATGAAGAATCGATGTCTGGTGTTGAATATCTATACTTTGAATCACTAGATTGATGTATGATTTAGAATATTATTATTCAACAAAATTGTCTTTTACTGTGTTTATCCCCCTCTGAGTATACAAAATATTCTTGCTTTCTTTCTAGGTAGGTAGTGTCATAGGACTAGTTTGGACATCATTGCTCATATAAAATGTTTTTGTTTATGGCACAAGACTAGAAATCCAAAATAATTCATAAATTCCCATTCACACACCTCACAGCTTAGAGCGTTCGTCCAACTAGTTGACGTTGCCGAAGTACCTAGGTACCTAGGATACTATAAAATAAAATTGGTATCGATCGTTTAACGTCTCGGTATTGGCGCGGTGGACAAACGCTCTTGGTCTACAAAAGATTTAATTACTATAATGTTTGTATATAAATAATATAGTGGGTTTGATTCATATCCAGGACAAACATTTATGTGATGAGCATAATAGTAAAACAAAAACTGCATGTTTTAACAATATCAAGTATCAATACGTTGTGCCGTAGTATATGGTGATACCATGTAAAACATGTAATAATTAGTGGCGCCCTCATTTATTTTCTACTCTTTTTGGTCGGACTGTAAGTCATTCCCTTCCAAAAGAAGTGGCTTCTAACCAGGAGAGGAAAAGTTCAAGCTCATAAAGTTTAAGCGTAGACGTATAGCCTCGCAGTGGAATGATCGTAGGTGGTTTAGCTTCTTCAAGAATTGTTAGTTTGTTAAGGGAAATAAAAGCCTTCATAATAATTTAAGATTTGCTCTCTCGAAGTGGCGCTCATTCCCCCTTCTGGAGCAGTATGTGCGACGTCCCGAGTCCGGCCTGCACTCGCCGCACTCGCGTTATGGTAATGCGATCGAATCCGAAATTGGACGCGTTGTCGTCGCCGACCCGAAAGGCGCACACGATTTATATTTACTTATTGTTCGCTTCAGCGTCTCTCAAGACAAAATAACGAGTATTTATTGTGATGTACTGAAATAATGAGGGTTTTATTTTGTAATTTTTATGACGTTTGATTTGTTTTTTATGAACCTGGCATATTAATATATGAAAATAGGAAAATGTATGAAATGTAAAAAAAATCAAGTAAAATCAATACCTACTCTGGATCTATTCTATCGACAGTTAAGTTGAAATAGGTTTAAAAGTTCTCCTTTAAACCTTTTTCAATTACTTGCTGCAACTTGCACTAGATTTTGAAAATTTAAATAGACACGATTGCAGTCTAAAAATAAATTTAAATAAAATAATTTTTTCATACTTTTTATATTGAACACACACACTTAATGTGTCCAAGAAGGTTTGACTAAATTAGACGGTGATACCACATATGTGGCCGCAGAGACTTCCTTAATACGATTACTAATCAGATCTAAATGTTGTGATCCAGAACTGTCAACCATCGTTAGTGGTTTATCTTGTAAATATTGAATGGCATTTAAGAAATAGTTCATCAAACGATTCATTTAGAATATATGTACTAAGATGAATAAAGAGTTATAGCATTAAATCTACTACCTACTATTTCCCAAGAAATACGTCAATTATCATAAAGTACAAAAAAGTATTTCAAATGAGTTTAACTTATTTAATTGTATTCATTTGATTGTGATTGTGATTGTAAAGTATAATAATGGAACCGTCCACATGCTGTATGAAGGTGGAGGTCAACAATCGAAGCTCGACATAGTGCTACAAAGTCACGGACTACGGAACCGGCTCAAGTGACAAGCTTTTTGCTATAACAGATACTTCTTTAGTAATAACAGTTTTTTTTTAAATTCTGAACTTATGCTACAAGAACAGTTTATTCTCTTTTAATTATCATGTATCCTTAGGTGTATTAGGTTGTTTACCTTTACTGACGCAAGTGCCTTTAATGACGCAAAAGGTTTGCTTGATTAAATGTTTGTTTATTAGAATAAAATAATTTACAAGATTTATTACAGCAGGTAGACAGGGAAAAATACTTAAAACTCGTAGCACCACCATTCTATTATCAAAAGTTTATGCAATGTCATCTTGAATCACACTACGTAATTTATAAGCACTTAAAAAAAGACAAATCAAAATCTTATTCAATATATTTTTTATCTAACAGCTTAGAAAATAAGGTCACAGATAACTCAAAATATGAACTAAGTAAAATTATGATCAATTTACGAAATCTTCTCAATATCAATATCCCACGAAACAAAAAAATTTCTCTTCCAATTGTATCATTGAATGAATATCGTCTACCAATCGACATAGACTTATCACTTCGACTGTGCTATCTATCACAAAATCATTTTTCATAATTGCGGTCGACGATCAATCTTGCGTAGGTACCGGAAGCCACTCCACCTCGGTCAGATCCTGTGTTTTGTATTATTTGTACTCTGACACTTGAAGGTGTAGTAATACTGTCTGGTGAAACTTTTTGGCTGTTCTATGCGTAACACCTATTTTAAGCATTATTATAGCGCAGTGCTTTTGTGCAGTTTTCCTATCACCTTGTTTTTGTGTCTGGACGGTTTATTTCTCAATTGATATAATAATTACAAGTCATTGTTGCGAGTTTAAAAGCACACACTTTGACATGAAGCTTTCCAGATGTTTAAGAATCAATAACAAAAAGTTTACTTAACCACCTTATTGTGATAATATTATTGTACCAAATTTTAAATGAGTTCTACTACACCTTTTTCTAGTCCGTCATGTCGTTAGTATTATATTTAGTGTTTGAGTGATTGCCCGTCACCACCTGACGTACTGCCGCGTATTCTGCGGCGCTGACCCACATAGTTATCGGTAAGCACACGCGATTAAATGTGCCACAAATTTCGTTGAAGATGATAAATCCATTGAAACCAGCCGTAGCCCCGTTTGCGTGATAATTGATATTTTGTTTTTGTTTTCAACGAGATTGAAAGCCAGATAAACTCGAGAATGGAAAAGAACGCTGCTACTATTTCATTCTGATAAAAAAAGACCTAAAGACTGATGACGGTCAAACGGTTAAAACAACTAAAACACCGTACATTACCTGGATTGAATCCCAATAAATCCCGCGCAAAACAAACAAAACCTTGCATAAATCTCGAGCGGGGAGAATAAATATCTCAACTCCCAGTAAAGCCTTCGGATTCCACTCCAAGAAAATATCGCACCCGAATTCCGGGCATCAGTTGACAGCGAAGAAAAAAGCGCGAAAAGCCTGCATTCCAAGCCACGCCCACTTGCACGCGCTGGAGCGACAGGTGAATGCAGCAGCGCGCGCGCAGCTGTCAGCACGCGTCTCCGCCGATGCTTACAGATACATACTGATTCCACTGCAAGACATGCCTACTCAAAATAGCGTAAATATCAAATCGAACCTTAAACCACCCCTGCACAGTCGATAGTCAAAAACTTAACAATGATATTTAGTTATGAAAAACTAATCTATTTGAAGAAGTAAAATTCAGACTAGACGATATTGGATTTACAAATGTGGCAACAAAACTCATTTTACATTAAAATCCGATTTGGAAAGGCACAGGCCGGACCGGCGGCCTGATTTGCTTTGTTTTTACGAATAAATTATTGATATACAATGGAATGACAGCGCGCGATTTCTGTTACGTCTCGGAATGGAATGAAGACTCTTTGTAACTGTTTGTTGCTGTCTGCCTTTCTTTTTGAACACTACGAAAAGTTTTAACAACCTAGAGTTTGGATTTGCATACTGAATGACTTAGGCCGTTGTATCTAATCTAAATGATAACACAACGTTTAGCTGGTAGGTCGTGAATAGTTTAAAAAAAATCAACGGGAATTGAGCTGGGAACATGATTGATGCTCATTGATGCTTCATTACTTCAATTATAAGTAGTCCTTTGCAAACCTTAAGAATGTACTGTATGACCCTTGACTGTTGCAAAGCATACGTGAAGAGTTTAATACTGCCTATGATGCATCTAACGACCATCTAGAAACCAATAAAACACAGCTAATTACCATCAGCAAAAAATCTAAACCAACCATCAAGCACGAATACGGCACAAGATACAACAATGGACAATGGGAGCATAAATCAGTATAATTAGTTTTGTCCGAACGCGGAGGAATCATTGGTCAAAACGAGGCTCCGCCCCTTTCAGCGTTAGTTGCTGGTACTGCATGTTCAATTGGATCAAGCGTAGCGTCAGCAATGGGAATGCTATCTGCATCTTTGGCACTTGACATGTCGTCGCGACTTGTATATTTGCATGCTGTTTCAGACTTCGGCATTTGGACTTGCCCATTGGAGCACAAACTTGCTATAGCAGGCTCCAGTTATTGATAAAGCACACTCACACTACTTTAAGACCTTGAAAGTTATTTTTCTGTGCAACTCTCATCTAATTGGTCATTTACATGAGAAGCAGGTGCCTCAAGTTCATGAACATAGAAGAGTAGAAGTACTTTGTTCTGGTCGCTGTATCATGATTTGTCATCATAAGCTCACTACATTACTTCCTCAACCTCACCTCAACAACCTATAATGGTCCACTGCTGGACGCAGGTCTCCCCCTGACTTTCTATCTCATGGGGGGTAATGCCCATAATCTCCACACTGGGTATGCGCAGGCACTGCTGTTCCCTGTCCCATAGTCGCCTCTTACGACACCCACGAGAAGAGTTGGGGTGGTGCAAGGTCTAAGCCACACGGCATTACTTATGGGGACGCAACGTTGGGTGTCGTCAGAGCTTCGTTAACCAATGACACCTCAAACCATTAGAGACGCCATTGCTTTATTATCAAAGAAGCCAAAAAACATTTAATAAGTCGCAGGTCGGATGGTTTTGCACACAGTACAGCATCAAGGTCCAGCACATGTAGTTACAAGTGATGCCGCGTTATCTCACATCTAGGGCTCGCTGATGGCACTTTAGAAGGGACTGTCTCAGATAAATCTACCACTTGGACCTTAGTATATTTTACAGTGATTTCTGAATAAAACAGCTGGTTTTCTCCATAGTGCTGTATTGTATAAACAAAGCTTTCGTTGTTAACAGTTTTACCGCAGCTGTTTTTGAAATTCAGTGTCATAGGCGCCAATCCTTTCATTTTATGTTAAGTCTATGGTCCGTTATCTACTAGAATGGGATTCAATCAGCAGATATCTTTATAAATAAGTAATTTAGTAACAGTTTAAGATTATAATATACAAATAAATCTACATAGATCCCATTTTCTGATCAAACCTGCTTATTTAAATTCAAATAGACAGAATTATATTGTAAAAGGAAATGTTACACAATAAATTTATTTAATACTGCGTAGGCTATTAGAAAGTGGACATTCTTATGCTAATACTTAAGACATAAAGTCGTTTATTTATTGTTGACCTATCATCATTAGGAGACAATGCTATAGATTCTGATATAACGTGACGTTCTTGCGAATACTCTTTTTCGGTATTTGCATTGTTTTTTATATATTTTATTAAATTTATTATTTAACGCTTTGTCTTATGAACAAAGGACAATTTTATGTACTTACCTAGTTAGAAACTATTCATTCAGAAAATTACACGATAATATTTACACTTAAATCTATTTTGTAAAAATATAAGCCGTCGATTGTGTACTACACATTGTGTACTACACATGCACTTTATCAAGAAAGAAAATTACAATCAACTAATAGAATTAAATTAAAACTAGTTACAATAGAAAAAATTGAGCTATCTGCAAAATATTGCAAACAATCTACAGGTAGCTCAACTGATCCATATCAATACCAGTCGGAAGTGCTGTGTAGCATGGCTGATGCGCTGTGCTTGACAGCGAGTTAAATTGTCTAAGGCTGTGCCGACAGCGGGTTAAATTGTCTAAGGCTGTGCCAGATACTCACCAACTCTCGGGTCACACGTCGTCGCTTCGACCAGACGCTCAGATATTTTTCTAAAAACCCAGAGAGCCTCGTTACCCAAGGGGAGCAAATGCGTAGGCTCTGTCGAATTGTGTACTTACTTACATTAATCGTCGATATTTTCACATAGACCTTCGTTTGACCACTATTACACTTTCGAATTATTCAAACACAGACAATGACATAATTTGACCTATTTTTACCCGACTTCACAGGGAGCAGTTACGTTTTTATTTATTAAAAATAAAATGTTAGGTAAATGTCATTTCCCTTGTTGGGCAAAAAGCTAGTTAAGAAGACAATAAAATGTCGTATAAAATAATTATTTACATTGAATTGCTAATAATTGATGCTAATACATTATTAGTGAGTTTTATAGTTCTAGAATCAAGATATTTAATAATGACCTTAATTTTTGGCATAGTTATGTATTGTTTTATAACTTATACTTGTTATTCACTGCGGTGTATATCTTTTATTAGACTCTTTTATTAGATTCTTTTATTAGATTCTTTTATTAGATTCTTTTATTAGATTCTTTTATTAGACTACAATAATAACACTATATTTTTTCCTATAAAACTAGCATTATTGAAATATTTAAAGGTCGTAGTTGTAAGTTAAATTAAAAGTCGTTGTTGATCTTGAATGTCTTGTGATTCTGATCATCATCATCATCATACCTAACCTGTTTACATACAGATGTAATCACAGTTTTAATTATTGCTAAATAGATTTATGTAATAATTATTGAAGTTTTTAATAAGCCGAAAAATGTTAGTATCACCCAAGTTCGCATCTTTTAAACCCAACCCAAAAAACAATTTACAGCTGGTTGGTAGGTACGCTGATTTGATCAACTCTATTATAATAATGAAATCTCTCATCATCATCGATTCGGCAAAAGAAAGAACTATTTCCCAAGATCCGTCATGACCTACGAAGCAGAGATGTGCGGAACTAACGGTAGGGCTGGTCCACCAGATTAAAGTCGCTCAGTGAGCTGTGGAGAGAGCTATGCTCGGAGTTTCTCTGAAGGAATACATCCGACAGAGAACCAAAGTTATCGTTATCGACATACCTCTAAGAATTAGCAAGCTGAAGTGGCAATGGGGTGGCCATATCCCGCGAAGAACCGACAACTGCGTGTTCTTGAGTGGAGAGAGACGCCCTCCGACCAGGTTAAATAACGATCTGCGAAAGACTGCAGGCAGATGCTGGATACGGCAAGCAGAAGACAGGGCGCTATAGCGCTTATTAGGGGAATCATTTAGACCAGTAATGGACTAATATAGTAGACTGATAATGATTTGATAGTTTTTAGAGTTAGATGCATGGGAGGTCTTTGAAAGAGTGTGCCAGGGGTATAGTGAGCGCGGGTAAATGACTTGTTCATGTCATATTTTTTTATTTTGGACCATTTTATCTTGTATGATTGTTACCATGTCAATAATTATTTTTAATGTGTTCTTCTACTATATATACTTTTATGTACCATAATAATAATTTCATTATTTATTGTTATTATTTTCTTGCGTTTAATTTTATTGTTCAATATAGGTACATAATCATAACTATTTCGAGACATATGTAAGTTACGGTCTTGTGTAAAAAAAAAGTTGATTTGATCAGCGACCGAACAACCAGCTGCCATAGTGTAGTAACACTTGATTATGTCTACAACTCTATCGGTAACTTGATTCGTAGCTCTACCAACATTTTTCGATCGGTAATCCCAGTCAATACATTTCAATGAACCCTCAAACGCGGACTCGTCCCGTCCACGTCGCGCACAACATTTGTTACAATAGACATACGACGTCGACGCATTACTACATCCGCTCTAACATTGGTACAAATGAGAGATGTCTCGCTGCTAATGAAGAAGACGGTCGCTTATTGGAGGTGTTAACTGAGTTTTTTTTTCAATTTAATATAAAGTTATCACTTTGTAAATTTACTTTTTTAATTGTGATGCATTTTAAAAGCAATTTTTTAATTACGCAGTGAAAAGGTAGTAAACAATATATTGTAATTCATTTAAGATTATTACCTGAATACATACCTATGTTTTTATCATTTGCAATACAAAAAATATTAAAGTTCATTAATCCAATATACTACCACAAAAACGTGCATTCAAATAGGGAGTTCAACTCGTTATCTTTAGATATATTTTACAGTGACAAAATGGCTTGTGAGCTTTCTGTTAGCCGATGCCGTCGATATAAAAATTATCTAAACTTGACGATTTAAAGCACATTATTTGAACGCACATTTTTGAGCTCCGTGGTAGCAGTGCGCCTAAACTGCGACAACCCAGACATGGCCTTGTGTGAAGTGTCATGCTTACAGGTTGCAGGATGGCAATTGCATTTAACTTACCATTTTTGCATTCTGAGTTTTTTTATTCTTTACAGATATCATCTACTCAGAACATGACTATTTCACTAAGATCACAAAATTGACTATATAACCAAACATGTTCATAAATTGCAAATTATCTAGAATTTTGATACGATTGACTCTAATACCCTCAATTAAACGTTTGTTTTACGACTAATACATTAATTTAATTAGCTGATTTGAATGCGCCTACGCTTTATGTAGAATTTAAAAATTTTATATCCTCCATAGGTCAAATCATATTGACATGCTTAAGTTGGTAACACAGAATTGCAATTATGTAAATGCGATCAAAGTTATACCTACACTATCTAGCTTCAGCCAGCGACTTCACAAGTGTTTTTTATTGAACTAAAATAGCAAACTTGTTATAGTAGGTCTACTCTACGGCATAGACATTAATCCAAATACAGTAATTTAAAATCCAAATACATCCAAAGTTTTGCATTTTATTATCAAAATGATTGGTGTGATCGGTTGATTCAATAAATCATTGATAAATTGACATTTTATGGTATCATCAATTAAATCCACTAAAATAAAAGCAAAATAAAAATCTATCAATTTAAAAATGTTAAACACAAAGCAATGACATCATTGAATGATCATCAATTTGAATCATTGACGTAAATAAATCATTGTCGTGCGCAATGTCACGTCAAGGAGCTCTACGTTGTAATGTCGTCTAGTCTGTGAGACTGTGTGTAGCTTGTCTTGTGAGGGTGTTGAGTATACACTGAAGGAAGCTGGTGCTATTCCTAGGGTACGTGCCCTTCGTCGCCCCTCACGACATCCACGGGCTGAGCTGGAGGGGTCAATTCTTACGGCTAGTTTTACAATAGAGTGCTTATATGCAGATAGTACGCGGTCGTTGGGTCAGTCAACCTTAAAGTGATTTGGTAAAAGTCTTAGTGAAACAGAAAGTACTAAAGATCATCAGCAACGTTGGTCTTTTTTAATTTGAAAGAGTTTGTAGTGATTTTTTGTTTGAGATAATGTTTTTGGGCTACTAGTTCCTACATGAATTGATTTTATTGATGTATGTGTAATACAGAGTGAACAGGAAAGTGCCTTGTATTATTTTGGACTAGTTAATTCAAAAAAATCCAAAGTCTATCCTTCGATACTCTTCTTTCGTTGGTCTCTTCTCTGGTCATCTTTATACGAGCTATCTTTTTATCTAACTATCTTGTCACCAAAGAATACAGAGTGGAGTACCTAGCCTGAGATAATCGCGCGAATCAGACAGTTGCCAGTGACATTCCCAAGGTTTCTTCTCGGACAAACTTGACCAAAATACACTCTAGCAACCAGGAAGAACTCACCATACTACTTGCAATATGACTCTTAAGCTTTAGCCTCAAAGTCTAAAGCCGAACATCCTCAAACCCCGTCTAATATATATATTTAAACGTCCAATAATGATGGATGCCGACTCTGTTTCGCAGAGTGACACCACCAATCAATCAAGCCTTGATGGATGGCGACGACACTCGATTCCATATTAATTTAAGTCGTGACGTTGATTGATACCAAAGTATCGATATTAGCTGTAATGACGGCCTTATCGTATCCCACGTTCTATATGTTGCTATATATGTTGGCGATTTTAAACTGACTTCAAATTCCTAATTAATGAAAATGGGTTTGGAAGGACTCACTTCGATAGCGCGATCTTATTTTCAAATAGCGACATCTTGTTGCAGTCTAATTTAGTTTGATGTGATGAGTGATATCACGTCACGGGTGTAACGACGAATGAAAAAACCATTTGTTGACACCCGTTGCCATGAAAACCAGTTGTTACCGACTGTGAAAATTATTATGTGACTATGTTTTAGGTATATTTTACGGCGCACGTATAAATTCGTCAGGGATATAAGTAAAAAATAATAAATGTCTTCTATCAAAATTTTGTGCTTTAAGTCCAAAATCAGCCCTTTAGGTTAAGTTGTAATGTATACCGACTTCAGGAGGGGGTTCTATATTCGGCTGTTTTTTTTTTTTCTATTTCTCCCTTAATTATGGATGGCTTTTGAAAATTCTTTCTGTACACCTAGAAAATGATTCCAAATTGGTCTCATAAAAAATGTTACCGAGAGATTAGTATTTATCCTGCCAAGCTTAAAAAACTATATACTAGCTTCCTATAGGAGCCAGGTCTTAATTCTTAAATAAATATATAAATCACCTGTGATAGAAAATGAAAAAATTCCTATGTCTTGAACCCTACGTGTTACTAAAGACCAATATTCCGCTTTCATACCCACTGTTAATTCAGGGCAGAGCTGTTTTTCAGCTTAGTTTCAAATAAAACCTCTCTAAAGAACGAATCGAGGGAGGTACCTATTACCAATACCAATTATAAGAATTAAGACTTGCCTCTTCACAAACGTGTTTGTGATGGGCAGCACCTGCAGCAACCTGCAGTTTACGTAGTGTTACTAATTTACCAATAACCCTGTAGAGAGACAACTGTCCCGCAGACTAAAGCGAGCCCGTAATCCGCGCGGCCTACAGTGACAGCGACTGATCGGTACTTGTTGCTTGCACTTTATATTCTAACGCTGGCTTTATAGGTTACACTTTACAGTGTTCAGCTCCACAGCTCTTTGGGAAAGAGCTGGAAAAGTATGCTCTATTTTGACTAGGTGAAAGGTAGGTAGTAACTCACAATGTCTGAAGTTTTTACTTACCTAAGTATCTACGTTTTTCTACCGCACATAAGATTGAGACAGGGCACTTTTAACATTACCAACAAGGTGATTATAATGGTAATAACCTTACCAATGAACATCTAGATCTTTTGCTGTCTCCAAAGTAACAGGCATGTTCATTCAAATACTTATTATTTACATTCTCTTCACTTAGCATATGTTTTTTGCAAAATCTTTCATGAACTAATCCAAAGAATCTTCTTACATAAGATTCTTTGGATTAGTTCATGAAACATTTTCCGACTTCAATCTCCGAGTTATAAGGTTTTGTGACTATGAAATTATATTTTCTTATTCTTGATGTCTTGATGGATCGAAAATTGATTCATACCTTGATTAAATTTATAAATTATTAGTCTTTGTCTTTATACTTAAACCGTACTGAACGACTCTACCTAAAACCTTTACCTACTAACCTCTAAAATTCGAACTTGAAATGTCAGCCTCAGCGAACGGGAGCACTTGTTGCGCCTGTGACGTCACGAATGATTCGTCATTGTCGCGTCGCGGCGAGCCTTCACTCGAGTGAGCCACTCGGTACTGACTACACGAGACAGACATACTGACAGACTGTTAGAGGGAATGCTCGATACGCAGTGAAAGTGTGCTTTTGTCATTGAATTAATCGATGGTTAAACCTGTGTTTTAAGTGTTTGTTTTTAAACGTCCGAGTGTCCCTTTGTAAGATACGATTGCGTTTGATTAATCGAGGGTTAGTATTTACGTACTGATGATGTACGTCTAGTTACAAGAAGGACATCATCAGTATCAAAGTTGAAATTCAATCTCAACGGGGACTACAATGCGAGCAGGACATATTATACTGCACAAGTGTGTGCGAAAAGACAACGCTCTTTCTATTTCCTCTCTCTAATAATACAATGGGATAGCAGAATATTGACACGGCCGGAGAGAAATCTGGCAAAGGACTTAAGACAGGCTCATACTGTAGGTCAGAGAGATGCAATAAGCTGGTACATGATTTTTTTTTGTACAGCACATATAAACTAACTTAAGTTCGACTAGATAAAACCAAATATATTATTCGTAGGTTTCTACGATCATTGAACAAAACCAACAGAGACTTATTTTCAATACAAACTCAATTTAACCTCATTTTACACTTTATTGTAATATTCTACTCCATAAGTACATTTAAGGAGTAGAATAGAGCTTAGCCTATCTATCCTACTGTTTACACCACAATCAGTGGCGTCGTGCAAAACTCAGTATCTGGCATTTTACGACGCCCTGCAGCAGATTGCGCTTATGGTGTAGAAGTAAAACCTATAGCTAATGATAAAATAGGTATGGGCGACCGCTATCTTGACATTGAAAACGAGTTAGAATGGCAGGGGAGATGTGGGTGGGTTAGAGGTTTTTAATCATAGCAAAGTCTTAAAATAAAAGCAAATGAAATTTAAAAATCAACTAAATAATGGAAATACCTCTTTTCAATTTTATTAAAAAGAGCTATTTAACACTTTCATTGTCCATGACGCCCATACCCTTCTGTGCAATCTATGAAGCTGCGGCGGGCGGCGGGCCGCTTCAGGGCTCACCGCGGAGGTTGGACATTGAATGCATTTGTTAATACTTTGTCAATGAGTCATTAATGATAATATAAATAATATTTATTTTGTATATTTTATATCAGTAGGAAGGAGGCTTTTTTTATATTCAATAGACCCTTGTTTGACAACAATCACACCTGATGGAAAGTGAAGATGTGGCCGACGAAGTATCACGAAGGTCTTGAAGATACCTATTCACTCTTATCTTGAAGAGATGGTCCTAAACATGGCAGCAATACTCCAAACTGGACCTGAGCTTGATACTCTGTCCATCTCGGAAAATAGGAACCTGAACTAACTGACTCTTTTTTGCAGAGAAGAGGCAGGCTTGCGTTTATGAGGCATTAAAGTCAACCCAATTGCCCTCGCCCCAATCGGAGACTACCGTAAGGGTCAAATTCAAGCACTGCAGCATGTCTTCTCTTTGCGCCCGCATCTCGTTAGGTACCTGTCCACCACGGTGCTGTGGTCTGCGCACCCAATAATACCGGGTACCAGCAGATCGTTAATGTGCAGCTGGAACAACGTGGTATACATTACTGACCCCTGAGGTCCCCCGGCGATGATCACCAGTTGCGGTCTTAGAAAAAGGGAAATTTTACAGAGTTTTAGAAACATTATCTGTCAATAGCTATAAAAATAGCATAACGTTGAGCATGGGGGCGATAAATAATGCAGATAGTATATCGGCGGCCGTAAATTATAACCTAATGCGGCTCAGATCGCGGCCATTTGCTCATTTTCAACGCACGTGCGCATTTGCTCTACATAATTTTTAATTGCAACTGTAGTGGAAATAGAGTCAGTGAACATTGTGAGATCAACTTGACGTGTCAACATGTGGCTTGCATGAGTTTTTTTTAATTATCCGTCAAAGAAAGCTAGTTTTACTGTCAGGTAAAATATACACAGAAACTAAATGATTGTAGTAACTAGAATCTAGTTACTAGATGCCTATGGAAGCCTATGTCCAGCCGTGGAATAATATAGGATAATGATGATCATGAGATAGATAATAATATCATCTAGGTACATGTTTATTTTGGGAATTAAAACAAAGAACTACAAAAGACAAACAAATGAATATAATTAAACTACCGAGAAAGTTAAAATTTCTCCGTCATTCCCTCCGTCAATGCCGTGCAAATTCGCGTTGTCTTGTCCCAATTAATTTTGACTGCATTGCGTGTACTCCGTCCTGGATCACGCGAGTCGGTGTACTGAGACGATTGGATTGATAAGGAAGATAACGAGCGAGCCCAATTTGTGTGGATAATTTGCATGAATTATGTATTTTTGATAAGTTGAATTCAGGACTTTATTTAATTGACATTAAGACTAACAAAATAATGTATTCTTGGTGACAATTTAATGATGGCTCTGTTAATTGTAGTTATGGTTTCTGGAACTTACATCTCAAGTCAAGTCTTAATGTAGTAGGTATATAATTAATGTCTCAACCTAATAATTAATAATAAAAGTAGAAAATATTAGACAATATTTGTTATTGCGTTCATCTTAGAATGCTCTGAGTTCCCTAAATATTTAGATAAAAACGCTTGGTCGTCTCTCAAAAGAAACTAATTGCTCGATCGATGTTTCAGCACTGCATTCAGCAAACCATATTCAAGGAGAAGCATCCAACAAATCAAGTTTCCTCGGACCCGTTATCAATTCTCCAGCAGACAAACGTAATTTACTTAAAGTTTTCATTCAATCAGTTCTTCAATTTCCTCGCAATCGTCCCGCAGCCGTCCCGCAGTCGTCCCGTCTAAAGTACAAAGGAGTTCTTATCTTAGGGTTTGAGGCAATGATAGTGACTTCTGATTTATCTATTGTTTGTTTTAAAATGGCGCTTGGGTCACAGTATACGTATATACTTATTAAAGTTATTAAATAAATAATGCTAGACAATCCACAAAGCATCAACTAGCCCCAAGCTAAGCCATATCAGAGGTTGTGTTATGGGTACTTAACGACTGGTAAATATAAAACTACTTACATTGACAGATATTTTTTATCATTATAGAAAATACTTGACTGTACAGAATAGGGCAAATCTCTACATTATTCAAAAATACTCCAAAAAGAGGACATAGTTTGATAAAATACTACAGAGGTAAGAAAAGTGGGCGACGAACTAATAAAAGTACAAGATTTCAAAAAAGGGGCAAAAATCCACAATTTCTATGGATGGCTAAAAGAATGAAAGGATGGCTAGACGAAATCATAAAGGGGGCAAGCGGCGAACAGACCTACTCAAAACACTCGGAACAAATGCAGATTGTACAAAAAATTGTACCAAGGCGGGAATCGAACCCGCAACCTCCTGCGTAACAAGCGGACAATCGCCCCCCGCGCCACATCGGTCATCTGATGAATTTATTATACAGATCTACATACAGATTATCTTTTATTTGTTATCTAGCCGGAAGAGGTAAGAAGAATCAATAAAACAAGTATTGATCCTTGTCATCCTTACGGACTGCAGAACACAGTCGCTCGATTTCATAGTTAGTTGATTAGATAGAAAATATGTACTTGGACCTTACTTTGTTTTGTGGCTGGTATGAGTGTGTGCAATACCAAAAAGGAAAAAGTTTTCTTATAAAAGAAACCGTTGACTTGTCAAAGTTTTACCTACTGCTAAGATGAAACGAATGACTTTAAATCATTTGGAATCGGAAACCATTATCGAGTTCGTTTGAAACTATTGGATTCCTATCTCATTATAACAGCAGTTACTCATAGTATCAGATCTTGAAACTATGCAAAACTCATCCTAAACGTAACTAAGTACGTTCTAATTTTGTAGCCGTCTTTTTCTTGGGTTTGCCTATAAATCAAACAATGCTACAGTACCCTGAATTTAGGTTCTTTACATTTTGTACATGCTCATAACTTCGTCATACAGCTTTAGTCTCTCAAGCACCTCGCAGTACGCTTGCTGCGTACTGTTACGTTGACTGTCTGTGCGGAGACGCGGTCATTTATTCTGTAGACCGTGTTATCGCTCTGCGGTGTGAAAATCAAATGACCTCCATTCTCCTCAGAGACAGACCACGTCACGCAGTATACTGCGAGGTGATCAAGATACCAACGCATAACCATCACCATAACATTGCTGAGCACATCTTCTGATTCCGTATCCAAAGGGTTAAACGGGACCCTATTACTAAGACTCCGCTGTTCGTCCGTCTGTCACCAGCCTGTATCTCATGAACCGTGATGGTTAGAACCTTGAAATTTTCAACGATGATTATTTCTGCTGCCGCTATAACAACAAATACAAATAAAAAACAGAATAAAATACATATTTAAGGGGGCTCTCATATATCAAACGTGATTTCTATGCTCGTTTTTGCTCGATATTTATAACAGCAACAGATAGACGCTCGAAATATTCACAGAATATTAAGTATAATTTAATTTAATAATAAATTATTAAACTAAAATAAAACAAATATTAAAGGAGGCTCCCATGCAACAAACGTGATTTTTTTGTGACTAGTCACAAATGAAGGTTCAAAATAATAAGGGTATACGAGAGAGCAATATTTTGTTATCAAAAGGATAGGTAGATACAATCGCCTTTTATATTAGTTGTACTATTTTTACGTACAACTGCAATAAATAATTTATTGGAGTAGATAAACACGTGTGTTTGCAATTTAATGTTTATTCAACGATTAGACATAGCGTTGCGAAACTTATTTGGTTCCATATGGATTGAAGCCGTGGTTTTGTGATATTTAAAACGTTAAATCTCAATGTAAGTAAGTCTAGAATTCTAGATTAAAAGATAACGTTTTCACTTATGGAACGCATTTTTAAACTATGGTTCCTTAGAATCATAGATCAGATATTTTCCGAGTAATAAAATATATAAGATTATATTATGTATACCTAAGGGGTATGACGTGTATCATGTGTCGTACAATTTCAATGATCTGACAAAAAAAAATACAAAACGACATACAAAAAACTGTGGTTTACTTTTATACTTGTGTGGAACTAACTATTGTGATTTTAACTAAGAGGCAGACCATTCGTTCTTAACCTTATATGTTTACGTTTCACATGATATCTTCAATTTTAATAATTCTATTTGAGCACTCAGTGTCGTTTCCAAACTGGTGAAAATGTCCGGCTACCAGTAGCTATAATCCGTGTAGGTATATATTCGTTATCTGACAGGTGACTCTACTCAATCGATCACCGATAGCCATGTTTGACTGATCATGCGCACCTCGATAACTGAGCCATAAGCTTCGATTGTACTTACTACTGCTCCTGTGCCCTTCAGAAGCCTACAAGTACTCTCATTACTCTGTTAATGTACAATAAACGGGGTAGTACTCAGTCTAATTATGTGACTAATACGAGTTATGCCAGAACTGTAAAAATAATGTAAGTACTTTTTATAAATAAATAATAACAACCATGATCGAATTTCTCACTGCTCACACTTTGTGCAGTGGATGGCCTTTTCAATTTTTTTTTTCTGTTTACAATAGTGGACTACATAAACTGACTTAAATAATACATGAGGTGCAGTTTCCTTTGACTCAATCATTATCACTATCATCACGTCCACTGCTGGACATAGGCCTCCCCTATACTACCACAATGAGCGGTCCCGAGCCGCAGTCCTAACAGCAGTCTCCTAACATTCCGTTTTGCATTACAACGAGGCCGTTACTCGAGAACCTTAAACTTTCTTTTATAAACACTTACCTAACTATAGGTAGAACAGATTTCCCATTTTTGGCAGAGTTCTCTGGCATATTGATGAGAATGAAATTCCGCTTTCAAAAATCTGTAGATATGCTGTATAGGTTACTTGCTAGGTCTCATCAAAATACCCTAACTAGTACCTTAACCCATGACCGAGCTCTTTATACATTACAGAAAAGGCTTTCACATTTTTGGTGTGCAAAAAGTCTTTTGTTAAAGAAACTGTAAAATAGTCTTAACTTAATAAACCATAGAGATATTTGGTTAAGATTATCTTAAAACCCAAATTGATCTCGTGAAGTCGAGGTAAATTTTCATTCGATCTATTTGTTCCGGCTTGATACAATCGCTTCTCTAATGCTCGCGGTTTGATTCGAATAATCGAGACACAATGGTATAATCGATATAATCAGTCATCGAGGCGGTTTTACGGTTTGGGTGAAATTCGGGCATTGTTGTCTGGTCAGCCTTTCTCATTGATTGTAACAATCCACGTCTATGATGACCATCGTCGCCTGAGAGGATGATCATTCGGGCTATATTTCTCAATTTTGGAGTAAAATTGATAAGAAATTTATACAAAAAGGGTGTTTAGGGATTCTCAAATCTGTCAAGTGAGTTAAATTTAAGACTGTTTTCTCTAAAAATACCTATTGCTAATTATTATTGTCGTGGAGAAGTCTTTTAAATAAAGAAAATATTACTATGAAAAGAATTTAGATCACAATCTGCACAATAAATATTTAAGACCTACTTAATACGTTCAGTAAATTTGGTGTTTTTCACGCAAAAACTTGTTTTACAAAATGTTCACAATGTTTAATTTCGTCACACAAATTTGATGTAACAAAAAATATATCGTTTTTAGCTGCTTCTGATAACTATTAACTATAACTACTCATTGAAGCTACAGATCATAACAATCACAAAATAAAGCACCTCATGTCACTACCAATAGGCCGTTCATAACTGTATTCAAAGCGAATAGCCCCTTTGAGCAATATTTTGCTTTGTCCATTGAATGGCAGTGCTAAGTGCAGTGAGTGTAACAACCGGGGCCAACAGGCATCATGTCAGGTGTGGCCTTTGCAGCAGAGAATGCTGCGCGCAGCGCCGGAGGCCGGTAGAGCGGGAGTCGGAGGTGGAAACACCGTCCAAACCAGGGAAATTCACACAAAAACCACGTATCTTTTATTTATTTTGAGTGATTTCATAGAAATTATCTTATAACAGAAATTATACTGGTGAAAGTTGATTAGAAAATAATTCAAAATCATGTTTGAGCTGACAGGTTTGACAGCAAATTGTTTTTTTGTTAGAACTACCAAGATCGGGTATTTAACGCGTACCATAATTATACAGTATGTTATTTTGATCCAAAAACAGCTGCAGCGCGTCTGAGGTCCCAAAGAGCAACATCATCAACTAAAAGTTATAAAACCTTATTAGGTTTTGTTGTCATTGCTCACAAGTGGTAATTTGAACTCCAAGCTTAGGGAAACCCTCTTTTATAATGCAAATCTAGGAATCAATAAAAACAGATCCACCAAAACAATGTAGCTCTACCTCAGCTCTTCGGCTAGCATCTTCCCCGGCGATTGACGCGGTGCGTTTTAATCAATTAGCCGCGCTCGGACCAGTGGCCAGTGAAATAAGCGGACCACACCGTCCCGCGATTTTCGGCTATCCGGTTACGGTTTTTTATCGCAACTCGTCGTTTTGCATTTTGTCGCTTGTCGTTATGATTAGTTGTTGGATTGTGTTTGAGGGATGGTAGTAGATGGTTCTGTTTTGCAAATGCTTTTACTTTCGCCGCAGCTTAAGTATGTGTTTATCTAATGATTCACTTGCATGTTGGTAGAACCTTGCCTCAAGTTTGTAAGGTCTTCTAATCTGATTTTGACTAATCGACCAACTTGTTACTGTACCATAAATAGATCAAAGCTTATGGTCTGGTGTTCTCTAAAATTGGTCCATTATGCGAACAGCTAGTTTTTTTTATTTTTAGAAAAGCCACTGTGTTATAGATACGTAGATTTTTCCTGGAGTCATAAGCTCGTTAAGTAACACGAAGACTTCTAGTTGCTTTGTTGTGAATTCCTTTTTCTTGCATTTCAAGACTATGCAAGTTCACCATAATGTTGAATTATTATAATTGAGAGGCTTATCTGACCATTTGACCTTAAGCTTGTAATCTTAGTCGAGGCTATCCGTGACGACAATTACCTGCATAGTGATAGTTCATTGATTGTTGCCAATTAACAACACTCGTGATATCAGTCTATCATTCAAGAAATTTGCTGATTGGAAAAACCCACCATGTGACCAGACTAGGGTAATGCTAGTCAAGCTGATAATGAGATCTGCCTGAAAATTCTCTAATTACAAACAACGGATGGTTATCGTTACTATCGGATAGATAACTGGTATCTATCAACCATGATGTCAGGAATAAGTAATTGATAGTACCTACCTACAGTAATTCCTATCAGTCATATTATGGTCACGAGTAGGTATGTTTAACGCGTCCTTTTTATTTTTCCGTGATAACGGTCATGGATGTATTGATACATTGCGTTTTAGGTACAAAACTGTAACTTGTAACACAAAACTCACATCCTTTGATAGGTAACTCTTAATTCAAAGCTATATAGTTGTTCTGACAAACTAAATCATAATAATGATGGGTCACCATGACTGGGCGAGCTTCGACCATTAAAAGTTACATATAATTCAAAACAGTTACCTATTAATTGTAATAATCTCTTCTTCTTTTCCACAGAAGAAGCCACCAGTCCAGAAGACAGCGTGAAGGAAAGTCGGGAGCGCGCGCGGGCGGAGACGCCCCGCTCGGCGTCCCCCGCAGCCCGCGCGTCCCCCGCGCCCGAGGCTGACATCGAGCATAGCATACCCGCGACGCTGATACAGGACCCTCATGCTGAAAGGTAAATTATTTCCATAAGCATATTGACTAAAATATTCCAATGCTTGAAAGCTACTCTCGGGATAAAAAAGGATATAGGTTCAAGACTCATGCTGAAAGCTAAATAATTGGCACACGAAAGTACATCTACTGCTAGACATGCCCTACTCTAAATAATTTCACCATCACCACCACGCTTAGCTAGCAGATTAGTGATTGTACTGGGGGTGTTGATATAACAGAGAGAAGCTACTGCTGTTCCTCTGACAGGTCCCAGTCAGCTCTTACCACATCTGTGATCTGAGTTGCAGGGTTCCACTCTCACGCCGCAACCTCCACGGCCCTACATAACCTTAAGAATTCAAATCTGATTGTACTTACTACTTCACCCTATCATGTACCTAGACCACCGGGTACAGTCAGTGTCATCAATAGGCTTGGTTCTGGATCAATAGAAATTACATCACACTAATCATACAAATATTGTATCTTTGAAAGTTTTAATGTTCGGATGTTTGTTAAGTACCTCTTCACGCCAAAAATACTAAACGAATCGGACAGGTAATTCCCTAAATAATTTCAAGGGATAGAAATAACCATAAACAACGCGTACGAAGCCTCGGGCAGAAACTAGTTGGCTATATAGATTAATGAGCTGTCTGTATTACTTTAGCGATAATTTGGGTACTATTATACATTTTCATCTTAATCATGTAAAATCTATTCTCAGCCTTCTAGTAACTCCATTTTCTTCCTTATTATCAAAACTTTAGTTCAATTCGAAGATTTTACTACTACTATGAAATACCACACAGTCACTGCCCAGCTTCAGCGCAAGAACATGTAGATGTGGGTCATGGGCAATTGTGGGCAATGAAAATGTGAAACTATCGATATCTACCAATTTTTAGTTCATAAAAGCTCGAATGTCACAAATATGTATTAAATGCAACTAAGTAGGTATCACATTCAGTACCTACTCCATAAATATTATCAGACTCTTGAATTCCATATTCCACGTGCCTGATGGTTCTGCCACAAGGGCAGTCCTCGCTGAAAATCAATCAATCAACGTTGAAGATTAAATCACCGATAGCAAATGAATAAAAAGTAATCCTCACTATGGATTTATAATTTATCCGTGATCATAATCATGAATAACAAGTAAAATTGACGATAGCAAAGCTTGATTGATAACATCATACCGTAATGCGCATAAACGTAGGCTAGTAGGTAGTAAGGTAGGCTATCATAACTAAGGACATCAAACAACAATATCACGAGTCTCTTAATATTTTTTTTTTAAATATTACTAATCTTTATTCAGAAAGAAAATAACAATCAAATAACAAATTTAAATTAAAACTAGTATTTACAAAATATCTTAAAAAATAGAAAAGAGGAAAATATTTGCTATGTCTCTCAATAACAATAACATATAGGTACCTACATATATAACATCAGTCAAGTACAGAAATTTAAATGTTATAGTATCAAAAGGATGTTCAAAAGAACAAAAATATCAATGCAATGATCAATTATTGTTTGTCAGTATGCGAGAGACTTTGACATAACAAAATTATCATTCAAAATTTACGTGATGATGAAATTTTCAATTCTAAAAACCAATAAATCGAATGAGATAAATTCAGTCATAAATTGGAAAAGCGTAAGTTTTAAAAGCATTGGCACGGTATCGGATGAAGTGGACATCGATCGCCCACACCTCTCGATCGCACTCAGCCTGAAGGTGGTCGGACCACGTGGCCACTTTAACGATCCCATTGTTCCACCTCATCACTTGTCATCCGCCACCATACTAGACACACCACGTGACTCTAAATCTAATGACATAGAGGCGAAATTAGATCGAGATGGTGTTCTAGGTACAGTTGTAAATGAAAGAGAAATGAATTGATATGGTATCGTGACAGTTATGGTAGGTGTCACAAATGATCATGAAATAATTTTTGACAGTTCATCGATCCTAATGTTTGTAACAAATACCCAAAAATATATTAACGACGAACGATATCAGGCGTTCTCAAGATATATTATGTACTTTTCAACAAGGTATGCGAATAAATACAAAAAGTTGTAAAATATACCTATATATTTGACTATAACTAATAACTACGTTAAAATTTTTATCATTGCTATGCAACAATTATTTCCACATAGAAAATTATTTTGTCATAGGTAATCTTGTGCTGTAATGTGAAAATATAAGAATTAAGTGACAGTGTAATTAAGTTTAAAATATAAGAATTAAATGTAAATCCTCATGAAAATAATGAACTCTATTTTTAAATGTGTGATTATTGAATTTCTTCTTTATGTAGGTAGTGGTAACATGTGTTCAAGGTTTCTTTGCATTTTAAAATTAATTCTGCTTAAATTGTGGTCGTTAATCATAATTTTATTGGCTTCAGATGGTATTTACACTGTCATGATAAGCCAGGTGGTTCCGATTATGAATCACTTGTGTACTTGAACAATACCTACCTGCCATCTTTATGTTATTTCTACCTACCAATAACGAAGAATATCAATTAATATACTTAGTCAATAACAACTAATATACTTAGTTTTATCGTTTAAAACTTAATGACATCGAAGGTCCCTTTTTATTACCAAAATTCTATATATTAAAGACTATTAATCGGGTATTTATCGCGCTATTTTTTTCCGATTCTAATCTTTAATATGTTAACAAATCGCGAATGATCAAAATTCTATATTTAAAATTTCTTTAATTTGGATGCACTTATAACAAAATTAAATTAGGCATAGATTAGGTATAGGCAATTCAAATATTCCTACCAAACCCCAAAGTTGTGGCATATCAGATAATTATTTCCAGGAGTTTTTTTTCCACACTTTAAACCTATAATTAAAACCCAATCATAATTAGAATAGAAATCTGTGATTTCCTTCAAAGTACAAATCCTCGTCTTATCTCACATCCGTCCATATGTCAGGTATGATTGTCATTACCACTTTAACTTTATCATCGTCGATTAAGTGATCAATTGATTTCGAACTCTATGCTGTTTGTAATAGGGGTTGGTAAGTTTTGTATGAATATATGATAGTTTAGTTCCGCTTGTTCGCTGGCTGTTCCATCAATGTCAATTAGTTGCTGTGAAGAGACTTCATCAATCATACGCCAGTCTACGAGCTTTAGTGCTTCATTCTGAGGGTCTATTGTTTAGATTTTGGATTTGTAGATATTTGTTGGGAATTCGATGTTCTGTTCTAAATCTTCCCTTTTCTCGTGTAACCTATTTCTATCAATCTTGTACTAAAATGTTATATTTAGAATATTCAATCGGTAGAAGCTAATTTGAAATTGTGGATTGAGTTGACAATGTATTTCACCTACAACATCACCAAACAGTTATTCAGGTCAAAAATTATGTTCCAGAGTCAAAAATGACGTGTTAAATTTCTTCTTCTTCTAGGATCCTGCGTTTTGTTCGAATCAAATGAATCAAAGGTTGTCAACTAAATCAATCATAAACTTTCGATACACGGAGAGTTAATTTAAATTTACATTATCTAACTATCAAACCTTTTTGAACAAATCCAAAAATATATTTAATCTTAGGGCTTAAAATACCTAGGCATACTTTGAGCCTTCAGATTTTTTTGAGCGATGTATGCAGTAAATAAAGTCTGTAGCTTTGAACCTTCACTTCAAATTTGGCAGAACATTTTTCTACGTCTACGCTTGTTCGTTTGCGTATAGAACAACATTTTTGCAACATAATCAGGACAATAAACCTGGATATTCCGTTGTTTATGACTTTGCTTTCGAAGGTGAAGAGCACAATGGCTGTCGCATAAACACCGTGATCGATTGACCCGCACCCACCTGACTAATACTTTACAAAACAAACAGCTGTCGCTGTGGCCTGACTCAAATACTATTTATTGGTTAAAAAATAATGTAATATATTTATGAAGCTTCGAGAACAGTTTTGATAATACCTTTCATTGTAACTGTTGCATTTAATTCAAAAAACATGTTTTTTAACAGCAAACTCATTGCCGATCACAGTCTCAGATTTTTATTAGATAATGATACTCTATTATCATATGATTTCTTACTATTATAAAACTAATATAATGTCTGTTATTTTCCCACGTCTTTCCTATCAGGTATCTATCACAGGCGTTCAGATTTTCATTATTGAGTCTTTCATCTGTATTGTCACATCAATTCCTTCAAACTTTCCTTTTCTGAAAATAAAATAAGCCCGAGAATATTTTCTTTGTCGGAGCAGGAAATCTGTTCATGATACGCGTAAATCCGTCCTCGTCCCCTGTCTGTCCCTGACTCGTTAAAAGGACTCATCTCGGCGTTTTGTTAACGCGCCATTTCCTTGTCAACGCCGTCAACCCGGCCGGGTAATCTTCTAAGCCGGGACTTCTTTAGTGCGGCCGACGTGAGCAAACAACTCTCGTCGTCTAATAGTATTCAGTAAACAAACTCGTTAAAATTATTTTGCGCCTATTGGTCGTCAAGGATACGGTGAGTTTTTCATTGGTGTCGAAGTGAGTCGGCTATGCGGAGTAGCTTCGCCGCGTCAGTCGCCTGTCATCGGATCAGAACGATCGCCCGTCACTGCATGTCTACCTCGCGCATCGCACGCACGCTTGCATTACGCAGCGCCACCCCTCGAACGTGATACGTACAGCCGTCTCAGTCTATCGCGTTAGCGCTGCGCCGGCAAGAGCGGCTATCTCGCTCAGGCGAGGGGCGGTGCGGGGCGGGGGCGCTGCAGGCGGGTCGTAAATCACACGGCGTCTCATTCCACGCGGGACCGCCGCCGCCGCCGCAGGCACCGCGCACTTCCCTTTCGACCGCCGGCATCGCGCCGCGTCTTTCGCGACGTGTAAACATTTACAACTATCTTTGGGAAGTCACTACTGTTGTCTTTTTATCAGTGTTTCTAATGAAAAGTGTTGTATTGATGGATCCGAGCGTTCTCTCGCTCTTACAAACTGGACTATTTTGAGAAGATTTTATCAAGAATGATCGTCGAGACCGACCACGTGAGGTAGGTTTCCTATTTGATCAAGTGTGTTATTCTTTTTCAGTTATTGATCACATATTTCTTATTGTCTTTGTCGTCAATGTTTATTTTCTTTTCTGCGTTTTCCCATTTTTAACTTTATGCTATATTTTCTACTTTCAAATACGAAGATTTTCTTAATCTCTGAATTCGATTGAGGTTCGTGCCTGGTGTTATGACTTCTTCGTCTTGTTTTACTTGCAAACGGTCAATTATTAAAATGTAGGTAGTGTAGTTTTTTGTGTTTTATTGATGCCAATTTGATGTTGTTTACCTACTTATTTCTATGATTTTTTTCTGTTTATTTTATCAATACATGTTTAATGCTGATCATTTGACACATATATAATCATAAACAGCCATCGGAACTAGATGTCTGATAATCAATATTATTTATCAGTTACCTACTAATGTTATATATTTTTTTCTTATTTTTTTTTTCTTAGATATTATTTATTTATCATAAAATCATAATAGGTTTTTTTAACCCTAAGGCGATGCTGCATGTACTGAACGTATTTAAGGTGATTTACAAAAATATTATTAATTTATTTAAACTATCTAAGGTATATATTTATATACCTACCTATTTCTTTTCATTTAGTTACGAGAAGTTTATTGGTACTTGTGTGGAAAATTCTTTTGAATCTGTTGTTTCAAAAAGCACGTTCCTAATCTGTTTTGATTTTCCTACATTTATTCCCTTTCCTGCCCCACGGTAGGTACTATTATGTAGTATTCTATTCTAAATATGGAACAGATCCTCGGTTGTTTTTGTTACGATTATTATTATTAATATTACTTTTAAATATACTTACCTAAATTTAGTACACTAAATTCATCATCATCATCATCATGATAAAACACTAAATTACTTCACAACAATCCATTATGAATGAGTTTTTTTAGGTTCATTGTACCTAACCAGAGTTTTAACTTGATTGCGTTAGGTACTTAATATTATTCATTTGATTAAATTAAAATTCAGGGTCTCACAACTGCTACTGTTTTCATGTTTATTCTGTTACGCAATAAAAACACTGATCATATCATTGTTTAATTGAAGCTATAATTTATCTACTTCATTAACTAGTTTCATCTCCATCACTTGACCAATCAACGTTAAAGTCATAATAATAAGGATTATGTCTAGAACATGTACAAAATACCATTTGAAACATCTACAATAGCCTTAAATTGTCTCAAAGACAAGACAATAGAAATAACAAAGAGGTCAGAAGTAGGACAAAGTAAAAAAGAAATGAAAATTTCGGAATTTCTGACTGTCCATTAGAGAACTTTATCGAAACACTAATGCCGTCAGAGTTTTTATAGCTTTTCAAAATTCAAATGACCTAACTTATTAGCGTCCACTTATTATTCACAAACGTGTCATTAATCTATTAGAGGAGCAATAAAAAACGTGCATTCGTTTTGTTTACTGTCGATATTCAAATGCCGGTAACCGGTTTAGGAAGACGGCCGACAGGCAGGGCGACAAGCTTGATGGAAAGCGGCAGTTTCGATAATTGAATTACTTGACTGACGTTGGGGTCCGCATAATTGAAGATGCTGATGTTTGTCATTCTTGTCCACAGGGAGAGCCCTAGATGTCTGTCGCGGGAGTCGTCGGGGGCACCGCGCTGTCCGTCCAATGACTCCGTGTACTCAGCGCGCAGCGGCGCGGGCGCGGGAATGGCCTTCCCCCTCCCCGCCGCACTGACGGCCGCCCTCCCCGCGGCCCTGCTGCCGCCGCACTCGGCCGCCGTAGCCGCCTACCTCGGTGCCGCCGCCGCCGCCGCCCAGCAGCGCCTTCTGATGTCCTGCCACGAGGACATGACCGACCCCGACCGGTCCGATGGAATCCTTGACTACAGCAGACGACGCAGTGAGTCTCCCCAGCCCGAAGACGACGATGCTGATGATAACGACGACGCTGTCAATCTTAGCAAAAACGAAGACGGTCCTCTAGATCTGTCCGCTGGTACAAGAAAACGGGGCCCGGCCGACTCACCTTCACCAGTTCCGAGCAGGAAAAACTCTAGGCCTTCCGAGTTCAAACCCAATCCGTCGCCGTGGTCCACGCCGGTTGCACCGCACTTGCCTTACTTTGCCGCTGCTGTGGCCGCTGCGAGCCAGCAGATGTCTCCCAAAGGTGGTATTCCTGGAGATTGGAATGGCAAAATGAAACATGGTGGCCCCACACCTAGTGACGCCACTAAAGCGTTAGAAAAGATGAGCGAACTGAGTCGTCTGGGCGGAGAGGAGCTCTTCAGGTCGGTCCAGAGCGCAGCTCTTGGTGCTGGACTGGCACCGAATGCTGCCGCCCGTCACTCAGCTTGGCAGTCGCACTGGCTCAACAAAGGCGCTGATCAAACGAAAGATGTCCTTAAATGCGTTTGGTGCAAAAAGAGCTTTAATTCTCTCGCAGAATTGACTGTCCACATGAAAGAAGCTAAACATTGCGGAGTCAACGTTCCCGTTCCGACCTCTACGGGCGCGCCCTTGCCTCCCTCTTTGCACCCACCGTCTAGTTCACCTTCCACACCGTCTCAACACACCTTATCTTCAAGCGGTTCAAATAAACCGAACCAGAACGATCTGAACATGTTGATCAAAGAGAATATGCCAATTCCTAGAAAGCTAGTACGAGGTCAAGACGTGTGGCTGGGAAAGGGCGCCGAGCAAACTCGGCAGATCCTGAAATGCATGTGGTGCGCTGAAAGCTTCCGTTCACTAGCCGAGATGACGAGCCATATGCAGCGCACTCAACATTACACCAACATCATATCGCAGGAACAGATCATCTCATGGAAATCTTCAGACGAATCAAAGTGTGGAGGCAGTTCTAGTGGCCCCGGTAGCGGCGGTGGCAACAACGCCGCGCCTCCCACCAGCACCAGCAGCCACGTTAGTGCCGTCCTTACCTGCAAAGTGTGTGACCAAGCATTTAGCTCACTGAAAGAATTGAGCAATCATATGGTTAAGAATTCTCATTACAAAGAGCACATCATGCGATCGATCACAGAGAGTGGAGGCCGAAGACGCCAAACCCGCGAGAAGCGAAAAAAATCACTTCCAGTCAGAAAACTTCTCGAGCTAGAAAGAGCACAACACGAGTTCAAAAATGGAGAGGGCAATGGTGTACCCATGGGCAAGCCGATCAGAGATTTCGGCACAGGCAGCCGTATTACATGCGAAAAATGTGGCGACAAAATCGAAACTGCCGTCTTTGTCGAGCATATCAGACAATGTATAGGCGCGCCCATGTCGAATAGTCAAAGAAACTTTCTGAAAAGTGCGCTTCTCTCCAACAATATAATCCCCCCTGACGCGTCCGGTCACATCACTCCGACCGGCCGCGATGGACGCAAAAGTAATGAGGAGCAGCCTTCTCCCGGCTCTGGCCACCACCGCTCGCCTTCTTCCGTCAACGATGCATCCCCAAGTTCCAAAGATCCCAATGCCAGTAACGACAAGAGCTCGTCACCATCAGTCCTCAACGCCATAGAGCAGCTGATTGAGAAGAGTTTTGACACTCGATCGCGACACAGCATGCCCGGCATGCCCGGTGCCGCACCGCACGCGCCCATCGGCTCTAGCATTCTAAAGAGATTAGGCATAGACGAGAGCGTAGACTACACCAAACCACTCGTGGACCCGCAGACGATGAGCATGCTGCGCAGCTATCACCACCAGAGCTACGGCCGGCGCGAGCGCAGCGGAAGCGAGTCCAGCTCGATGTCCGAGCGCGGAGGCAGCCGAGTCGAGTCCCTGACCCCTGACAGAAAACTAGACGCCTACCACATGACGCCGCGCACCACGCCCGACACGCGCGGCTCGCAGACGCCCGCCTCCGAGGACCGCCCTGCCGAGGTGCGGATAAAGAAGGAGATAGAGGACGATGACCAGCAAGGTGTTGACCTGAGCGGCACCGGCGTGCGCGTCAAGACCGAGCTCGAGGACGAGGACGAGCCGCCGCGCCCCGCCAGTACCGCCGACGAGGATGTCAAGCCAGCGTTGGGTAAGCGTGAGAGCGCCGGGCCTAGCCCCGCCGCTAGCCCTCGCAGCCCCGCCAGCGACCGGTCGGCCGCCACACCTGGCGCCGACCGCAAACCCGGCTCCAGCCTCGGCGCGCTGTCCTCCATGTTCGACAGCCTGGCAGGCGGTGTACCTGAGGCTGGCTCATCGCGACGCGGCGGAAGCCACCCGCTGGCTGCGCTGCAGAAGCTCTGCGATAAGACAGAGAACAGCCCCTCCCGCGCTCCCCCGCCAGCGCCTTCCCCAGCGGGTCCACCCAGCATCCTCACGTTCAGCTGGGCGTGCAACGACGCCGTGGTGCAGGACTCTATCATGAAGTGTGCGCTGTGCGACACACCGTTCATCTCGAAGGGTGCGTACCGCCACCACCTGTCCAAGATGCACTTCGTGAAGGACGGCGCGCTGCCGGAGCCGGTCCCGCTGAAGGCGCCCCCTGGCGGCCCTTCGTCCCCTAGTGGTGGAGCCCCACGGGGTGGCTCCGCGGCTGGCAGTCCGCAGGACCCCCGGAGTCCACCCGGCTCCTTCGACGAGAGCCCGCACTCCAAGTTCCTCAAGTACACGGAACTGGCTAAGCAGCTGTCCAGCAAGTACGTCTAGGCCCGCCCTGTGATCATACCATATCTGCTACGTTGAACCTTGCTAGGGTTAGGTCGCTCCGGCGACGCTAAGTATTTCGAAACTCTTTGCCAATTTATTTAGGTATTTAGGTGATTATTGTTAGTGTTCACCGCATAGTTCGGTTAGTGTAATTACGACTAGCGACTTAAGTATACGCCAAACGTCTTAACGTTCGTTTAGAGTAAGAGAATATTTTGAAAATATTGCCTATAGGTGATCGGTTGTTGAGTCTGGGCTTATCTTCCACACTACTTGTAATTCCATTTCGATAAATTGTAAATATAAGTCACGTTAAGTCATAAAAGTTCGATTCGATCTCTTTGTAAATGTATATTTTTTGCTAATAATTCTTAAAATAATGTAAAATTACTTTTGTAATGTTGGATTGCAATCGCCTTCGCATGTGATGGAGGCGGCCTGCGCGCGCGCCACTGGTGACGCGCACTATTTATACTGAATCCTTGCAATATCAATTTTGTGTTACTTAATTTTTATGTAAATCAGATTAAGGGTGAAATAACTTTGTTTTTTTGTATATTTTGAGTAATTTAGTTTGTGTGAATCAGAGATCCGTCGATGCTGCAATCTCGGGGATTCAATCTCATCCGGCGGTGGTTCGTTTCGCGGTGTACATACAATACGATATGGTTCAACTAGAATGCAATATAAAACAATCTCTTAGTGTAAATTCGCTCTAGGTACGCTCTCACTGCGAGGATGCTATTTATTATTTAGTGATAAGTACATAATATTAGATAAACTACGTCTGTGACACTTGTATACCATTATACCAGCGCATTATTCGGTTGGACTTCAACCACTATTTAAAAGTGATATAACGATTTACATTTTTTCTTGTTTATTTGAGAAAGGAACGAAAACATTCGTATACGTTTAGGACATTCAGATATTTGAGGTATCTTCCAATTGAAACAGTTATACGATGTGTATATACGGTACTTGTGAGTGGAAACTCTTTTATATTTAATTATAAAATATTGTAAACAGTCTATTGTAAGGTCGACTATATCAAATTAAGAAAATTGTGAAACGAATATTCGTGATACAAACTCTAAATTTCCGGATCGAAGATAGTTGACAGTTCGGTGCAACTGTTGCAAAGATTATTTTGAATTATTATTGTACTACCTGTACAAGTATCGCGAATATTCTGCATGATATTGTCAAAATTTTAAACGAAATCTATCATTTTATCGATAATAACGAACATACGACAAATATAATGTATACGCTAGCTCCCGAGGGAGCGTTTTGCTCATTCTTTAAAATGGTGTTGAATATTGATTTTACCAAATTTAATAATCTTATTTAATATTTTATGTTGTATTTCAAAATGCAATTAAAAGCTCAAAGAAATATATATGTTACATACTTTAAAATGGTTATTTTATTTATTGAAAACCTTTCGTACACACTAGTTGTCAAGCACTTTAGCTTCTGATAGAAAATAGGTTCAGTGAATCTAAAACAACTTGACAGGAAGTTGATAAGATACGTAGGTATTGTTTGTTTAATTAAATACCACTAATAAGACAAAATATAATAAATGGCCAAAAAAAGAGAAAATCATCAATTACGATGATATGAAAAAATACGTTTTATCATCAGGTTCCTACACTTCCAGTAGGGAACACCTATACTGATAAAGGAACCCTTAAATTTTCTTTGACATATCAATCACGACCCTATGTCACCGGTCGATGTCGGCATCCACTCTACCAGGCTCTACCTACACAAATATTAATCAGTGGACCTTAAAACCGTGTACACAACTGCATCTTAATCCGTCCCTCCGAATCACTCACAATTCAACTGTGAGTCCTCGCCTTAATCACAATAATGACATCATTCATCGCCTTAATTCGATGCGAGAGTTGGAGGAGAATTGACGTGCATTGCTGGTTTTGTGCGAGGTGTAAAGTCGAGAGTGAGGGTGAACCAGCGATGGATGGGAGGACTGCGAAAGGGTGGAGTGGCGCCGTCACTCAAACTGAGCACCGTCGCCACAGGTGAGGGGAAACACGGGGTGGTTTCTTAACCAAGCAAAACTGAAGAAAATTCGTAAGTATCTGATGAAAAAAAGTAACAATAATTACCTATCTAAGAATTTATACAAGGACGTCATATCTATTAAAGAAAAGTTAGAGAGACCAATAAATCACATATTTTATAGATAATGTTATTGATAATGCAATGGAATGGCTGACTACAAATAATTTGGTATTTAATTTTTATAAGATAAAAATGATTACATTTAATATTAGAAACATTGACATTCAGAATCTTGACATAAATTATCTTAGAATAGTAGATGTTTCAGAAATTATGCCAACGAAATTTTTAGGGCTACATATTGACAAAAAAAGTTACTGGACAGGACATATAGAATCTTCATGTACAAAATTAAATAAAATCTAAAATAATAATAATTTATTTCGTAATCTTAGGACTAAAAGGATAACAAAGAAGTACCTACATAATCTTAAAATCTAATAAACCTGATCTAGCCTGAACTAGGTGAAAACCTGTTTCTCAGGCAAAAAAAAAGTGCTGAAAAGTAATAAAATAATCTAATACAACTTATTAATTACACAAGGCTAAGATGGTGCATACTTTTAAAATAAATACTAATGCTACCTACATATTTATTATACCTACATACTAAACTAGTTTTAATAATATTAGAGGTGCTACAATATAAAATGCTTACAATATTTGACCTACTTTAAAACAGTCATTAAATTTTCAGTGTCCTCATATGACATACATTGCAGTGTATCCTTAAGTTTTTTCTTACAACTAGGGTAAATATTTGCTAACACATTTTAGTCTATTTTAAAAGAAAGGACCAAGGATACTGTAAAATTTATTTGAAAAGGTATGTCTCCGACCTAGTTGTTTAGGGCAAACATTATTTTTCTTCCTTTTGTTAGTAATTTCAGTGACATAATGGAAGTTCTGCGTGTTGTTTAAGCACTACGTTCATTATTAATAACTGTCGAAGTGTTACTCCACATGATTTAAAGAGAAGGATTGTAAAAAAAGAAAAGCAGAAAATGGTGTAACATTTTATTTTAAGACCAACTGTAGACCTCATGTCTACACATGTTCTAAGCAAATAAATTCTTTGATTTATTTATTTATTATTTATTTATTTATTTATTTATTTATTTAAAGATAGAAGTTTACAGTAAAAACCAAAACACTTACTATCCTATGCTATTATCTATATTACATCTATGTTAAAACTTAAGTATATTAGAAGACATTTAACTATAACACATAGCTTGTCGTGAAATATGTCGACATGCTGGAACTCGTGTACGAACTCGTTCAGTAGTTGGAGTGCACGAACAGTTGGTGCATTGTTTCCGTGCTTTGTTCGGAGGGCGACGCCGCCGCCAGCGCCACCGAACAAGCGGTGCCGTCGACGAGTACCCGCACGTACGTAGTTATTTGGTACGAAGATATTGATTCTGCTTAATACGTCTGGATTATTTACTCTATTGTGTAATATAAGATAGTAGTGGATTCCGAGTTGAAGCTTACGTCTCAGCTCCAACGTATCCACACCTACCATCCCAGATACAAACAAAGATGGATACAGATATGGATAGTATCCATGCTGCCTTTTATATAGGTACCTACAAAATTTCCGCTGTATTCTTTCCAACATCAATGTATATTTCGCTTCACGCGGGTCCCACACTATGGCGCTATACTCTAGCTTACTGCGGACAAAAGCATTATATAACATGATGGGCACCCTAGAGTCCAGGAATTGATTAGAGGTTCTCATTATGAACCCCAAGATTTTATTCGCATTCTTACACAGGGAAATTACATGCTTGCGAAAGTCAAGTCGTGAGTCCATAATGAGCCCTAGATCACGAATCTCACTGACTCTTTCCATGATGTCACCGTCTAACGTATAAGGCGGTGCTAAAGGTTGTTGCAGTCTAGAAAAGGTAATGACCTTACACTTGGAGACATTGAAATCCAGCCTGTTCGACTGGCTCCACCTTACGACCGAGTCTATGTCCTTCTGCATCGCCATACACTCAGAGGCCTCACCAATCGAGAGGTAGATCTTCAGATCATCGGCAAACATAAGACAGTCACATGTGTTAAGTACCCGGGGCAAGTCGTTTATCATGGCTAAGAAGAGAGTTGGACCAAGTGTGCTTCCCTGACTCACCCCAGACCTTGTGTAGAACTCATCCGACCGGTAGATACTCAGCTGCACATATTGCCTTCGATCTTTAAGGTAATCAGCGAAGAACTTTATCAGGTGGAGCGTGCAACCGAGCAACGACAGTTTCTGTAGTAGTATGTCGTTATCAACAACATCGAATGCGCGCCTAAAGTCAAGAAATACAGCGTCAACCTGTCTTCCCGCATCCATTTGTGTCGCCACATAGTCCACAAAAGTGATATGGTTAGTGGTCGTCGAGCGAGCAGTACGGAAGCCATGCTGTTTGTCACTAAGGCTGACTTCCAGCTGGCGGCTTAGGTAGTAATTTAGGATTGTTTCGAAGACTTTACCAAACACATTCAAGACAGCTATTGGCCTAAAGTTTACTACGTCAACCGACGAGCTAATTTTGGGCACAGGAGTTACTCTTGAAACTTTCCATCTCTTTGGATAACGACAAGAGCATAAAGAAAGATTAAAGAGGTGGTGTAAAGGACTTTCCAAGTTTGATATACAGTCCTTAACTAGAAAAGGCGGGATCGCATCTGGACCAGCAGCTGCTGATGGTTTTAGCCGACGCACAGCGCGGCGGACATCAGCTAAAGAGACGTATTCCACAGCAATGGTTCGTGCATCTCCGGTATCAGCACATTGTGCTTTCCCAGCATCCAGCACAGGGGCACCGCTGAGGAAAACGGAGCTGAAGTACTCACCAAACGCATTAGCTGCGCCTTGACCCGCCACCGTCTTTCCATTATGTACGTATTCACTTAACTGAGTTCTCTGCTTTCGTCTATCTCTCACATGTTTCCAAAATTGCTTGGGATCACGACGGATATTGGATCCTATCGACCTAATATAGAGTTGGTACGCTTCATCTATGAGATATTTAGTGAGAGTTCGGTGGTATCTAAATACTTCTCGGTTAAATTGTAGGCCTTTTTCTTTATATTTACATAGATGAAAGTGCTTAATTTTAAGTTTGTCAATTATTTCTGCCGTGTACCATGGTGGATACTGACGGCGCGATTTGGAGGGACCTGCCTTCTTTGTTGGAACATGGTTTGTTATTGTTTCGTTTAGCTTCGAATAAAACAAGTCCGTTGCAGAGTCAATATCTTCGTTACCTAAGACATCATCCCAATTGATGGCAGAAATGTTAAGGTAAAGCTCACAGAAGTCAGCTTTGCGAAAGTCCCAAATAGGCGCGTAAGTAAGTTGATTATTATTATCTCTGCGAGGGCATGGTAGTGCAATTGCACTCCGGGGGAGCGACAAAGTTACCTCGAACGGAGGATGGTACGCATCAGCAGGAACCAATGGTTCAATGTCACTATCTGAAACCGATACACTACCGATTTCGAGATTAGTTAGTACAAGATCCAGCATGCCGCCAAATGAATTTAAAACATTACAATGCTGCTCAAGATTACAGAACTGTGTAAAAAAGTCAAACTGCATTTTTACATTGGCACTACATGAATTTAAATTAAAATCTCCTACTATTACAATATCAAAGTTTGATGAATATTTACAAACAAAGTTTTCCAGACAGCCCAAAACATCAAGGTATTTCCCATCAGTGTAGCTAGGTGGTATATAAACAACACTGATGACAAAGGTAATATTTTTCCAAGTTATCTTAGCAAACAGTATCTCCTTATCTTCTGTAAGCTCGTCAACATCCGTGATTTGACGGACGGAATAATGGTCTCGCACTGCTAGAAGGACTCCACCCCAACCGGTGTCTCCCGCACGATCCTTACGCAGCACTACATACCCCGGGGGAAACAACTCTGCTTCAAGGACTGAGCCCGTCAAGAAGGTCTCTGTAAGGGCAAGGATATCGCTAGAACTTGACAATATATTTTTATAAAAAACTAATGTTTTGCTCCTTAGGCCTCTGACGTTTTGGTAGTAGATACCAATGTTCTTAGTCCGCTTGCTGTTTCCCATTTTTGCCTCGAAAAAGCTGTTTCCAGGGCTTAATACATATGTCCTCTGCCCAACACTCCGGGGAAAGGACAAGTTCCGACAGTTTGGAGGGTACTCCTACTTTGAATGAAGCATACAACCCACGAGACTTCAACACTTCCACCGTGCAGACATCTTCCTTACATATGCTCTTCAGATGCTCTTTTACTTTGTCGGGGCTTGTTCCCAGCTTCACGTAGAAGAGGTGAAGATATTTAATCCTCTCGGATGCCTCCAGGATGGTGGAGCCCGGAGTAGCAGTTCCACGTTGCACATTGGAAAGAGACACACGAGGTTGCACCTGTTTGACTTCAGAGCGTCTGTCACCTAAGCCCTTCGTGGTGTTTATGGGAGCCAACTGAACTCCAGACGCCCTACGTAGTTTCGCCCCTTTGCCAGCAACCAGAGTCCAGTCATCAGCATGTTGATCTCCAGATGCAGCAGAGTCTTTTTGAGGTTTGGTATGTGTGACTCCCAGGTTCACATGACATGGGCTCTTCTTGCCTGAGCAGACGCTGGTGGGCTTTTTTGAAGCTGCAGTTAGTATCTGTGGGCTTAGCTCTTCTTCATCAGCCGACACAGCACCAGGAGCAGTTAGATGACCTGATAAGTGGTTCTTAGTGCTGTCGGACGGTAATCCTGTCGGCTCGGCGGAAACCCCTGCAGCAGATGAAACTTCCAACGAAGCTCCACCTTGTCCAACACCCGCATTGAGCTTAACCAGGTCGTCGAATAGGATCCGGAGATTTTCCGACATCACAGCATTAATACGCTCGGCTATCAGCTCCCCTAGACCGCTGTACAAACGCGCTTCTAGGGCCTCCATAGTTTTCTGGAGCTGCTTCTTCACTATAATTTCGACAGCCGAAGACAAGTGGTCAGCCAGGAGTGATGCGGTAACCACGGTATCCATAGGGATCTGTGGGCTGTCTGGAACAGAGGTTATTGGAATGTCTGGGTCTGCGGAAGGGTGACCTTCTGATAGGGGCTGGAGGTGCTCGAAAAAGGAAGCAGTATCGGTATCAGGTTGAGTGGCATCTTTACCAACTGTATGTTTCTGTGTTGACTGATGATCCAATAGAGATTGCAGCTCAAGACTTTGGGTTTTCTTATTCCTAGGGCGTAGGGTAACATTTTCATATGCCCCCGGCTGGAAACTGTATGTAGCGAGTGGTGGCGGTGTGGAAAAAGTACTTATGCCTCCCCGTTGTACCCGTACAGGTGTGTTACGGTTATCGGTCTTCGGGAGGTTGCAGTGGCATTCAACACATATCCAGGAAGCCAAGAAGTCAGCCTGTAGAGTCTCAAAATTTTGTTCGCCGATATTGGCGCATATTGGGTCATAACAGCTCATACATTTGCAGCACGTCATTTGTTTCCCATCAGGAATTTTATTCAGGCATCCTGCACATACTATGGACGCCATGTCAGGTAGGTACTTATTTAGTTATTAATTTAGTTATTGAGTTATTGACTTCCGTGGTTGTTTGCGCAACGCCAATAAATATTACCCGTTTAAATAGGTATAGGGCTACTATCAAGTGCTGTTCATAGTTATAGCCGACGCTGTGTAACGAACTAAACTATTTGATTTACGTATTATATTATCTAATCACGTAGTATAGTTCAGCCAAGTGTATTGTCTCCGCAGATGGGCTAGTGTTGTCTCCTAGTGCTTATGTCAATGTCTTATGTCTCAGCATTCAAACTTGACAGTTGACTTACGTCAATTAGATGTCAACAACAAGACGTCAAAACAAAACAAAACTCCAACAGCTGGTGATAAATGTGATAATGGAGTTTGCCGGAAGTTTCTTGTTTTTCTGCGTTTGTTGCAAAATTGCGGGTCGAAAATCTTCCAAAAACCGAAAATGTCCGCTGGGGCCTTGATGGTTTCACGATGTAAATAGTGCCAAAACTCCAACTATGTGGTATGGTGATGCTGTTTTAATATATGAAAGTGATTTACCAGCAATGGCCGGCCCGTGGATTTCCCTCGAAGTTTGGTTTCTTCAGGTATATTGTTTAGTTGACAATGTTTTGCGGGACACACGAAATAACACGTCTGCTCGATTTAGGCACCGGAAGTCGAAAAAAAGACAGAGATTTGACTTAGTTAATCATGGAATTGCAAGACCACGAACCGTCCAATAGATTTAACACAAAATTTAAGGTCCATTGTACAATACAACACAACTGAAACCAAGACTAAAAACAAAACAACACATCAGTCGATCACCAGATCTCTATACAATACTGACTAAAACCAGTAATGTTTTATTTAAAAATTCAAAACGATAAGCACAAGCAGGTATCAAAAACTAGTATGTTTTTTTTTTTGTAAAACCGTCACAATGCAGCCCCGTGTGTTTCCACCCACCCTGCCTACTCGGGACAAACGCGCCTGTCTGTCACCGTCTCATAATAGCGACTAATTAAAATGACGTTTTGTTTTATATCATCAAATTAATGAATACCACAACCCTCTTACCCCAGCCTACCCCCATTACCCCGCAATTTATGGAGATGGATAGTTGTTCATATTTTAAACAATGTTGTACGATTATTATTGTTTTATATAAGCTGTATTTCGGTGGCCTAATTTTGGAAGAGTCGTGATTTTATAGTAGGTTGAAGTTCTGGCTTTATGGATTTTATTTCGGAGCTCTAAAATATTGACTAAGTGTACGATATAAGTGGCACAAGTGACCAGTTTTTTTTTTATTTCCCTGAAATAATTTTATTTTTACGGTACAACCTGCCTGTTACAAAATAGAACATAAACTGTAAATTTAGTTTCTAAAAACTAGAACTAGTGACGAACAACAGAGAATTTTGTAGCACAGTTGGTTTTCACGTATTGAGGGTAGGTCGTGGGTTCAAGCCCCACGACGAAATAGAATTTTCTGGGGATTTTTCAACAGAGAATTTTTTAGTTTAGTTAATATAGTTAATTTTATATAATAGTATAATAGTAGAGTTGATATTATATTCATATAATAGTAAAGTTGTAGGTAAGTCTATGAAAATTTACTTCAATTAGTGTCCATTTCATGTACTAAATCTAATTTATTTAGCCAAAACATTTTTCAATTGACATGCACCTGTTCATTATCACTGAAAACAATAAGACTCATTTTGAAAATGAAACAAAACAGTCTTAGATACAACAAGACTGGGAGGACTGACCCCGGGCTACGCAGTTTACGATGGAACGAGATGGATAGCATGATTTATCTGCTGTTAATCATCTTTTTATGGCACCGAATGAAATAATTCCTTGTTTTTGTTAATTGCAGTTTTTGTTTGATATTTTATTTATGGGTAGGGGACGCCCCTTGATATGCTCGTAATTTGAGGATACAGAGATCGGTTCAGTTTCTGAAAGCTTTTGGGAAGCGCCTACGAGTGCAACAACATATTTAAAACGAGAAAGTTTTGTATTGTTTTAAGGTATTTTTTTGTACACAATCCTAGATTAGAAGCAGATTATTGCCATAGTCTCAGCTAAAATACACACTCACTTAAATTTCCATCAAATACCGCATATGTAGGTACAAATCCAATTTGGCTGGACGCCCTGTAGAAGGTGACCGTAAGATTATGATTTGTATTCACGTAGATTGCATCCTAGTTTTATCGTAGGTACCTTAACCATTGAGTAGTAGGTAACCCAGAGTTATACAAAATTAACTATTAAAAATTATTGTCAATCTTCTTCTTCCCAATGCCCGAAAACTATATGAATCTAATTACACATTCTTGGTAATGGTAGTCCTTAGGGCCCCATTCCACTCATTCAATATTATGTCAATATGTCCAAGTTCTTTGTCCAATATTTAATCAAATTGATTAGATAGATAACCATTCCACTCAGCCAATATCTTTGTCTAAGATTCCAAAATAATTTGCGTACCTACTTGATTTCAAATGAAATAACATCACATCACAGTAATATTAAAAATGCGAAGGTTTGATGGATAGAAGGAAGTTGTTACTTCTTCACGTCAAAACTTCTCACCAGGTCAGGCTGAAAATTTGCATAGGATACAATTTAACACATTAAATTTTAGTTTCCATAGAAAAGAATTAAACTGTATAGGTTTTCATAGAAACAACGCGTGCGAAGCCACGGGCAGAAACTAGAATGTAAATATCGGTGTTGCTAGTAAATTGGATGAAGTCATCCAAGCTCTTTGATCAAACGTAAATAGGAAAAAAAATTGATGAGTGGAATAGGCACCTAAGCTCTGTTGTTTTTTTAATTTATGACAGACGGGTGGGACGGAATGATTCCTAAAAGTAGGTGGGGTGGGAACATGATATCGACTGCATTATATTGATTTATACCCGTCTGTGGGTATTGATTTGTGATTGGGGATAATAATAATTATTGAAATGGAACTTTTTATAACTTGAGCGTAAAACTAAACCAAAAAAACTTCCTTTAATGAAACACGTACAAGTATCGCCTTTCATATCACTGAATCGCAAGTAACAGGAGATAAATATAAAAAGGACGACAGTGGGACAGCGACAAGTAAAAAAAAAGGTATGTAAAAAAATTATAGCTACTAAACAGGACTGGGCTAGGAATAGGTATTAGAAAAGTCAAAAAATTTGCAACACTTTTTTGACATACTATGTACACAAAGTACAGTCGATTGTTGTGTCAATAAAGTTGCAATTCTATTTTGACATAACAATCGACTCAACATTTTTTCTGAATCGATTTTTCTTACTCAACCTAAACAATCGCCAAAATCCCGTAGAAAACACTTCCCACTTTCCCATTGAGCGAGACAAATGACGGGCCGTGAACAGCATCAATCCACTTATTACCCGACCTGCGGAAAGGAGTATATCATTGCGATCCAAATCTGGCCATTCACTGAACGAGCGGGTCAGGGGGCCCATCGCTCAAACGATCGAGGTGATGGACTTTAGGTTACTACTGTAGTAGTTTGACGTTTTACATTTTGAAGAGTTTTTTACTTATTTATAAAATTAAAAAAAGAAGAGGTTCTATGTTCGACTCTATGTACTTTTTCATAGATGTTTGTCGATTTTTCCGTCAATTATGGACTGAGTTTAAAAAACCATTCGCTATTATACAGGTTGTAACGAAAATGAAGGCACGTTTAAGTTAACGTTTAACTTTAATAACAGAACATAGGAAAAATATTTTTAAAAAATTCACGCCTTATTTTTAGAAAAATAAATAAAACAATATGATCACTAGGTTAGGGGAGGCCTATGTCCAGCTGTGGCCTAGTATAGGCTGATGATGATGATAATCATCACTAGGCTAGGCTACTGATGTGTTTTATTAACCGAGGGAAAATGCCAATGTAAACAGTCTAGATAGAACTCTTTTAAAATTCTTTTTATATTTTTTTTAATAACAAAACTAAAAGTCTAAATACTACTACTAAAAGTTCAGAAACATTGAAAATAGGAAGCTTTAGTGAAAGGAAATGGGGATTTATTTATAAATAAGTAAAACTGCATTCACAGAACTTTGAAAAAGTACTTGTTTTACCGTTGAACCGAACGCAAAAAAATCCAAATAAAATTAACAGAAACAAATAAATGATAAGAACCATCATGTTTTTTTGATTGTATATTGTGTCTAAAAAATATTTTTGTTCTTTCTTTTAAAAAAGATATCGTTCTAAAGCTTCAAGCACGGTGAACGGTGACGTCACATTAAGAAATTTTGCGATTAAGTTTCAAAATATTACATTTACAATGATTAAACACAATAACAACATCAAAATATGCAAAAATAATATGCAGATATGTTTCTATATTAATAAAGAATACAAATAAAGCAATCAGCCTTTTTTGAAGTCAAATCCTATTCTAGAAGTGTTCTTATTATAGGTACACATTTTGCAAATAAAAACCTCGTACGCGTGTGAGGTTTTTTTAGTTTTTAAATAATGACTTGTATAATTACAGCATAATGTCATATGCTATTACATATAATGTCTACGTAGTTTACTGGCATCTTAAGCTCAAAATTAAATATTCTACCCAGTCTAAGGTTATTTTACATAGTCTCTGTTAAGCAAAAATCGCAGGAATCAAAATAACTCTTCGCGGCAAACTCAAACGCTGTCAGCATCGTGGGGCCTATCTACCCGAGTATATAACCTTACCACTTACAGATGTTCCGAGTACCAAATGTCCTCAAAGTGAGCGTACAAACCGCTCTCCAACAGCTATTGAAACGGAGCGCTCTCCGGTCAAAGAGAATGTAACTACGTTCCCGTCGCGTCCCGTGACGGATGGGAAGCGTTTCGACTGGCTGGGACAGAAGAGTGCCTCTGTCTCTCTGAGGACAGCAAAGCTTAGCCTTATGGTAAGGCCCCAGCTGATGCATGTGTGCATGATTCACGAGTTTACGTGGTAATAATGAAACTGTTGCCTAACTTTTTAACGTTTCTTAGTGGACATTTGATGAGGAACAAACACGGAACAACTCGTAATTATAAGTGAGTCAAGGACTCCATTTCCTTATTACAATAAATGTTTACATTTATGTCAAATTCTTATAATTAAATACTGACACGGAAATAAAATTATAGTTGAGAATGAGTGATTACTCATTCTCATTACTCACTAATGCATGGTTCAATTGAGCTACAATTCGAAAAGTGCTAATTGCAGTAGCATAAATAAATAAAAAATAGAAAATTAACGAATCATTTTTACGACCTCTGTGGCGCGGCGGGCGAAGGTATTCGACGCACTAGGTAGCGGGTTCGATTCCCGCCTTGGCACAAATGTTTGTAAATTAGGCAAAAAAAAAATTGTCCCTGGTACTTCGTTTATTTTTTATGTATAATACAAGGTTTCTATCAATGCAATGTAATATACTATTGTATGAAGTACCTATATCAGGTATCTAATATCCATAACACAAGCTCTGCTTAGCTTGGGGTTAGATTTTGCTGTGTGAATTGTCAAATTGCATCCGCAGACTTCGTGTGTGTACGAAGCCGCGGGCAGCACCTAGTTACATAAACAATGCAATGAACCAATTAAATTGGTAAATTATGAAATGAAACAATCCTCGAATTCGAGAATTCCAATTTTAATTATATTTTTATCTGTTCTATTTAACGATTTGTTATCAAAGGAATTTTACAGGTGATCTCTATCTAGTCCGCATAAGGATTAATTTTTGGAGTATCATCGTTTGAATACTAAACAATTGATGAAATTGAAGTGTCTGTTTTTTATAAAAATAATGGTTTTTTTACTAAATGTATGTTAAGTAGTGCCGTAGTAGTGCCCTGCCAAGTCCAGTAGACGGATGCCACCGGAAACCCTTTTCTCGAACCATCTCACGGACCTTTTAGCTATCCATATCTTTGTTACCAATTAAAACCAGGACCTGAAAATTGTTTTAGCCATTCGAAAGTTATCCTAAACCACTTATTACCAGGTAAATGGTCAACTTCATGGTCGAAGTTAATAATATGGCTGATTTGGCTCTTTTCGTGATCTCAACACTTTTAACGGGGAAAGTATTATGAGGAGGATTTGGCATAATTTTTGGTTCGGATATAGTATGACATGCACTGTGTGTAATTTATAATAAACCACCATAGGTAACATTTTTGCTGTTTGTTGCTAATCTCCGAAACAGTACGATTGATTTTGACGAGCACTTTCAATTAGCCTTGTAACTAATAAATAAAAAAATATAACTAGGTTTATCTATCTTATCTGTCTAAGTTCTAATAATATCTAATTTTATTATGAACAATTAATGGTAACACAAAAAACTTAAAATCAATGAAATTATATATTAGATACTTGTACTTATAAGATACTTAAGAATAAAACATTTTATTTATTTCGCAACGCGGGTGAAGCAAAGGATACAGCTAGTCAAAATAAAATTGATAAAAAGATAAAAAATATTTAATACATAAACCTCGTACACATTTGTGCAATAATGATTGATGTTGCTCTTGATTAAATTATGTTGGAATTATTTTGCAGCTCCACAAAACTAAACCTAAATATTTTTTACTGGCTATGGCGGGGTGAAAACTAAAAGTAACCTATAATAGTTTTCCAGGTTCAAAACTTCGTGCGTGCTTTTCACCAGATCCGTTCACTACTCATCGTGTCGTTAAAACACTTTCGCTTTCATCAAGTAGGCAGACCGACGGGCCACCTAAATAAACCACATAAACAGTCAGAATAGGTACCAAGTACCAATATAGAATTTCACAGTAGACCTCATCAATGGACAGAAAATTTGAAATAATTTACATAAAAAACATTAAAGATAAGCGATAATAATTAGGCATAGAATAGATTTTTTTATCGATTACTTACGTTATCGAAAACACACCCAACTATTTTGAAATTAAATGAAAAAGCTAAAAATAAGACTGCACTTTGTTAACCCTTAGGTAACCCTTTTTCTATGACGTCACCGTTCTGTGTGAATTCAAAGTGATTCTGTCCCTTCCTTAATTTTTCTATTATTTAGAAACAAGTTATTGATAAAAACCATGATGTTTGTTATTTGTGAGTTGTGTCTAGTAAATAAGATTCTTTCTTTTCAAATAGATTTTCCATTAATAGCTTCATGACAATACGGTGAGCGGTTACGTCACGTTTAGAAATTTCACATTACAAACATCAAAATGTACTTAAATTATAAGCAGATATATATTCTATATCTTAAGAGAATACAAATAAATATTAACACCTTTTTTTAGTCACATGCTTTAATATTGTCGGTCTTATCGCCCAATAGCGATTTTCACTTTAAATCTAGGTTGGTAGTTCAGCCAACAAGTAATTGCATTTACAAATCGAAGTTCAATATCGAACACCAGTATCAAATAAGAGTTCTATCCCAACAACAACAGAGGCATCCACTCGACATCTGTCCGTCCGTCCTGAGCTGATGGATGTGTCCACATGTCCATTACCGGCCCGGCCCGTCACGTCACGGACGGGACAAAGCGTCACGGACGGGACAAACACGACAAAAACGTGACTCATTAATCAAATTATATGCGATTTGGTGCAATAAATTTGCACGGTAATAAATTTCTGAGTTTTTGAATGGTATTGTGTTTTTGATGAAATATTGGGTTGGGTGTTCAATGTTCGTTTCTAAGTGCAAATATTGCTTCTTGGTTTTGAATTGATTCCTTTTCTTGATAGGATTCGGTTTGCTATTGTTAAAAAGCGAATCAATCTTAAAAATCGGGTGACATTTGGTGAAAATCCCTATCGTGTAATAATAGGTAGGTAAATTTAGGTCTAAATGTTTAACTATTACATGTCTTATACGAGATTAAATTCGTACCGAAAATTAACAACACAAAACCCTGCGAGTAGCCAAATCCTGTATGGAATCTATTATAAAGTAGAATAACTCAGCAAAGAAGGTTTAAAAACTTATTTGCTAGGAATCATATAGTTAGGCGTAGACGCAGAAATAACATTATCATTATTTCAAAAACTTACATTCAGTTCCCCCAAACCGCCATCATAATTTATTTCAAAGAATTTTAAGTATCGCACGTTCAATAAATCCTTTATTCTCCTAAGTAAAAACACCTGCACCCTTGTCGGGCAGCAGGCACCCTCTGACGATGACGGATGACGGCCGCGGGCCCCACTACCCACTACGACCCACCACATATAGTACACCCTGTACACGTCCATCAATCTGACGAGACGCTGACGTGCGCATCAAACGACGGATATTTTTGACCAAGGGCCTATTCTGCAAGAACCATTGCGATGGGTACTTATACGTCTCTTCCTAGCTTACTGCGTCTGGTAGGTATTCCAGGCGGTGGGTGTTCCACACTATGTACATTTTATTGAATTCATGTTTTTTTATTTAATTGTTAGTACATAGTACCTCACCGTTATATTATTTTATTAAAAAATATTTAATCTGTACGTAATTGTTAACTAGCTTCTCCCCGCGGATTAGCACGCTTTTTTCCATTGAAAAACGTTGCTCTGGGATACGATCTATCCTCTTAATCAAATTTCATTAAGTTCCGTTCAGCTTTTTAGTCGTGAGAAGGTTACAAACCAATAAAACAAATTGCTTTCGTTATTATAATATAAGTATGCTGACGTCAGGGTCGACGAACTATTTCGTTTATTGTTAGCGTGGAAGACCTGGGGCCAAATCCCACTAAACTAATCGTTTCACCATAACAATCTCAGAACTACACATTTTGGTATTTTATCTTTTATGAAAGATACTACAGATGTCAACGTTGTCGAGGTTGAAACCTTTTTATCAATCTCTCCGTGCAATTAGCACCGCAAGCACTATCTGGAAGGCTCTACAGTTTCTTTCATCTACGGACGATACCATTGTCATAGCAAAGCGATTTATGAGCAGAATTCGACCCCTGTGTACTTGACGCATTTGTTTTAGCATTAGAATACGTCGTTGGATGTAGATAGATAGCGCGCGCTGGTTAATTTTGTCGTCTTTGATCCTTTGATGTTTCATACGGTAATAAGTAGAATAATCTTTGATTGTCAAACACAAATAACCTCAGTTCAAAGAAGGTCCTGGCCTACCAAGCAAATCAAAAATGATTTATTTCTATAAATACAAAAATGTACACTATAGAAGACGTCGAATTCTTAAAATACACTAACTGGAAATAAAGTGATATTATTTAATTCTATCGCTTCGGTATTTAGACTAAAGTAAAGAAACGAGGAGGAAACCTTTAGCCTGTTAGTTGTTATTTTTCGAGTTGGGAGCAAAACCCGTCCCAAGCCTTTTTATCTTCTAGATAATCTGATATTTTTTAGTACCTAAGCCTTTTTGAACAGAAAAGTTTTGGCAATTTGTTTGAATTTATTAAATTCAAACAAATTGTAATAAAAACAAATTTCTATTAATAAATTCAAACAAATTAATAATAGTTGTAGATAGATTTTGCAACTCTCTAGGAATTTTCTTGTAGAAGCGTAAACATTGCTCTTTAAAAGATACATTTATCTTGTGAAGCCTGGTTGTGGTTTATATTTGTTTCTAGTATTAACATTATGTATATCGCTATTTTTAGAGATGCTATATTTTTATGAGTGTACAAAAAGTTTTTATAAATTTATTATTATTATTATATTTTCATACATTTTTAGTTACGATATAAACAATAATTATTTTTGATGCGAAAGTTTGTATTGATGTATTTTGTATTTGTAAGGTACTTCCTCACGTAACTACAAAGTGGCCTTTACATTACATACATCCATCCAAACTTTCACATTTAAAATATTACCTACGGAAAGGTAAGTTAACCACTAACAACATAGGTAAACCTACGTAACTACCTGAGCACTGAATCTAGCTTCAAAAACCTCAGATAAAAACATACATATGTATGTGTATCTAAGCTGAAATAAATGTATTGAATTGAATTGAATTGAAAAACAGTTATTTCACAGAGCAGTCATTCAGTTGTTTTGGTAAAATTTAATTCCACGAGTCAAAATAAACAATCACTGTCGAGATTGTGCGTTTGACAGCTGTCATACGTCAATCAGTACACATTGATGTGACAGCTTGACGTGCTATTGACGAGTGGAATGCTTCAAGATTTGTTTTTTTAATCCTACGTAGTATTTACAACCAGCCGAAATTGTGTACTTCTGTTCTGAACCAATTATTTTGGTATGGATTCATTTTCATGTAAATTATCTACCTATTTAGTACCTACCGATCAGAACTTAAATCTTAAGTTTGAAAATTGCGTTTTAAAGCACCTGGCAAATTTGTAATAGCATTCTGGTAGTGAAAAAATTCTATGTCTATGGTATTTACCGACTAAAATAATAATAATAATAATTAGTACTTGAGGTATCAAGTACTTATATGTGAGATCTGATTTCGGTATATTTAAATATTTGTCTGACGTTTCTGTAACGCATTCACTGCATGAGGCCAGTAAGGCGATTATCAGGGGAGGCTTGCGTCCAGCAGTGGATCTTTATAGGCTGTTGAGGATTCTCTGCCTAGCCTCAGTATAAATATGCGTCATTAGGCACTGTGCACAATAAATAAACAATAAATAAATTATGGTAGAAAATTCACACAGCATAATATGCACAGCTAAACTTCGAAATGTGAGATTCCCTCCCGAATTTGTAAAGTGTGCTGACTCACACTGTGATGTCGTGGAGCACAAAACTATTTTGAACAACCTGTATAATGAAATTGTAACTATTCTTTGTGAGTCGGCCAGTACATGTTGTGGGTTAGTGGCTAGAAATTGTAATCGTAGAAGAACAGCGCATGTTACAGGCTGGAATAAATATGTAGCTGAAGCCCATAGGGACGCCCGGCTTTGGTTTCAGGAGTGGAGATCAGTTGGAAAACCTTTGTGTGGGTCAACGTACCAAAAAATGCAGGAAACGCGTAGGAACTTTAAATCCAAACTAAAATGGTGTCAAAATAATGAAACACAAATAAAAATGGATATAATTGCTACACAACATAAAGCGAAAAATTTTGGTAAGTTTTGGAAAGAGACCAACAAACTGAACCCGAGGCCGAGTGTTCCTGTGAGTGTGGAGGGCATTAGTGATCCCGTACAAATCGCTAATATGTTTAAGGAGCATTTTAGGGTACAATCTCCCCTAGGGCCTGCAATTATTGGGCGGGGTGGGGAGGAGTTGTGCGGGGGGGGGGAAGACCGTGCTTATTACAGCGAAGGAGGTGGCGCGGGTGGTGAGGGACATGAAGCGAGGAAAATCCCCAGGCCACGACTCACTGAGCATTGAACACCTGCAAAATGCAGGTGTACACCTGCCAGGGGTGCTCGCCATGTTCTTCACCCTCTGCGTCAGTCATTCGCATTTACCAGAGGATATGTTAAGGACTGTAGTTGTACCTATTATTAAGAACAAGACTGGAGACGCTTGCAGCATAGGCAACTACAGACCCATATCCCTGGCTACTGTGATGGCAAAGGTATTGGACGGTGTCATTGATGTGCATCTGAGTCGACATGTAAACCTGCATGACGCCCAGTTCGGTTTTAGGACTGGGCTGTCCACTGAAACAGCAGTTCTAAGCCTCAAACACACCGTCCAGTACTACACCAGCAGAAGCACGCCTGTCTACGCCTGTTTTCTTGATCTATCGAAAGCGTTTGATCTAGTAGCGTATGACAGGCTGTGGCAGAAGCTGTCAAGGGATACCAACCTTCCCCGTGAGCTCATATCACTACTTAAACATTGGTATGGCAACCAGAGCAACTTTGTTAGAGGGATGATTCGTTATCGGATGTGTACAGATTGGAATGTGGGGTGCGGCAGGGCGGGTTGAGCTCTCTTCGACTTTTCAACCTGTACACAGACCGTCTGATTCGTGAGCTCAGCGGCGCTCAGGTCGGCTGCTCTATTGATGGTTTGTGGGTTAATAATATTAGCTATGCCGACGATATGGTGCTGCTGAGCCCATCAATCAGTGCTCTCCGAAAACTGATTGGAATCTGTGAAAGATATGCGGAGGCCCATGGGCTCAAATACAATGCAAACAAAAGCGAACTAATGGTTTTTAAATCAGGTACAAAATCATACGACATCATTCCGCCGGTAGTCCTGAACGGCAGCGAGCTGAAGCGAGTAGCTTGCTTTAAGTATTTGGGCCATTGGGTCACGGAGTCTCTTACGGATGACATGGACATGGACAGGGAACGTAGGGCATTATCTATTAGAGCGAACATGCTGGCCCGTAGGTTTGCGCGCTGTACCAGGCAGGTGAAAACGACGCTGTTCAGAGCGTACTGTCAGGCGTTTTATACGTGCAGCCTTTGGGTCAAACACACCAAAAAGTCTTGGAATGCCCTACGGATTCACTACAACAACTCTTTCAGGGTGCTGATGGGGCTGCCTCGCTTCTGCAGCGCATCAGGAATGTTTGCTGACGCACGAGTAGACGGCTTCGCGGCGATAATGCGCAAACGATCTGCGTCCCTGATGCGCCGGGTGCGCGACAGCTCCAACAGTTACCTGCAGCTCATTGCTGAGAGGCTGGACACAGACTGTCTCTTTATGGAACACTGGACAAGAGCGTACATTGTACTCTCTTGACCAGTGTTCGATAAATACTTGGGGTTATATTTATATTTTTATTTTTAGTGATTTTAATTGTGTTTTAAATTTATATTGTATTTTTATTTTAATGTTAGTTTTATTTAATTTACTTATGATTTATAATTTAATATTGATTTTAATTTTAATTTTAATTTTGTAACTATATACTCGAATATGGACACTTTAATTTATTTTTGTACCTATTTGTAATTAATGTTGTCTGAAATAAACGAATTGAATTGAATAATAGACCCAAGCTAAGCAGAGCTTACAATGCATCCTAATAATTTTATAAACATTTGAGCTAACTCTAATAAAAATTAACTTTAATATGAATGCACACAATCCAAAATAAACGCAAATAACGTAAATACGTTGTTCATAAAAGAATGAGCAACCCCTTTTACTTCACACGAGTTAGTTTCAGGAGTGCGCTAACACAAAGCATCCAGCGATTTACAAAGAGCACCTTTACCGAACCTCGTGTTTACTCTACCGCGCCGCACCGCGCCGGCCAGCCGGTCACAAGCATGCCTCATGACTCTACTGTACCAACTCATTACCCGACACAGCACTTAATCGATTGAAAAACTACCCTCGTTCACTCGTGAATTGGACCTTATGGTGACGGCATAAGGGTGGGAGATGTAGAGGGGACCCCTGAAATATGAGTGGTACAGTCGTGTTGAACAGTGATTGATGGGTAGTGACTGACGTGTGCACGAAACAGGGTGTGGTTGTGTGGGGTAAGGTGGACACTTATGGAGCAATTCAATCACTCAAACATGCAAATCTTAATTAGGTATTTTAACAAAAAAAAATAAGTTGTACTAAGGCTAGGCTTTTCAGAGCTGTGATCTGGGGGGTGAGTCTGCTTGACGTTAGTAACGACACGTGATTGTCTCGCAGTGAAAGCCTGACCACAGCGATTTTATCCATTAACAAATCTTAGTGGAAAAACTCGCTGTGGTCAGGGGGTGAGTTGATGAGTTTCAATGGATTTATGGAGAGACCTAGTTATATCTAATAGTGGACTACAATAGGCTGATTATGATGATGTATGGATTTATTTGTCAGCCTTGGTCGATATCAATTCAAAACTATGAAAAACCAGCTCTGCTGCTCAACAAAATCATTGTCATCTTACCTGAGGTAGTGCCAAAAACTCCTGGTTTTTGCTCTCCTGCATGGCTTTTATATTGTATTACAATAACAGGCCAAAAACTTTCGTTTAACTGAATATATCTTATAACTTGTATGTAAAACTGTGAGGAGAATCCCGTAGTATGATTTAATTTCAAGACTGATGTAAGAGCTTATGCCTTGCGCCGCGCGCGTTGAAGTTTGTTTTATACAAAAGCAAGCAGCCGTCCATTACAGGGACTCGACTCGACTCATTCGGTTACAATTTACAACTGTATTGATTACGAACATTGTCTACTCATTACACTAATACTTACTCAACTGTGACATTATGATTGTTTTCGAAATTGAGTCGACAAAAAAACTTTGCAACTGAAGTTTCATAATCCATCGCTACATCACCACATCATCACCTCTTACTCTGGTGAACATGAGCATATCTCCAGAAGCCTGCCAGAGGGGTTGGGGGAGAAGTTTGTGATATCTAAGTGAATATTGTCCTTGAAATTACTTCTCAAAATTTTCATTACGTCTATTTTGAGAAGAAAGGTTCCACTTAGAAACAAGTTATAAGTTTATCAAGCAATTCTATCGTTTAATACAAAATAGCAAGCTAATACGGACTTACAATGTATTGTAATAAATAACATTGGGTAATTCACACAGCATTAATGAGCCCAAAGCTAAGCAGAGCTTGTGTTATTATAGGTAACTAGCTACTTACTAAATAAATAATATAGACTACTAGAGTAGTAATACAAAACATGACATAAGAAGATATTTTTTATAGATAGAAAACACTCCAAATACCCCGCAAATAAATTTGAAAATCGTACAAACAAAAGTCCCGAGACTGGAATCGAACCCGCAGCCACCTTTGCCACATAGGTGGTCATATTTGAAAATATATTTCGTCAATCTTTTTTCTGTTAATGTTGTACTTCTAGTACTGCTAGGAGTAAGAAAGCTTCAAGCCCCTTCGCCATGTAACCTTGTCGCAGCGTCGTCGCCCCAACCTCACGGCACTTGATCCTGTAACCTTGACATGCGCTCATGCCCCTGCCGCCCCGTCGCCGCCGCCAACCCGGCCGCCGCGCGATCCCACGGCTCCCGATAGCGCCGCGCTACTCGGCATCGGCACCACTTGCCTTGCTAAGCGGTATGTGATCTCTGGTTAGTATACTGTGGATATGACTTAGTCAACACAAGATGATAATGAACACCAATGCAGCCAGCGTACCTATTATAGAGTCGCTTCCGACTGTTATTGTTGTGGATCAGGTTTGCTACAGTCCTATTATTTTATTGTTTTTTTAATCGTTAATAAAGATAATCTAGGAAAAAAACAAACTCAACTGGCTTACGTCCTGAATTGGAGATACTCCACGGTTTTTTTAATCGTGAAGAATTAGTACTCACCAGCACTAGCGAGCTGAAGTGGCAGTGGGCTGGCCATATATCGAGAAGAACCGACAACCGCTGGGGTAAACGTGTTCTTGAGTGGAGACTCGGCAAACGTAGTGTAGGACGCCCTACGACCAGGTGGGATGACGATTTGCGAAAGACTGCTGGCAGATGCTGGATGCGGCAAGCTGAAGACAGGGCCCTATGGCGCTTATTAGGGGAGGCCTATGTCCAGCAGTGGACCGATATAGGCTGATGATGACCTACCTAATCAAAGGCTAGGAGACTTATAGCGTAAAATTGTTATCTCAATAATTGTGCGGCTAGAAGGATATCGACTCTGATTTTCATTTACAATCAAATTTTGGTGACTATTCTGATCATAGACAGACATCTCGCATATCCACACTATTCTGTCACGCGCCAGCACTCCCGCAAGATCACCGCTTGACAATTGATTTATGTCAGTCAAGTCGTCACCGCGGCGACTGCGCACACGCATCTGCCGCCGCGCCGATGAACTTACACTGTAGTGTACAGATGAGACTAAATGACTAACGTGCCTACAAGATCAACAAATTGCACGCCTTTCAATATTTTATATGGAAACTCAGGTGATAAATACCAGTAATATGTTTAGCATATCAAAGGCACTTCCAGAAATATAAGATTTCTTAGAAAAAGCAAATTTTGGAGGTAGGTTGGTAAAGGGATATTTTTTGGTTTATTATTAAACCATCAATAATTATGCAAGTTTGAACAGGTTCACAATTTTATTGCTAATTTGTCCGCAACTCTATTTAACGCCTAAAACTTTAGTCGGACATAATTGACCAGCTTGATTTAACGCATTCCTGCCCTCCCCGCGCCCGCTAGGGAAGCCGGGATGGGCAAATACGTAAAGAACATTATAACGGTTTTTTGCACCTAAATTATATAATAAAGTGTTTCAAAATCTAACTTATCTGTCTCATGTCTCTTTGGCAACAAAAACGATCAACCCGGGAAACTAAGCAATATTTCATCAAAACTGAAATAGCCTGCGCGGGAGTAGGCTTAGCGAAAAAAGATACGTCTAATGAAACCTTCCAACTTGATCGCAACCATCTGTAAAGTTAGGCTGCTTGCCGACTGTGGCATAGGGAAATTACGCACGTGACGCTATAGCGCCTGGAGTTTCTCTTTGCAAAGTTTGAAGGGAAACCAAAATGCCTTGGTGACTGTTTCAAATTTTTGTAGATACTAAGCTTATTTTGGTAAGCCTGAGCTAGAAAAATATTCTATGGTATTGTATATAAATGGTAAGAAAATAGAGATTGAAAAACGATAGAATATGGTTTTTTGTGCAATCTGTAAGACGTCTCAATTAATCATCAACTTCAAAGTTGAAAAAATTGTTTGTACGTACCTACCAAAGCTGGCCATATTTCGAAGAAAAAGTATACCTACCACAGTCGATCCAACCCTTTACAAAAATAGCCCCATCTTTAGTGTACATGAGTCGTAAAAATCCCCATAATGATTATAAAATTGATTTATCGTGAGGTGTTATGGTAACACTTCTATGTCGTCGTGAGAACACGTTTTATACTTAAAACTATAAGTTGAATGAACGATAATAAACTCAAGTAGATTGCCTATATTACTTGAAACATACCTACTCAAAACCTTTTGTTAAATCGTTGTTGATTCCATTGAATATCGCTGGATGGTATTTATCTCCATAAAGATAAAATTATAATTGTGAAGTTTGGCTCGATGGATGGATGGATGCATGTTTGTTACTTCTAAACGCCAATGTTAAAATTGTGCATAGATCTATCTATGCACAATTTTAATGCGCCCCGTTCAATAGATTTGGCGTTAGCCTACCGGTCCGTGTAATTCTAGGGTTAGACGTAGGTCTAATGGGTTATAGGATATTTTTGATTCGTTCCCATGGAATAATCTTAAGTTTTTAATGTTTCCATAGGAGCAACGCAAGCAGAGCCACGGGAAAAAAACTAGTACAGAATAATAGAGTAAGTAACAACAACCATAAGATACAACTAACATCTTTTTCCCTCTGCTAAACTAAAAATCCCCAAACAAATTCAACTAAAACAAAAACCTCTACAGTAGGTACGTTATGTTACAGTCTAATTAACAAACTGTAACTTCCAAACGTGGCAGGTAAATGACGGCGGGTGACAGTGACATGACGCTGACAGTGACGCGACGTGACGTTGACGTGACGTTGACGGCCCACGAACGTGAATGTAATGAAATTGTGACATTTTTGCGGCGTAAGCGCTGAGAGGATAGCGGTTTGAAGTAAATAAATAATATAATAAAGTGTAAAGGTTCTAAGTACTACTTTGCGTAACTCACCATGAGTTTTTAAATATTCTGCACGTAATAATATAATAAAATTGATAAAATGGTTTTATGGTTTCAAATTCAATCTTCGAAAATTGAAAAAACACTTACAGTAAGCTCGTAGTTACATTGCTCTCGAGTACTCCAGCTTGAGCCTATGTTGATACTGTATGTACCTACTACGTTTTTTGACATTATAACAAGTCTGCGGTTTTTTCAGCAGCATATAAACGAAGCTTTGGACTGAACCTAGTAAGTATAATATTATTGACTGTAATGTAATGATACTGTTTTATGATATGTTTTATGGTAAGTTATTTCCTCTTAATGGAAAAAATAATGTAACAAAGGTTTTGACTTTAATAGAGAGTATTATAAAACTATCATGGTTCTGAACATAAAATTGTCTCGAACATCACATACAATAAAATATCAACGCTTATAACTTTGACCCTCTGCTTATGATTATGTAGAGCAGGTTTCCAATTCCAAAAACCTTTCAAAACAGTGGAGAAAATCCTAGTAAAGCTGGTTCATAAAAACTTTTGCTATTTATTTTATGAAGATATACTTGCCCGTGGTTATACTCGATATCTAAGTTAGTTAAATAAGTGTCTAGCTAAACCTTCCCATAATCTAACTATTTAAATTCGTAATAATTTATTCAAATTACTCAGGCTGTACCTACTATAGTTCATTACGGATGTAAAACCCTGGTGTTCTTCTAACACAAAATAAATAAGGCTCGTAGTAAACCCGCTTACATCCGTAATGAATTTGTCCAACTACGATAGATTTTGTACTACTATTATTAATATTAGTATTATTCTCTCTGACTTCTTGTGACCGCTTAGATTTTCTGGAAAAATAGTTAATAAGTGTAAATTCTAGTTGTAAGTAATTGTTTTATTCTGATGTGTAATTTCTGACCTGCGATTTTAATTAAGTATATTTATTTGTTTTTAAAAGTCGACTATATTTTAATATTGTTTACTAGTGTAAGTACTGTATAAATTGTTGTGTTTTGTATGTGTATCTGAAGTTGCAAATTCTTTTAAAATTTTTATATTTTCACATTACAGCACTAGACTTGACGATGAAGAAGCAGCCACACATACATTGCAACATCATGACACTTGCTGGCGGGTCCGGAGTATGCAGATCCCTTGCCTTTACCTGCCTTGCTTGCTTTGCCTTGTATTTCCCTTGCCGTTAACAAATCCTGGTGCAGCAAGTGTAGATAGTTACGCACGGGCAACCGCAAATACAGTCATTGTCTATCTATTCTGTTATTGTAATTTTATATGTACACATGTTTATATGAAGTGAGTGGCCGATGATGGGAAGACCAAGGAATCATATCAAAATGATTCCGGTTTAGGATTATCGATCGAAACCAAAAGACACTATATTATTAGATCCATTCCACACAATCCATTACTCATTCATAACATACTTATGTGTAATTCACACTCAAACACGGACATGTGAAATGAATACAGGACATCATTTACGGGCACAATGGCCGGCCATTTAAGAATTTCCGAAAAATCCCAATTCTGCATTAATTCTGCAACACCGCCCACAGTCGTTAGCTCTTCGGGAAAAGGCCGTAACTGCAAAACTACAATAAATCAATTTTATACAAAAACTACGCGAACACAATGACGAGTGCGTGCTAGCCACGACGGGATTTGCATTAGTGATTGCATTAATCATTTTCTCTTACAATCCAAGCAATAAAACCCATAAAACTTTCTATGCGATGTCATTAATTGTCATTGACAGGATGACAGCTGACAGAGGGGATGATTGACAAATGTCAGAAGCGGCGCGAGCGAAAGAACTTTTGTTGTGAGCTTCTGTTAGTTTTTTCGTTTCAAAATGATGCCGGCGTGACTGGCGATTCCGTTGACGTTTTTATCTATTGCTTTCGAAAGGGACTTTTTAATGATAATGATATAGAAAGCATTCTTTTGTGGATTTATGGCATCCTAAATGTATTTCGGGAAAATATTTCATTCAAAAATTGACCGGAAAGTTGAAATAAAAATTCGGGTGAGAGGTTGATAAGTTGTTTTGAACGGATCCGACATGCTTTGGGTTGATTATAGTTGCAGAAAGAAATCTTTAATTAAATTTTGTATTTCATGTTAACTTGGACGTAAAAGGGGTTATCTCTAGATTTCACCTTTATTATACTTTTAGTATATTTAACAATCAAACTGGTACAGAACCTTGTAAAAGTAATGTTTTGAAGATAAATTTCTGGTACAATGCACGTTTTATCAAAATGGCATAGAACTTTATTAAAGTAATTGCCCTGATTTCAGTTTAAAATGGTTCCATCCCCATCCCATTCTAATTGCACGCGTACTACATCCCAGTAGTTGTCCTTTAGGATTAAAAAAAAACAAAAAAAGCGTAGGTAACTGAATAATACAACCAATATTTTTATCAGAAAATTCAGATTGAGCTCGCCAGTCGCTATCATGCTGTCAATCACCGTTCAGCGTAAACGTTCAAAACAATTCTAAAATTAAATAAAACAGAACCCTATCTCGTTTCGCGTCTATCACGCACCAGAAGGCGGTATCTGCAATTGTCGATCGACGATCCTTCGTCAATTGTCAGTTACGACGTTATCGCTGACGTACGTCACTCAAGCGCAAGCTGGCTATTGAATAAAATGTCAATTTTGTGCTTACAGCTCCTTTAATTTGGATCGAGGAATGTGTTTATGAAATGTTTGACATGAATGGGTTACGATCTAGATTGGCCATAGAAATTTTTTAGTATGAAAAATAGTTGTTAAAATATGAGACGACCTTTCCGAAATCGTAAAATCAAATTGAAACTTATAAGTTTGGTATTATTAAAAAAAAACACATTTCTTAACAGACAAGCACCGTGGATTAATTTCTCAATGAAAAACAATTTGATCCTTTCAACCCCAGTCCGTAAAAATTAGGTTCATAAAACACAGCTCACCCTAATCAACAATATTTGGCCTATTACTGCACCCTATGCCATTGATTTATAGGTTATGAATCACTCCCACCCCCGACGTATCGCCTTGATAATGAATCTGTATTTTTCCCAGCAACGTGTGATGGAAATATGAAGGAAGGGGGGTTGGGGGGTAAGTTATGGGGCATGGTGGTGGCGGCTGTAATTTAGTACTGCTTAGAGGGTGGGGTTTATGGGCCGGTTGTAAGGGATGTATCGGATGATTGGTGATGATGGAAGCTAGATGTTCCAGCGTATTTTTGTCTATCGGTTCGAATGATATTGGCGCAGATCCTGTATAGATTGGTTTGAATAAACTTATGCAGTCAGTGTGTTATTCGCCTGAAATGTCGGAAACCCAATAAAAAGGCCATATACAGCTGCATTATTATGACATTCTTGGACATTTATCTAACATATTTTTATTTTGTTTCTGACTTTTTAAAATTAATTTTAGGCCTCTTTACAGCTATTAATTTGTAAATTTTTATGTGTTTAATATTAAATGGTGTTTACATCCTTTACATTTTTGTGTTGTCTCGTACAAATAATTATAATTAAGTACCTATATAACATGTTAAATTAAGCAAATTACATAGATTATAACGACATCAAGCGTATCGACATGTAAATACCTACGGTGGAATAAATAAATGAAATGAAATAACGTGCAAACAGAACATTCACTATTTATCTATCATACACACACACAATGAAAATGTTTAGTTTAGAAATGAATATTTTTACGAATGAATTTAACCATTTCTCACTTATTTGAAATAGATTTATTTCACAATTCGGGTAAGTCGGGTATCTAAGCGTTACTAAATTTTCTATTCCTTTAGTTATTATTTTATCCGGGCTACATTTTTCTTAAAGCTAAATTTTGGCTAAAAATCGCTAGAGTTCAGAAAGAGGAAGCCCTTTATTTGTTAACGACCATTACAACTTTTTCAATAACCAGCATGTAAATCTCAGCCTATTAATATCCCAATAAAGCCCCATTATTCGGGTGATTTTTCACCCGCATGGCAGAATGCAGTTACCGACATTTGTCACTTGTCACTGGAAACACAATTGTAAGTTGTAAAATTTGGATTGTCCTACTATGTGTTTGGGTTGTGTATTAGGTGTCGGTCGATGGTTGACGAAGAAAATTTAAAGCTTTCTGCGTTTTCAAACAGAAAATAATAACAATATTGGAGGAGTGCAATAACGCTCCTGACACAGTGGTAACCAATGAATTTTTAATAGTACTAGTATATAAATATTTGACTTAAAAGTGTAAAGTTATAATTTAAGAATTATTTAAACATTTTTATTAATTTATAAATATAAATTACATGGTTATTAACTTTGGAGCCCAGTCTGACAATATTCTAGTAAATATCATTGCGACATTTATTGGAATATAGGTCCATCCAAATTGTGGGCTGAAAATCTTTAACCTCATTTATTTTATTTTATTTGACAGCCTAGCGAGTCTAAGTTCAAATTCCTACCAACATGTTGACAATCCCTACAATAGAAAAATCTCGATTTCCGGACCCAGCCAGTTCCCAGTCAGGAGCCCCTTTGAACCCGGTACAGGGTATATAGATCAGGCATTCACGTCACTGTGTCATTTCAGTTGAAATAAATAATGCTAGCCTGTCGATTGCTGGACAATGGTGTGCAATATTGAGACAAGAAAGTATTGTCTGGAGCTTTGTTTTTGATAGGATTCTTTGAGTTATTTGAGATTAGTTTAATTAAAAAAACAATTAGATATATTTTCTTAGCGTAAGATAATAGTTATACATTCATCTTTTCATCTTTGCTACAAAAAAATATCTTGTCTTAAAGCTAACTAGCCTGCTGTTATATAAATTTAAATTAAAACAGCGTAGCTATAATTTTATAAAATAAACAATAAATATCTAGGTAATGTGCTCCTGAATGTTTCTTCCATCTCGTCTCAAAACAAACATAACAATAAACTTGATGCCTTTGTTTCACCCTTCGATCATAAAGTTCAATAAAAGGCGTGTTTTTATCTGAGTTACGATTGCACTTATGACATTCTGACGTCAAAGGGGGGGGGGGGGGGGATCAGACCGAGAACAGTTTGGAAACTTTGTTCTATGTACCATCTTTTGAACATGCCAATACGTATGCAAAACCTTAAAATGCAGATCTAATCAAATTTAAAATTTCTTTATTAAAAAATCGTATTTATAACTTTACCTAGTAGAAACGTCAAATATTTAATATGTTAATAACCGGATAATATAATCGGTTTTCTGAATATAATCTGACAATTCATGTACTCGTAGGTGCAGTTTAGTGCCGAGATTTGAACCCACGACTTTTGACTACAAAGACCAAGCACCGTCCTGCCAAACATTTTGTTGTTTCGCGTATTCAAAACAAAATGTAAGTAAAGGGTACCCAGTGTAATTAGTATTATGGCTGGCGCACGTTGCATAACGCCGACCACAGGTATAAAATAAATCATAGGATTGTTTCATTTCATTTTATTATGCCCGCGTGCCAGTCAAGCAGACTTTTGTACAAAACAGTAACTATAAAAATGTTATTTTATGGTTTTAATAACTTTACTGGTGAGTCCGTTGTATGTAATGAATGACAGGTTTTGATGGTTCTATTCGACTGTAGTGGAGGAGAGGGGGTTCGATTGTTTCCTGTTTTTGTAGTTTACTTTCTTTCTGGAAAGTTACATATATTACAATGAGAGGAAAATATGTTCAAGGGACCAAATAGGAATAATTAAGTATCTAGATCCAGAAAGTGCTACATTTGGTTTGGTAGATCATTAGATTGATTTGTTTTGTTTGTGAAAAGTTTCAGATATTGATTTGTTTGTGAAAAGTTTCAGATAAATACAAAATGAAACCAGAATATTGAGATCGAGCAGTGAGATGCTATTTAACTTTCTAAATGTTGTATACACATAAATGTATATTAATAACGATATATTTTAAATTATTTATTTATATGCAATTTTATATGCCTTTATTGCTGTCAATATCAGTAATGCAGCAATGGCAGCCTAAAATTTGGTGTCTATAAATGCGTAACAGTATTCAATTCATTTTCAAGGTCTTTTTGCAGCTGTATTCAGGTGGTTTAAACCTTTACGTATCAATTTTAATGTTGTTGACTTGGTACGAGTAACGATTCGCAAGTAAGTTTTAGTTTAATTGAAATAACTTTTTCCAAGATTCACGAAAGGTTTTTCATTTATCTCCTTTCTGAATAGTTTGACTTTTTTCAGGACCTTTTCATAGTAAGATTTTGCATCTAAGCACTTGAATTAGACTGGGTTATCGTTTTTATTATCAAGGTATGATACAGATGAGCTAAATAGATACCCTTGGTAACTTTCGATAATGATATTATCACCATCGGATTGAATTAGCATCCGTACCAATAAAATATTCAGAATACATCGCCGTACATTTTGTAACACGAACATGCAAAGAAACCCACCAACAAGCAACTTAATAAATCCAAAAATTATCTCTCATGACACACTCCCCACCAGATACGGCTGACATATTTACGACGACGGTTTAGGGCATAAAACTAATCCCTACGACGATGAGGGGAGAGGGGGCAAGGGAGGTACAGCGGGGGGCAAGAGGGACCTTTATTTCTAACATTCGTCACATAGTAGCAGTAAATTATCATACTACGCTATGATATGACGTGGGCCGCCCATTAAAACGCTTTTGATTTAGATGGGGCTATAAAATTGATTTATGCTTTCACGCCAACAAACCCGTAGTACTGAAGCAACTATTATATTAACATTTTCGTGGATAACCTTTTCGATTTTGCAAGGTTATACGTGAGCGGTGCACTAGGTGTAAACTCAACCTTAGCTCTACCAGTGTAGAGCTCTAATCGGCTTGCCCACAACCAAATAAATTAAGTCTTTTATAATTGAAAAAACTTATTCACTCGTATAGTTGCATGCGCTCCGAAAAACATCAAAACTAAACTGTAAAATCCAGTAGCATAAAGTCGTTATTCGGTTGCGTTTTTTGTCCGATCGGGGCATTGTTTTTGGATATCGGTCCTGTAATTTGGACTATTTTATGACACCGTACTTGGGTATAATATGTTTCGTTAAGTTAGATGACAGCGCAGCAGATATTATGAGCTGGTTCTATCGCATTTTGCGATCTAGATTGGCGGCGGGACGGACAGCGGGCCGTCATGTACAAAAACAATGCACAACTATTGTTTACGAGAGGAAAATGTTCATTATCAGATATTGGATCGGGCGCGCGGGTATTTGGGTTGATCCTTGAAAAAGGTAACAAATAAGGTACCTATGTATCGAAGTTTAGGTTGAGTATAATGGAGGGCGTGAGATCACCCAACTGGTGGGCTGGTCAATAAGATGGGAATCATTTTATAGCTGTCGCTCGCGTAAGGTATGTACCACCAGATTTAGTAGGATTTTATTGATTTGAGTTCTTGACTCCGATTTAAAGACATTTTATTACTGCACGAAAATAAAATTAAGTGGTTTGATTTTGATTTCAGTTCAATAATATTTATTTATTTTCTTAGGTTGTACTACTCTCTGTTGTAGTTTCTAAGCTTTCCAAAGCTTTAACATCCAAAACATCTCACAAAACCTTTAATCGGATAATAAAACGAGATACTGACAAAATGCATCAGTCTATAAAAACGGGGCACATTATTTATCTACTTTACGAGGTACATCAGTTAGGATTGGTGACGCAAGTCTCATGGGATACAACCATAAACCAAGCGTCTCCTCATTGGACATGTGACTCTAAATCCTCCATTTTATTGTCTATGGATTTTATAGACTATAAAACTTGAGGTGACAATTGCTCCAAAAGGTTTACATTGGCTATTTAAATTAGGTGATATGAAACGCTTTGGCGGCCGTTTGGCTGTAAAGCTTTTAGTGTTGGTTTCTATTTGACAAGATTGCTTGGGACAAGATTATTTAATGCGACATGTAAAAAACAAATAAACCAAACAAGTTCCGAAACATCATAGTAAATACATGCTGAAGGAAATCTTACAAGTAAATGTGTCAATAAAAGGGTGTGTTTGTTCTTAGTACCTACCTACGACTCTAGCATGAAAATAATCCACCTACTTAATGATTTAAGTTGATAAAAATCTGTGAAATATTTTATCCAAGAAAATGTTATTAGGTTTTATCAGTTGCGAATAAAATACAGATTCCTGAGTGATAAATACCATCATAGTATCTTTTAAATTGATAAGTTACTGTTGATTACGTTTTAAGTACCTACAAGATTATTTAAAACTAAAAATAAACACGCCTCTTGATTAAAATTAAGTACCTAATTATAGAATACATTTATTAATTATTAGCAATTATTAAACACGGTTACCAAAATGGTACTCTAGATGACAAATTGGAATTATGCAAATACAATTTACCTACTTACGCGTACCTATTTTGTTATTTCAGTATAACTAACACTCGGGGTATGTTTCAAACATGGCGTTCCCCCTAAACACCAAAAAGTTTGCGACATAAAAAGTTCCTAATTCAAACATGTCGCGGTTCGCGCGCACATTCGGACAAGATGTGAACTTACAGACATCACAGTGTACCTACGTAATAGTATGTAGGGCGAGTGCAACCCTACTTATAAATCAACTTGTCAGTGTAACCCAGTTGGGCATTTTTATGTGTTTTGCGAGGTTTTGACGATGTTGAGGAAATGAGTTCAGTTTTGATGTAATTATACGTATTAGATTTTTATACTTTATAAAAAAAAATAACATCACTTTATTTTTAGACCTGGCATAAATTAGGCATTTTATTTAAACATTAGAGGTTACTTACATTTATATTTATAAATTAAATCTTGATAAATAAAAACACCAATAACATAAAAAGTGCTTTTTCCTTCAGATTTCAACATGTGCTTAATTTTATTTTCCATTCAAGTTGCTGTTTTTTAAAATCGTTCTAAACATAACGACTGAGTTTAGTGAGTAAGGCAATTTTGTTAATTTTGTTAACACATCTAATATTCCGGTTATATTAATATCAATAACTGAAAAAGTTTGAAAGCAGGCAAAACGTGAAGTTTCCAGACGGAGACGATTGTCCCTACGACATAAATCAATTTGTCAGTTATCACGTGACGGCAAACTCACGCACACCGCCAACTATCGCATACTCTGTGTCCTTGTGCTTTTTGAATTTGCGTTATGTGTGTTGATTTATTGATTTAACGCTTTATTTTCGGGATTTATTGCGTTTTTTATACAATTTGAATCGTTAACGTTGCATATAATTGGATTTGTGGTTTCTGAGAACCTTGAGGTAATACTTAGCCAAAAGCGATAAATTATGAAATATGTAGGTAGGTATAACCTAGTGTTGACTTGAATATCAATGCAATCGGAGAGGAACATGAATTACCCAGTGGGTCTTAGAGACATTTTTATTTTCATTACTATTGACCCATTTTGATTGTACTATGCGACTGTGTACTTGTATTATTTTATGATTATTCATAGTGGGCCGTTCCAATAGCTTTTACCAGCTCAATTTAATTGACTTTTTGATAAATATGCTTCTGTGTTCTTAACAAGATCATAAAACACAGAATCAGCTCGCTGTTCAAAATCAAAACGCACCAAGGGACATTTATATAAAAAATGCGCTTTTGGACGCACAATTCTTAAAAAAACAGAGAAATCCCAAGATAACGACTCTAAAAACCAAGAAAGTGCACATTGGAGAACAAAAGTCTACAATTTCAAAACCAAGTAGTTAGCATCGCCAAGATTAAAACGTAGTTTTGTAACTGTCAGTAACTATGTTTTAATTATGGGGATCTTGGCCTTTACTGTGTTTTAAAATTGTCAATGCGACATACAATAGAATACTTTATTGCACAATAAGAAAATACAAAAAAGAAGACAGGAAAAGACGGGAGTTTTATACATCTACGATAAATATCATGTCTACTTGGGGATCAGGCATTCCGAAATTTTTCACTGAGGATCTTTACTTAAATAATAACCTTTGGCATTCGTTACATAAGCTATAATATTATACTAGCAGATGCAGAATCAGAAATGGCAACCAACATGAGCTACAATAGCTGCAATTTTTTCCTGCAAATCCTATTACTTAAATTGCCGGTGAATATTAGAAATATTCGTCGATATTTCTTCGATACCCTTACATTCTAAATGAAACGATCCTGCGATTACGCTGCGTGTTTACTCAATAATTCGATACGACCGATTTCTTGGAGTATATTAAGAGCGGAAGCGTTTTCAAGCAAGAAAATAATGTAAAGTCAATGGTAAAGGAAAAGTAGTAATGATTGTGTGTACCTAGTTTAGTTTTTTTTTGTGAATTGTCCAGTTTTTTTTCTACAAACGATGTTATAAAGGTTTTAAAACAATAATTTAGAACGCAATTACTTATTATCAGTAATTTTTCATTTTGCCTTTTACAAGCGTTAACCATTGTTATAGGAAAAACTTTTCATTTTTGCGTTGAAAGATACCTCAGTACTTTCTTACGATTCTTTAATGTTGTAGTTACTTATCTTTATAATATACAACATTTTCGATCATCATCATTATTAAAGTTTTCCCATTACTTGTACCGTCGACAGTATCGTTTGCGATCCGGCCGCGACTCGTCATTTCTCGCATTGTCGTAATCCGCTGATTTACTAGCGACATTAATCAGGTTGACGGCCGATAGGGCCTAAATCACTGCCATACTTACATCTGCTCCTGACAACCACCCTATCACAACTACCCAAGACCTATAATCCAATACAAGATCGTCTTTTCCTTCGGTAATATTAACACTACTGCATGTTATTGCTTGTAATTCTTTTTGCGAATGCTGTGCGTTTTTTTTGTTTTGTTATATTGTCTATCGTCAGTTGTTATTGATTTATTGGTCGTTTCCTGTTGTGTCCGTTTTAGGGTTTGACTGCAACTCGAGATCGAGGATGTGTGTTGAGTGATATATTGTGGAGTTTATTTTTGTGTTTCACACTTTGGACAATGTAAGAGAAAGTGTGAAGTATAAATCAAAATTTGTTTGAACATAAACTTTTTTATTATGTTATACTCTTGCTAGAATTTCTAACAGTTTTACTCGTTTTGATTGTCGTAATTCAAAGTGATGGTTAGAATGTTCTATTCTTATTGCAAACTAGGGACATGATTTTTTCAAACTCAAACCCTACTGCAAAATGAAAGCGTTTCAACAGTCTAAAGGTTTATTTTTCTTTACTCTACCAATTTATAATCACGCTATAGGTACCTAATGCTTTTTTCGTACAGTACTCGATATTTTTAATTCGCTAGGGCCCGGCACTAATACATCAGAGTGATTTACGCACAGATTGGCGCAAAAGTTGCGATTTATAGCCGCGCGCGCCATCTTGAAGAGTTTCCCCTGATTGAGGCACGAGAGGAGTGGGTGTAGAATACATACCTACTTACAACATGTCTGTACATCGAGTTCTACAAATAGGTAAGGTACAAGTTGTATATCCATACAGTTACGTTTGTTAATAATTTGATGCAGTTTAGTATTGATGCTTTACATTCTGATGAGGAAGTACTACAAATTTTCCATTTCATCACAATTAAAGGTCACATTTCAGTACGCAAAAACGTAGCTATTACCGTGCAATTGTTTACCGAGGTACTGCGATTCTCTTTACAATGGTAACTACAAAAAGTAACAAGTACATACGCGATAAAAAATAAAGAATTTGAAAATTTTACTGCAGGGCTCTATTGGAGAAGTTTTGCGAAAATAATAATAATAATGGACTATTCACACTACATTATTTAGCCCTAAGCAGAGCTTGTGATAAGAGTACTAAATAACTGATAATTCATAATGCAATACAATATACATAGATATATATATTTTATTATACAAAGAAAACAACCAGAACACCCTGAACAATTGTCTGCAGATCGTACACACATTTGTTCCGAGGCTGGAATCGAACCCGCAACCTCCTGCGTCGCAGGCAGACCTACGCCCACCGCGCCACAGAGGTCGTCATAATAAAAACTTCCTTTATGGTCACAGAAAGTAACCCGAGTAGACGAACTAGTCTTAATGCTGTAGCCATCTAAAAATCCTCTTAAGTATCATCATCATCATCATGTTCCATCCCCACACCATGCGCTGAAGTCATAGATTACCCATAATAATATGGCGCACAGATGTGATGGGCATTAAATCAAAATGACAAGTCACAAGTGTGCTGTCTGACGGTCCGTTGTAGCATACTGTAGCCATTATCACTGTTCTAGTTACATCTACTTCGTACGTCTTCGGACATTTTGATAAAACTAAACGCGAAACATTTCCTAGTTGCAGGAATTAAATTTCAGAATACGTTGTCTGAAATTGTATAGACTGGTTTCTACGCGGAATCCATCATTTATTAAAATTATGTTTTTCTCGTAATTATTTCTCCATTGTATTCAGAGACATTATAAGTATTGCATAGTTTACAAAAACTATTAAAGTTTTCGTTTCCATACATACATTTAGCGCCTTGCAGCGCTCCTAGCGGATACTGAGAGGAACTACTTTTCATATACTATAACGGCGATACAATAGTTTCATATTATATAAACTCGATTGTAGTTTTTAAATAATTTGAAGTAATTTTTTGCAATGTGGCAGTACGACTAAACATTTCAGCGGTAGTTACTCATATTCATATTCTTGCAAACTTTTACGTTTTGGACATGTGTAAGCTCATACTAACCAGTAGCTACTACTCTTGGTCTTGTTTCATCTAATGGCAGTCTCAGATCTTCTCAGCTGTATCTTGATACAGCTGAGAAGATCTGAGACTAACTTCGGTAACTTTTTTACAAAGTGTTAGCCAAGGCTAACACTTTGTAAAAAAGTAACCGAAAAACAAAATGTCCATAAAAAATTTCAGGTTTCAAAGTAGAAGTTAATCCAGGGACTTTCTATTTACAGTGGTTTTAGGAATCTGGTTATAAAACTAGATATGTATCACGAAGGTCTAGAAGATACTTATTCACTCTTGAAGAGACCAGTTTGTAGTTGGCCGGGAAAATAGAGTCAACAGACGAGTTCCTATCCTTAGTGGTACGAATTATGAAGGTGGAGGAGAACCGCTTAGTGCGAGCGGATGGAATATCCACAAGTACATATTTTGATAAACCTGAGCTACTGTAATTCTGTATCCTACAGTTTCATCATTACAACATTAGAAGGTAGAGTTTATCAGCCGTCAGTTCATCACAAGACTTGCCGCCCGCTCCCAATCCTCTCGAGACCTCAGCAAACATCTACCCGGCGGCGCACGCGCATCTGTGTCGAGTCAACATGGCGGCCGCGGTGCCTTTGACCCGCCACTTGAACTTGGTAAATACTTGCAAGGATTGTTTCTGTGTTTGAGGGATTTTGTGTGGTGAAATGAGACTACTGTTAACTACAAAGAGGGACTTAATCAGTGCTAAAAGATAAGACATTACTAAAAGTACAAGTATGTATGCAACCACACTCATAAAAAAAAATATTATTAAAAGTTTGGATGTCTAAATGGATGGATGTTTGTTACTTTTTCACGACAAATCTACGGAACTTGTCGGGCTGAAATTATAATTAACCTTTAGACGTTTATAAAGAAAACTAATACGTACGAAGCCAAGGGCAGTAATTAGTATTTCATTAACAATGAAAATTACAAATATGGAAATCAAAGAAATTATTATTTAAGAATTAAAACAGATGAGCTGATTGCAGACTGTTTAAAAAATGTAAAGGTAGCTCAAAGGATCCATATCAATCAAGGTAAATTATGGTAAGTACGATGATGACCTCCTCCGAATATCGGCGACGGCGACGGCGGCGACGGCGGCCAGCTCACCGGATACTAGCCAGGTGCGCAGGACATTAATAATGTGCACACGCAGGATATTAGACTGCCTCGTCGGTCTAGCTGTCGCGAGCTCAGCTGCTGATAATGAGGTCCCGACTTCTTCAATTCTCGGGTTGAGCCAAGTTTTGTGATATTGGATTTTTTTAAACGATAAAATTTCACAGAAGCAGCCTGGTGTCAGGAAGTTCACTGTGTAACGAACCCGTGCTTCGGTTAACACCTTTAGCTGGTGGTCCTACGCCTACCCTCTCCCCTGTAGTATCGGTCTGCCGTCCAATCGGAATATGTGAATGACAGAATAGAGACTGCACTGTGTTTACGCGCATACTAATTTATGTACCTACATATATCAAAGTATGTAATAGGTAGGTAACTTCAAATGTGGACAAAAAGTAAAGTAAGAATTAGGCCTCAGTAAGAATTAGCCTGTAATTCACTTACATCAGTTTCCTAATTTCTGCTCGCATCGTCTCTATTCAGGCTAGACATATTATTTATTGACCACTGCATTGACAAACAAGATCAATTGATATTCTTTAAACTTGAATAAAATTTAGCATATCAACACAGAAAGACTAATAAGTGTGTTATTTATTGTTTATAAACTTTACCCATCATAAAGCAACTTACAAAATACTTACATTATAATACATTTCGTAATTTAAATAAACGGAAAAGGCCACGCCACACTTCCTTTGTACTAGCAGGTATTTGTAGTTCCTAAATAAAGAGCCAAGTATTTCTCTAAACAGTGCTACAAAGGCAGTCGTTTATTGGCGCCCAGCGCGGGGCTACTTCAAACAGAAAAATACTGCCTCCGACTCAAAGGGTGGAATGGCATCTTAGAATTAAACAGTTCCAACTCCAACCTACCCTACAATGACGCAAATAAATTCACTTTATTTTCTCTCTAGACTTGATTCACCCCCGCCCTTGAGTGATCCGCTTTTTTGTTTTCCTTTTCGCAGTTCACTTCCATTCTTTCGAGGAATAGGCTATAAATTTTTTGAGTGTCTCCTTTTAAGTAGGTATGTGTGTACGCAGTTATTTATTGCTTATAATTACGTTTTGCTGTAAATTTTGTTTGGGGTGGCTGAAATGTTTTTTCCTTGGGGGATAATAGACTGCGGATTCTGTTTCGTTAATTTACGCGTAAATCAATTTCGTCCTTTATTTATTTATTTACCTAGACGAGAGACGACCTTTACTGCTTAGTGTTGTAAGTAGGGGCGGCATTTGCGACTACGCAATGAATAGCCAAACTAAACGGAAACGTAAAAGAGGTTTCGTGGTAGTTTGCGCGACAATCTCCCGAAGTCGTCCCAAGCCTGTCATTGTATAACCTCCAAAAAGTTTTCTTCCCGTTTTTCCCACTTTCGCACTCTCATATTCGTCAATGGCCGATTCATAAATATTCAGGCCGCCCCCCTGATTACACTTAAATAATAAATTCAATTTGCCTTCACAGCCATCAAATATTTTCTTGGCGATAAGGTTTCTGTATTTGGCCGGGTTGGCGGGAATAATGGGGATATTTAGAGTGTTGCAATATGCTAAGATAGTAGGCTGGCGGCATTAACAAGTCAGGAGATGGTTGTGCCCGGGCGCGGACACCAAACACGTAGAGTCGCCTTTCCTGGAAAACTCTTCGGTGTCCTCTATTGGGGAACCGCAAGATGGCTTCCAATAACGATTATGAAGGGAAATTATCTGTATTCTGGAACGAAATATAAATGTTTTCATAACGTTATGCTAAGCTAAAAAAGACCATGCAATACTTTGAATTAGGTCATAAAGTTAAAAAATTTAATCATATAGTGGATTAGGGATAATTATGCCCAGGTAGCATAGGATTAATTAAAATCATTGTGAAGAGATCGGTTTTTGATTAGCTTTCTTAAATGTAACGTACTATATAGTTACTATATCCAGCAGTGGACTAATTTAGGATTTATTCAACAAAAACATGCGCAAAGTTTCCTCCACACCTACCATTTTCAAAATTCGCAAGCACTGAATCAACTCCATAGCCATCTTGTCTGCGTTTTTACGACATAGCTGAGGCGCTCGCCGCTGCCTTCTGGCGCGAGTGTTAAAAACACAATGAATAATATTGGGGTACGATCGAGCCGTGTTCTGCTAGCATTGATGGGTTAACGGTATTGTTTTCCAAAAATTAAAAAGGATAATATTTAATTAAGTGGATAAATATGTTCGCGAATAGTGTGGGACAATAACATACTACACCTTTAGTCGCATAGTAGACAACTTCTGTGTACAGTGGTCGTAAGGTTATGAAGGTTGTAAATTAATAACACGGGCTAAGGTTGACCCTTGATTATCATCACATCATAAAATAATATTGTAAATAGGTATTGGAAAAGAATAGACCAGCTGAATTTGTTATAATGTTTACTTGGTAACAACATATCATAGAGTGACAGAGAATAAGTAATTTAAATAGAATATCAGTTACAAATAGAACAGCATGCCAGTACTAAAGAATAAGGCTTTATTACAACAAATAAATAAATAAAATCACCATCACCCCTTAATAGACCAATGCTGGACATAGGTCTTATGAGATAGCGCCCTTCAGATTGCCCGTCAGGGCAAGCTGCTTACACACTTATACACTTGCTTAAGTCGAAATACTTTTTAGCTAACTTCGTAAAAATCTATACAAAGCCTTCTACAACATTATAACTTACCGTTAAGTTACCTACATTTTTTGTTGTTGATTTTCCCATTAAATTAGATACCTACCGAAATATCTGTCGGGTTAACAACAATGAATGACTGACAGTTAAATGTGGATAGTTTCGGTATTCTTATCGTCAATATAATAATAAACAAATGACAAACAGTTATAACAAAAAACAATTAAGTAAAGCCCCTCACACACTTGTTTTTTCCGTCACTAACGACATTACCTTGTAGTAGAGCTAATAAATCGCGCGGCGCCGCTCGCGGGTTCGACTCCCGGAAAGCATGTGTCTTGTTGATTTGTGACGTGCGATGGATGGGGGCGAGAGTGCACTGGCTGATTGAAACGGTTTTGAGGGTTTTTTTTTACCCGTTTTCAAGTAGTTTGGGAAGGTTTTTGTGGGAACTAATGTGGTCTTCATCCATACGACTGTCTGTACACGTGTTGTAGTAGCAGAAGATTTCCAGGGCCGAGGCGTTAAAACTACTTTTAGCTCATATAAATGAAATGAAGTATTGCTGCTATAGTTATTATGCCTTTGGTCCAGCGCCTGACCTCTCGCCTGTCTGCCGTCCTATCGGATCATGAGAGAGTGGGAATAACGAGTGCTCATGTTTTTTCGTGCACAGTTAGCACTATAAGTTTAGTGTGTGGTGTAGTGGTTGGTGTCCGTTGACACTGGCCGCCATCATCACAAATCCGGATGGAAGTACATCATTTTCAAGATTTGTAGTGTTCGCTACTTGATAGTTCATAATGTAAATAATATATTTGTACATAATTTTATTTGTATAAGTACTTATTTTTAAGCCTAAACAGATAAAGATATTGACTTCAGACTTCTTCTTTTCTTGCCGGGGATTGTTCTGACTTCTTTTCTTTCTAGTAATTATTTTAAATTATATCAGATAATCCGCCTGCCAAGCATGCTATGATACCGAAAGCACAAACCACAGTATTTATTTATGGTGAGGCGCAAATATGCAGGTTTCGACAGAGCCTACGCATTTTTTAGGTCCTAGGTCCGTGGGGTACCGAGGCTCTCCGGGTTTCTACAAAAATATCTGAGCATCTGGTCTAAGCAATCCGAGAGCTGATGAGTATTTGGCGCAGCGCATCAACATTGCCAAACAGCGGGGCAATGCAGCCAGCGCGTCTTGGGGACGCATCGGACTGGTATTGATACGGATCTGTTGAGCTACCTGTAAATTGATTGCAACAGTCTGCAGTTAGCTCAATTGTTTTAATGCTAAATACAAGTACCAATTTGTTTCTATTCTTTGATTGTAATTATCTTGGTTAATAAAGAAATTTACGGTGGACCATCAATTTTGTTTATGTCATTATTTTGTATTTTATTTTATTTTCTTAGGGATAACTAACAGTAACACTTAGATATTAACAATAGAAACTTAAATAAACTTATTTCTACAAGTGAACCAGCCCCGTTATCCGCAAGTTACTGTAGAAACGGGTGGTGTTAGTGCTACATTTGTCTAAAATTTGCACTTATGTAACATTAAGTTATTTTATATGATATCAGATGATAAGATATTGTTGATGGTTTTCTTAAACAAAGCAGGTGAAGTGTCAAAAGGATCAGTTTCAGAGAAGTACTTATTATATGCTTTTGTCATTCTATGCAGTGGAGCGCGCATACCTGCGTTCGTTTTGCAAGGAGTAGGAGCAAATAACGCACGTTTACGAGTCTCTCTGACTGGACGTGGGCAATATGGTACATGTATATAGATTTGGTCAACTAACCTATTACAGTCGAACTTATTATGACAAATATTATATAGCTTAAGTTGATCTAGGAGCAATCTTCTATTTTTCAGTGTAGGAAGTGAATATTTATTAAGTAGGTGTTCATACGAGGACTTCGAACGGAAACATCGGTAATTTGCTGAGCGTAGGAATTTGCGTTGAACATTTTCAATTTGATTGCTATATTTATCATAGAAAGGGTTCCAGACAGACGTGGCGTATTCCAACTGAGATCTTACTAATGATGTATATAGGAGAAGGTAAGATTCTGGTCTTTTGAAAGAGACACATGTTCTCATAACAAAGCCGTAAAGTTTAAAAGCCTTATTAACTATACTCTCAATGTGTGCATCAAAATGTAGTTTTGAATCAATTAGTATGCCTAGGTCCTTAATAACAGATACATTTTCGAGCGGAGTACCACATAGAGAGTAGGTAAAGCCTATAGTGTTTACTTTTTTTGTAAAAGTAATGGACTTGCATTTAGGTAAGCTTAAATATAGTTTATTTGCCAAGCAGTATGTAGTAAGGCGGTCGAGGTCTTCCTGAAGCTGGATACAGTCCTGGTTGGAGGTGATTTTACGATATATTTTTAAGTCATCAGCGTAGAGTAAAAATTGGGTGTGCTTAAAACAGCAGCTGATGTCATTGATAAAGATAACAAACAACAGGGGACCAAGTATAGACCCTTGAGCGACGCCAGACGTAACTTTAATGATCTTGGAAGTGTATCCATTTATGGCGATACGTTGAGTTCTGTTCCTAACATAGGAGGAGAACCATCTTAATAAGTTTCCACGAATTCCGTTAAATGCAAGCTTTCTTAGTAGTAGCTCATGGTCTACTTTGTCGAAGGCCTTACAAAAGTCTGTATATATAGAGTCAACTTGGATACGGTTATCCATACAATGAAAAATGTAATTAGTATAAAGTAGTAAATTACTGACCGTTGACCGTTTTTTAACAAAACCATGTTGTTCAGGTATTATTATTTTATGTAGGCTAGGGTATATTTTATTATGTATTAAGCGTTCTAAAACCTTCGACAAAGTAGACAATAGCGAGATAGGTCGATAGTTAGTGACATCACTTTTGCTACCCTGTTTGAAAATCGGGGTAACATGTGCAATCTTCCAAAGTTTAGGAACTGTGCCTTCTCGAAGGCTCTGATTGTATAAAGCATGTAGTGGAATAACCAAAGTGCCTGCAATGTGTTTAATAAAGAATGGAGGTAAGCCATCTGGACCAGGTCCTTTAGTTATATCTAACAATTTAAGTTCCTTAAGAATCTCATCCTTAGTGAAACGCAAGTTATGGAGGGAAAAATCACAGTTATCATTCGATGGAGAGGTTTCAAGGTCGACACTCTCTTCGCTGCTGGGCTCATAGACAGAACTGAAGAAATCTGAGAAAAGTTCACAGATTTCCTCAGGCCTGTCCGACTCAAATTCACTGTATTTCACAGAGGATGGTATTCCAGATTTTCTGTTACTATTTTTCACATGTGACCAGAACGCCCTAACATCAACCTTCAATCTTGCTTCAATAGTATCAATGTATGAGTTGAAACAAATTTTACTTTCTGATTTAAAGCTATGTCTTAAGATTGAATAACTGTCATAGTGTTCTGTGGTCTTATATTTTTTCCATTTAATCCAAGCTTTTTCTTTGTTTTTAAATATGTGTATTAATGGGCGAGAAAACCATGTAGGAAAACCTTTATTTTTTATGGGTCGCAAAGGTACATATAATTTTATTAGTTCATAGATTTTTTCATAAAAAGCATTGTAACGACCCCCCTCCCCTCTTATTTTTTTATTTACTTACTAATTCCTAAAGCTCTACCTACGGTTGATTTTAATTAGTGTGGCCAAATGATCATCTAGTAGTGGTAGGACTCATAGTTGTGTAGTAGTAACTCAGTTTCTTTTAGAAGCTTCAGACAAACTACCTAACCCTAAAACTTACTTTACTCTAAAAATACTATAAGAATTAATGATAATAAGATAAATTAGATTTTAGTATTAGTAATAATAAGGTATTGAATTATTTTATAAGATAACTTAATAACTAAAGTCTCAGAAAGAATAAATTCCTATTTTAAGTAATATTATATTTCTTCTAAACTTTGTAATTGTACCTAAATTATGTTGAAGCAGGAATTAAATACTATAGAGATTTGTGTTTCATTATGACAGCTTTGCTTATTGTTAAAAGGTCTTGTGAGATTTAATCTGAAGCAAACATAATCAGATTTAAACTGCTTTTATCCTCTTTATCATAATAGATTTAACTACAGCAGTGCCCTACATTTGACTACAGCAATGTCTTAATGCCCCGCCTCCGCATCAAGAAGTGTCTCTCATCTCTGTTGCTGGGCAAGACTCCTCTGTAGTCAATCTTACTAAGACATTTTATCATGCTGGGTATCCATGATATTATGTCACATATTACCAAACCCCTCACATACCATTATCAAGAGGACACTATCTTTTATCAAACCTAAGCCAGCCTAATGTCTGTCAGTTAACTAACACACAATCAGAGGGGTACAAAACTCAACATTCTTCCAAGTAAATACTTACTATATGCCTGTCAATTAATTGAAGTTATAGTAAAAAGAAGTTAGAATCAAACTGAAAGATAAGTAATAAAAATTAACTGAAGCAAGTTAAATCATGCTAAAAGCTGAACACTAAATGAACAAACCATTCATACATTTCATCTCCTTTCCTATACTAAGTCATATGTAAGCTATCGCCTAACTCATCATAATCAGAAAGTATTGAGGAATAAGGTGCCCATTTTACTGGCGGAATTCGACCGTACTTTCTCAAAATGATAAAATACAGAAGAACCCCTAATTCGCGCTTTTTTCCTCGGTAGGAATTAGTAATTTGATTCAATTTCAGATTACTAATTTATTTTGTAGATATAATAATAATCTCTTCATATAGAATTTATAATAAGGACTTCCTTAGTAGGTATGATGTCCAAGAAGTCAACCGCTTCTGATATTTTATTAATTCTGCTTTTAGATTTGTGTAATAAGAAAATAAAACAATCTCATAAAGTTATAATGATTCAACCAACCAAGGAACAATGCCTCAAAGCTTATAGCGGGTTCTCTTATTATCAAAGGAATTCCCACGGTGTCATACACCAAGCTTTAGCTGGATCAAATCAAAATAAGAGTGGTCTACCTCTACATGAGACAATATAGAACAAAGTAAAAGGTGGCAATAGCCCAACCTGAAAGCAGAATTCTTTCCTGTAGGAGTATTCAAATTTAGAAAAAGCATAGTAAGTATTGACTTCTTAGAGTTATTAAACTTAGTCCAGCTAACAACGTGTTAAATGATTGCTCAGAACAAGTAAATCATTTTACTTTCAATATAGGTAATTCAATCCGCATAATGAGAATGGTTTGTATATTAATAAGAAATTTCATTTCAAATCTAGATTCAAATAGTAGAGATATTCAATACTTCCTTTAATAGGTACTATGTCCAAGAAGTCAACCGCTTCTGATATTTAATTAATTCTGCTTTTAGATTTGTGTAATAAAACAATCTCATAAAGTTATAATGATTCAACCAACCAAGGATCAATGCCTCAAAGCTTATAGCGGGTTCTCTTATTATCAAAGGAATTCCCACGGTGTCATACACCAAGCTTTAGCTGGATTAAATCAAAATAAGAGGGGTCTACCTCTACATGAGACAACAAAGTAAAAGGTGGCATTAGCCCAACCTGAAAGCAGAATTCTTTCCTGTAGGAGTATTCAAATTTAGAAAAAGCATAGTAAGTATTGACTTCTTAGAGTTATTAAACTTAGTCCAGCTAACAACGTGTTAAATGATTGCTCAGAGCAAGTAAATCATTTTACTTTTAATATAATTCATTCCACATAATGAGAATGGTTTGTATATTTATAAGAAATTCCATTTCAAATCTAGATTCAAATAGTAGAGATATTCAATAAGGTAAAGAAAAGAGATTTTATCTTCTCATAGTTCCGTTACCAATGTTCTCATTACTTAAGAGAAATTTTGTTGGAGTTTTGCTAGATAGATAGTAAAGAACAACTAGGTACTATGACCAATGCATTACATAGCGAAACGCCTGTACATTTAATAAAGCCTTATTGCCTGTTAAATCTTGTAGGCGATCAATTGGAAGTAAATTCTTTTAACTCTTTATCAAAATTATTATTGTAATCAGATCGTTAGAGATCCCGAACTTTTTTATGTTAATTTCAGTTCTTTAATTAGGTATTAAGAATTGAAGAAAGGTTTAGTTCTATTATAGAGACGAATCATTAGAATATAATATTAATCACTTCGAAGAGAGAAATATTCAACCGCTCCTTTTTATATATAACTAATAATATTGATTTTACTACGTTACGTTATTTACTTGGCGAGAGATTAGTTTCCTATTCACCTAATGTATACCTACCCTAACCTATTCTAGCTAAGACCCTGTATACCCCAAAACTAGAAGCCTTAGCTTCACATTTACTTTTAATCGTGTAGTGAGTAATGTAGTCCAACTGGGTGCAATGTCAGACTTCTAAATAACACTATTTAGGGAATTGCTGGGTTGTAAAGCCAGACTGTGTTAGTAACTCTATAACAGTGTATTTATCGTCATTCACGACTCGAAAGTCAGGGATGTGGATGACGATCCTATCAGAATATAAGTAGTGTATATATAAATATATAAACAAGACCGACACAACAGCTGGAACGCTCTAAGTGCAATGAGGTCCCTGGAAGCTGAGGGTCGTGAGGCTAACTGATCTCAATGCAAGAGAAAAATCAGTTTTGGGTCCGCCCCAGAGATCCGTCCCATCCTAATCTACCTACAAAGACTGATATGCATAAACAGATACTTACTGGTCTGATATACATAACCAAGTGACAACTTGGATTTGCCTAAGCACAGAGGGTAGCTAGCTTGAATTTACAACCTACAAAACTATAAAACCCAAGAAATTACACTAAGAATTTACAAGCTTATCCCCATAAAATTCCACATAATTGGCTCTTCAACAAAGCATCTTCTGCAATTTGATAAATCAAACAACAAGAGACAATTTCACAGAAGATCCCTTTACACAGATTTTTTAAGTCCCAGCAACTAAAAGAAATGTAAAAGTTAACTTTACTGTCTTCCGGACACAAAACAAAATTAATCTAATTTCAAAATTGGGCAGCGGTTCGACCTACGTATTCTGCAAAATTCTAAACTGAACTATCCCTTATTCCCTCGTTGCGAGCCCTTTTATAGAACAAATCCCTCTAAACTTTACATTCTAACTTAATCCTTAATTCTTTGACTATAAGGTTCAGTTTGCCATCAAGCGCTCCCTAAACGAACATTGTTCGCTTATGCTCGCGGACAATTCGCGGACATCGTGCGGACAAAGTGCAGACATAGCGCGGACTTCTTGCAGACATTCTTCTGATTGGTTGCTTAACTCCTAATCTATTCTTTACAAGCCTTGTGATTGGCTTAATTTAGCCCCACCTTCTTCAGAACAATTCAAATATTCGAATATGTTTCAAACCCCGTTCCTTTATACGCAGTAAGCAGAGCCTTATCACTCATTCTGCCTTGAATCTTTTTTTCATTTAGCGGGTCTCTCAATTGGTTTTACAAATGATTTTGTTGCTATCTCTTTCATTTCCATCAAAAGTAACCGAATGCTAGGTGAACAAAACCGCTTAATATTTGTAATACGATACAAAGCACGGACTGGATCGTTACAATCGACCCCAAAATTTTATTGCAGGGAAATAATTATTATAAACCGAAATAAAATTTTCTAATAATTAAAATTTTTGCAAATATTATACAATTATTTAAAATTACTATCAACTTATTTGAACTTTGAACTCTTAGTCTGTTGAATTCTGATACTACATACCTTTCAATGTATTGTGTATTTAAACCAGTTTCAAAATAACAAATTGGTTTAGTACCATAAATTTAATTTTATGTGACTAATAAATCAATATTATCTTACCAACTCATTTACAGAGTAAGAACGACTAACAACGGAACCTTGCTTGTGATACAAAGTCATTCCTAATGAAATTCCAGCCCGCTATTTCTTTGAGATCTTATCTTACGATTTCGCATGAAACTCAGACTGAAACCTGATCAGTTGTCCGTTACCTGTGTGCTAAACAAACTGATAAGACAATTTTGATTTTTCCCAGACCCAACAAACTTTACCCCATCTTGAAATGGTGAATGTTCTGTGTGCTTGAAGTATGCCTAGAATCATGATAAAGTTTTCACTAGATCGCTCATCTAGGACTTTTTGTGTGTAGTATGAAATTCTATTAAGTCAGTCATATAGAACTTTAATTCTGGTCTTTGATTATTTTTTCGAAATAATCCAATTCGACCTTTTATCCTAACACCAATGAATTTTTCCATAATAGAATTTATTTGTGGTGCGTATGTTATTCAAAACTAAACTAACCGTCTCAAATTTAGTAATAAGATAACTCACAAAGGCTCCTTGTAATCCATAAATTTGCCACACACTTATTTCACACATAGCAATCTTTCTTTCAATAAAATAGTCTCCTTGCATGCAAATTCATTTGCTCACTTCATTCAAAATCCCCTATATGTCATCATATCACATTTAAATTTGAGACACAGAGTTAACTAATTTAATTTTGTTTATATTACTTTTGTATAATCAAATCTCTCTCCATCCACTATTTTCACGAAGGCAAAGTCAATGTGACGCTACGCTTAGACACGAACGAAGGCTCTTCTCACATATATTTTTTTATGACATCCAATGTCAACTAGTACTTTGGACAGAAGAAATTAAGATTGTAATAAAATAATTATTGATCGTAATGGAGGTCGGTGGGGCCGGGGAAATAAGAAAACAAAAGGCATGTGGCATTCGGAGACTGCCGCGGCAAGCTATTGCATAAAAGCGTACTAACTATTGCGTATGCTGTACCCCCCCGAACGCGCGGCCGATGATTACTAATAAATAACCACTCTATACGACTCCTAAACATACGCGTTTAACCTTATATACTTCGAACCTTATTCCCCTGGCATAAAGTCGTCGTCGCTAACAATCAATTTTCCATTTCGAACCCTACTCTCTTGACATAAGGTCGCCATCGCCAACAGGTCTCGAAAAATGATCGATCGACACAGGTCTACTTCTATCTGCTAACCAACAAGGGAGTAAAACGCATCAGAACACTATCCAAGCAGTGATGGAAGAAGTGCTCATGCCACGTCGATAGACTTTAGGCAAATGAGATTGTCTACACAGAAAATAAAAATTGGCTCGAATCCCATTCTCGACTGCAAACGCTTCGATAGCGCCTTTTAATTTGACCTGTAGCGACATCTAGTTATAATTTTGTGAACCATTTCAGATTTGGATATCTAGATAAGCTAAATTTTAATTTCTATGTTTAAGATTCGGGATTCCAATAGTAATTATCTATCTTTTTTTTTATTTTAATTCACCCTAGATCTCTGAAGTATTTACCTATAGTTTTTTTTTCCATTTGTTTATTTAAAAAAAATATACCTTTACAAGAGTTTAAATTAGGTACCTACTAGTAGTGGTATCTAGTGAATTTTTATGTTAAACTATAAACTAATCTTTATTATTATTTTTTATTATTAATTCAATTATTCAACTCTCAATTCATTGAAACTCGAAACCATATACATTTTTACTGTGTGTGTATTTAAACCAGATTTAAAATCACAAAATGGATCAGTACCATGTTCAAAACTAAATATGATTAAAGCTTATTGATTTATCAACGATTGACAGAAAGAACGACTGACTTACTGGGGCTTGGTTGTGAGGCAAGCCTCCCCGAGTGGGACACCGATTTCAACCAGGCTGGCCTTACATTATGACCAAGCTCAGATCTAGAAAGGAACCAGATCAGTGGTAACTCAACTGTACAATAACCGACGATAACTCAATCTTAATTACCCCCAAAAACCCCATCAAATCTTAAACCCATTTCAAATCCGGTGTATGTGCAGTGTGCTCAGTCAGAGCCTAATAGGTATAGTGTAAATCCTTGGAAGTCAGACAGAGCTGCGGTTCAGATCTCAGTTTAAAAATAAAACTGTAATGATCTTAATTATCCTAACACTAAGAACCTTTCCTTCACAAGAACCTATTTGTAGTGCGTTTATGGCTCGAATCTCAAATAAATTGTACCAAATTCTGTAAAAGATAACTTACATGGGCCCTTCAAGCTTCATACTATTTCTAAATACTGATTTCATACTGGTTTCATACATTTCTGTCATTCTCCCAGTATAAATCAGCAATTTACATTTAGAATTTATTACTTCAGAATTGTATTGAACAATTATTTAGTAAATTTGTGAGATAAATTATCGCTTTTATTCATAAATCATTATGATGATTGCTGAAAGCATAAATAATTTTCTATTTAAGTAAACAAACCGATTGACTTGACTGACTTGACTTTTGTTTTTGGCACTAAGTGTCTGATTGTCACTTTGCTGCCTAGTGCTTGCTCTTACTTTGCTCTAGTAAAGGAAATTTCATAGTTCCATGACACTTCAGGCGGAAGAAATTAGATGCACTTGAGTAGGTAGTTTATTTTTATTTTAGGTTTGACGAATAGTTTTTTTTTTTTTTTTTAATATTTTGGACGTAAGAAATTTACCCTAGTTAACTCCCAAAATTTTATGCTAGTAGTCTATGACGACCCCCCGAAATAAAGAATATTGAAATTTACTCTTGGTCTATGAAATGGAAGATACAAGAATAGATAAAACGACGAATATCTTTAGGGTTTGCGTAATGATTTGTAAAAAAAACTCAAAATTTTAGGACTCCCGAGACTCAAGAATATTTTTCGGATACCTACCTAATTGATAACGCTTTAAATTTTAGTTTTAAATTATGTAAACGTTTTGAGTTTAAATGACCCCGCGTTTCTATATTTAGATTGAATTTATTTATTTCCGTTAGTTTTTAAATTGGTTTACGAAATTATTAGTTTTACTACTAGATTCAATTGATTTCGATTAGAGCTAGACCCTACTCAGCTTCTCCACGTTGAAATTTATATCCAGTAATCAAGAAGTTGAAGTGGACTTGTTATAATTATCAATTATCTATAGATGTTCTCTGTGGTTACGATAAGTACATCTCTTTGATTAAGGTAAAAAAATGTTACATCTGTGGACGTTTATTTGTTTACATTTTACATTACCTATAATTCTAATCGAATTTACGAAAGATATGGATAAAGCCGTGTTAACCACTGCCTTTGTTATTTATTGTATGACTATTATCCATGTACATCTGGATCAAGAGGTCTTGGCAAGGAAACAATGTATCGAGCTTGCCCTTCCACGCAAGAAGAAACAAATGTTTTACAGGCTTCCGCTATCGGCAATGTCGAATGCTAGGTTAGCCAGTTGTAAGTACAATTTTCTATTAATCTTTCAATGTTTACTTGATAAACCATAACCTACCTCATCCCAGGTTATAATACCTCTTTTAAATCATTTCGTTGACCATAAACATTTCAGTCTTCTATTTTTGACAGCTAAATGTCAGGCTATAAAAATTTATTTTAATTTTTCCAAGAACAACAATGTAAAACTGTATTATCTGATCTGCTGGATACCACTAACCTGTGAAAAAATACAGTTGTTGAGGAACCCACTACTCCTGTCATGTATACCTACCTAAAATCTAGATACCAATAAGGGTGTCCCTTGATCCTTGTCTTGTAATCGTATTCCACTTTTTCCAGATCAACTTACTGATATTATGACATGACTCAATCATTTATCTACTTTTGACCTGGCTTGGCTACTCGCACATGAAGATATTTGTTCTACGATCTCCTGCCTACACATAGATACGCAGATCCTAACCAGTTTATTTTGACTATCTAAATTGCAAGGTTCATACTTGATTTTATATCATTACCTACATAACTACCTGGTCCGATAACTATTTCTATTCAATCGATGATTATGTGATGAATAACACATTACTTAATTCTCTCATTATCTGACTGTCTTCTACCATGAGCAATCTTTTTCCCTACATAAATTAATTCAAAACTAACATTAGTTTATACAATATTACTCTGTTTATTTTAGATATTATTTGAAGAACATGTACTACAGCCTGCCTGTCTCTTCATCATCAACAATGGATCCTCTCCTACGGACTACTTTGCTGATCCTGGCCTATTTACTCTAAAGCTTACATTTAAATATAAGGTATTTACTTTCAATTTTATATGCTTGATTAATTAAATTAAATAATGCTGGACTCGATAAGCACAGTACTTAGATTAACAAAGTTAATCCTACAATTTGTTTTATCAGTTATTACTATGCCTCGTCTCCCTAGAATGTTGTTTAATAACATTATGACTATTATGTGACATTTCCTACATTATTTTCTGTTTGTTTTAGATGTCACGTGAAGAATATTGCTTACCGCCTGACTCGTCGTCATCATTATCTACCCCTGGCATAATTTCAATCTCGGAATCAAAGTTTATTCTACCAACCATCGTCACTTTAATTCTAAGATAATTTAAGTTAAATAGGATTAATCTTACACGACCCCATGATAGATAACTCTTATCTAGCCTGACCTGCTCGCTAACTTAAATATTTAGTTCTTTATTATAATCATATTCTAATTATTAACGCTAAATTATGTTAAATTTAACTACACCTAACCGACCCAAATGAATCTAATTCTTATATAATACCTAATTCTTAAGACTATTAAGGCTTTTGACTCACTTATTTCTTCATTATATGTTACCTAAATATTTATATTCAAAGTTAAAGCGACCCCCCAACTTGTGGAATCTTACATAAACTCTTACTATTAATTAATAATTACCTATTCTAAAGTTCCTAAGATATTCTATTATTTAGTCTGTCTAAAGCTTCTTTCCATTTCACAGGCAGCAAATTGTGGCCGAAGCCAACTTAATAACTAAATCCTTACCTAAATAAACCTTTCCTATAATTTTAACTACCTACGACCCCCATTCTCTCAACTAAAGCGCAACTATTAATAATTAATAAAGTAAATTCCTAATTCATTAACTAAATCTACATATTGACTATATCCTGGTTACGGCTTGACCATATTGTAACGACCCCCCTCCCCTCTTATTTTTTTATTTACTTACTAATTCCTAAAGCTCTACCTACGGTTGATTTTAATTAGTGTGGCCAAATGATCATCTAGTAGTGGTAGGACTCATAGTTGTGTAGTAGTAACTCAGTTTCTTTTAGAAGCTTCAGACAAACTACCTAACCCTAAAACTTACTTTACTCTAAAAATACTATAAGAATTAATGATAATAAGATAAATTAGATTTTAGTATTAGTAATAATAAGGTATTGAATTATTTTATAAGATAACTTAATAACTAAAGTCTCAGAAAGAATAAATTCCTATTTTAAGTAATATTATATTTCTTCTAAACTTTGTAATTGTACCTAAATTATGTTGAAGCAGGAATTAAATACTATAGAGATTTGTGTTTCATTATGACAGCTTTGCTTATTGTTAAAAGGTCTTGTGAGATTTAATCTGAAGCAAACATAATCAGATTTAAACTGCTTTTATCCTCTTTATCATAATAGATTTAACTACAGCAGTGCCCTACATTTGACTACAGCAATGTCTTAATGCCCCGCCTCCGCATCAAGAAGTGTCTCTCATCTCTGTTGCTGGGCAAGACTCCTCTGTAGTCAATCTTACTAAGACATTTTATCATGCTGGGTATCCATGATATTATGTCACATATTACCAAACCCCTCACATACCATTATCAAGAGGACACTATCTTTTATCAAACCTAAGCCAGCCTAATGTCTGTCAGTTAACTAACACACAATCAGAGGGGTACAAAACTCAACATTCTTCCAAGTAAATACTTACTATATGCCTGTCAATTAATTGAAGTTATAGTAAAAAGAAGTTAGAATCAAACTGAAAGATAAGTAATAAAAATTAACTGAAGCAAGTTAAATCATGCTAAAAGCTGAACACTAAATGAACAAACCATTCATACATTTCATCTCCTTTCCTATACTAAGTCATATGTAAGCTATCGCCTAACTCATCATAATCAGAAAGTATTGAGGAATAAGGTGCCCATTTTACTGGCGGAATTCGACCGTACTTTCTCAAAATGATAAAATACAGAAGAACCCCTAATTCGCGCTTTTTTCCTCGGTAGGAATTAGTAATTTGATTCAATTTCAGATTACTAATTTATTTTGTAGATATAATAATAATCTCTTCATATAGAATTTATAATAAGGACTTCCTTAGTAGGTATGATGTCCAAGAAGTCAACCGCTTCTGATATTTTATTAATTCTGCTTTTAGATTTGTGTAATAAGAAAATAAAACAATCTCATAAAGTTATAATGATTCAACCAACCAAGGAACAATGCCTCAAAGCTTATAGCGGGTTCTCTTATTATCAAAGGAATTCCCACGGTGTCATACACCAAGCTTTAGCTGGATCAAATCAAAATAAGAGTGGTCTACCTCTACATGAGACAATATAGAACAAAGTAAAAGGTGGCAATAGCCCAACCTGAAAGCAGAATTCTTTCCTGTAGGAGTATTCAAATTTAGAAAAAGCATAGTAAGTATTGACTTCTTAGAGTTATTAAACTTAGTCCAGCTAACAACGTGTTAAATGATTGCTCAGAACAAGTAAATCATTTTACTTTCAATATAGGTAATTCAATCCGCATAATGAGAATGGTTTGTATATTAATAAGAAATTTCATTTCAAATCTAGATTCAAATAGTAGAGATATTCAATACTTCCTTTAATAGGTACTATGTCCAAGAAGTCAACCGCTTCTGATATTTAATTAATTCTGCTTTTAGATTTGTGTAATAAAACAATCTCATAAAGTTATAATGATTCAACCAACCAAGGATCAATGCCTCAAAGCTTATAGCGGGTTCTCTTATTATCAAAGGAATTCCCACGGTGTCATACACCAAGCTTTAGCTGGATTAAATCAAAATAAGAGGGGTCTACCTCTACATGAGACAACAAAGTAAAAGGTGGCATTAGCCCAACCTGAAAGCAGAATTCTTTCCTGTAGGAGTATTCAAATTTAGAAAAAGCATAGTAAGTATTGACTTCTTAGAGTTATTAAACTTAGTCCAGCTAACAACGTGTTAAATGATTGCTCAGAGCAAGTAAATCATTTTACTTTTAATATAATTCATTCCACATAATGAGAATGGTTTGTATATTTATAAGAAATTCCATTTCAAATCTAGATTCAAATAGTAGAGATATTCAATAAGGTAAAGAAAAGAGATTTTATCTTCTCATAGTTCCGTTACCAATGTTCTCATTACTTAAGAGAAATTTTGTTGGAGTTTTGCTAGATAGATAGTAAAGAACAACTAGGTACTATGACCAATGCATTACATAGCGAAACGCCTGTACATTTAATAAAGCCTTATTGCCTGTTAAATCTTGTAGGCGATCAATTGGAAGTAAATTCTTTTAACTCTTTATCAAAATTATTATTGTAATCAGATCGTTAGAGATCCCGAACTTTTTTATGTTAATTTCAGTTCTTTAATTAGGTATTAAGAATTGAAGAAAGGTTTAGTTCTATTATAGAGACGAATCATTAGAATATAATATTAATCACTTCGAAGAGAGAAATATTCAACCGCTCCTTTTTATATATAACTAATAATATTGATTTTACTACGTTACGTTATTTACTTGGCGAGAGATTAGTTTCCTATTCACCTAATGTATACCTACCCTAACCTATTCTAGCTAAGACCCTGTATACCCCAAAACTAGAAGCCTTAGCTTCACATTTACTTTTAATCGTGTAGTGAGTAATGTAGTCCAACTGGGTGCAATGTCAGACTTCTAAATAACACTATTTAGGGAATTGCTGGGTTGTAAAGCCAGACTGTGTTAGTAACTCTATAACAGTGTATTTATCGTCATTCACGACTCGAAAGTCAGGGATGTGGATGACGATCCTATCAGAATATAAGTAGTGTATATATAAATATATAAACAAGACCGACACAACAGCTGGAACGCTCTAAGTGCAATGAGGTCCCTGGAAGCTGAGGGTCGTGAGGCTAACTGATCTCAATGCAAGAGAAAAATCAGTTTTGGGTCCGCCCCAGAGATCCGTCCCATCCTAATCTACCTACAAAGACTGATATGCATAAACAGATACTTACTGGTCTGATATACATAACCAAGTGACAACTTGGATTTGCCTAAGCACAGAGGGTAGCTAGCTTGAATTTACAACCTACAAAACTATAAAACCCAAGAAATTACACTAAGAATTTACAAGCTTATCCCCATAAAATTCCACATAATTGGCTCTTCAACAAAGCATCTTCTGCAATTTGATAAATCAAACAACAAGAGACAATTTCACAGAAGATCCCTTTACACAGATTTTTTAAGTCCCAGCAACTAAAAGAAATGTAAAAGTTAACTTTACTGTCTTCCGGACACAAAACAAAATTAATCTAATTTCAAAATTGGGCAGCGGTTCGACCTACGTATTCTGCAAAATTCTAAACTGAACTATCCCTTATTCCCTCGTTGCGAGCCCTTTTATAGAACAAATCCCTCTAAACTTTACATTCTAACTTAATCCTTAATTCTTTGACTATAAGGTTCAGTTTGCCATCAAGCGCTCCCTAAACGAACATTGTTCGCTTATGCTCGCGGACAATTCGCGGACATCGTGCGGACAAAGTGCAGACATAGCGCGGACTTCTTGCAGACATTCTTCTGATTGGTTGCTTAACTCCTAATCTATTCTTTACAAGCCTTGTGATTGGCTTAATTTAGCCCCACCTTCTTCAGAACAATTCAAATATTCGAATATGTTTCAAACCCCGTTCCTTTATACGCAGTAAGCAGAGCCTTATCACTCATTCTGCCTTGAATCTTTTTTTCATTTAGCGGGTCTCTCAATTGGTTTTACAAATGATTTTGTTGCTATCTCTTTCATTTCCATCAAAAGTAACCGAATGCTAGGTGAACAAAACCGCTTAATATTTGTAATACGATACAAAGCACGGACTGGATCGTTACAGCATTCACTGCGTCCTCCAATGGTAACTCAAGAAGAAAGTCCCAGTTTATGTCACTTAAATGTTGGTTAATTGTGGAATAGTTAGCTTCCAGATAGCAGTATCTAGGCACAGAGGAAGTTTTCATAGGATTGTGTGATATTAAACTAAAGTTAACTAAAACACAGAACGGTGGATGAAGACTGTCTGTGGGCACCAACGGGTTCAGTGGTGGTTGGCAGGTACATTTGTCAGCGTTGGAGATAAAGAGGTCTAAGGTTCGGTCCATACTATTATTTATAAAGTTAAATTGCTTACTATTTGTGTATTGTAAAAAATCAAATATACATTTCCTAATAAAGAAGTTATTATCAATTGGCTGCCTTGAGAGGGAATCTGAAGTACAACGGTCATGCCAGTCTATAGATGGAATGTTGAAATCACCAGCTATGTAGAAGGTTTCTATGAGGTTATCGCTCAGTTCATATTGTTATAAATTTAGAAAAGTTGAGTAAGTGGATAGGTTTTGATTTGGCGGTATGTACAGGCCACACACCACATGATACTTACTTTTTGCACGGATTTTTAGTACAACATAGTCAATAGATTGAGATAAAGTATTACCTTCTTCGCAGCTGCCAGGTAGGTCTGGTCGTAGTACTACGCGCTCAGCATGTAGCTCGCGCCGCACGGCTACCAGCAGCCCGCCGCCGTCGCGTTTACCGGTCGCTATCCTATCACGATCGCACCGAAACACTGTATAACGGGAGTCAAGTAATTCACTGTCTGCGATACTAGTTTATCGATCTAGCGATCTATTGCATATCTCGAGGTTGCACTGGCGTGCTTGCTGTTCCATCTGGTCTAGTCTGGCTGCAAGATCTGCGATACATGTTGTGTTTTTCTGAGTTTCTGCAGTTTCTGACTCCAGTTTCGTGACACGAGCGGTCATTTCGTCGTGCTTTGACTTTAGATCATCATATTTATCGCTGATGAATTTTATGGAAGTCTTGATGTCGTTGAAGTCGTCGGTGAACTGCGCGAGTCTAGCTTCCTGCTTGGAAAAGCCGATATTCAGCATTGATGAAATGCTGGATTCAAAGGCTTTGAAGTCAGCCTTCATTTCGGTACGCAGGTCTTTGATGGAGTCAGAATCGGCTCCTCTTCTGTGTGTGACGTACTGTAGGGGTGACTCCGTCTCAATAAGCGATCTATCTACACTCATTTCACGGGAATGGTCTTCTTGCACGGATGGTTCTCCTTGGTCAAACGTGTTGTTCAGCTCCATGTTGAATTCTCTGAGCGTTGATTACTCTATGAACTCTTGTATTAAAAGTATCACAAAATCTTACACATGGTTCATACCTACATAGTGGAAGTGAAACTAAATATCACTCGTCGAATGACAAATTAGAAAACAACAAAACTCAAAAATCAAACCGCATCGTTTTACTTTTGACAAGTTAATGTCGTGATAAATGACTTCCTCACAGTGACATGTCGCCAAATGTCGAGTATGAACGCGGCTTTATAATTGACCGTGAAATTGGGGCTGTGTTTCGGAGTTTTAGATGAACTGACAGATTGGAAGCTGCTTTGTGTTTGCTTGATTTGATTTGCATTCAAATGCGAAGATTTACATGGATGGATGTTAGTAAGTTCTTTCGATTGAATGGGTCATTTTTATTTGCATTTGGTGGCTATCGTGTCACTCCGACCATGATGGGCCTATTGTGATCGCCACAAAATGACTGGGTCATGCTGAAACTGTTTAAAGTGCATGATCTAGGATATTGATATTAATGACCTCTGTGGCGCGGTGGGCGATGGTCCGCCTGCGACGTAGGAGGTTGCGGGTTCGATTCCCGTCTTGGGACAAATATTTGTACGATCTGCAGATATTTGTTTCGGGTGTTCTGTTCGTTTTCTATGTATAATAAAAATATCTATCTATGTAAAATATTGTATTATGTATATCAGTTATCTAGTAGACTAGTACCCATAACACAAGGGGGCAAAATAATACAGTATGAATTGTCCACCATTATTCATTTATTGTTACAGCTACTTTATGATTAAAGCTGAAAAAAAAATAGTGAACTAGGTCTAATTTTCTATTCGTTTTTATTTATTTATTTAGACCAGATTAAAAAATACAGACCCCGACAAAAATAATAACGTAAAATTACTCTTCGTCAATAAAGAAAATGTTACACTTAAAGTTATACTTTTACACTGAAAAATACTTATATGATTTTATAACAATAGGTGACAAAAAGCACAGGCTCCGTACCCGTACCCCCACCTACCTACAGTCAAGATCAGGTTACCTCCCTCCGCCCGCAGTGCGCTAAGTGCCACAGTTATCTGCGCGGGCGCACATCACAGCGGTATCTTATCTACATGGGCACACTTACGCGCAAGTTTATTAGGCAGCTAATGTGATTAGCATTAACAAAAAGGCTTAGTAATTTAACAAGGGTCTGAGAATCTTCGGAAAAATGGTATACGCATATAGTAAATGATAATAAAAAAAATAACACATAAATACATTATAAAGAAAGTCTCTATCCTCTAATTTAAAGACAAACACTTTGCCCACGAATCCCAATCCCAAATTATAACCAAATATGATAAATCATTAAAATACCCCTTTACATCGAGAGCTGGTAACATTACCATCAATCAGCATTAAGCAGAGTGGCCAAACTTTGTGCATAACTAATCATTACGAGGACAGTATCCCAAATAATAAATACATCCCCGAGGTATGGTCAGGTCATCCTACCAACGGAGGATTTAAATGCATTTCTGAACGAAGTTGTTGCTCTGTTTATTGATTTGGCCTTAGACAATTTAACCCGCTGTGTTTGGTTAGTTAATAAGTAATTAAAGGATTACTTTCTTTATAATATGATATTTCTAACTAAAAGGATTCGTTGGCGAAGGGGTATAGCTACCTATGTTTTAAATAATCGTTTATGATTTTAGCCATTATTATCAAATCAAAATATCAAATCTTATTTTACATAGATTGGATATTGATGGATTTTTGTCGTTATACCTATATTAAACTAAATTTTAATCTGAAAATACCATCCATAGAATCTGTAAACAAATAGAAAACCCCTCCAAGTTACCACCGCAAGTCGATTGATCCATTGTTTTACCATCACAGACAATGCGTCCACAATGGATCCACAATGGATTCCACTGGCGTCACCCGATTTGATCGTTCAATTTAACCTGAATGGAAGAAAAGAGGTTTAAACTCACAAATCCGAATAAATCAAACTGGCTGATCATAATTGCTTTTGATTATGCGGCCTTTTTTGTGCGATCTCTTTTGTTTTAGAATGTTATTGATTTGGAAATTCAAATTTAGAATTATCTTCTGCTTTTCGGAATCATTTTACTTTTTTAGGGTTTCAAACATCGGTTTTGAAACCCTTATGGTCTCGCTCTGTCCGTCCCCGATCTTTCTTGAATATCTCAGTAACTACTGCAGCTATTAACTTGAAATTTAAAATAATGCTACATTTCGTGCGCCATTACTGATTTCAAGAAAAATATAAATAAATAAATGAAAAATGAAAATGAATAATTTCAGTACAAATTTTGATGTTGAAATTTCAAAAGAGACTTAGGAAGGCAAATGGGGTATCAAATGAAAGGTATTGTTTTAACCATTTCAAAAAACTTTTTGAAATTTCTGTAAGTTACATACTTTTTGAAATATTTCAAAAAAAGTCGAAAAATTGACCTTTCCCCCCCCCCTAGCTCCGAAGATTGCAGACCGATCCATGTACAATATATAAGGCGTTTGTAGACATCGATCTATATTTTACAGGAAAAATATAGAGAAGTCTGTAATAATAATAGTTTTTGAAAAATAGTCAAAAAGGGGAGGAATTTTTTTTCAAAAGGGGGGGTACCTCCCCATGTGGGATATCAAATGAAAGGTATCGTTTTGACCATTTCAAAACACTTTTTAAAATTCCTGTAAGTTTCATACTTTTTGAAATATTTCAAAAAAAGTCGAAAATTTTACCTTTCCCCCCCCCTATCTCTGAAGATTGCAGACCGATCCATGTACAATGTATTAGACATTTGTAGATATGGATCTATATTTTACAAAAAAAATATAGAGAAGTCAGTAATAATAATAATTTTTGAAAAATGGTCAAAAAGGTAGGGATTTTTATTTCAAAAGGGGAGGTACCAACCCATGTGGGGTATCAAATGAAAGGTACTGTTTTGACCATTTCAAAACACTTTTTGAAATTTCTGTAAGTTTCATACTTTTTGAAATATTTCAAAAATAGTCGAAAAATTGACCATTTCCCCCCCCCCCCCCCCCTAGCTCCGAAGATTGCAGACCGACCCATGTACAATGTATTAGACGTTTGTAGACACCAATCTATATTTTACAGGAAAAATATAGGGAAGTCTGTAATAATAATAGTTTTTGAAAATTGGTCAAAAAGGGGTTTTTTTTTCAAAAGGGGGTACCTACCCATGTGGCGTATCAAATGAAAGGTATCGTTTTGGCCTTTTTAAAACACTTTTTGAAATTTCTGTAAGTTTCATACTTTTTAAAATATTTCAGAAAATGTATTGTCCAAATAATTGGCAAATGTTTGAAACCCTCGGCGCGCGAGTTACACTCGCACTTGGCGGATCTTGTTTATTTTTGTCCTTTCTTAAAAAACTGATATTTATTGATATTTGACAGATTTTTTTTCTGGATTTGAAGATTGTTATCTTTGATATAGAAAGCCTGAAATATTAAATGAAATATTATACAAATAAAAACCCACATCCAGTTAAATAAAAATTGATGAGCAATATGACATGTAGTCGTCGTCTCCCAAAATTCTTTCGTTTCCTATTTCTCGTTGGCACTAAGAAAGTAATAAACGAACCAACTCATACAAAGTTAAACGGACAGTCTTCAACTGGATTTACGATTAGTTTACGATCTAACAGTAAACAGAAGCAAGTGTGGTCGAGAAACCACGAAAAAAATAATAATTTTACGAGCCAGGTTCCAGGTAAACTTTTATTATTATTATATCATTTTATTATAAATTTATAACGCCCGACAATGAGCTTATCAATTCCGAATACCGATGGTAGTATTCGCGATAAGTTTTACGTTTATGCCGAGTTGTATGAGAAATCGTAAAAATGTCTATTGAGTGTAAAATTCAATGAAAATATGTGAAACGTTGCGTTTGTGAATGCGGCCTCTGTGGCGAAGGGCGGGCTAAGTTAGCGTGGAGCAGGATTCTACTGGATTCCCAATATTTAAGTAGACGACGGCCACGCGCGAAGTTTTGAATAATATGCCATGACTGTTTCAAGCAAAGGATCTAGATAGATGTTTAGTAAAGCCTAGTCTTTTTATATAATAATTTTAATTAACTTTTAAAAATTTAGCTGTAGCACGTCGTAAATAAACTTGACCGTATTATTAACACGTCTAGAAACCTAAAAGAGTTGAGTGGAAGCGGTGTCGGCCTCTCCATGAAAGCTTTCCAGAATGAACACGACCTCTCCATGAAAGCTTTTCAGAACAGGCACGACAATGTAAAATATAACAGAGAAGAAGAAAAACTTACCAACACAAATAATCAAAAGCTTATTTTTCAGTAGCACTGTTATGTTACATACACCGGCCTTACAATAAATACACTTCTTCCACACTAACCTAGCTTCATATAAAACCTTATAAAAGCTACTAAATAGTTATGTTTATTCGGTAGTAAACGTCGGGGCCTTTCAAAAAACCCTAATAAATATATCAAAACAGTTTTTTCATCCCATCATCTTATCCACACGATTAGTAAACGAATCAAACGCCCACTAGTAGTTCACTGATGGGACACGGATTCAATCCTTCGGTTTGAAATTAATTACTTATGGATTGGATATACATTGATTTATAATTTTAGATACTTAACTCATTACGTATTTTGGTGTCTGCTCTAGAGCAAGTCAGCAAGTAAGTAAGTCGATGAGATTATATATTTGATACGTTATTGTTTCGGTTTATGGAAGGTTGTAGAAGTCATTAAAGCAAAAAAGGACCTAGCCCCCTGTCTTTAGCTTGCAGCATCAGGCAGTAGCAGGTCGTCACCAGGGATCCAATTCTGCAAAGCCACCATTACTACCATTATATTGATCGATGGACCTAGGTCAGCATACTTAGTGCTCAAATTAGTTAGTAAATAGTATAATACTAAAATCTATTGTAGGAATAAATACTTTTATTATTATTACTTTTAATATTAAATTTTTTAGTTTGCTACCGTGTCTCCGTGGCGATTATGCGATTATACCGTGTTGTCATAGTGAAGTGATTGGTTTACTAGTATTGGATCCCTGGTGACGACTTGCGAAAGACTGCTGGCAGATGCTGTATGCTGTTTTTATTAGCTACTAGCGGTCCGCCCCGACTTCGCACGGGTATATTCTATAGCCTTGTTCATCAGGGATAATGTAGGATACTAAATGGTGAAACATTTTTTCAACCCGGTCCTGTAGTTTCGGAGCCTATTAAATTCAAACAAACAAACAAATCTCTCCTCTTTATAATATTAGTATTGATTTTGATTTTGACAACCTACCTGTTTCTAAACCGAATCGATCACATTTGTAAAATATACCATCAGACCCCAGGGCGTCCTACAATAGTCATGAAATAAGTTTTGCAAAACCATAACCCCTACCACATGTCACAAACCAACCCAATAACTAACCAAATAATACACAAAATAGATGAACCACCCCTCCACAGTAAAAGGCATCAATCAAGTATATTTACGACGCGGAACTAAAGCGCTCTTTTTCAGTACAAACCGAATAAATTAGGATGAAAGCTAAATATTTAACCGACTTGTATACGACGGGCTCCTCCTAAATGTAACGCATAAATTCGGCCAAGTAAAAAGTCGTCAACACAGTGGCCGTTAGAGAAGGGTGGATACGAATCTGGCAGATTGAACTTTGCTCATGCGATCCGTTGATTCTTTGATAATTTTTTACAAGCTAAAAAAATACCTATTAAATAAAAAATGTGACTCATAGGTTCTTTAATAGATAGTAGTAGTATAATTTATTCATAAAGAATTCGTTACATATCTATCTGGTTAGAAGTACCTTAAAGCCTATGTTAGGTTTGTCTAGGCACTGAGTTCTCCTCTTATATATCTAATAATAAATGTAGTTACTATACTAGCCTTAAACTTCTAAAAGTTCTAATAAATATAAAAATACCAAAATCATCTCATCTTCGACAGCCAGACTTACTACGACTACTACAGCCGGAAAAAGTAAGCCCACTACTCGTTCTTATCATAGGGCTTATCCAAACCCATGATTCCCAACAATGGGCATGCAGGTTTGGGATCGCAGGACATATTTCCAGGCATTTATACTGATGGACGATGCTGCCCGTAGACAGCCAAAGGATCAGACATAACGTTTATGACTAGAGTGAATGAATTAATTTATTATAATCGTTAAAATTTCTAAAATATTTTAAGCCATGACTTAACAGCCTATCAAATCAGTTAATCTGATTTTCGCTCAGTCGTAGAATCGCAGTGCTGAGAATAGCTAACAACCAATGCTGCTCAGATCAGTCTTAACATTATAGTATATGGTAAAGTCTCATCCACACAACTCTAGCGTGCTATTGCCATTAAACGCAATAGTTACGGGTCCGAAATTTATTGTTTTTCATCTTTGAAATCTTAGCGGAGTCAACATGTATAAATCATACGTTAATGCCTTCGCATTATACAAATTCAAATTTATAACCCGATAAAATTACAGGCGGGGGTGGGGGGTGATTACAACTAAATGATACCGTTTCATTAGATATCGGATGAGGTGGGTGGGTGGGAGAAGGATGGCTAGAGGTTTGATCGCGGAGTCTGATCGTTTGATCTTGATTGGTTTGATGATGTGAGTGTTCTTGAACAGTTCCAATCTCAACTGCATTCGAATCTCATTCTCATCAAATGGTAAGATCGATAATCATGTCAACTTATTCACTTTTGACGGTGGTTCTGAATTTCTTGCTGCATATAAAGCAATAGTTTCGTCTCAGGCATTTAGGCATTTTACCTTTGATGGAAGAAACTACAGCGGCGCGGACGCGTGTGCAACACACGCGTGGAGTTTATTTCATCTATGGAAGATTCTGTGACGATGTCCTTGTCATAGAAAAGCAATGGGTCAGCAAAGATCGTCCTCTGGCAGCTTACTCTTTTTAATCTCAATCGGCATTCCGACTTGAGAATTACTAAACGCTTGAAATTTAAAATATTTCAAAAATTCTTATTTAATATGGTTTCATCGTCATTCACCGAAAATGCGATCTCAATATCTTTAGTTAAGTTGAATAAAGCACGCTTTATTCAACTTAACCCAAAATGTGATCGTAATTGATACTCAAGATAGATTTGTTTGAAGAGTCACTCTCAGCAGGCTGTTGTTTGGGAGGTCTGTACTCTCAGTAGTCGATCACACTCAGATTGCATTGATGTCTCGTCGCATCCATCTTTTGTCAAGGCAGACTCACACACCGTACATCCGTTCTAATTTTACGATCAATAAGCTCCATGTGCTCCAAATAAATGACGGCAGTAGATCACATTCGCGACGGACTGACCATCAATCTGTCTGTCCGTTTGTCTCTGTCTATTAGTTGCTATTTCTGCTGAATGTTAGTTATACATACGGAGTATAGAATACCTAGTGGATTGATTTTGTTGGTGAGTAAGTATAGTTTTGTGTAATAAAATATATAGTTAAACCTCACCTCACTGACATGGAGGCCGATGCAAAATTTAATTTGGTTTGATGATAACACGCAGAACACTATGTTACATTTTTTTATAACATACATAGATACCTTCACATCTTTACTTGTAGCTTTTTGCTTTATAGTTCGTTACTTTTGTGAGAAACTATTAATTTTTCGTAGACATTGTCCCGGTGCGAATTACGCTTTAATGCGTACCTGTACTGAGGGTGAGGCGCGGGTTCGAATCCGGCCGAAAGCGACATTTTTTGAGACATTATTCAATTTATTACTTATCTAGCTATTTAATTATATAATAGTAAACCCATTTTTTATTTTAATAACCAGTACTTATAAGATTATTATAACGGATAGGCGATATTATGAACTAGATATAGTACCTATATAAGTAAGATAGTAATAAGTAAAAGTATAAGAGATGAGCGATCATTCCTCTCCATTCCATCAACTTTATTTTTGTAAATTATTAAGTTTCTATCTATGTATATGAACCCTTATCTTTTTGTAAAGACACAAAATTTTATTTTACGTGGGAAAAGCCACTGACTTCTGAAATACAATATTGTTTCGGGAGTCTAATGGATTCATTAACATTAACGTATGTTTAATTGTGTCGAATGAATGATTTACTTTATTATATATATAAATTAATTAGATTCAGAATTAGAAAATCAATGAATTTATTTTAAATAATTTGCCAGTAAATAATAAATTATTCGATAACGCTCTTAGAGTTACCAGCACGTGTTCTTATGTGCAATCTGTAGACATTACATGCACATTATATCAACAAATAGACAGTAACATAAAAAGAACAAAATCACTTCAGTTCCCATTTTCTTTACCCGCTTATCTCGCTCGAACAATTACGAAAAGTAATTCTGCAAATAAAAGTAAATTTAGAATTTAAAAAGGCTCATGAGTCTAGTTGGCGTCTAGAGTCACTACTAATAGGAAAATTAATTGCCTAAGCACCATTTCTAACAGACCATCTAAAGGCTGCACCTAATTTCATAAAACATCGAATAACTCAGCGTAATGAAAATCGATCGAATCTCGATAATTGCCTGGCCTGTTTATATTGTACAATTAACAATAAATAATATGCAGTAGGTGTAATCTCATTATCCGAGCGTAACCAGTGGTTATCGACGTACTGGTTGAATTGAATTATTTGCGCTGTGGCAGACTGCTGGGGACGGTAGACTGACGAAATTAATAAAGCGTACCTACATAATGAAATTTACAAATAAAATTTCACGGATATCGTTTGGTTGTATTTTGTACCAGCGGGTTTGTCAAACTTCATAATCTATTCTTAATAAAATAAATGTAAGTGTAAATATTAGTTGTAATTATTGTTTGCTGTTAAATAATTTTTTTCCGATAGTGACTTAGTGTTCTTAATTACAATCAAATAATTAAATTAAATTAAAACTAGTATTTACAATTGAAACAATTGAATTCTTAATTGTTTTATTTGTTAGTAAAATACATTAAAAAAAAAAGATATTATTTAATTTGAATTAAAAAAAAAATTATTGACGCGAGTGAATTTTTTTGTGGTTTTGATTTTTTTCTGTTTTCCACAAGCAATAAAAGTAACGAAAAAGTAATTCGCTGCAAATGGGAAAGCCACTTTCTATGAACTTAAGATAAGATAGTAAAACTAGTAAAAAAACAACTATAAGCACCATACTGGTGCATGTGAACGGTGAATATCTTATTTTTATCTAGATCAAAGTTGGTTTTATTAATAAAAAAGTTTTTAGTACAAAACTAAGTACTTGTAGATAAGAGAGAAACAATAACAAGAGAAAAATAAAACAACCAAATGCGGACTTTCAGCTCTGGCCTTTGTGGCGAAAAGTGTTATTTTTTCATTTACACGAATAAATTCGTATTGTAATGTGTGAAAGTGTCATCATATTTCATTTTGTGCCGGATCACTTAGCTTGGAGCAGCTTCCACTGTCATCCGGTTTTTATTTCGTGACCAGACCTAAATTACTGGAAAATACAGAAGTACTGTAAGCCACTTAGAACACATCTAGGAAGTTTCTAAGGCTTTACAACTTTAAAGCCTTAGAAACTTCCTTTCCTAGAATTTGGTGGACATATTTTTATCTAGATCCCTAGTAAAGTGTTAGTTATTACACGTATATGTGTAATAAATAACATTTTATGCTTATTCAGTAGAATATAACTAGACGAATTACCTCTATTTTAAGACCTACGTTGAACCATAATATTCTGGTAAATGATCATCAATTATTATTAATCTTTTATATTAAGAATAAGGTCCTATATGAACTACGCTTATTGACGTATTTCGTACGACGTAATTCGTACGGTACACGTACGTACGAACCGTACGAAACGTCAAATAAGAATCGTCATAATAAATGGCGATTCTGTATTCGGGGGTGGGTACGATACCATCTAGCATCTTGTTGACGACATTGTCGTGTCGTGGCATGCTGGTGAGTGGGCACGCGCCCAACACTAGTGGCCACTGTCCGGCCTGCACAGACCAGATAGTGCCCTATGATTTAACGCTCAACTTTTGACACAACTAAGCTTTTTGGACATGGCCGCCTCTTGCCTATAAATAACGTCTTACGTGAACTTGAGGAGTGGTGTGAAGATCGCGGGTCAAGCGATTTTCAGAAGCTCAAGATCTTCAAAGAATTACTTAATGTAGCTTTATTCTATGAGTTCTAATTTTATTAAGCAACCAAAGTCGGCATAGGAAGTTTACTATCAAGAGCTTTCTTTGCAATTTTCGAATCAAAAGGTGAATTTTTGGAAACCTAAAAAGGAACGAAGGTTTTGTAAATAGCTCTAAAATAATGTGAAGTATTCGTATTTTTACCTAACCAACTATTGTTAAACTAAGAAATTGACTTGCCTGTTATGTAATATAACGTTATGGTAAATAAATGAAATCTGATAATCTGAAATCTGAATACTTACCTTTCCATCACCTGATGGGATCCTTTTGTTACTGCTTTTTTCAAGGGAGTTAGTGAAGACGAATTGTTTTGGATTGCTGGATCCTTGCTAACAAGGCTGCAATTTTGGTGGACGCACGTATAGATTTTAAGGAAAGGCGGGGTAATTTTTTTATCAAAATTTAAACACATAGTGCTTTCTTTCCTTTCGATTTTACGTGACTCTTGGCCACTTCAGAAAAAGCTAACCTAAGTAAAAAAAAAAAAAAAGTGATCACTTTGCTTTTTGTTCATTTAATCTTTTTAAGGTAAAGTAGATGATTGTCGATGATTGCTTCTTTTTCTGCAACCACTCCAGAAAACACATCCCTCTTCTCAAATACCAAGCAATCTGGTTTACGAAAATTCCTATCCAGCATAAGCTTGTACCACGCCAAGTTCGAGTGTCCATGATAAAAGGGCAGTGTATATTTCACGTATTTGTTAGAGGGCACCGCTATGATTTGTTGTCCACTGACGGCTGCCTTAACCCACTTCTTTCGGAGTTTCCACTTGTTTCGCGCAGTGTTTTAGGGAAATAAATTATTATTATGGGACTTATCTTTTCTTAGTTTTTATCTTGTCTAGAAGAGACTTTTAGACCTTGGAGATCATCAAAACAAAAATAATTAAATTATGAAGTCGACTTCGGAGATCTGCTTCTATTTGGATGCTGCCGGGTAAGTTCCTGGACGAGGAACCCATACCTATCATCATTATCATCATCATCATCAGCCTATATTAGTCCACTGCTGGACATAGGCCTCCCCTAACGAGCCATGTATCATTTCAGTACACAAGCTATTATTGTTGGCCAGGATTATTTATCAATTAGAAATTACGTCGCAGACTTCCTATAGTCCCTTACGGGCTAAATGTCGTTCTTTCAGTATAATGTAGTAACTCAAATATAAATAGCTTCAAATATGATTACATATACAAAACAAAGAAAAGTAAATTGGCAAACATTTGATGCTATCTAAATGGTACAACATTGTTGTTTCTATCGTTAAATTACATCGAACTACTTTGTATGTCCATTGCAGTGTTTTGATGTGTCCATCGTCCTGGATAACGTCATTGACACACTTTCATAAAATAGTTTTTGAAGTAAACTAGAGTTCAGCAACATAAAGTGGATCGTTCAAAACTGGTGGATATGCTTACGTCGTCAGAGCTAGTCACAGGTGAGGCGAAATTCAGCAACAACGGGACCATGCCACAGATTGCCTCATCATCATCAGCCTATATCAGTCCACTGCTGGACATAGGCCTTCCCTAAATTTAAACACTTTTTTAAAACAGATTGCCTAGTAGTCAAAATAGGAAGAAAAGAAAGAGTTTTCAGGACACGCAATCGATAAAATAGCATAAACCATTTTACTGGTCGAATTTGTAAAGCAAACCTAGTTTTAGCCTAGCAAGAAGCTCCTGATTTAGAAGTGTTTAGTACTAAGTATTTTAGCTCAAAAGCAGATATACCATAAACCCAAAGTCATGAAAAGCTACAAACGATCATTCAACTCCAATCAACACCCGAATTCATATACCTAGCGTTGAACTGAGAACTGTATATATCAAACGGTTATGGACCCTTGCTTTACTAAGGTACCTTTAATTTCGCTCTATCTCAACATATTTTATCACAATTTTAAGTTCATTTGGCCCGTGCCTACCAGTACTAGTGGTATCAAGGTGCACTATCCTTGAGCCCTCAAGCCGTCCCATTGTCTGCCAATAGCACGCCAGCACAGTGTCATAACTGTCAGCGCCTGCGCAGCGGGATTCAAGATTTAACTGATGACTATTCTGTGTTGGTACTACTGGAACTTTGTTTGAGATGAACAAAATACTTACTAGGAGACAAAATATTTAATAAGAAAAAATTAAAATTAAAATATAGACGACATCACGAAGTTTTACGCTTTACGAGCATAATTAAGATAATTTAACAGACATTTCCGATTGGTGTTGATATCGATTAGTTGATCTATCTCTAGATTGTTTACAAAAGTCTCCAGTTAGCTCAATTGGAAATAAGTACCTACATGTTCTCATTAGTTTTTATTATTTACTAGCTGCTTACCCCTGGCTTCGTACTCTTTGTTTCATGATATTTCTATCCCATAGGAACTGATTTATGGGATAAAAGTAGCATAAGTCACTCTCCATCTTTTCAACTAACTCTATACCTACCAAAAATTTGCTCGATTGGTTGTTTAGTTAGGGCGTGAAGTAAGGACAAACAAATAAACAAAGAAACACACTTTCGCGTTTATAATATTAGGATAGATATATATAAATGTATATATATAAATACCAACTTGGGCACTAAGTTGATCCAGCCCGATTTCCCTGCATTAAGGACTCCACCTTTTCCCCCTTATTACTCGACTCCGGTTGCATAGATCTCGCCCGGAGTGGCAACGGCGCAAATTTGAAAGCGACGTTGCCAAACGTATTCATCGAGAAAGTGATGTACTCGACATTTTTTTCGTTACGATCTCGAACTCAATCGACTCCGTAACGGTCAAAATTCTGAAACGCTCAAACACTTGTTGGCTCCAATTTATATACCAAATCCAAAGTCGTAAGTTGATCTGATCCATTTATATTATCAAAATTAGAGATTTATTTGATCCGACAAAGCGAAACTGAATATAAAGTAAAGTAGGTAACTTTTTCGAATACACTTCAGTATTTGTTGGTTCCGTTTATATAATATTTGCAGAGCTCCATACATTGCTAAATCCGCCTAGAGTAGACAAACCTAAACGACTCCGTAACGTTCAAAATTTTGAAATGCTCGAACATTTGTTGACTGAGTTTTATATACCAAATCCAAAGTCGTATGTTGATCTGATCCATTTATATTTTCAAAATTAGAGCTTTATTTGATCCGACATAAGAAACTATCTTATGAAAGATAGGTATATTTTTTTCGCATAAACTTCAGTATTTGTTGGCTCTGTATCTATAATATTTGCAGTGCTCCATACATTGCTGCATCCACCTTCACATGTGAAGGCCGATATTGTTTTCATTATGACTCTAGAAGTCAAGTTGTAAGCGCAAGTCATCATCATCATCATCAGCCTATACCAGTTCACTACTGGACATAGGCCTCCCCTAATGAGCGCCATAGCACCCTGTCTTCAGCTTGCCGCATCCAGCATCTGCCAGCAGTCTTTCGCAAATCGTCATCCCACCTGGTCGGAGGGCGTCCTACACTACGTTTTCCGAGTCGTGGTCTCCACTCAAGAACACGTTTACCCCAGCGGTTGTCGGTTCTTGGCCTGCCCACTGCCACTTCAGCTTGCTAATCCTTTGAGCTATGTAGATAACTTTGGTTCTCTGTCGGATGTATTCGTTGCGAATCCTATCCTTTAGAGAAACTCCGAGCATAGCTCTCTCCATAGCTCGCTGGGCGACTTTAAACTGGTGGACTAGCCCTACCACGAGTGTCCACATCTCAGCTCCGTAGGTCATGACGGGAAGGACGCACTGATTGAAAACTTTCGTTTTCAAGCATTGCGGTATGGATGACGAGGAGACTTGACGTAGTTTGCCAAACGCGTCCCAACCTAGCTGGATCCTCCTCTTGGCCTTCTTCTCGAAATTGTTTTTACCCAACTGCAGAATCTGCCCAAGGTAAGTGTATTCGGAAACAATTTCAAGAAGATAGCCATGTACGACGACCGGTCCCGGATCAATGTGGCCATTGAACCTTGGCTTTTCCAAGTTCATGCCAAGACCGATGCGTCGTGAGGCTGAAGCTAGGTCGTCCAGCATTCGGTTAAGCTCCTCCAGTGACTCCATCATCAAGACTGTCATCAGCGAATCGCAGGTGTGAGTTGTAATCGCCGTGTACGTTTACGTTGCGCAGTGCGCACGTATCAAGTGATAAATAATACAAGGTGTTTGTTGTTCTGGCTGTGTCATGTCGGCCTAGAATTGCACCACCCAACTCTTCCCTTGGGTGTATGGCAACTAAGGGATATACACCGGGGGTGGCAGCAGCGCCCCCCGAAGAACTGCCTCTAAGGAAGTGGAAATAGTGAAACCCCGACACAGAGACAAAAATGAGATCGTCTTCATCATAACGGACAGCAAGCACATATTCAGAGATGTCTCAGTGATCAACAGGTTCAATACAGCATCTGATCACCTCCGAGGCTCTTTGAATATCAACTTGAACCATAAAAGAAACCGTCTGATGAAGTTCATGCTCCAACCTAACCCTGTCCATTATCATAGCGGGCACCGAGAAGTTTCAGCAGCTTCTCGAGGAGTGTTTTGCTGCCTTGGAACCCACTGATGACGCTGACGAGACCCTACATAATTTGATAGAGGAGGGCATCAGGTTCTGCAATAAGCAGCGCACTGGAAAGAAGTCCAAACTCTCGGATCTCGGATCTCTCGGAGACTCTCGGTCTGATGGCAAAAAGACGGGAAACCATCCAAATAACTTCGTCAGAGCGGTCAGACCTAAACAAGCAAATTGCGAATATGGTACGGCGTGACCTTCGAAGCTCCAACATACGCCGAAAACCAAGGGTTCAAAGTATTCACTTAGCAACATGGCAGGAGCCACCTGACGAAGCTTAAAACGCACGATGGGAGGACCGTATTGTCGAAGACGGAGACCTCTGCCGAGATAGATATTTTCTATAGCCGTTTATACGCTGCACATGCATGCCCCTCGTGCGCAACGGGACGACTACGATTCCAGAGCCACCCTGACACGCCACTACACCAACAAACTGCCAGAAATCACTCAAGACGAAATCGTGATGGCTCTGAGGCAGCTTAAAAATGGAAAAGCCCCCGGGAAGACGGCATTACTTCAAAGCTTCTGAAGGCAGGAGCAGCCCCTGTTATACAGGAGCTACTACAGAACCTGTTCAACACCGTCCATCACAGTGGAATAACTCCCAACTCAAAGCGTGGGGCGGCAGCTTGGTGGTGCTCTTTTTTGTGAAGGGAGATAAAACCCTTCTTAAAAACTACAGATTCACCACACTCCTGAGCCACAACTATAAGCTTTTCTCACGAGTAGTCACAAATCGTCTCGCCAGGTGATTCGACGAGTATCAGCCACCGGAACAGGCTGGGTTTGATTCTACAGAAGTCCGAAAAGTATAATCAGCCCCTGTGTCTGGCCTTTGTGTACTATGAAAAGGCCTTCGAGTCTGTCGAAAACTGGGCTGTTCTGGAATCCTTACAGCGTTGCCAAGTAGACTATCGTTATATCGAGGAGCTGAGATGTCTGTATGATGCCGCCACCATGGGTATCCAAGTACAGGGCCAGCAGTTTAAACACAGGCTCAGCGATTACATCTCACACCTGCTATTCGCTGCTGACATAAGTCTTGATGGCGGAGTCGCTGGAGGAGCTGAACCTGATGCTGGACGGCCTAGCTTCAGCCTCACGAAGCATCGGTCTTGGCATGAACTTGGATAAAACCAAGGTCATTATCAATGACCACATTGATCCGGGAGCGGTCGTCGTACATAGCCACCTTCTCGAAATTGTTGCCGAGTACACTTACCTTGGGCAGAATTTCCAGTTGGGTAAAAAAAAATTCGAGAAGGAGGCCAAGAGGAGGATCCAGCTATGTTGGGCAGCGTTCGGGAAATTACGTCGAGTCTTTTCGTCACCCATTACGCAATGCTTGAAAACGAAAGTTTTCAATCAGTCCTACCCGTCATGATCTAAGGAGCTGAGACGTGGACACTCACGGTAGGAAGGGTCCACTAATTCAAAGTCGCCCAGCGAGCTATGGAGAGAGCTTTGCTCGGAGTTTCTCTAAAGGATAGGATTCGCAACGAATACATCCGACAGAGAACAAAGGTTATCGACATAGCATTAGCAAGCTGAACTGGCAGTGGGCTGGCCATATCTCTAGAAGAACCGACAACCGCTAGGGTAAACGTGTTCTTGACCTTGTGGAGACCACGACTCGGCGAACGTAGTGTAGGACGCCCCAATGACGATTTGCAAAAGACTGCTGCCAGATGCTGGATGCGGCAAGCTGAAGACAGGGCGCTATGGTGCTCATTAGGGGAGGCCTATGTCCAGCAGTGGACTAACATTTTTAACACCCTTTGAAATTTCTTAAGTAATTTTGAAAAATCAGAGCAGGGATCCGCGCTTTAGTTGTTCTGCATAAAATGTGTCAAACAAAACTGCTATAAACAATAATCTGCTAAGATGTTTTATAAAAATCAGCAAATAATCAAACTAATAATTTAAAATGTTAGATTTAGGTGAAGCGAAAGGCTTAGGGCGCAAGCAACCAATGGCTGAGCTCGGTTGGCTCTGATTGGCTCATTTGAATCGGATCAACTAGTGCTAAAACGCCAAAAAGGTGGATTTGTATAAAACACACGTAATTATTATTATTTCTGATGGTGACACTTGTGGCTCCGTTCGGATCCACGTACGTACGGGTGATGCGGCATTGGATCAACTAATACCACCCGGATCAACAAGTGAAAACGGATCAAATAAATACTACCTATATGGCACGTTTGATCAACTAAGTGCCCATGGGGATATCTATATACATATTTATAAATAATATGTAATTTTCTGATACTCCAAACTAGCTTCCGTCTATTGCTTTCTCACGTACCTAGACAGGCATATGCAGCAGCTTTTATCATACACAGTACAAAAACACTAACTGTTCATTTATGAACTTTCATGAAAAAATCTTTGACAATTTCTTACATACTTACACCTTCTCAATCTCTCGATCTTATCTATATCTGAACTTTCTCGGCCACCCTCCTGATGACCAATCCAGGCACTACAGCACATATCATTACAATAAAAACGCAATCATTTCGGACTCAGCCGTTGAGGCGCAAGCACCAGATTTTACTGTCTTATGAATATAGAATGGAGGGGGTTCCGTCAGTAGGTTGTAAAAAAACATTGGCATTAATATTGGCTTTGTGATTGAAAAAAACGACGTTTTGCGACCTATATATACCTAGTAAATAAAAAAGGAAAAAAGAAAAAATAATTAACCGATCCATACTTTAGAAATTGAAAGAAAAACATGGAGAAAGGCTCTGAGGTTATTCTTTCAATAAAAACAAATTCAGAAAAATTAAAAATTTAACGCTTTTGTTGTCGAATTTTGAAAATTAGTTAAGTATACGAGTATGTCACACACAAAGCCACATGTAGTAAATAATACTGCTATATACTGTTGCACTTCGAGGTGCGACTTTAAATAACTGCATACTGAATGTTTTTCAACTTCCGTACACGAACCCCAAAACAAATGAGTTCTCAATAAAAGATTATGACAAAAGTGTCCGTCATTGGCGCATGATTCTCCCATCAACTTCCAGGTCAAACTAATAAGAAATAACGAGAATCCAGGAAATGTATGAACTGTATGGATTTATATGAATCTGACGCACTTTGATACGTAATAAATAAGAATTTGATCGCTTTTATCATTGCCTTGTGACCAAAAACATGAATATTTGTGTTTTGTTTCTTGATGACAAAAATTTATCTCACTGTCATCATCATCATCGTATTTGAAACCCACATCACTGTTGGTACGATACGTATAGATACAAATTTACAACATCATCATAATTTGCAACCTGACATTACCCACTGCTGGACATGGTTTCTCGTGTCAATCACAATGGAACTAAGCTAGACTCATAATTATTATTATATAATATTATCATAGCCATGGGACGTTTGTCATATCGTCTGCCCATATTGCTACATTTTAGTAGAGTATTTTAGTAATAACAGCACCATTTTTTTTTACTAAACTGTCCTCGCACTGGCAGCTAACCTAGTTAGTAGATCTAGTTCCTTATTATTACGTAATATGTAAAAACGATTTTACTAATAAAATTACTACATGACAAAAAATGCACCTTAGTCTATCCGCTTACGTGGATTACTTCAAAAAAGCTACCTAGTCAGGATTTTCCATCAACTTCAACAATGATCATCAATCGTGATATTCCATTTAGTGATAACCGTTTCAAAATTCGTTCAATAGTTATTGAGTTTATCGCGTCAGCCAAATAGACAGACGGGGCGGAAGATTTTGTTAAGATTTTGTTTATTAATAATGATAAACGCCTAGTGAAGTATTTATTTCGTATTTTATTATTTCGTACTTTGGATAGTAAAGTTCGAACCAGGATGCAATAACTGCCATTTAAAAGTATACGGCAATACGAGCTAATGAGATCACTTGCAGATTTACATTTTGGATGCATTGCGTCAGAACTCGAAACATGATTGACTTAAAATCATGATTCCTGGTAGTTGTTTTGATAATTTACCTATATGCACGTTCTACGAAATAACATACAGACAAATTGAAATGAAATAAGTTCTCAAAAATTTTCGATTTTGTGCTACAGTCCGTAAGAGGTTCCAAAGATTTTCAATAGAGCCGGGTAAGATTTCGTGGCTTAGTTGGTTAGAGCACACCCGTATTGAGGGTTCGAGTCCCGCCGAAATCGACTTTTTTGGGAATTTATTTAATTTCTTAGAGATAACCAGAGTACAGGTAAGCACTATAACAAAAATCATCAAACAAGCTGAGTTTTTGAAGTCGGGTAATGAATCGTGGAACTGCTTTCATCTTCTGTTTGTTAAACAGAAGCATCTACCAACACGAAGGCCAAACACCATAAAGCAAGATAAGTCGTCCCTAATCAGTGTCACGTCAGTCATACAGAACTTATCAGTGGATTTGTAACGATGGTTTATGAGCCTGGTGATTCTTTTATTATATATGCCTCAAGAGTTGCCCGTGGCTTTGCTCTGCTCACCTCAATATTAGAGAAACAAAAATCAATCAATCAAACAAAGAAAATTACAATCAAATAATAGATTAAAATTAGAACTAGTACAAATGGAACAATTGAGCTAACTGCAGAATCAATTAAATACTTTATTTGCGAAAGTATGTAAAGTATATCTAATAAGTACAATGTAGATCTTAAAATGATTTATTTCTAGTTGGTACCTTATTTTAATGGTTCGGATTTTTAATACATGCTTAAAAGTACATTATAAAAGAATAATCATATTTATAAAATACTTATATAAAATTAGAATAGAATAGGTAAACAAAAACGTTATTCTCCGCTGTCCATTTACAAATAGCCTACCTATCATTAAAAAATATAAATGTTTTTCAGAAAATATTGCAATTTCATTTATTTATTATGCTTACACTACAGCTTACAGCTTAGTAATTAATTTTAATTTTCGTTCAATAGCACATGTACCATGTAGAGTACTGCAAATCATTTTATATAAAATAAGTACTCACAAATAACATCTTTGAGTGTCAATTATTCATGGATTTTGTATGTCTATTTTATATAAAATCATTTGCAGTGCTCATTGTTAATTCACCTTAATCAACACCCATAAAAAATCTTCAACAAATAAACATTGATGATACTGAAATACCGACAGATATAATACGGAAAAAATAAACAGTTCTAAGGGTAAAAAAATCTCAACTTGACATGTTTTGATTATGTATATCTCCCGTCAAGTGCGCGAATGAAAATTTTTATGGTTCTTCTGATATGCCGTAAAAAGTTCATCGTAAATTGCAATTTTGGTGTAATGTGTTTCGATCAAGGGACATGGGAAACATTGGAACATTAAAATACTTAAACAAAAAAACAAACCGATTTGAAGTTATGGGCTAAGAAAATGTTATACTTAGTATTTTTCTTACTCGATAAATAAGAAGAACCGATGAATTGAGGCGGTTTTTATGCCTATTTTAAATCTCGAAATCTTTTTTTTTAGTTTTAATTACAATTAAATACAACAATTGACCGAAATAAACACACAATTTTGTGTTGGAGAATTGAATAGGCCTCCAGGAAAGCTATTGGAGTGTTTTTTGGGAGGCCTATGAAGCAAGCAGTGGACGTATGCGGGCTATTTTTGATGATGATGATGGCCATTGTTTTTTTTTTAATTATCTGTACTACCTTGACAATTTGGCTTTGACCATGCTTCTAAGTGTTAATAGGTTTGGACTTCATGGGAAATGCAACTCTGTGATTCATTTTAGCACCTATTTATTGTAAGTTTACCACAAGTTTTAGCACGAAGTCTAGACAGACAGTGTTCAATCTTCATAGAATTTCGTTCGTTCGCGGTTCGAAAGGGGATTATAGCATTCTAACCCTCTACTGTTGACCAAAACATTTTTCTGACACTCGACCTTTTTTTATAACATACGATTTCTTTTTCGTTAATGGAGGTGAAAATTGGTATTTTGGAACTCAACCTTCTCAGTCATCGAAGTTACTGATGAGGTAGTCTGCATTTATCACTGAAACAATGTTTTCTCAGTATCCAGCAACTGTACAACGGTGTTGATTATGAAAAGCACCGTATCAACATTAAACTGTTAAACTCACATTCTTACGGGACACATCGAATTCGACAAGTATCGAATCGAAAGGCAAGTTTCATTATCGATTAAAACTCTTTACGTCTCGAGCATTACAATTATCGATTTTGTTAATATTTCTGATGGTTTTTCGAAATAATAAAACGTTTATGACTTTTAAATTGATACTCTCGAGGCGCTTGTGTGATCTTTTCGAACTTTTGACACGTTCAGTTTGACCTGATTTTGCTGTGTCCATTGTTTTACGTTACATTGTAGCCGGATGCATTTACAAAACGGTTTAATAATTATGTACATATATTAAGTATATTATTATGGAATGTTATAATATAGTTTTCTCAGGTTGTATGGTGTCGTTTAAGTAGTGTTACTAGATAAGTTACTCCGTGTATTTAACATTTTAGGCTGTACTATGACTTTTCTTCCTACCACATTGGCAAACGTGCATCCCGGTAGAAGGTGCTGGTTTTGCGGCAGCCACATTTTAGGCTGTACTATGACTTTTCTTCCTACCACATTGGCAAACGTGCATCCCGGTAGAAGGTGCTGGTTTTGCGGCAGCCACTGCAGTCCGCTATCTGTCTATCCTGTCTACGATTATATCTCACAATATAATACAAGGCATCTACTTAAAAGTGTATACTACCTCACATTGCTTATTAAATTTTTAACTCCGCCAGATGTCCATATCTTCCAAAATACTGAATATTTTTTTTAACTTCGAAATTTATTTAATCACCTTAAATAAATTTCGAAGTTAAAAAAAATATTACGTATTTTGGAAGATATGGACATCTGGCGAAGTTAAAAATTTAATAAGCAATGTGAGGTAGTTCAGGGCTTATTCTATCTATATGTTTCATTAACACGATTTCATAAAAAACTTTAAGAAAAGTCGCAAAGTTTTTACTAAAATATTAATTTCAAACAATCTATATCAACAATAAATATAGAAATTAAGATCAGATCTTGAGAATAAGTACGGTACCTAATTGAACTTAGTGTAAAAAAATCATTTATTATGCTGCGTTTTCTTTTAAATAATGTCCTTTAATCTACATAAATATATAAAAAGGAAAGATTTGTTTGTTTGTTCGAATTGAATAGGCTCCGACTGGATCTATTTGAAAAATTCTTTCACCAAATCCTACATTATCCCTGATTAACATAGACCGCTATAGATAATAAGCAAAAACTTGAATTTTAGCTTTGCTTTGTCCCGCTCCTATGAAGACGAAATCCTATGCCTGTCCTTTTCACAAAATGGCGTCATAGGTCGTTCCCTTAACAGCTGCCAAACGAACGCTACGAAAGCCATCCTTCGTGGACATTAATGATGATGAAATTCGTAACAACAGAAGCTAGACTTCTCTTTTTGGAGTAGACCATCCTTGCTTCTGCTTTGCTGTCTTTCGATCAGCTCCATACGTCCAATGCTGAATACATTACTGTATAAAATCGTACGATAGTTTATCAATGGAAACGCACTCCGCGCGTCCACGCATCAAGTACCCTCCAGTTACGACACTTCGTTTACGACGCGCTGTGAAAGGCAGACTTACAGCGCCACTGTGAAAGGCTGCTTGAGGGAGTGCCTCTACAGCCTGGAGCCAAAGTACACAGCCAACTTAACTTTTTTGGTCTATATCCACATCTTGGCATGGTTTGTACAGGCTGTCAAATCTGAATCCAGAAAAGACACTGTTAGACAGATCGGTAGGACATGCAGCAGACAGGTGCTAAATGTTTGCGAAAACCCAAAAATGTCATCATTCGACGGATGAGAGGTTGGTGTAAAAGGAAATGGTGAAAGGTCCGATGAACCTAAGAACGTTATCTAAAGTATGTGTGCTATAGGATCAATCTAGATTAAGGTAAGTTTGATAGGGCCTAGCTTACGATGTATTAAATAATGCAATAAAAGTGAATAAGAAAAAAAGGTCAATAACCAGTGAACCAAGCCGTTTGTACAACCATGAAGTGAGAGGGTAGATCCGTGTCTTTGAAATTAATTTAAATTGTTCAAATTAGTCCAATACTTATTATTATTAACTGCAATAACGCTTGTTTTTGCATCGTTATTATAACTATTATTATTTCGGGCCCATTACTATTAAAATAGCGAGGCCACACACTTTAGAATTAAAATTAATAAAATATTTCACGAAATTAGCCATATTGATAAATTTTGTAAATATAAACGAGCTATTCTTACACTTATTTGTGTTCGTAAATGCTACACTACAGTTATATTAATATCTTATCAGACTAGAAAATTAAACGTATGGGCTACCTATATATCGTATTATTACGGAAATGAAATCCGGTAGAACAGCAATCGTGTGTAAGAGTCCAAAAAACCCCTTAAATTATTAATTGCATATTATTATGTAACTGTTACATGAGAACCATATCAGATCTAAAATCTTCCTTTACACGAGTCACATCACACCTCCGTGCTACGTACAAGCAGACGGACGGACAGCCTCATTGTTATTTCGGAACAAAACGACATAAATCTCTAATTCTCCAAATTTCTATGTTTATAGCAATTAACAGAGTCGGCCCTGTCACTCGCTCGGGCGGTATGATTCATGGGTAAGGGCAGGTGTACATGGACGAATCAAAACGGATATTTATATTAGGAGATTTGACAGTAAAAAAATTATATCATACCTATCCGAAGTTTTGTTGATATAGCGGTATGTTCTATAATATAAACCTCTGTTTTAATTTAAAACTACACAAATGTTGTCTTTGTAAAAAAAAAACATGGTTGAATTTCTGAAAGTTGTTATATAAAAAGTGATAAGATATTTTTTTTTCCTTCTCGAGGGGTAATGGTATTGAGCCTGACCATGACATATCAAAGATACTATTGATTAACTGAAGTGAAGACCAATGTCAATGTCAATGTGTTTAACAGCTTTAAAAATTATATATCATTAAAATTTGATATCAACTGTTTCTAACCAGTTGTAAATTTAGAAGTCATTGACGTAGTACTATTCAATTTACTACATTTTTCAAATGCAAACCATGAGATCAATCAAACAATCACACACAATTAAATTCATATTTCACTCTTTTTTATGGGCAGTCACGCATACAGGTCCTGGTTACATCAGCATACAGGTTTAATTATAAAAATATAATCTCAAAATTCTTCATCCTGTACAACGCCTTAAGAGTCACGCCTTGAGTCACATTATTTATTGTTCTCATAATTACCAAGTTTCGATGGTCGCCGCCGCCCCGCGCCGTCCTCACGAAGAACTCGCTACTTCAATTCAGTCACATGTGTACATGCCTTTATGTTTACTTTTATTGATAGCCATTGTTAGGTATTCTGTATTGGATGATTAGTTGATTTGTGATGATTTACCTCATTGACATTCAAAGTCTAACTAGCATCTGCCCGTGGCTCCGAATTTGCCGGATGTAAAGTAGCTTTGAATAATGATCTATTTATCTTGACTAAATTTTCATTAATAACCTATATGCCATTCAGTCGTGACAATGAACATTTAACATTAGTAGTTTGGTCATAACGTTACCTAATCTGTGGTTTGGTAGTTTAAACTTAACGTCTGTGAAACTTATGTTGTTAACAACATAAGTTGACGAATATAAGTTAAACTTTTTACTTATTTTGTTTGGTGAAAATCATAAATCTTAGTCCATCCTAATTAAAGTGTTGTGTTTAATGCACAGAGATATAGCACCAAGATAAACGTAACAAAAGCCTAAAGTCAAACCCTGCCCGAAGGCAGCAGTCGATATAGACTCGATGTAGACTCAAAATAACTTTAGTTGTAATAAAAACTCAATCAATAAGTTGTATCAGTCAGACATTTGATATTTCAGTTGTTATGATTGCTGGTTCGAATTTAATATATAATAATTAAAGATAAGTTATTGTTTTGAGGCGATGTTTTGAAATAGGGGATTAGATAAATAATGTGTCAACCTTCTAAATGAATTTAGGAGTAAAGAAGTATATTATGACGGTAGTGTTATGAGTCGCAGAAGGTTAGTTGAGGGTTTCAATGAAGACTCGGAAAAAAATTATAAACAAAAAAAAATAGTTTCGTAAATATACATGCATGTAAGTAAACATACATGAATAGGTATTTCATGTAAATAACTTAAAAGCTGTTTCTCTACTTTAGTTGCTATATTCCCTCCGGTACAGTAGTTCAACTGAGTAGTTCAACTAGTTGTACAAATAATTGTAAGGTCTGCTTATGCTGGGGCTAGATGATGCTGGTAAAATTTAGAAAATCTATCTTATCCCCCACTAGAAACAAGATCCGTCAAGTGCGAGTACATTTCGCGCGACGAGGGTTTCGTTAATTCAACAAAAATATACTGTAGATACCGGTTACCGGAATTTCTGAAACAGTTTTGAGATGTACTTTTTATTTGATACCCTAGTCGGTAGCCTGTAGGTAGCCTCTTTCGAAAATGCCCCCTTCCCCCTTTTGACCTTTTCTCAAAAAAGTTTTTTTTACAGAGTTCCCTATATTTTTCATGTAAAATACAGATGTATATCTACAAACGCCTTACATGGATCGCTCCGCAAACTTCACAAATAGGGGAGAGGGAGATGGTCACTTAAAATTTTGACATCACAATTTGTACCTACTGAAAATCGTAGAAAGATAGATACTTAGATAATTCTTTATTGTACCACACAAACAAAGAAAACAGTACAGAATTAAAAGCTATAAGTAGATGAAGTACAAAGGCGGTCTTATCGCTATGAGCGATCTCTTCCAGGCAACCTTGGGATGGACTGGACATTTAAGAACAACAAAGACGGTGGCACGGAAAATAATATACACCTATACATATTATAATAAAACAAATAAATAATACTCACAATACTTGTATACCTATGTATAACTTTATAATGTTAGATAATGCTGATGAAGCAGTTTTTTGAAGGTACAAGTATTTCAAATTTCAAGTGGATAGCTGCGGCAGCTACTGAGATATTCAAGAAAGATGAAGGACGGACAGAGCGAGACCATAAGTGTTTCGAAACCGAACTCGAAACCCTAAAAAGGTAAGCCACTATTTACACACATTCTATAAATAAATAAATAATGCTGGACAATTCACACAGCATTATCTAGCCCCAAGGTAAAACGGATGGTTTTCTCTATCTGCATTTGCAATAGCTCAGACGCCTTCCTATGGATAAAGCATAAGTAGGAAAGGCATTTCCCCATTTCAATCCCATTAAACCTAGTAATTCTGATACTAATAACATTCCAACATAATTCCTCCATCCGCCGCACCCTACACTGTAAAACATTAACCCCAGGGACTAATTTCCTTTGGCATTTGAAATCTATACAAATTATCAATCACAAATCAATAGCGACGCGGTTCGGCCCACGAACGAATGAACGAACTAAATGAACGAATGGAACTTAATTGTCGGTTGCGCTTTATTAGGATAGTCACACAGAAAGCTGGTAGAATATGTTCTAAGTTTAAAGCAGCAAACCTTATTTAATGATTAAATTGAAGTACCTTACAGTGATCTTATTTGCTAGGAGTTTGTCATTTAAATAAAGCCTACACACCAAAGTCAGCCAACAAGTTGATAAATTTCTGTCAGATGCCTACAATAGATACACTGAATGATCGCACTTGCTCATCGGGCTATGTCGCCGACTTCATTGTAGATACCTACTCGTTTATTCAAAACAGGTACCAAAGTATAGGTAAATTGGATTATCAGAAAACAAAAAATATAATTAGGTCTACTATAGAATTGATTAAAGATTAAACTAATACCAGGTTTTCGTTTTTACGTTCGTTTACGTTCACTAGCTTTCTGTGCAAATGCGGTCAGGCTGCGCGGGCGCATTCGTTTTGTTCTACCCTTAGATTCTATCTGAGATTATAAATTAGATGGCCAGTGATGGGAGGGATAGTGCGATTTATGTACCGCCGCAGATGACTTGTAGCGCATCATGCTTTATGGGGATTACGCACTTTTATCGACACACATCGGTTAGGTTTTGGTTTTGTTTCTACAAAGCTGCCTAGAGTCGATGAAATTAATTCTATGGGTAATAAAAACAAAATGAGCTTGGTTGGTAAGCGTGACAGCCGCTGGGGCATTTTTTTTTTTTACCTTTGTAACAGTCAAAGTTTAAAAAAATAAAAAAATAAAAATTCTTTTATTTCGGATAACATAGACCCATATGTTGTTAGTAACACAATAAAACACAGTAAATGGTTAGTAAGCACATCGAGATATATAAAAATAAAATAAAAATAAGCGCAGGCCTTATTCCCAGAGTGATCTCACCATGGATCTCACCAGAGTAGCGGGACTTTTCCCGGGATCACTCTGCGAATCAGGCTTGCCCACAGTGGCGACGCATATCTATTCGCTATGGTTTTCAGGATGCTATTGTGACTGCCACGCATTCTGCGGATCAGGGATGTAGTTTTTTTGCGAATGATGGCATCGAAGCCATCAGTTTGATATTCAGCAAACATCCCCGATGCACTACAGAAGCGAGGCAGACCCAACAGCATCCTGAATATATTATTATATTGGACACGCAGGGTCGCTAGCGAGTTTTTGGTGTGCCTAACCCACAAGCTTCCCGTGTACATGTTTTGACAGTAAGCTTTAAAAAGCGTTATTTTTACTTGCTCAGTACACCGAGAAAACCTGCGGGCCAGCATATTACCTCTAACTGCCAGCGCCCTACGTTCCCTTTCAATATCACCATCGTCTTTGAGGTTGTCGGCAATGATATGTCCAAGATATTTAAATTTGTTAACTCTTCTTACGTTCATGCCATTAAGGGTAATATTATGGGTGCTCTTACCTTTGCCGGCCGCCTCAAAGACCATGTACTCCGTTTTCTTTATATTATATTGTAATCCATGATCAGTAGCGTAAACTTCACAGACTTTCAACAGTTCTTGTAGGCCACCCGCCGTCGGGCAGAGCAGCACCATGTCGTCCGCGTAACTAATGTTATTGATGCTTACGTTATCTATACGACATCCGACACGCATGCTACTCAGCCCCACAATGAGATCGTTCACATATACGTTAAAGAGCAGAGGTGACGTCAACCCCCCTTGTCTTACCCCACTCTCCAACACATATGCTTCCGATAGTGAATCAGCCCATTTCACAAAATTCGTTTGGTAAGCGTACCAATATCTAAATATACTGAGTATTTCCGCCGGTACACCCCTGTCTCTCAACTTACTCCAGAGCACGTCATAGGACACTAAGTCAAAGGCTTTGGATAGGTCAAGAAAACAGGCATGCACCGACGTTTTACGATCAGTATAATACTGAACAGTATGCTTAAGAGTCACTATGGCGCTTTCAGTAGAAAGTCCGGATCGAAATCCGAACTGCGCGTCATGTAGATGAGAAAATTCTTCCAAGTAAGTGTTAAGCAGACTGTCCAGCACTTTAGCTATCGTTGTTGCCAACGAGATAGGGCGGTAGTTCCCCCTATCCGAGATATCTCCGGTTCTGTCCTTCACAATGGGTACCACGATGGTTTTCATTAAGTCTTGAGGTAGATAGGAGTGACTGATACACATTGAGAAGAACAGAGCGAGCACACTCGGTAGGTGGACACCAGCATGTCTCAGATGCTCAACACTGATACCATCATGCCCGGGAGATTTGCCACCGCTCATTCTACTCAGGGCTTTTCGTACTTGCTTTGCAGTAAAGCATATTTGTGGCGCCTCTCCCTGACGATCCGGATCAGCAGATGTGGGGAGTGCAGACGAAGGTCCCAGTGGTGAATGTACTCTAAAGTGGTCTTTAAACAAGTTGGAGATCTGCACCGGATCACTTTTCCCCCCCACACTCACCGGGAGGCCAGGCTTAACATCATACTTCCCCGTCGACTTCCAGAATTTGCCAAAATCTTTTGCAGCCCTGTGTTTTGCTAGTATGTCCATTTTAAGTTGTTTCTGGTTATTTTGGCACCACTTTAAACGACTCTTAAATATTTTACGAGATTCATCCATTTTTTCAAACAAATTACCAGATGATGGTCTATTATGCATAATCCAATTTTTAAAGTTAAGCCTGGCCACCCTATGAGCATCAGAGACATGCCTATTCCACCCACAGAGATGCCTACCTTTGTTTTGCACGCGCCGCTCACAAGTCTTAGTAGCTGCCTCACTTAAGACACTTACTATGCTATGGTAAAGGTTATTGAGCACCAGCTTATGTTCTTCCAAACTGCATAATCCACGACCACAATCTATAAATTCAGACGGAAAATCAATGTTCCGTAAACCCTCATGACATAGTTCCTGGTATTTTACTATTTGACTTTCGTCTCGTTCTCCCCAAATTACTTGATTGGGTTGTAGGTCACGGATCATGCATTTTGGTCTTACAAGGTTTATATTACACTCAATGACCAGCGGAAGGTGATCAGAGACGAAAACATCCTCCAAAACACTTACACTGGTCACTGTTTGCCAAGCCGATGCAGAAACTACACAGTGGTCCAACCAACGCCGGCAACCGTGAGCCTCACTAACGTACGTATATACACTAGACTGTAAGCCCAGTTTTTCAATATCCGCACAAGTCCAGAATTGATCTGAGCAGAATCTGATGAGTTCGTCATAAAACGGTTCTTGTGGGTGAGCGTTAAAATCTCCTACTATAAATATACAAGCAACATCCTCACTAGCTATTATCGCGCTAACTTCACTCAAAACCTCAGTAAAGATAGGAAGGTTGTCCGGTGAGTCAGTGGGCATATAGACCGAGAATACAATAAAACTACGCCCCTTTACCGTTGCTTTCACAGCGACTAGCCGATCACTACTACACTTTACTAAGCTTACACTGTCAAAAATTCCTTTTCTCCAAAGAATGGCTACCCCCCCATGCGGTCTTCCCCTTAACAACCCTACAGACGTGTCCACGGCGGACTTACCTGTGTACTCAAAGTTACCAAGAATTGTACCCAGTAGTGGTATATCATGGGGAAGTAGCCACGTCTCCTGGAGGACCAGAACATCAGCTAATTTGCACAGATTTTGTAAGTCATTAAACGATCGCCTAACTGATTTACAATTAAAACTAATTAGTCTAAGATACTGGTTAATATTATTTATATCCATAAAGAAGCAAGTTAAGAAGCTTTAACTAATTTCCCACTTTTGTTTTGTACAAAAAATGCACAAAACGCCTAAAAGTTATACCACTAGGCCAAAAACTATCACTTAAAAATAAATCTAACTTATGCTTCGATACGTACAATTTATAAGAATTATATATCTTTGTTCTGCGCATGTTGATCATTTTAAGCGTTATAATTTCACCAGTTTTTTCTTGAATGTACGAAATAATATCATTTTCAGTGACATCCTTACTAACGTTTGAAATTAATAGGGGCACTTTTGTGTCCGCCGCCTTAAATTTACTATTAAGTTCAGTAGGAGCACAACCTCTTTGTCCAATTAGCCTATAATGCTTAGCAGATTTTTTACGCACTATCTGCCACTCCGAGTCTCTTACCACTTGATCATATTTCGCATTCAAGTCAGGCGCAGATAATCCCGCACGAATATCGAGTCGCGTAGTGAGTGAGTCAGTGTTCGACGCGCGCCGAACCTCAGGAACAGATCCGGCGACTGCCGAGCTTACACGACTGTGAGCGCATTCGCCCGAAGTGCCAGCGAAGTTATTCGTCGCCGCCGCCGCCGCATCATCGCCGCCGCCGGACGACGGAGTTAGTTGTGTGGAAACCGTAGTACATACCGCAGCCTCCACGCACTTAGGCGCGGGTGCCGCTGCCTGATGCACTTTCTCGCTCACACCTGCACTGCCGCTACTGCACTCAAGCTCGTATCCGCAGCCGCTCTCACTCGACACCGGCGAAACCGTGGTATGGGCTTCCACGTGCCCAGTTCCGGTTACGATTTTCGCTTCATTTTGCATGCAAAAAAGGGAGACAGTCGACTGTTCGTTCGCTACAGACGGACTCAACGTTGTGGGACGTTCATTGACCTTAGAATCAGCTGATGTTTGGTGTAGATTCACAGGTACATACTCAGGAACATACTGTAGTCCCGTGGGCCCGCTGTCCAATTCAAAACTATTCTGTAGGCATGCTCCTCTTCTTTTGGTAATGTTTACACTCTTGTTATTACTACTTACTCTTACATGTTTTCTCATCTAATGATCTTACACGTATGTCTATAGACATACGTGTAAGATCATTAGATGACTTTGATGTATTACGTGTAAAATCATTTAGCAGGGACGCGTGTCTCATATTTTCCACCTCCTTTTGAAGTTGGGTAAACTGTTCTGTGGTTACCGCTTTTTCTTCCAGTAGCTTGAGCTGAGTTTTTAGTCCAAGGATCTCTTTGGTAAAGCGGGTTACATCTATATGGTCGAAAGTAACCGGTGGAAGCAAGTGTAAGTCTCTAGCTACAAAAGTGGGAAACAATTCTCGGTTCGCACTTTTCATAAAGGTAATTATATCGTTCAAGTCTCTTGACATTTTCTTCTTGCCCTGTTTTCGCCGCAAGGGCATTTTATTGGCGTTAGGCACAGATTCAAAGAGAAGAGACTTTGCCTTTACAATATCCTCATCTGCGAAGGCTGAAACACATAACTGATGTAGGCTCTCTTCATCCATGTAGTCCATGACATTTTGTACAAAAGTCAGTAATTCACTGATTACAACATTGCAATTAGCGCACTTTACAATATTCGAAGACATTTTTTCTCCGCAATGAGTCACCGTACGAGCGATTTCAACGCGTCCGCAGTATTCCGCGCACAGCGTGAGACTGGACGTTTAGCGTAAAGAGTATAAATAATACAGTTTAGCGACAGTAAAATTAGAGAAGTCTTAGGAAATTCGAGCAAAAGTGAAAGTACTTTTGGATAAGAATTATTAGGTAGCCTTTTATTATCAGTCATTAAAATAAAGAATGCTTAACACAGCATTGACTAGCCTCAGACTATGCAGAGCCTAGGCCCTATTATTGTATTTATGTTGCTGTTGTTGTGTTACAACTTTTACTTCATTTTTTTCATTGTCTTTGTAAAAATAGTGAATCTGGAATATTTCCATGGGAACTTAATTAATTTAGTCTTATTAAATAGGTACTGATCCTGACGGTACCATTTATGTAAATTAATAAATAAAATAAAATACTAGGCTAATTACTCAAAATTTAAGTTAAGTCCGTTATGCACAATATGATAATCCTGTATTTCTCTGTAAGTATCTATTCTATTCAAAATAAAATTTTATAACCTGAAAAACTTTGAAAAGTCAATAGAACAGATACCTCAAGTAGGTTGTGTAGAAACCTACATTCCTCGGCCAAGTTTCACCCCCGGCACAGTATAAAACAAATAACGGCAGAAGGTTACCCACCAGGTTGCGATGACTGAGACAGAGGGTCCCTGTTTGAATTTTGATGAGCTACATCTTGCATTGACATTTTGTCTTTCCTGATTTATATAATTCCTATTCGGGAATATTTATGAAGGTTTATTGATTGGGAATCATTGTGGGTTTGTATTGCGGGAATGTTCTTGGGTTAAAAGGAGCATCTTTGCCTTTGTAGTTTGAAAATAAGAAGGTACGTATTATTTGTCAAAAAATTACAGTCGAAGCTATCAGGACATAAAGCTTACTCAAGCTTTAAAAGACAAGAAAATACGTAAACGAAAATACGTAAAAAAAAATGGTAATTGTTTGATAACGGAATAAATACATACCATTTAGCTTTACCTAAGTCTCATAAAAAACTAAACGTTTTGGACGTTTAGGCGTTTGATTTGAATTTAAATCTGTCAAAAACAGAAAAGGGTTTTTGTTTTCACTGGGTCTAGCTGATTTAAATTATTTGAGGTTAACTCTATCTACCTGCGCCTGCCTCTTGGTTAGTCTGTAAGTCTTATAATTCTTATGTTACATGAAGGCCAATTAATAACGGATGGACGACCAGCCCTCACGGCTTGAAGCTCATCCCTCCGCCCGAGGTAGTACACTACACTACAGAGTAGTGCAGATTTAGAGACCGCGCGATATCTTCCGATATACTAGCTGATACGGGCATAGAGCTGTCTTGATACTTGGGGTCTTAGAATTCAACGTCACTCGCACAGATGTTTGAGAGTTCTTTACTTTCTTGTATCTATCACTACTTGGGTGGCGTAGAGAACCTAGTGCTGCGTGTGTATAATACTAGAAATTCAAAACTTTTCGTAAGGTTAAGATAAATTTTTCCGATAACTTAATATGGCAAACATATTTTATTCTCTATTCTAAAAATTACATTTTTATTGATACCCTGCAACCCGAATTTCGGCTAAGAAGAGTTCCAATAAAGTGTAGATAGGTTCGCGGGATATACCTAATAATAGTGCTTGAGTGTGTGAGCAGACATAATGTAATGTAGTAGCACTCTCAATTCCTTCACTCTTAAAACCTATGACACAAATAGGTAATAAATTTTCAAATCCTTTCTAAGAGTCCTTATCTTCTCCTTATTACCCTCGTTCGTGCTTTACGACTCTAAATTATGTCGTTTTTAAGAGTATCAAAACCATTAGACCGTTGTATTTGATCCGGCAGACGAGCGAACACTCACATTACAACAAATCATTCAGTCGGTCGGTAACGATTCCATTCTTCCTTGATTTATTCCGCATTATTATTAATTTTTATTATAAAAGAGTTATTTACTCGTTTCATCTGATAAACTGTATTTATAGCTCTTTGGGAGTTTTTTAATCGACAGCTGTTTTGAGTTTTAGATTGTTGCTATCAAAATTCAAAGTTTTAGGAAATTTAAATTACATTGGTATCGTTTTGCATACCTAGTTAGTTACGTAGGAAATATTTTAGGTTTCACGAATTCAGTGCCCATCTTATACCACTGGTTTACATACAATTTGCTAAATTTAGTGATGTGGGCACGAGGTTGTACAAACGATCAAAACTAAGATAAATGGACAATTAACAGTGTAATGTTTGTTTGTATCATACAATCAACACTGTACATACAATGACATGTGTTACATTGTCAGTTTCTAATCAAAAACAAACATTATCATCCATGTTTTTGTGATTCCGACCTTTCAACCCTCGTATTGTTCAGGACCGCATTGTCACCGCATTTCTACCTGCAAAATGAAAATAACCAGACGCCTGACAGCCGAACAATTGTCAACAAACGCCATTTACAATTGACACTTGAGTAATGTATTCGATCCGCCGAGACAATTTCCAGAGCATTCTAAGCAGAGATCACACCTTCGAATAAAACACACGTCTACAATATGTAGTTGTCACCGGTTGATAGGAGCTGTCTCTCAAACTATCTACTCTACCACTCACAACTTCCACCTTATCAACCAATCCCTACCACACCAAAACGAACCTTCCCAGTCACTACCAAAGTCTCTTTTTCATCGATAAACGAAAATCTTACTGCCAACCGAGTTGGAGCTGCGAAGCTGATGTGTACTAACTGGTATTGATAGTGGAGTCTTTCGTTCTACTCAAAATACATTGCTGGTTTTACTGATGCTGCGAGAGTCAGGTCTTATAAAAGCTGTAATGGAAAGGAAGGGGAGGGTGAACTCGTTAGTTTGAGGGTGGTAAAAGTTATACAGGTATGAGTTGACGTCTCTTGGGAGACGATGCTAGGTGTTGAGGTTATCCTGCTGGATAGATCAATGATATGTCAAAACCGTGTTATACTAGTGGGATTTATGCCGACTAGTTTGGAAGGCACACTGATAGATTCTGGCAATGGAAGACATTTCCCCGTGGTAGCGTTGGTTTGATGGATTTCATTTCATGCATTTGGGGCAAATGCAATGTTCTAGTTCTAGTTGAACGATAGGAAAAAGTAAACATTTAAAATTAAATTTAAAAATTTGAAATTAAAAATAGCTTGGAGTTCGACCAACAAGAGACTCGGTTCTACTAATAATTATTATAGAAAGTAAACAAGTTTAAGGTTTTACATTATTTTGTCAACCTTAAAAATGTTCTTCAGTCAATAAATCATCTAGGTTGGAACATTGAACGGAATAATTAAACGCAGAGCACTCGTGAACAGAGACAAAACTTCGCATGATTCAACTTTGGCTCCAAACTCTAAATTATGATCCATAAATTCAGACCATTAAAATCAAATGAATCAAGATACCATCGGATTCCACCTTATCTCTAGCTGTATGTAGGTGTCAGAGCTTTCATAACATTAAATTACTTTCATTGTCTCAAAACTTATATCGGATCGGATCGCACAAAACAGCGTACCTGAATAACCCAATAATTGTGTACATAAATCATTAAAACGACTCCTGATAATTCGCCCTCAGACGCAATGCTTGACTCAAGCCAGGGGCGGTAGAGTCATAAACTAAAGAATCTATCAGTTTTGAAATAGGTAGATACCTATAAACTATATAAACTGTTCCTGAAAAAACACGGTATAGTTAGTAAGATTCATTTTGCTCTACGAATACAGTTTTGGATTAATATTGTTTTTTTATAAATATCTTATTGGATTTACATTGAATCACAATAATGATGTTTTTTGTTATTTAAGCTCTCTTACTTATTTTTTAATCTGTCTTTTGGACGGTTGTTTTGATCAATGGGTGTTTACTTTTACCTATATTTTACACTTTCTGTAAGTAACCATTGCACATGAACATAATAATATTGCTTACCATATTATTTTTAATTATTGTTACATACACTATTTATTTGATTTTTGAGAGTTCCGCTCACCGCTCACAAATTAAACATAGACATAATTCTCTCTAACGTAAGGGTTCGAACAGACGATAGCGCGAAACGTGCGAAATGCGACTTTTCAACCTTTTGTTAAAGACGATAATGTAATGATATACGAGAAGGTATACGATGCGGTTTGTGAGGAGGTTGCGTTTGTCACATGTTTTTCATCTGTGTTTATAAAGTCTTCATCGGCCGTGCGGTTGTTTGAAGCCTTTCTGTTGGAGCCTTCGGACCCCTGTTGTTTAAAATTATCAAAATCATGTTCTGTGCGCGTTCTGAACAGAAATGTCGCTTGATTATGTCATTTTGTTTTTAGGGACAATCTTCTCATACGTCATGTTACTAACTAACATTAAAAAATGTCGGTTGTTGTTGGAAAAGTCACCAAGTGCTAAAAATTTATAACTAATAAGTTACATAATACGAAGATACCTATAAAAGTTTTTCTAGAACTATATACACTCATGATGAATAGAAATTATAAACTCAAGTGCAGAAAACAGAAACATTAAATATTGAAATTCAAAATCTATCTAATAATAATTTAAAAAAACCAAACGTATGTCGTAAGATTCAAGGGGATAAATCCGTCTCTATGAACGAAGTAAAAAGATAGCGTTTCGGGCGCAGCATTACCGCTGCAGGACAATAAACAGGACCGTATAAATCAAACTCCATACTTCTAATAGATTCCCCTAAGTGCTCCGAGTTTTATGAAGAAAAAACTTTTTGGGCAGCTCTTACATTCATTAAGGCCCACGTACACCCGTCGCCTGATGATTTAGACCACCGTTGTAATGGTGCGATAAATTAGCGCGGTCACAACGCCACGCTTTAAGTACTGAGCTCCACTTACTGCCATCTAGCGGAGAGTGACCGAAGTAGTGGCGTAAATCATTTTTCTCTGTGTGTTGATTTGTTTACTCTGTGTTTGAAAAGTAAACATGTTTTTTTATAAAATTATATGAATAGTATAATATAATTATTAATGTAAATGGTTTTTTAATGTAATCCATAAGGTTTTAGACTGCCTTTTACCATGACATTGCACTATGTTGTGTACTAAAATGAATGCCCATTGACCGTAAGTAAAGCCTGCGCGTGAGAACCTTTCTTGTATCGACGCTGCAGCCTAGTTCTAGAAGTTTCCAGTAGATGGTGCTACTAGCGCCAGTGTGGTCAGTGACCATTTTACTGACCTCATGCCATGTTTAATTCTTTTCGAAATCCTGAGATGTCGCTACGGGTAAACAAAAACCCTAAACAAATATGCATGAAGTTTGTACAGGAGTGAAGTAGGGTGGATTATGTCCCATAGGTGCCTTTGGGATCAATTTTAATTTGAATGATGGGTTTATTATGACAGCCTTAAAGAGCGATGACTTTGTCAGGTGAAGGGCACCAAACCCGCTAAAGTAGTAGCATGGACTAATTATTGCAACTGTGCCATAAGGTCCATCATCATCATAATAATCCGATTTCACTCCCTGCTGGGCTGAGGCCTCCTTACTCATGAAGATTCATTAAGAATTACTAGTTTCTGCCCGCGGCTTCGCACGCGTTGTGAATGCGGAAACGTTTAAAATTTATTTACATCCCATTGATACTGTTTTATAGGATCAGTTCATCATGTTTGATTCCCGGCTTAGAGCTACATCTGAGTCAAATTTCAGCCCGATTCGTTCAGTAGCTTTGACGTACTTTTTCGTTTATAATATTAGTGTCAAGTACCTACCTACGTGCATAATAATAATAAATAATAATATAATATATGGAAGCAATTAAACCTTAATTAAAGTACATAATATAAATCAAATTAGAAATAGTATTTTTAATTGAAAACATTGTGCTAACTGCAGACTGTTGCAAACAATCTACAAACATAACTGACCAGTCGGAAGCGTCGTTTCCAAGACACTGGCTGCATTGCCCCGCTGTATGGCAATGCTGATGCACTGCGCCAGATCCTCACCAGCTCTCGGGTCTCTGCTATATAGCATTTAGTTACAGCTTCCACAGAACGTGTAATCTGTACTAAGAATCGGTTATCTGAATGGAAAGAAAAATGGTTATCGGAAGCCCAAATAGCTAAGCATCAGTTGAATTAGGTAGGTACCTTCTTTAAAACAGCGAAAACAACTTTTGATAACGTTCTTAAGGTACACCTAAGATAAATGTAGCCAGGTTCGCTACACCATCCAACGTAGATTAGGAGACCAGAATCTCATGCTCCCTCACGGAAGCAGCAGGAAAATTTATAGGCCCGATACCCACCGATCAAGTAAATAAGGGCACCTACAAACGGTCATCAACTGTGGCCGTAACTCACCGCGATCATAATCGATCGCGAGTTAAGACGCGTCCGATGATTTACTCGTTTCCGACGCAGAATAATTAAAAGTAAATCGTAAGGGCGGTTCACTTTTATATAAGCCTGTATGTATATTATAATCATATATTTTTTCTATAGAAAAAGTCGGTAGCTGTTATAAAGAATCTCAGCTGTAGCTTTCCCCAACTAAGATGCTATCTCTGAACTAGTAGATAGTTAAGAAATTAAATAAGAAGGTACCCAATAAAATAAATAAATAATGCTGGACAATTCACACAGCATTATCTAGACCCAAGCTGAGCAGAGCTTGTGTTATGGGTACTAGATAACTGATATACCTACATAATATAACACAATACATAGATAGATATTTTTTATTATAATGGAAAACGACCAGAACACCCTGAACAAATGTCTGCAGATCGTACACACATTTGTCCCGAGGCGGGAATCGAACCCGCAACCTTCTGCGTCGCAGGCAGACCTTCGCCCACCGCGTCACATCGGTCGTCAACCCAAAAAAGTTCTGGGAATTTTTTGGTAACTTATTTAATTTTCTTAGAGATTACCCTGAGTGCGAAAGCTTCCGCACTATAGTACAAAAACCTTGGCAGATAGTTATATCACTGTTGTAGACTTTATTTCATTTCATTTTAATTTTAACTCCAAGTAATCGTGAGTGTACACGTTAATATAATAATATATAGTTTTTTATTCGTTATCAAAATTTAATTTTAAGCGGAAATTATTGAATGAACGTCAGCTGCATTCGGTTAATTCAGATGTATATGTAATACATCTGAATTAACCGAATGCAGCTGGCGTATCTTCACGTGCTTAAATGCAACAGAAGATACTCGTAGATTTAAGAAAACATTTTATGGGCTCCGATAGTTCCGGTGTTGGAAAATTAAAAAAAGTTTCGATTCGATTCTACCCTTTGTGTGGCATAATGTTACGCTCATAGCATCTGAAGATATCACGCGAGTGGTTTTCAGATCCAGGTGTAAGTAGTGACACAGGCCAACTTCCGTCCCGGTAAGTATCGGATCGTCCCGGAGCGCGTCCGTCCGCGGAAGGTCCGTTATCGTCCCGATTGCACGTCGCGGTAACTCGTTAATTTGTGCGGATGTCACAAACCGAACTAAAGCTGACAGGGTAATGAGAGCCGTAAGTTGCTTCTTAGGGAATAAGGTCTTCAGGTCCTTCCTTTGTGTCTTGTATCCTGAAGTTTCGAGTCGTGATTCCCCTGTGAGATTTTTCTTCGCGGCTTCGAGAGCGTCGTTATTCGCATTGGCCCGACCATCTGAGTGAGCTACTTCCTGTCTAGGCTTGAAATATGCAAGCAAGCTGCTGCCCGCGGCTTCACACGCGTTGTTCAAGATTATTTCTATCTCATGGGAACTGATTTATGGGATAAAAAGTAGCCTATGTTAATTTACATCCATTCAACTAACTGTATGCCAAAATTCAAATCGATAAGTAACAAGTTAGGGCTTTCAGAAAGGACAAACAAACACACTTCTGCATTTATAATGTAAGCATAGATTTGTTTGAAATCGCTTTTAAGAATAAAAGAAAAACATGATTTTATTTTCAATTATACAGTCAGTAGTTATTTCTTGCACAGTTTGAAAATAAAGTTGACTAACGTAATAAAATGAAATGCTGGTTTTCTTCACTTAGATGTTTGGCTCTCAGTGTGTCTCAACCCTGATGCCATTTCGAAGTTAATGTCCCAAAGTTGGCGCCCAAATTTTAATAATAATATATCTTTGTAATTTATTCGATTCGCGTCTTTGGAGATGAACGTTTGTTACGATTCAGCGTATTTTCGATAACTTTTTTATTTTGGTTCTCTCGAAATAAGTACTGTTTGGAATTCGGGAAACCTAGATAGACAATTTCCCAAAAATTATTTGCGGTGATAATGAGTTTATTTGGTGGTTTGTTAAAGGTTTAATTCTGTAATCAATCGGTTTAACTAAAACAGAAGAATTTAAACGCAATATTGAGTGGAAGCGATGTTAAAAATGTGAATACCTCATATTCTCTCTTTTCTGGTCCAAAAACGGAACGTTTATTTCGCAACCATTTCGTTATCATACGTCAATATTGCATCCCAAAAAGCGATCTAACCTCTGTGACTGCCAAAGATGTGACGTCGATGGCCGCGGCCCGTAAATTACCATTATCTGCAGACATACCGCTAGTATTTATTATTTATGGGCCGAAACGCCCCGGGTGATGTGGGGCTTTTTCCCCGTGGCCCAGTGTGCTCCCAGCTTAATGTACTGACGTGTCGTTTTGCGATGCGCTCGATATTTTGCGAATTCATTTGTGTTTTGAAATACGTACCCCTAAGGGACTGACATGGTGGAAAAATGCTATTTTACAGCGGAGATTTTTTTTGTGGGGATTGGTGGAATTACCTTCTTTAACAAGTTGAGTGCATGCATGGCTTTCGCAGTTAACATAAAAAAAAATTTAAAGCAACACTTTCTTAGGAACATTTGGCATCACTTAACGCATTCTCCATGACGAAAAAAGTCGAAAATTACGAAAAGAGAAATTATAGAAAAACTAACTCAACGATCCAATCCGAAGATCGAAAATGGCGTTTCTCTTTTATTAGATTAACGGCTGTACAAAAGCAGTGCCTCATCGGCGACAGGTTTATGACGGCAGTTTTTGCTAACAGCCCTACTATATTTATGGCTTAAGTTTTATTAATTAGCAGTTTTGGAAGACATTGAGGCATGGCCTCGATTGTTGTGATGGAATGTGAAAGAACAATACACGCGATGTTTTGGTTCTGGGCTCCTTTATTAGAAGATTTACTGCGTAGCACCAAAAGAGCAGTTGGCTTTCTGGCGATACACACTTTCTTTAGGTACATTTTATACCTACCTACTACTCTTCAGGCAATGATTAACCTACAGCTGGCTAGACGATATCACCACCATGGTCTACCATGCAGCACCACTCAACTCCTTATGAGTTGACCATAACATTTTTGACACTTTTATTAAGACGATGGTACTTACTCCGACGCACACTAGCGCCGCTTCCTATTTTGTTTTATTCCCCGAGCCAAACTAGCACCGCCGCCACCTATTTTATCTTAATATTTCGTTGAATGAAAGTAATTTAAAAATGTTCAATGGCCATTTTGTGATCCCTATTACAAGCTTTTTTAATGCCTCATTATTAGTTTTATTTTTCTAGATTAGGCAGGCGAAGTTGCTCTTGGTGACCACCAATTTCTGTTTTCGAATCTCAATATAATATAATGATACAAAATAACTATTACAGATGTGTTAAAAAAAGCTTATTTAGGTATCACAAACGGCCCAACGGATTTTGAAAGTTCGGCGGTCCCGAACTTAACCCTGGTTTATGCATTTTGTTGTCAACTTGTTTTTGACACCATGGTATATTTTAGGAAAAGGTTACACGGGTAAAACAATTCATCATCATCAGCAGCATAATATATTAGTCCACTGCTTGACATAGGCCTCCCCTAATGAGCGCCATAGCGCCCTGTCTTCAGCTTACCGCATCCAGCAGCAAAAAAAATAGTACAATAATTAGCGTATAATAATATTATATAAATATTTTATAATAGTAACGCATTTAGATGTAATACATAGTAGGTACAGTAATTCATAGTGATGCTGATAACACCTTAAATACTTTGCTGCGTTTATCAGATTGATCCTTTAAAGAATCGAATAGAACCTGTTTAATGTATAATCTGATTTTCAGTTTTAAGGTAAGTAGCGAATTTTTCTAACTTGTCTTGTAGATGCATTATCTTCCTTGCTTTCATACCAGTGTGACAGGGCAGTGTGAGAGCGTCTGTCGTCCAACAACCAACCCTAACAACCTGATCTAATAAAATAGCGTAAAAATATTTCACAACTTACACAGCCCTAAATTTTTCAATAACCCAAACCAAATATTTTTCATCGAGGCTCCCACAAATAACTCTAAATCATGCTTTATAAAAGTCGTAATTTAAATTTAAAACAGCGTCCGCGAAGTTTCATAGCTCCATCATAAATCTATGCTGTTTATTCATAACTCTGTCTAATTGAAATATTAACGAGTGCTGGGATTGGCGCTGAGCGGTGATCACCGACTACGACACCTGGAATTTTACTTGACTAATTTCTGTCCGTTGTTTGGCTTGGAGTTTGGCTCTCGTACTAGCTAACAGCTTTGTGTAATACCTATAAGTGATGGAATACTAGCCTTTAAGTTCTTTTTATTTCTGTTTTTTGTAATGTATGGAAGGTATGAGATGCCCGGAGAAGTCGTGGGCCAAGATCCACTTTGGGTCGCTGAGCACTGAGGAGTAAGTAGGAATGTGTTTTTTATTAGATGTTTATGAAATCAATAAACTAGAGAGACATCGTGCCTGGAGTCTGCCTATAACTTTACTAGCTTTTGGTCATTCATTCGCTTGGAATTGGTATTTTGTATACTCCATGGACAAATCACACAGCATCATCTAATTAATCATTAAAATCTAGAACCTATTGTTGAAGGTGTTCTAACAGATATCAACCTGGAATATCATCGACTTTTAATGTCTCGGTCGTTCCATTGGATAATGAAAAGGAAATAATAAAAAAGGTTCTTTACTTACACTAACACACATAAGTAAAATTACGAATAATCAGACACATCTTATAATCATACTAGTAAATGCTAGACGTAATACTCAAACCTAGCAGAAAATGCAAACAGCCTTAAAATTACGAGGATGGCATGGAACCTATCAGAAAAGAATGACGACTGATTACACTCAAGATAATTCACGCTTACCGAAAACAAACTCACCAGAAAAATCAGCTTAATGTTATTACAACACATCAAATGGCGTATATAACCATCAACACGGCAATTTGTCTGTCAGCGGGTGCTGCCATCTGTCAGTGGTGGCGCGCAACGAAGGTGTAATGTTGGATAGTGATTGATAGATGGCGGTGTACGGTGCGCGTGAGTGCTCCGTATTTGATTATTGTGTTTATGTTTCACCTGATTTGTGAAGAAAAGGTGTATTTTTGAGCGTGTTTTGAATAGATTCATTGCAATTTATGAGAAAAAAAAAGGGAAGAGAACGTCGATAATAGTATTTTCTTAAATTAGCAAATAACGCAACCTTTCGGTATAAAAATTCTCCAATCCTTTATACATGGTTTACTGAAGACAAAAATATTAAGCTAGATATTGTAAATAATACCTAAGTACTTACCCACCTATTGATCTAGCTGGAATATGTATTCTTGATATCAAGCCCCTGTAGAGCATCGAATATTCCTAAAATATAGCACATAGAGCAGCCACCACTCATCATGAGCAAGTAGCCAATCTCGTCCATAGATAATTTATATCCCTCCAACACGAGAGGGTTAGTACCACAGAATACGAGCCAGCTACTATGAAAACAGACACAGAATAAGTAACATTCAGTAAGATTATATTTGCACGGATAGAAGGATCGATGTTATACATCATTCTCAAGAGTTAATTGAACGTTGTGAAAGGCGAAGGAATTAGTTCCAATCATCATAAATGTAATATAAGAATGACAAAATATAGGTGTGTGCAAGCCCTTGGATACACCAAATTTTTCGCTGATGTGTAGAAAATGATTCCGAATTGGTCCCAATAAAATTAATTCTTGATTATACTCTTGATTAGTATTACCGTCAAGCAAAATGGGTTCAAAAGTATTAATTTTTAAACCCATTTTGACATTTTCACTGTTCAAGAATTTGCAGTCAGTCTACAGTTTTTTAAAACAAAAAATTATTAATGTAGATGCAGATATTTGTGAAGATATAAAAATATCAATCTGTGCATGATAGCATTATAACTAAGTGTTAAGCATGTTAGTCACATGGTACCTACTGCTGGGCAGCTGGATGATGCTGTGTGGATTGTTCGGTATTATACTACAGTCCTAGTAGTTGATTCTATAGCTACTGGACCTATTTGAAAAATTCTTTCACTATTAGAATCCTACATTATCCCTGATGAACATGGTCATCAGGGATAATGTAGGATCCTAAATAGTGAAAGAATTTTTCAAATAGGTCCAGTAGTTCCGGAGCCTTTTCAAACAAACAAATATTTCCTCTTTATAATATTATTATAGACTATTAGTTTTTTTAGTATAGTTTTATTTGACGACTTCTGTTTCGTTTTCGTTTTTATGTAATATATTGTATTACCTATGTATATCAGTTATCTTATCTAGTACCCACAACACAAGCTCTGCTTAGCTTGGGGCTAGATAATGTTGTGTGAGTTGTCCAGCATTATTTATTTATTTATTATTTTTATAACTCCATGCACCCACTTGTAATCCCAAAGTGGAAAGATCAAGTACAATCCAATCCAGACAAGGACATGCAACTGACTACACTTTACCAGCTTTAGTTTAAAACAGGGTACCACGTAGGCAGAATTGAAGCAAACTAGAATCAGAACTGCCCAGTGCTGTCTTCAGTAAATCTCCATCAGTTTTCTCGTGCAATTTGCGCCGGCGTTGGATTGATGAAACACCCCCGCGGGGCCGGATCAGTTCTACCGCTATTTTGCGCTCATACGATCGACAACCAGGCAAGGAATGCAGATGTTAGACGAGGGTTTACAATCGAGGTTTTTATTTAAACTGATTGCAAGCATAGCAACTGAACCCCTTTGATGCAAGACTGAATAAGTGTCTTCGAGACCTTCATGAAATATTCTCATTTACTAACAAGTAGGATTGTGCGTTTAGAAATATTAAAAACAAATATTAATACGCAGCACTTGATAAAAGAACTAGCGACGAGAAATTAACGATGAAATGTAGTGTTTGGATTTTATTTAAGTACTGAATTATCAATAATTAACGCCAACAAGAGTTTGTAATGTAATGTAACAATCATAATATCAGTAGCTTAAACAGCTTTATGTTTGAGAAAACATGAGTTTTTTTCTATAATCATCTATTTTAGGGTGTTTAGGATGCCGCCACAATAAAAAGAACTCGTTTAGTTTTCTTTTCTTTCTCAGTAAGTACCTACTTACTTATAAAAAGTTGTGAGATCTAACCAAAACCATTAATGTTTCTATGTCATTAATAAAAATTACAATAACAGAATAAAATAATTAAAACTAGTATTTAGACATTATTTACTGTTGGCAAATGACCTGCTCGAACGTTATCCTAAACTACATAAACCTAGGTAATTAGTCAACGTTCTAGTCGATCATAATAAAATGACTGACTCGGCTCTTCTCGTGATCTCAACACTTTTTACGGTGGAAGTATTACGAGATGGGACTTGGCATTATTCTACATAAATGTTTTTGTTCGGATATCTACTTACAAAAATAAACTTGAAATAGTCATGTGAAACCTAAAATAAATCAGCAGTAAAGCTAATAGCTAATTAGCAATAATATTTAAAACAAGCTTCCAAATTGCAAAGCGTATAATTTATATCAAGACAATATTAGAGAGAAATGAACGGAGAATGCAATAATAATAAATAGCAATAAATAAAAGGATTCAGTCGTTGCTTGTATTGTATGATACTAATCCTGCAGCGGGTGGGGTGGAGTTGAACAGGCTAAATGTTTTTGAGAGGTTAAAATAATTTGGGTTTGATGTGGTTGTATTATGACAAGAGATAATTCTTTATATTATTAATTGCACATAACGCTGATACTTAGTTTTAAAAGGTGATCTTAATAATTACTAAGTATAAAAAAATCCTTTTCAATGTAATACTACGTATTCAAAAAATTGCAACATACTTCTAAATAATGTATCCTACTCTCCCATTTCTTCAAAACTTGTGCAAGTTGTAAATTAATCATGTTTTATTGAGATTGAAATGCTATTTACAAGATTAAACAAATAAAATCAATAAAAATATTAATACTGGAATAACCAAACATCATCTTCTAGCCCAAAGATAAGCAGAGTTTGGTTATGGGCACTAGATAAATCTTCACGCACTAGATAGGCTACAAATTTCTCTTAACATAAAGTAGGTTGCAAAATGGGTTATTAAAAACATATCTGTGAATCTTAATGGTAAATTTGATTTATGGCTGTTTCGTTTTAATTAAGCTTATAAAACAAAAATAATAAAATAAAAGGTCTCCAACGCGGAAGCACACAGAGCGTCTCCACACCACCCCGCCACAGAACTAATCCAAGGCAGCGCCGACTGTTACGGCGATTACTTTAATTGGCTCAATCTCCATTCAAAACCACCTCGCGGCTTCCCCCCGAACCCCCGCTTCCCCCCGGGGGGTGGCCGGGGGGTCACCAGATTTATAGCGAAAGGGTAAGGCTTCTGATCCCTGTTTATGAAGGAAGATAGGGAAAAATGGATAGTGGCAGTGACTCTGTTTTATTGAAGGCTTTTAATGGAAATTAAGGGTCTTGGTTTCGGTCTGTCTGGCTTTGGGTGGTGAGTAAAGTATCTCCGAGTAGTCTGATACTAAAGTATACACGGTAAACCGTGTATCTAACCTTTTATGAAGTGGGCTTGCAATTAAGTAGGTAAGCAAGTCTCAAAATACAATAAACTTCCAACATAGTTAAATTTCGGTGACTTTCCTGCGACATGCCGCATTCTCAAACAAAATTTTGTTGTCATTGTATGCATCGACATATATATAATATCTAACCGTGTGTTTGTCTTCTCTTCATCTGTGTTAAAATTAAATTGTTAAATGTGAATTAAAAAAAACAACGAGACCCGACTTTTTGAATCGCGAAAATAACTTTCAAGTCTCAATTTCACAAACAAATAAAAAATAACATGCGAAGTATTATATTTTCAGTCCTAAGTCTCACTCCAGAACAATTAACACTTTCAGTGCTAATGAGATGAGCATATAGCACATCATCGATATTTGGGGAGATCCTGATCGACTAAAGGAAATTATAAAATATGAAATTATAGAAAATATAAATCACCGGACAGCAAATTATGTACCTATACAAAAACAAAATAAACACAGACCTTTTGACTTCTGTTTTTGTTGCAGAAAAAAATAAGAAATATTGTAAACTATATTCAGAAAACCTCCAAAGTTTCTAGTATCTGTACAGAGGCCCGGGTCTAGAGAAGGTGTCCGCTACATCACCGGCCGTGTTTTCATTAGGCGGGCTTAACGTATGACGCGGCGGGGGACTAAATCTTCATTTTTGACGTCCCACGGGTGCAGACCAGGAGTTAGAGCTGGTGGAACGGACTTGAGGAGTACAAGTTTGTACTTTACTATTTACTTTGTACTTTACTATACTGCAAGCATTTTGGATGAAAAGTAAAATTAGTTAAAATTTCCTTCAGACACTTTCATCTTGGTTGGTTTTGTTTGACACTAAACTTTTCATTGACTACGATTGACTCTCTGATAATTCTATTTGCCAGATCGTAACAGAGCGGTCCTTTCAGCTTTGATAAGACAGAAAATTAACTCTTCTATACTAATATTATAAAGACGAAAGATTTGTTTGTTTGTTTGAGTTGAATAGCCTCCGAAACTACAGGACCGATTTGAAAAATATTAATAAATACATTATTTCTGATGAACATAGGGTATAGATTATACCCGTGCGCTAGTTTTTTGCAAATAAGATAATACATGGTTGTTTAGTTAAATATAAAATTGAGTATTTTCTGAAACAATCTCTACCGCGTTGGCTAGTCACGATTTGTAGTCACAATAATTTAGGTAGGTACGAAAGCACATGAGTTCCGGATTTCAAATTGGGAAATCCGCATTAGGAGTATATAAGAGTATTACTCTAACACACACTAACAGCCATTCAGCACATGTGTTACTTGTCACTTCCTGCATCTCGGGCTCCACGTCCTCATGTCTGGTCCTCAACGCGGGGACAGAGCTAATGTTGATATATCGGTCCGAGTTCGGACGGACAGACGCCGAGATGTTAAATAATAAGGATGCTGCTTATTTACGGACCTTTTTACGTGCCAGGTTTTGGAAGCTTTTGGGAATAAAAAGGTCGGTTTTTTAGGGTTGTGGCTCGGAGTGGAAGTCGTCATTTGTATCTACTTGTTCGAAAAATATGCAAACTGAAAAGTTGGTATAAATGTACGCAGTATGGTTTGAGTCGGTCCATCAAGGCGTTGTTTAAAGCTCGTTTCGCTGCTGTATTTATAGTAATGTTACATCTTTACAAAACGTGAAGTCGGGTACTCATCGGGGTTACGGAGTGTAATGTAATTTTGTAACACAGCGAGCACTCGTGCAGTCATTGCAAGGAAAAAAACCGTGTACTGACCAGGTCTGGCTGAAGGTGCAAATTAATAAAATATCTTATGAAATTTTGCACGTCTTGTTCTCGTCAAGTCGGACAAATCAATTTTGATATCTTTTGTATGTATCAAAATTGATATGCCGTCTTTTGTTTTAGTTGTTTTCTTTTGAATTCCCCAGTGGAACGCACGTGAAACATGACGCTACGCTAGATAAAAACTACTATTTTTTATCACTAGCAGATAAAAGTTTTGCGAAGTTAATAGCCATGTGAATTGCTATTGCAGTTGCTACGAAAAAATACTCAAACAAACTGAAATAAAATTAAAATCAACAACTCTTTAAATTTTACTACGCACGTAGGTACCTACGCTAATACCTCACAGTTGCTTATAAGCTTATATTATGCTTATAAGCACCAATAAATATTTTGTAGTATTTTTTTTTTTCAGATTTTCCATTTAGAAACCGAAAGTCATCAATCCCACATACAGCACCGATACCGCCCGCCCTATAAATCTGCCTAATCAGAATTACGCCTTAATAACGCGCAGCCTGGGCGGAGATATACGTGAGTGATTGTGGATCTGAGGATGCTGGATTTATATGCGGTTCAGTACCTCTTGTATCTCCTGATATGACTTGAAGTGAAGGAAGACAGCATCAAGCTGAAAGCTTAAAGCTTGGTGCTTCAAGTAGGTATCTATTGTTTTTAATCGACTCATACAAAATACAAATAATTCAACCCTATTTTATTGGTATATATTGTATTAGCTTCAGAACATGAAAAACTTCGTAAATTTGTACGAAATTATTTTTTATAAGGAATTAAGTTTTAGAGTAATCTTTCAGTTTCAAGAATAATTTATTAAAGAAATTTATGATTGTTTATATGTAATTATGTATTGTACAAATATATATAAGATTTACCTAACTCATCAGGCCAAGTGTTATAGAAAAAAAATTTAGACACACTTGGGTCAATTCACTGGTTCGTTTCTAAAGGATCCTCAATAAATATAACTGTATTCACATTGCAGTAAGACACCAACGATTAAACTTTCTTTAATACGTGGAAGTATTTATTGTATTTACTTTAATGATATTTCAATTAAGACATGAAAGTGAGCTAAAGCCTCAATTGCAAATAATGAACTTGTGAAGGATGAAAGTATTACATTTATGTACAAGCTTTTGTAAAGCAATTTTGACTCAGTAGGTAAATGAAGGTCCACTAAGGTGCAGCATGTTGCGAGTTCGATTCCCGCTCCCGGTCAAATGGTTATAATAGTCAATAATTAAAAGCGTGCAAATATTATTTTTGGACTTGTCTGCGCCCGATTTTTATAGGATTTGCTTTACCCGCCTCGCCATACTGCTTCTCATTAATTATTACTTACTTCTATTGTTTATTTAAATTTTCTGATATATTTAATTTAAATTAACTATTTTTATATGCATATAAGATTGAATTTGTATAACATCTATGTACCTAGGTAATCTGCAACTGTTAGAACAACACACTTCTCAGTGCCAATATTTTTGTATAATTTTTTTAATGGTGGAAACATTTATTGGTTTGTGTATTATTTTGTAATCACTATTATTATAACTGTTTGTTTCCTAAATAAATAAAAACATAAAATATAAGCCCTAGCGCCGAAGCGAACCCTCTAGTCCCATAACTACAGCTATCTTACAAATTTCATCATTATTATCAGTGTCGTTTTGATATAAGTAAGTTACTCCTCATCATGACCATACCATATTGTACCAACTTAAATTACGAAAGTAAGTCGACAAACCAATATTTCCATCCACCCGTCAAAAAGCTGACAAGAACATATCCATCAACAACAACAATGCAGCACGTTTGGCATGTTGGCATGTTTGGCTACTGATAATTGATTAATTTTCGCCGCAAGGATGGTCGATGGTCGAACGTGAGCGCCGTAGGGCTGAAGAACCGTCAGAGTAGAAAACATAAGACTTCAGATTACTAAACAATAAAGTATGCATTAATGTTATAACTAGTTTTATCAGCCTTGAGGGCCAACCAGGGTAAAACTCTAGGATGCTTCTCGTTGCACCGCTTTCAAGAAGGGGGCTGACAAATATTTTATGCATAAAAACCGTCCCATATTGTCCTAATTACGTTATCAATCCCGTTGTTCTCAGAATAGAAACTTTATAACAGTGACCCCACATTCTAACAGCATGGTCACCGCCGCAAGGTCGTTTGTCTCTCGGTCTTTTATATGATACACTTCGGAGAATGCTCACAGGAACTATATGACCTGATTCCACCATCCCCCTTCCACTCCAGGACAAGCAGACGTACAGCGCATTACCACCCCTACTTGGTGGATATACCGTCCACTGGTACTAAGCGGTTTTCCTCCACCTTTATCATTTGTACCGCTGGGGTTTGGAAAACGCTCCCTGCTGCTGTTTTCCCCGTCAATTACAACCTAGGTCTCTTTTCAAGACAAGAGTGAATAGGTATCTTCTAGACCTTCGTGATACATCGTCGGCCACATCTTCACTTTCCATCAGGTGAGAATTTGGTCAAACTATGGTCTTTAGACTATAAAAAACATGGGTTTCTTTATCGAACACATCTTTCTCATCTTTTCGACATACACGACAAAACATAGGTAATGAAATCGTTTTATCATGCATCGATAAAAACAGTATTAATTAACGAATTGTTATAAACTCTTTGATAGTCTCTCAAAATGCGCATTCACGCTACACCTATTTTTACGACTCTGAGCCAATCATCTTATAAAGATTCCACTCATTTGTAATGTCCATGTAATTATTCACTTATTCGTTTATAACTGCGTCTCTACCGGGTATTGGATGTCTTGCTACATGGTTAAAGAGTTTAATGTCTTTCTTAGAAGTAATTTTGGGCTGTAAAATGTGTTATAAGAAAAGTCAAGAAATTTTACAAACTTAAATAATTATTTGTTTAGAAATATGAAATATGAAATCCTTGCCCAGGCTTGGTTGATTGATATTAGTTGCCTGTTTATCCTATTGCAGTACTTAGGCCTAGGCCTTTTTTCCTAGCCACAGTTCTCGATCTAGACTAAAGCTTTTATGCACCAATCCTAGGAGCTTAGCTTTCTTTATAGCCTTCAATCGAACACGGGCTTAAGCCCATAAATCAATATCCGTGAGATAGAAATAACGTAAATGTTTCCATAAAAACAACGCGTTTGAAGCCGCGGGCAGAAACTAGTAAGTAAGGACCAAACCGAAAATCATAAAATTTTAGAGCTTAACGTCGAACCAACCCGTCGTCGGTTGTCCAGAAAAGACATCTTTTGGCTAGTATAATTACACCCATGCGGCACTCGGCATTCTGTACAAACATACATTCTAACTAGTATGATGTGTTTGTAAATACCTACGTGTGTGGTAGTGACGCGACGACGCCTCACCTCAGACTGGACTGGGTCCGCATTCACTTTCGTGCGCGTTGCGCAAGCGCATGAACTTGTGAACGCATCGTTACGTCACGAGTATCTCGACTATGTGAACTTGCTATATTTCGCGAAACTGATCGTTTTACTGACCATTTAATTTAAAGCTGAAAAAGGTATGTTTATTGGAGAAGTATTCATTTGATATAGTATTCATGTGTGCAATTTTTATAATTTGGCGTATTTGAAATAAATGTATACTGACTTCAAGGAGTAGAAATAGGTTAGGAAGTAGTTTTAAGCCCGGAAGGAACATTTCGACACCGTATCGTTCGTTGTATGCGATCCGCAATACGTCAACTTTGTAGTTGGTTTTAAAAGTAGACCTTACGCACTCTGCTATTGAAACCATTTGTAAAAGTAATTGTGAAAATTATCGTGTGATAGTAATAAATAAATAAATTAAATAAATAATGCTGGACAATTCACACAGCATTATCTGGCCATATGATGATGATTTAGATACGTTTCCAAGGCGCACATATAAATTCTTCAAGGATAAATCTTTTATGGGACCACCTCAAAATTACCCTTTATAAAACAACGAAAAAATCATCTAAATCTACAAAAGGGGTGACAATGATCTATGTGTACTACAGAAAGTTTTTCAATCTTTGTTTTATCCTTTCGTTGACACTGATAATTTTTTGCGTTATTGGGGAATAGGGACAAATTTCGCTTTTTCAATTTTCTACTAAATGGTAAACTGACAATGATCTTCTTCATTTACACTATATAAAGCTGAATTTTTTATAACATTCGTTTCTTTTACAGAGTATTTTGAAACTTGTTTTATGGTACCTAGGTATATAAACGAAATACACTTGCGAGCTTTAAACTGGAATCACTTCATCGCTGGTTTTTGCAGACCATATTTTACAGTTTCCATGCAATAAACTGTAGGTTATGGTATATTATTTTAAAGATAATTTTATTAGCTTTCAAACTCTTTCGATATCATAGCGAAAAAAATGTTCATCATATGTCATGGAACGTGAAAACAAAAGACATAAATTTTTGGAACGAAACATCAATTTTTTCAAACTTCTGAATCCCTATAAAAACTGGGAATTTATGCAATTTTGTCATCAGTCCAATATATCACGTCACTCAAAATACTGGAATTACAAGAAAATGGAAACCACACCAATAGAAGCTGCTCAAATCGTCACCCTAATCCAGCAAGGGTTCTCTCAGCGTACTATCGCTCGACAGCTTCATCTGAGCCAGTCCTGTGTCTCCAAAGTATACAAGAGGTTTAGAGAGACTGGAAACTTAGTCCGAAGACCAGGATCTGGACGACAACGATGCACTTCGGCGAGAGATGACCGATTTATTGTCAGCATCAGCACTTCTCTCCGAAATCGACATCTAACCGGCGTTGACGTTCAGTGGGAGCTCGGAGAAGTTCGAGGGAGAACTGTCGGCAAGTGGACAGTGAGGCGAAGACTCAAAGAAGCTAACTTGACCCCAAAAAGGCCAGCAACGTGACTCAAATTGTCTACAGCCCACCGACAAGCCCGACTTCAGTTTGCTCGTGATCACTTAGATTGGGATATACAGCAATGGAGCCGAGTTTTGTTCGCGGACGAGACTAGGATGTGCCTGCATGGCAGCGACCGTCGACGGAGAGTCTACAGGAGACCGGGAGAGCGATACGCACAATGCTGTATAGCGGAAACAGTGGCATATGGGGGTGGGTCTTGTATGATGTAAATTTCAAATGGTATACACCAATCTGCAGTTTATTCCATGGAAACTGTAAAATATGGTCTGCAGAAACCAGCGATGAAGTGATTCCAGTTTATAGCTCGCAAGTGTAGTTGACGCAGTTAGGCTAATAAATGTGATAATTATAGAAATTACTACATCACTATTTATTTTTACAACTTATATAAAATTTAGCAGATCTAGCACAAGTAAAGGAAAAATCTAAAGATTTTATTGTAAGTTATTAAATAAGTCCCAAAAATTTCGTCTGTACCAGTACGGATGTCAGAGGGCGTAGGCTCGAATCCTGCCAAAATTTTTGGGACTTTGTATGTATGTAATAATACCCTTGGTGGGAGATCTGATGATCTGGGTTGCCATACGACGTAAAAAATTGGATTTTCAGTTTTGTGGGTTTTGTTTACACGGATGTGGCTCTCGCTGAATACGGTGTGCAGAGTGCTGGTATCATGCTGAAACCACGTGCGTGAAGTGTTCTATTTATCCTCTTAAAACATCGCTATCATATTATGGTTTATTAAGCAAACATAATAATCACAGTCGATAGTTACGTTTGCTGCACATGAATTTTGCGTAAAAAATGGTCACGTCAGATTATCCCAATCTTTTTAGAGCGGCTTCAAACTTAAATCTTTCTTTATTAATGATTAAACGAACTTACCTAAGTGAAGTTCTATCATAATTATACGAGGGATTCTGCGTCCGAAGATATTAGTTACATACACCCACCCTCCCTCAGGTTGCAGGACCCCAAGAATATACCTAGCATTTAGTAAATAATATAAACTAGGTGAATAAACTCCAAACTACCGAAGTGCCGAGCGAACCTAGCGAACAGCGAGCGACAAGAATGTATGTACCTACAAAAAAAATCGTAGAACGTTAAACAAATTAACTAGTCGTTAAGAGTGGTGACACTAGGGCGTAACTACAACTGTGTGAATATTCTTTAGTATACTTATATTTTAGGTAACTAATATTGAGGACGCAGAATACGAAGTATATTTACGGGTTTTGTTTATTATACCTACAATACAAACTTTTCGGCATCGTATTCGTCGAAAGGTGAAATTATTTTCCATAAAAAGTATTGTTTACACACATTAAGGGAAAATCCGCATTCCAGCCGTGTCGAACGATTTGTCTTTCCAGATAGTACGGGCAATGGTTTTTCAAAATGTTCAATTTTCAAATCCCAATTTTTCCTACCGGTCACCCCATATAATAATTACAATGGTCTTTAAATTTATTACGTTGTGATTAGTTTTCAAATAACGTTAGATTAGTAACTCTAGTGAATCTTCAAATTGTATCTTTAGATTTTATAGTTATCTAGCGTTACACAATCAGCTGGGATGATTCAGGCACTACCTAAGTGCTAAAATAAACAAACAATGGTGGTCAGATTTCACTGTTACGTAAGTTTTATAACAGAACGGTCACAATGGTCGATAATATCTTTATTGTTTCGGCCCTTGAGTCTGGTTGGCTGATATAGAGATGTAGGCCTATAGACGTACACTGATTGTGTAATGTAGGCCATCAAACTTACCAATAATCCGTGTTGAGATCGGAATACTTTTAAGTGAGTTAAGAATCACTCCAATTTTTCAATTTTGGTACTGAAAGTGCAACAGAACCAAAGGAGTAGTTAGTCCGATAGACCTGGCTTAATAAATTGTTTGTCTTTACACAGTAGTTGATGAAATATGTGAGTAGAAATATCGGATTGGAACAAAATCGAATTACTCTGGGTCCACTTTGGTGAACATCATAAGTTTTGCCTTGGATCCACCGAAGTTGACAATAAAGGTGGACTTCTAGCAGACCCTGTTTTTTCTTTTTCACTTGAGATATATTGAGCTATAAAGTGTATAATGTGTAGATCAATCACAGACAGAGCACCGTCATTTAGCAATCCACCTTTGCCCCAAGTAGAGCATGCAATAACTAGGGCTAAATTATGCGTAGATGTGACACACACAGTTACGGTTCACCGCACACGTGCCACTCATTAAACTCGGTAACTGATCATCACCACCTTAATACAATGCACACTAACGCAAAAATGTTATTTTTAATTTCGTCCATCTATGTATGTTAATATTCTAATTTATTGTATTTTTGACGATGCCCAGATATAATTTGGTTGTTTGTGTTGATTTAATTATTTATTTGTTTTGTTTGTTACGTGATTTGATTAAAAATACCTATTCTGAGCTGTGAGTCATGACAGTCAATACAAGCGTTCTAATTTTATGAGCATCGAAAGGGTGTTGCAATTAACTTATAACTTTACAGAAATCGGATTATGTTACTTGAGTGTTTCTATGCGGTTGCCAGGCACTTTTTACTACCTCCAAGCATCAAAACGGTCAAAGAGATTTTGACAAATTAGGTATTGAGATACTCGTCTGGTTTCTTAAATGTTTCTTTGTTACATTTTGTAGGCTTCGCCCTCTTAATTTTCGTTTATTTTTTATCATTGCTTTCTCACTACTAGTACTAAGCAAAGGCCTCCCTTTTCTACCTCCACTCCTCGCGATGCAACGCTGCGACAGACCACTACGGAAGATGTACCTCGAGCTCATCACGTCATCTGAACCTGGGACTTCTATCAAAAATAGAAAATCCTGGGACCAAGTCGGATATTTTTATGGTGTTCAATTAATGACTTCTTACCTATATACTTGGCGGTGGTGGAGGCAGTAGATCGTTGAACGATTGATGATGACGAGCCAGCAGAGTTGACATGTGTGCGACAGTCCGTGTGTCATTTGCATGCATTGACCCCGGCGGTGTTGCCACACGCCTTTAAAGCGAAGATATAAAACTGGCAATAATATTGACCTGCCACGTATCAAAGTACTCTACTTGTAGGGCACGTACTAATATTAAGATTTTTCCGCATGTCTGTCTGTCTGTTGCAATGACCTCTTTACGGGCGTAACACTTGCTAGTTAATATCCTTACAAGGAAATTCTTTCGAAAGTTCCAGATACTTCTTCTTGCGAATATTTGATGACTTAAGAGTTGTGTGTCGGTTTGTTGGGGGTCTTTTATTATGCGGTTACTGCCTTTCAAATTATATATAACGGTTTATATATATATAATAGTATATATTATAACGGACTAAGTATTGTCTGAAATATTTTTTTTTAATTTAAACGGCTAGGGAGGCGTACGCGTACCTACTTATAAAATCTACCATGAAACTCGAATAATTCGGATATCGTGCGTTACCATAATATCGTGATGGTCTACTGGCACACAGTATAGATTATTGTTATTTCTACAAATCTGTGTAAAATCCCTTATTCGGTGTTAGTTTTCCATTAAAATGTAGTTTTTTCAAAATTCCAACTCAAAAAGCGGCGCGTTGAACTCTTTTCAATGAGCACTTATTGAGCTAAAAAAAAAAATTCATTCAAGGTATTCCTTTGCCATTTTTATTATCACTAAAACATCATGAAAAATACCTAATTATCATCATCACTGAAACATACCTCGAGATGATGCTAGAAAAGGTTTACCCTTCTCGACTTGGTAGGGCCACTGCGGTATCCTGATATTAAATACCTCTCGCTGACGTCATCAATGTCATCATACAACTTCTGCAAATATAGATGATTCAAATGACTATTACCACGTTTTACTCAAGTTTACTGCAAACACAACTTTCTTTATTGAGCCTCATTTGCGGAGCGTAAGGTTTTAAAATATAATTTGCAGTTAACAACGATTTAACCAAGATAATTTATAGAAAAATTAGCTGCTCACGGCTTCGCATGCGTTTGTTCGGTATAATACGAAGCTTATACGTTATCTTATCATCAGTTCAAAATTTCAGCCTGCTCTATTCAATAGTAACGGCGTTGTCTTTGCACAAACAATTTACAATGGCGCAAACTTTTGCCTTTGTATTTATGTAGGATGACATCGAATGCGTAAACTGTTTGAAATGTATAACTGCAACTTCATTATTTTACGCATTGTATGACACTTTCTATAGTTGGAGTAATATAAACATAACAATGCCCTTTAACTAAACAATTTGCGAAGTTTGGTGTTATGAAAACGAAATCCGTTTTAACTGCTGATTGGATGTTTTATTGAATTAGTCAAAGATCTTAAAATGATCAAAAGCGACGTAACAAGGCGAAACGAAAATATTGACGCACTTAATAAGTTTATTTGCTATATGAAACTGTCTAAAATCACTGGGATGGGCTAAGGATATAAGGAAAAATCAATGAACGTTTTAAGGAAATTCTGACGTTTTCTCGAGAAAACCAAACGCTTTTGTGCAGATAATGTGTCATAATAGGTCATATAGGTTTTAAGAAAGCTTTCAGTACTTCGTTTATGTTTCTTGAAGAAAACTGTTGCTAGCTCTTTGCAAGGATACACAATAAACAATCCATTTTTGTTTTTAATTTTCGTATTTTTCTGTCGTTATTTCTACTCCAACAATTATCCGCGTTACCTTTATTTTTTACGTCTGTTGTGTGGTTGTACAATAAACTATTATCTATGCAGCTTTTCCCTGAATATGTACCTGCTGACCAATTGCGCAACTTTGAACTCAATAAGGAAGTTGCAGTAAAGCTTTTATCCAATCCTCCGTTATTATGATTAACTGCTTTGAATCAGTTTAAGTGTTGCATTAACCTACAATGTCTATTCTATTCTAAAGAGTGAAAGTCTATGTTCAATATTAATTTAAAGATAATTATTTGAAAGGAAGAAATAATAAGGTATTGTAAAGTACTGACAACGATAATTATTGTAGGTATTTTATGGCTAGTAATAAACAAAATATTCCTTGGCATCCAATCAAATATAGAAGATATGTAATAGTGTTTTTTAAAACTACGTTGTACTTAAAATGTCGGTGATGATTTAAATTTTTGAATTTAATTCTTAATTTTTATTTTCTTTGGTTTTCTTTATAATGATTGCTGAGAACCTTTGTCCGCTAATCAAGGAAAAACTAGCCTGCAGTAGTCCAGCAGGGGGTAAGCATTGGTTGTAGATGTAGTGTGTTTATAGAGCACCGTATTAATTGAGTGAAAACCATAAATTACGTCCGCTACCAAGCGGACAAGGTATATTCAAAATTATTAAGTTAAACAAGTTAGTTAACCGTTCTCTTACTAGATAATCGTCTGCAGCCGCTTGCGCATGTCTAGTTCATCTTCTTACATAATGTTGATCACTCATTTGTATGTGAAAATCATCCTTATCTTCTAGTTGCAATTGCTAGAAATTTGCACGCGATCTTAATCATCATAAGTCGGATAATTGTTTTAAACAAATTATTTAATATTTTACTAAACAAATAGGTATAGATAGGGGCATGTGTTATTGTAAACATAGCTTCTCACAAATAGATCGCTTTTATTACATTATCTTTTAGTACTGTAGGCGCTTGCCGACATTGGATACTGAGAAATTAAATAAGTTTCCAAACATTTTTATTTCGGCGGAACATGAACCCGCACCCCATCCTTAGTGCGGACTACCCAAAGGGCGGATTAAGCACTATAAAACAAACAAAAAACACCTTAGTTGGATACTGATAGCAGCGAAACCACGGGATACATCCAAGAAAAACCGTTGTGGGGGAATTGTGGACGTTTTAAAATAAAACCTTGAACAAATTTTATCAAGGGGAAAAAATGGAATAAGAAAAAACGGTAGGGATTCTGGACTTTTAAAAATGTCACTCCTGTTTTACTCCTGGGGGATTTGTCAAGGGGGAAAACTGGAATAACCTATCCATATGCATCATAAGCAATGAAATTGTTAAGTACAGGGCACACACCTGTAGTTTAGAATCAGCCTTAAACAGTTATGTGAAATAGTAATAATTGCTATGTGTTATTTTGCAGGCTGTTTACATTTATGGTCCGACACCGTGCGTGTTAGGAATGCGAGTGGTTAGTGTAATAGTTAGTGAATGCAAAGTAGCCAGTAAACCTACTTCTTGATCTAAGTCTCCACAAAATAACTTATTTACAGAAGATTTGAACTGTTTTTGTTACTAGCCCAATGAACCTCTAAAACATATAGAAATAAGGTTGTAAATAGTGAAGCTTTCGGAAATTTCCTTAGAGGCATTGTTTTGTTGGGGTACCTAATCTACTGCTTTAAAATACTTAGCACCTATAAATGGTGTTCTACAAAACCAAAACTTTTACGTAAATAGTGTTGAATAAAAACTATTCTAACCTTTTTGAACCAATTATAAGATGTACTTTGTATGACCTTCGAAAACCAAAAACAGCTAGTTGTGTTGTGCGTACACAATCATGTTTGATTGTGTACGCACAACATTACATACACAAATAGCTGTTGTGCGCGACTTCGCACGCGCTTTTCAAGTGGCTTATGTCCGTCTTCGGTATTCCATTTATTAATCCGCTAAATTTCATTATGATCCGTTCAGCCGTTTAGGCGTGAAAGAGTAACAGACAGACAGAGTTACCTTCAAATTTATAATATTAGTATGGATGATCTAATCTCGCCCAATAGGTTGTTTTATTGTTATTGATTTTAAATTTGACTATTTATTTTCAACACACTCATTTATTATCATAATTTATTTAGATTCAGTTTTAAGTGCGTATTTTACTATTGTATCATAATCAATAATCGTACAATGTATTTGCTTTTTAACCTCTTTAATAGTTTTAATAATTTATTCTTTAATATTTAATACAATATAATAATGTTAACTGCTTTAATAACAAACCATAACTATTATTGTGTATGCATATTTTGGATCACTATCTAGTTCAAGAACCTTTTTTTCTTTTTCTTTTAATCTTGATGTTTTGATTGTTTTTCTGTTTTGCAATAAACTAAAATAAATAAATAGTAATTTATCTCGTCGAATGGACGTAAGCCTGTGATTTGATCATTGATTAGTTAATTACAGAAATGACCCAGGTTTGAATGCTCCTATAAAACTATGGAAAATAACGAAATCCATCGCTGATCATTGCGTTAAGACATCGCAACGTTATGCGAGTTCAAGGCAATTCACCAAATTCTTTTTAGTTAAATCGACCATGTAAAGCCTATTACTCATATACAAACATCAATGATACGCCATATTAGGCGTAATTCACACGTAATCCTAATGCTCTGTAATGACATAATCAGGCGGTTGGCTAGACAGAAGACGATAATGTTTATTGCTATCTTAGGTTAGTTGTTCAGAGTGAAAGTGCTCCGAGTTTTGGCCTGCTGACCTGAGGCTATTATAGTGACCTCTATGGCATAGTGGATTTAATGATACGCAAGGACTAACGGGTTCAATCCTGAGATGTTTCAGACGACTGATTATATTTTATTTATTTAATTTAAAATATATTCGACGACCTCAGTGGCGCAGCGGGCGAGAGTCTGCCTGAGACGCAAGAGGTTGCGGGTTCGATCCCCGCCGCGGAACAAATTTGTGTACGATCTGCAGAAATTTGTTCCGTTGGTCTGGGTGTTTTCTATGTATAATAAAAAATATCTATCTATGTAATGTATAATATTACGTATATCAGTTATCTAGTACCCATAACACAAGCACTGCTTAGCTTGGGGCTAGATAATGATGTGTGAATTGTCCTGCATTATTATTATATCATTCAAAATAACTCTATGAATGCGAGTTATTGTAGTCGTTCTGTGCGAGTGAAACAGCGGTCAGAAGCTAGTCATAGGTGTGAGTTAAACGTATAAGTAACTGACGCTATAAAATACTTTCGAAAATCATTATCTCGCTCGGGTAATTTGTCAAGAAGAAGGTTAGATCTTGGCAAATAGTTACTGAGTCTTAAGTATAGGTTGTGCGGTGCGATAGCGAAAAACATTTCGTTTCCTTCCATACATTTGATGCCTTGCAGCGCCTCTATCGGATAGAGAGGAACTTTTCATAGTTTGACAGTGATTCAATATTTTTTTTCGACCTCGATTACAGTTTTCGAATGGAATTAGAGATTTCACAGAAGCTATTTGTTCGGAATTTATTATATTTTCTTATATGAAAGCGTAGAAGTCAAAATATTATGGTTTATCGAGTTCACAAAGCCTTTTTTCGTATTTTCATATTATACACTCTCATACTAATCATCCTTGACAGATACGGTTGCCGTTCGGTACTTGACTCTATCGAGACGGACATCATGCGCCCGCGCCGCGCGAGATTGATCGAGTAGACGCACATAGAGCTACAAATCTTTAAACATGTTTTGATATACATGTCTCGATACTTACGTCGTTATTATCTTAACATTTTTTGATAATTTTAAGGTTAAGTCAAAATTTTTAATATACCTTTAGATGATAGAGCGTGGCACCAGGCCACTCTTCCTATTAGATTGGGGGGTCTAGGTGTCCGCGAAATTTCTAGTGTTTCACTCCCTGCTTTTATGTCTTCAATTCACGGTACAAAGGATCTTATATATAAAATTTTGGCCAAATGTTCACAAAATTGTCAAATAACAGGTTTCGAGCAAGCATTAGCGTCTTGGAAAATAGCCTGTCCTGAAACTAATCGGCCCAAAGTCCTCTCTTCTCAGAGACTGTGGGATGAGCCGCTATGTGAGTTGGTACGGAAAAATCTTATTAATACGTCTACCAGCTCATCAGAACGCGCTCGTCTACTCGCTGTTTCCGAGTGGGAATCAGGACTTTGGTTATATGTTTTGCCTTCCAAAAATTTAGGTACCCTTTTAGACAATAACTCATTTCGGGTGGCTACCTCTTTGCGTTTAGGTTCTCCTTGCCTAGTGCCACACCGTTGCCAGTGCGGTGAAACCGTTGATAAGTTCGGTCACCATGCACTAGCATGTGTCTCTAGTGCAGGACGTGTGTCCCGCCATGGTTCAATTAATGACATCATTCGTCGGGCTTTTACCAGCGTCAGTGTGCCAGCTACTCTCGAACCACGTGGCCTAATGCGAGATGATGGTAAAAGGCCTGACGGTATGACTCTGATTCCTTGGAAGATGGGTCAGCCTTTAGTTTGGGATGCTACGTGTGTAGATACCCTAGCACCTTCTCATCTTGCAGGGACATCAGTAAGGGCAGGCTCCGCAGCAACATCAGCGGAGTTCCTCAAACGGCGAAAATACGCTAGTCTTGATAGAGGTTACCTATTTGAGCCGTTTGGGGTGGAAACCCTAGGTCCTTGGGGTCCTGGGGCACACGTTATCTATAAAAATCTTACAAAACTACTAATAGAGTCCACAGGTGATCGGAATGCTGGTTTTTATTTCGGTCAACGAATTAGCATTGCCATTCAACGTGGCAATGCTGCCAGCATTCTGGGCACTCTGCCTTCTGGTGACGGCTTAGATTTTTAGTAAATAGATGTAAGTGTAAATATTAGTTGTAATTATTTTTTGCTGTTAAATAAATAAACGTATAATAGGTTAAGTTTATAAATATTTGTGCGTTGACAATTGACTGAAAATTGTTAATAGCTCAAATTCATTAATACTAATATTATAAAGAGGAAAGGTTTGTTTGCTTGTTTGAATTGAATAGGCTCGGAAACGACCGACCAATTTGATGAATGCTTTCTTTAAAAGACATTTGAGCAGTTTTTCTAATCAATCCAAACAAATAAATAGTTTGTAATGAAAACATTACTGCCTTGGACAAAATAAACGAAGTAGCATAAGTTCAATAAATTCTAGATAATGAAGTCTACACACCAGCGTCGGCGGACCGGCGACTAGTAAACCACACACTGTCGGCTGCCTTTAACGTTCATACACTGATGTCGCATCGCCCGCCGGGTTGTGTTGGTTTGCCGTGTAGACTTCATTACACTGTCAGGGTTATGTCGTCAAAAATGTTTTCAATTCAAAGTCAATTTTTTTTCAACATGCCAGCTCTATACTTTCTAAGTCCATACAATAGGAAGTGCATCGGTCACCGGTGAACGTATTCTCGGATACCATCAACGTAACTATGCTATTAGCGATGTTTTGCGCGACTGTACCTACAATGTAGCGTTGGAACAGTCGCGAGGAAAATACTTGACCACGTTCTGAAGTTGTGAAAGACATTTTTATAATTTTTGACCAGCAATTTTGATTTATGTTGACTCTGATTTCTAACGTATTTCAAATCATTGCTGGGCAAAGAATTCCTCAAAATAGTTGAATTGTTTTAGTAAAATATTGCTCAAAAATCCCAGTTTAAGCAAATCGCACCTACTCTTGTCATTCAGGGATTCCCCTGGATTAAGGTAAATCCTTAGTTAGGATCTACCCTTAGGTAAATCTTAACTAAGGATTTACCTTAGTTAGAATTTTCCACCACTATCATCAACTTTGCGAATATACATAGCTTTTATCAACTTTCGGATCAACTTTCCCATGCATCCAAAGGAACACATGAGAGTTCTATGAGCAGTCGAGACGATGATAGGAGAGACACATGAAAGCCCCGTGAGTGGTCTGGTGACAGTTTTTAGGGCCAAACACAGTTCGGCTTAATTTCTTCAAACATGCGTACAGTTACGAATAACTTCTTTCCAGAATGTGATTCTAAGTATCGAGTGAGCATCATGTCGGCCGCTTTTGTTTCAGTTTGATACGGTTCCATTCCATTCTCATAGCGCACGGATTATACGACAAGCTAGAGCTTCATCTATTTACCGTCGAAAAGGTGTGTTGTTGGTATGTTATGTACAAGGTAAGTCCATTTAGGCGTAAGCCCTTGTTTTGTAACTAAACAGGTTGGTCTTATGTAATCGGTTGCGTGCCTTCTCACATTTGAGCAATAACGGGAATACCTCTCCGCTACATACCTACGTATTAACTACTCATTTCACTTCGAGCCGTCATATTGGCTTGATCAGGTATCAGGCTGACCTGTGCTTTCTGGGCATAGCCAATATAAACAAGATACTCGATTTTATTAGTAAAGAATACATTTACAAGGAAAACAGAATAAACATACTCACATATTCCTATTTATTTAATTTCTTGAAATGCATGCTTAAAACGCATGTTTAAAAAAAATTAAGAAATTCATTTGTAGTTATTAAATTCTTTGAAACCTACCTTGAGTAATTCTAGTTGTACATTCGCCGAAATACGTTCTTTGCTGGACATGGGCCTCCCCCACTGTTTAATATAATATGGGGAAAGGGTTTGCCAAAGAACTAATCCCCGTATAGGTCTTTTTACAGTAGGCCTTTTTCAGCCCACAATTAGGTCAACTTCAATTCTTGTCAGATCACAACCCTTCAAATATTCAAATTTAATAAACTGGTCCTATTCCTTATAAATGCAGGTTTTCTGCCCAGTCATTGTGCTGAGCTGTTGTCGTGTGACTTGTTTCTAAAAAGGATGTTAACATAATGTGTTGCAAATCGAAAAACTTATTAAAGTATTAGTTATGTTAATGTTAATGTTTTGTAAATATTCCACAATACATGATACCTACTCGTTTTGTAATAGAATATAATTAAAAGTTTGATTTAAGCTGTTTGAAGAATATTCGACAGTTGGAATTAGCATGAGAGTCATTCATTATGATGTAAGATAGACCCCGAGGGTCAATGTAGGCGTTGTCCGAAATATAAGGTAAAGTAGTTGATACACGTGACGTCACATAATTTTTTATGGGAATACCCATTATAATTGGTAAAAATCCTTTAGCATCCAAGAATTATAAAGTAAAAACTGGGTAGCTCTTAAGATGTAAATAGAGTGTCAAGGGCTTCCCATACTAAATGTTAAACTTTACACGAACTCCCTGATCAGTTAAAAATTATGTAACCATTATTTATTATTAGGTACCGACTGTATGAAAAGGCTATGAAATGAATAATTATCTCTCCGTATATCTATATATTTTACCTCAACCTTACCTCAACAGCCTGTAATGGTCCTCCACAGCTGGACGAAAGCCTCTGATTTTTTTTATCTTATGAAAGGTAATGCCCATAATCCCCACGATGAGCATGCGGGTTGGGGATTGCAGTTCAGTGGTAGATATATTTTGCAAGAGGCGCTGCTGCCCGCCCCCCGGTGTATGTCCCTAGTCGCGTCTTACGACACACACGGGAAGAGTTAGGGTGGTGAAAATTCTAAGCCGGCACCATACGGCTGTATATTTTAGTTATATTAAAATGATGAACATAGTCGTGACCCGATAATCTCAATATAATGAGACGGAAGAAGATGCCAGACGAACAGACACAATGAATTCATGCTAATTATGTAGTATATGTAATCTGTTCCAATTTAAATATTATTAGCATAATTTTACTTCTTCGTTTTAATTAATAAGGCGCCTGTGTGATAAATGCAATTTTGGAGTTCTTGTGTAATTTTTGCACAAGTTGTGTGTGTGGAAACGTTTAATGGTTATTTCTATAACATGGGGACTGTTTCATGTGATAAAAAGTAGCATTTGTTTTATTCCAGGCTAGGAGCTACTTCTCCGCAATGCTTCAGCCTGATTCATTCGTTTTGGCGTGATAAAGTCATATCCATTAACACAAAACATTTCACAAAACTTACACACTAGTAATTACATGGCCCACGACCCCACAAGTCCGTAAGCGCACCACGTGACGCCGGGGTGCCCCTGCAGATCGTACTGCTGAAGCTGGGCAGTAAATGCATTAACGAGTAAGTAAGGGGATAACTCGCCCTTTCAAACACTAGCCCACCACGAGCGAGCCTCATTTTTGACGGAATTCATATACGGCTAGTATATGAATACGACAAAAATGAGGCTCGCTTTTTTATGGGAATACCCATTATAATTGGTAAAAATCCTTTAGCATCCAAGAAATTATAAAGTAAAAACTGGGTAGCTCTTAAGATGTAAATAGAGTGTCAAGGGCTTCCCATACTAAATGTTAAACTTTACACGAACTCCCTGATCAGTAAAAAGTTATGTAACCATTATTTATTATTAGGTACCGACTGTTTTAAAAGGCTATGAAATGAATAATTATCTCTCCATCTTTAAAGGAATTGCAAGTGTGTTTACTTTATTGGAATCTATATATTTTACCTCAACCTCACCTTAACAGCCTGTAATGGTCCACTGCTGGACGCAAGCCCCTGTTTTTTTTATCTTATGTGGGGTAATGCCCTTAATCCCCACGATGGGCATGCGGGTTGGGGATTGCAGTTCATTGGTAGATATATTTTGCAAGAGAAGACACCCTTACAGTAACAGTGATTAGCTTTGAAGCAGGCTAAATGGTTGCAGAACTTCTATATTGACGCGTCTTAAACAAATTTTAGCTACCTCTAACACTTTGAAAATAAAAGTGCTCACATTCCGACCGACAGACTGGAAAACATAAGATAAGGTTCTATAATAAAATAATACTGAACAATTAACTATGTTCGGTTTTGGTTTCTACATAATGTTCGTCGATTTCTCCGTCAGATATGGACCGATTCGAAAAATTCTTCAGCTTTTGTATCCGAGGTAGTCCCCTAATATTTTATTTATAAGGAATTTATTAATTAGTTTAGTAAAACGGTTTATAAAACCAATATTACATTAAAGAAAAGAAAACAAAAGTATATGCAATAAATAGTCCTTAAAAAATCAGTAAAATTCTATTATACATTGAAAAATTTAATTGCTTTTTTTTTAATTATCTGAGTCGAAAGTACCCGAGAGCTGGTGAGTATTTGACACAGAGCATTGCCAAACAGCAGCGTGGCAATGCAGCCAATGTCTTGGGCACGCTTTCTGTACATTGTTTTAACAATTATTTTTCTTAATTAAAATAAAGTTAGGTTAGGTTTTAATTCAAAGCTAATATCTGATTGTGATTTTACGTAAAAAAAACAAAAAAAAAGTGGTATTATTAATTATGACGTTCATAAAATAAAAAAAACTCCAAATAGTTTAGACCCGAGCGATAAGTACCTATTTGTCCCCAAAAACTTAAAAAACAGTGTAAAACTAAGGAGTTTGAAATAGGTTTTTAGTCATATCAAAACAATAAAATAAATAAATAATGCTAGACAGTTCACACATCATTATCTAGCCCCAAGCTAAGCAGACCTTGTGTTATGGGTACTAGATAACTGAATTACATTATTCTTTTTGTCTGTTTATGCCCGAAGCTACGTCTTTGCAGCAACTTGCAATTTGTATAATTTTCTGTTGTCTAGTGGGTGGTCAATGACGTCAGTCTAAATTAACCGATATTCAAATTCAAATGAATTCTGGACCACCTTTTAATTTCTTAAAAATCATAAACATGGTTGCGACAGAATATTGATGTTAATGGTTACAACATTTTTGGTTGCTAAGGTTGCTTTCTAAATACCATTTTAGAAGAACTAGACTTTTTTTCGTCAAGAATAATTTAGTTTAATTTTTAAGAAGGTAACAATATTTTGAAACGGTCGCGTCTTAGTGTCCTTGCGCCCGAAAAAAGGTAGTTTTCAACAGCTTACGTAAAATCCCCAAGTTCTTTCCAAGTTATTCTGTCTCAGGACTTTGTCATAAGGTTAGGCCCAGCTCTGTTCGTAAAGATGTCTTGCCATCTCTTCTCCGATCGACCTCTAGCTCTTCTTATTCCTTGGGACCCACTCTGTGATTTTGTTGGCCCAGTGGAGGGTAACAGGAAGATGAATTTCCATCCTGCACAAAGTGCCTATTTACGAAAGACTGCTTGCAGATGCTGGATGCGGCAAGCTGAAGTCAGGGCGCTATGACGCTCGGGAGGCCTATGTCCAGCAGTGGACTAATATAGGCTGATGATGATAATGATGATGATGACGTGTGCCCAGCCCAATTCTATTTTAGGGATCACCTCTCTATCGTACCTCAGTTTTGTATCACTATTGAATTTATTTGTTTTTGAACTTGTGTTATTTCTACTATTTAAAAAAAATATATATTTTGTTTCGGACAATATGTTATTTAAGTTCACAAAATGATTCTCATCACATCTGCCATTTCTCTACGACAAATATCATACATTACATAACGTTCGTCAGAAATCACATACGATTGAATTATACAACTTATAATTATAACTAATGAAACGTCCGGTTTTGGTAATTGTGGAGAACGAATTACTGACATGCGCGTACGCTTTCATTCACGCGGTATAAGATCTATTAGATCTTGTATGACCCTAGGTTGAGCGCGGTTAAGATCCGGTTGGTGTTTGTTTTGTTAGTTTTGCTAAAATTATTTGCTTTTCCTATTTAATTTGATGACGATGATAGTCTTTTATGTAACGTACTAGTAAATTATCTCTAAGTTTTTAAGACAGTATAAAATATGCTGAATTGAATATCCCGTGTGTTAATATTGATTGTGTAATCTTGAATTCCGTTCTCTAAGTCAATTCAGGTGTATTCCTGGGTATCACTAATTATTTTTACCGATCATTAAAAGCTGTACTAAGGTTTTTATTATGCATTAAATATGATGTACAATATCCTTTTTAATTCGCTGAGTAGCCGCATTTGTACTAAAAATGTTATATTCAAATTGTATCCATTTTAGGAACTAAAACCTAAACTTAAATTAGCAATTTATTATTCTAAACAGCAGTATAACCCACATTGTGCTGACCGGTAATCCAGTCCACGTGATATTGCGCAACATCAGATTTGGCGGCGTCTGCGCAGGCGAGATGCAGGAGAAAGTGCAAGTGCATGGATTAAGCTAATATTTGACCGAACTCGAGCGCACAGGTTTATTAGCTTTTGTAATCCTTTGTTGATTTACTTACATGAATTTTAAATGATTGTGTGACTTGGTAATTTTATTTTCTTTTGTTTTGTTTATAAGCCACCGAAAGGAAATATTTAAGAACTCTTTATCTTACGGAATATTGTAAAAGAAATACATGGGAGGTAATAAGATAAATTACCGAATAAAAGTTTAAGATTCGATGACACCGGTTAATCTTACCGTAAAATCGAACATTTGTTAATCCACAACGACCTACAAAAAATAGATCTATGGGATTTCTAAACTATTTTTTGAACCAATTAGTATTTTGCAGAACTATCACTGTTAGGTATACTTACGGCATTTAAAAATTGGTTTGTCAATAAGGCTCTATTTTTACATTTAACTACTTAGCATTTGGTGCCAATTATATAAATTCAGAGACGAAATTTATAAATCTTAATAATGATGACTTTAAAACTTGATGAGGTAATTTTGACAAGAGATCAAAAAAACTCACACGCCTAATTTTAGGTAAGAAGTAACAATGACTGGATAATTCTGAATGAATTTCGCGAAGCTTGTAAAAATAAATGTGTGAATTTGTCTAAGTGGGTTACATGATGGTTACGTTTCTAGTTTCCCACAAAATTGCGGCTGGTCAGTAAGTGTGGAAAGTAGTTATCAACTTGGAAGTCAAATTTAGCTGCACACTTGTAGGACGTGACATGACCTACAATAATAACGTATACTGAGGAACGGATAAGGACAAAACTTGGATTGTAAAATGTTATTTATAATGATAATATATTCGAGCTTCCGTCTACAGCTTCAAACATGCTTTCCGATAACAAGTCCAAGCTTTTCTTCGGGTTAGAATGTATCTAGCAAAATAGTGCAGAGATCTGTTCAGCTATTTAGCAAAAGTACCAGACAAACACAATTTCCGTCGCATTTCAATTACTAGTGTGGGATTTATGACCGAAGCTTGAGACATACACAACTATACACGTACAGCACATAAACTACTATATAATATGACCTACAATTTGTACACCTACAATATAAAATTATTCAGAAACAGCACACTACCTTATCGATGTTTAATCTAATAGTTCAGTTACGACCACTAGAGCTGTCAAGCTACTTATGATTCCGATGTGGTCATCACATGAGATTTTGTAATCTGACTCTATCTCGCACGGTTTGAAAGTAAAAGTGAGGGTAAAAACAATGACGACCAAATCGAGTTACACCTTCACTCAGATGTCGATCGATGATGTCACTTTCCATTTTATGGCGGACATGACTTGGTGTTAACCACTTATGGTATTGCACTTGGAAAGGTAGAGTGAATAAGTGCTTTTGAAGTGTTTAATTTGGTTTTCTTTTCCGAATTTCACGAGAATTCCATCGAGTTTTTTAAACAATGATCTTACCGAGTTAAACAATACGCAACAACCTTGTTTGTTTTGAAATTTGATATGTAGTTTTCAAATTAGATAGTATGAATGTAATATGAAATTGAGTGTAATTCCAACCTTTGACCCCTGTCACTTATTTTAAACTAAATATTTTATATAACTAGGTATGCTTATTTTTGTAAAGTTGATATGCAATTTCAACCCGAATAATAAAGCAGGTTTGTAGTTTAGGTTAGCCTTCTATTTATCTATTCACACAGAGTTAAGTGATCAAAGAATGAACCGTTACAAAAAAGGAGGTTTTTATTTACAGAAACTTACAATAATATAATACATATTACATCTAAGATGCGATCACATGAGTTTACATTAATGAGATGACTGTTTTAATGGTGGGGGGCGCCGTATGAGGAGGACACTGAGGGGACTCCGTAGGATCCTGAGGGGGCGCCGATGGTGGAGTATGAAGCGGGCGCGGAGTAGGCCACTGAGGGGGCGGAGTAGGACACTGAAGGGGCGGAGTAGGAGACGGAAGCGTGGCCACCAGACGAGTATCCACCGGACGAGTATCCACCAGATGAGTATCCTCCGTGTCCACCAGAGATGCCAGAGTATCCGGAGTAACCACCAGCGTATCCAGAAGAGTAATCCTCGTCAGCCTGGTGGTACTGGGCTACCTGCAGACCCTGCTGGATGTGGCCAAGCTCGATGCCAACAATCCTCTCGTGGGGGACTCCGTACACGGGAGCGGGAGCGCCGTAGTGAGAGGAGATTCCGTGAGAGATTCCATGAGAGCCGTGGGACGCGCCCTGGTAAGCTTCGTTTTGGATCTCGTCCTTAAGGATGATGTGCTTGATCTTCTCTAGAAGATGAGGGTCGACGTTGTAGCCTTCTGAGGTCTGGTGGCCAACTGGGACTGGGGTGTAGTGGCCCCCATGGCTGAGGCCTCCGGAGGAGTAGCCGATGGATGCGGGGGCGTACGAGTAGCCGGAGGGAGGCTCGGCGACTGCGCATCCGATCAGGGCGAGGGCGACCTGCGGAGGAAAAAAGGGTCAATATTGAATCATTTAATATAGAGCGTGATGATTGGTTTAGATCAGAATGTAGAATAAGTGTTTGGAACAAGGGCTTTTGAGACGATTGAAATTGCTCCAGTTGATTTGATGTGGTTGATTTGCACTTTTATTGAGAAGCAGATTGTTTTGATTAACTAGATGTCGTTCTAAAATTTAATGTTACGCAGTGACGGAGAAAGGATCAACTTTGACTTGAAAGTGGTCAGTCTAGACGCACTAAATTATATTAATTTTGAAATTTTAATTGATGTTTTGTAACAGTAAGTGGTCGATCAACAATCACTCGTTACAGAACGGATCGATATCGATCAGAGCTCAGGATCGAGTCCCGCACTTCACTGTCAAAAATCCTTGGCAAAATCCATTTCACTTGACCACTTTTTATGAACCCGTTCACTGTCACTGCACTGCACTCCATGTGAGACTTACAATGGTCCACTTAGCCATGTTGATTGTTCTACGGCCTGAGGTTGTGTGATGCTTGCTGGGCGAGCGGATTGCCTTTTATACGGGGGGCTCTGCCGACTTTTACTTTAAGCTATCTCAGTGGACTAGCGAGGACGATAGTGGGCTATAAATGAACTATTTTTTTGGTAAAAGGTTAGGCGTTTTAAGGGTCAATTGAAGACATATTGGGCGTGAGATGGGATTGTATGCTAATAAGGTTTTCTAGTGCAGCGATGGTGGTTTGTTTTTGGTCTGATTGATTTAGATTAGAAACATAGTATTGAGTAATGATTAGGTATGTTTTTGGATTGAAATCACTATTGGGGAGATCTTTTTTTATTTCACTCTGGTATATTATGTAAATAACAAAGCTGTGGTGTAGCTGTTTTGAGTAAATATAGGTCAACTTGATTATCTTTAGAAAAAAGCTTATATCTGCCCGAGGCTTCGTACGAGTTGTGTTTGAACCCAAGCTTTGAGCTATATCTATGCAAAAATTTCAGCCTGATTTGTTCAGTAGTTTTGACGTGACAAAGTAGCAAGCATTCATCCATCCATTTTGACTTTTTTGGTAAAATGTTTGCTGACTAGTTAAATAAAGGCTTTTATTGATTTCTGTTGATCAACAGTAGTTCACTTAATACAGATTTTACACCATCAGTAGTTCTTAGGCTCTTAGGTTTCCAGATTATTATTAATTAGAATGTAATTAATTAACAATTATTGAGTAAGAGGTCATTCATGATCACTCAATTTTATTATGAAATTTTATTCATTTTGCAATATTAAAAGGTCAGTGTAATAAATCTTACCATTAATATTTAGTCCTGTATTTAGTAGACATGTAGGAACAAATACAAATCAAAAATTGAATAAAATTAAAACATTAGTGTAACAACACTAACAAGCAGATTTATGTATTAACAAAACAATAAATTGTTGTGTTCTCAAAGGTAACCAAGTAACTTTGTTCTATAATTATAAATACAGATTTTAATTACTGATTAGGTACTTTATAACAATTAGGTTTACAAGTAGTTAGTAGATATGTTGTAATATAGTAAAATGTAAATTTATGGTACATTGTGAATTTGTGACTCAATGGGGTCGCAATAATTTGGCATACTTTTATGTAATCTTCACATAATTTAAATAATTGATAGAAAAATGTTGCATGAATAAAAAAATCTACATAAACGCCTATCATTTCCATACTCTCACTTTTGGTCACAATGATCTAACTAAGTTATTAAGTTCTCTATGAGACTAAGTTATTCGAAGTTTGTCACAAATTCGTCGAAGAGAAGAACAAACATTCCTACAAAAAAATGTAGAAATGTCAATAGTGTTAACTAGTTTCAAAACATAAATTATATTCCAGTTCATTAAAAATCTTTGCCACTTATTATAGTGGCGCGTCTGTACCGACCGCTAAACACAATCCTTGACATTGCTTTGCTTAAACAATTAAGTTTAAAATGTCTTCTTCAGTATAGCTATTATTCGCAATCGGTTATGCACAGTTTGTTTAATGGTACTTACTGCTTCAAATTGACTGAGAAGCATTGACCTGAGTGCGGGTTCAAGAGCATTGACAGAGCTTTGACAGGTGAAAATTATTAAGATGATAAATTATAAACATTTTACAGAAAAAGAGTTCTGTCAACTTGTGATTGAGTAACACTTGGACACTTGCAGTCGCAGTAGGTAGGTACTTATAAATTCTTTGCCAGCTGGCATTAATTATATTGATTTATTATAACCGAGATTTCAGTAATTATAAATTCCCTATGTCTAAACTAATTTCTATTCTAGGAGAATTTCCTCTTTCAACAAATCTATTTTTGACAAAAAAAAAATATTACATAGGTACAAGAATTGTATTGGAGGGATAAGGGATAGGGGAATTAACGAAGAGTCAATTATGGAAAGTCCCAAGTGTTTTCCTAAAAACTACACTCGAAGACACTCCTAATGATCTACCTTCTAGTTCCGTATCTAAATGCCAATCGTCACAAAAACTACGAACAAGTTCACACACTGTCATCGCGTGTGTACCGAGCGTGACAGCGTGCACAATGTGCTAGGGTTGCCAAGCTGGGGAACTTCCTCTATGCTGAGTATGGTAGAAAGCAGCTGGTCAATTCAGATGTATTCGTACGATTTCGTCACTTATTGCTCCATTCTCTTTCGTTTTATGTTTGTATTCAAAAAGCAGCCAGTAAAAGACGGATGAGTGATACACTCTCGAAATTTTACCGCTTCTTAGGATTCTTTACCACTTTTAAGATATTTTTTTATCAAATGACATTATGAAAAACCTATGACAGGCGACCTCATGTTTGTACTGCTACCGCTACTGGGTATAGTAGAGTGACTATTTCTTTAAGACGGCATTCGTAGCTAGTTATCCCTAATAGGTCAACCATAGCGTTAGTTGCGTGAGAGTATTTACTCTCATACCTTAAAACACTTAAAGTGCCCACGACAAGTCTTATACATGTGGTTCTTGCAGTTGTACTAATAGCTACGGCGCGCCGCTTCAGGTCGTCGTCGCAGGCGTTTCACACCGCAGAAGCTGGGGTCAAATTGTTTCTTTTTTTTCTTAAGGATCAATTCGTATTTTTGTGTTGTATCGGCCATCAGGGTCCTAAAATACAACGCAAACTAAGACATCTTGTGGATGCTGCGTGATAGATCTAACATTATTTATCTAAACGTAATCATCAAGAGTATAAAATACTTATGAACATGTCTTTTCAATAAACGATGCTATAAATAATTAAAGGTATTTACTAGTACTTACCTACATAATAAATTATCTAAGTTGTTGCCTCTTACCACTTACAAAAGTGTCAACCACCATCTAATAAGCACTTAACTTACGAGTTAAGTACACATCATTTAAAGAAAAAGAGTTAATCAATATACAAGGATTACCATTGCCATTATGCAAAGCTTAACTTAAAACTTAAAAGGAGAGGATGGAAGTGAAAGTCTAGAGTGGGATGTATCGGCGCACGCGCATAAATATGTTACGTGGTAATATCTGACAGGTTCGCGAATTTACTAATATTGATCAGGCGAAAGTATTTTGAAGATGTTTACAACAAGTACATTTAAAAATACTATCTATTAGCTATACATAACTTTCTACAACAAGCTGTAAAGTTTTTTGAAAGTCTTCGTGTGCGGTTGTCTCATGGTCACCAAACTAATATAAGGCTGGTCTAAGCCTGAATACTTATTATACCTTAAACCACCACTTGCCAGCAGACTGGTAAGCGCAATGGAGATATAAAAAAAAACAGAAGGAAGTTGATGACCTGCCTCTGGTAGGTCAGTTAAAGAGGGGTCTTTTCTTTAATTTTAAGTATATTCTTATAATAATTATTGTATGTCCGAAAGGACAAACTGTTGAAGAATGTATAATAGTTCATAAGATCAACTATATTACACAGTTCACAATAAAGATTCTTATTCTTATTCTAACTCAGCACTGCCTCGGATTTTTATATGATGCTGCCAAACATAATATACTAATGTGTAACAATATCGGTTTTCTCAAGCCCAAATACACAAATTATTTAAAGGCAAAACCGTAAGCCATAACTTTTGGTCATAAAAATAGCTATTTATTTAGTATAAGGCAGCCCTAGATGACGTCACTTTCGCTTTATCTGTCAGTGTCAAAAGGTCGTTGGCACTGCGTTTCACGGAGATGCGTCCATAGGTTAAGCCTAGGTCTCACTATGACCTTTACGTCATTGTTCAAATACAACAACGAGCATGTTAGGTCAAGGACAAATAATATACATACTTGTCATAATAACTACGTCCTAGGAAAATTCTATATATTATAATAATATCTAATTCTTCCAGGCCCTGGTAATTTTACCACAATAAGCATTTATGTTTTTTTAAAGGGGGCGATATTTGATGCCATTTTGTGAAAAGGATAGGCATAGGGTTTCGCGATTAAAGGTGCGGGACAGAGCAGAGCGGCGTAGACTCAAAAATCATTTTTGATGATTATCTATTAATAAGACAAAGGTGCCCTTTGTATTCTTCTATTTATTATGGTGATGAAAACAAAAAATCTTGTTATTGTTAGTTTAGGTGAAAATTTGTAAAATCTAAGAAAATAGAAGGTATGGTAGATAAAAGTTTTTTTTTTGCATTTTAAAAAATAAGGGGATCTGCCTTGTATCTCATAAAAAAATTTTTTTGGTATTTTTTCAAAGCTTTATCGATAAAGGTGACGGAGAAAAAATGTTTTAATGTATCCCCAATTTGCCCATTTTACATCTATCGCCGCCTTAGATATTAATCAACTTTATAGAAGTTACGTCATCCAGGTCCTCTATTTATAGAAGTTACGTCATCCAGGTCCTCTATTTATAGAAGTTACGTCATCCAGGTCCTCTATTTACTATGACACAAGCTCTGCTTACTTTGGGGCTGCGTGAGGTATCCAACAATATTTCTATATTTTATTTTTATTTATTTAAAAAGAGTATAAATAGGACTTACATTTATAACACTCTTTAAACCCGTAAGGGTTTAGACCAGTATTTTACATTCCTCGGGTTTTTAAATTAAAAAAGTAGTGTAGGTACCTATCTTCGGTAGCAGGTACGAGTGAGAAAAACTCTCCTTAAATCTTAATGATAGACAAGTAAGATATAAAAAGCTACATGTGCAAAAACTACGACCAAAACAAAATCGTGACTATCAATTATAGGTTAAAAGCACATTAGTTAAAAGCACAGGTAACTAAATTGAATATTTAGAACAGGTGTAACATAATGTTTCACAGCTTTCCAATTAGATAGATTAACCAATCACGAATCAAACACTGTATGCGCAGGAGTGGTATAATTTATATTAATCACACGCAATAAGTCCTTTTGATGAATGAATTCATTGTGTGGCTCTATGATGATTCTCATGATAAAATATAAGAAAGTAATTTATGTATCAATTTACGTCTTAGTTACGTCTACTGCACATACCTTATTTTAAAGTCGTAAGTTTTGAGCGTTTTTCGTATATATCTACATCTACATACATCTTAATGTTTGAGATTCCTACATTATCCTAGGCTGGAGGTACTATCCTACCAAAAACCACCTACAAATAAAAGCCCAAGGAAAACGTGAGTGAAGCTGCAGGTAGACACTAGTTATTATTGAACGTGCAGATGAATTTATTTCGCATTTGTAAAAGGAGGAAACATTTACGAAATTTCAAATCGATAAAATAATCGAACGTATATCCATAACCGTTCTTACGTAACATCTATAAACATTCTATTATTGCTATTTCAAAAACTATTGATTGGATTAAATTAATTCAAGTTTTAGAGGTGCTATCAAAACACACCCACAGTATAATCGCTTTAACGTTGCTATTGCTAATCGATTTGTGTAGTAGAAATATTTTTATAGATGCTGCAAAGCTTTTAAAGTATGTTTATATTTTAATAAAGTATTGACACTATTTACAAATACACCAACTACATTATGTTAATTGACTGACGTCTAAACGTCGTCATAGGCTTACGCCAAATTATGCCATAATGACCGGAATCCCACCATAAGCCTGTATTTTTTTTATCAGTAATGCTGGTCAAAGTACCGGCTTTTGGACTTAGAGTACCGCTTTCTGAACTTTCAGTTATAACATCGATTAAGTCTAACAAACCTGGGTATTCATTATAATGGTATTTCATTAAATGTATGTAATTTCAAGTCTCTTTAGACGAAGAAACCTTTTGCTTTGGCCGAAGATCTCAAGAGGCGCAATAATGCAGGTCTCGACAGAACCTACGCATTGGCTTCCCTTGGAGTCGAGACCCGAGGTCCGTGGGCTAACGAGGCTCTCCGAATTTTCAAAAAATTGTCTAAGCATCTGGGCAAAGCGACGCGTGATCCAAGAGCATCTGAGTGGTGTGTATCTGGCACAGCGCATCAGCATTGCCATGCAGCGGGGCAATGCAGCCAGCATCTTGGGCACTCTTCCGACTGGTATTGAATTGGATCAGTTGAGGTACCTGTAGATTGTTTGCAACAGACTGCAGTTAGCTCAATTGTTTGAATCGTAAATACTAGTTTTAATTTAATTCTATTTTTTATTGTAATTTTTTTTGTTATAAAAGAATATTTGATGTTATAAGATAAAGATAGACAGTTGCATATTATAACGCTATTTGACCTGCGCCAGCGCATCCGTTCTCCGATCACTTCATTATGTAAAGAGATTGATACGTACCAATTCCTTTCTTTTTTGAGGCTTGTCTACCAACTATGAAAAGAGCTCAAGTTCAATTGTTATGTAGAAGATGATCCACTTTGATTGAGTAATCACTAATGTTATCTAATTTAATACAAGTGTAGGAGTTATGCTACCAATATACAGCAATTCCTTCTCTGAAGAAATGCTTTGAATTTATTCTAGGTTGTTGTATCATTAAAAACTAATGTGGAACGCAAGGTAGAGGCAGAAGTCAAGAGCTCTCACCAGAGCACCTATAAACTGGATGAACCAAATCAAAGCTGCACTAAACGGTCCCCCACACTAATGTTTTAATGTGTAATATATGAAATTGGTTTTTAATTTAGTTTCATCACGCCTTCTTAACCGACTAAAAAAGGAGTAAGTTCTTTATTCGGCTGGATATATGTTTTTTTTTATGTTTGTTCAATTAAGGACCGATTGTGATAAAGATGAAGAATGATCCCAAGGTGGTTCCATAAAATCCCTTTGAAATTATCCCGAGGGATTATTATTATTTGTCCCGCAAAACATAAAAACAGTGTAAAATTAAGGGTATTTCCAGAATGATATGTTTATAGCAAAGATCCTAGGATCCTACGTTCCGTAGGTTAATAGTATTGTCAAACTATATGTTTTTGTTGTTGACTTTGTGTTGGCAAGGCATGAAATGCCATTGGCATTACGCCCACCATTTGAATTTTTTTAATCATTTGATTTGATGCTTGACATTCATCTTTTACCTTGATTGTGTACGGTTCCAAGTAAACGGTAGGTATTTACCAAATAACGAATACTTATAAAACTTCAAAACCGCACGTTACACAATACTAAGTTAATAAATTATATCTCTTCTGCATACATTATCAGACGATCAATGCAATCCTCAGTTTATTATATTTCTCAATACATGTAGAGATTGTGCGATCTAGTGCGTAGCGGCTGCGCTGGATTACTTCATTTGTGGCACATTTTAATAGTCTCATAATGAGTGTGTTGTGTGGTCTGCCAACAGCTTCTGAGATGAAAGAGACTCAATGGTTTATAAGCAAAATGAACCTTCTGAACCAAGCGCTTTGAGAGAGCTTGTTCAGGAGGTCTAAAGCCCTGTCGCATACAATATGGAAAGCACCGTTTCAGCTCCGCTCAAAAATATAACAATACAAAAATAAGGACTTTCTCGTAACATACATCGTATAAATAAATGATATTTTCATTGACGGCATATTGTCGGCATCGGATCACATACAGCGCGTGGACCACTCGTTTGAAGTTAGTGGGAATTCATCTTCTCACTGTAAAACAAATTATGATAGACAATTAACAAAGCATCATTTACTGTATATGTATTTTGTCATTATAATTAAATGCATCTTTTTAAGCTGTGTAGTTGTAGCATTAAATTAATGAGCGGAGAGCTTATACTAGACTACACTAGATTATACTAGATTAAGGAGAAGAAGACATCGATTTGATACAAATGAATTCTGTCAAAACATCGCCGATAACAGCCAAAATTGTACTATGTCAATAAAACAAAAAAAAACGAGTACAAGTGTATGGGGTATGAGGTTTCATACAATCTCATGAATAAGATAATTGAACACTTCTTTCATTTTAATGTATTGATGACGTGATTGTAGATTAGCAATAGCACAGATGGCTGTTTCTAGTCGAGCTGATCAGGGACCTAGTCTCTACTACGAAATATACCTCCATAAAAAAAACAACTCGTTAATTGTTTGTAGTTCAAATGCTTTACAGAAAGCTATGGCAATATAAATATAATATTTAAAGGAGTGCGTTTTTTATTAGTTTACCTAAAATATCAAAGCCCTAAAAATTGTAGCACAATTTAAAACTCACCTTAAATGCCACATTTTTCAAAAAAATTCCTAAAAAAAAACAACCATAAACATGTTCTTGCTTTCAGAATTTATATCGTTTGTGCCTTTAGTTGCCTGCGTCCAGCAGTGGACCATTATAGGCTGTTGAGGTGAGGAGGTGAGGTGTTTTTATTTTGCTCTGTACAGTATTTTTGCTAACTAAATAAATAAGTAAAATAAATAAATAATGCTGGACAATTCACACAGCATTATCTAGCCCCAAGTTAAGCAGAGCTTGTGTTATGGGTACTAGATAACTGATATACATAATATAATACATTACATCGACAGATATTTTTTTATTATACATACTACCTACATTGTTTTAATTATTGGTCGTACAGAACTACTAACAAAATAAAATAAAAAAACATTTTTTTTTCTCACCATTGATTATTAATATTTTGAGAAGAAAATAGCATTATTATTTTCTTAAAATATTAATACTAGCAAGTACCCATCTTCCACCACCATCGAACATAACACATGCGACCATGACCCGTAATCCGCAACATGCTAACTATTGCAGGCTGCTTACCATAAAAATACCATAAACATTCGGTGGCCATCTATACCCACTGCTGGCTGTTCTGTGGATTCAATGCGGTCAATGGCACTGTCTTACTTTTAAATATGCGGTTTAGAGTTAGGTTATGGTGAGTAAGCAGGAGCGAAAGCGATTTGAGTACCTACCTAATCATAATATCGTTGGATTCAGGACAATAATGACCATTCTTCAAGTCACATTTTAAATAGGTGCATAATTGTTTGCGTTGTCGGATAAGGCGAGCTTAAAACTACGTATTTTTATTTTCGTTTAATGTTTTCATCGGATATAATTATCGTATCGATTGGTAAAATAGAAAAAGAACTAAAACTGTAAAGATTTTTAGACCTAAAATCTTTAAAGTTTTTTTCTGTTTTATTGCTCGACCTTATTAATTATTGGATTGTAAAATTATCTAACCAATAAATTTAATTAATAATTTTATTTAAATTGACGTTGTGACGATAAGCATTATGACGATCGCTTTTCTTTTGATGTGTGTAATAATTGTAATAAAACATCGCGTTTTTCTTTCAAGTAACCACACCATTATATTTAGAAATATAATAAAGGTTACATAACTAAATGGTCTAGTTACCAGCACACAGCACACGTAGTAAGTACATTAAGTACATCGTGTCACATTACACAAGGAGATTTAACCGACTGCCTATTCAAATGAGGATAATGTTTCCGCAATTACAATTTAACTTACAATTTTTCTTAAACGTGTAGGTACTTAATTGAATGTGAGGTGAATTTTAAAACATAAAATTATTCTTTTAAAACTATCATGGTTATTAACATTAAAGTTATTTAAAACGGGATATTTCTTTTCAGTTCTTCCGTGATCATGGCGCATGAAACTGTGCCGAAATATTGGAAAACTCAAAAATCGAATCATGGTAAATATCCCGTTTTAAATAACAATAAAATTATTCTTCTGAAACAAATTTAATAACCAATATTTATTTATTTAACAGCAAAAAAATAACCAATTAAGTCAACCATAACATAAAATTTAAATATTTCCACTGTCATGGAGAGTATATACAAGTAGGTAGCAGGTAACCAGTATTTTTTTTATTTTGAACAAGTAAATGATTATTTTGTAATAATTTAGTTGCATAGGATTAGTGACATACGAGTGTGATTTTTGACCTGCAGTGACAATGATATATAAATAGGTTTTATACAAAATCTTCATTAATTCTTTGAGGTCGTAAAATAACTCAAGCACTAAAAGTTCTCGGTTTCACAAATAAATTGAACATCTCCAAAACGGCACATCCGTTTCATTTCCATGTTGGTTTGTACTGTGTGACTGTATCGGACCGTATTACGGCTAATAAGGCACACTTTGATATGGTAACATGTATACAAGTTGTCTCTGTAAGACACACGCCCATCTTTTCAATGCACATTACAATAAGAATTTGTAGAAAAAAAAATATAATTACATTTATTTTACTAAAAACCAGATTAAAGTTTTTCTTGTTTATCTAGTACCTAAGTACCTAACGATATCATTTATACCTAACCCAAATTAATAAACGGAACCCGTGCCTGGGCTTGCGTAGGGAGGTATTCCACGTAGCGCACCCAGATGAACCGCACCCAGATGAATCGCACCAAAGTACTTCCACATAGCGCACCCGTTTTGGTGCGCTTCATTCAGTTGGTATAAATGTTTAATTTTTATTCCTCGTAGCGCACCCATAACAAAGTAGGGTGTAGTGATGGGGTTGTCTTCATCTAATTAGTAACCTGTAGGTGGAAATTTATAATTGGCTTTCAACTTGCATATGTACCCAGTATGTAAATAAATAAAATTAGGATTTAGGTAATTAAAAGTAATAAAATTATAATTTAAAATGTTTTTTATTGTTTAGATGATTGGATACACATTTTAAGATATACAGATTACACTTTTTAGAAAATCAGTCTTACAGAAAACTAGAACACACTTAACACTTAAATATAGTAGGTATTAGATTTACGATTTCACAATCAGATTTATTATGTATACATATTTATATGACTTATATATTTATATAATATTTATATCTACTTACTCCTACTTATATTTCTAAAATCACTCTTATTAATCACTCTTATTAAACTTTGTTTACTAAAGATCACGTTACTTAACAATAAATATTTTTACAAGTATATTATTCTAATCTAAGCCTGACATTATTTTAAAAATAGTAATCAAATGAAAATTATCATCAAATTATACAATTTCACAGTATTGTTTGTTTTTCTTCAACTGCTTAAAGTAATAAAATTATGTAGATGTAAAAAAAACAAACATAACTTTTGAAATGACCTGTAAATATCGTTCAATGGAACATACAAACATTCAGAACATCAGTCTCACGTTGCTTATATCCCTTAGTCTAGTTGTACTTAAATTTAGATAATCACATCAGTTCCATTGTTAATGATAGTTTACTTTTTATAGTACCTCGAGTAGTATAAAAATAAAAAAACGACGTTTTTTTAATGAAAGCCAGATATTTTTGTAGTAACATTTTATACTTCCGGTCCTATTAAAATCGAAGTTTCTCTAGGCAATGCCCTAGAGATATTTGACCATTTTTGTATTCTTGTAATATTGCATTTATAAATTCATTTCTCTTTTTAGCTTTTTTTTTGTTTTGAGATGTTGGCATTTTTGTGCGAGAAGCAGAAAACATTTCACATTGAAACACGAAGACAATTTAGACAAGACAATCACGTAACGACCGTTGGTCAGTTTAAAAAACTTGAACTAAACAAAGTACGAGTACCGTGCGACGTAAACAAAGTTCGCGTGCATTCGGCTGTAGTCGGATGGACTCGTGAAATGCAACCAAATCTGAAATGCAACTAAGCCGTTGTGCGCTATAGTCGCCATGCATGAGCCACCGTTTCCCGCTATAAGAACTTTAAGCACTTGAAGAAAAACAAACAATACTGTTAAATTGTATAATTTGATGATAATTTTCATTTGAATAATATTTTTAAAATAATTTCAGGCATAGATTAGGATAATATACTTGTAAGACTGATTGTTCAAAACTAAATGAAAATATTTATTGTTAAGTAACGTGATCTTTAGTAAACAAAGTTTAATAAGAGTGATTAATAAGAGTGATTTTAGAAATATAAGTAGGAGTAAGTAGATATAAATATTATATAAATATATAAGTCATATAAATATGTATACATAATAAATCTGATTGTGAAATCGTAAATCTAATACCTACTATATTTAAGTGTTAAGTGTGTTCTAGTTTTCTGTAAGACTGATTTTCTAAAAAGTGTAATCTGTATATCTTAAAATGTGTATCCAATCATCTAAACAATAAAAAACATTTTAAATTATAATTTTATTACTTTTAATTACCTAAATCCTAATTTTATTTATTTACATACTGGGTACATATGCAAGTTGAAAGCCAATTATAAATTTCCACCCACAGGTTACTAATTAGATGAAGACAACCCCATCACTAGACCCTACTTTGTTATGGGTGCGCTACGAGGAATAAAAATTAAACATTTATACCAACTGAATGAAGCGCACCAAAACGGGTGCGCTATGTGGAAGTACTTTGGTGCGATTCATCTGGGTGCGGTTCATCTGGGTGCGCTACGCGGAATACCTCTGCGTAGGAACCAGAAACATGGTGGTGCTCTAGTTTAAATATTAGTCTTCAGAATGTTGTGAGAATGCTTAGTTGGATCTCATCAAAATTTCTCATGTTAGTAAGTATATTCACCTAAAAATGGCTTCTAACAAAAAAAAACTTTGAAATATTTTTAAAATGACAGAATTTCTGGTACATGTTATGTAGGTATGGCAAAGTTTGTGAAGAAAAGAGTCTGAAGAATGGTAATTTGATGGTCAAAGTGGGCGGTATCCACGCTGACCGAATTTCTCGAGTGACAATTCATTAAAATCGTATTACGTAAAGTATTTTGGAATTTTATTATTATTGTAAATGGAATCAAAGGTTATACAATAACCTTTTGGTGTCGTCAGTTTAAGGCTGGATTTATTTTTATTATGATACGGTTTGTGATACCGACTCAGTTTGCAAAAAAATTAAAAAAATTGTAATTGTTTTAATTTTAATTAAATTGAAACCAATTTTTTTTAAATCGATACGGCCATAGTAGGCTATGTAATTATTCGCATCTCACTCATTTCCTAGCAGCGATCCACATACAATTCTAATAAGAAATCCAATATCTGTAACTTTTTTAATTTAATTATAAAAACAAAAATATAAACACTTGTGTAGTTGTCCGCGGGTTAAATTGTCTAATAGTTGACAACGATTTTTGTACGTTTTTTTTAGGTTTCAAAATTGAAATAAGGAACGCTAAAATTATGATTTTACTAGTAACGATACTATTAGTAATTATTTTCAGTAATAACGATACTATCCGCTATGCAAGTTTTGATCGGTAGCCACCGCAGTCGTGAGTGAAGGAAGGTCTTTAAAATCTTTTATTTCATAATCCTGCAAACAAGTGCATTTCAATTGAATTGCACATTACGACATTGGTTTTAAGATTAACTGGAGTAAGTCCACTCTGTTTCAAGGCTATACTTTATATCGGATGAATAATGCAATGTAATTAGATTTGATCGATTTTGTATTTTTATTTGACATAATCATAACATTTGGTTTTTTAGGTTTCTTTCATCAGACGTTGGTCATAGGTTCGTTTTCGTGAGATAAATAATGCTGGACAATTCACACAGCATTATCTAGCCCTAAGCTAAGCAGAGCTTGTGTTATGGGTACTAGATAACTGATTTAAATAGATATTTTTGTATCATACGTAGAAAACGACCAGAACATCCGGAATAAATGTCTGCAGATCGTACACACATTTATTCCGATGCGGGAATCGAACCCGCAACCTCCTGCGTCGCAAGCATACCTTCGCCCACCGCGCCACAGAGGTCGTCAATGAGATGTTAGGAATACTTTTCGTGAGACGTTGGGAATGAGCACGTCTCATGTGATACGTTGGGACAACCCTCTTCATCTGAGTTACAAATAACAATATCACGCAAAATATGACTGCATTCATATTTTTACAGGATGGTGGATGTAGTCGCTGACTAATATGCCTCGTGCATATGCACTAAGTCACTCAGCGAGCTATGGAGCGGATGCTCGGAATTTCTCTACGTTTTTTCTATATAGGTACGTTAGAAACTAGAATACGGAAATCTATAGAAGAACCAAGTAACCGATATAGCTCTCAGAATTAGCAAGCTGTAGTGGCAATGGGCAGGTCGTATAACTCGCAGAATCAGAAAATACAATACAATACAAAAATGCTTTATTGTACACCAGAAAAGAACATTACAAAAAACATTTACATGAGACAATTACAATGGGCGGCCTTATCGATTAGAAGCAATCTCTACCAGGCAACCTTTGGTTGGAATGAATTTGGTTTTTTTTTTAAATAGTGTGGGAAGACCACCCGACGGACCGAGCAGGGATCGCAGGGAGTCGATGGATGGAGGCGGCTCAGGACCGCTCTTTGTGGCGTCGTATTGGGGAGGTCCAGCAGTCGACTTATACGGGCTGTGATGATAATGATGATTCAAAGGATAGTTTTGTTTGTCATAAAAAATATTAAAAGTATTTAAAAGGGTTTTCAAACCAAAACAATCCACCGACAAATGTCAGTGCAGTAACAATCTCTTACAGAAGGCAATAATTTAATTTAAGTGATCCATAAAAAAGGAATGAATAAGACTAAAGTTGCACAAATGAATCGCCGGTACTTTTCAAGATGTGCAATCATTATGTCAGTTTTGACATCCGTAATTTCATAACATATTATAATTTTTGGTTCTTATTTATATGACTCATCCTGTATTACAGGTGTTAAAATGTAAGAGTACAGTAATTTTCGTTGAAAAATACAGATTGCATTTTTATTACCTATGATTTTACAAAATAAAATTATGTTTGTTATTAAATTGATTGGTGCAGATTAAAGGTAATATTCAACACTCATTAAGTTGAAGATTGCCTTTAGTTTGAGATTTAACTAGGTATAAAAGTTATCACTTCTATTGCCCTCGACTCACTCGTTCATCCGGAGCTCCGTGTAGCGGAGACTGGGCTGTGAATACGGTGATATTGAATTTAAAGGCCGTGAATTAATTTCATCAATCATCCATACCGCGATGCTTGAAAACGAAAGTTTTCAATCAGTGCGTCCTACCCTGTCCTACGGAGCTGAGACGTGGCCACTCACGGTAGGGCTGGTCCACCAGTTTAAAGTCGCCCAGCGAGCTATGGAGAGAGCTATGCTCGGAGTTTCACTGAAAGATAGGGTTCGCAACGAATAAATTCGAGAAAGAACCCAAGCTAAAGTGGCAGTGGGCTGGCCATATATTGAGCGAACGACAGCTGGCAGATGGATGCGGCATGTTGAAAACAGGGCGCTATGGTGTTAATTAGGGGAGGCCTGAGTCCAACAGTGGACTACTATAGGCTGATGAAGAGTTAATTTTACCCCTGTGCGACAATAGATTTCTATCACAAATTATGTTTGCACCTATCTCTATATTTACATGAACAATTTAACAAAAATAAATAAAATAAGTTAATAAATCAGCATCAACAGAGTCAATGGCTATGACAATGCCATTCTGCTTAGCTTGGGGCTACATAATGCTGTGTGAATTGTCCAGCATTATTTATTATTATTATTATTATTCTAGGTGCAACTGATGACGTCCAGAACTCGCCACCTCGGCCACACTCAGAGAACACTTGCCGTGTGCGCAACAGATATTAACTACTAGACTCTACCCGCGGCTTCACACGCCTTTTCTTATTTCTATCCCGATTATAGGATAAATGTCAACCTCCTCAACAGCCTATATTCGTCCACTGCTGGACGCAATTATCTCCCTGAGATGAATAAAGCTTACATTTTATTCCAGGCCTAGAACAAATCTATGTGGAAATAAGTAGTCGAGTCGGTCTTTGGAGCTTTATATTTAGGTTTATGCTTATTAAATAAATGAAAATGAAATTGACTTGCGCCGTGCTCGTTGGTTATGTTTTGCTTCTCAATGGTTTGATGCGAATCGAATGAATGTGTCGATGCCTAGCCGCGGCGCGCTCAGCCGAAGACATGTGTGAAGTTGCAGCTTCGTATTGCGGCTGCGTTCATGTCGCTTCTCTGCGGCGTTAACTCTATGCAAAATTTCATTCCGATCCGTTCAGTAGTTTTGGCGTGAAAAAGTAACAAACATCCCAAACCCACCAAAGCTTTCGCAACTATAATAAATATTAGTGTGATAGTGCACGCAAACAATAGGTAAGTACATATATAAATAAAGTTTATTCATTCCTCTTCAAAAAAGGTTTTAGCTTACATTAAACTTATATATTATCTACATAAATGTTCATATTCATATTCATATTGATAATGTATAAAGACTATGTGGATATTATAAAGGTATATAATATAGGTTCTATATTGAAGAGGCTTGAAAGAGCCATCGTGGATATTATTTATTATTATTCCTATTTCCTCACTGTCCTAATAATGCGGAAAGTTATGACATTTTGTGAAAAGGACAAGCATAGGACTCGCGTTCATAGGATCGGGCGGGACACAGCACAGCGACGTAAGTGCAAAAGTCAATTATTTATTCATAACATAAGTTTGAAATACAAAAAACGATTACTCTACTAGAACAATCAGTCTGGCTATGTAATTCGTAAAAAATGTGATGTTAATCGCTGATAATGTAGAACATTACAATTATTGTTTTTTATGCTCAATTAGATTTATTTTAATGAAAGAAACCGGTTTATTTTCATGAATTCTATTCGATTACTCGGCTTCTATAAGTTTTACCCTATGTATACACTTTTTAATCTGATCATTTACGTTCATTACAATAAAACTAAGGGTTTAAAAATATACATTTTGTTTAGTTTTTGCATTAATCGTCCTCTTAATAAGACATGTGAAATAATGTATCGATGAATAGTATCAGTGAAACATTTCAGTTCTGTGATTTTACAAAATAAGAGCAAACAAAACGAAATAAATTTAAAACGTAATATTATACCTGAACGTCACAAACAACAATACCTACCTACCTCCCCTCCCCCCTCCCTTTGACCGTAGGCCACAATAGCCTAAGGCTAACACAAAAATTTTACCAAACAATAAATTAATATAACTGATTAATAACTTATTATCATAATGTCACCAGCATTGTATAAAACTAATTAATTAATTTAAAATCGTGATTATGCTAATGATGTTATTGTGATAGTTAGGTGCTGGTCAAGGCTTTGATTACATGTAAGTAAAAGCGTTTTGCAAAAATAAAATTAGTATGTATAGCGTTAACTTGTTTATTTTCATGTCTGACTGTTTGCGAGGTTAATATAGGTCCATTAACCATGAATAAGTTTGAACACTAGAAAACAAGGACTTTTATAAAATCCTTCAATTTCGTATTTTACTTATTAATAATAAAAATACACAATAACATTTTGACGACCTCTGTGGCGCGGTGGGCGAAGGTCTGCCCGCGACGCAGGAGGTTGCGGGTACAATTTCCACCTCGGGACAAATGTGTGTAGGTGACGATCTGCAGACCTTTGTTCAGGGTGTTCTGGTCGTTTTCTATGTTATAAAAATATATCTATCTATGCATTGTATTATATTATGTATATCAGTTATCTAGAACCCATAACACAAGCTCTGCTTAGCTTGGGGGCTAGAGAATACGATGTGAATTGTCCTGCATTATTTATTTATAATTGTAATTATAAAAAGCTAAACGACAAAAAAAACCTTTGTCGTTCCAGCTTTTCAGTTAAATTTCGTGAAATTCCGAAAAGTTTATCAAAAATTACAAAACCTAAGTGTACCAAAAATCTCAAACCACAATTTTCCTATTTTCCATCCAATTTATTAAACTTTTTATCAAACCGTATCAATCTTAGGACACGAACACACTATTAAATCAGACCCCTCAGGCTCTCCGCACGAGATCCCGGCGCAGATACCAGTGTAAACACACCCGATCTATACCTGATCCCGAAATTCACATACAAAGTTATGGAATTAGTCATAAAATGGATTCGTGACTCAAATATCTAACCTATGCAGTGAATACCACCCCTTACAATACAAAACCCGCAACCTTTTCAATCCAAAAGCAATCTTAAGCGTACGTCGCTAAGGTTTAGATAAATATGGAAATATTTGGAGGTTATGTTAAAATTTTGTTGGCAGTTCTAAACGATGCCAGTTGACATTCGATAGAGGGAGCCATGTGACGTCATTAAATCAGTAAGCAACAAAATTTAGGGCTTAAAGGGGCTTCGATAGGAGCTAGTGAGCATTCGCTTGTAGCATCACGTTGACTTTATGGGTGATAGGCAGCAATGTACGGGAGCCGGTTTAGATGATGGTTTATATCGACGGGATTTGGCGGTGATGGTGGGAGGGGGGAAGGGGTGCTAGTGTTAGCATTTGTAGGAGCAATTAGGGGGTTGCTTGTGCTCTAAATTATTTTCAGATTATGGTCTTCAATCCAAGTTAGCGTTCGATTTCGTAACGTTTATCAATCCTACCGCTAAGGTTCCGAACTCGCTGCCGGCTTTCGTTTTTCCGAATAACTGCAACCTGGGGCTCTTCAAAACTAGAATAAACACTAGTAGATACCTACTAGTAAATAATAATAGGTCTTCTAGATCATCGTCATAAACATCGCCATTATCCTTCACGTGCAAACGAAGGTCTATTCACGATTAAAAAAAAACATAATAAAGGATAGTAGTACATTGAAGTAAGTAAGAGCTTTTGTATAAGTTTATCCTATTTATTGACAAGTCTTCTAACTTCTAAGAGCCCTTTTCATCAGTTGATTTTAAATGATCTATAACAACACTAGACTACAAAATGCGTCTATATATTCTATCTGTATAGCAAAAGAAACGTATCTCTGATAAACCAAAACCATCTTACTCCTAATTATATCACAACAACAAAACAAATTACGCATATCAACTCAAAGAAAATCCCGTTCAAACGAACTCAAAGAAATATTAATTTAAAAGAACAAATGCTGCTGATAGACACATTTTAAAATATATATATATAAAAGGAAGCTTGCTAATTTGATTACCGGTTCAAACGGACGTCAGGCGCATGGATCCTTTGATCGGCAAAAATACAGATGTGTGGTGTAGTGTGTACCCTGCCTTAGGGTGCAGGCCGGGCCATAGGAGGAAGCGAGAGCGAAAGCGATTACTCTAGAATAAATTGTCATCATCATCATTCTAAGACCAAATATCCCACTGCTAGCCCCCTTCGCATACGTTCTCGTTCACACGTGTCTGGTGTCGTTCACGGATTTTGATCAGATATTCCAGTGACAGAACATTTTATATGAACTTATTCTCACTTGACGGTACCGATTGTCAAAATTGCGTATAATATCTCTATTTATTTTAATTTATAATTTATTTCAATGTTTTTATATTACTTTAAGTTTAGCATTTTAGTACTAGGTTAAATTATGATGATCTATGTAATATTTGACTTATCTATGTTATCTAGTGTAACGTTATGGTTAATAAATGAAATACTGAAATACTGATTGTGCGTCGGCGCCGACAATAAGAAATGTCGGGTGTTTTGCCAGCCCTCAACGCCCGGAAAGAAATCGTATCAGATTTTGCTCGCCTATGAGTAAGTATGGCGCTGTTTAAATTTGTTGGATGTCGGGTACAACCCTCTTCCCGCTACCCCCTTGCCACCTCAGTAGATCGTAGAATATAGTAATTGACATCCTTATAAAAAAATTATAAACTTAATATCGTCACTTCTCAATTCTGTTATTAAGTTCTGAAATGTTCCAAAACTAAATCTTTCCCTCAGGAGTAAATGTACCTACCCAATATTTTCTTTAATCAGCTGTGTATTTGTTTTCTTCTTTAATAATAATACATCATAACAACTTCTTCGACGTCCAACGTGCACAGTTGCATAGCGTAGTGCTAAAAATTGACACCAGCTTCATCCGTGCCCGACAACCGATGTGAACAGAGGCGCCGACATCCGATTAATATACGGATCCGACACTCGACAAGTGGGAACACGCTCTACCTGGATGACAACTTGTCTACTTTGATAAAACGGAAGAAGAAGTTTCGGATGATGGATCACGTTTAACTACAAAGATGTTTTGATTCCGACGACCGATCCAATTTTTCCATGTCTCTACTATATAAGATTCATTTTAACATTGGTTTTTAGAGATTCGAAACAAAATGCAAGCTGCTTTGTAAGCGTTTGACTGTAGAAGTTTGGTGGTAAAGTGCAAGATCTATAGTTATTTTGTGCGACACGTCATCCATAAATTCGTTTTTCGTTTTTAAATGAAAGCCTCCTATATCGTTAGCCGTACCCATAAATGTGTCTCGCGAGCCCTCAAACATCTATTTATGTTATCTAGTTTCAATGGTTCCTTATTAACAGGCCAAATCTTGGACCTCTCTCTCCGACATAACCGCTACCGTTTATGACTCAAACCGGAATAATATTCCGCCCCGGGCGTATCGTTCCCGCTAAGCTAATGAGATGTCAGTACAATCATTTGTGCTTTAACCTTACACGGATGAGGTTTTTGGTCTTTCATTTCTCTCCTTTAATATTCGTGTTAATTAAATTGAGGTGTAAGTGAAGCTAGGAGCGGAATTGGGCTCAGGTGTGATCACAGCTTTAGTTCCTTTAATAAATTCGACACAGCTTCCTCCAGCCTTACCCCAATTTTGAGATCTATCTAATGATGTAACTGTCAAAGTATGAGTCGAGCAAAATGTAAGTCAAAAAAGATACAATAGAGTCGAGAAAAAATATCATTATGTTCGATGAGCTGAGAAAGTTTCCTATTATTTTTTAAAAACTCTACAAAACATGTTCATAATATGAACATGTCCTTCCATATTATTATATGGAAGGCAATGAAAGACCAAAAACCTCATCCGTGTAAGGTTAAAGCATAAATGATTGTACATAAAAACCTACATAAAATCCACTTCCCCGTAATATGTTCCACACACAAGAAAAAATTTATTGAGTATGTAATAATTTCGATGTTGGAAATAATCAAAACTGTTTTTTGAATGAGTCCAGTGATTGCAAGGTAAACATCATTTAGACGAGTTTACACGAAATGGACAAGTTCGGTCAAATTGTCGAGCAAGAACGTGTCAAGGCAAATGTGCACTTGTTACTTCACTTCGCGAAATTAATGTTTAAAGGTCAGAAAATTAACGAAGTAACTACATACTTTCAAGTTTTTATGAGCCTTTTAACTTTTGAACGAAATTAATTATTTTTTCATTTAGCTATTTCTTGAAAGGTTTGCTCATTTAGTACTGACATAATAACATTTTGTCTTAGATATGCATAAAATGAAAACAACATTATGCTCCTAACTCTAAAAAAAAACTAAAAAAACACTGAAACTAAAACTTTGAAGTACCTACCTAAGTATACACTTATAACTATTTACGCTTTGTGCGATCCTAATGACTAAAAAATTAACATTTTTATTGTTACATACCTTTGTACATATCGATTAATTATTAATAATTAAAACAATTTACATTCTGTTTAAAACTCTTTTTATAATAGTCTATACTATAATCAAACAATTATGTAAATGCAGCCAACTGCAGCGCACCAACCAGCTACTTCTAATCGGTTTAAATTTTTCATTGTACTTTCTTTGATAATAAAGATTATGATTAACTTTTTTTTCACAAATCTCAGTCAGTTAAAATAACAAAGTAGTACCCCCCGTCCTATGATATTAACTATGATATGAACCCTGGGGCGCCGCGACACACGTCATCAGCAGAGCCCTGCCGCCGCCCGCGCGGACTTACGGTGATGACACTGATGACACTTCAAGGGCAAACGTTACCGTCATTGGTTTTGATATCAAAGAGGACATTATCAAACTAGGTTCATGTGGATTATTGTACATTTATCATTACAAAATTAAATACATTTACAACATACTGGACACTGTATACACCATAAAACAAGCCCTAAAACAAATAAAGCAACGTATCAATTATCTTGTAAGTTTTCTTGACTTTCGAGGTGGTACTTATTTTTTTATCTCTCTTAAATATTTCACGTTTCTGAGTATTATGTTCAAAAAAAATTAAAGGTTTTTTGATAATCAATAGACAAGTATTACACATACATACATACATGGAAAACAAAATATCACGCAAAACATTTCCCCACATATCAAAGAGCGTACCATTAAAAGATCTGTTCCTAGACTTACTAATTCGAAAAATCTTTTTGTTTAACAAAGGCTCTGCGGGCGCGGGGCGCGGGGCGCCCCTCGGGCGTACGGTAATTATTGTTTAACTTTGTGTTGCTGTTGTGTTACTTTTGCGTTACTCTTTGTTTCTTTGTGTGTTGAAGACATGTGTACTAATCGGTTGAGATCGGGACTCTTTGTTAGAATTTGTTTTGTAAAATGGGATGGGTGGATGTGACGTGGTCTTATCTTTGATACCTTTTTCTGAATACACATTATAATAAAAATAAAATATCTCGAAATAAGCTGCGAGTTTCTAATTTACTTGCATGGGTTTTGTGATTGGTCTATCACAATAATAATAATAACACTGGACAATTCACACAGCATTATCTAGCCCCAAGCTAAGCAGAGCTTGTGTTATGGGTACCAGATAACTGATATACATAATACAATACATTAAATAGTTTTTTTTTTTAATTATACATAGAAAACGATCAGAACACCCGAAACAAGCCTGCACATAGTACAAATATTTTTTCCAAGGCGGGGATCGAACCCGCAACCTCCTGCGTCACAAACGGACCTTCGCCCACCGCGTCACAGAAATCATCAACAATATTGTTGACAGATTTGAAAATTATCAATGAATCTACTTAGGATATTTTATCAGCATGGCCCAAACCTACAAACATCAATCATATTTTTAATCGGCTTATTCTATATATATTATTTTGTAAAACACCACAACAGAATCAACACAACCCCAAAAATATACAAAAACCTATTCCTTAATCACAATAAAAAATAAAAAGCCAACGCCGGGCCATCACTGACAACTGTCAGCCTCAAATATTGACAGACTGCACTCTGCGGCAAGATAGCTGTACAACTGACAAGCCAGATATGGCTGACAGAACGTCCGATACGGTAGGCAAAAATAAAGGCTTCATAAAAACCGCATCCGTCGATGAGTATCAAACTTGACTTGCTTAGAGACGGGACATTAGTGACCGGACGTAGATAATTCAAATAATATATTTATTGTTTCATGTTTCAATAACCTTCTGCTAGCGCCTTATGTTTTTCCGGAATAAAAAGCAGACTTTTGTGTTACTTCGGGTCTCGAACTACATTGTTTCAATAGTTTGTGGCTTTATGAAGACCGGTGATATTATTTAATGAATGACCATTTTAGCTCAATAACTTAATATTGATTAAATATTGTTTAAATTTAATAGCTGAGAAATATTTAGACGGAGAATTTTTATAATAGCACTGAGATATAAATATCAATAAATTATTATTTTCGTGTTAATGATAGGTTATACGCAAAATCAAGGTTAAAACAAGGAACGAAGTTTGTTCAGTAAAAAATATATTACGGAGATTTGTATCGCCATCTTTAGATGTACACGACAAAATGTAGAAGGCTGTAGTGAGCAGCGCCACCTATGACAGTTGGTCGAAGACATTTCTGTTTAATTAGCTTCTATTCCCAGCATTTAATACTTTCCTGCCGTATTTCCCGGCCATTTTCTCGCAATTCGTATTCAACCCCATCCCTAGTGGAATATAACCGACGGGCCGGCGGCGGGCCGCTGTTTATTCCCTACTCTAAAACCTCGGCGTATTCGTATAGGCGACAATATGCACGCCAATTCGTTGCCCTAGGCACCAGTCACACCGCATGTAAGAGTTTCAGTTAATGCTTATGTAAGTTCATTTTTTAAGTTTCTAATGTTTTCACATCCTTTTTTAATAACATGGATTAGGCTCTCTTCAAGATGTCTAGTTACATCTAATAGTTATTATTAGCCACAATAATTAATAAGTTAGACTTGTTTAATGACAGACAACCTTATTATTATATTATTATGTCTCATAGATTAAACTGTTGCTTAGTTTTAACTAGCTTCTTATGATTATATGAAGGTGCACATGCATATTGCAAAACCGTATCCATCCCTTCAAAATTTCATCAAATCCATTCAGCTGTTTAGGTACCTATAAAAAGGTAACAGACAGAGTTACTTTCAAATTCTTTCAAAAGTATGTTATTGATGAAAGATGGATAAGTTTGTATTTACCATAAATACGAGTTAGTATCTTAGTATTTTGGTGTGAGACTGTGGCCTTTTATTAAGTTTTAATAAATGTCTTAATGTCTGTCATTGAATAAGTTACCTACCTACATCTTTTATCCTTTCATGTGTTCTTGTTACATTTTTTTCGGTATTTCATAAAATAATATAAAAAGTAGGAATACGTGCAAAACTTGAATTTCGTGATAATAATATACACGTCGAGTAATCTATTCATTCACTCAATAAACCATCCTTCTTGCGTAGTCGGATAAAAATCTACCTACGCATACCAAAACCAAAATGTGATCTCTATACGATTAAAACCTCGCGCACTCCATTGTTTGTCAGTAACCAAAATATTTTCTAACCCCATAGTTAGCCAGCAATGTACCGCTAGCCTTTCCATATTCACACTGTTGTCGTTGACACGGTTAATTCAATTATCGGAACTTTTTCAGAAATAAATAAAAGCCGTTGTCTGTATCACTGACGGGATAGTTTCGAGACCCCATATAGTCGTGCTATATTTTTTTAACCTTTTAGACTAATATTTCCCTGCGGATTGATTCTATTTCTGTGGGGAAATAATGGATTTATCGAATCAAACGAATCGAGTGCTGAAATATTTTGAAATCAATTCATTGACAGTTGTTGGTTTATGCCAATTCTAATTCTCATCTGTTTGCACTAATAATAATAACTACGAAGCGCTAAAAATGTGTAGTTTTGCTTGTAAAAGCTTGTTTGTGGAAGTACAGGAAATAAACTAGTTTACTTATAAGTTACCTACTTCAGGTAACCTTCAATATTAAGGTGATTCTCCGAGTCAAACTAGCGCCACCACCTATTTTATTTTAGTGTCAAATTTACATTTTGACTAAATCTGAAATAAGGAATCAATAGAAGCTGAAGATTTTGAGGCGCAAAATTTTTTGTTTATATTTGGGCCGGACACTATTCAATCACTATACAATTCAATATCAAAACCAGAAATAGGATTGGTCTGATACAATTACTAATGTAAATTTAATTCTAGAATGCACAATCATAATTATATAAAAACGTATTAGAAACTAGGGCTGGCTCTTATGAAAACTTACTCAGGTATTTTTATTTTCCACTTCGCGTTTTAAAACTTAATAACTAAATCTTATAGTTTTACTAATATGTAAGCTTTAGAGGAACATTGCATTAAATAACTTATCCATTTTACTATTTTTAGTAGCAGACACTAACTTAAAAATAAATAATATCCTATAACATTATTTACTAAGTTACTAAGATATTCACATATGAAAAATAATACCTACTAGAGAAATAGGTATTTTCATCGGAAAATTTCTAAAAAAAATAACTCAGGTAATACTTCAGGTACCTACTTACCTACCTCAAAGAGTCGAGTCTATTTGATTATAGTCTAATGATGCCTCATTTTTCCATAGACTTTGGTACAGCGCCTCCATCGCACAGACAGTGAACTACGCAAACCTCATACAAATTGCTGCTGTAGGTGGAGAATTAGATAACTAACAATTTTTGAGAAATTGACTTTATTGCTTTTCTGTAGAGTCTAGAACAGTCTGCATCGTTTGTTCTGAGTGTTCTGACTCACGTCTTCATATCTCTATATATCGCAGTAAAAAGTCAATTTTAATACGTACAATTTTGCAGATAGCTTAATTGTTTCTATAGTAAATACTAGTTTTAATTTAAATTTGTTATTTGATTGTTATTTTCTTTCTGAATAAAGATACTATTTTAATTATATTATAAATTGCAGAAATGCATATTTTAATACGAGAGTCGTCACGATCACGTATCACGTTTCGTCAAATGTACTCGGTCGCTGAAGTAGGTAAATTCGCAGACAGAAGCTGTTAACAGATATAAGACGTCACTATCTCTTACCAATTAAAATAAAATTACTCAGATTGGGTACTTGCCCTAGCAGATAGTTTAAATAGGCCCATTTGTGTGTAGCCCACACAACTTCGCAACATTATGATTCTTTTGAAAGAAAGAAAAGATACCATCAACTTATCAATCAAAATACAATACTACTTGTGAAATCGTCCAACGATCCATTGTTCGTCTGTCTGATGAATCCCAAATTATTTCTTACAATACATAATCACCTTTTTCTCACGTCTCGTGGCCAAATTGATTCAAAGGTACTTTAGGTATTAAACCTAAATTGAATAACTTAGGTACAAAATTATCTAAATTACTTAGTTCACACACACATTGTTGTAAAAGTTTTCACAAGATTTATCCTTTGAATGTAAGTGGTTTTTACTAACTTTGACCCTCCTAGATGTATGCCAAGAGCATTATTAAACCTACCTACACAGTGGTCGAATTGAAGACCGATACGACTAAGGCACGACATGTGTTAATTATGGTCTTCTAGTGCAGCGGCGCGCCCCTTTGTATCCGGGTCTCCATAGCCATCGCACTGTGAAGGCTGGGCAGTGAATGTGTTAACTGTAAAATAGAATTTTGAATACCATGTCCTTTAGCAACAATCTGCAGTTAGCTCAATTGTTTCAATTGAAAATACTAGTTTTAATTTAATTCTATTATTAGATTGTAACTTTCTTTCTTAATAAAGACTTATGTCCTCATTTACCTCATTTCTAACTGTTTTGTCTGACTGAAGACTGCCAATATTGCATAGAATTAATGATCTCTTCGTTAAAAACTTGAGTTCAAATTTTTTATATTAAAACTTTAAAAAAATTGGCAATTTTAAGAAGCTGTTAATAAAAGCTTAGCGCGTACCTAAAAATAATTAGTACATTTCAGTAGATATGTTAGTTTAATAATTCCTAGAAATCAAGTTTTTATTCACGTCACGAATAGGAACGTCTGCCAAGTTCCATGCGAGGGATTTTATTTGCACTATTTATTAGGAACACTGCAAGGGGAGGGTGTGAATTGGATAAGGAATCAATGAAAATATTGCGTTTATTAATAACAACTAGCTGACCATGTGCCAATATGACCGATCTCTGGTCTAAAACAACTCTAATAATAAGAATAATAAGCCGCATTAAATGGTAGAATCGAGTAAAAATAATAGTTTTAATTAATTTTCAATTTTCTAGGCAACACAACTTAAGAACATCTTAGAATAATCTTGTGGTACTATAATCCATCAAAACCGTTGGGCAATATATAGGTATATATTATATGCAGAGGTTTTTTGTTTTTCATTACTGCCGTAGATGAATCTACATAATATTTAAATACAATTTAAAGGGACTTTTATCCCACAGACTTTATCTCTGTGGTTTGGTCTGTTATTAGTGAGCCAATCTTAAAATAGTAAGTGTGAGGGAGTAAGCGAGTTTGAGGGGTTAATTCTTACGTCGCGAGTGGCTCGAGCTATCTATACTCAGTACATTTTCCTAACCTTTCCATCACAGTACGTGTGCCTAGCCCCCTACAGCCCACAGCCTGTAAACGCCTATAAACTGAGATCTACCCTATGTCCAGAGATACACAATCAAGTGTTTTGCCACAGCGTAGTCAATTGAGAAGCACAAGTGTTCAGTAAGGAGTAGACATTGGCTAAAGCTAGAGCTTATAAATAAATGAATTGATTAAAGATAATGTTTGTTATCGTCATCCCACCTGGCTATAGAGCGTCCTAGACTACGTTTGCTGAGACGAGGTCTCCACTCATGAACTCCATTCCGCGTCCGGTCAGGTGAATTGACGATGCTGAATGCGGTAATCTAAAGACAGGGTGCAATGGCGCTCATAAAGGGAAGCCTATGTCCAGCAGTGGATATAGGCCGGATATCCTGATGATGATGAGTGATTATAATGTGCTTTATTTTTTTGTATTATTTTTACCAAAGGAATTTTCCTTTGGTAAAAATAATACAAAAAAATAAACAATAAATAGTATTTACTAAGTAAGTGTAATTATATATATTATAAATGTATTTATTCGTATCTAAGAATGTTGGTGTGAAATTTTGAGTTTTTATTATGTTTGATAAATGTCTTTATGTCTGTCATTCAATTAGGTACGGTACTCTTATCCTTTAATGTTTTCTTGGTACTTTGTTTTAGGCATCTCTTCAAAAAATCATCATCATAATCATCATCAGCCTATATTAGTCCACTGCTTTACATATGCCTCCCCTAAGGAGCGCCATAGCGCCCTCTCTTCAGCTTTCCGCATCCAGTATCTGCCAGCAGCATTTTGCAAATCGTCATCCCACCGGATTTGGACGCCTTAGTCTAACTCCTAAACTTTAGGACCCCACTGCTCTGCATCGTTACCCTGTGGCCACTGCTAACGACAGCGGTGCGTAAACACGCCACGGCGGCGCGGCGCGCACCTGCTCGTATTTACGAGACGCGGCTGCGACGATTTATCGCACTGATAATGTTACTTTCCATTTTTCGCCTCCATTGACACTTATCGACGAATTATTGCATGTGATAAATAGTTGATTTTATTGAGTCGCTGGTTTATTATTATTGCTTGTGTTTTTGGTGGTGATGGCTTCAGAAACGGATTATTTAATGGAGTTGCGGAATAACTGACAGATTTGGTAGGATATTGTAAGCTCAACATTCTCGATAATAATAAAATACAGCAAAACAATATAATAATGTTTTTGTGTTTTCATTAAATAAAAAAACATTCCTCGAAGAAGTTATTACAATTCAAATAAATATTATTAACAAACTTAATCAGTGTTTAATATTATACCTATTTATTGTTATTTTAACCTAATTGTCTAATTGTCTAATTTAATCTAATTTTTTCATCTTATTAGGTCATATCAACTACTCCCCTTGAAAAGTACAATCCTGCACAAAAACACCACAAAAAATATGAATAAAAATGCAAATCTTAATTCAAGTGTCCCGATTAGCTGCCTTGAGGGTACAGTCGCGAGATAAAGTACAGTGAGGTACAGTCGGAGATAAGCGGCTTTCATTACTGCCGCGTCGCGTCTACAATGGATGGCGACATCAACAAATCTAGCCGCTTGAGTTATTTGTTGCTGTGGAGGTTATGTCACTGACTGTACGCTGTTCGTTCACTTTTCGTTTTCGCTTTGTTGGGTGATTTCTCGGGGATGTCTTTTGTTGGGATTTTCAGTGGATCGATTGAAACTTGAACTGGTTTATGTTACAAATTGTTACATTTTATTTAATATAAAAATCTAACCCATAGGTAAGTACCTAGCAAGTATTTAATTTAAAAAGGATTTTTTTATATTAATGATTTAAGTGTAAATATTATTTGTTATAATTATATTCTTTATAGTAATTTTCTAAATAAATATTTATTTCAATTTTATATTAATAAAATGTGTTTTTTATTAAAACCTCAATTACCTCTACACTACTTACCTATAGCCTTAAAACCAAATGTGATTCCTATTGAAATAACTGCTATGAACCAGTTCACAGCGAATCAATAAGCTCCAAACTAACTTGAAAAACTTACAACTCTTCTAGTAACACAAAGTCCTTATGAAGTAAGAAGACGACATAAACTCCTATAAATACAAATACCAATAAATACTTTTGCAGGTAATTTTATTGTAATTTTAAACCAAGTTTTAATTGGGAAAAGAGTAACTGATCTAAACAATGCAATGGGTACCAGTCCACGTGTAGGAACCGTTTGTTTTGACGAGTGCAAAATACAATGTGGTAGACAAGTGATGGACACTCGCGCAGCTTCGATGGTTCCATTATGTATCTTTCAACTGTGGGTACTTACAGTAGATGAACCATTTGTGGACTGAGAGTACAGCGGTACTAAAAAGAAATTTTGATTTCGAAAATAGTGTTTGTCAAAAAAATACACGAGCTTTGCGAGTTATGCGCTTTTTATTGAACAAAATCAAACATCCACACAGCCCCCACACAGTGATCTACATTCGAAAAATAATAAATTCGTTTTCGTAATCAACGTCCTTCATTTCTAAATTCAAAAGTCTGTTGTCCCCAATATAAAAGTTATTTTAACTTTTACCTCATTTGTTTTTATTTTTTTCAAGTAACGAAGTTAACTAAACTCAATTCACAACCGCGACACTTCGAGCTCTAAAACTCTATAACCATAAAGAAAATTCTTAGAGCCTTCTTCGAAGTCTACAACAGTCGGTATACTTAATTGTTCCGAGATCAGTACAAAATTCAGAGCACCCCATCTTATCACACAAAAATACAGTTCTCAGCATGTTCAAAGGTTATGTCCAGTGGGGGCGCCCCCGCCGGGTGGGGGGTTTAATTATCGGTCACTAAATTAAGCTGGGACCCGGTTCTGCTGTCTTGCACTTTCTGAACGTGTTTTGTGAGAACACTCGGCCGGAAGGATTGAGCCAGGGAATTGAAAAGGTTTTTGAACGCCACTTTTTGGTGTTGGATTTTCCACTTAAGAGTTCAGTTTAGATTTTTGAACTGAGTCAGTGAACGTACTTATTGGAAACCATTGAAATGAAATGAAATGATATTTATTCTGATATATACAGGTAAATATATAAAAAGAAAAAACTTACACGACAGATAAAAATAACAAACACGACACATTACATAAAACAATATATACCTACTACCTATATGATGGATGACAGTACCCTATTTATAAACTACTTAAAAAAACTAACATGCAATTTAAAATTAAGAAAATTGTGAAAATCAATTAAAACGCAAGGAATAGGAAATGACTCTAAACCTGTAATTAATTGAGTTACTTAGTACATTACTTACATACTAAATAAGACCCTATAATATGTATATATAAAGTATAAAAATTAATTGCTGTTTGATAGTCTCGCTTAGCTTTGAACCCGCTTAACCGATTTGAATACAATTACTTTGTTTTGTTCACTAAACAGTAAAAAATCATCATCATCATGGAAATAGAATTGTCGGTGATATGAAGTTCACAGGTCATCCTAGTTATATATAAATTATACAACACAAACCTCTTTTAGGAAAAACTAAAACATAATTGCCTAGATATCGATAATGCCAAAATGAAGTGAAATGTTTCAAAAACACTTTTCTAGTCTGCACAAAATATAGAAACCAAAAATTTGGTTGATTTGGAATAATGCGTCTACCTAATAGCTACTTTATTGGTTTTTGGGGAAATATAACGCGTGCGAAGTTGCAGGTAGAAACTAGTCATCACGTAAGGCGGTACTGTGGCGACCCAAGTATCTGCAGACTGAACAATAGGTGTTAAGAAAATGTGGAACTTAAACTGGAAACTGAGCATGGAACCTCAACACCAGGACATGATGAACGCTAGACATTATGAAACGTTCAAAACGCTTTCTTTAAAGCAAGTTTTTCCTTGGTATTAATGCAAAACAAAAGTCCCGCTATCTGGTGGTGGGCGGGCGGTACTAAATTACTCGATGGGCGTCAACCCGTAGCCATGTATCAATCAGGCAGCTGATTTATGTGGCACCTCACTTGGAAATCGTTAGCCTCGCGACGAAAATGGTACTGTTAAGTCTTCCGGGGCTTTTTAAGTGATGGAAGAAACGATACGGAGGCTAAGCTCCAAGTTCTGGAGCTCCTTTGCCGTGGAGAGAAAAGCTATCAAGTAACTCCGGTACAGCATGCTACTCTAGACTCTGTTTTGCATGACGTAGTCGGAAATGTTAAGAAATATAATCCTCCTCAGTTGTTAGTCGGGTAAACTTACTGGATTGTATCATATTATAACTCCGAGGTAAATTTACCTACAAGTTAAGTATATTATAAAATAAATATAATCACAGAATTTAATTTAATAAACGCCAACTCTAAACTCGATTGGAAATTGGCACATTAAAATCATAGTGCGTATACAGACAAACACATTTCTGTCGTCGGATTGTCCTTTGTCAACCCGTCAGTACCGCTGACAATGACACAAATGACACAATGACATAAATGGAAAAATGCGTTCAGGGGTATAATTTCCGTTTTTGTGCGCGTGTGTGCGGCTGATGCGGCGTCGCTCTAGGCTAGTGGGTACGGACGCTTTGCTTTTAAAATTTGATTTTTAAAAACAAAGCGTCCGTACCCACTATTTATTACCCACACTTTGGTTTTTTGCTGTTCTAGAGCTTTTATGTTATTCACGAGTTGACTTTTAATTGGGATATTGTGACGTTTTATTTCTTTTTAAATACCTGCTTTTTTGATAAAGAGTAAAATACATTTCATGAAATGAGCTCCCGATTAATTTGTTTCATATACGATCACAATTAAATCATCATCATCATCATGTCAGCCCACATACGTCCACTGCTGGACATAGGCCTCCCCCATACGACGCCACAAAAATAATAGATGCAAATTAGAATTAGTAATTATTGTTAAGGCAATTTAGGTAACTACTGCAGACTGTTGCTAGCAATCTATAGGATATAGAAATTAGATCTTTCATTAATTGTGTCACACCTTAATCAATTACAGTTACTAATAATTACCAACCTAACGATTTTTTACAAATAGCTAAATGGGAAGTTAAAATTGTTAGTAAATTCAAGTGTTCACGAACACTCTCTTAGAGTGAAAATGTTCTCTTCTATCGTTAGGAAACATCTCAACTTCAACTTCTTAGTTCATGGCTGATAAGCAGTTTACAGTCACTCAATACAGTCTCAGTCAAAGGTTAATAGGTACTTGCAAAAAATAAACTTTCCAATTTTATAAGCATTGTTTTTTCATTCACATTCAAGTCCAAGTCAAGTTGTTTTATTTATAATTTAGCAAATTATAAAAATTATTGAAATCTCCATTATGAAAAAAATTACAATTAAATAATATAATTGAATTAAAACTAGTATTTACAATTGAGCTAACTGCAGACTGTTGCAAACAATCAACAAAAAATTATATATCAAATGGTTATCTATTTATCTTTTCCAAAATAATTAAAACCTGAACCCCCTTTTCCCCCCACTTTTAGGCCCAAAACGCTGCAAAACTGTCTGCAAAGACTAGCCACAAAGACAACTGCAACAGTAAACAAAGCCTTCATTTGTGGCACACAGGGCCGTATTAAGGCTTTCTTGAAAGCTAATCTTAGGACAAAAGGCGGCGCGCCGCGGGGTGTGGGCCGGCCTATTGTTTATTTTAATTTTTACGCCTGCTGCAGCTTCGCTGAAGACAATGATACAGCGTGATACATTTTCATACGTGCGATTTGGAAAATATCGATTCTCTTACTGACTGCAGCAGGGAGCTCTTTGCAGGACGAAAGCAGTGCTTGGATCTAGGAGACTGATATAATTAGAAGATTTAGACAGCAAACGGAAATTTTATTACTGTAGCTCAGCCGATGGCAGGCAAAGTTAGCTAGGCAACAAATGAAATATTATATTTACTATAAAACCATCAAATTCATAAATTGTGGATGTAAGCAGGTCAGCTAAGAACCTTATTTGAGTTTGAAGAACACCAACGTTTGATCTGTTATCGAGGGATTTCTTCAGAGAGCTTGCGGTTCTAAACGTCGGTCGTCAAGGGATAAAACGTTGACGTTGGTGATCTTCCAGTACAAATTCCAGCTTACCTTTGTAATGAAATATATTCTTTTTCATGTTATTTTTAAAAAGGAAATTACGAACGTGAATATTGTATTGTAGGACACTAGTGTTTTAAGTGCATTTTATTTCGAAATAAGCAAAAACACGTTGTTTTGGAAGAAGCAATAAGTAAATCGCCATAGCACATTCAGACATTCAAAGACCACTTTGTTTCTCTTTCTTCCTTTAGAGTTAAAAAGCGATTTTTCATGGATTCTATTTCGTTTAAAATAGTGATGCGAACCTGTCAACTCGAGAAATATCGAGACTACGAGCGCTTCGATATTTATCAAGTCAACAAAATACGTAAGATTATTCTGCTTGAGTTTTCAATGAAAAAGTATTGCAAATAGAAGTATAAAAAGTATGTCAGTGGGTAATAAATAACGTTGCGATATTAGAGTGTCGGTTTCATGCAATATTACCTACTAATATTACCTTTCAATAAAAAACATACATAATGTGCTTTGAAATTCTAATTTTCATACGACAACCCAATTAAATAATAAGCGCTGATAAAGCAAACGCCTTCAAAGCTACTGCAAATTTAGTAAAGGTTAGTAGGAATTCAAATTTCATTTATACTGGTTTCTTTTTTAGGACAGTGAATTTGTTTATAAAAAAGTTGTAATCGGCAGAAACAATTAAAATAACTTTTGAAGACGTGAGTCGCATGCGCATGACTTTATTTTAAGAATCCGACTAATCAATAGAACAAAACGTACAATTTATTTTGTTTTATTTGTTTCTTTTGATGATCTAATAATACTAAAGCATTAGGAAATGACTAGTTGATGAAAAACAAGATCCGCCAAGTGCGAGGTATCGGACATTTGGCAATTATTTGGACAGTAAATTTTTCGACCATTTTCAAAATGTCATTTTTTTTAAATAGTCTTTACAGACTTTTCTATATTTTTTCTGTAAAATATAGATCTATTTCTACAAACTCCTAAAACATACATTGTACTTACATGGATCGCTCTACAAACTTCGAAGATAGGATGGTCAATTTTTCAACTATTTTCGAAATATTTCGAAAAGTATGAAATCTACAGATATTCAAAAACTGTTTTGATATCTCGGTGGTCTCTTTTGAAATATCAACATCACAATTTGTTCTAAAAATGTTAATTTTCTTTTTTTTATCTCTCTTGAAAGCAGTAATCGCACCAAATGTATTATTTTATCAAATGACCTACATAATAATAGCTGCAGTATTTACTGAGATATTCAAGAAGGTTGTCGTACAGAATGAGACCATAAAGGGTTTCGAATCCGATCTCAAAACCTTAAAAAGCTAAAACACAATGTTTTTCCAATTTCTCAAATCCCGCGGATAAGCGGAAATTTAAAAAGCAATTTTTATTTTATTTATATTCGCGAACCGATGGTCTGTTGCGTGACGATGATGTAAGAGGCCCGACGGCATGACAGGACCCATGAGAGTTGGGGAGGCCTCTTGTGTGGGATGTTACATGCGTCGACATACTCGCGCCTTCCCACCCTCCTAGGACTTCCGTGAGGTAATGCGGCGGCAGATTTGACTTGAAGATATCAAGAGGCGAAAATGTGCAGGACTCGACAGAGCTGACGCATGTGCTCCTCTTGGAGTCGAGACACTAGGTCCGTGGGGTACCGAGACTCTACGGGCAGCCGATATTCAGACTATCTTTGTTCTCCAAAAAAGGGCTGTACGCGCAATTTATAAATTAAAGCCACGCCACTCTTTGAGGGAATTATTTCAAGATAAATATTTTGACAGTAATATCGCAATACGTCTATGAAAATCTAATGTATACGCACAAAAATAAAGACAGCTTTTAAAAAAAATGTGATGTTCACAAAATAAATACAAGAAACAAGAACAAACTGCACATCCCATCATATAGATTACGAAAGGTAGGGAAATCGTTTATGGGCAATTATGTACGCTTCTATAACAACCTTCCATCTGAAGCAACTGAGGTCCCAATTCGTAAATTTAAACAATACATAAAACGAAATCTTATCAAGAAAGCCTTTTACTCCATAGATGATTACATCAATGATGTTAATGCTTGGCCAAATGTCGCCCAGTTCCGCACTGACAAAAGCTTAGTTAGTTTTATATAAATATTGAGTTATATACTAATTAGATCACAGACAGTCTAAATATAGACTGAGATAATGTATTAATTTTAAGTTTTATAAAACTTACTAGTCGTTTCTTTTCCGCTTCTTCCACTAGTGGATAAAAAATTTAAGCGAATAAAATCAATACATATTTATTTGATAATAATGACTATTTATAAACCTGTTTATAGTATTAAATTTGACTTGTCTAAGTGCTTATTTTGTAAGCCTAAAGAAATAAAGTTATTGAGTTTTGAGCTTTTTGAGTTTTTCAAAAATAAACGGAGTGTCTGGTCTATGCTACGTGTAACCCAAGAGCTGGTGAGTATCTGGCATAGCGCATCAGCAATGCGATCGGCGCACAGCGGGGTAATGCAGCCAGTGTCTTAGGCACGCTTCCGACAGGTATTGATATGGATCAGTTGAGCTACCTGTAGATTTTTGCAACCGTCAGCAGTTAGCTGAATTGTTTCAGTTATAGATAGGTAGATAGAAAATGCTTCATTGCACACATAAATATACATAACAAACAAAAATAAAAGAAGTAAAAAATTAGTTAAAAATACTAGTTTTAATTTAAATCTATTATATGTTATTTGATTGTAATTTTATTTGTAAAGGATTTAGTATGTATAATCTAGCAATAGCACATCCTGTATAGGTACAAAAGCATTTCTGGGATACACAGCTCATTTTCAGCTTGCAACAGATCTTCAGCGACGCGTGAACCACAGGCTGTATTGCTACCAGGCTACAATGTACTCTGGCGTGGACGCTGCGTAATCAACCACTCTTCTTTTTACTCTGAATGGAATCTGAAGAGTTGAATATTGTCTAGACTGGCTCGAATTCGGCATGTGACAAAAAGCTTTATTTTGTGAAAAAAACAGATACATATTATTATCTAAAATATCTAACAATAAAACCTATTACGGCTGTACAAGTAGCACCTTGTACAGCCCTCACAAAAACGCACTACTCACACGCACTGCTATACAAAACGGCGCGACAGTTGACAAAAATATACTGATGTCACACGCTCGCCTCATCAGCGTTAGAACAATGGTTCTTTCAGCCGTTACGGTGCGGCATCAGGTTTTCAGACTGATTGGTAATCAGGGTTCTTAGTTTTTGTATGTTTAAACTTTTGAATTCTGCTTTGAATGAATTTAAATTGAATTGTAAATTTGTAGTTATTTTTGTAAGGCGTTTGCTTCAGCAACTTTTTTACTTAAAATGGGGCTGTCACATGAAAATTTAAATATACAATCATTTCATTTTTGTTTTTACTAACATAAATAGCATGAAATCTAACTCTAATATCGAAACGTTTTTACGTACTCACATATTTTTTATCACCTTCGCTTCAAACATCTTTTTTTTAATGCATGATGCACTCGGCGACTTTAACATTAGCAAATGTGCCTCATTGCCCTATACTTCTACATAATTTCCACCAAAATCCCGCCATCTATCGGCGTTCGACTGTAACCAAACCCGCACAAAGGTTATCAAGTCTCCCATCGCACGTACCGCACCAGGTGTCTCCTAAATGCACCTATCTTTGAGCCAAAACCTATTAATATCTCAAGAGTGACTGTCCAAGCCTTTGAATCTTCACCACCTTATCAACACTAGCTTAAGCCCCCACCATAAACTCTACTACTTCTGAATAAAGTGTGATTTTGCTCAGCAGATGTGTAGCATTAAGGTGGTCAGAGATAGCGTTTACGAAGAGCCGTGACCGCCGGTTGAAATATGCAGAATCGTATTGAGAAGACCTTTATAAAGCTGTAAGACTGTCTGTATGTACGCGCAAGGCATGCAGGTGTGGTTACTGTCCACTGTCGCATGCAGTACGGGATCACGGATGAACCAGTATAGTTTGAAAACAAGGTTACAAGGCTTTGCTTGAGTATGACCGTGTAATTTCGCCAATGCACGTTACTTTATAAGTCTCCAAGCAGCTGTGGCGAGTTATAATTAAAATTCATTAACATCATCCGCAGCTGGATTGCACCCAATTCTAGAAATAAAACCCAAAGTAGGAAAATACGGCAGTGGTACGCACATCGGTAGGCTATTCTCACGGCTATCTATTATTTGTGCCATCCGCGACGGCACTACTTCCTTCTCTAGACGCCTCCATTGACATTCCGCGACGTGAACTATAAAGTAAAATAGTACCTAGAAGAAACAAAAGTAATAGTACCTAGTAACCTAAAAGGGTTTTGTAGTCATATTTGTTGTGCCATCTGCAGAATTTAAAAAGAATATATGGCGCAGATGACAACAAAAATGAAAGAATTTTTTTTGGCATTTTTAAGTACAAAAATTAAATCAATCCCGCGAAAGGGACCGCGGTCCCTTTTTCTAGCGGTTCCAATTGACGGAAGCCTCATATAATCTTCACCCAGCTTTCACCCCCTTTGACTTTCTTAAAAAAATACGCCCAATCTAGAATAAATGAAAGATTAAATAACATTAGTGTGAGTGGAAGCATATCTCCGTGAACTCAACGCTCGCTATCTAATGAAATGTAGTAAAGTGGTCCCACTGTTTAAATCGGGTAGTAGATCTGACCCCACTAACTTTAGACCAATATCAGTACTGCCTACATTCAGCAAAGTTTTTGAAAAACTTATTTTACATCAAATGCTCAGGCATTTCAATGGCAATGACCTGCTACACTGTAAACAATTCGGGTTTACTCGCGGCAGGTCAACTACTGATGCTGGTGTAGAGTTAGTATCGCATATATTTGATGCTTGGGAGAAGTCGCAAGATGCTATAGGCGTTTTTTGCGACTTGTCAAAAGCATTCGATTGCGTACACCATGAAACATTAATCAGGAAACTACATCACTATGGCATAATGGACTCCTTTTTGGATCTTCTTACGTCTTACTTGAGTGATAGGATACAGAGAGTTGAGATTAATGGGAAACGGTCTGCGGGGTCTGTAGTTACAATGGGTGTACCGCAGGGTTCTATCCTCGGTCCTTTCTTATTTTTAGTTTATATCAACGACCTGCCTCATCTTGTAAAGAATAATCACGAGATTGTACTGTTTGCTGATGATACTTCTTTAATTTTTAAAATGAAACGACAGAGTACAAATTTTGACGATGTGAATAATGCAATCTCAAAAGTAGTCCATTGGTTTAGTGTCAATAATCTTTTGCTAAACGAAACCAAAACAAAATGTATTAGATTCATTCTACCTAATGTTAAACAAGTTAAGGCTGAGGTACACGTAAAAGAAGAAACGTTAGAAATTGTACAAAGTACCGTATTCTTAGGAATCACCATAGATAATAAACTTCAATGGGGCCCACACATAGATAAGCTATCGAAGAGACTTAGTTCTGCAGCGTATGCAGTCAAAAAAATCCGTCATCTTACAGACGTGGATACATCCAGACTTGTTTATTTCAGCTACTTCCACAGTATTATGTCATATGGTATACTGCTGTGGGGGAACGCTGCAGATATTAACACCGTATTTGTGCTGCAGAAGAGGGCTGTTCGTGCTATCTATAATATGGATCCCAGAGAATCCCTACGTGATAAATTTAAAGAAATAAACATAATGACAGTCCCCTGTCAATATATTTATGAAAACTTGTTGTACACTCATAAAAATATCAAAAGCTTCCCTAAAAATAGCGATATACATAATATTAATACTAGAAATAAACATAAACTCGCTGTGCCCACAACCAGGCTTCACAAGATAAATGTATCTTTCAAAGGGCAATGTATACGCTTCTACAACAAAACTCCTAGTGAGTTGCAAAATCTATCAATTAATAAATTCAAACAAATTGTCAAAACTTTTCTGTGCAAAAAGGCTTACTACAAAATATCAGATTATTTAGAAGATAAAAAAGCTTGGGACGGGTTTTGCTCCAACTCGAAAAATAACAACTAACAGGCTAAAGGTTTCTTCGTCGCTTCTTTACTTTAGTCTACACACCGAAGCGACAGAAATCAAAAACATCACTTTATTTCCGTGTCAGTGTTTTATTTTAAGAATTTGACTTTTTCTAAGTATACATTTTTGTATTTATGGAAATAAATAATTTTTGATTTTGATTTTGCTAATGCTCGAAGCTGGCGTGACACATGATGTCTATTTAAACATTGTGTCAAAGGCAAAAAAGTAGGTACGTAAATTGTTGTGCAATGGAAACACCCCCGACACGTTTTCAAAAGCTAGTCCTGCGGGAGAGACGTGTGTCCTCACAAAGTGACCGCCATTAACCATGAATGCAGTAAGTACGGTGCTAAGTCTATGCTCTAAGTCCATGCTCTTCAAATTAACCTGTCCGCTGCGCACTCAAAGGCAAAGCAAGTGGCGATAGTGCAAGTGTATGCAAGTATTAGTTAGTACTAAGTAAACGGAGGAATTGCTTAAGATGATTGCTGCTTGGAATTCTTCCTTTGGGGTTCTTTAGGTAAACTTTAGAAAATTATTCTATCGAATAGGTGGATCTGGTTAATAATGCACCAAAGGAGTTTATTAAGTAGACGTTAGGACAGTAGTCGGAAGGACATATGCTTGGTCAAGAAAACAGCAATTAGAATCAATTAACTAGGAAAATGGAGCGAGTCCTTTTGCTTAGACGCATCTTATCTCGGTTGAAAAACACCTAGAAACTAACAACACCGAAGCAGACCAAGGAAAACGCTGGCGCAATGACTTAGACCACCACCATCGCAACTGGTAACACGAGACCAAAAGAAGTAGCGCAAAACCTCGAGGCCTCTGCCTAGGTATGGGGCAATATCGGCACAAACGGCGAAAACTACGATGTTTAAGTCCAAAGAATATCTTTGTAGAATATTAAAAATAGTACTTACCTATTATGATTAAAACAAACCCTGCATCAAAAGTTCAACTGCTTAGTAATGATTTCCTTTTCTGCAACCAAGTCGTCAATAAGTACCTCCAGTTAAAAGTAAACTAACAGAGCACGGACTCGGCGAGCTCAATCCAATATGACGTGGACATTACCGTCAAAGCTCGTTCCAATATAAAATAAACAAGAGTGCGCGATTACAGCTCGCTGTAGATGGACTAGTAGTTTCAGGTCAGACTTTCACTTGGGATTGTCAAAAACAAAAAAAATATAATAAGTCACATAGGTCTGACTGGTCAATGTAATAAAAATAAATTTAATAATTCATTCATTAATAACTTAGGACTAAAAAAAGTAGGTACTTAATCCTATTTGTTTAAGGAAAAAATTGCATGTGCCTGAACTAAAAAAAAAAAGATAAAAACCCGTTTTTCAGGCAAAGAAAGTGCTGACAATTAACAAAACTATAAAGTTACTTATGCGAACGACGCTTAACTAGTTTTAATAAAAAAGATGCTTAGAATTAGTTCAAGTTCATAAGTTCGTAGACAATTTAATCATAGACAACCAACTGTACCAAACCAAACTTTCAAAGTAGGAATAATTATAAAAAGTACAACGTATCATATATTTTTCTAACCAAACTGAAAAGGCACCTGGCAAGTAAAAAACAAAACAGCACATCACAGCTCATTTTCCTCAACAGCTGGTCCGGAGTGGCACAGAGATGGGGGCAGCACGGACCCCGGGGGGTGGTGGCGATCGATGACGTTTGACCCCTTTACCTGCACCCCTGTCCGTCCGTCCGTCTTGAAATCCGCTGCAGCGGGTTTAAGGGGTGTTGTATGTTTAGGTTTTTAAAGAAATGAAAATATAGCAGAAGGAAACATTTTCTTTTCATTTAACTGGTAAATGCCAAAAAAAAAAACTTTATCGTCTACACAATTGTTTTTATTTCTTTATAGTTTGTACTTAAAAACGAGAAGGAATTTAATGTAAAAACACAAAATTATTCAAAAATAATTTTGAATTCAGTGAGTTCTATAGAAATGAACACGATTTTGAGTTCAAAATCGAAAGTTAGGAATAAAACAACTCGATGCTGGACGTTAAGACATTAAAAGGTGATTTATTTAAAATAAATTTTATCGACCATCGTAAAGAAAATTATAAAAATCCAATTTATAAAAGCTGCATAATATCATAAATAGCACTTCACCGTCTGACTGCAGCCCTACCTGCGCAACGAATCACCTCTTAACTTTCAACAATAACAGTATTTCACCTCCCCTTAAGGATCACCAAAGTTAAAGTAACGCAATTCTTAAAATAACAATTTAAATACAAATACATTTCGAATTACAAATGCCATTTTACAACTAATTGAGACTTGAGTATCTAAAATTATTTCAATTTGCTTACAATCTGAATGATAAAATTATTAAAATGGCATTCCCAGAATGCTGGCAGCATTTTTATTAAACAATTCTGGAAATTTTCACAGAAAATTTCCAGAATTGTATGGCCATAGAAGTAACATGAGTATTCAAATAATTCAATTCAATTTAATTTATTTCGGTTGTTTACCTTAATTGTTAGTAAAACTATACTTATATACTATGTTAGTAACCATAAAAACAGATTTCAATTCAATTATTAATGTCACATATCAATTACGTAGACAATTAAATAACAATCACATAAGTACATTTTTCAAAATCATAAACACATGTCATACATATCCAAAGAAACGTTATTTTTCTTCGCAAATAATTTTCGAAGTTAACACGTTATTTGAGTGGCGTAGCAGCACGTTACCTCGCCGTGTGCGTGGGGTGGTGACTGCAATCCGCCACCTTTGTCCGTCTCGCGTCACCCGCCGCCGTCTTCACTCAATACTCTACATTTGAACTCTGCGTTTGTTTCCTTTTATTGTACTGTACAGATCGATCGGAGACAATACAGGCTTTGAGGGTGCCCCGTCTGTGCAGTAATAAAGTTTTGTCTTAGTTGTTTTGTGTTTTAGAACATTCTGTTGTGTCTTGTACATTGCAGACGAGATGTTACAAAAGGGCATTATTTAACTTGAATCACACATGTGTATTTCTTATTTTACAATCTGTAAAAATATAAAACATTAGTGGATTATTAAATAGGTAGCTTTTAATATTAGCTTGTAAATTATTAAGGAATCTAGGAGTTGGGCGTTGACACTACCACACAGGTTTTAAAGGTTCGGTAGTGTCAACGTTTTAATAGTATCAGACATCAAAAACTATCTGAATAAATGCTTTTTATTTTATTTTATTTAATTTTTTCCAAACCCTACCTGAAACGGTTTAAAAGAAATCTCAAAACAAATCATTAAATCTATCGTATGGTATGGCAGGTACTAGGTATGTGGTGGTTTCACCTCCTGCTTTCGCACTCAGCAGCCAATTTTTTAATGTGTTGAAAAAAGTCACAGCTTAACAAAAATTACAAGCGAAACCAACATTAATTATGAGTTTTATCGCATAAAAGCAATTTCTACCAGACACAACCTAAATTAATAACAAACAACCAAAATAAACAAGTATTATAGTTAAAGCATTACAAACAAATATATACTAAAACTAAAAAACAAACCAAATAAACATTCAAAACGGCCAGTTGTCCGAAAAATCCGATAAAAACCAAAGTAAAAGCAGCTTATTCCATAAAAATGGATGTTCGTATCTTCTTCAGGGAACTTGAAACTCATTTTCATATTTTCCGACTATCGGACCGGCAAAACAAATCCACAACTCACTCTGTAATAGTTACGTACAGTCGTAGTGCATTAATGTGCAGGACGGGGAGCTAGGGGGCGCTGGATGCGGCACCTGGCATCCTGTCTCAGAAGACTGCAGAAGAGACAAACGGAGTCAGTGGTTGTCACCGGTTTGCGGCTCAATGGGGTTAAAAATATTCTCATTCTAATTAAATTATGACACGTTAATTTATAATATGTATTACTTTAAAAAAACACCCCGACATTTAACATTTGTACAATTAAGGTAAATGAGGCGAAGTAAATATTCAAATCCGATCTACGAAGATGACTTAGGTAGGTACCTACATTCTTGATCTAGATTTGAAGGAGCAAAACCGAACTATACATAGAATTCCTGTGATTTCTGGCCCATTCATAAAGGTCGTGTGCTACGTTAATACTTTACTACATAACCTTATAACTTTTATCATAGAAAGGCAATGGAATTTTCTGTGTTATCGCTATAAGCTTCCAGGCAACCAAGGAGCAAGGAGAAGCTCATGCGATGTCGGTGTTTTATCTAAACTCAGGCAGCAGTAAAGATTTCTGCTATAATAGAATACCAAGCGCGGACAGTGTCTTGTACGAGTAGGTATACCTATATGTAACCAATGCCACATCCAGTATCTTTACTCCCGCTGCTATTTATGACTACTGCTTACCGCTGCATCCGGGGGTCTCATAAAATTCTATCGCCCGGATTGTGCACCACTGATCCGTCTGTATCGGGGGGTCGATTATAACTCCCGACCCCCTTCGACCCCCTCATTACATAACCTACCGAACGGCACGTTAATACGGCTTGCGTCAGGTTTGAAGTGTTTGTTAGATGTTAATTAGATACTTTGTGATGGCTGAAGTTTGCGGCACCAAGTTGGAAATGGCGATGACGTCACAAACGTATAATTTGAAAAAACCTTTGCTGAGATAGAAAAAATAGGACGGAATATTCAAAATAGTCTTAAAAAATGAGAAAAAAACAATACCTACTCATTTTTATACTTTGCAAGATATCTATTTTCTATGATTTCTATGGTACCTACTGCGATTGTTGTACTTCTCCATATGCTTAAACAAGTCATATTTTATCTTCTTTCCACAGTAAAAAAATGTGAATCAAAGTTAATCCAATTGCTTATGTGGCGAGTCGTCACCAAACTAGCACGCTTAGAGCTTATATTCATTACTCACTTATTGAAAATAAAAGCTTCACACAACATCTTAAAATAGCGATACTGCGTATGTACAAAAACAAATCAGCTGATTTGGAACGACATTTGTACTAAACACAAAATATTTAGCTGACTGCAGCTTGGCTCACAGTTTCCGAAACAAAATTATATGAGAAGTCTCATAACTGTCTAATACAGTCAGCAGTGAATATCCGTACACAGTTCAGTATTTGCACAAAAACTGTATTATCTGAGCTCTTGCCAAATCGAAATCTAAGCTGCCTGCCTAGCGCCGTAACTTTCCTATATCTGTGACGGTAACAGTACTACTTTTGTAGTTCAAATAACTTACAAGTTATTAGATATTTTTTCAGTACTTAACCTACTACAGTAGCTTTTTCTAACATCAGTTTACCCTTCAATAAACTAATTTGAAATTTAAATAATACTAACAAATATCTATTTAGGTCGAGTTAGGTGAGGACCTTGGCATGAAAAGTTAACTCAAAGTTTATGCACCCACAAAATATAACATGGCGTTAACTTCAATGGAAGTATACCTAAGTGAACTTTTTCTTTAGAAAGTAGACTTATAACGGGTATGTTTTTATTGCGTTTGGTTTCATTTATAAAACATTTTTAGGAATCGATTAACAATCGATGATTATCTAAAAGTTGAATAAATTACAGAGCAACCTAACTTCTAGTTCTATATATTTTGATTAAATAATAAAATTTGTTCAACAAAACTACCTAACAAAACGACTTCTATAAATTCCTATAACACAACAGCACTAATGATATCTAAGCAAAGAGCGCACGTACGGTCAGCAGCACAGGTAAACAAAGCGACACATTAAGAGGGTAGATTAGCAGAAAAAGCGGGTGAAATACGGCGGTGCCTGTAAATTTTCTTACGGCACCCCCCTCACCCCTGACGGGCGTCGCTTCGACAGCGCGCTGACACGAGTACTGATTGCAAAACAAATCGGATCAAGAGCTGATAGGTTTATTTATAACAAAACAGATACTTTTTTAAAGCCAACATGCTACTTCCAACTTCGTTTGTATTTAAACCGTCGCCTGAATATAATCTATCTCCAAGCCATTTTCTATGGCAGTTTTAGTGACCTTGCATATGCCAATCTTCTCGATGTTACAGCTGAGGTAGGACGTGGGAAGTCAATGAGTTAAGACCCCCTTAGCCGGTCAGTAATGAAAATGTTACATACTATTCTGATATCATGTACAAATACTTCACGACTTTCGTAGTTAAATGAATTAACTTTCATAGATTATGTTTTAGCTTATGCACACGACTTCTCACGCATTTTTTTAAATAAATTGTAGCCTAAATTATGTTGTCCAGTTTCAGATATTTATGTGTGCACAGCCCGATCAAATCAGTGTTTTTGGCTTTGTCTTCGGCCAAACATCTTCACAACGGTATAAAAACAAAACGGCACAAACTTTTGCCTATATAATATTAAAAGGTCTACCTATATAGTAAAGGTATATAGTAACTTTAAATCAAATTAATTTTCCTAGTTCCAACTTACCACAGAAAGAAACCATTTAAAAAAACTCCCATTAAAGGTGGCACTCTATCGTCCAAGTTCCTAACGTTCCCATTTCAATTCAAAAAACCCAAGAACACCAAAAATATGGCAATCAATCCCGGTTCTGTATTCCTTTTTTGCGAACGGTACATTCGTCTCCCGATTCGTCCCACCGAAAATTTTCGTTCGAGCCGTTTCTAAAGCGCCTTTTTTAATCTCTATAAATCAAATTTATGACTTGTGTAAGCTTACTGTTTTATTTACCCTTTCATAATTTTGTTGTGTGCGCTTGGAGTGGCGTTCGGGTGTGCTCGGGTGTGCTCCGATGTGTTCGGGCTAATGACTTAGATTGGTTTAGGAGCTTTTTCCCAATTAATTGAAGTTTATGGGTTTCTTTCTATTTCAAACTTTACTTCTCTCATGGCCATTAATGCCAGAATGAAAATCAGACTAACATTTTATTTCCTATACACAGAAAAGTTAAACTTTAAATAAATACCGTTAGCAAATTAAGTGTAATTGAATCTCTTCACTTCAATTTTTTCTCTCTTTGTGGAAGAAGTGGAAATGTAGAGTTTGCTGCTTTATAAAGAAATTCGACGTGGACTTTTAAGTTGATAGCAATTCACAGTGAATTAGGACAAAATGGGTTAAATAACTAATTTTGTAATTTAAGGGTGATCGGTTTTCGTAGATTGACGAATTCATTATTAATGTGAGTGGGTTAGATACAAACCTTGTGTATTGAAAGAACACCAACAGTTCATCCCTTAAGGCGCTTCCCCGAACCAAATAGCGCTGCAACCTATTTTATCTTATTACTAACGGTCCACCCCAACTTCGCACGGGTGGGGTATATTCGCCTATGTCACTAAGTGATAATGCAGCTTCCTAAGGGCAAAATAATTTTTGAAATAGGTCCAGTAGTTTTTAAGTTTAGTGGTTACATACAAAAATACAAAACTCTCCTCTTTTAATAATTATTATTGTAAGGATTTTTGTTATAGTGCTTACCCGCACTCTGGGCATCTCTAAGAAATGAAATAATTATTATTGTAAATTACGTTGAACCAAGGAAATTTCAGGTCGGGGATATTATAGTCTGAATGAGATATTAAGGATCGTTGTTAACCCGCTAATATTCATCATGAAATATAAAATGTTAATTGATATGTTATTATTATTGTTATTGCCCTACCAGAGTTCTGCCTGCCATCATGCCATCATGCTGAATCGTTAGTTCACCGTCACTTCTGTCAAATGCGCAAAAGTAAATTTAAACTTCTATTTGCAGCCGTTTGTACCTTAAATGCTCTAATTTCCAAACAAAAATAAAACCTAACTAAAAAACCATGAACGTGACACGTTTGATCGCTTTTTACGTAACTTCCGGCAACTTCCAGCGCGAGAAAATTATCGTATCCACACGTTAACAAAGCAAATAAAGCAGAAAGCAGCCCTTTTGCACGTCAGAACAGGCCCTGAACTTTGCGATACATGTACCTACTTACTCGTTAGGGTTCCGTAATTAGTGGGAAAACATTAGAGATTTATCGTAAACAAAATACTACATGATAGTCAAGCCTGTAGATTTTATAGTTTTTCGACATGGAATACATTCTTCTTTTTTCTTTTTTGAAATTTCGTCTATGGGGCGGCCAGTGTCAACGGAAGTGCAACTATAGCGTTCACCACCTTCTAATATTCTCGTTAAAAATATTGAGAGAAGTTGTAGACAAAGACTTTGTTTTGTTGCTACTTGATTTTGTAACAGACAAGCAAGGCTTCTCACCTTTCCCAGTTGGGACGCTGTCTGGAGTTTACTTCTCACCTTTCCCAGTTGGGACGCTGTCTGGAGTTTACTTCTCACCTTTCCCAGTTGGGACGCTGTCTGGAGTTTACTTCTTTAGAGTCCTTTGGTTTAGAGTAACAAGAGATTGGAGCTTAAGACCGATACCCCGAGTCAAACTAGCGCCGCCACCTATTTTATCTTATTATTTCGTTGAACAAGGTAAATTCAAAATTTTCTATGGGCAGTTTGTGATACCTGTGCACGTCAGAACAGGCTCTGAACTTTGCGATACATGTACCTACTTACCCGTTAGGGTTCCGTAATTAGTGGGAATAAGCTTTTTTTTTGTACTTTTTATTATTTCGGATATTTTAGGCAGCGTTTCGATGTTGCACTTTGTGGCCACCAAACTCAAGTATCGTCTTAGAATTTGCACCACCCCATCTCTTCCCGTGGGTGTCGTAAGATTCGTCTAAGGGACATACAATGGGGGGCGGGAAGCAGCGCCTACTGCGTCCAAGAGTCCTGTAAGGTCTAAAGGAAATAAAGCACTTTGAATTTTGAATTGCAGAATAGATCTACCACCGAACTACGATCCCCAACCCCCGTGCCTAGCGTGGGAATTATAAGCATTACCTACAATGAGATAAAAGCCAATACGGCGATAATCAGGGTTAGGCCTGCGTCCAGCAGTGGACCATTAGGTATACGCTGATGAGGTTGAGGTGATGTGATTAATGAGTGTGAGAAAGATTACCAAGTAGTCCGCACAAAAGTTTCAAAGACACATTATAATTAGAAGACAGAACCATCGTATTAAAGCAAACACTAATACAGCACACAGTACAAAAAGTTTCCTTTGACGGCCCTCCTCGTAACGTCGTCCGCACAAAGCGGCCGATTACATAGAAAAACGCGCGAAACGCTTAAAAGTTAGCACACCCCCCGTGGGGTTAGGGGGGTACAGAAATGCAAATATGAAATATGAAAATGAAGATGGCATATAATAAAAGTGATATAGGAGGCTCCGTAGGGCCATTCCGACGAGTCGTCTCGTCAGCCGCGCCGCCGTCCATCATGGCTTGACACTGTAGTGGGGGGTAAGGGGGGGGCGTCAAGTGGGCCCCAGATTTATTATTTGAATGTTGACGCGCGATGTTTTATGTGAGTGCTGTTGGTTGGAGGACTTTTGGCTAGAATGTGCTAAGTTTAAGTTACGGCCTGGAAATTGTAGCGAGAGATGAAATTTCTACGGATTTTCTGTCTTTGTTTTATATTTTCAGTTTTCTTGATAAGCTGCTGGTTTTATAGAATATGTGGTAGTCGTGGTTATTTTATAGAATATGTGGTAGTCGTGGTTATTTTTTTTATGCATAGCCTTATTCTTTCTCTCTCTCTTGTATTGTCCGTGACCTGTGAGCTACTTGCTTTCATATCTTTTGAGAGCTTATTATTTTTGCTCTAAAAATCCGTTGCAATTTTTTTTTAAATTTATAATCTTGTTACTTATATAGTAATAAAGCTAACTAAATGAAAGCTTAGCTAGACTAATATTTTACCATGTATTGAAAAAAACTAAATAAAAGTTTTAAACCACTAGTTACGGGTTCGACACAATGGCTTGCATAAAATAATAAACTCCCTCAATACAAACACATTCATCTATCTAAACCAAACATACAGTAGCGTTGCCAAAAAAATTAATTACCATAAAGTGTTAGTGTGTACGGTCAGCAGAGTGGGGATGCAAACAAGGGGTTTAATCGAGTGCCCTAACAGCCGTAAGCTTTTTGATATCTCCGATACTGTGCGCGCCGCAGATTCTTGTAGCGATGCCAGAAAAACACTGAAAGTCTATAGTTATCTACAAAAATTTGAACTTTTTGAAAATCTAGTTATCTATACCAGTAGTCAAAAGACTATAATTTAATTTAAATTAATAAATTACAATTCGAAATATTAATTAATTTATCAAAATCCAAGACCAACTTAAATGGACTTAGTTTATTTATAACCTAGCTAAAAACCATTCGATGGTTGATCTTTTTTTTTTCAAAAATACAACCAGAGTCATAATCTACCTACATTTCTGCTTCTAATTGAAACTACAATTTATATTTCTCGCCAAGAACGTGACCAAGAACAGACAATGCTCCAATCAAAGATCCAACTTTTTTTGCTGCCCGTACAACTTTTAAACGGTCCAGGTACTGTTAGCAAAGCCGGAGATCTTTACTGCGGCTCGGTCGCGTACATCACCGCACAATGCACCTGCCCCTAAGGTGGCTCTACGATCAGAATTTGTGAATGAGTTTTCGAGTAATGGTACACCTATGGGTGGAGAACTTTCAGGCTCGGATATGGTAGATGGTAAAAAATCATTATTTTGTTATCATTACCATTCGGTAATGATAACAAAATAATGATTTTATTTTTGTTAATTAAAAGGTCAAATAGTCAAAATATCTGAGAAAAATTAAAAAAGTAAAGCAAATACACTGCATGTTTGCATGTCGAATCAAGTTATTTAACTCTTATACAAATTGAAGTTGTTGACAAAATTCAATATCGAAACGTGTGCTGCCATCTCTGAGGTTTGTTCTGAGTTAAGTTTCGTTACCTACTCTGATTTGATACTAGGAACAGAAACCAAATTATGTTATTTTTTTTACTCAATCTGACCTCTCTCTTTCTCTCTCTCTCAGCCTATATTGGTCCACTGCTGGAAGCAGGCCTCCCCTGATAAGTCTGACCTAGTGATAGGCAAAAAATGTCTTCAGTCCCCGTGATTCCATAAATCATAACATCCTCCTGTTTGCCTCTCGCAATACTTAATCATTATCGAACATATGCCTCCCCAAAATGACCATAATGGCGTGCTGTCTCAAGCTTCCCAAACCAAGCACTTGCCAGCTAGGAAGTCTTTCGTTGATCGTCATCCTACGACATAAGGCATCCTACGTTTGGCCTACCTAGTTTTAAATGCCACCCTATGCTGAAACCTCTTTATTACTGTTTTTATTTTCCGTTTGATTATTTTATACATTTTGTACATGTGTCGAAATAAAATAAGTTATATATTCTACTCTATTCTTTAGCAAGAGCAGGTAAGTATCTGCTTAAAAGCCTAATTCCTAGCAGTCTGCCAACTGCTGTAAACTAAAACTCGGACAATGCCACATTAAGCCAGTTACCTGATGTCCTGGAATTCCTGAAGCTGGGCGGTATCTGGCGGACGTAATATCGCGAGATCGGAGCCTCTTACATGCGCCTATAAATACGCACCTAAATACCTGGGTGGTTGTTAAGGGGAGGACTATTTTGGTTTGAGTTCCAGTTTTCTTTATCTAGTCGAAATTTTTTCGCTAAGATGCTGATTCTATTATCTGAATTAAGAATTTCGAATTCTTCAATTTATTTAGTCATAGTTATGGAAAGCGATGTACCTACGTAAGCCACACCACCTAACCTATCCAATAAAAAACAGAAAAAAAAGTAGAATTTATATCACGTTACAATTAATAGACGAGTTGCTGACGATTCGGACAAAATTTATTGGGACACAGTGTCCCAATTGACACTTTTGATTTTAATACTTTTTTTACTGTCGATTCGGACACCATCAAATTATTGAAGCTGTTGAGTACAGTCAGGTAAAACAATGTTTGTGCAAAATATAATATAATGTGACAATAATGTTTTAAAAAACAACAAAACTCATTCATAGCGTATATTTGGTATAAATCAACATCTTGTATACTTAGGTATTTATTTAAAATATCTCAAAGATATTTTTTTATTATTCTAAGACAGTATAAATGAGTAAAAAAATCACAGATAATCAATAGTTCAAACAGATCTAAAATTACTACTTAACCTACAATAATCACAGTATTTTACACAGCATTTGGCACAAATTTAACCTATTAAACACTTTACAATCAACGAAATAAAAAAACATTAAAATGTTAAATAAAGATTTTCTTATATCTTAAAACATTGTTCTATCTTTCCTTACGCATTAAAAAGTCATTATTTTAGGACTGTTTAAAAATCACAGACAATTTATAGTAAACTGAGAAAAATATCCGGACAGCATTTACTGATGTGGCGTTACCTCTTTCTTATTATTAAAAAGTACCTAATTATCTTAAGCGCGTATTAAGTATGTATAGAAATCACAGATAATCATTAGTTCAGTCATAGATTTAAAATTACTACTAATTATTTATTAGTATTCATCATCACCAAGTCCTATTATCTACTAAAATAAAACGATAAAACTCTTAAACAAAATAAAAAATACTTAACCTACAACAATCACAGTATTTTACACAGCATTTGGCACAGTGATTTACCTAACAAACACTTTAAAAACAACGAAATAAAAAAAAAACATTAGAAAATGTTTACCATAGATTTTCTTATATTTAAAAACTTTTTTTCTTCGCTACTATTACATAACAAGGCGTTCTATGCACAATTTAATATTTATTTGTCCTCGCTCAAATTCAGTGATAGTAATTTCGAGGTGTTCATTAAAATTAATTGTGGGTTTTGATTTTTTGTGTATGTATGTTCATCTCAGATATAAAACCTGTTAATATTTGTCTTTTTTTACTAAAAAAGTTAAAAATTGGGCAATGTTATTCGGTTTCCTACATATCTTTCTATTTATTACGGAATGCCAAGATTCAACCATATTTGTGGCACGTACGGTGCGGTCTATCGAATATGTTCCATATATTGTAAAACAAGGAAGTCTCGTTCAACCAAGTGTTAACAAAATAATCATAAAATTTTATAAGTTTTTCATTTTTGAGAGACGAATTGTTTTGTTGCCTTGCGATGCAAAATAGAGCGAAATAGAGCTATAAAGTAAAGAGATAGAGAGAGTGTGACCTTGCTAATCTTGCTATGCATCTATTTCGTTATCTTGCTGTGCCGCCGCCCGCGCCGTCGTCGCGCCGCGGTAAAAACCTGTTTTTTAACTGACTGTACAATGCAGCTATTTTCAATGGTGTCCGAATCGACAGTAACTAAAATATTAAAATCAAAAGTGTCAATTGGGACATTGCGTCCCAATATATTTTGTCCGAATCGACAGCAAGTCTAATAGACTGTTAGGTATCTTGATTTTTACTAACGAGATCAAGACAAAACGTAGGTAGTATAATTCGTAAGACGTTGAGAACAAACAACCGCGTCTCACGTGAAACGTAAGGAATTACTGAAACAAAACACAATTTATTTCATTGTCACATAGAATTATTGGTTCCTAATCAATTTAGTTTAGAAAATAACGACCTTCAAAATATCGCTCTTTCGTTATCAGTTATCACTCACCGACGATCATATTAAAGTTTAGGTACTTTTAGCAGGCCTACAAATGTGATAGAATATATGTAGGTACAATACTTGGATAAACTAAAGAGGAAATTCTAAAATCTTGATCTATAGGATTTTGGCATCAAAAAAAATTACCGCAATGTTTCTTCAACGAATATATTTCGAGAAATGGGCATTACCTCGTATGAGATAAAGCCAATAAGGCAATTATCAAGGGGAGGCAGCGTACAGCAGTGGACCATTAGAGGCTGTTGAGAAGGAGGTACCTACAGAGTTAGAATTTGAAATGGAAACAGGTTCTAATTAGGGAAATAATAATGGAGAAATTCTAAAAATCATTATCACCTTTGTCGTTTCTACTTTTAGCATACCTACAGGTACAGTATTGAAATTTGAAATGCATGATCTAATTAAGGAGAAAAATATGGGAGTGCTAAAATCTATAGGGTTCCTCTATATAAAAAACTCGTTGTTTTCATTATCAGTAAGTAGATTTTTACCTACAAAAAGTGGTGAGATCTTATAACCTACTTACTTCCTACAAGTTATTCTAAAGTACCTAGACAATTTGCCAACTGTCTAGTCGAACGTAAAAAGAATGACCAAGCTCTTCTCGTGATCTTCGAACATTTACGACGGAAGTAAGTAGGTACGAGACTAGTACGAGACCTGACATAATTTAACATTTTCTCTGGTATAGTCTCCGATTAAGAATGCGGCTCATAGTAACCGAAAAGGTAAACAGAGGAATTTCGATTTGTGTGATACCTAATTAAAAATCCTAACGACGCTAATGAAACCTACTACCCCTTAAGACTGCAGTGACCACACTTGCAAAAACTGGCGTATCCCTCGACGAGGCGGGCGGCGCGGGCGTCTGCAGAATTACAAGAGGCTTAGCGACGCAGCTAAACAGATATTAAAGTCAACCTGTTTTACGAACTAGAACCTAAAACTAAATTCTGCTGCCTCTAATGTTTCGGTTTTGTGTAACAATGGCCGGGAAGTAAGGACAAAGGACGTTTTTATGAGGTGGCTTTAAAATCTCGGAGGAGCTTTTGGAAAGTTTTAGGTGTTGACGTTCTAGTTAATACTTTCGTGTTGTCTATAGCTGAGGGTGGTAACTGTCTTGTGTCCAAATGATTATACAATATAGAAAACAGTACAATGGCGGTATGTAGCTTTTGGGCAGATTTGAATAAAATTACAAAATTATCAACGAATAAATTCAAACAAATTGTCAAACATATCCTTTGTAAAAAGGCTTACTATAAAATATCAGATTATCTAGACGATAAAAAATCTTGGGACAAGTTTTGCTCCAACTCAAAAACTAACATTCTAACAAGGTAAAGGTTTCTTGTTTGCTTCTTTACTTTACCTTAAAAAGATTGAAATGGACAAAACATCAAAGTGATCACTTTATTTCCTAGTTTTACTTAGGTATGTAATCTGAGTTTTTGTGACGTGTCCAAGAGTCCTGTAAGGTCTAATAAAGGAAATAAAGCACATTGAATTTTGAAATTTTTGAATTACTAAACCAATGTGATCAGAAAATAAAAACTGTTATTTAGGTTAGTGATTACCCTTTGATTGGTATTGGTAACGGTACGGCAACGATCGCATTACTACAGTAACTTACCTTTATTCTATCATCTGCTGTGGTATTTCCCCTGAAATATAAAAGTTGAATTACCAACGAGGAACTAAATATTTTAACACATCTATTACTACATACTTACAAACAACTCATGACTTACACCATAAATCTATGACCGTAATAGCAAATCAGTGAAACAGGGTTCTACAGTTCCCAAAGTAAAAAAGTATTTCAAGCTTTTTTGTATGGATATCGGATAAGATAGTGAAGATCGGTTCATTTTCCAGCTGCAAGACTAAGTTTGTAACGTTTCGGATTTACAGATGTTGATAAACAAAATTGTACTCGTAGCTTGGATTATACGCTTGTAGCTGGCGGTTACTAGTGTGGCACAATGGTATACACTTACTTAACGCGTTCAATGTCAAGCCTCGTGCGTCCGGGGCCATGAAAGTGTTACTTTAAGCAGTACTTGGTCGATAAAATAATATAAACAAACTCGATCCTATGAGAAATGCTCTAATAGCTGGAATCTCCAATGGTCTCCATCCCAAAGCACTGGCCAGTGGCCATAAACTGAAGAGCGGGTCTCAGATAGCGTTGGAAACCAATAACCCAACCACGCAATCTGAGATCCAGTAAAAGCTTTTTCACTAAGGTTTTTTGTACACAATGTCTCCTGTAAAAACTTAAATAAGGAGGTAGCTAACAAATAACTAAAAACTGAATAACAATAAATCAGGCGAGTAAGGTAAGTTAAGCAAGGTAGGTGCTAAAGTGAGAATCAGCACAGCTCATGAGATTCATTCGTAAGAGTAAATACGTGCGTAGTGCTTTGCATGATTTGAGAAGAATACATGCAGTGGTTCACAAAATGCAGAGGTTCGCTTTTATTCACAAAATGCCATTTTAACGCCGAGGACTGTACAAATATTGATATATTTATAGGTAATGTGTGCGCGTGAGTCACGCCCCGTTTGAAACAATAAATCCGTCGCTGGCTCTGCGTAAAACAGTACATATTTTGTTGTGGGATTTAAATCAAGAAAGGCGGGAGATGTGTCGATCGCCACACGTTTAGCCATCCCACAATTAGATAACATTTTACTCGAGAGCTACCAAAAAAGAAGTCTGAACTCACCCAGTTCAGACTTCTTTTTTGATAGCACTCATCATTATTTTCTAGAAGGTTCAGTGAAACCATGGTACCTACATTTTTGTTATTTGATGATTCTGTTTTTCTTTAAGTGCATATCGGATAAAATATCTAGACTTTTTCAAAAAGTCAGTTGCACGATAATGATATCTATGCAGTTTTCTTTCTTCATACAAACGACTGGAACGCGCGTCATACCTCTAGTCCTATACGAGTAGCTAATATTTTTCTGTGTTAAGTTTATGAAATTGGATTTTTAATTAAATTTATTTTAATCATAAAACAGACATGCATTTTTATTGAACACTTCCTATTTCATTGACAACGATTTTTTTTAATATACTTTATTATGCAATAACAAAACGAAAAAAATTCAAGTAAGTAGATGAAATTATAATACTGCAGGTAGGCAAGACACGCGCGCGTGTTTACGTGCCACGCGGCTGGATGATATTATTTCAAGGACAGGGTCAAGTCACAATACTGTTTATATAACATACCGTGCTAGTGGTCTTAAAAATAAAAGGTATTTCTGGTCATAACGAGACTAATTTTTGACTGTCGACAACCAAAAATTACAGACTTAGTGCTCCAGAGAACCCAAAAAGTCCTCACAAACATGCATGGTAATCGTATAACACAGTTGTGTCGAATGTTTACGTGTGAGATCTCAGCTCAACAATTCTTCATCGCGCGAATGAATCCGTCGTCGTCTCTCAATATGTAGAGCTAGGCATGGTGAGATAGACAGACATGACAAGGTGGTAAAAGTAAAGTTTAACTTAAGTACATAGACATCTTATTCTTACAGTCGACATTTATGTCTTATTCTATTTCGTCAAAACTATAATAATATCTTTAGCTAAAAAGATAATAAGTTAGCAGAAAATGACGGAACCGGCGGAAAAAATAGAACCCGCAGCCTTCGATGCCTTAGCCAAACCTTCGGCTATCTTTGTGTAATGTCATTAGGACTCATGGAAATTGGCAGCACAAGTTGACATGTTCCGTTGTATAAATAGCTGAGTTGATACATCTATAGTATCTATACATATCTTATTTATTTATTTATTTAGCAGACAATATCTTAGGTTTTTTTTAACCCTACTAATCTATATATAAAATATATTATAATGTATATACAGTGTGGAAATTAAACTCAGGCCCTGGAGGGAAACTACTTAAAATCCTTAAGCTAGCTCATTTTACTTAAAGGAGACATTCCTTTATTTTTAAAAAGAAACAAATCTGCATTAAAATATTTTTTTAAACTCGCTTGCTTCGCCCGGGACTCGAACCAACTAAAATTTAAAAAAATAAACACTCTTTATTTTATTATACTAATCGGTAGTATTAATATTCAGGATAAAGTTTCTCTAAAAAATATTTGGTTACTGTTCACTTTTAACAAGTAAAAGACACGTAACAGTTCTGTTATCTCTCCAACACAACACGATTAGATGGCCTGCAAGAAGTCCAGACCTGACGCCCATGGACTTCTTTTTATGGGGTCATGTAAAAAATGTTGTTTATGAAACTTGCTATGAAACCGTTCAAGAGCTAAGGATTGCGGTAGAAAATGTTATCAGGGGCATACACCACAACACTTTGCTGAAGGCTACAAGAAATGAATTTCAACGGCGACTAATGTTGTGTAGCCGGAACGACGGGGCTCATTTCGAACAATTTATCAGTTAAATAATTTAAGTGTTACAAAATTGATAGTAAAATAAAGTTGATGTTAGATTTAACGATTATTTTTATTTTTAAGACCAAATGTTTGTTACAGAAACTTTATCCTGAATATTAATACTACCGATTAGTATAATAAAATAAAGAGTGTTTATTTTTTTAAATTTTAGTTGGTTCGAGTCCCGGGCGAAGCAAGCGAGTTTAAAAAAATATTTTAATGCAGATTTGTTTCTTTTTAAAAATAAAGGAATGTCTCCTTTAAGTAAAATGAGCTAGCTTAAGGATTTTAAGTAGTTTCCCTCCAGGGCCTGAGTTTAATTTCCACACTGTATATCTACCAATTTCAATATTTTTTCTAATACCATATCTAAACCTTCTTCAGTCAACTGTGAGTAATGCCCTGTGATCGGAGCTCTCAATCTGACTAAGTCCTGTCAGTCTGCGCGGGCGCACGCCAGCTGCACTCGACAGCCATCTGATTGATCTGATTGCTAAATTGTTTTACATAATATTAAACTTTTTGAGTGCAGTATTTCACAAAGTTTTAAAATTAAACTTTGTGGTATTACTTGATAAAGGTCACCAAACGAAAATGGTAAATATTTTTCATTTTTAAAAACTAGATTTCAACTCTTATCTAACCGTTTTCGAGAAAAATATGTTCAAAGGCAGTCACATTAAACACCACAATGTGTTACCATCACCAGGCATATAGGAATTTTAATGTAAAATTTGATATACTTCATTACGGATGTAAGCGGGTTAACTACGAACCTTATATTTTGTGTTGGAAGAACACCAACGTTTCGTCCCTTCTTCAGGGTAAGTGCGGTTCTAGACACGCGCGTTCCGCATCCCTCCGAGCACTGTTCGAAGCAGTGCTCAGAGCAGTGCTCGGAAGAAAGCGAAACGCACGGTTCGGAAGGTGCGGTGCGGAAGGTTCGTAGTTAACCCGCATACATCCGTAATGAATTTGTCAAACTACGATAGTTTGATTTTCTTCCACGATCAACTTATGTGACGAAGTGATAACAGTCTCAGCAGATGAACAAATTTTCTATCTTTTTCGTCGTTCATTCCACTTCCCCTTTGTTCCGACAATTTCCAATCGAAGGCTCTACATCTACACCGTCGACGGTAGTTCAGATAACGGAACGTTACTCTGGTAGACCATCATAATGAGCTCCCTATTAATTCCCGGCTAGCGTCACATCGCTGACACGACGCGAACTTATCCGGGCCTCTTTCCCGGACACCTTGAGGCCATTAAGGCCCTAATGACTGCCTGTAAATTGGCCATAACTCAGGGTGGGCCGTAAATAACGGCCAGCACTTGATAAGGGCCGCTGAGTTGTCGCGAGACATGGCTGTCTTAGTTTAGCATGTGAGATTTATTGTCTGTTTTATTGTGATTGGCTCATTCAGTGGATTGGTTTGAGAACTTGTGGTTTTTTGTTGAGGATTTACTGGTTTTTACGGAATTTTAGGGAGCAAGCTCAAGTGAATCAAGAATTTCTCGAATGCGCTCTAAGATTTTACTGAAAATGATACCGACGACATCATTATGCGTCTGGTCGAAGCGACGCGTGACCCGAGAGCTGGTGCGTATCTGTCGCGGCGCATCAGCATTGTCATACAGCGGGACAATGCAGCCAGCGCGTCCTGGGGACGCGCGCGACTGGTATTGATATGGATTAGATGAGCTACCTTTAGCACATAATAACTAAATAGCTCTGTAGATTGTTTCGAACAGTCTGCAATTAACTCAATTGTTAAAATTGTGGGTTAATATGAGTTCTATTTTGTGTATATTCTTTGATTGTAATAATAATATTTTTTTAAAGTTATAATCAAAACTCTTATTTTGTCAAATCAAACTGTGTTTTGTTTATGATATTGATTCTTTTGTAATGCGAAACAATAGCGCTTTTATACAAAATATTGTTTTTACTACAGGTATACGTTTACCGAGACAAAACAATGCAACACCATCTCACTTCAATTGATACATCAACAGTTTTCACCAACACTTTCAAACGTCCGATAAATCCCGGCAAGGGCAAATGAAACGGACACCGAAACTCTTTGTGCGCGTCACATTACGATAATAAACGCACAAAACAGCAGCGACAATGGCGGGATTCATTATAACGATGCGTCCTGCAAATGATAACCTCATTTTGTGCCGCGAATGAATCAAACGCACATTAAAGCATTGTCATGTGGGAGAATTATTGTGACGCCTCTCATACTAGCACACTTCGACGCTGCCGGCGCTGGTGGGACAGAGAAGCTATGGAGCTGACGAAACCGAAAATTCACCTGAGAGACAGCTGTTTAGGATGCTATGCAACGCAATGCTACTTGATAAATAAATGATAAAAGGTTGGTCGTGAATGATTTTGATCTAGCTTCTCTCCAGTTCTTACCTACGACATACATTTTGCCGTGATACGTCTACGCGGTCTACGCCGACTATTGCTTGTACATAATATAATGAGATGATAGTAATCTACGTCTCGATCTTAAAGATTTTTATTGATCCTTTTTTTCTTTTAATGGCTTTTTACTTTTATTGTTCTATTTATAAATGTTTTATTTATTCATCTAAACCAGGCTATAGCTGAAATTGTTGCTAAAAGGTCCAAACCCTACTCGAAAATTTATAGCTCAACTCTACTCCTTACGTTTCCGATACCGCAAATTTTGCATTATCGCCCAACATTATGACAGGCCGTGATATATACTCGGACGTATTATAAAAGCAATAAATAAATAAATTTTGGCGGAATTTAGAACGCGACCGATTTTATTGTCTGCGATAATATAATGAACGGCACGTCCGCCATTTTGTATTGTCAACCGCTTTGTTTTCATTATCGGAATCGATAGGGGTGGGCCTTGATTTTGATTTATTCGATTCTATTCTGTGCTTAAAAATACTTGGTTAACTATCAAATATAAACGAATTCTGTGTCATGCCTTTCAGTGTTACTAGCTGTCCAAAAGGAAAAAGACAGAAAGCACTTCTCCTACCAACCAATACTCTACATTGATTGTATCCGTATGCCGGGCTAAATACTTTGATGAGATTATTTTACCAGCAACGCTATAATCAGCATTGAAGACTTACTAGCTGTGCTGGCTAGAAGCTGGTGGGACAAAGGACACAGCCCAGCACTGGACGAACACATTACATAAACTACAGGCTGTTGGATTTATCGTCCCAGTCATGGTATAGGTTAGGTATCGAGAGGAGATTTCAATGGGTTATTCCAAAGGAACATTGCTGAGCTACAATGTTTTCGAGACAAGATATTATGCTTACAGTACCTACCCTCGTGCAAACATGACATGAATTAAATCAATAATTAAATCTCACCATCCAGCCCCAAATCAACTAATCCAGTCAGACATAATGCCCAGCACTATTTGCAGATTGTAATCCGGTTTTATCTAGTTTTTGCGGTAACTGACGGGCGCGTTGCCGTGACGTTTGCGGCGCTGTCGCACAATAAATACACGCATTTTTGTTGTTAATTAATAATTTTGGGTTTAAGTGGACGAGCAACATCTTAACACTAATTGGGAGTATGGTGTCAGTGAATCTTGCTATAATTCGATTTCGATGAGATTTGCTGAGCTTAGTGATTGTGGGAGAGCGCTGAGTTTTAGAGCAGGCTCTGTTCAAAAGTAACAGGCTGTTGATTACGAGTCTATGATTGCAAGATGTCGGAGTTAGGACCTTGTTGTTATACTTAGGACTTTGTTAATTTTATGTGCCAAGGCTCTATTGAAACAGATGAAAGCTCATAATATCATCAGTTGCAAGGCGTGAGTCACAGGCCGCTCAAAAACGATTAGGTAAGTAAGTACGTCAGTACTTACAAAAAACCAAAGCCATTTTTAAAGAAAACAAAGAGTCTTTTGCGTTATTACGGGAACCAAGGCTAGCTAGACTGTGTTTTTTATAATTTTTCGGTCTTTAATTAGTCGGCCGACTAAGAGTTGCCCGTCCAGCTGCCTTTATAATGCGCAACTCTGTGTTTGATTGCGGTAAAACGAACCGTTTGTTCCGTAATTATTGTTTTAATTCACGCAAGTACGCAATGCTCATTTATTACTATTTATTTAACTGTTTTAAACATTGTTAGAACTAAGGGCTGTAGATTTAGTTTGAACAATATAAATTTAATTAAATAGAACTATAAAACAAGGCATGTAAAATACATTTTTTTAGTATAATTTTTAACGCACAAATAGGAAGATACTTAACTTAACAATCAAGGGTTCTTGATTCGATTGTATCTTTGATTATGTACTAGTTCTCTCTTTTTATCATTAGAACTCTCAAGATGCGGCAAGCTGAAGACAGGGGGCGCTATGGCGCTCATTAGGGGAGGCCTATGTCTAACAGTGGTCTAAATATAGGCTGATGATTATGACGATGATGAATCCAGCAAGCCTATTTAATACTATTTAAAAAATAATTTAACTTAAAAAACTACTAAGGCATAGGTACTATATGGATATTAAATATTTATTGGATCACATTCATTGAAATTTTCGAAGTAAATAAAGAACAATAAAGAACTTAAAAAATTTGGTAAAAAATCTGTAAAACCTAGAAACCTACCCACCTACTCTTTGTTTCAAAACACTTCGGACAAAAGGTATTCCAAAATATACCTTAAAACTATAACAAAACAGCTTCGTTTGAACCTCCAGAACGCCCCCGCCCCCCTGGATTACGTCGGGGGACATTTAGTCGTGACATTTGGAGTATTTATTCGCATAATAATAATTCCTCAGCGAGGACGGGGCCGCCGTTAAGAATTATAGCTCTTGGAGACACCTTGGAGGTGATGTTCGACTGCGCTAGGCTTGTGGAGATAAGCCTTATAACTATGGACGTGGGCAAACCCTACACAAGGATGACCAACTTAGTGAAGGACGTAAGGTCCGGGAAACCTCCAGATTCTAGCAAGGCATGACTGGTCATTGGATGTGTTCCCGTTTCGTCGCGTTACGTTACGTAGCTAATTTTGTTGACGGCCTGTGGAGATTTTTGGCAAGTTATTTTTCTGAGTTTTTGACCTGAATCACACAAATGAAATTGTTTAAATTAAGCTTTTTTATGCAGCGTCGAGTCTCAAATAGGAGTAATATTTTCGCATGACCGAGACTTAAGTACCTATGTGTTTTTTTATTCAGTTTTTTTTATAATAACAAATTTACTAACTGCTTTTCTTTTACTGTGACATGATAATTATGGGCGAAAGACTCTGTACTGACCATTTGAATGGGAGTCAATAAGTAGGCAAGATTTTATGAGTAGTGTTTAAAATGTTTTGATATTTTACTAAATCTATTAATTTTCGTTATTTGCATGAATACGTAATTGTTATTAGAAAATTGCAAAACGTTTGTATTACTTTAACTATAATTAGTACACTTTAGTAGGTACCAATAATTGTTTGTTTGATCGAATTTTTATTTAACATACCTAACTTTATGATGTATTCTGAGATATGTGAAGCGTCCTAACCTAACGCACTAAAACCTTTGAGAAATTAATATTCTTTTCAAACCCAACCTATTATCACAAAAGTCGAAGAGATAGAGAATAGTGACTATTGATTTCAAGAAGGTACTATTTTTACAATATCTATTACAAAACAGGGAATTCACTAGGTACATAAATATCAGCTGCTTTGATAATTGGAAACATGTTTTCCAAAATCACTAAAAACAGATAATACATAAAAACACCTCTTTGCGGAGTTTGCTTATTTACATAATGTCTCAAATTTGCTACACGAATTTCTCCAATAAACTCCAAGCTTCATCACCTTATCCACACTAACTCACCGTCCGCAGTCCACCATCTCAAGATTAAGGCATTAACAGACGAGCGGCGTAACGGGCGGGTCTGTTGCGCGCCGGATTACTATCGACACGCGCGCGCCATTCTGAGGTATTTGACTTCATGGACACGGAAGGGGTTTAGGGTTGAGGACTGTAGGTTTTCTGGTTAATGTTCTGTGAAAACAAAATAAACAAAGCGGATAATGTATTTGAAATGTAACATAAAATAAATAAGTGATGTAACAAGGTCATCGTCGATGTCTGTGGAGACGTCACTTTTCTTATAGGTAAATTAGTAACATAACGTGAACTGCAGGTTCTGTCCATGATCACAAACACGTTTGTGAAGACGCCAGGTGTTAATTCTTATGCTTGGTATTGGTAATAGGTACCTCCCTCGATTCAATAATCGTTCGTTGTTATATTTGAAACTTAGCTGAAAAACAGCTCTGCCCTGAATTAACAGTGGGTATGGGAGTGGTGGTGATTGGTCTTTAGGTACTCGTAGGATTTCAGACGAAGGTAGTTTTTGATGGGCAGAACCTGAAATTCCCGTAGTGTTACTAATTTACCAATAACCCTGTATAACCGTGGTTAAGAGAATATTCTTGAAGACTTATTTTAAAACCAACCATAGCTTTGGGGCACCAAATATCTTAATTGATGCAACTTGTTGTCACATGAATCTCGAATACGTAATATGCATTCAAGATTCCATTAGAAATCTGAAAATCTGATCTGTGAACCAGAGAATGGTTCACAGGATTTATCTGGCGTGTAAACGAAGGGACCTATACTCCAAATTCGGTGTTGATGATAATGATGACATGGACACGAAGCTCGTTAAGCCTAGAAGAAGCTCATATCAAATATGATAACCATTGTCTTCAGTAATTTACATCCAAATCGCCTTGTTCCCTAGCCATGATTACCCCATCACGTTAAACCGTAACATAGAACGTAGATTAACGTTGTATTGTATTAACTTGTTAGTGTCACTGCCCTTATTCTGTCTTGGAATGAGCTTGAAGAAAGGATTAGGGAAGGCGGTCAGGGAATAGTTGGATTTTGATATACTATTTTGATACCTATTGGACACATATTTTCAAACTAGCTTCTACCTGCTCGCTCACGCGGTAACAGTACCAACAACAAATGTATCAACAACAACAAATAACAACTATGGTTTTAACGATCAGTAACTTAAAAGTAAAAATAAAAACGATACAATCGCGTTTGATATTTGTGATATTTTGACGTTTACAGTTTCGTCTAGAATTCATCCCAAATTGTATGTATTTATTTTTATAACTTATGTGATAAAAACCGAAATAGCTTACACCCAGTCTCCTCGGAAGGTGATCTATTGAAAAAGATATTTTACTTAAATCGCTCTGCTGGTCTGCTTAGATAGATTTACTGGATTTAAAGTTGTCTAAATAGTGGTTACCAATGAAGTACCAAACAAAAAAAAGAAACTAAAAAAAATGCGACTACCAATCAAATCAAATCTTAACAAATTGATGACAAAACAGCTGAGCATCAACAGGACACAAGAACAATAAGATCTCAACAGGAAACAAGTAACAAGAACATACAAAAATATTCGCACCAAAAGCCAAAAGCAGACCGTCTGAAAAAAGTATCTATACATCCTTAGATATTGGCGTATGTTGACATATTTACGGCCTCTTCGACTATTAAGTGGTGATTTACTGAAGGCATATCTGGATGGATACGTTTTTATCGTCGGCAATATATCCAGCAGGCTTTCCCTTTATTATGTGCGCATTGTGAGGGTTAGATATCCTCTGTTACTTCAGTATCTGATGAGCGCTTTTAAACGGTCTGCTCCGACGATTCACGTTTCTGGGTGGACTTCTGGAACCTACTTCCTCACGGTGGAAAACGCGGAGATATCTTTGTTGTAAAAAGCTTACGAGTTTTCTGGTCAGTAGTGTCTTAAATCCTAAATTACCTAAGGTTCATCTAGACACTAGAGCTCTGTAAAATAGCAATGAAGAAAATTTAAAAACACGCTTAAGTCAATTGAAGGGAGTCACGCACTCACACAACGTGTTATTATTTTATGATATTATTTTTATACCTATAGTAAGAATACTTTATAGTATAAAACCAATGAAAAACTATTTTAGTATAATCCATTCTTTCTCTATCTACGAGTATCATTCCAAGCCTTGTCGCAAACTATTTGATGGATAATGAAACAAGAGGAAGATTTAATTTAACGTAGCATGCAGTCAATATGGTAGTTTAAAAATACTTAAAATTGGTTACAATTTTTTTAAAGTTAACGCATCTAGCTGCTACCCGGCTTTGTACGTACTTTTCAAGCAGCCTATGTCCGTCCCCAGGGAACCATTTACATCCTTGCCAAGTTTCATTAAGACCCGTTCAGCCGATGAGGCGTGGAAAGGTAACAGACAAAGATAATTTCCAATTTATAAAATTAGTCTGAATACGTAGAAGCCATAGCAAAATTTACATTGAATATGGTACCAGAATCCTTTTGTATGATCTTTTCATATCAACCGGCATTAAAATCCTTTATCCAATCTTTGAATTGCCACCCACTTCGAATAAAGCACCCTAGTGCAAAAAGCTGAATGCAATATCGAAAGTTCACGTTTCTTTAGGAGCTAATTTCCTGAATCCAGAAACAATGCGCCGAACTAATTAAATTCAAATTAATCGTAAAAAAGGGAATCACGTCAAATTGACCGTAAAATTCAAGAAAGAAAAACAATGGTTTGCTGCGATAACGCTGGACTTAAATTAAATCGGAGTCGTTTCGACGAACCCTTCACTTTTGGAAACATACGAATTTGTTTTACTTTTATACTCCCTGGATTTCTATACTTAAGGCAAAAAGTTTACTCTTATTTTTCACATTAATATTTTTATATTGAATTTATATATATATAATTTATATTGAAGTGTTTTTTGTTTTTGTACAAAAAGTTTATGCATTTTTAAGCAAACTGATACCACATTAATATTTTTCCTAGATGCAAGCAAACAAGACCAATGTAAATGATTATGTATTTGTATTAAAAGTCAACACGCAAGCTGCTATTGCTGTTTTTAAATAACTGAAGATGCAAACCTAGTTACACTATAATTTGTTGTGAATTAAAAGTATAATATTTTCCATGCGTTGATTGATAATTATCCAAATCCGAGTGATTCTTCTGAAACGAAGTTCACATTAACATTTAAAACTTTGTAACACCGAAAGCATGTCCGTGTGTTTTCAATCTGTAGAGGGTTAACTCCAAACTCCGTCCGAGGTATGAATATTTACGAAAGCATTAATTATTTTTTAACTTTCCTGCGCTTTAAGAGGCTTTTCTTAAACTACAGTTGGTTTAAAAGTACTTGACGCGCAACTTTTATACTATATCAGTTTTTAATGTTTTAGGTTTCATAATAAAGTAAGCACAACCAGACGTGTTTTATAAAAAGAACTTCATCAATATTTGATGAAGACGTTACCTATCTATCCTTACAATAAAATTGATTTTATTCATATACCAAATACAAATTTTCTTTTAGTTTGGATTTAATGCTGGTGTGTATTACCGTGATCATTACCTTAGGGTGACTCTAATAAAACAGACCTTTATGACTAAAAATAAAACCTATGTACGTACAATGGGTACATTTTAACGCCGAAACAATCCGAACAAATCTACACCAACAGAAAAAAACTTTGTTCAAACTTTCTTACGGAAGAAGCCCACACTATCAACCCCACACAACCTGCATAAAACTTTGATATTTCAGTCTAAATATAATTTAAGTTTATTTTTCTTATTACCGCGTTAACAAGGGGCGCGTTATCGGCCGGCGAGCCTGCTTGCGCAGTTAAAACGAATTTATACTTTCGATTACACCACGGTGGAGCCGAGCCGTGGATGAATAAAAAACAAATGAGCTGGGAATTTGTTGGTGCTGTGTTGTGCTGCTGCGGGTCCAGGAGTGTGGATAGGACGTTAGGGGACAAACTGCTCATCCTCGTCAAAAGATGGTGTAATAAAAACGCGTGTCAGCCGTCTCTTTGTTAATATAGGGTTGTATGACAGTTATCAACTACTTTTTGTCCATACCGTCAACCAACCGCTAACAACATGACTGTTAACATGATTTAGTTCCAACCTTCCCCCTAGGGATTCAGAAAAGGGTGACATTTGGTAAAACTACAACTGCAAACGCACTGCAATGACATCAATCATAATATCGCGTTGGTGATATGATACTATGATTATTTTAACATACAAAGAAAACACTGTATTTCTAACATTTTTTCTAGGTCTATGACTAAGATCATTAATAAAACATTCACCAAAACACAGCCCATGATTAAGTTACTTTAAAGAAATTTTCGGATCGTCTTATCCACCCAAATCTCCCGTTATCATCTCAAGGCGCGCGCTAAGCTATTACATTTAATGTGTATGCTGGCTTGATTTGAACGTAGTATCCAACTCTGAGCATTCTTTGTCTCTTATTATTACTAATTTGTCGTCTTTTCTTGTTATCGTAAACCAGAGAAATTAAATTTTACGATTTCAGATGTTTTCTGTAATAAGCTACGGAGCTACGGCGTAGCTTGCTACGAACTTGCTACGAGTTTCGTAGACCTGGGTTAATTATGTTTAAGACAAAAATAAACCAGACATTTTTTTTTTGAAACGATAGGAGAGACATTACAGACTGATTTAAAATATTCTGTAAGTTATTGATTTCAAATCATTGATAAAACGCATTAAAAATGCGTCAAAATTAACCGATTAAGCTGATAATCAGTCCGATATCTTTTTGTGAACACCAGCCTTAGTAAAGTCGAAGCTAAAGATAGACTTCGTGTGACCACTATATATATTTATTTATTTATTTATTGATATGCAAAACAGAACACAACCATAACATCAAAGAAAAAATATAGACAAAGTTCTTAGACTAGATTGTGATCCAAAACATGCATACACAACATGGTTAATAATATAATAAAGCAGTAAACGCGTAAAATTTAAGAAAACTATAAAATTAGGTTAAAAGTAGAATACAATAATTATTTTATGATTATGATACAAACACAATAACAATAAAATACGTACTTAAAAATAAATCAAGTTTAAAAACAATAATCGTTAAAATGATAAAAATTAACTACCTATCTACATGTACAATTAATTTGAGCTATTAGTGCAGTGTATATATAACTTCAAGCTCAAGTCGATGCGGTTAATGATTTATCATGAAGATAGAGAAGACAATTCCTTATGTTTTGGATTAGTTGTAGATGCCAGTAAAAATAACGTATTTTTGTGCACTAGCTTTATTTTGTTTCCATGAACCCGAGCCGTATTCAACATTCTACCCTGACAATTTACCAAAATATAACAGCGCCACTGACGCTTGTCAGCAAACTTTATTGTCAGAAATAGCTGACATTTCCGCTGCGCAATAGTTATAACATCCAAATTCACAGCCATCAATACGTAGTACCAATAAAATACGTACCCTACGAGGACCATAGGGTATAAAGTACCGTAATAGTACAAAGGAACTGGAGGACAGCTTGGTAATTTAATTATGAGCATGAGAGAACTAACGAAAATGATCTATAAAAAAGCTAAGTTTAAAAAGCATTGCGGCACCTTTTGTCAATCGTACTAAACGTATCTTTAGTCATTGAGTAAGTTTGGAAAACTTTCAACGTTTTCGCTGTAGCTGGCGCTAACGGCGCTATATGTAGTCGGTAGAAAAGGTCCAAAGATTTTCGGTTGAAGCGACTAGGGTTTCGTGGCTTAGTTGGTTAGAGCACAACCATACTGAGGGTGGGGCGCGGGTTTGAATCCTGACGAAATTGAAAATTTTTCGCGGTCTTTACAATAGAACTCATTTACCCCGGAGATGCGGAGCTAAAATAGATATGGGCGACCTATTGCAACTTCAGCTTGAAAATTCTTGGTCAAGCAAGATGACAAGATGTTTACAATGTGATTGGTCAGCTCCGCTCCGCATCGTGCCAGCATAGGTTCTTTGCCAAGTAAACTTTTTAAAACAGATCCTTTTCTTCAGTCATAGTCAATCAGCATACTTTGTAGGAGAGTAGGAGCTATTGTAAAAGCGCTGTGGTAATATCACACAGCCTGCGCGGGCCCGATACCGGTCAATCGTCCACTGTCCGTCAGGGCGCTCTCGTAAACTAAGGCTTACGGGGAATTTGTTCACATCTAGTTTGTTGGGAGGGATTTGTATGATACGGATGTATTTGGGTTAGGAGATAGGAGACGGCCCGTGAAAAGCTTCATAGCAGGATGGATAAGAGATGTATGCTAACATTATTATTAAATTTTCTGTAAAATATCTGCTAAAAATGTTATTAGAATAAGAATAAGAAAATCTTTATTCATAGCATTTTCATCATTGAATTCTTAGATTACCCAACACCAATACTTATCTAGGTACTTATTAACAACTTACATTAATTACAAAATGCTATAAAATGGCGTCCGACTCAGCATGATGTTGTGATAGCCATTGCGCAATGCGTTATTAATTTTAAAACTGCAAGTTATTAATTTCAAAACTGTAGTTTTTTTTTTAATTTTACCCACTGCTGATTGGACTTAAAGATCTCAATGACTGTCTGCATCTTGTACGTTGTAAATTAAAATACAAAGCAAACTAATTACAAAACAAAAATATTTTACTGACAATAGTTTACAAAACACAAAATACTCATTCATGGTTCCACAGATTTGATTTTTAATTAATCAAGATTACATATTTAAATAAAGATTTATTACTTACATTATACAGTTATCTGAAATACTGAATCAAGGTGGAAGACCTTTTCTTCCGATTTAGGGACAGTAGGTATCAAAATATTAAAAATAAATTCTGATAATGTCCAGATCGGTATTTAGTGTAATGGTCACAAACCACCCATTTCGAAAATTCATTTTATTTCCAAAACATAAATACCAACCAGCCGACCCAACACAGTCATCAAAAGGCAATTGTCAGTTTAAACTGTTTAACCGGTATGAACCGGTTAAAGCGAATGTTAAATGCCTGCAGTGGGACGTATAGTACGGTGGTGATTACCGTAAACATGTACTGTTTATGGATTTTTAATTCCGCGATATATCGGTGCCTATAACGGCAGTGGTTAAGGTGGTGTCACACTAGCTGCCAATGACCTGATCACTGCTAGTGCGAATTTGGTGCGTTTACATACTTCGACAAATATGGTTAATTAACAATTTTGTATTGGGTTGAAGACGAAAGTTTTTAAATTTATGTCACTTTTACACTGCTTGACCATAACTAGTCATAATAATGTGCTTCAATTTTTTTTTGGTGAGAGTTACAACTCAACATCTCTCAACCTACTTAAGCGCAGAGTTTTGGCCGAAGGGTGTCAAGTTCCGACGTTTCGCTGACCGCCTGCAAGCGGACTCCGCCGTGCATCGCCGTCAGCTTACATCCTGATTACGTCATCTACTCGTCGCCGTACTCACAAATAACGTGTTAGTAATTAAGTTTGTATATTTTGTTGTAGTTTTAAGGTACCTTATGTTTTACTGTTATAATGTCTAGCAGTGGACAAGTATAGGCAGATGATGATGTTACTATGGGCCGTAGAATAAGTTGTTATAAGATCCGTAACTTTTTTATAGTCTGAAATAAATGAATTATTATTATTACTATATCTAGTAGCATAGTTTAATTAATGGTTATTGCTACCATCATATTATTTGTTTGCTTACTACCGCTAGATAATGATTTCTAAAATGCATAGCCTTAATATGTTATCTGCTTATTGGCTGTCCCGTCCTGACTTCTGCCAAATAATTGTGTACAAACTTATGACAATTTACAAACACAGAGTTAATTAAGTTGATATTCCTACGATTTAAATTTGTAAATAAATAAATAAAATAGATTTATTTCAAGCAATACTTATAGATACATTTACAAAAGAAAATTAAAAAAGATTTTTTTTGCTGGTGTCGCTCACCGCAGTGCCTGGTTTGCCTACGTATACCGGCTATCATTTAAAAGGGACCAATTTGGTTAACTAATTGCCTTACTAAAACAATGGGATCATTGTAGGATCGGTATGTAGAAACCTTAGTTGAAAAAAATCTCTAGACACTTAGTACGTGCGGGTGGTACTTGCACGAAGAGATTAATATAATGGTTTTTCCCTTGACGCTTTTGACTGTGTCCCTCAATCTATAATTTATTTTATCTAAGGAAAGGTACCAAAATGTGTCTTTCTGTGATACCATTAATTATAATAGTAAAGTGATTAGTTTATCATAATAAGGGATTGTTGTCTGTCTAGGGTAGAATAGACAATAAAGACATTTCGTCGTCATACATTGCGTACATTATTGAAGTTGAATGAATGAAAATCAAATAATTTACGCAGAGGATGACAAAGTGACGTAGTTTTCCTCTATTCTACCGTAGACAACAATTCCCGTGCTTGGCCTGCAGATCAGTGTGGGAGCTAGCTTGCTGCCTGCTACCTTTGAGTAACAAAATGCCTTAATAATAGGAGTGATAAAGGGCCTTAGGTTTAGCTACTCGAAACTAAACCTATATCTTAACTTATATTTAAGTAAAAAAAAAACTAGACGAACTATCGGACTATTTGTAGTTGGTCACTGTGTCTCCTTAACAAACGATTCAGAGATCGCTTACAATAAAGTTGTGTTAATGTGCTGGATTGGTGCTACCTTGGTTTATTTATTTTATTAGCATATTTAAAGGATTACTTTATTTGCTATTTAAAACTAATTACCGATATAATTAACTTTATTATAAAGACATTTTTTTTTCAGCCTACGTGTTCCCACTGGGAAAACGCCTTTATCCCTTTGTAACAGATTTTTCGATCCCGTGATGATGTTATTTAAAAACTACCCTTAAAATATTTACCTAGGTTCAACAATACTAAAATACCAGAATAACATAAGTCTAGTCTCTAGTGTTGCTGTTGAATGAAAAACACCCCGAAAAATAATGCTTAAGTAAAAAAATCTAGATACCTTTCTGCTATCGTAAAAAAGTAAGTACCTATTTAAAAAACTGCAGCTTTCGCTAGTTATTGATATTTTCCTAAAACAGTTTATATGTGTAAATACATAGTTGCCACCCAACCTTCTCATCCTCATCCACGTCCACAGCTGGACACAGCCCCCCCCCCTTATTTTTTATCTAATGGGGGTAATGCCCATAATCCCTACGCTGGGTATGCGGGTTGGGGATCGCAGTTCAATGATAGATCTGCAAGAGGCGCTGCTGTCCGCACCCCGGTGTATGTCCCTTAGTCGCCTCTTACGACACCCACGCGAAGAGTTGGGGTAGTGTATATTCTAAGTCGTCACCACACGGTTCCACACAACCGTGTAAATACAACTTTATATTTTTGAACTACCACGATATATAAAATAAGTAATTAATTAAAACCAACTCTCCAAATAGGTACCTCCGGGAATTACCAACAGCGCCATCTTTGAGCAATATCAATAACATTATCAAAATGCCATCAGTTACACTCATTAGGCCGCGCACACACGAGCCGGACCCAACCGTCCGAATTAAAACTGCATCCGAACGGTCATTATAGGTAATTAGAATGGACGCGGTCGGTGCGGCCGTTTGCTTTATATTTAGTTCGGTTCCAGCTTTTCGGGATTTATTTTTATTGATATGTATTTAGATATTGTTTGTTGGGTGACTATTTTTGATGGCGTAATTTTAATATGTAGTCAATTTTCAAGTCTGACGACAAGGAATGAGCACATCTTTAATCAAATAAATGTAAGTTTTTTAACATATAGGCATTATTATCTCTATTATAGTTGCAACTGCAAATGATACATTACTGTATATGTATAAATTGCAGACAATTAAAAACAACTGATTGATAAAAAAACAGTGTAGGTAATTACTAATAAATTAACTTAACATTCTACTATTACATTTGTTGTTAAGTTACATAAATCTTCATAATACAGTCGAACCCTGATTTAATATTCAGTGCAAGCAGCATAAGAAATCCTCCCGCTCAAAATAAACAAATCCCTGTTGCCCCAACGTCCGTGTTGCAGTGGTGGTTGTCAAACAGTATCGGTGGGCGAGTATAAAGTGCGCGCAATACGGCCGCCCCGCCGCCCCGCCGCCCCGCCGCCCCGCCGCCCCGCCGGTCCGCCGGTCCGGCTGTCCGCACGCAGCCGCGCGCCGTAACTCGCGCCTTGCGGTTTGTAGCTCGCCTACTGGGATTGTACAGAGAGGGTTATACCACTGTAGTACTTGAAATAAACTATTTTGGCTGCGCTAGAGCCGTAAGAGGTCCCATAGATTTACGACGGTACCGACAAAAATTTCGTGGCTTAGTTGGTTAGAGCACACCCGTACTGAAGGTGAGGCGCAGGTTCGAGTCGTAACGAAATCGAAGTTTTTGGGAACTTATTTAATTTCTTAATTACCCAGAGTACAAGGGGCTTGTGCGCTATAATACAAAAACCTTATGAACTATTTTATCGACTTAAATCTATTATGCTGAATCAATAGTAATTAATCCTATGTCCTACATTGAGGTCCCTACTGTTCATGCGTAGTCAAGGCTTAAGGTAAATATGACCTCAACTCATGATTCTGCTAGATAATCACTGGTGTGTTCACCTAGTGCTGTTTTTCTATCGTTTTTTTCTATTTCCAAGTTTTCATATTAACCATTAGGGGAGGCCTATGTCCAGCAGTAGAGTAATATAGCCATAATGATGATGTTGATGATGATGATAACCATGTTTTTAAGTCCCACCATCTAGACGTTGTCGTTAAATCACTACATTATATTCATACTTGTGAATGTATGTATAAGTAATTAGGAGATGTGTAGCATTTGTATTTTATAAATTCATTTGTGTGAATATTATAAAAACCAGTATTAATTCCAAATTTATTATTCGAAATTGTAATAAAAGTAACAAAGCGGTATTAACATCTCCATAAATGGCCAAAACAAACTGACCAATTAAAACAAGGCAAGTCGACATCCGCCATCTTAAATCTGCGCAGCCGTGCATTGGCAATATCTGGGGTGCACCTATTACTCCGTGCGGCGTGCGTGCTATATTGCGGACACCCTGTATACTGTGGACACCCTGTATGTCCGGACACCCGGATTTAGTGTTCGTATTCGAGGTCCGAGCGCTATAGTATTCATTACTGTTGGAGACTGGCCTTAATTATTTTGAAAATGGAATGAAATTATTTTAAGGCGGTACCCCGACTCACGCTAGCGTCGCGCCATCTATTTTATTTTATAATTAAGTGAAACAAAGGAATTTTCTAAAAAACCTTTGGACAGTTTGTGATACCTATCATACATCTGTAACAGTTTTATTTCTTCTAGTATAGGCAGAAATAGAGATGCGAAGTTGCTCTTGGTGGGCACCAATTTCTGTTTCACATAGGCGTGAGTCCACTGGTGGACATAGGCTTCCCCTAATGACCACCTAACGCCATAGCGCCCTGTCTACAGCTTGACGTTTTCAGCATCTGCCTGCAGTCTTTCGCGGGTCGTCATCCCATCTGGCCGGAGGGCATCCTATGCTACGTTTATCGTAGTCTTGACTAATAGGTGAACCACCAGCGGTTATCCGTTCTTCGCGAGATATGGTCAGTCCACTGCAACTTCAGCTTGCTAATTCTAGAGCATGGCGATGACTTTGGTTCTCTAACGGATGCATTGCTTACGAATCCTATGTTTTAGAGAAACTTCAAGAACAGCTCTTTCAAAGCTTATGATAGGTATCACATACTGCCCAGCTTCTTGTATATTCCTTTGTTTCACGTAATAATAAAATAAAATAAGCGGCGGTGCTAGTGTATGTACCGGTTTTATGAATCTGATTTGAATTATTTTAAAAATAAAAAATAATTACAAGTTCTATACCTACGTCAGACATATTATTTTTGCAACAAATTTTATCTTCCATGAAGTGAAAGCAGAAACCAAAGTCACCTTAATTTTTATGTCAGCAAGTTGCTAATCATAGCCTTGCGTCTGAATCGATAGGTGAACTTTCTATTGTTACTCGACGTTATTTTAACTAAGCTAACAAAATTAAAAATTCGCTCTCACTCTTCACTCGATTTCTATAACAAGCGACCCTATATTATTATGAAAATGTACATGAAAAGTCTATGTCTATGGACTAAGCACACTAGATGTTTTGAAGCGCGCGCTTTGCAATTGCAACGCGTAGGTATAAAACGTATACTCTCTTACATTTTAATTGACTTCGTTTTTGACAGAAGTTTTCATAACATTTTTACATCCAAGTTAACGGAAGAAGAGGTTGTTAAATTGTCCGACTGTCTTTCAAAAATACTTCCCTTAGTTAGGAAAGTTGGCTTTGATGAAATTTTACCTTCTGTGCGACACTCCAACGTAGAATTTGGATTATATCTTCGCAAGGGTGTAGCTTATTTGCAAGCTTTATGCTATTTTGGTGCAAAATTACCGCAAAATCACATTAGTGTGCGTTAATCACATTAGTGTGCGTTAATCACTATAATTCGACGGCTAGCGCATCCTTCCGATTACTATCCCTAAATCATATTTACGGTCATTATCGAGTGTGCGATATTATTGAGTGCCTGATAAATAATCACCGACCAGAGATTCTAATTTCCAACTCGTATTTTACAATGGCAATGGGTCCTGGACCTATTAGTCGGTTATTTGGCTGGATTTATCGTATTTCTGCAGCTGGTTGTGAAAGACTTTATTAATGTTGCCAGTACATAATTTCACCAAAATTTTGTTGCTAAGCAGTTTATTACAAAATTGCACAGTTCCAATGATGACTGAAACAAGTGATGTGCTGTGATCAGCACTTTTAAATAAATAAATAAATAGTGCTGGGCATTCCACACAGCATTATCTAGCCCCAAGCTAAGCAAAGCTTGTGTTATGGGTACCTACTAGATAACTGATATACATAATATATCACAATACATAGATAAACATTTTTACTATACATAGAAAACGACCAGAATACCCTGAACAAATGTCTGCAGATCATACACACATTTGTTCCGAGGCGGGAATCGAACCCGCAACCTCCTGCGTCGCAGGCAGACCTTCGCCCACCGCGAAACAGAGTTTCACGTTTTGGCTAGGTGGATAGATGATCGCGATGAAGTTTTAGCCTTAATTGTTCTTCATAATCTTTCTTTTTGTTTAATAGTTTTAGTTTTAATATTTTATTTACCTACAAAATTATATTATTGTTGTGATTTTCTTGTTTGCTTGTGAATAATTCATGGTTGTATAATTCATGGTTGTATAATTCATGGTTGTATAATTCAATGTAGACATAACAATTTGGAGTTATCTGTAATGTTATGGTCTTGTTTAAATAAATAGTTTGAATTTGAAATCGTAGTTAAGTTGTATACAGCGTGTTAAATACCTGATCTGGTTTTACTGTGAAGTGTCGTGAAAAATCTCTCGAAAACTTACCAGTAAAATATAAATTGTTGGAATAAAAAAGGAGGAAATGGTAGACCCATTGATCAAATGCCCTCATCTACATAATGCTGACGTGCTCAAAATTCAAATTGAAATCTACCCATCAAATTTTTCATTCCCCCACCACCATACCAGCAATCAAAGGATAATCGCACAAAACTATTATCGCATAAAGTACAGTCGCGTTATAAATTCGTTCTAATCGCGCGCCGCAGAATCACGCGGCCCGTCGCCTCGATGACGGTTTTACGATCCTATTAATGCTAATATCGAATGCGATATGAGCATATCGTATGCGATACGAGCGGGCGGCAATCGGTGCAGTTGATGTGAAGCACTTCTCTGAATCACTGTCCTGCAGAGAAACAAAGTGGCCATATAACTTTAACTTTGATGTAGCTAAAAGAATTAGCCGGCCTTAACCGCACAAGAACCGACAACCGACGTTAATCGATCTTGAGTTAAGACCGCGACTCGCAGTGTTGCCAGTTGGGTCTTGTCAAAAGCAACCCGAAAGAAATAAAAAAGTTACCTTTTAGACTGAAAAGTTACCTTTTATATTTTTTTTCATTATTTTATGTAGTTAGAGTTACCTACTAAAAGGTTATATAAACATAAGTTGTTAATAGTCAATAGACCTTCGTTTGATCACAATCTCACCCAGTGGAAAGTAAAGATGTGGCCGACACTGTATCGTGACGGTCTGGAAGATACCTATTCACTCTTGTGTTGAAAAAACCCAGCTTTTAATTGGCTGAAAAAACAGCAGTACCTAGTTTCAAACCGCTTCAAACGCTTAGTGCGAGTGGACGGTAAGTAAAAACAAGTAGGGGTACTAATGTAAGACCATCAAAAGCCTGATGATTTTTTTTTATTAGGAAACAAAGGCTAAATTTTTCATATTGAAAAATTTCTTCCTTTTCACTTTAGCGAGTCATATTTTGTGACCTTATCAAGGATCTTATACATTAGTGCGAGAGAGATAGACATATTTTCCGGAGTTGCGCACACCATAATTTATACAAACTATCGAAACATAAGAGCAGAGAACGTGTTGCCATAATTATTTTAATGTACTCTGTAGAGTTGCCTTGCCAGCGCTGCAAATAAAAAAAAATGACAATTTCCAAAATATTACCTAAAAGTAACCTTTGAAGTCGTGTTACTTATAAGTAACCGGACGTAGTGAAAAATCACCTAAAAGGTAACAAAAGTTACCTTCTGGCAACGCTGGCGACTCGGCAAAAGTGTGTATAGAAATATAAAACAAAATTGACATAGAACCATAATCTACCTTAGGTCCTACTTTCGAATAATATTATTCAGAAAACTTTTTTACATGCTTATCTACATTAAATCGTACCTACCATACATAAAAAGAGATATAAAATTACAAGTACAGTGCATTTGGGCTTAAAAAAAACCAATGAATGATATATGATCTGTGAAAAACCGCTTAGATATTGTATGTGGTGTGTGTGAGCTCCACCCAGCCATATTCTGTCTCCAGACATAATGCTGAGACGCTCATGACGTAAGGCCTCCGTTCAGTAGGGGTTCAGCATGGGTCCAAAATCACTTTAGTGCGTAATGTTACTTGATGCAGGTCTCCTCAGTGTTATGATTACAATACATAAGTAGGGGTTGTCTGCGCAGCAACATCGGCCTCTTAGCAAGCGGCGTAGCAGTGCTACAGAAATCTCGTAGCTCTGCTACGAGACTTGCATCGCAATCAAGATGTCCGAACATTTTAATTCATGTTAGTAGCTGAGCGAAACCCTGAAATTGTAAAACGTATCATTCACCACAACTACGCAAAATAGAAGTTTCTTATAAAGGGCAATGTTTCTATTTCTTTTTTGTCTTATAAATGGCAAAATTTAATTTTATTGTATTTGATCCAATTTATTTTAATTTGCCTTGTATTTAATTTTATTAATTTCAATTACTTTAAATATAACTGTTGTAGGTAAATATACTAACATTAATTATAAGAGATTTTTGTTACTAACAAATTATGGATCCCGTTATCTGAATTAAAAGAATTTTAATTATTTTTATTTTATTTAATGTGCTTCTGCAACAAAACTAGTAAATTTCAAAAAATATCAGTTAATAAAAAAAATATTGTTTGAATTTATAATGAAAAAAGCTAAGTAAAAAATATTTGATTATCTGGAGGATAAAAAGCTCAGGCTTGTCCAATACGAAAAATATTCACCATCTAACTAAAGGTTTATTCGTCGTTCAACTTGTCACTTGAACGACGATATCAAAATTATTAAATTTTAATTTCGATTAATACCATCATCACATACATCTTGTACATCTGTACAAGTTGCTGACTCAGTGTAGGGTCTGCAATTATGTAAAAACTTTAACAAGCCACTTTCTATAGCTACATGGTTTACATTCCTAAATTATTGTGTATATTATTTAATCAAGTGGTTAACTAAAGATTTTATTATTATAATGAAGGCAGGTTTTCGATATAGTGGCACCTTGTAATAATTTCGACGGTCACCAGTCGTGCGTAGTAAACTGAAAACCAGCGCCGTACATGCTTGGTAAGCTTGTCGGCATTATGCTGAGCTAAAATTTGAAAATATTGCCTGAAAAAAGCTATACTTAGCTAGTAATGTATTAGTTTAGATACTTAGGTACTATATTTACTAAGTTCTTTATTTAATTTTAATGTATCATATGCACGCAGGTTAATGTATTTAGTTTTATATATTAAATTAAGCTTTTTAATTTTATTATTCAATAAATGATTATTATTAATTTTCTTTGATTCAACAAAGACCGTTTACACTGTTCTTCTACCTAATGTTTATTTTTACAGCTATCCATTTAAAGTATATCGTGAAGCAGCGTCGCCATAATTTACGAAATAACCCATCATTTTGGTATGAATTTAATCAGTTCCTACCCCGCTGTTAAGTTTGATTTATGCCACATTGCCGCTAGTTTTTGAAGGTAGGCAATTACGTATTTTGTTGCGAGAAGTTTCATTGAAGTTTAATTTCAAATTTGTGACATTCAGTCAAAGTCAGAACGCTGACTTTCGAGCTATATACTATCTCACGTTTTTTCTAATCAGCCCAAGGCCGATGATATAAATGTCACAAATTTTAGGTACAGTGCGCTGATAATGATGATGAAACCTGTTGCGGCGAGTGAAATCAGTTAATAAAAATAAATAAAATAAAAATCATTTATTCAGATCGTTTTTACAATGGTACACTGATGCTTTTGAAACGATGACACTACCGAAGCTTAAAAACTGTGTGGTAGTGTCAACGCCCAACTCCTAGATTCTTGAATAATTATTTACAAATTACCTACATGCTAATATTAAAAGCTACCTACTTACTAATTTACAAAATGTTTGTTATTGGCGTATAATATGAGGGGTGTGTGTATATGTGTATGAGTGTGCGTGTTTGTGTTTGGGGTCTTACGAGGCACCAGTCTCTTAAGAGTCTGGGCAACATAATACCCAATGTGTGGGTTTGTGTCATGTGTGTGTGGGTAAGTGTGTATGTGTGTGTGGTTGTGTCTATGCTGCATAATGTTTCAGAATGCACAAAATTGGATTAAATGTTGCCATTGGGAAAAAGGGGAATGCGATAGTAGTACTCTCTTATCTATATAAGCTAACGAGGAGTTTTTCAGTTTCCTCGTAAGTCAGAGACAGGAGCCAAGACGAGCATTTAATCTTGCATTTAAAGAGTGGGAGGGGATATATGTTTAGGATTCTATTTACACGATTATATAAAGAGAGACTTAAGAAATGATATTGGCGACCTGCTGCTACTACCCTCCAAGGCTCTCTTCTGCAAACAATATCAGAGCGACGCTTTGATTCCAGTAGGCATGGATCATATTGAAGCTCAGAGTGTCGGCGCAATAGCGTTGCTTGAATAAACAGTTGTCGAACTGTGAGCACTTCACTTAGCGAGTAGAGCAGATCTGTGGGAAATCTTCTAGGTTTGGAATGCATCACTTTCAGGATCGCTCTTTGGGCTCGTTCTACTCTTAACATTTGAGTTTTTATTGCTCCACCCCATGCAGTGATACAATAGGACAGAACCGATTGTGCAAGAGCATAGTAAACCGTCTTTAGACACTTTGCGTCTGCAACATTCCTCAGTCTCTTAAAAATGAATATGAGCTTACGTACTCTTGATATTGTAGAATTAGTATGATGAGTCCATGAAAGTGAGTTGTCTAAGTGAACCCCGAGGTACTTAATATATGGTGTACGTTCTAAAGAGTGGCATTTACAAATATTCGTGTCACAACAGTTATGTGCACGGAGACAAAAATAGGTAGGCTGGGTACGACTGGAAGGGGAAAAAGTAACAAATTTTGTTTTATTTACATTTAAAGTCAGAAAACTTATAGAAAGCCAGTTTAGTACAATTTTTAAGACTAGTTCTGCAGATAGTTTTGTTTCGTTCCAATCCTTCCCATTTACGACGAGGGCAGTGTCATCTGCGTAGGTAAATATACTGCAATTAGGGAGAGAGAGTTTGCATAGCTCGTTAATATAAACAAGAAAAAGTGTCGGACCGAGGACACTCCCCTGGGGAACCCCAAATGTAACGATCTCTTCATCACTCGCTACGTCATTAACTGTGACTATCTGCCTTCGATCGGATAGGTAACTCTTGAATAAGAGATTGACACTGCCTCTTATACCAATTCGTTCAAGCTTAGTTAAAAGAACAGGGATGGAGACAGTGTCAAACGCTTTAGCAAGATCCAGAAAAATACCTACCGATTTTAGATTTAAAGCGAAGTTTTTTGCTATACATGATGAAAGTCCGACGACTGCGTCCTCGGTAGACTTGCCGCGTCTAAATCCAAATTGATTAGTAGAAAGAGTTCCGTTCCCGTCAAGGAAGTTCATAAGTCTACTGTTGATAATTTTTTCTAATATTTTTGAGAGGACGGTCAATACAGAAATAGGCCTGTAGTTATTTATGTCTCTTTTGTCCCCGGATTTATGAATTGGGTGAACTAAGGCTTTCTTGAACACATCTGGAAATATTCCTGTTTCAAAACATAGGTTGAAAATGTAACTTAAAATTGGAATCAAAGCATGTCTGGCACCCTTGATGATGGAGGTTGGAATTCCATCACAGCCAACAGCGCACTTATCCTTTAGGTTAAGAATGACAAGCTCTATCTCATTACAATCAGTTGGTAGGAGGCACATGGAGTCAACGGGGGAAGAGTAAGAGGATACAGCTATAGGAGGGCAAGTAGAAGAGGAAGGGGAAATCAAAGTGTCTTGAGGTTTAATATTTGCGGCTAGGGTTGCACCTACTTTAGCAAAGAATGTATTTGCTAAGTTAACCGAAGATTTCGGAGTGTGAGATAATTTAAGCAAGTCCTTGGAAGTAGAGCGCTTACTATCAAGATGAGCTATTTGTTTCACTATGTTCCATGTTGCTTTTGGGTTGTTCCTAGCCTTCTGAAGCTCAGCGCGCTCAAATTCAGACTTGACCTTCTTTAAAAGGTTATTACAAAAGGTGCGGTAGCGGATAAAGGTTAGTTTCAGAATTTCATTGTTCATGTCCTTTTTATACTTTTTAAATAGTTGATCTTTATGGCGAGTGCATTTCAGGAGGCCGGGGGTCATCCAGGGTTTCAAAATTCGTTTCTTATTAGAAGTATAAGAACTATGGGAATATTTTTTAATTATTGAAGTCAGGGTATTTACAAGGGATTGGGCAGCATAGTTAGGGTCGGTAAGTGATAAGATTGGAGAAAGATCAGTTTTTTCAATTTCTCTAACAGCAAGAGGAATATTAAGTTTTTGGACTGGTGACTTCTGTGAGTTTAGAAGAATGGACGTACTAAGACAAAAGAAGACAGGAGCGTGGTCAGTTACTAGGGAGTTTAATACTAGGGTTGTTGCCGGGAAGTGTGATTTTAATAAGACATGGTCGAGACAGGCACTAAGTCTCGTGGGTATTACATGAGCAGGGAGCATAGCGTGGGATGCTGTTAAATTCAGGTAGTCGTCTGATCTAGAGTCATCTGAGTTTGGTAAAATATTTATGTTAATGTCTCCAACGATCACTATGGAGGGATAGGACGCCAATTCGTTAAGTAAGTCTTCCAGATTGCAGAGAAATCCTTCGATGTTCCTTATAGCTGGGGATCGGTAGAGTGCAATAATAGAGATCTGTTCGGTAATATTTATTACGAGACAATTTGCGTCAATGAATGTTGGAGTTATGACATTACATACAAGCCCTGACCTAACATAGGCAACCACGCCATCATTTTGGTTTTTAAAGGTTGTTGCGAAACTATTATACCCAGGGAGAGACGGTAGAGAGGGGCATTTGCTCAGCCAGCACTCAGATAGGACTATTATATCTATACTTATGTCTATTCTGTGTAACAGGAGTAAAAATTGGTCAAAATTACAATTGATACTCCTTATATTTAGGTGTAATAGTTTAAAAGGGCTATTACCGTATTTTATAAGTTGACCAATGTCTTCGGGTGAGCAGATGAATGAGTCATTTAGATTAAGATTTTCGATGTCACTGCTGATTTTTATAATGTCATCCATAGTAATTGTTTAAAATTACGAATGAGTAGGAGCATTGGCACATTATTCTATTTCGGTTACCTACAGTCAGGGACAGACAAAACATAGTAAGTTTTAATAGACGATTACCACTTTTGCGACAGTGTGAGTATTTTTGTGTGATGGGTGAGTGTTTTTTAGGAGAGTGTGAGTATTTTTGAGTGTGGAAATGAGAGTGTTTGTGAGTGTGTGCCTGTAATTTGCCAGAATTCTGAGTAACAGTAAACAGATTTATAACTAGAAACAAAAAGATTACATACATAAAACCTAGACTACAATTTACAGACAAAAGTTCGGTTAGTCACTTAGTACCTAGTGTGTTAGATAAGTTTGATTCATTCTCAATGAGGATAAGTGGAGCTTTTTCGCGCTTTCGGATAAATATTTTCCCCTTTGATGTCCAGCAGAACTGAAAGTCGTTAGCCTTAGCAAACTCACGGGCCAAGTAAAATAGTTTCTTGGCTTTAGGTGTCAAGTTCTCCGAAATGAAAATAGGTTTAGGTGGCCCGGAGATTCTTAGTTTTTCGGTAGTCAATCTATTATTTTGTTTGTTGGCCGTTCTGTATTTATGTATAAATTTCTCTTTTAGGAGAACGCTAGTGAAATCGACTATTATTGTTTTGCTGGCGGGGTTCGCAGTCTTAATTCTAAAAACATCTTTTATTTCTGTAGCTTGCGCCGGTACGTTTAGTACTTTAGCAACATTCAGTACCGTATCTGCTAGAGATGTTTTTGTCTCATTTTCAGCTGAGGGGATGTTCCTTATTTCTAAGCAAGTGGCTCTGGCGCTACGCTCATAGCCATCAAGTTTTCTTTCCAGTGAGGTAATATGTTGCAATGTTTCCTGCTTCTCGGACTCCATCTTATTAACTTGAGCCTGTAGTTGATCATTATTACCTCGTAGAAAGTCGACAGCGGCTCTGAATTCCTCCACAGCTGATATAAGAGTCTCGTATTTAGCGTTTTGCTCACTCTTGAGATCAGATATCATTTCCTTCATATCTGCCATAAAAGAATAAAAGTCGGATCTCGGCGGAGAGCCCTCCGGTTCGAAGCGCTTACGCATTCTCTTTGTGCTTTTAAGATTCGTTATGAGCTTGATTTTGGGACACCTAGAGGTAGCACACCTCTAGGTGTCCCAAAATCAAGCTCATTCTCTGCTGCTAGGTTGGGCTCTGATGCGCTATTCTGTAGCAAAGGTGCAGTAAATGCAAGTTGGGAAAGAGCTAAAGCGGCCGGTGTCGGCGTCGGTGGAAGCGCCGGCATCGGCGATGGTGGCGGAGTGCGTCTCAGAGGCATTTTACAAGCGGCTGTTTTAGTTTAAGTTTGTAGGTACTCGGCTAACATAAGCCAGGAGGAGACTATCGGCAAACTCAGAAAATAAGTCTCGCAGTACAATCAGTATGAGGTAAAAAATGCCTCCGAGGTACCAGGCGCGCAAAGGATCGCAGAGGTGTTGAACAAGACACGGAGCTGAGTAGACAAAGGTGGGTGGTACAGGACACCAGGTGATTAGTCCGCGCTTATGCCAATCGGAGTACGTAATTGCAGGAATGGGCGTGATCTTGCTTCCTATTGGCTGGCGCAAAGTGGCCCAATGATGGCGGATGAACAGTAGCCAAGCAGACAATAAGCGTCAATATGGCGGCTTACCAGCGGTAATGGCGGCGAGTCGGCGGCGGCGCGAGCGCTTCTTGTGTTTAGGAGACCTCTTCACTAGTTATGGGCGCCGAATATTTGAGTCGAATTTTAATTTTGAAATTGTATTTAATTTGCAATTTAAAAAATAATACGGAGTCAGAGGCACGTCTACTCGGTATCGAGGTCCGGGAGGAAGGACAAGTTCAAGGTATCTTACCTGACTTAATCTACGTCTAAGTATATAGATCCCTCCGACCAGGTGGGATGACGATTTGCGAAAGACTGCTGGCAGATGCTGGATGCGGCAAGCTGAAGACAGGGCGCTATGGCGCTCATTAGGGGAGGCCTATGTCCAGCAGTGGACTGAAAAAGGCTGATGATGATGATGATGAAGTATATAGATAGTATTTTTTAGTAGAAAGGTGTTGTCATCGACCGCTGCGGTCGATGACAACACCTTTCTACTAAAAAATATGGTCTATTGTGGTCTATTTGGACGACATCATTATCGTTGGTAGAGACTTCGACGACCACTTGAATAAATTGGAGCAGGTGCTGGCCAAGCTAAGAGGAGCAAATCTGAAACTCAGCCCGAAGAAATGCTCGCTTTTCAAACGTAAAGTCAATTACTTGGGACACGTGATTTCAAAGGACGGCATTCAGACAGATCCTGCGAAGATTAACGCTGTGAAGGATTGGCCGACGCCAAGAGACAAAACTGCAGTACGTGCCTTTTTAGGGCTTTGCTCATATTACAGACGATTTGTGAAGAACTTCTCGGATATAGCAAAGCCTTTGCATCAACTAACGGAAGAAAAGCGACTATTTAACTGGAACGAACAGTGTGAGTCAAGTTTCAATGATCTCAAAAGAAGACTCTGTGAAACGCCAATATTGGGGTATCCAGACCCGGAAATAGATTTTATTGTGGACACAGATGCTAGTAACACTGGTATTGGAGGTGTGTTGTCACAAAAGAAAGGAGATAATGAAGTTGTGATTGCATACTTCAGTAAGTCGTTATCGAAACCAGAAAGAAATTACTGCGTCACTCGGAGAGAATTATTAGCGGTTGTCAAGACGTTGCAGCATTTCAGTAAATACCTGTTGGGAAGAAAGTTTCGTATCAGAACTGACCATGCTGCATTGAAATGGTTGCTAGAATTTAAAAACCCAGAGGGACAAGTGGCACGGTGGATTGAACAACTGCAGGAATATGACTTCATCATCGAACACCGTAGTGGGAAATCGCATGGAAACGCTGACGCTCTATCACGAAGACCTTGTGCGGATGACTGTAAGCATTGCTTAAAACAAGAAGACAAAGAATGTGTGCGAACGTTAAGAACGGATACCGTTAGCGATGAGTGGAGCGATGAAGTCATGCTGAAAGCGCAACAAGAGGATCCTGACCTGAAACCCATTTTCGATTGGATTAGTGCGGGTGTGCCAAAACCAAGATGGTGTGATGTAGCTCCGATGAGTGCGTTAACAAAAAGCTACTGGGCACAATGGGATAGCTTGGTTATGCATAACGGAGTGCTGTGCAGGAAATGGGAATCACCAAAAGGGAAGGATGCTCACCTACAAGTCATTATCCCAAAGAAAAAGGTAAAAGATGTTTTGAGAAGCTTCCACGACGGAACATCCGGAGGACACCTTGGAGTAAAAAGAACTTTAATGAAAATTCGACAACGCTTTTACTGGATTCACTGCCGAGAAGATGTTGAGAACTGGTGCAAAAGATGCACGAACTGTGCATCTGTCAAGGGACCGCATACTCGTAGCAGAGGAACACTCAAGTTGTACAACGTTGGAGCACCTTGGGAAAGAATCGCATTAGACGTCGCGGGACCATTTCCAACATCTGATTCCGGAAACAAGTACATTCTTGTCGTAATGGATTACTTCACAAAATGGCCTGAAGTATTTGCTATACCTAATCAAGAAGCGGTCACAATAGCAGAAAAGTTAGTGAATGAAGTCTGTTGTCGCTTTGGAGTGCCCCTCGAAATTCACAGCGATCAAGGAAGGAACTTCGAATCTGCGGTCTTTCAGGAGACTTGTCGCATTATGGGACTTCATAAGACGAGAACTACGGCGTATCATCCACAGTCGGACGGAATGGTCGAGAGATTCAACCAGACGCTGGAGAGACATTTAGCCAAGGTCGTAGAAAGCCACCAAAAAGATTGGGATCGTCATATCCCCCTCTTCCTGATGTCTTATAGGTCGGCAACTCACGAAAGTACGGCAGTTACTCCAGCATATGCGAATTTTGGAAGGGAACTTCGTTTACCGGCGGATCTCCTGACTGGACGTCCTCCTGACACACCAAGGTCCATCACGGAATATGCGAGCGACTTGAGGGATCGGATTGATAATGTTCACATGCTGGTTCGTGAACACGGGCTCCAAACTAGCATAAAGATGAAAACCCGATATGACCGGAAGTCTTATCAAGTCGGTTTTGAGGAAGGTTCATTAGTGTGGCTACATAACCCTATGCGACGAGTAGGAAAGTCTCCGAAACTGTCTCCAAGTTGGGAAGGACCTTTTAAGGTAGTCACTAAAATAAACGACGTCACGTATCGAATTCAGCGGAATCCTCGTAGTCCCAGCAAGATTGTTCATGTAGACCGGCTGGCCAGATACCACGGAAATAATGATGCTCGGGACGAGCATGTCTAAGGAGGGGGTAGTGTTACGCCGGTGGATTAGACCATAAACTTCAGACGTCAATTTCAGTGCTTTAGAAGAGTTTTCAGCAGGCTGAAAAGTCATTTCGGACCGTTTCAGGAGTAGCTCTATCACATACTGGAAAATCGAAAATTCACCCATGTTGCCGTCGTTTTCAGGCGCCTGAAACATGTTTTCAGTCCGTTTCAGGCCACCCTCTATCCGATGACGCAATAACCTGAAAACCCGTTTTCAGGCGTTTTCAGGACCACTTATGGGCCTTTGAAGAACTTTTCAGTATATGGCGAAATTTGCAATAGGAGTGAAAGAGAGCAACTATTAGAAAGAGATAGCCATACTCAGAACATTCGAGATGTCGTCAGTGACAAGGACAGCACCATTAGAAAGAGATAGCTATACTCGGAACATTCGAGACGTCATCAGTGACAAGGACAGCACCATTAGAAAGAGATAGCTATACTCGGAACATTCGGGAAAGTTCGTGATGGGTCCTTTGGAAACAGTAATGGACGAGAACGTTCGAGAAAGTTCTTCGGAGTATAAAAGGAAGCTGACTGCCGCGACAGGGTTAGTTCAGTGGTAACCGCGATAGAGTTAGTTTTGTTTTAACCGCGACACAGAAAGTTCAGTTTTAACCGCGATACAGTGAGTTGTGTAGTGAGTGTGATACAGTGCGTTCAAAGTGATACTACTCGGAAGAAGAAGGATTGTATAAGTGCTTAGTGTGTGGATTTTTCAAGTACAGTTTGTGTTATTTCTGTGTTAAATTTGTAGTAAAGTGTTGGTTTTAATTAGTGGATTAATTAGTGCATTTTTCTATTAAACCCGAACCCCACGCTCGTAACACTATTGTTAGGTACTTACCTTAATCTCCTATTCATTTCTACTTTGATGGTACTTTGAGTGAATGTAGTTAAAAAATCCTGTGGAAACAATGTTAAAAAAAGATACTTACTTGCGAAAGAACTGTACTATGTTAGTTTTCTGTTAGAAACCTCAAAGTGGGACGAGCCCGGAAATATTTCAGCGTTAAATTTGAAATTCCGTATTCGGACTACTTTGGACCAAGGCGAATGGGACAAATCCAGAATACCCCACATTGATCACGCATAATAAACCTAAGAAAATGAACTAATGTAAGCGGCAAGCATTGTTGTGGCAAAATTTAAGATCTCTTTGTATGTACCTAAGTTGGTAGGTAGGTGTGGTTTTTCGCGTTGGGTTCCAAAATTCAAAAAGAGCATTTGCCATTGTCACTTGCAAATTAACGTAAACGCAATAGCATCGGTTACGTAATCAACCGTATGACGTCCTAGTTTTTCGGCTATGCGCATTTCAGTGATAATTCGTTTTGATAATGGTCAAAATAAATAAAAGCTTGGCCCGAGTTTGGCTTTGTCCTTGGATTCCGTGAAATTTATTATTATCGCTAAGCGAGTGCGCATGTAGATACTTATTTGAATATTTTGAATATTTGGATGCAGTTCTTAAAGCTTCTTAAGATAACGCTTAGAGATTTGTTAGAGATAGTCACGGAAGTACCTACTGGTCCTTAGACAATTATTTAACTACTGGTCCCATGAAACCAAGAAGGACATCGCTCAGTAGGTACAAATCAAGTCCGTGATATGTAAATATTCTCCGTTCTGTCATTTATTTTCTTTTTTTTATCGAGTTCGAAGTTTGAATTCTCGAGATGACTGGCATTTTTTAGATACTTTGTAGATGGAAGCACCATTTCATATCCTATACATTATCATGGCCTAGTGTGTTTTACTTTGTTTCTAGGTCATACAAGTTTAAACCTCCTTGCTATTTCGCTAGTATTAATTAGGTATTTTTTAGTGCGACAGACTGGTTTCTGTCATGAACTTAATAAACTTTAAAATAGCAAAACCGTCCATAGAAACTAAAAGGTAAGTCATTCAACAAATCCATGCCATGCCTGGTATAATGACTGTCGACCAAAATGAGCACGATTGTCACAGCTTTGATTTAATGACTCGAAATATTAGCAATCAATGCGACCGCGCCCAATCATGATATTAAAGTCTAATATACAGGGTGATTTGATCCGAAGTTATAGGTGGCGATATCGATTTGAAACTAAGCGTTCGAAATTGCTGGGTTGAAATGCAGGGCTTTCCTCGCGACTTTTTACGAAGCAGGTATGTTTTGTTACTAACATAATATTATATACTAACAACTTTAAATAATTTACCATTAATGTCTAATTACGTACAAATAACTTTTAGCTATTGTTTCAACTGCAAGTACTACTATTTTGTTTCTATTAAAAGTTTGTACTTTTTTGATAAAAATAATAATTTCATATGTTCAGATATTAGAAATCTAAGTATCTGTCTTGTTCATAAGCTAACCGGGACCAACACGTAATGCATACTGGTCCATTTAGAATCGAGCATAAACATTACAAAAATCCACGACGAAAAATACACGATATGTTGCAGAAAAGGTTTGTACGTTCAGTTTTAAGGAAAACTAACTTGCTTGAAACTAGTAACAACTTTAAAGTTTTTTATATGTTGTAATAAAAAAAAGAATGTAAAATTTTGATACATTGATGATTTAACGAAGTGACGGAATACATCAATCCACATTAAGCACGCTGTATAAAGTGCTGACACCGTAATGGTGTCCCGTTATTTTTCCCTCTAATTAATTTACGATAATGCCCAGAAAGCTGACAATAAATCCGCAAAATTACATTTGCCGCGATTAAAACTATAATTTTGACGGTGTTCATCTCATTATCGGAAAACTCTAATTATTTGTTAAATTAAAAATAAATTATGTGCTTTCAATAGTCTTTGCGGACAACATGAATAGGTTTTCAAACGTGAGATCTACAGAAGCTACTGAAGTGTACGTTTGTTGAGATATTAAAATCTACACATACTACTACAGTATAAAATTTTAGTTTTGACATATATTGGCATACGTCTTGTGTAAGTAACCCTGTATACATTATGAGTGGTTGAAATCTATTTCTCAATTTCTTTGTAGTCTCCCTGCAGCATGTGTCTACTCTTAAATAGTGATAATGTCTTGTATCTTGCTGTAGCCGAATCTTCGGCTACAGCGGTAAGTCTCAACAGAGACTAGCCAGGTGTCCAGGACATAATATACAGGTAGGTATGCCTAAATGTGTGCGGAAATGCAGGTGCACTCTCCCTTCTTAGATATTATAAGAAACGTAAAGCGAAATGATACATTTAAGCGTGAAGTCATAAGTTTAAAATTATTTCTCTAAATTTACTAAAACAGACAATTAAAACACAAATTTTAAAGCGCAAATCTAGGCACCTTAATCTTATTATTTATCGTCGGGTTAAATCGTCCAAGGCAATTAAATGCATCCAACGCCGGCCGTGTATCACGCCGTAAGCCGGGGGACAGAATCATAATAACAAAAAACAATAAAAATAACGAATTACCCCGTGAACTGGCCTCGTATCGGGACTGAGGATGCGGACAGGGGGTGCTATGGAGACGGGACTTAGAAACTTGTGTAGATATTTTTTCTATGTCTGTAGCAATTTATAGCATGTAACAATTTAGATACTCCATCAATATGAGTATAACTGACAATATTAGTTAGAAGATAATTTCATTTGTTACATTGTGTACATTACTCGTATTAACAAATAAATACGATAGTTACTCTGCCTGCGTCTTTAACAAAAGTGAACGACTAACGACAAATTAATTCGACCGACGAAACTGTTTTGTGTAAAATCATAGACTGATTTTTTATCCACAATTTTTTACTGAAGTCGCTCGTCAAATTACTGCAAGTCAAATAGTATTATCAAAATTTTTGTTCATTTACCTAACTCAGAGTATTATAGGAACATAAAACTATGTGATGCTAATTTATTTCAAAATTATTAGTATATTTTAAGTCAACAATTTCGATAACTTCCACTCGAACCCCTAACTAATAAAATATGTTTCAATAATGTTGTTTATGTTTAGCAACAACAGCGACTCCACAGCTCAACCGCACACTGTTCCAAATCCACATTCTGTTTGTGCTCATTCTTAATATGGGCCAAAACTGTTGGAGGAACAACAGTTTTTGTTGTATATTTTATGTTCTGTGACGTCATAACTCAAGCGCGACAAGACACCCTGAGCTCGTGATATACAGAGCACAATATACAAGTGATATACCTACCTACTGTACAGTACTTGGAATATTATTTATGATGGGGCAGTTACTTTTATTTATATTTCTGTTTTATTGGTTTATTCCTTCACGGATTGTTGGGTCGCGTTGAGTGGATATTGTATGCTTATTATAAACGATTTCCTCTATTTCCTTACTTATATCATTTCTTTCTACGATTTATAAGAGATCAATTTTGCTTAATTTCCGCACAAGTAGGTAAATATCGATAACAAACATTGATAAATTCACATTAGTGCAGTGGCTTTTAACGTTTTATTTTACTTGAGATAATAGAAAGCTAGCTACAACTTTTTTCCTATTTATTAATATGTGGCCATGGCGGTCATGGCTTAAGAATCGACCCTCCAACTCAGCACGTGGATGACATTCAATAAAGTCGCCTAAGGGAACCAATCTTTAGGAAGGGTAGCTTCCTTCTGTGTATTTAACACTTTCACTGCGATCACCAATTCACCTGCCACGAGTATTTTTTTTTGTTTTTTTATTTACCTACTTGTTTATTTACACTTGAATTAAACATTAAATCATTATTTCAGAAATATAATATCTTAAAACTTAGTCTAAGAATAAAATTAAAATTATCAGTAGGTATTAAACAAATACTTTGTCATATAGAAAAAAATAGCAGTCATATACAGATTATAATGTCAAAGAAATTAACAAAATAAATTAAATTAAAGTTACGGCAAATTTTAATAATCCTTGTTTGAAAGAGTACAGAAACTCAGTAAAAAGCGTACAACCTTTGCTTCAACAGGTTTTCCATTCCGTCCATTCCCTCAGTCATCCAGAACCAAACACTTCGCTCAAATAAGTAGCTCAACATTTCGTTCGGCCTTCGATTTGCAAAGAATGCAGCGATTGGGCTAAAACAGGTACATAAAATGATGTCAAAGTACAAAAATTTTCTTGTCACGTTACTTCACCATTTAGGAAAGTTTGTCAGTCCGTTTTAAAAACGTTCTTATAGTCCTTATAGGACTCTTACCTCGTTCCGGAGAATACCGCTACTGCTTGACGAGGACCAGTGATGGTTCTGAAGCGTACGCATTATAATAAACTTACACTTTTACCTTTCCAGAATGTAAGAAGAACAGAATGTTTTATTAAAAAACTGATTTGATCTCCTTTCTTACCGACTTCGAAAAAGGATGAGGTTCTATGTTTGGTGGTATGTATGGTTTTTAGGGTTTCGTCCCGAGTAAAACGGGACCCTATTACTAAGACTCCGCTGTCCATCTGTCACCAGGCTGTAGTACCTATGTCATGAACAGTGATAGTTATTTGAAATTTTCACAGATGATGTATTTCTGTTAACAACAAATACTAAAAAACATAATAAAATTATTATTTAAGGGGGACTCCCATACAACAAACGTGATTTTAAATAAATAAATAAATATTGCTGGACAATTCACACAGCATTATCTAGCCCCAAGCTAAGCAGTTATGGGTATTAGATAACTGATATACTACATACAAGACATTACATAGATAGACATTTTTTTTACTATACATAGAAAACGACCAGAACACCCGGAACAAATACTTTCAGATCATACAAATATTTGTTCCAAGGCGGGAATCGAACCCGCAACCTCCAGCGTCAAGGGCAAGCGGACCTTAGACCCACCGCGCTACAGAGGTTGTCATTTTTAGCTCGTTTTTGCTTGACAGGTAGACGCTTGAATATTTACTTATATATTAACTTTAAAAATTAAAATAAAACTTATATTTAAAGGGGGCTCCCTGGCAGATGCTGGATGCGGCAAGCTGAAGACAGGGCGATATGGCGCTCATCAGGGGAGAGCAAAATATGATATCACGTTTTCCTATAAACGTGACCGAGCAGAGCTGCCTAAGCGCAAAAATCAAGTTTTTGCTTTTGTAAAAAATACATTAAAAGAATGAGAGGTTACTTAATTGGATTGTGTTTTCAAGTTTTTTGTATAAATTCCAATGTTAAATATTCACTAGTTCGGAAAATATAGACGAGTTGAAAATAACAAATTTTAGGTAGCATATACTCATAAATAACATTTTTTAGTGCGGTTGGGTCTCATAGACCCAGCCGTAACATATTTAGACTTAGGTTTTAAATAGGTTTACATTATATTTGTGACAGACGGACAGACAGTTCAATAACAAGCATCCCAGCATCAACAAACATTAAATCACGTCAAATTACCATAAAATTACACGCAGCTTTTGCATATGACTACATCCCATGCAGTCATAAAACACACATTTGCATAAACGACTCTATGTCATAAAACATAAAGCTCATATCAAAACGATAATTACCAGCTCAGTCGTTCAACGCAAGAGGCGCCTTGTTTATGATGTAAGCATTCTGTAGTATCGCTTTAATTGGGATGTTATTGCAAAAATAAATTATTGAAATTAGCAGCGTAAAGGTAAACTGTAATAAACTACATTCTAGTTCCAAACAACCAAATTAAACTTTAATTCAATTATTTGAAAAAGACTAATGACTTTAAATTATTAAATTTACACTTTATAAGTTTTGCAGGACAAGCACAAATCTATACAATGGCAAAATAATCATTAAAATCAATTTGCAATTGACGAAGAAATCTTCCAACATACATACAATCTAACATAGAAAATCCTTTTTCGAAGTCGGATAAAACACGTTTAATCTGTCAATTCTTATAATAACGACTTAAACTACGATCAGGATTGTCTTAAAACCTTTAGTAACTATATTAATACTTCATTGACTAAAATTTAGAGGTAATTTGTTAATCAGCTATAATACCTTTATCACAAAAGCAACAAAACAAATAGTTAGTTTTCACACGCTTTAGCAGAAATAACTAAGTTGCAGCTAATAGCTATGTAAACAAATTAATCCTTTCTCTTTATATTTCTACTAAGCAGTTAACTAATTGACTATCAATCCAATCACCTCTCTCTATCTCTTACTCATTAGCATTAACAATGCACTAGAACGAGACAGCAAGCTCGATACAGAGACAATGCGCGCACGGCGGCGGCGGCGTTTATATTCTCAAGAAAACGTGTCAACCGTCAGTCTCAAACATCGCCTCTCAGTGACAACACGCGCTCAAAATGTCGAAAAATCTATTAGACTCCGACGCAATTCTCTCCATCAACGAAGAGTGGATGAAATTAGAAGAGGAATGGATACCAATCGACCTGGAAACAGACGAGGACTTGGCACCATCAACGCTAAAACCTATCTTCAGTTCTCTAGACCTCAGAAAAACAACATTTGATTCGTCCTTTTTGTTCAAAAAGCGACGAAAGATCGGACGGCAGTTATCAAAAAACTCCGAGAAACTGGGCTATAAGGACTTCATACAGGATCTTGAAAAGGTGGCAGTGAAGGATGTACCAGAAAGAGAATTCTACTACCTCAACGGTCAGATAATTTCCGCCGCGTCGGTGGAAGACATTTGCGATAAGATTGACGACATCTTCAAATCAGTTGACAAACTCTGCTCAGCGACCAGCACTATACGAAACAAGAAGAAAGTGAGACTACCAGCTGTGGTCCACTGCAGTATATCCACCGCCGATTTATCCTTCGACGATACCGATCAAGTTGATGTATATGATGAGAAGGAAAAATGTGACAGTGATGATATAGACAATTATATCGATGAAGCGTTTCAACAGCTGAGCATGACCATGGCAAGTCTGGCCACGTTAGATGAGGATGCTGATGAAGAGATGACGAGGGCATCCGTGACTACCCTTGTGAAGAAGTTCACGTCGATCCTGAAGAATCCAGCGATGAAGAGGAGTCCAAGGAGAAAGAGACAGTGCTGTGAAAGGTTTAAAGATTTAGCAGAGTTTTGGAACAATAGAGCCACTGCTGGTGATAGTGTGGTGGTTTAGGTAGGTTGGTAAGTTATTAGTTGCAGGTAGGTACATTTTGTACTTCTATTTATTATAATTATTATCTCTAGATAGATTTTATTAGTAATAATCTTACGCCGTTGGCTTTCTAGCTATAGAACTTTCTAGCTATGAGAACATTTTCCTTTTATGGGATTATATAAATTTTCCAATTCATTAGTCATTTTAAATCATTTAATATCATTTTAAAATTGTTAAAAAGTAGGTAATTAGTTTTGTTAAAATAATATTGTATAATTGTTATATCAATCGGATGTGCATAATGTGATTTATTTATTATTAAATAGAATGTGTAAAATTGTGAATCGTTTGTTATCTAGGTGAATTAATTAATAAAATGTTAATACGAAATTCTTATTACTTAAGGAATTTATAATTTTCGTTGTGTCGAATAATAAAGTGTTTAAAATAATATTTTATATCATTTTTAGGAACCTAAAACCCAATACAGTAGAATCGTAGACTACCAAAGTACCTACTGCAGGTTGTAGACGGTAGGCGCCAAAAAATAATAAAGTAAAGATTAAAGTAGGATAATTCGTAAGGAGAACTTTTGAAATTACCCATTAAACAGTAGGAACTCAATAAAATTAGGTCAAACATCATCACATTTTATAAGTTCCTCAGGATAGGCTCCTTACAGATATATTTCCAAACTTAGACAGCAGGCACCTGGCTATCTAAGGCCGCGTCCACACCAGAGCGCACCTACTTAATTACCTCTCGGTAAACAAATAGAAATGCATGGTTCATTAGGCAGGGCCCGCAGGTCCAGGACGCGCAAGTTTAGACGCTAAATCACTGTTGTAGACCCCTGGAAACATACGGGTGGTTAGATGGAACGGTTTATACACAGGTAGATAATGGAGACGGTGCGGTCGGGCGGGCGGTGAGGCAGCGGGACGACGCGACGTGGTGTGGCTTCGGTAAAAAACCAGAGCCAAAACATAAAGTAATAATTACCTATAGTTGAAATTATTTGATGACTTCTGCATGGCGCAGCGGGCGAAGGTCCGCTTGCCATGCAGGAGGTTGCGGGTTCGATGCCTACCGATATTTATTTTTGGTGTATTCTATGTTATGTATTTTCGAAAAATTTCAATAGATAATTCGCTGGAATTCTTAAGAAATAATTTTACTACTTACGTAGCTGACTATATTCCTTATTTTCAAACGTCCTTTGTAATTTTTGAATACTATTATCACACAAATTCCTATTTTTAAAACCAGTCGACCTAATCCAATGATGGCGCGACTGACACTGAGGGTGGGTTTATGATTCAGAGTGTAGCAGTTGTACGCAATTTTTTTCTAAGCTTTTACGGCTTTGACATTCTATCTAGTCTACATTCATCGAAGATGGACACCAAATATACAGATAATACGATTACAGACCTTTTATAATTATTAACGTTTTTTGTTTTTCAGGCCCATGTATGTGAGTAGGTACTTACTTTTTTGTTTTGACCCACAGTCATACTAAGCAATTTTAATAAATAATAATAAGTAATAAAATTCTTTTATTTCAGATAATGTTTTAGGTCCACTCCGTATTATGAATGCGTTCCTCAATCATACACAGTAATGCATTGAACTGATCAAGTTTTTATAATACGAGCCTCAATAACTCTGCAATGCGTCTCCTACCAAACTGATCTCCCGTGAGTGGCGTAACCCCGCGCACTGACCGGAAGCAGAAACTTATTCGTTTGGAGTTGGACAGTTTGTCAATTTATGAGTACACGAGTGAAGGAGGCGCAGAGGCCAAACTCATATTTAGAGCTGAGGCGATATTCTTAAGAGCAAGCACAGCGGAATTACATACAAGTTTATTACCTGTACACACGTACTGTATGTCTATCCAAGACATAATATATCCAGGGAACTCGTTTCTAGAATATTTTAAAAGCAAATCAGACATAGGCCTCCTCTAATGAGCACCATAGCAACAAAGGTGGTTGTGAAAAATGATGGTAAGAGGTTGTCATGATGCTGTAAGCTATATGGGTACCTAGTACCCATTTGATACTTGTTGCTTGAAACGTATAAAGGTTATTTCTATCCCATGGGAACTGTTTTATTGGTATTTTTTTTACCATCCATCTTAACTTTCGCACTTAAAATATTTATATGACTATGAAATGCATTTTTAAATTATTAATTGACTTTTTACAAGTTGTTTTGAAAAAGAACAAGAACTAATTTAATTTTTTTGGAATCTATAAACCTGAATATAATATATTTTGTGCTACCATTATAACTTAATTTAAAAAAAACTTAATTATTTACAAAATAATTCAATTTCTATTCTTACAATTTAATTGACCGTCGTCGGTAGGTAGCTACTATATTTTGATGACGTCACAATTTAAGTTCCCACGGCAAAGTTACGCTATAATATATCGGTGGCATCACAACCGGAAGTTTAATTAGCTGGACGGTGGTCAGTGGCTGAGTTTGGGCGGTAAAGTTGCCGAGAAATGGCGGTAAAGTTGTCGAAATATGGCGCCGCCGACGATGAGACTTGTTTGCCGGTTGACCGCTGTGTGGACACGCCGTTATTTGGTTAGTTAATGTGTTTTAATCATTACTTGGTGAAGTGAGCAAATTATTTTACAAGTCATAATGGAAAGGATTGAAGCGACACCAAGTTGAACCAGGTAGTAAAGGTAGTAACTTGAAGGACAAAAATTACTGAACAACAGAACAATAACATCTCAGACACTTTATTATTCTGTCTATTATTCAATCTACCTATTTTTACGATGAATATGCGTTAACGTTTAAACAAAAAACTTCTAATTGCTTTCATAGAATCCATCAAAAAATTACGTCTACCCTCAAATACCCACTAACGCGGTTATCGGCGAAAAAAATTAAAAAGTAACAGTGTGGCTCCATTAGTGACGTCACAGGTCGCGCTCTCCATCAATTTGTGCGGAATCACCCGCGTGAAGTGTTTTTTAATTAATTTTATGAGTGAATTTTGGCGCGGGACAGGGCTGCTGTGGAGCGCACTGGTGAATTAGATGGAGTTTTTAGTAGTCTAAAGCTTTAGATTGAGTGATGGAAAAAAATTGTGGGTTTTGGAATAGTTTTCTTTGCCGATGAGATAGTTACTAGATAGTAATATTTGTGAAGTTTTAAAAAGCCATTTTTGCAATTTATTAGATTCCAGACTCATAAAAAATTTAACTATCCTAAGTTTTTGTTATTTAGCTTTTAAAGACTACCTGGGTACATTCTTTATTGACCTCTTGGAGTCTGCTAGAAATATCTCATATTTTAATGCTAAATGTGGCATGATTTTTTTTATTGAAAAATTAAATAGGTTACATCAAGACTCTATTTTTACTTCACTGCTGGACGCATGACTCTCCCCGATTAGCGCCTTATTGTTTTTTATGTCCATAACCCCCGCGCTGGGAATGCGGCTAAGGATCGCAGTTCGGTGGTAAAATGGTTCTGCAGAAGGCACTGTTGCGCGCCCGTGGATATCCCTTAGTCACATCTTACTACACCCGCGGGAAGAGTTCTTGTAGTGCCAATTCTGAGCACCGTTTCTATTTTTTTTGTTTCCATTTCTGTTTTTTCTTCTCTTTTCCATTTTTAACGTGACTCCACTCCACTATCCCCTGTGCGCGCGACATTCTCGTAGTCCACGCACTAATTCAATATGGCCGACGTAAGCCATTTACGTTCGCTTGACGCATCGCCCGTGAAAAAATCAATTACGATTTTTGATAGTCGCGCGGTGGCCGCGGCTTAGTGTGGACCGAGCTTTATTGTCAGTGAAGAATTTGATTTATTATTTGTAAGTGTTTTCGTGTGAAATTGTGAAGAGGTGTGAAATTCACAATTTTGTTAAATTTTATTTAGTTTTTTCCAATAATTGTTATCGATTGTGGAATTCAAACATAGAAACTCGAGAGACAAACACATATATAAAATATAATTTTAATAACTTAATTAATTCTGCACAATCCACACAGTAATTATGTAGCCCTAAGTTTTTTCAGAAGCTCTGCAGGTTAAGGCTGGATGATGATAATGGGTATGACGACTAATATAAGTATTTAATATAATACATTACGTACTTACATTAATTAATAAAAAAAACTTGGCCTATGTCCAGCAGTGGATTAGCATTGGCTGATGATGATGATGATTACTTAAATTACCATAGGTATATTATATTTCTTTTTTTCTATTTGAGCATCTATTTTCTTTACATAAGCTTAATAACTACAGGACAAGTACAAAAAACTAATTTAATAAATAATTCTGATTGAGAAGTTCATCAATTCTTTTAGCTATTTTCTGTATACAATCGAAAGCATTGTAGAAATGGAGGGGGAAAATGTACGTAATTCGTCTACAAATTATTATGATTCCTGCTAATATATACAACTTAAACAGATAAGAAACAGATAAGCTAACTACAGACTGTTGCAAACAGTCTAGAGGTAGCCCAACTTATCTTCCTGTCATATGAAGTCCATCTCCACACACGGGTACCCGTCCGGCGTCCAGTTTATATTTTCAATAAGCTCGTCACTGGACATAGATTTGACAGTTCAATCTAAAATGGTGACACAATAGTGCTGACAAAAGGTCTACGCCACTCATGTTTCGATATTTTGATCGATATAGGTACTGATGGTTGTCGATTTTCATGGTAGGTTATTTGAAAGCTACAATAATTTCTAAATTTTATTTTAACCTTTCTACGCTCATGCGTCCAATGCTGAACCTGTCTCCTCAAACCAAGGTGAGTTTTGCCAGAACCACTCTTGGCAGGCGTGTTGGTAATCGCAGCAGAGATGTTAAAATACACAGAAGTAATCGCTGGAAGTCGGAGGGTCAATTCTTACGTCATCGCCACGGCTATTTATTTCTTAAAAAAATTAACCGTTGTTGTGATGTTTTTGAGATGTTCACTACAATTTCTACTTTGTATAAATTAAAAGTTTCCATAAAAGACCTTATTGGCAGCTTAAACGCAGTCGTCGGGTTAGTAAAGTTTGCAATACAATTTCAAATAGTCGCATTATTTTTTTCTACAAACCAATGTAATTTATTAAACTTTGTACTCATTCACTTTGAAAGAAAAACAGAATGACTGATCATCGTAACAATCATCATAGTGTAAGTAGTTTTTTAAAAATCGTGTTAGTAATTTTACTTAGTAAACAATAACATGTTTGGCTATATTTAGCTACTAAATAATTAAATTTTTTTTTTTACTTAACACAACAAAATGCTGTATTTATCTTTGCTGAGAGACCACATCTAATTGGTACTTATTTACAATATTTTACAAACGAAAACGAATAACTATTCAGCATGTTGAAACTTCTGAAAAAATAGGTAAATAAACGCGATAAATACATGTGAATTTATCGCGTTGTAATATGTTCTCATCGCATTACTTAAACTTTAATAAACAGCTTACTTTCTAGGACATAGAAGCCATTCAGCATCCACAGCACAGCACATAAATCAGCCCGTGCCGCACGACGTTCGCCGTATTTTGTACGTATCTCTACGTACATAGTACGTATCTAGTGTAACACAGGTGCTCATAATGCGCCTACGCAACTTGATTTACTGCGATGGCTTGACAAAGGTGCAGCAGCATTGTGCTAAATGTTTTTGGACTATTCATTAGTATTGAACGTTATCTCGTGTTTGAATCCGATCAAAGGTAAAAATCATTAAACAGGATAATAGCATGAAGTAAATAGACACTAACACCTCATTTTATTTAAGGTATACAATTTGACTGAATGTTTATTTTGTAAGCCTAAAGCATCAAAGTAATTGACTTTGATTTTACTGCAAGAAAAAAAAGGTGATGTATTAATATTTGACATTTTCTAAGTGTACATTTTTGTATTTATGGAAATAAAGAATTTTTGACTTTGACTTTGACTTTTGATGACGACCTTTGTGGCGCGGTGGGCGAAGGTCCGCCTGCGACGCAGTAGGTTGCGGGTTCGATTCCCGCCTTGGGAAAAATATTTGTACGATCTGCAGGTATTTGTTCCGGGTGTTCTGTTCGTTTTCAATTTATAATAAAAAATATCTATGTATGTAATGTATTGTATTATGCTACGAATAAATAATTTATTCGTAGGTATTATGTATATCAGTTATCTAGGACCCATTACACAAGCTCTGCTTAGCTTGGGGCTGGATAATTCTGTATGAATTGTCCAGCATTATTTATTTTATATTTATTTATTTATTTACTTTAACGTGCGTTACTTTATACTTTTTGAGTATAGCTACTATGATCACACGATATCTTTATGAAAAATTGATCTGACCAAATATCTTCTGGGTTTGTTTATCAGTTCGAAAATCGCATACTTACTCATTAAACAAAATAAAATTGATGAAAAACAGCTTATTTGATTATTATGCACAAAATGAACTAAATGCGCAAACTAACCACCAAGCAAAGAGACTTCGTCAGGTGTAACCGAACAAATTGAGGAGGCACTCTGTCACGCGGCCGGCCGTGTTCGCGCACGCCCACAAATTAATCCGGTTAGTACTTAGTTAACTATACGTCACAGGCTAAGATCAACCTGCCCGTGGTGGAGAGTTAGGGATGCTGGATGTGGCTGACAGGATGGGAGAGTCCACCATCTTTCTAGGTTTGCCTTCATAAAACCCGGACTTCGCCAAAGTGGATATAAACGGACATGTCCGCATTAGAGACGAGAAGATGCATTTTTCAGCTAGGGTGTGTGTAGGCATTCACCGATGTTGTGCAGAAAAACATACTGGCTAGGCTGGAGCGGATATGTGTGCTGGCTAAAGTGAAGTTAGGGCTGCATCTTTGCATAAAGTGGTCAAATGCAATTCAAAATTCACATGATGCTGTGAGAATTTTACATATTCGCTGATGAAGTGATCGTGATAATTTATTTATTTAATAGATTATGTAGGTACATGATCGAAGATACCACTAAAGTTAAAAACATAATAATCAAAAGCTATTTCTCTTCATATGGAGGGAAACAGAAAGTGACGTGCGGTGCGGTAGCATTATGCAAGGTGTTATTTTTTGTCAATTTTAATTCTATTTTTGTGTATTTTTGAAACTGTGTGTTATTTTTTGTTTCGTGATAGGCCGCGTGAGACATTTCAGTAGTAGTCGCCATCACACGGGCGAAGCCGTCGACGTCGGCTGGCCCACCAGTGGACCGCACCAGCATTTGATAGCCGCATCCAGTATTTGTGTACCAGCCATCAATACGGCCTGACGCGGCGTCGTGCGAACACAGTCCGTATTAGGGCGCCTCCTCACTGCGCAGTACCTTACACGCGCCAATCAGCCTCCATTGTGGTCGTGTCTTTATTTATTGTGATGAAGTGATGTCATTTAGATGGCATGTGTTTTTCTAGAAAACTCACTCGTATTTTCTTTAGTTAATGTTTTTAATCCATTGTCACTTGCACTTAGGTTCTAAATATAGCTCAGTCAGCCAATGTAGGTAATTATATGCTTCGTTACCTTCGTACGACTTAACAGCTGAAAAGATCATTGTAAATCAAAACTAGGAGATTGTTTTACGGAGAGTCCATCACTATGAAAGCATTCATTTATAAATTTCTATTTATTAAATTCAATTTAATACATTTAATTTATTGATACCTTAGGGTCACACGGAACACTTGGTCATGCCAAAGCTACATATTTTACTGTTTACATTATTAAGTTGTAATAATAATTAAAAATAGAATATTAATCAACAGAAAATAAAAAATTGCTGTATAAGAGCCGTAAATAATAATATTAATAGTTACAATTAAAATAAATGCACCTGTACATGGGCTTTGACATAAAAACTAAGGCTAACTTTATAAAAAAATAAATAAATAAAAAAGTACTAATCAGTCCAGGATTTTTTGTCGGATTATTTCATTAGGTAACATGAACCCTTCTTCTTGCACAGTCGGGTAAAAAAAGCCCATATACGGCTACATTTTATGTCTGACCCAGTTTTATTTAACATTACAGACAGATTAGAGAATATGATTTGATATTTTAATAATAATTATTAGTTTATTTAGTATCTAAGATATTAATAGATAGTATGTAGTTTTGTAAATACATAATGTTTGTATTATTTGACGACCTCAGTGGCGCAGCGGGCGAGAGTCTGCCTGCGACGCAAGAGGTTGCGGGTTCGATCCCCGCCTCGGAACAAATTTGTGTACGATCTTCAGAAATTTGTTCCGTTGGTCTGGGTGTTTTCTAAAAACAATAGTAAAAATATCTATCTATGTAATGTATAATATTACGTATATCAGTTATCTAGTACCCATAACACAAGCTCTGCTGAGCTTGGGACTAGATAATACTGTGTGAATTGTCCAGCATTATTTATTTATTTATTATAGTAGTTCTGTTACCCTTTCCTCTAAATCCAAGGTTACCTGAGAGAAATCGCTTTCATCGGTAAGGCTACCTTTTGTACGATGTTTATTTTTAATATTTAGTTATTTGTACTTCAGACTTTCAAATGTTAATTAGTCTTTATTTCTTTAGGCCGACAAAACACAAGACAAATTAAATGTTAATTTACTAATACAATAAAAAGTTTTAACCACCATGAAAGCTCGTAAGTACCTTATAGTTAAATGAAATCCTATAGATATTTTAGATTTATTTAACTGGCACAGCGCATCAGCATTGCCGTACAGCGGGGCAATGCAGCCAGTGTCTTGGGCACGCGCGCGACTGGTATTGATATGGATCAGTTGAGCTACCCGTAGATTGTATGCAACAGTCTGCAGTTAGCTCAACTGTTTCTATTGTAAATACTAGTTTTAATTTAATTCTATTATTTGATTGTAATTTTCTTTCTTAATTTTGGTTGAGCAAACTTCAATACTCACAACATCCGAATCGATTCCAAGCTGAGTGATCTCAATCGGCCAGACAAGTCAACATCGGTCATTCAATAAATCAAAAACCCCAAAACAGTCATCAAGCTCGCTAAATCACAGCAGCTTATCAATTTATGGCTCCCCAGTATCGAAGTTGCGCTGCATGTGCATGCCTCAACTACCCAAGTTTGTTCATAAATTAAAACGGTAGATATTCGCTCTATTGTAGATATTCTGTAACAGATACTTTGAGCCCTAGCCTTCTTATTCAACCGTAATGATTGTGTCAAAAAAATACTTATTTAATCAAAATATTTAAGCCTCGTCTGAAACCGAGGCTCGGAATCGAAAAGAGATACGCGCGAATTTCGAATATGGGTTGTAAATACGGTTGTAAATATTTTCTGCGTTCTGCAAGGAATTAAATTACCAGAAAAGAATTTTTCCATTCCAAACCATCATGAATAGCCCTGCTGGTCTTCATTTAAGCCCGTTCGGAGTTAGATATCTTCTACTGCTGGGTGTACGCCGCCACATTCACTTGCCTTGCGAGATTGTTTCTGGTCTCCTGCGAGAGTCGCATCCTGATATTTCCAATGAACCGTTACTGTTGTCGAACAATCAGGCACCAGTTGATGCAGATGGTGTTCTCGCGTCTCTTGGAACATAACGTAACTTGGACCATTGTGGTATGTTCCAAGTTCTAAACAAATGATTTGCCCAGTAAATCATTTGTTTAGGAGAAGCTGATGTGGCACATCAGCTTGTTATCCTCTATGCAAGGTCTTCTTCTTTTGTCCTGGCCCCATGTTCCATTTCTCTAGGGGTAGGCCCTACTATCTTTGCTTTAAAATCACTATCTACCTTAAGAATTTAAAAAGCCCGTTAATAGTTTCAATAATATCGACAGTAACGCATAATAAAATTTTTGTGCACCTAATGTTTGTCCTATGTCTTATGCTGTTATAAAAACTTTTTTACTTTTACTTTTTTTACCTTATTTTGAATAGTGACTATTCGTCCTGGTTTAGGTCCTATGAGGTATGATGTAAGTCACCGGCGCTCGCGCTACACGCTATCGGAATAGATGTAGCCGTATGTAAATGGCCGTTATTGGTTCGACTATGTTCATTAATTAATTACGGTGTACTTGGGATTTCTCTCGGGGCAGTACATTCTCTTGATTACAATAATATTCGGGGACGTTGGACGCGGTTATTCATTATTATTTTGCGTTGGATAAACATCATATTATTCGTCAGTTTTTTTTTTTTGCTGATGTTAAGTCGATTATACTTGATTATAAGCTACCCACTATTGTCCACTATAAATTGGGCCCATATACATAAATGTAAACTTAGGTAAATGTATAAATTAAAAAAATATTTTATTTTACATAATAAAATATGAAATAGCCAGCATAATTCTATAATTAATTATTTACCTACACTTTTAAGGCCCTCGACGCATATGTCAGTTATTCATTGGGGTCAGGCAGACGTCGTCGGCGGCGGGTCGCACCGAGGCTAGGCAGTGAATGCGTTAAAGTTATCTGTCTAAATAAAGAATAATCAGTTCGTAATCGCTCACATGCTCCGTGCTGCTGTTTTTCCGGTCAATAACAAACTGTCTGTTGAAGACAGGAGTGAATAGGTAACTTCTAGCTAGACCTTTAACCTTGCTAGAACTATTTTTAAATTATTTGAATGTAGATGTTATGTGCTTAACAGAACACTGGATTGTAGAAAATCAGTTACTACCCTTTTATAATAATTATTGTTTTGCAAGTTCCTATAAAAGAAAAGCTGCAATACGTGGTGGCTCTTTGATTATAGTTAAAAATAGTGTAAAATGTAAAGAACGGAAAGATATTGTAAACCTTACTATTGAGAGGACTATTGAACTTTCATGTGTGGAACTGGAGCGGCATATCATAGTGTGTGTGTACCGCCCCCCCGACGCAAATCAGGTAGCTTTTGAATGTACTATGGAAGAAGTTTTGTTGAAAGTATTTACATGTAGGAAAGATCTCATTGTTTGTGGCGACTTTAATATAGATATTTTAGCGAATCCTCTTGCCGATCGATTGCTTAATTTATTCAAATGCTTTAGTTTACAACATCTTTTCAAGGACCCTACTAGGGTAACCCCAACAACTGCTACTTGTTTAGATAATATTTTCTGCAATCAATCCCCAACCAACAAAGCAGTAATAAAGCATTTTAAATCAGACCATTATGGTCAGAGTGTCAATTTTAGTTACGATTATAACGATAAGAACAAAGTTGAGAAATATACCTACAGGCCTATCACAGAGAGCCGTATTAGGAATTTCCAAACTAAAATACAACTAGCAGTAACTAATGTATCTTGTTCTGATGACCCAAATGACTTATTTGCCGAACTTTTGAATATTGTAAACAAAGAACACAGTGAAGTCTTCAAACTTAAAACATGCATAGTTAGAGACAAGGTTGGGTTCACTGATTGGGCCACTCCCGGCATCTATAGAAGTAGGAATAGACTATATGATCTTTATGGTGCTAGAGAAGCTATGTTACATGATCCTGCGTTTCTTTTGTATGTAACCAACTACTCTAAAACATTTAAGAAAGTCTGCAATGCTGCGAAATGCCTGTTCTTGAGGAAAAAGCTAGTAAATTCATCTAATAAAATAAAAGCAACATGGACACTAATAAATAACGAAACTGGTAAATCAAAGCCACGGAATAGAGAAATTAGGTTAAAAATTAATAATTCAATACTCGTAAATGATAAAGATATAGCCAATGCTTTTGAAGCATTTTTTTCCAATATTCCTAAAGTTGTTACCGGGTCTCTAAACTCCTCACCTCCAATGGCCGTTAAATTATTAGAATCATCTGTTGAAAAATGTAAGGAGGTTTTTATCTTTAGCCATGTAAATGCTAATTATATAGTAAAAACATTTAAGTCGATTAACATCAAAAATACTGAGGATCTTTGGGGTATTTCATCCAAAGTACTGAGTTCAATTATTAAGGAAGTTGCTCCTTGTTTGGCCTACATTTTCAATAATTGTGTCGACGCAGGAGTTTTTCCTGATCTCATGAAATATAGTAAATTGGTACCTCTTTATAAATCTGGTAGTCACACTGATCCAGCCAACTACAGGCCAATTTCAATACTTCCCACAATGAGTAAAGTTTTTGAAAAGATTATCCTTACTCAGTTGTCCTCTCACTTTAACCTTAATAGACTACTTCATAAAAATCAATTTGGCTTCACCAAGGGTAGATCGACAACCGATGCTGGTACAGCTCTATTAAAGCATATATTGGATGCCTGGGATAAGGCGAAAAACGCCATCGGTATATTTTGCGACCTTTCTAAGGCTTTTGATTGTGTAGATCATTGTACACTAATTGGAAAATTAAAACATTACGGTATTGATAACAAGGCACTGGACCTTATGCAATCTTATTTATCTGGTCGAGTTCAAAAAGTAGATATTGGTAAAGAAAGATCTCGGGGCTCAAAAATTGAATTGGGCGTTCCACAAGGATCAATATTAGGTCCCTTTTTATTTTTAGTTTATGTAAATGATCTCCCTTTTTTTGCAAAAGATCTCTGTGATATAGTGTTATTTGCTGATGATACTTCATTGATTTTTAAAGTTGACAGAAAAAAATGTAATTATGACGATGTAAATAACTCGCTTTCACAAATACTAGATTGGTTCACCTCCAACAACCTCTTACTAAATACTAAAAAAACCAAATGCATAAAATTCATGTTACCAAATGTAAGAGAACTCCCAACTAAGATAATGCTAAAGGATGAGATCGTTGACTTTGTCGACTCAACGGTTTTCCTAGGGTTACATATTGATTCCTCTCTTCAATGGAGACCGCAAATTGATGCTCTCGCAGGCAAACTTAGTTCAGCAGCATATGCGGTTCGAACAATTAGATATTATTACCGATGAAGATACAGCTAGGTTAGTTTATTTCAGTTACTTCCATAGTATCATGTCTTATGGTATTTTGCTTTGGGGACGGGCAGCCGACATTCAGACTATCTTTGTTCTCCAAAAAAGGGCTGTACGCGCAATTTATAAATTAAAGCCACGCCACTCTTTGATGGAATTATTTAAAGACATAAATATTTTGACAGTAATATCGCAATACATATATGAAAATCTAATGTATACGCACAAAAACAAAGATAGCTTTTTAAAAAAATGTGATGTTCACAAAGTAAATACAAGAAACAAGAACAAACTGCACATCCCATCATATAGATTACGAAAGGTAGGGAAATCATTTATGGGAAATTGCGTACGTTTCTATAACAAGCTTCCATCTGAAGCAACTGAGCTCCCTATTCGTAAATTTAAACAGTACATAAAACGAAATCTAATAAAGAAAGCCTATTACTCCATAGATGATTACATCAATGATGTAAATGCTTGGCCAGATGTCGCTCAGTTCCACACCGACAATGGTATATAAGGGATATAATGTTAAGCTTAGTTAGTTTCATATAAATATTGAGTTATATACAAATTAGATTATATTTAGACTGAGATAAGTAATGTATTAATTTTAAGATTTATAAAACTTACTAGTGGTTTCTTTTTCGCTTCTTCCACTAGTGGACAAAAAATTGAAGCGAATAAAATCAATAACATCATATTTCTTATTTGATAATAATGACTATTTATAAACCTGTTTATAGTATAAAATTTGACTTTTCTAAGTGCTTATTTTGTAAGCTTAAAGAAATAAACGTTATTGATATTTGATATTTTATTTGACCTTCGTGAATCATCCAGCTTCAATTTCCACCATCGACCACATCATCAATTTCATGGTCCACCACATCGTCAATTTCCTTCTGCATCATATTCCAATATGCAAGATTTTGGTCAAACAAATGTCTTTTGACTATACATTTAATAATTTTTTTGTTAATGGTTTTAGAACATCGAAGAAGGTACTTAATGTTCGTAAAATTCAAAATTCCGTTCTAGACTAACCCAATATTTAGCATTTCTGTCTGCAAATTAATTTTACAAGACCAACGCTTTGTCGCAGGCACATGTGTCACAAAAGTGTTGTATGAAAGGGGTCTAATGTAAAAATGACCATACACATAAACAAGTCGGAGTACCGCCAGGTGCGTCGCTTACCACCCTCACCGCGCCACGTGACTACATACATGCTTACCTTTGTTACCTACTATGACAATGTGACTATGTGTCACTCCCGTGGATTTAGGATGTACCTCCCTTTTTGTTATGGATTTTTAAAAGTCTATGGCCACATTTTAAATGACTTCGAAAAAAGGAGAAGTTTCTGTGTTCGGCTGTCTGTAGGTATGTTTTAGTATGTACGTATGTCAATATCTCCGTCACTGGACCAATTTGGATGATTATTTTTCAGTGGTACCTATAGAGGATTATTGAGAATCATCTCAAGTCATCTCTCGTGTCCTACTTAATTGTAAATCAATCTGAGCGGGACGCCCGGAGAGTCGACGTTTATTCAATAACATTCTTCAAGAAAGCGATTTAATAAGATATAAATAAATAATGCAGTACTATCCTCACAACATCATTATAGCCCCAGGCTAAGCAAAGCTTGTGTTATTTTATTACTAGATGACTGTTATACGACATTTTTTTAAACATAGAAAATAATATCTAGAACACCCGGAAAAAATATTTACAGATCGTTCAAATATTTGTCTCAAGACGGAAACCGAACCCGCAAACTATACTTACTACTTTTACGCACCCGTAGGCGGATCTTCGCCCACCGCGACACAAGTCACCGAAATAATTTATAGCACGTGTGCAAATCTGCGTGTACAGAGGCAGTCAACAAAGTGAAAGCGTTCAGTCGCGCACTCTGTCAGCATCTGTGTAGGAGTCCTCACGGCTGATTTACGGCAGCCCGCGCCGCTGATATGGTAATGCGTCTCGGTATAAGGTTCTAGTTGAAGTAGATTAGTGAACTACTAGAGTCTTCGTTTTTTGCTTTATATTGTGTTCCTGGCACAGGGGCAAATTTTCCACGAAAATTTTATAATGTCCCAAAAACATTCAGAAGGGGTTCAGTTCGATCACAGAACTCGGAAAAAATATTAAAAAGAAATAACGCTGTTTTTAATTCTTCTTGGGCACGCTTCCGACTGGAATGGCGACCGATATGGATTACTTGAGCTACCTGTAGATTGTTTGCAACAGTCTGCAGATAACTCAATTGATCCAATTGTATATACTTGTTTTAATTTAATTCTATTTTTTTATTGTATTTTTTTTCTAAAGATTTTAGTTAGGAATTGAAAAAATGAAACAAAATAAATAATTATATAATGCTGGACAATTTACACAGCATTATCTAGCCCCAAGCTAAGCAGAACTTGTGTTATGGGTACTAGATAACTGATATATTATATTATATATAATAGAACACATGGATAGATATTTTTTTATACATAGAAAACGACCAGAGTTCCAGGAACAAATACCTACCTGCAGATCGCACAAATATTTTCCCAAGGCGGGAATCGATCCCTCTTGCGTCGCAGGCGGACCTTCGCGCCACAGGGATCGTCTCATTATCAGCCTGTACTAGTCCACCGCTGGTCATAGGTCTACCCTAACGAGTGTTATAGCTGGCCAAAACCAGCAACTGCTTGCAGTTCTTTCTGCCGGCCCGTGGGCGTCTTATTCTACGTCTGCCGAGCTTTCACTCATACATTATCTTGTACCCTATAAATATAATTAATCTTAAGCACCTACACCATTAATATGCCTTTTAACCCTGTAGACGTCTCTTGGCCCTATAACGACTTCATGTAACGGTCTTTCTATTAGCTGTGTAGATGACCCAAACTTGGTCCACTGAGTGATTGTAGCCGGGCCCGTGACGTAATTAGTCCCATCAGACCGACTATTAATCAATGGCCCATTCTGAGGCTCTTTGTGTCAATCTGCCAGTTTTTGCTGCTTGAGGCGACAGGTCAAGCTTTGTTTTATTTGCACAATGCGATGGGATAGGACGGTCGGCATACTTTGTAATCAACCTATAGTATGAAATGTACTAGATCAGAAAAAGCTGTCTATCTTACAACCTAATTTACCTGTGAGCCGCATTATCCTGTTGTAGGGCAAAAAAAGACCTCCTTCCCTTTCTTTCCTTTTTATTTCTCTCTTGATGTTATGGGCCAATCTAAAAAGTAGGTAGATACACTTCTAACTTCTATGTGCAACGTTTAACAAAATGCGTACAATTAACTTGTAATTTTACTTAATCTGTGGTTCTTGTTTCTATTTTTAGTTCTAAGCCTGAAATAAACAGGTAAATATAAGCTACTTTTATCACATGAATCAGTTTCCATGGGATAGAAATAACCTTAAACAACGCGTGCGAAGCCGCGGTCCAAAACTAGACTCTTTTACATTTGAAATAAAGAATCCATCTTCTCTTTTTAACCGTAGGTATACGTAGCTTGATCTCATAGTTTTCGGCGAGAGGGTGAACAACCTTTAGATAAACCAGGGGCTTTTGACTTTTCAACCGGACAGACCTTAACCCGTCACATGTCACCTGGACTTACACGTAGAGATGACGTCACAAGTCACGTCGGGATTACGTGACGTCACCCGTGTCAGCGTCCTGACAGGGCTTGTGACACGGTTGATGTTTAAGGGTCTGTGGTTTTATCTTGGACCTTCTTAGGTTGGCTTTGGACTGACCTTGTTTTGGATAAATTGTAGAAACTGTCATAGATCAGTAATAGTAGAAATCACTGAAACACTGTAATTTATTCAACAATTATATCTTACATGACAGCCATTTTGCAAGAGGATGTAGAATCTTTTTGACCATAAACTAAAAAACAATTCACACGTACCACAACCACACCACATCGCAGCGACAAAAAGTGTCAGTGCATTGTGATAGTGTCGCTGCTTTTTGCAGTTATGTTGTAACATCTACAAAATGTCGATGTGATTGTTGACGGTTGTATTTGCGATTTGACTGACGTCTAGTACGCTTTGTGGCTGGTGGTTGCGTTGTAGTTGCAACGTGTTCGATGCCGACCACACGGTTGAGTAAGGTACGGTAATAAGGATAATTTCTAGGCTTCTCCTTTCTCTAGTGTTATTATAGGCCTATATCTCTTGAATTACGATGGTATCCAGTTAATTTGCCTAACAGCAGAGTCAGAAAATGAGCTAGAACACAGTGTTAACACGAGCCTCATGAGTGAGGGGTAATTAAGGCCCACATAAACATGTCGGGGTAATTCGGTCCCAGGTGGGCCGCGCCGTAGCAAGTGCTTTATGGCCGTGCTTGTGGCTGAAGAAATGACTGGATCTATTGTATGCCTCTGGTTGCTTGTGGAGTTTTAAATTCACTATAACAAACAGTTTTTGTAACAAACCCCTGAAGATTATCACCACTTTTATGTTCCTTTGGTTTTCGGATTTATTATTTAACGCCAGTATTTTCGTTTATTAACAACTCCGATAGATATGGAATAACTATCAGAAATGTTAATTAGTATATAATACAATTTGAAGCAGAATAAGTGGTTATTAAAAAAATTGGTTATGTATACCTACCTATTGTTACTTAAAATCTCAGTCATTATTGGTTAATAATTGTTCTTTCTATATTACTATGTCATTTGTTTCAAGCATCACAAACTGTAAAACATGTAACTACGAATTTATTTTAATATATTTATAGGTTAGTTAACAATAAATTAAATGGTACTAATGTAATAAATTGTTACCAAATTGTATTAGTTAGTTTTCCACGTTAAAAATTCAGCTAATTTCTGGTCAGCATTGTGTTTTCATGACTATAAATCGTACAAATCAAACAAAAGCTAGCACAAACCCAAACCGACGTACCTAATTGACGTCTACCTACACGCATCACAAACACCCTTGTTGATGCGGCCCCGACTCCGATAGTGAACTGCAAGAAAGGTGGTCATTAATCACCACATTGTAGCCCTGACTGCGGAGTCGGAGTATTGTGGATTTGTTGACAGGGATCATGTCCTCGCGACACGGGGGCTATTTTGGAGGGGTTTAGATTAGGTACAAATAATGTTGCGACGTTTTATGGTAACAAAATATGTGGTTATGTCATTCTCGTATCGATCTAATAAATTATACAGAAGAGTATACGCTCGTATTAAAATACGCCGCCTCTTCGATCATCTGTCACAGATTGCCTTTATATTAAACTTTTATTTAGGTCATTAAGTTTATCACCGTTGTAGCAGCCTAGAATAACTTGTCTGACGAAAGTATTACTTACGTACTTACATTTTGTTATTTGTTGATGGTTTTACCTATAACATTATAATTTCAAATATAAATAAATAAAAAACTACCCAAAATATCTAATAAAATTCATAAGCAAATAAACAACAACCTATCTAGCATTTGTTACCTATTAACATAATCTGGCAAAAGCCAGTGGGTACCAGAATAGCCACCTCTGTCTCAGCACAGAACAATCGCAAATGAATGGGCACAAGACAAAAGGGCAGCTCCTTTGTGCTAATGAAGAATGGTCACCGTGACTTGTGCGCATTGTACGAGTGCTGTGTGGACAAACATTAATGCCTAACTCTAATATGGACCGGGCCGTCTTTACATGCTTACGCTAAAAGGTAACAAGTGAAGGTTATTTTTTTTTAATACTGTTCATAACTTCTGATTCTCACTCAGAATTCTCACTGTAGATTTAGAACTTTTTATATTTTATATATGTAACTCTTCTCATCTTAATATAATTACGTTGTTCGTTAGAAAATACGTACTTTTTTAAATTGTACAAGGCTTCTAAATTTGTCTTACCTAGGTAAATAGAGCAGAAAATCAAACCAGCTAAATCCAGTCTCAAGCTATAATAAGCTGCCTTTAAGCTTAGCTCTAAGTTTGTCATGAAATTAGGAAGGTGTACTGCGAATTGCGATGCTAAGTGGAGCATATTGACTTTTGATTTTCCAAAGTAAACGGATAACTTTTTTGTTGTCTATTATAATTTACCACATAACTAAACGAACTCTGATGAATCAAAAGTGTGCACTCAGATTTAAGAATAATAAGACTAAAGAATAAAAGAATAAAATATATTTATTTTCTAAGCATGACTACGTACACAATATAACAACTTAATTTAAGAGAACAAAAAATACGCCTTTTTTCGATTTATGTGACATTTCAAGCGAAAACTCTTCTTACATGTATAAATTTTTTGTAATGACACGCAACAATCTACTAACTTACCTGTTTTTGTTCTTTTGTGAAAGAGTTATACAGTATTATCATGTTGAAAAAAAATGCCTGGGAGAAATCGCTCTGAGCGATAAGGCCGCCTTTTGTACTGTAAATTTATATTTAGATATAAGATTTTTAAGTTATTCATGTATTTTCTCTTTTTTCTACAATAAAGTGTTAATAAATAATAAATAAAAGGTAGGTAGGTTTGAAGTGGAATTTGTGACAATAAACCATACAATCAATCAAAAAGACTAGATAACTTATCATAAAATCCGGCATCTACAATACCAATGAATCCTGATTTAGGAGCACGTTTGCCAAATTTCACATTCATCAGAAGTCCACAATTTTTTTTAAACTTTAGGAACCTACTGTTTTGTCGCCTGTCTTTTATTTTAGAGCACTTTTGTCTATGTTTGAGTTTGGTACAAGTAATTGTTCTTATTGTTCCCATTCATTTAAAATGTTGACTTTTTGTATGTGATATACCATAGCCACTTCATCACAAAAGTACTTCCTGCTTTGTTGACCACTCCAAAGCTACTCGTAAAGATGGGTTAGCCTATGCTAAGCTTTTTTACCCGACGTAGGGTCCTGCTTGTTAGTATATCTGGGGTGCAATGGTCCGTAAAGGCTAGGGTTCCTTATGGTGCTATTCTACTGCGGCGGGGATCGCTTACTTGGATTAGTTCATTCAAGCCCCTAGGGTAAAATAGACAAAAATGACATCGCATTGCCATACATTGCGTACATTATTAAAGTTGTAGAAACGCATTTCCAACAATTTACGCATTCGATGACGAAGTGACGTAATTTTTCTCTATTCTACCCTAGACAACAATCCCCGTCTTAGGGGGGCAGGATACTGGATAAACATTTGAAAATGGAAGTTAAAAACGATAGTGATGGTAGTAGGTATTAATTGAATAAAAAGAATAACAAGTAGAACAGATAAAAACTATTCTGGGTAGCTATAGATGTCCACATCCAAAACTAGATTTGCATGAAATATCATCCCGAAGAGGTAGCAAACATCCATTCAAACTTCTGCATTTATAATGTTGTGTGATATTTGTCTTTAACAAATTAATCTAACAGTTGCAATTGCAATTGACGCCAGTGAAAACTGTTTTCTTTTGTAACCCTGAGATTTATAAAATTACTTTTGACTTTTGTGGGTTTTACTACAACTGTAAAAAATCCCCTGTTTTTGACTCATCATCATCATCAGCCTATACCAGTCCACAGCTGGACATAGGCCTTCCCTAAAGAGCGCTGTAGCGCCCTGTCTTCAGCTTGCCGCATCCAGCATCTGCCAGCAGTCTTTCGCAAATCGTCATCCCACCTGATCGGAGGGCGTCCTACACTACGTTTGCCGAGTCGCGGTCTCCACTCAAGAACACGTTTACCCCAGCGGTTGTCGGTTCTTCTCGAAATATGGCCAGCCCACTGCCACTTCAGCTTGCTAATCCTCTGAGCTATGTCAATAAGCTTGGTTTTTGACTAAGTACACCGAAATAAAGTCCAACTTCTTGAAGTACGTACATTCATACTGAACATTAGCTGCTTAATTTGGATGATGCTGTGTAGATAGTCCAGCGATTTAAGTCCAGTAAGTGAAAAACCGATCATCCTAAACCTCCTCAAAAACAGCTATTCCAATTTAATCACGCTAATTAACCCTATTTAACCAATAACCGAAAATCCCCACCACAGTAACACGCGGAAGTGGTACGCGTTACCGCAAAGCAAGCATGACAGAACAAAGTTTGTGCACCGGATTGCACCGGTTCCGGCCGGATTAAAGCGGATCGGAGCGGTTGGCTGCAGAGGCTGTTAGTCAGGTGGGTTGGGCGGAGGACACATGACACTCGCGTAGTGCTTATTTTCTGTAGTACCTACCTGCATCATTCTAAATTGGATGTCAGTATATACAACTAACTGGTATAGGCTGATGATAATGATGAAATAATTAACGAAAAGGTTATATCGAATTTGTAATAGATCTTTATTAACAAAGAAAATTACAATTAAATAATAGAATAAAATTAAAACTAGTAGATACAATTGAAACAAGTGAGGAAGACTGTTGCAAACAATCAACAGGAGCTTAACTGATCGCTCAATGAGACGCTGGCTGCATTGCCCGGCTGTAGTGCAATGCTATTTTTGTGATATAATTTGTCTATTATTTTCCACATCGCAGCAGCTCGTATGCCTTGATCGTATGCACCAAGCCTTACTTCTGTTAGTCAGGTGAGAGAGCGGCTTAGTATCGAATTATTGTCTCTGTGCGGAAGATTTGCGTGCGAGATCTTTCTTTGGGAATTGGATTTCGGTGTGATCTGTTTATTGCACTGTTCCGTACCTGCTGGATGGAGTTTAGAGAATTAGCTCCGTTTAGGCGGTTCTTGTGGTGGAAGTGTGCTTTATTTACATCTAGTATACGTTAGGCGTTTTGAAGCGCGCTTTGATAATGCCCATTTGAATCCAGGCAGATGCTGGATGCGGCAAGCTGAAGACAGGGCGCTATGGCGCTCATTAGGGGAGGCCTATGTCCAGCAGTGGACTGGTATACGCTGATGATGATGATGATGATATGGATCAGTTGAACTACCTGTAGATCGTTTGCAACAGTCTGCAGTTAGCTCAATTGTTTGTATTGTAAATACTAGTTGTAATTTATTTCTATTATTTGATTGTTATTTTCTTTTTTAATAGATGAAATATATTTAACTCCGAAATATATATTATATTACTTATAAAATACTCCCAGAAAACCCTGAACAAATCTGTATATCGTACAACTATTTGTTGCGAGGCGAAAATTGAACCCACAACTTGCATCGCAGTCGTACCTTCGCCCGCTGCGTCACAGAGGTCGTCGTCAAGTTACTACATTACCAATGTTCCTTGTACGGTGGCTTTTCACATCGACATCAATCGTAACCACTAGGAGCTATTAAATCAAACGGCCTTTGTCCAGGTGGTATCCCTGATTTAATATAATGGCGGTATTAGCCGGTCATCGGCCATCAATTGTTGGGTTAATTTGCAGTAAATAGCGGGTAATCCACACGTCTGTATGTGGATCGAGACGATGTCGTCCCGATGATTGGTGGTCTGCTGTAGGTGGCAACATCGCCAGGCGGATGACGTGGATGGTAATTCAATTCTTACAGGAAACTGTTGAAATATATATTAATATTATATTAACATTGGATTCCTAATGTTATTTATTTATTTAAAACTTTATGGCACTAAGGTACAAAGGGTGGGCTTAATGCCGAGGCATTTTCTACCTGCCGACCAATAACACATGTTTTAACAAATGGTTGGCGTGCTAATATTAGTTTTACAAAATATAGATACTAAAACTTTATTCCTTAAATATTTATTATACATATAACTAAAACCTACCTGTTATGTGATAGAAAAAGTGCAATTACTTTAATTTTAAGTATATTCTAATAAAAATTATTGTAAGTCCGAAAGGACAAACTGTTGAAGAATGTATAATAGTTCCTAAGACATAAGACTAACCATGTTACACAGTTCACAATAAATGATTTTTATCGTCTTTTTACATTAGTCGGTACCACAGCTGATATCTGTGGTCGGTACCTACCTTTTTCCTTTTGAATGCAAATAAACTAATTGAAGGTTAAAGATTATTTATCGGGTATTTATCACGTAGCTTTTGCTTCTTTTGAGTCGCCCCGTTACCACGATCGCTGTAGCGCTGTCGAAACTTTGGGGAAAAGAAAGCAAAAGGTACACGATAAATACCCGATAAAATATAATCTTTATAATATGTTAACAAAAGGGAAAGTTTAAAAACTTTTAATTAAAGATTGGTTGACTCTCTTCCTCACAAGGCAGTTTAGGCAAAGAAACTTTTATTTTATGGCAATTTAACTAATGTAATTTTGGGAAACTCATTATTTTTTTTTTAAATATTCTATTTCCGTCACCGGGATACGATTTACCTTCCTGCTTTATTTCATTGGGATCCGTTCAGCTGCTTAGGTACTTATATAAATTGAAATACTTGTAAATACTTATTAGAATACGATAGGAACTAAAACCTTTGTAAAAAACACTAGCTGGTAATTTTATAATTTCTTCTAAGGAATTTTGGCTTTTGAATGCGAATTCATATAAATAGTGCTGAAATGAAAAAAAATATAAATTCCAAATATTAATCCAGTCCGAAGAATTTATTTATTTAACAGCAAAAAATAATTACAACTAATATTTACACTTACATCTATTTTCTAAAAATCTAAGCCGTCACCAGAAGGCAGAGTGCCCAGAATGCTGGCAGCATTGCCACGTTGAACGGCAATGCTAATTCGTTGACCGAAATAAAAACCAGCATTCCGATCACCTGTGGACTCTATTAGTAGTTTTGTAAGATCTTTATAGATAACGTGTGCCCCAGGACCCCAAGGACCTAGGGTTTCCACCCCAAACGGCTCAAATAGATAACCTCTGTCAAGACTAGCGTATTTTCGCCGTTTGAGGAACTCCGCTGATGTTGCTGCGGAGCCTGCCCTTACTGATGTCCCTGCAAGATGAGAAGGTGCTAGGGTATCTACACACGTAGCATCCCAAACTAAAGGCTGACCCATCTTCCAAGGAATCAGAGTCATACCGTCAGGCCTTTTACCATCATCTCGCATTAGGCCACGTGGTTCGAGAGTAGCTGGCGCACTGACGCTGGTAAAAGCCCGACGAATGATGTCATTAATTGAACCATGGCGGGACACACGTCCTGCACTAGAGACACATGCCAGTGCATGGTGACCGAACTTATCAACGGTTTCACCGCACTGGCAACGGTGTGGCACTAGGCAAGGAGAACCTAAACGCAAAGAGGTAGCCACCCAGTCTTGATTTTAAAAATAAAAATTTCCATCATAATTTGCTGCAAGGAACCAAGAAGAAGACCAACCAAGAAGACTGCTGAGGGAGATCCTCAACTTTGAATCCTGGACCTGAAATGGACAAATCTACAGTAGACGACTCCGAAGCTGTCTGTGTTCGGCACTCTAAGGACTGAGACTCTGGCTGATGGCGGTAGAGGGACCTACCACCGCCAGAGACTAACCAGTTCTCTGCCCGGACACAGGAGGATAAGCCTTGGGGGGTTTCGCTCAACCCCTTGCTCACCTTTTCCGTTGCTCCAGGTCAGCTCATCATCCCTGATCATCATCGTCCAGATTCCGAGTCATTGCGGTCAGCAGCCTCACCTCACCTGCAGAGGTCAACACCGTGGCGAGACCCACTGCCACATTTTCCATATCTACGCTACAAATTGCCGTTGACTAACTCGTTTTTTTTTTGTGCACTAGAAAACTCATTATGCTATTCATGCTATCCATCTGAAGGACATTGTTTCTCAATTAATACCTACGTAGATTTAAGCACCTCTGTACAACTATAGAATGCAATAAATGATTGAGTATTGAATTTACTGTATTTTTTAAATAAAGTGTGATGCCTTAATAACTTTTATTATCCACTTTAGCATCTTGATTAACTTGGTCTTGTGCGTGAGGGACTCTCACTACCGTTACGACATAGTTACTATCGAATCTGTAATATTCAGTATGAATAGAGACGTAGACGATGAGTCAGAAAAGTTACCTTAATTCAACTAATAACACGAATTAAGGTTGCGGGTTCGATCCCGCTTTGGAACAAATATTTGTAGGATCTGGAGATATGTTCCGTAAGTAAGTGAATGTACCTAAGTACGTATCTCACGAAGCAGCCCAGCTTCACCGTTTGCTGATAAACACCCACCGATATATCTGACTCTTAATTAAAAACCCTTCTAATTCTCCAATCAACAATCAATATCAAACCCAATTACTTTCTACAAAACGTCCATTTTTCACTTCCCAAGTCTAATAGATTACCACCCTAGATTACCACTAATTCGCACAAACGGTTCCAATACAGACTTTGCCAATACCTCGGGTGACGTCGCATAGACTCTGTATCTAAAGTTCAAAATATCTTTTGTAAACAAGGAGATTTTAATGTTTGAAAACTTAACAAAAACTGAAAATAACAACAGACAACAAAAGTAAACTAAAATCTAACCGACAGTCATAATTATCTTTAATACAGTTGAGTTCGTTCAAAGCGTTATTGCACACACGCATCAAAAAAGGTGCATGCTGGAATTCGAAAACGGGACGATAGACAAATGAAATAATTTATGATAACTATGAAAAGATAAAGTTTGCTACGTTGAATTGAAACCAGTAGCGTAAAATAGTTTCGCAGGCGGCAAATACTTTGGCAGGATTCGAACCCTAACCTCACCCTCACAGGTTCGCATCTGCCGAAAAGGCGCGAGTTCCAATCCTACCAAAATCATTTTTTTTGGGGCATTGTTAAATTTTTGTAACCATTTTGTTTACAACAGATATCTTGGATTTCCGATCCAGTAAAGGCCTATCAATAAGGTGCGGTGCGGCCCGTCTTGCCAATAGCGAGGAGACGCCGATTTACGAGGCCTGTAACTATTGTACACCGGTGACGAAGTGCGCGCGGCTGGCTGTTCACTGCCTCCGCTCTGGACCTGGGAGCCTCTCCATCTCTCGGCCTTCTTGGTACCTACACAAAGTTATGTCTAAGGCCCGTATTAAGAAAGCGTGCTCAGTTATAGATCTATGCTTGAGTGACGTTCATGCTATAAAAAAACGTTACTTAAGCATAGATAGATGACTGAGCAAACTTCATAACACGAGACTAAGTCTAATAAAAACGTTCAAATGTACCTATCTAACTATAATGACTATTCTCTGTATAACTTCTTAAATCTCTATTTATGGTCCTTTATTAATTATAACTCTCTATTTTTGTGTAAGCTGTAACTACCTGTAATGAGACCATGTTAGAACAACGTTTAAGCACTGACAGATCTAACCCTAAAGAATCGGAAATAAAAGCATCTTAATATAAGTATACTTAAATCTTAGTAAGAGCTATCAAGTTATCATCATCCTCTGATCTCAAAGGTTAACCCGAAGCACGTACACACTGATATACTGTAAGTACCTATGTTATGATATAATTTGTTCGTTAAAATAACATAATTAATTTAAAGGAAATTACGATAACCATGTACCTACCTACTTTGTAACCTTTTTCTGAAATAAACTTATATTGTTAGTGTTTATATTGTTGATGCCTTTTGTGATTTTTACTGTGTGTTTTCAGTGTATCCTCTGTTGATAGTTCTAAATGAATAAATAAACTCTGGCTCACGTGAATAAGGTTTCACTCTGTCCTAGTCACTGATTTTTATCGGTAGTCACGACGATGAAATCACATAGACACAATGACAACGATTTTGAGGGAAAATTATTATGACAAAATCTTTAAGGCGTACACCACTCCTAAAATTAAAATATCCCTTATCATTTCGGACGGAACTCAATAGATAGATGGCACTTTAAATTAACAGACATAAACAAAACGTCCTCTTTTCAGTTTGGTTGAAATATTCTTTGACTCCGACTCCTGAAGGAAAAGGTTTTATGTTCTGCTGTCAGTGTTTATATCTGTTTAAGTATAATTCGTCCATTCCTCAATCAATTATAGATCAATTTTGATTTATAATTGAGTGAGAAAATCATCTCGATATTGTATAGAACACAAGACCTATGTATTGGTTTCCCCAAAAAAAAATTGTTTTTGTCAAAGTACAAAAGAGTGTGAAAGTACATAGAGCCAAATATTTTAAATGAGACGTCCTCTCTATACCAATTCTAAAATGTAAGCTTATTTCATAATTAGGTATTATGATATAATATGTATCTGTGAACATCTTTAGAACATTTATTTTTTGACTAAAAACAAGTAAACCATGACCCAAAATGATAAGATGCTGAATATTCATAACTCTTGAAAGGCACTCGTTGGACTTATCCGGATCGGCGCGAGACGAGCAGTGGCTGGGGGACCTCGTAACCTCCTTACGGAACACAAAGAAAAATATCTGAAAGGGTGTCAAAAAATACTGATTTTTTTTGACGTCATCATCGTCCTTCTAGCCTGGTATCAGCCACAGCTGACGTGATAGTCAAAAATGTAAATCCTTTAATATGTATGTTTTTATATGTATCCTATTTATTTATCGATACATGATTTAAGTGCCTTCCAACGTGTGCTATCAGCTTTTTATCAGAGAAAAAATCTTATCAATTTATGAATCCTTTAAGCCAAACGCTCATAAAACTGGCCAAAACTAAAACGTCCGGAAAACAAAACCCGTCCAACCCTACCTGGCCGCACCGATAGGGCCGCTAAATTACAATAGTTCCCTAAAAATAGTATATTCGGCCGGAAAATATGTATATTTGCCTTCAAAATATGTATATTTGTTTAAAACAACCGTATCCACGTAGCGTGTGGGTAATTTTGGCCACATTTTGGCAAGCTCATTACGTATTATCGGGCAAAAACAACGGGAGCTGGTAATAATTACGCGCTGTTTAAAACTACCCGCGCGCGCATCAACGTCAGATAGCGGACGCTATGAGAAGCCTTGTTTATTGAGGACTGTGTGGGGCCGGTTCATACTAGGGGTTGTTGAGAATCATACAAAAAATATTAATGTTTCGAAAAGAAAAAATATAATGACTCGGGGAGGCAGCAAGAGCCAGTCTTTGACAGTGACCGACGCTGATAAAAATCCTGTCTGTTGTTGTAAAATGTACTCAAAGCAAAACAAGATGTAGATAGCAACTGCACTTTTTTGAGTCTGTCCCATAATAAATTTATTTGATTTATACTTTCACCTAAAAAAACCTTATTGTTGTAATGAAGCAAGATTGCATTATTGTTGCCCATTTTCGGCTAAAGAAATGTAAATCCGTTCTTTTACGTAGCCATAATATTTTAACCTGTCGGTATCCTAATATGAACAGCACCAAAAGCTATATATCCGCCGATAAGGCCTTTTGTATCTCAAAATAAATAAAATAGCTTAAATATGTCCGGCCTGGGTCACAAATACCCTTCGCCGATGGGATCCGCTGGGCTATTTGTACCTATATGGTAGGTATTTCAGAATATGATTTGTTTTGTAAAATAAATTTGCTGACGTAAATTTTATTATTATCACAAGTATTTTGTGAATCAAATGCAAAAACACATTTTATTTATTTCACTGTTACAAAATAGTTATTCTTCGACCTTAAATCTGTTGTGCAGTTTTTTTTGCAGTTGATAACTTTAAAATATTTTTATCGTTACTGCGAGATTCAGGCTCTGACTTCCGACCTATACGGGCCATCTTCTAATCTTCAAAGTGAAATAAGAACCGAGAGAATCTACAAAACTCAAAAACCTACCAAACCAACCCACAAGAGACTCAAACGAAACAAGAAAAAAACTTCAATCAAAGTTACCTCACCTTAGCTGTATATCAGAACAGTTTAGATCGTCCCCATACTGTTTCGATCCCGGGTCTATAACATAAACATGGGCGCACACTATTAAAACTTGGACTCGTTCTGTGAGCCAAAATATTATTCGGACTATACCTTCCTTCTATCTTCGGCCAGGGTTGCCAGCTATTTACATTTTTATTTTATTTTATGGCTGTATTGTGAAAGTTTGCTGTGTTGCGGAATAGATGAACTGTATTTGGGAGCGACTTGTATTGTTATGATGGGAGTTACTGTGATTTGTTAGGATTTCATTATTTGGATGTAGTTTTGTCCAGGGACATTGGGACTGATTGAAAATAAAAACTAAGTCGTAGATAAAACATGTTTTGATATGCTTTTCTTATGTTAGTCAGGGACTGTTAGTGATTTTCCAAAAATAATCCGTATTATCTTGTGGTTTTTATTTGTTTTTTTTAATATTTGTCTGTATACGATTTTTATCAAGGGTAATTTTTGCAAGTATACAATTTGAAAAATAAATATCGTCAAAAATCCTATTATTTGTTGTGCTCCGTAATTTATTCATACATTAACATAAATTGTTGCAACAAACTTTAAAAAAAAAAATTGGCCCAAAAAGTGCTAACCCTACCCCAGCGTCCAGTCCGCTTGTCTCATAAACATGGCGTCGTATCAGCGAGTAATCTAGTGGATTTGTCGATCAGCCGCTATCCGGCCATCCAGCCAGATTTGTACGGTAAGGCCAGATTTGTACGGTACGGCCAGATTTGTACCGGGCTTTGCCCCGATACGGCCCATACGTTTTGCTTTTCTTGTCCATATTTACGAGAGGTGAGAACGCTTTGCTATTGGTTTATGACGTGTGCTGGGAAATGGATGGAAAGATAGAAGGATGGGAGGAAACTGGATCATCCAATATATTATTTTAGAAACGTTATTTTAGATTCCTTTGTTTGGTGGCGAATTATTTAGTTCAAGATAGTCACTTTACTGTTCGGTTATTTATCGCATACCTTAACTTAGTTGACAAATAAGTTTTAGGGTTCTAAACATAAATTCTAATAAGTACACAAAAAATTCGCAGCACAAATTATACCTAGTTATAAATTGGATCTAAATTGCCCAAGAAATTAAACATTGGTTAGGAATACAATTATAATACCTACTAAAAACCTCAAAACTTCATAATACTAAATAATTTTACGAAATCCGCCTTACAAGGCTAATTCTAATTTGAATCCCTATAATCACCATCACCGCCAAATAATCACATCCAATAAATGTTCTCGAAGGCCGGCCACTTGAAGCCAGATGTCCCAGTAACCGTCAGGCCGATACGATACCAATTAGACCCCGCAATAACAATAAAAAAACTTTAATAAACAATGGAACGAGAGACGCCTGTAAATTCGCCAAAAACAGCCGCGGAGGCGATTACTCCCCCTTAACAGGGTATAATTACGGTCATTTAGTGTCATCTTGCCCTTAACGGGATCATCAACACGGGCGTGTTATGCGGCCTGATGTAGTTTTTAATTCTAACGCCATTTCGTATTCGTTAATCTTGTACTTTCAGATGGGGGAGTGAGAGTTACTATGAAATAATAATGATAATTTTGAATGTTTATCTAACTAGCGCCATCTAGCCATTGATAACGAAGCCTGTGCTATGGGATTAAGAAATAAATAATTCCTCCTGGATTATTCACAACGCATCATCTAACCTCAAGCTAAACAGAGCTTGTGTTAAAAAAACTAGTTATCTGACATACACACCTATTTACAATAAATAATTTTTAACTTTCGTGATCTAAATCGCGTTTATATACCAAATTTTTGATATTAAGAAACATACATATTTCTCTCGTGAAGACGGTTTCAATCTCTCTGCCTCGTGGAATTCAGTTACAGCCAAGTTTACTCGTCGTAGGCCGGTTTCTCAGTGCGTTGCTGACACTGTAAGTGTTGTGTGTCGTCTGAATGTGCAGATGGAAATACTTCGGAAATGGACATGCCTAGTTTCGCAAACCAAGTTAAGACAAATAATGCTGCCCGTGCTTTGCAGAGCCGGTATAGCTCTCTGGTAGTTCAGTCATCCCTTTGACCACGACTGCGTGGAAACCCGTTGAAACGTCGCGGAAAAAGGCAGGGAATTAAATAAATACCCGTTACAAAGTACGAATAATTATGATTACATGACATAATAATATTTATTATCCATAGAAAAACCCGGAACAAATATCTGCAGATCGTACATAACAATTATCCCGAGGTGGTTATCGAACCCACAAACTCCTGCGTCGCAGGAGCCTTCACCCTCGGCACCACAGGAGGTCTTCAATTAAATTAACAACAACAAACACTTCTAATAACACATCCAAATTTAAATATAAGTGATGACCTGTCCTCTGAGTGGACAGATACAAATTTACTATGAGAAGTCAAATCTTAGTACGAGATGAGTATTCGTGTCAATTTTTGTAAGTTAACTCTAAAGTAGTCTCGTTTATTCTAAAGTAAGCTGAATCCCACAGCTGGATAAATGCTTGCCTTTTCACCTTCCAAAGGTTCCAAAGTATTATGCAAGTTTCTCATAAATCAATTCCAAAAAAAATATGAACGCGATTCCTGCCTCATCAAGGATACCTCTCCAACTTTAGCAGATCCACTAAATTTAGCTACAAACAGTAAATAATATTTTAAATTAATGCTAATGTCCCTGGTTGGCCCAGCGCTGGGTAGATGATATAACTCAGCGCGAATGACGCGAGGGGTTAACTACCATTCTAGTATTTATTATGATCACCGCTACCTGTGATAGATAATCTTGTTAGCTATTTATACTACTTTAGTATTCAGGCCTATGTAGGAGTTGGTTTTAAAATATTATTTGTTATTTTGTTTATTTTAAATAATAAAGCTAATCGAAGATTTCCATTCTGTAAATACAAAAGTCGGTTCCATGGAATTTATTGTATAAAACACAAATTAAATTTATTTTAAATTTAAGATTTTATGCTTCTGTAAAATCACATGATCATCGTCAGCTCATATCTTCTGAGTACATAAGTCATGACGCCATCAGTAATGATCGCGGGATGCACACGTCAAAGTGGCCTGTCGGCGAGCAGGCGAAAAGTTAACTAAACATTGTCGGCTACATACATACAATATTCATATACTGACATGTCGCGTTAAACCTCCCTGGGCTCTGTTGCCTACTTTAGTGTGTCTGATACTATTTTAAACCTTGCCGAAATCAATTAGGTGAATACATTAAACTACAAACGTGTATAGTTTTGTTAAGTGGTTGATCTTATAACAAAAAAATATTTAATTATTTCAGTCCTTTGCCATCTGGTGCAGTATCCTCGAACCATATTCAAGGTCTTCATCCAAACCCAAATATATGTGGAAATCAGAATTAAAATTATTGTATCCAGAAAAAAACGTCAGAAGTAGGTTAAGTAAAAGTATTTGCGGAAAAAAGATAAACTATAATCCGCCAAATAATGCTTGAGGATGTTCAAACTGGGTGTATTTATTGCACAATAGCGTCGACTTACATAAACGAAAAGTAACAATAAAAATAACAAATGCCCCACTATACTGGACGAGATTAATAACTATGATATATGAGCAGATAAATTTATAACGCTTGGTTTCGTACGAGTTAGGGCTCCTAGAGGACGCTTGAGGCGGTGACTTTGCTAAAACTTTCAGGCGCTGAGGATCTTTTATGTAATTTTTATTTTCTAAATGTCGTGATTATAGTGATACCTACTTTGTACAGTATGTCACAATTATTGCCCTGCTGAAAAATTATCTTCAATACAAAACTAAAGATTTCAGCGTGCCGTAAGAGGAGCGAAACCGTGTACTTAAGTGGTAACCGCGAGTCGGCAAACGTAGTGTAGGACGCTCTCAGGCCAGGTGTCAATACGGAGCACTGCAGGTAGATGTGGCACGCTGAAGACATGGCACTGTGGCGCTTATTAGGGGAGAACAGTTAACTGGTAATAATGATGATAAATAAGGACCATAATTGAGAGAGGAAAACTTCAAGTTCACATTGAACTTTTGCTCCCTCACAAACCAAGTATCAAGCTTCAATTCTCAGAATGATGTATGCTACGAAAATATACCTGAAAAAAATAAAAGGAACAACTATTTGTATCACAGTGAATGAAACAAAACAAATATCAAAATCGAATCATCGATCGCGACCTCCACAAATCAAACAACATCTTAGCGACTTTGCCTGAGTTATTTGCCCAAGTTATCGGCCCACCGTTTATCATACAAATGTCACATTTAATAATAATTAATGATAATTGCCTTCGAGCTTAGAACAAAGGCGATTGGCCGAGAGTAAGTTATTTCAGTTTAACTTGGAATTTGAGTACAACTGTATCTTGTGCCGCGCTTCTGAGGTCGGAACAAGAGTGCAGTGGAGTCTACCTAAATTTAATAATCGACCAATTTATTCGTATGGCACTTAACTAGGTACAATAATTTTTGTCATCTGTAACCAGTTTTTTGAAGGTTTTACAATTTTTATTAGTTAATATTTGCAACTTGCTAATTTTTTTAAATTTTGCAGTAATATAAATCTTGTAATTAGCCTTCAAAAAACATGCATTGGTCTATCCAGGCATGTTCTATATTTTTTAATTCTATTGTCAAACCTAGCTGTAAGTTTTCCTAAAATCTTGTAAATAAATAAATATCTCTTCGAAAGTGCTACGCTTTCCTACAGAGCAGTGTTACGGAAGTGCTGCAAACTGGCTAGCACACTTTTACTAGAACACTTCGAGACGCGACATGTTTTCGGGGTGAGATTCTTAGTATGATGAACGATAAACAACAATATTAAAATATTTATCTTAATTTTAAGTGAGATTTATTAAGACAGAAAATTACAATCAAATAATAGAATTAAATTAATACTAATATTTACAATAGAAACAATTGAGCTATCTGCAAACTATTGCAAACAATCTACAGGTAGCTAAACTGATCCATATCAATACCAGTCGGAAGCGTAGCCAAGACACTGGCTGCATTGCTTACAAATTTAATTATATTATATATTCGAGGATAAAAACTACACATAATTTTTCTTTTTCATTTATATATATGAAATTTACCGTGAAACCTTTCACGTATCCAAATAATTCCAAAAAAATTCAAACTAATTCGTCTCTAAACATCCTGTTCTGCGTATTCTTAATCACTTAACATTGGTAAACGTTCTCGCGACAAGGTAAACAATATGAGTGCGAACTTGGCCTATAACTCACGCCGCCACTTAAGTATCTAAGGCAAACTAGCACGAGTATCAAGGCAAACTAGCGCCAGTATCAACTAAGTCGAACTAGTGCATTGTTAAAGCGTGACACGAGTTTATTGTTCAACTTAACGGCCTGTGTGTATAGGCTGTTTGTTCCTGAGTTTAGGATGGTAGAGGTTCTGAAGTTCTGTCATAAAATGTGCTTTAGCTGACAGCCCATGTGTATGGGATACAGGGGTTAGCCCTGTCGGCTTTAAACCATTTGACTAAAGATAAAAAGGAACCATTCAGCCTTTACATAAACGCTTATTAATTAATACGTAGAATACATAATTTATTGTCAATTCCGACTAGGTAGGATGACGATCTGCGATAGACTGCAGGCAGGTGCTGGATGCTGCAAACTGAAGACAGGGCGCTATGGATCTCATTAGAGGAGTCTGGCGGTGGATAGGCAGATGATGATAATGATGATGGTAATTGCTATATAATTTTGATCCTCAAACGAGATCATAATAACAATCAAAAAAAATTGTTAAATCTTTATTCAGAAAGAAAATAACAATCAAATAACAATTTAAATTAAAACTAGTATTTACAATAGAAACAATTAAGCTATCTGCAAACTGTTGCAAACAATCTACAGGTAGCTCAACTGATCCATATCAATACCAGTTGGAAGCGTGCCTAAGACACTGGCTGCATTGCCCCGCTGTATAGCAATGCTGATGCGCTGTGCCAGATACTCACCAGCTCTCGGGTAACGCGTCGCTTCGACCAGACGCTCAGATAATTTTTTGAAAACCCGGAGAGTCTCGGTACCCCATGAACCTAGGGTCTCGACTCCAAGGGGAGCAAATGTGTAGGCTCTGTCGAGACCTAATCACGAAAAGCAACATATGTTTCGAAACTTTAATAATGTCCCAAAAAAAATGAACTCCTACGTCACTTGACCACGTAGCGCAATTGGCATCCCGTACTGAGAAAAGGGTTCAAGTCTCGTCGCAGTCGAAAAACATTTTCGTAGAAAATTACCCCCGTGGTAACTTTGGTCCGTTTTGTTTTATGAAAAATCCTACTTGTCAATCTATCTCATTTTGCACCAAAATGTACAAAACATTTCGTGTATCTCAAGACATGCGTAATACGCTAATCAAAAATCGTGTAGAATATAAGTCTAATTATTTTGCTTGTGAAATTCCATGTCTTAGTTAGTTTTAGAACCATTCTCTTGTATTCTTTAGAATAAATTGTATCCACACCTAAAACCTGCTAAATACTCCTCATCAAGGTAGGTAGGTACCTACCTGGAGGAACCCCTTCCTTCTGTTAATTTAGTCGAGGTGCGCTCGATCCGAGTTGGAATGGAATTTGTTCAACTCGACTTAATGGGATGTAAGGGCCCTTTGATAAACATCACAGAAGAAGGAAACGTGGAGTAGGTATTATACTGAAGAGTTGGTACCTTATTAAAATCTGTATGTAGACTTCTTGGGAAATAACGATTTTATCTTGTAACGATATTTCGTAGCTTGCTACGTCGTAGCACCGTTCATCGTAGCTAGCTACGAAATATTGTAGACGAGCTACGACTATTTTGCTACGACCGTAGCAAAATAGTCGTAATTATTTTCGTCGTTTAGGTTCGATATAAAAATATTATTTTTTAGATATTTTGAACTTGCTCCTCATTATGACCTTCTGAGGGATATCGTCTAGCTTCTGATAAAGCAAAATATTATATAAAATTAAATTTTTATTATTAATTTAGGGGACGCCTATGTCCAGCAGTGGACTGGTATAGGCTGATGATGATGATGATATAAAATTAATTAATTAAAAATATTTTATTGGTATTGTATTTTTTTTTATTTAATAAATGTTACTGCTTCGGAGTTTCTCTGAAGGATAGGATTCGTAACGAGTACATCCGACAGAGAACTAAGGTTATCGACATAGCTCAAAGGATTAGCAAGCTGAAGTGGCAGTGGGCTGGCCATATCTCGAGAAGAACCGACAACCGCTGGGGTAAACGTGTTCTTGAGTGGAGACCGCGACTCGGCAAACGTAGTGTAGGACGCCCTCCGACCAGGTGGGATGACGATTTGCGAAAGACTGCTGGCAGATGCTGGATGCGGCAAGCTGAAGACAGGGCGCTATGGCGCTCATTAGGGGAGGCCTATGTCCAGCAGTGGACAAATATAGGCTGATGATGATGATGATGATGATGACTGCTTCTCCTGACAATGTTCAAGGTCGACTGAGACTAAACAGACGGAAATACTATCGCATTTATATTATGAGCATGAATTAATAGATGCTAAGATAAGTAACGTATGGATAGGTACCTTCTTCAGTTGTTCGCAGCTCGTTGTCCAAATCGTCAGTTCACTGTATCTGCGATCTCTTTGTCAGGCTCTCATATCGGCCCGGATTAACTGGGACTATTCGATACCAGATAAAATAAGAGGCAACTAGACATAGGGCGTAGGCTAGATGGGACCCAGGACATAAGTCATCTCAAGCAGTTTTGAGTTGCAAGCAATTCTAAACGATTCTGAAAGTTTCTAGGTGCTAAAAAACATTTCCCAAACAAAACTCAAATTGCATTTCATTTATTCATTCACAACTAATAATTATTATGTTGGAATTACAAAACATACATACGAATAGAAAATTAAAGAAAATAAGATAAAATAAGGCCTTTACCACAAAATTTTCTAGAGAGTAAAGCAAGTCATTAGAAAATTTGCTGATCTTATTTCAGTCACTTCCAGTTCACAATCATATAAATCCGTGTTAAATCGGCATTTTGGGCCATTTTAATATGAGTTTGAGATGTTATTTAGATCATATCTCTTTGTATTGAAGTATAACTGAGTTCTCTTAAAGTTCTCAAGACGGGCTTTGTTAACAGGCACCTGTTTAAATTCAAATACATAAGGTTCATGTTTATATTATCTTGTTTAATTCTTTTAATTTAGCAGGATTTTGGATAAACGGTTGAATCAATTGAAGCTAAAAGGTAGTTCAAATACTTTTTTATTGATTTCATCGTTTTCTACGTAGATTTGACATATTTTTAAACCGACGAAACGAAAAACAGAAGTAGAAGAGGTTCTATGTTCGGCTGAATAATTAATTATGTGTTATAATAAAATAATAATGAATATTATTGTGTTCGTCGATTTCTCCGTCAATTACGAACCAATATGGAAATTTTTTTTGGCTATCAATAATAGAAACAAATTAGAACTAATACCTACATATTTACAATTGAAAAAATTGAGCTAAGTGCAGATGCATTAATACTAGTCCGAAGCGACCCGAAGACGCTGGCCATTGTATAAAAAATAGCAATGAATAAAAAAAATATTAATTTAAAAAAAGAAGATTTTTTAATTTTTTTAGATCATTTTTCTTTCTCGTTGGATAAGCATTCATCAAGGATAACTTAAAAACATGGCGCTGGCTTAATTTTCAAACCTCGTAACTCCAAAATTTTCGAAATATTGATTTTAATGCCATCTGGTGTAAAATGCCGGCACGAACACGATGCAATCTCTCGTATCTCCTACTTGTTTTTAGTTTTATTGCTGTTTACGAAAAATAAAACCACGTATGTCCACGGTATGGGCAAACGCCATTTTGAATAAAGCAAAACTTCGTAACTCCCGCGCTCAGTTCGGCCACCGACAGATTGCAAGGAGGTCGCGCGCAGTTTTTCTCGTCTTCAATACTAATTGTACGTTGTTGTGAAAACTGATCTAGAATATACGATCGGGTAAGTCCCTTGTTTAATTTTATAAAGTTTTTTTATTGATTTGAGTGTAGAAAAATAAAGAAAAGTTGTGTTATAGTTTTTAATGGAGTTACGTAGTTTTCTCGCTGTAAAGCAAGTGTTGAATATTTCTGGTGTAAAGGAGTTACGTAGATTTCTCAAACCGTAAAACTGATCGATTTAATTTATGCAAGTTTTTATTTGTTTCAGCTTCTATGTAAGCGTTGAAAATGTCGAAGAATATTACAAAATGTGAATTTTATACGAAAAATGCCGTCTTCACCGGGGGCTTTTCCATTTTTAAGCTGCCTCAGAACCATCACGATCTCGTCTTGACTGATTGACAGTTCGTCTGAACTTGACAGTTCGTCGGTGTAGTGGCGTGTCAGGGTGGCTCTGGAATCGTGGTCGTCCCGTTGGGTATGAGGGGCATGTGCAGCGTATAAACGGCCATAGAAATCCTCTATCTCAGCAGAGATCTCCGACTTCGCCAATACGGTCCTCCCATCGTGCGTTTTAAGCTTCGTAAGGTGGCTCCTGCCCAGCTGCTGAGAGAATACTTTGGACCCTTGGTTTCTTTCTATCGCCTCTTTAATGAGGCGTGTGTTGGAGCTCCGAAGGTCGCGCCGTACCATCTTCGCATTTGCTTCTTCAGGTCTGACCTCTCAGACGAAGTCGCCTGGGTGGTTTCCCGTCTTCTTGTCATCAAACCGAGTGTCTAGGCCGAGAGTTTGGATTTCTTGCCAGTACGCTGCTTTTTACAAAACTTAATACCTTCGTTCCTCAGCGTTTCGACCAGATTGTGTAGGGTCTCGTCAACGTCATCAGTGGCTTCCATGGCAACAAATCTATCCCCAAGAAGCGGCTGGAACTTCTCGGTGTCCGCCATGATTTGGATTGGGTCGGCGACCGGAGCGTGGGCTTCATCAGACGGTTTCTTTCAAGCTTCAAGTTGATATTCAGAGAGCCTCGGAGGAGTCGGTGATCAGATACGGTATTGAACCTGTTGATCACTGAGACATCTCTGAATATGAATGACTGAATCTGATGAAGTCAATCTCATTTTTAGTCACAGTGTCGGGGCTTCGCCATGTCCACTTCCTTTGAGGCTGCTTCTTAAAGGAGGAGTTCATTAAGAACAGCTAGCCCCTTCTTTCTCAAAGAAGTTGACAAGCATTTGCCCCCTGTGATTCCTAACTCCATAACCATGTGGGCCTATTCGGGATTCGTTGCCATTCTGGGTTCCCACCTTGCTGTTAAAGTCCCCCATAACAACGTTGAAGTGGGCCTTGGTCGTGTTATGCAAGGCTTTGGATATGTCTTCATAGGTCTTCATACATATCCTCCACTTCATCAACCGAGTATGCCGAGGTCTGAGCGTAGACCTGAATAACCTTCAAGCTATACCTTTTGGATAGCCGAAGAATCAGGTACGCTACCCTGGTCGACACACTGGAGATTTCTTGGACGTTGCTAGACAGGACCTTATTGACGATATAACCTACACCACCCTGGGTTTTTTTATCACCCTCGCGAAAGTAGAGAAGATGGCCCGAGTCTAGGGTTACGGTGTCCTCCCCCTCTCTGCGGACTTCACATAACCCCAGAACATGCCACTTAATGTTCTCTAACTCCACTTCCAACTGCGCTAGATGTTGGTCAAGCCTCCGTTATACGTAGCCAGGGTCAGTTGTTGGTGGCAGTCTGAGGTAGCCCGGTGATTCCTAGCACCCCCTGCCCCGCCGTTACCATGGCCGCTGCCATGGCCAGGAATAGCGAGGCGGCCGGGAACTGGAGGCCATTTTTGCATGCGTCGTACCATTTGGGGGTAGTGCCCATAATCCCTACGCTGGGCATGCGGGTTGGGATCACAGTTCATTGGTTGGGTTTTTGTAGCTATGCAATAAACGGAATTTTTAAAAATAAAACCCTGTTTTTTAGTAATGCATAATACGTATATCCATCCAAAATAAAAAGGTTTATCACTATAGTAAAGATACCAAACCTTGTATCTCTGGTAAAACTTCGTAAGTCCATCATAAAAGTTAAATAAGTACACGTAAGTCCATTCATTTAATCATTTTATCAGATAATAAATCAAAATTTACAAGAAACAAAAGCATTAATATTAGTTGAATGTAAAAAAAGCTGTTTGTCAATGTTTTTATTGTTAATTAATTAATAAAATAGTTTTTTCTTCCTCCTGTAAAATTTTACCAAATGGAGATACGGAGTTTGAAAATTAAGCCAGCGATGGTCAATGGAAACTAAGGAAATCGAAGGATTTTTTTTTTTACAATTAATTTATTTTTGTTTTTAGACTAGAATTTTACTTCTATTTTTATTTGAAATTAATTATTATATTATCTTCACGAATATTATTTACTTTAATTTTTAACATATTATACATTAACACTTTTTCTAGAATTCAATAAAAATACAAGAAGTTGTGTATTTCTGTATCTACTTATGTAAAATAATTTCAGTGAAAGTAAATTAGAGGCCATTTACGGAGCAGGCCTACGCAGACCAAGTTGCCCATTACACGTTAATTAGCTTAATTTCAAGCCGATTCTAGCAACACTGTTTTGGTGTTGCTAGCTTGAATTTAAAACAAGTCCAAAATTTGTTCCTTCTCATGATAATTCTGAATAAATTATGGGCAACATTGAAACCCAGAATTCACAGTTGGTGATTTCTAACTATTTCAAAATTATCAAAAAATTATACATTACCTTTAAATATAGCCTAGGCCAACTTTGCACTAGTTCATAAATATTCAAGATGCAAGTAAACAATATTACCTGTGTCGTTTTAGTCATTGTCAAGTCACATAAATAAATCATCAGAGGCCCTAGTATGACTTGTACGCATTATTTTTCGAATACTTTTCTAGCGAATTCGAGGCCTTCTTTATAGGTACATTTAGCGCCTTGTAGCGCCCCTACTGGATCGAGAGGAACCACATGGTTATCGTAGTATGACAACGATCCAATCGTTTCTTACAAACTCGATGATAGTTTTCGAATGATTTTGAGTGATTAGTTGCACTTTGACTTGACAGCTTTTGACTTGACAGCTGTCAGTCGCGTTTGCGGCATTGATGTTATAAAAGTAAGTAGATAGAGCACCTCCAACATAGCCACAGATTTATAAGTATAGTACTAAAAACATAGCTTGGACACAGAAATGTCTTCAATTGGTGCTTCAAGAAAATAACAACACACGGGGAAAACATTTCACTGGGTACTTGCACCTCATCTAAGTTTTTTCTTTGCGTCCTATGAGCGTACCAAGTTTACCCCAAACACGTCAATCATAGAGGTAAAACACGCTCACTCAACAATTTTATTATCGTGATTTCGAATACAAAGACAAATCTATGTGTCTATTTCAGTGGTTCCACGCATAACACTAATACGTATAGGTAAATGAGACTAATTTATCCGTATCTTTTTGGCTACACTTCGTTCGTGTCTCCTATCATTCTATGCCTTTTTGGTGGAAGACATCAATGGTTGTCGATTTTAGAAGAGTATAAACTCAGCCTCAGTAAAACACCCCCAAATAAGAAGTCAAGAATATAACGTGTTTTTGAATTAAAACATGAGTAGTTTATGCCGAAATAGAAGATTTTTAACGTCGTTTCTATTTGACGAATCTTGCAAAAGCTCATTTCGCAAACAATAGAGCATGGATTTTGACTGTTTATTCTGTTAAACCTTTTCCGTGATCATTTTAAGATAGAAACAAATTATTTAGTCTGTAGAACAAACAGTATATTTAGCGAGGCAGCGAGTTCATCCAATACCCGCGACTTACAAATGAGGAGATCGCGCCCTCTTACAAATTGGCCACATTAATACTGGCGGCGGAACACGCTTCAAAATGCTGAGACTTGTGGATTTAAACATAAAATAATAATACGTATGTATTTCAATATGTACGTACGTATAATAATAAAACTATAATAGATAATGTAGATTAGATTCTTTAATGTAAAATTTTTCGTAGCTGCCTGTAGTGTAAGTGAACGTGGCCCAAGAAAACGTATTTTTTCCGAGTTTCGTGAGATGTTGGGACTACTTGACTGAATAAACCTTGATGAAATTCCACAAAAAGATTGTGTACCGAGCAAATACATAATCTACATTTTATTATTATTATTTTAAAGCTATGGCCGTCACTAACAAGTCATAAAATTTTGGCTTTGACGTTTTTCTTCTGGTATTACTAAATATTTGTTCTGTTCGAATTTGGTCTGTTCTAAAAGTTACTATAAGTTATGCACTTAAAAAATATTGACTTACAGACACTTTTTATTCAGAAGTTTCACCCTCGTCAAGCGTATAACTGTACCTACCTGCGCGAGATGGCGTTGGTGGAGAGATCCTGTCGAATGCTCGTCTCAGGAACTCCTCTCGACGTGCCTCGCGGTACGGTACAGAAGCTAGACGGGTTTTACATACAGGTAGACAAGGGGCTGAGTTTTATGCAACGATTTAATACGATTAATTTGCAAAAATATGTTTATAGTGAAGATAAAATGCAATGGCATGCAAAACTAATGAAAAAGCCATGTCTCATATGTGAATAGTATTAATTACTAATTTTAATTACTAAAATTATAGCACCTGCAGTAACATTCGTTATTGTTGTGTATATCTTGCTGTACGTACTTTAAATGTCTTATAAAATTACATCTAAGAAAAAGTAAATTAACTTTATTGATACAAAACTATATAAAAAAAACATAACTAAGAGTGTATAGGGCTTACACTCTATAATACAAAACCTAGGAAATGTCACTTGGAATTGTAATTTTAGTCTTTAAACAGGTTTAGATAACTTCAATGGTTCCCCAGTAGATGGAGCTAACGGTGGTGCTAGAGCCGTAAGAGATCTCAAAGATGGCCAGTATCAATTTCATGGCTTAGTTGTCTAGAGCACACCCGTTCTGAGGATAAGGCGCGGGTTCGAGTTCTGTCGAAATCGATTATTTTCGGGAACTTATTTAATTTCTTATTTAAAAAAGTATATGTACGAAAAATATTCTAAAATTTTATGTAGCAACTATGAAAATTTCAAACAAACAAAGATAAAAGCTCCGTAACTCGTGCAACTCCTCACCTGTCGGCAGACAGTGCCTCACCGCGAGCGGCTGTCAATAGCCGAAGTGATATCGGTTTAATTCGCCGTCTTGTAGGAATGTTAATTAAAGACAGACTGATCGCCCCTCTATGTATACATATACGGACTTAGTTCTTTACTCACTATTAATATAAAAGGTAAAACGTTCGTTTGTTAGGTACGACGCACGTTTCTTGACATTTTAGCATGATCTAAAATTTAAATAGTTATTTATGATCGATCTGCCATCGTTTAGGTAGGTACTTAACATTCGATTTCTGCGTCAGAGATACCCGACCTTATACAATAATAGAAGATTTTTTTAATAACGGAACTCAATATCGGGGTCTAAAGGAAACATTACTTGACTTATAATGTAGACTGTAGTAGTGACATGTGAAAATGCAAGATTTTCCAGTACCTATCTGGACTTGTCAGGTCAGACAACGGTCAGACCATTGATTTTATTCTTGTAAAATTGCACCGAACTTTTCATTTCTTTACTTTTTCTTTTTAATTAAAGAATGCTGATTCTCAATAAGGGTTGATCAAAGGGAAAAAACGTCAAGTCATTTAATTCGCTTTTATAAAAAGTTAGATTGAAAATGCTATTTACACAATTAAATGAGAACTTTTGTAAAAAAAAAATCTATCTACTAATTGTAAGTATCATAATTATATTATATAGGTAAAACTAATAAAAAATAGAGATCTGATTTTCTGTTTTCAGTCAATCAACAGGATAGTTCGAATTTTTTTATTCATTACAATGAAAATAATTCCTACTTTCTAATCGCAAAAAAACCCAATTATGTATCTACATATCGACTAAAATAGCGCAAAAGAAAGGCAATAGCAATTGCTTTAGCCGGGACGGGGGTATGCAAAAAGTCGCTAATTTCGCGAAACCAAAAAGCGGTAATGGTTATGCGTTGCGCAGCCAGCGCGTTTGTCTCGTGATAACGTGCGCTTACAATTAGCTGGACCGGTCTATAAGAGAGTGAACAAGCTTTTTAGTTTTAAAGGTAAAAACGAAATTCTCAGAATATGACCGTGGCAGTTGCGGAGTAGGGTTCTCCCTTCTAACGCAGCCCTGCACGTCCAGCGAGCCGATTAAGGAACCTACAGAAGAAGGGAAGCAGCTTCTTTTTGAGTACATTTAACACCGTGGAGATGTTCAAAATATTCAAGACAATTGTTGATTGAAAGATTTGGTGGAAGCGGACCTGCGTGAACTACAGACGGAGGACTGGAGGGAAACTGCGCAACACAGGGAAATGGTGAAATGCAAAGTCAGTCTGTCAAGTCTGTGAAGTCAGTCTGTCAAGTCTGTGAAGTCAGTCTGTCAAGTCTGTGAAGTCAGTCTGTCAAGTCTGTGAAGTCAGTCTGTCTTGACACACTTCGAGTCGCTGAACCAAACGAGTAGGTAAGAAATTAAATGTTCAGTTCAGTTCTTTATTTATAAGAAAAAATTCTTACTGACCAAGTAGGTACATACATATTTATAAATATAGCTTAGTCGTTCTTAATATCAATAGATAGAGCTAAGTATAATTTTCTTTGGTAATCTTACCAAAAGTATTTTGATACAATAAAATTAAATAAAATTAAATTAAATTAAATGTGGATCTACAACGGCAACGGTTTCCTCAAATTTGTCAATAAGGAACTCATCTAGACAGTAGTTTGCTAATGTTAGTGGATAAGATCACACATCCACCTGCCACGTTGATAATGACAAGACCCCTTGTTTGGGGAGGCACGCTCAGAAGTGGACGTAAGTGTAAAAGAAACTCATTTATTTAGATGAGAACTATAATAAGATAGTGATAAACGTTCGTTCATCTGTAGTTTGCAGAAATTAAAAGAAGGAGAATCTATGAAATTATTTGGTAATGTGTTGCTAAAATATGTACTTGCATAAAGAAAACTGTTAATTCAAAACACGAATAATCAACTCCCCAAATTATTATAAGCCACACAAATAGAAATACATGCATACGTGACCAACCTACCAACCACACAGCATCTTACCCTGGCTGCATCCTGCATAACCACGTCCACGTTCGCAATTAGACGTGACTTGGCCATAATCGTTAATGTTTAGCACCGGACACATATTTCTGTACCTTTGTTCAGCGTGCAGATGCACCCTCTGTCTCCGGCAATTATTCCAATCTATGGCACTCTAGAGCTCTCTCGACCAATCAGAGAGCTCCGCCAACGGTTACGGCCGGTTTGATCGACTGTTCTTTTTTCGAATAGTGGAAGGTTTTCTCTTTGTTTTTACTCTATGGGTTATCTGCTCTATGACCGACCAATCGGATTTCAACGTTGACTGAATTCTTTTGTTTTTGGTTGGGTTGATGGTTGATGCTTTGTTCGAGGCTTTTGAAGCTTCATTGGAATGGATGTTTGTAAAAACTTAAAAATTACATTCACTGCAGGAAAAGGATTATTCTGGAAAGCGATAAAATATAATTCTTCAAGAATTCATAAATGATGGCACTGACACAAATATAGACAAAGGCTTTTAAGCTACTACATTCCCTCAAATCAAATTACTTATCTAGGTTTGTTTCACCGCTATTTCATACAACATAATAAGCCAAAATAAATTGAAAACCACACATTTACCGCAGAATGATTCGGTTCAATTAGTTAAGAAGGGGAACGCCAATTATGTTCTCATATCGTCGCGCAGTGATTTCTCAAGGGTTCCATACTTACTCGCTTTAGGGTTCAAATGAAATGAACAAAATGACATTACGCCCAAATGAAAGTCGCTATGCATTTTTCTTGGAGATTGCTTGTGAATGGCGTTAGTAGTTTTGTCTTTTTCGTTTGTCTTGTTATTTTGACTAGTTGTCGGCATGGATAGATTATATAAAAAAATATTCACTAAAAGAGTCGTATTTCGAATCGATTGTTTTTAACTAGCGTTATCCACGACTTAAATTAAGCAATTTTCGACTGAAAATGATAATAAAGGTATCAACGGGATTATTATAAAATATATAATTTAAGTGCATATAACTGAAACTGTACTAATTTTTTTTTACTTAATGTAGTTTAAACTAGGTGCATAGGTTTATATAAACCATAAAGAATTTACCTCTTTATTTTTATTTCTATAATACCTATCTAATTAACTAAATAAAAAATAATAGTAAATTCAGAAATAGGTAATTGTTGCCTTTAATAAACTTTATAATTCTATCTTGTATAAGTTATTTGATTATCTTTATTTAATAGCCAAGTATCTTGACGAGCCTCATTAGAAGCCGCGGTTCTTTCTCGAACTTCCTGCGTATGAATATTTAGCGCTAAGCTGGCGCCCACCGCGGGCTCATTCGTGATTTATTGCACAACTTCATGGGTTTTAAGTAACTGGGGAGGCTTGTGAATAAATGATACACTTGATTTTTTCATGACATAATTTTGGCCAGACTAAACTTGAGTGCTAAGTACTAATAAGCTAAAGACAGGGCGCTATGACTCATCAGTCCACTGTTTTTCTAGCGTAGTAGGCTAGGAAGAATTATTAGTATTATGAAGAAAAAAACAGCTCGATTAGGGGTGTTTTATGAATGTTTGTTAATAATTTAAGATTGGATAGAAATACATTTTCGTTTAGAATTCCTCTTGTAAATGCGTCCAAAAGTGTGTTTTTTTCTGAATTGTTAGCTTGTTATTATAAAAAGGATTTCTATAAAATAACAAACGAGGTTATGGATTTGAAAGCTTCCCATCCCTGGGTTGTATCAGAAGACAAAAAGTTCCTGACATAGCAGTAATCAAACTATCAGAGAACCGCCGGCGTCGATCGCCCAGAGCCAACTGACAAACTTTTAATTTCTTCACCGCAGACATTGACGTTCGCCGATTGCGATTGGCGGGAAAGTTACATTGCACAGATAACGGAAACTTTTGAATATAGAACGTTTGAGTCATAAAATAGATGCGTTCGAAGTTTTCGACTTTTGAATTTCGAGCAAGTGCTTGTATTTATTCCGTTGGAGTTTTAATGGGGGTTGAGGAGCTTTTTTGTGTGTTTTGTCTTTGAATACATAAGCAAAGAATTCTATGTAAAATTAAACTTATAAACACATAGTGCAGTTGTTTCTTATCGGTCTAGTTATCACTAAAAAACAATGAAAAGTACAGTAAACGAAGTACCAACAAAAAGTTAGAACAACAAAGTGCTTCACCCAAAAACCAACAATCCTAAAAATCAAATTGCAAATGGCGGAAAAAGCGGCGTGAAACGACTCGGCCTCAAACAATGACGACAATGGAGGGTCCCATCACAGGATTTCAATTCTCATCAAAAAGCAAAACGTTATGACAGCTAATAAAAACGCTCGCAATACTCGCGCAATATCGTAATGAACATCCTGTATACACGGCGGCCATTTAATCTCGCACCTGTATCACCCTGTAAGGTGGTGGTCAAGTTATGAGATCAGCCGAGAAAGCCGTTTGCAAAATATTTTTTTAATAACTACATTCAGCATGCTGAATGTAAATTGTTGAATTATAAATTTTATACAAATTTTAAATTCGCTGCTATTTAATTTGAATTCACATTCTTTTTATTTGTAACTCTAACCTGATCCAAAGTTTTAAGTAAAGCTTAAATAAAAAACGTAGATATAAAAAAAATAGTAAGTGCTTCTACTGGACCACGTGATTTTATCTTTATTAATTTAACCCAAAAGTTAACTTGCCAGTAACCAGGTGGGTTGGTTGCCCGAGCGCGCCAATTACACACTCGTTCTCGACTATCTCATGGTAGCACGACGAGAGTGTGATTCCGCCATTAAATACAGCACGCGTATTGTTTCTCTCCTCGACCAGGGTATCCGCCGGAGACCGGTGTTTGATCTATTGTACGTTGTTCCAAATAATGCCCGGTTCACATTGTTCCAGTAGTATTTAAATCCAGCGATCGAATCCAATGCGTAAACCATATCCAAAAAAAAGGCAATAATGTATTATGCCAAGTCTCATCTCGAAATACTGTTTAATATATTAAAAAGTGTAGAGGTGAGACGAGCCAAGTCAGCAATTTTATGTATAATGTCTTATGGTATTCTGCTTTGGGGACGGGCAGCCAATATTCAGACTATCTTTGTTCTCCAAAAAAGGGCTATACGCGCAATTTATAAATTAAAGCCACGCCACTCTTTGATTGAATTATTTAAAGATATAAATATTTTGACAGTAATATCGCAATACATCTATGAAAATCTAATATATACGCACAAAAATAAAGATAGCTTTTTAAAAAAATGTGATGTTCACAAAATAAATACAAGAAACAAGAACAAACTGCACATCCCATCATATAGATTACGAAAGGTAGGGAAATCGTTTATGGGCAATTGTGTACGCTTCTATAACAAGCTTCCATCTGAAGCAACTGAGCTCCCAATTCGTAAATTTAAACAATACATAAAACGAAATCTTATAAAGAAAGCCTATTACTCCATCGATGATTACATCAATGATGTTAATGCTTGGCCAGATGTCGCCCAGTTCCGCACCGACAATATCATTTAAGGAAAATAATGTTAAGCTTAGTTTTATATAAATATTGACATAGGTATATAAATCAGATTACCTATATTTAGACTAAGATGATGTATTAATTTTAAGTTTTATAAAACTTACTAGTGGTTTCTTTTTCGCTTCTTCCACTAGTGGACAAAAAATTGAAGCGAATAAAATCAATAACTTCTTATTTGATAATAATGACTATTTGTAAACCTGTTTATAGTATTATATTTGACGTGTCTAAGTGCTTAGTTTGTAAGCCTAAAGAAATAAAGTTATTGACTTTGACTTTGACTTTGAAGAGTGCCTTGAGATGGTTTGAGAAACCAAAATGTTCAGCACTGGACTCTATTGATTCGTCGGATTAGTTCATTGGTTTATAGTGAACTGGGCATAAAATATGTTTTTATTAATTCACCCAGATTGGCAATATCTACACAAACCGCTACCGCTTATGCCTTACCCCAACTTACCTGACCAGCCGCTAAACACCGGCCATTTAGCGCGTCCTAAACAAATACCTCCAGCCGGCCGTTTCGCGCATTTAGCATGGTACCCAACATGTGTCATTAGCCGTATTGCTGACTCCAAGGCGTTACTTTGTTTTTCTTCATTGCGATTAGGTTTTAGGATTGGGTTTATGAAGGTTGATGGCTATTAAAGAGGGTATGTGGTTATCATTTTTGAGAAAAAAGGTAAAGGTTTTTGAGATATCCGTTATTAAAATTCTAGACTGATAATTTTCTAATTAAAGGTGTTTTTGCTCGGTTGACATCTGTGGCGCAGCGAGCGAAGGTCCTCCTGCGATGCATTAGGTTGCGGGTTCGATTCCTACCTCGATACGTATGTTTGAACGGTCAGCAGATAATTATAATCCAATATTATTTTTAAGACAAAAAAAAAATCGTCTATCGACGGCACAAACCAATCTTGTTTTGTATGGTGTTTTGAATGTATAACCAAACGTCTCAGACTAATTATAAAGCGTACGTGATTTATCTTCGTAACTTTATCACAGCTTTATTTTCTTTCCATATTTGAGTGTATGAATGTAATGAAAACGATTTTTTTACATAGTTTTGGGTAAAATATAGAAAAATCATATTTTTATGAAGTACAAACTTGAAAAAACTTTCTAAGCATTTTAAAGCTACTATTATGTAACTTATTATTAGGTTATTGTTATTATAACATGTAAATGTTTTGTATTATATAAAAAGATTAGCTAACTGTTAACTTAAGTAGGTTGTTTATCATTAATTGTTTGGCTTCCCGAAGTTTTAATTAAGTACTTAATTTAAGATGTTTTCTCGAATAAGTGAAATGTAATTTCTTTTGAGAAATAAATATTCTTTAAACCTAAAAACTAATGAAAACTAGTTAAGAGGTAGCCACAATATGCGCAAACTTTTGCGAGCTGGTTACTACGAGTATATATTTTTTGTTCATGTATTTTTAGAACGCATCTTTTAAATGCTTTTGTTGTATCATTTATTTGCCCCAAAACTGTAAACAAGACAGTAACGTCTCGTCGGGACATTATGTGCCGTCCGTGTCCTTTACAAACACACCGACATTCTTACATGTTCTAGTTACATAGAATTGTGTTTAGCATTTGAATATGATATTGAGGGTTAGGGAATACTGGGATTAAGATTAGGAATTTGGTAAATAAGGTAAATAAGAAGGTATTAAGAGACGATTTTATTATAATACGGCACTAGTTGCGGCTGTTTACGAAAGCTTTTTTTATCCAAAATGAATCCAAGGCTGCTTTTCAACTGAAAGAAAGCAGAACTAAATACGTGGACGGAGCATAAACGATGCTGTGTGAAAAACAACCAGTATTTTACTAAATCATTATAAAACCCCTTAATCAAGATGATCAAGGGGTTTTATACCATCAACACCCATGAGTTGTGCGCCACGAACTCTCCAGCGCAGTGCTCGTAAAGACGCGGAACGCACACTACTTGAACCACCTTGAAGAAGTTATAGTATGAAATGATGCCAACCAAGGTTACCTGGAAGAGATTGCTCAAAGAAATAAGCCCGCCCTTTGTACTTCTTTTATTCTATGCATTTCCTGTGTTGTGTGTTCTGTATTCTATTTTGTGTTTGTGTGGTACAATAAAGAGTTATCTATCTATCTAAGTTAGTCTTCTTCCTACATGATTCGTAGTCAACTCCTCATAACGACTTCCAGTATTATTGGCCATGATAGCCATCTTTCATTAAACCTATTCAAACACAACAGTTCAAACTTTCCCACCGACAGCAGATGTTTATAGCACATCCATAATCGTAACAGGTGCGCTCGAGTGCCGCTCGGGCTATATTTACGCTGCATCGATGCAGGTGACTTACTGCGGGGACGTGTACTATGCCGCAGCCTGCTACAATACCTTATAAATAACAGTGCATCATCCTCATCAACAGAATTACATCCACGAGGGGTTAAGGTTTTTCTACTTTAAGCCTTAGATCTCAAAAGATGGCGCTGATCGGTTTGAAGACCATGGGCGAAGGTCTGCCTGCGAGTCGCAGGGGTGAAAGAAACGGGGTGAAACCCCCTGCCTCGCAGGCTGCGACGCAGGGGGTTTCACCCCGTAACAATAGTTAGTACGATCTGCTAATATTTTTTCTACCTATGTGTTTTCTATGTATAATAAACAATATTAAAAAAACAATATAAAGAAAATTACAATCAAATAATAGAATAAAATTAAAACTAGTATTTACGATTGAAACAATAGAGCTTACTGCAGACTGTTGCACACAATCTACAGGTAGCTCAACTGATCCATATCAATACCAGTCGGAAGCGTGCCCAAGACCCTGGCTGCGTTGCCCCGCTGTATGGCAATGCTGATGCGCTGTGCCAGACAGTCATCAGGTCTCGGCTGAGAGTAATGTCTTATTATGTATAAATCTAGTAGGTACCCGTAACACGAGCCCTGATTAGCTTGGGGCTAGATAATGCGGTAAGGATAGTCCTGGAAATGTCAACTATGCACGGTGTATGCAGGATCCGGCAGGAGAAATCGATTCTTCCAAATGGAAAGTAAAATTCGATTCTTACGCATCGATTGCTACAAAGTGCATCACCGAACGTAATTATAAACGTAAAGTTATAAGATGCCTTGTTTTGTTTCGTAACTGGAGGGTTTCACCAGCAGGCGAGGACAAAATGACCATTTTGTAAATGTCGTTTGAAAACGTTTTGCCCATAACCTCAAGCAATAAAACAACCCATTAAAATTTTCCCAAAACAAAAAGGTACGACAATAAGTACATTAACATAAACCCTCCCGAAAACTGTCATTTCTGAGCACAAGAACAAAAATAACTGTAATAAGAACAAACAGAGCGGCAACATTGACCACTGCCAGAGGCGCTGTCTGCTAAACATTTTAATTATGTGAGTATCGTATCGGAATAGGCTCGGCGGGTACAAATAAAATAAGTACGCAATAGAATGTGATATGTCAGGAACAGATTATGGTTCTTTTTTGATATAAATGTTTTGAACTTGGCGTTTGTAATTATTTAACTTCTGGGTGTTTCTATAAACATTTATAATGAAAACCGTGTCACCGCGCTACACAGTCCGTAAGAGGTCCAAAAGATTTTCGACGAAAACCGACAGAGACTTCGTGGCTTAGCTCTAACCAAAGAGCAAACCCGTACTAAGGGTGGGGCGCGGGTTCGAGTCCCGCCGAAGTCGAAAATTTTTGGGAACTTATTTTATTTCTTATATAATGAAAAGTTTGGTTACTTTGAACCTACATGATGCTGTGTAGATTGTCCAGCATTATTTAATTTGTTTATCTTGGTATTTTAATAACCGGCATTTTTATTGACCCATTAATACTTTTTTTGTCTCTACAAGTAAAGGCAGGAACCTACAGTAACTTCGATAGATAAATAGACCATAGATTCATTACTGGTTTTTTATGGAATAAAAAAGCCTATTTCCGTCCCTAGAATTTCATCAACCTCACTGCCGAATTTCATTCAGATCCATTCAGGCATTTAGACAGACAAACAGGCATTCATATTTTCTTTCGAATTTATATTATTAGTATGGATAAGTAGGTGAGATAACCGAGTTAACAAGTACCTGCCTGTTTTGTTTGAAATATGCTGATTTAAAAAAATATTTAATAATAAAATACAATATACTGAATTAATATGCCACAGTTTATAATTGCAAAGGTTCTAACCGGTACCTATAGTATATTTGTATTTCAGTATTTTTTTTATTTATTGCATTCATACAGTCATTAGGTCTTAGTAATTATGTGATTATTCATAAAATGTTCGCAGTATGTACCCATTTAGATTGTTGCAATGGAAGACTGGCCAGGTATCATGCCTTTCTAATTATGATAAACTTACCTAATTATGTGTATTAAATAACTATCACAAAATATTACAAGTCGCTAAAATTATGGCTTAATAAACTATAAATAACAATTAATTAATAAAAACTACTGAAACTATTAAATAGTCAACTCTTAATGCAGAGTTACAAAATGTACTTTAAAAACCTAAATAAAACTGATCCCACATCATGGCCTCTACCCTAGTTTTAATTAAATATATCGAAATAAAATCATAAATACAAAGAGACGTAAATTCGTACCTTTATTAAAACCATTAGGAGGGTACCAGGCTCTCCATCACGTTATTATTGTATTTCCTCACACGAAGTGACCCCCACACGACCCCTGGGGTTCTGTGGAGAAGGGGGGCTAAATTCGGTCAATATAATTAAGCCCAGGCAAGATTTCACACGTTCCATTTGAATTTCAAACAATAGTTTGTCATTTTAATTTAATTTTATTTGCCTTGTTTTAAAATACAGGGTGTAGTCCCTTATTGATCAAGCAGATGGATAAGTTGGCCGCTCGAGTTTTCTGATATCGTCATGACCAATTTCAAAATTCAAGCATACAATTTTGGATAACGACCATAACGTGCTAACGAAGTGGATTTTCTTTTATGGATATAAATGTTCTTGGACAAAATTCTAAACTAGAAAAATATTTTTAATATCAGAATAGTTATCAAACTGGACCACACAGCGCACAAATTACCGGAAGTTGAAACACTGTTGTATTTCATCCGGCTGATAGCCGAGCGGACCACCCCAAACGATGCCATTGAAACGTAATACATCCTGTACATAGGCGGTTATGACCAAAATAAATTGTCACTAAAACTAGGATTAGACGAGGGTTTACGCAATTAACCGGCCGGTGGCAAGGCTGGACTATATGCGAGCGAATTTCTAGTGCGTCATAGTCCCAAAATACCCGTATTTTGAAAGTATAACCTAGGTATCTCGAGTTTCCACAACTTTAATGAAATAAACAACACTAACACACATGACTGTTGCAGTAAGGAGTGCGTGTGCTTTTGTTGTTGTTTTTTTCAGATGTTCTATAAAAACATCAGCTTTACGGTTTCTGCCTGTCACAGATGGCGTTAGTAGTAAGGTGATTCCAAAATAAGACTAGATTTCTCAATTTCTTCATTCATTTAAGATTCAGTCACAATTTAATTATAAGAAATCAACTGTACTGTAGATAAAGTACGAGACGAGATTTGGCTCATTATATTAGATGTTAAAGTTAAATTGAGATGATTCCAACGAGAAAACACTATGTAGCTTACTGCATACATAACAAGGTAGTGTCCAACCCGCCCCCCTGTAGTCCACACGTAAGAATAAACCATTCGAATTCGGCCCGACAATACTCTCGTTTCGAAACACCGCTAACTTTTCACGGTTAGCGGCCGAGTTGCACCAAAGTTGATTACACCTTGCTCAGAGTGTGAAGTTTTAGTTTCAAACTAAATTGACCACGAATTATAATTTTGACTTGTCGTAAATCTACAAGATCATAGTCTATATTATTATAAGTTTTAGATAAAACAACTACTTTATTAATTCCTAGTAATATTTCATCATCACCTAGGTACTAAACAGCTCTATGTATGACAACCATAAGACGTATGATGTTGAGTTGGTAATAGACCTTCTTTAAGTCCGAGCACAATTCTTAACCTGGGCCTTACGCATCCAGGGATCGAATCGAATTTGATGAATGATAGTTCTGTATTTAATATTAAAGCTCAATAAAAGCCTTCACTTCGTCGTAGCTTGCCGAGAGTTCCAGTATTGCTAAGTAGAAAAGCATTGCTAATTCGTAATTTATCGAAAAAATTATTTTCGATCATCAGCGGACTCTACTAAGACATTATAAGTTGTCATAAAAAGTGTTTTGAGTTAGTCATGATCTCAATAAATGTAGGTATAAAGAGTTAGAGACGATGGAATCATGTTCATCTAGTTATCTACTTGAACCTGAGTTGGTGGCAGTGGCCCTCGGGTTGTTTCACGTTTAACAGCTTTTATCGCCGTACAAAACGAGTCACGCCACAAAATACTAATTTTCCTTCGCAAAACGTATCAAACTTTTCTAATTACTGTAAATGTGATGTCCCAACCGTTTTTGTGATTGCAATTTTGTCAAAGTATTATCGTTGTCGTTAACCCCAAGTTATTGTTTTGCAGCCGGATTAACTTTAAACACGATAAGAACGAATGAGCCAAATTATTCGGCTCTCGTTTCAAAATTGTCTGTTTCGTTATTACTACTAGCGCCATCTATGGCTTGAGCTTTGGTAACCATAATTTGCATCCAACTTTGTTCTACTTTTAAAAATCAAATCAGAAGAGTGAGTGAATTATCCTTCAATTATACCTTCAACTTTAACGTTTATAAAAACAGAAGCAACTTTTCCCAAAGTCAGTTAATAAAATTGTAACACCCAGTTCAATAACATTTTCTATTTGCTGAAGAAGTAATGGCTGCGTAGGTATGTATAAAGAAAGTATCGACTAATAAAGAGAGCACTAACCAACAGACAGTCGGAATACCCAAATAAAGATCCAAGCAAAGAGGATAGCCAGCAGAAATTAATTCAATAAACAACATAACATATGCACAGAGTGGACAATAATTCGCACGCGCGCGTTTCCGAACGAAACAAGATGGCGGCGCCTTTTAGCGGGAAACGAGAAGTGTCTGTAATGGCGTCTTTTTACGCTACCTGCTTGCTAATTGGAAATTAGGGGACTAATGTGTAGGATTTTAGTTACGACAGCCAAATTGTTATTGCTTTTTTCGATTTACGTATTTGTTTGTCTTTCTCGTTGATTATTTAGAAAATGGACGCTTCCGGATGTTTATTTGGTTAATTGTACGGTTTTATTGTTGTAGTGATACTTTGCTGTGCTAATTGCGCCCCTATTCCCACGTGCGAGTCACTGATGGGGGCCATTGATGGACGGTGTCAAATAAACGGAACTGTATCTCTTCTACACATTATCTACCTGCACAAGAGTGTACCTACGTGTTTAAAACATCATAAATATTTTTGTATTTACTAACACAGTTATTTATGGTAAAATTATCATGAGTCTGCCTTATTTAATTTTTTTTGCCCGCATCGACGGCATTGCCGCCTATATGAGAAAAAAAGGCAGCCTCACTGCTGAGTAGATTATGTGGGAGTACCAACACCATCCTGACAACAATAGCCGACAAATTAGATGGAGTCCTGTACAATCACTCCATCTCCTTATTAATTCAATACAACTCAATTAAATTAAAACTAACATAGTGTAAGATTTTTTGTACCTACTAACATATGGATCCATGTTATCTGAAAATAAATACATTATTATTATTATAGTTGATGCTATTTTTTACTGCCCTATCAACAATTAATAAACTATGTAACGCCATCTAGTAACCTTCATGGAATCAACAAAGATTTACGAACTCATAATTCAATGAGATTTTGTTTCCTTATTGCTTTTAGGGACAATTCTACATGTAATTTTAATTCCACCTGCAATTTGAACCCAATAAAAGTGTATTTCCATATAATTATACAGCATTTTGCTCCTTTAAACAAAACATCGTGCTAATTAGACGAGCGTATGAATATGGCGAGATGGCGCGCCATCTGTCGGGCATAACCCGAATTTATTTATATGTCTAATTGCCCTACACGGTGGATATGGCGCATTCCTGACACAACTTTACCTAGGAAATTTACAAACAGTGTATTTTTGCGGGCTTTAGAGAATTTTTTTTACTATTAGAAAGAAAGAAAGAAGAAAAAAGATATTTATTCAATCCCAAAGTTATTAAAAAATGACTTACATACTAGGAACTATTACTAATAAAACTATACAAACGAAAAAAAAAATAGCTCTAATTCGGCTCTAGTGCAAATTTGTAATCAAACTTATGCGACTACAATATTGAAAAACCTTACGTTTTACACAGATACGACAAGACAGCGGCGTGGAATCGGACAAAACCGTATTTCTTATGCTATGTTTGACATTCCCAACCGCGACTCGGTGCGATTGGGCTCGATTTGAACTTTCAAATGAACGCGCTCGTTCCTGCACGTTTCGTTTGAGGTAATGTTACAGTACCTGAATGGTACCTTATTGTTTAGTTTAGGAACGATAGATTTTGGGTTATGCCGAAGAAAATATAAAGATAAAAATTATTTATTAAAGCAAAAACTTATACTAGTACTTACACTAAAATGACACATACTAACTTAGTTACTTAATATCTAGGACATGCTAAGGATTTAGTATATAGTAGTTAGAGATACCTATTTAGTGCAAGTACCTACCTGTTTTATTTTTGCCGAGACGTATTTACCGACGAAGTTGGGTTATGATGCTATTCAAACAAACAAAACAATGAAAGCTTTCGGAACGAATGTTCCGAAACTAATCTTGCGTGATTGGATAGATAGTACAAATCATTATTTTGTGGCTATTAATATTAAAACCACACTAAAATATTGTAAAATAAGGCTGGAGAAGATTGACAAGCTATAAAACTTTCAACAAATTATGTGAAACAATCGAAAAACTAAACACGGGGCATATACCTACAACTAGTCTTGTGGCATACCTACAGAATACAATTTTACGATAACACACCAAGACGCGTTTAAGAATAGCATTTGCGTAATACACGTTCTGATGTGACTCGATTTGGGCAAGGAATGTCCTATGTCATAGAGAATAATGCCCCAGGAGAATGCTCAAAATCAAATCATGTTGGGTTGTTACATTAGAGCGAATGCTCCTTAGTCGCGAATGCAGAATTGTAACGTTATGCTCTCTATCGAATCCTGGAATGTTACGTTAACGGCGAATGCATACAGGATATTATAAATGTCAAATCAAAGTGATCCTATGATGAGCCAAAACTCCAAGCCTTTATGGTAACATTTAGGTTCAAATCTCAGATTTTCTCTTTAAACTTGTATAAAATAAAATACAGATTTTGATCTTCGCATAATATCTAGGGTGATCTTAGGAACAAACCCGGGTATACGCAGCGCGTGCACTTAATTCCGTTAATTTTAACGTGCAAACGATTTTGTTTAAAATAAGCGCTATTCTGCGGGACGTCAAGTTTTATTCGAGGATCCTTTGTTTGTCGTATTTCTGGAGTTTGGTTCCCGTTAATTGGTTATTGGGACATAAGGGAAAAGGATATCAACATATAAAAAGGCCTGTGTAGGGTGCCAAATATGTCTGCGTGCCATTCGCGAAAAGTCACAAATATCAGCTCAAGTTTTATCTCCTAGCTCCCTTTTCGGAATATGTCTCACCCATACGAGTTTTTCGCAAAATGCCGGCTGTAACGTAGGACTTACAGGTAAAGGAAAATGAACTTTTGATTTCTTATTTAGCCATAATTAAATTATCCCAAAACATTTATTCAGAAAGAAAATAACAATCAAATAACAAATTTAAATTAAAACTAGTATTTACAATAGAAACAATCAAGCTATCTGCAAACTGTGGCAAACAATCTACAGGTAGCTCAACTGATCCATATCAATACCAATAATTATCCCTATCTGCTCCTATTTAAGATAAGTAGTACCTAATCAGTTATGAATTTAAGTGAGTCAATGATAATAAGACTTTTTACCATGCACATCAGCATTTCCTTTAATCTTCAATTATGGTTCATTTGTTGGAAATTCAATGTTTTAGCTTAGAGGAGTTGTCTCTTATTTGTTTGAGACACCATTTTAAACGAAATAATCTCGCCATTTCGCTGAAATTGAACAAACACCCACATTAGTATGCTGTAGTTCACTCTCCTAAAGGACTTCCATTCGAAAATTAACAATTCAATTCCAAAAATCGCTTTACATCCACTTGGAGGCCAATACCATCAAAACAAAACGTTGTTTAGTGCAAATTAAATGCAATTCAGCCCTCAAAAAGCATTCGACATTCCACAACAAATTCTGTAGCAAATTGGCGGCGGATCCGAAACTCCGAGATGTTTATTCCAAGGGGGAGAGGCGGGTAAGTAAAGTAACCCATTTGAATGCATACTCGTCCGTCAGTCAGGCGATATCGGAGCGGGCTGGCGCGGCGCGTGTTGTCAGCCCACCAGCACCACAAGACCCGTCACCCCCCTCGCTTCCTAACCTAACCAGACTCTACAGGGAAAACACTTCGTCACATTGGGGGCCTAGGTAACCTGGCCACGGCACACAAACAGCTAACTTGTCACATATGCGATTAACCCTGATTGTGATGTAGGCTCGGGATAACTGTTGATTTGATTTTATGTAACACCGAAACGTCTGTCTGTGCGTTTATAGCTTATAAACTCTTGTTCGAATCGCTTTGTATCGACAAATAAAATTGGCAGTTAAATGGTTATGATTGCAACTGGATTTCGTGTTTCGGAATCGGTTTTATTTGCTATTTTAAGTGGTTTATTCGTCTCACGTGGTGATAGCTACAGCTACAATAATGCCGACTTCGACTGAAGGCAATTTTCGCTATAAGATTTTTGTGAAATTGAGATGCCGTATAACAATATGTTTTCTTTCAGAGCCGCAAGGAAACTTCCTCCCATCAAATCAAATAAAAGAAAATGAACAAAAACAATCGGTTCGGCGATATCATGAGCACCGCACGGAACACATTCCATTCGGAACTTTCCGCAAAGTTCCTCCCCGAACGAACAATAAATAAGGGGGGCACAACAAAAACTCTCGGAGGCATCACCTCGGCACGTCACCCTGCTCAGATTTCATTACCATAAAGAACTGGAGGCCTTTAAACCCCCGCCAGTGTAAAAGGTGACGAATACCGCCCAGGGTACCTAGACCTCTTATTTGCCATACCTCCCCCGATTCCCTAAGTTGGTTTCTTAGCTCGCGCGGGGCGGGGAAGTTTTCCGTAAGGTGGTCGGTTGGGATCCCTAAGCGGGCCGGTCCCCGCGTCGAAATGTGATCGTAAATCGTCATAAAACTGTCTGGATCCATGATGTGACGCTGCCCCGGGGTAATTAAAGGGAATTTATAGTTTTGCCAGCACCCCCCTTCGCTTCTACTTGCAGAAGGATGTAAGGTGCGGGTTTTATGTTAAAATATTTTTGTGCCATGATTAATGGTGTTTTGGCTGTGGCATGTGGCGACCGGATTGTTTCTTTGAACCTCGTGCACTTTGCGAACTGCTTTTTATGATTTTAATTTACAGCTTTCTCTCATCGTCAAGATTTTATACTTGACCTTAGATAATATTTCCCTTATTCAATGCCTTTATTTCATGGCTAAATTACATAAAGTTTTCGTTCAATGTGACTGCTATGCTACAGTTGGTCATTATAATTTTACCTTTTAGTAATTGTTTCCGCTGGTTTTAAATATAAAATAAATTGAATAAAGTTTTGGATGAGACGATCTTTTATGTCATATAAGATATAATATTTTTAAGATTCACATTCAAAGTTATGTCTATTTTGTTGGAAACGACCTACTAACACCTTTGCCATTCACCCTTTTGTTTCATTTATGTTATTCAAACAAAACTTTGTTAATTACACAGAAGTGGTATCACCTTGTCGCCATAAAGCAGGTTTAAGGCATTTAAAACGCACATTCTTTGAGGATATTTATGTCGCTGTCCGCAGATAAATCTCAGATTTAGCAAAGCCTTACGAGATGGACGGTAATTAGCACCGTTTTGTTGAGTCCGCAGCGAGAGTGTTGAGCAGCGAGAGTGTTGGGGAGGCGATACTTTATATCGTCATTACCTGGAGGGATCTGTTGGATTAGCATTGGGCTGGCAAGGAGAAATAAATAAACCTAAGCTTGATAAATACAAGATTTTCTTGCAGTGCCTATTTTCTTTCTAGAAATAGGAAAAAAATATCAAACGATAAGTCGATAGAACTAGGGCCATAGTTATTAATTATAATAATCAGACGGAGTGCAAATCAGAACCAAAAGCAGCCACATTTTAATTGTTATTTCCATAATGATAGGTGTTTTCAACTATGGTTATGACAGTCATTTCTTCATCCTTAAATAATACTTACGTTTGTACCTAACTGTATTAATTTCTTTCAATCTAGTCTTAGTTTACCTCCTTTTTGCTAATTGGCTTAGCAATGAACCAATAATTATGTACATCTTTTTATATTTTACTAACCCCATTCTAGAATAAACGTACCCTAGAGTTCCTTGATGTTTTATCTCATTTGATTTTATGGCCCCATTAAACTGAACACTTTTTAAACATGCAATTAGAGGAAGAACCCCGGCAATATTATATATTTATTCTTTCAAAAACGAAACCATACCCTAACAAAATTTCATTTTCACCAAACAATCCAACCCAAACCCCAAGCCATTATGGCCAATACAGCTATAAACCATAGGAACTAATATCGCGTGCATAATCCTACGGGCACGTCACAGAGCCAAATCATCGCATCAGAGTCGTGACGGACACCCGCCCGAGACGTGACCGGGAAGCGAACCCGCGCCGCCGATAAATTGACACTATCAGCCGATAAGCGAAGAGCTTAGGGCGCGCTGTAGGTGGAGGTAGAACTGGCATTGCGTCAGTTGTAAGAAAACACAGTAGCAGACTGCTTGTTTTCGTTGCACAACTAAAAGAACAAAGAGAGACAAAGGGCGAGACAATTAAACTAGTATTTACAATTGAAAAATGTTTCAAACAATCCACAGGTAGCTCAAATGATCCAAACAAATACAAAATTGATTTTGAATATTAAAGTCCGACTTTTAACGGAATTATATTGTATTAAATTGAAACTCAAAAAAGTATTACTCAAGTTTTGAGTGAAATGAAGACTATTGTAATCATTTCTCTAAGGACCACCGTAGCACCCTATCTTCATTTATATCTTAAGTCCAACCGGGGACTAAATGAGGCGGATGATAAACTTGATAAATTCTACATTAAGGTTACCCACCTCCAGGTGGATTGGCTAGTTTTGCCAGCCGATGATATGAAGTTAGGTAGGAGCTAGTTTAGGAGCGATAAAAGTCGCCGAAGTGATGCTAATTATTAGCATCACTTTCAACGATATTGAACAAGATTTCTTAATCCAAAATATTGTTCTTTTCTATCCAGCCAGCATTACTTTCTAAACAAAGAGTTTCCTACTATTTTATCTGCTAGCTCTCATCTTAAAGTTGTCGCTAGTCCGTTCTGCCTTGCGCATTTCCTCAGCCAGCCACCGTGTGTGGCACCACGGGTCAGGCTACAATGGAGACGAAGACTCCGTCATTACACAGCACGGTTATTGCCATTATAAATAAGGATCTCATGTTATTGTGCAGATATTAAAATGTTTTGTTTTCCTTGGGAAAGCTTCAGAGCAACGAGATTGGAATAGTTAGTGCGTAGGGGTGGTAGAGAAAACTTCAGAAACGTTCTTTTGTGATTTCACGACAGTAAAATCTAGTCACTATTGCATCTTATGGAAAAAGGAAACGCTATGCCTATTATGAGGCAATTTTGCCACAAATCACGTAGTAGTTTTTATATATTTACTATTTAGTCATAGTCAATTTAATAATATTTATAGTCTTGTTATATAGTCGCAGAGATTTGTGTAAGAAATGTATGAAGTCTTTATGGTATCAAAAGTAAAGAGAGAGAGTAAAGAGTAGTAGTAGAAGCTGTAAAAACTGATGCCACCAACCACTTTCGTAGACATCGTAGCAGCTTTACAGCGCGTAGAGTCGTAGCAATTTGCTACGCCGTAGAGATTTGCTACGGCGTAGGCGAACGTTTAGATGGTAACAATTTATACAATCTTATTTAATATTTTTGAATGTAGTGAACAAAACACTACTTCTAATATTTTTTTACGTGTTGGGTTTCCACATAACTTAATTTTACCTTGATTTTGACAACCGATCACCAAGAAATAATTACTATTTTTACCACTATCTTTTCAGCAAAATTGGAAAAATTTATCGATTCAAAATATTTGCTACCCATAAAATAAAAGTTTTGTGCAATTTACTGACGCCGTAGTCTCTTATTCACACAAAACTTCCCCAATTAGTCGCAGTCGGCTAAACATTCGCAATAAAATATCACCATTAAAATCAAACGGACCAGATCAAATGAAACTTACTTCTATAACTCAGGACTTTGAATCGATGACTGCATTTACATGTAATACAGATATTGACGGCTTCTGTGGTGTAAGGGATGAATGTCCGCCTGCGATGGAGGTTACTGGTCGGTTCCCACCTTAGGACAAATGTATGTAGGTTCTTTAGATACTAGTTCCGATGGTTCTGGGTATTTTCTATGTATACTAAAAAATCTATCATTAATATAAGCGTAAAAAAGTAACAACCATCCATCTAAACATTCAAGTTTTCGCATACAATACCAATATTTAAATAACAAAAACAGTAATATTACGCACTAGTTTTTTCCCGCGGCGTCGCACGCGTTGTTTCTATGTAAAGAAGAAACGTTTAAAGGTGATAACATGGGATAAAAAGTAGCCAATGTTTAATTCTAAGCTTAAAGCTACATGTAAGCAAAATTTTAGCCTGATCAGTTTATTAGTTTTGGCGTGAAAACCTCCTAAATATCTATCCATCCATCTTAACATCTAAACTTTTGAATTTGTTATACTAGAGTGATGTGATATACAAGTTCAAAAGCTGTATACCAGAGTAACGTTGCGTCAACATGCATCGAGATATCTCTATAGATATCTCGATGCATGTTGACGCAACGACGTTACTCTTCGTTACTCGATGCTATCATTGATGCATCTAACCTTCTTTTGTGGAACTTATCTTTGTATTTTTGCAGCATTTTTTTACCGTAAGAGCCTTATCATGGAACGAGATACAAAACCATGTCATGCTCTTAAATTGACTCCAAAATAAACAAACGGACCTTACAAACCAATGTTTAAAATATTATTCTACTATTATTTCTTTAAAACAGGACTTACAGGACACCAATACCGGCAACCAGTTTCTCGTGTTAAATCGGGTCATTGAATCGATGAACGATTAATTTTTGACACCCATAACCTTATATCAGGAGTTTGAGTCAACTTCTGCCGGAGATTTACGGAGTTATTAGAACCATCCTCAGCTGTTCAGATCTAGTAACTTGCTACTATTATTAACTTTGTCGAAATTAGTAGAAACCATCTATGATTACCTCAGAGATGAACCAAGATCCATATTTCTAAGTCTCTTTTCGGGCAAAAACAAATCAATATACACAATTACATTGTTTCCAAATTGACAGGGTTACAATTTTATTTGGGTTTTAATCTTAACACTTAACACCATTAAAGTATGTCAATTCGTATTTTTGTTCAAGAACAAGATAGGTATATCATTATGCAAAGATTCTAGTAACGTCTTTTTCATTATGTTTTGTAAATATTTTGACAAATGATAAAAATTCAGTGCTTCCGCCAATAATCATTCTAACAGTAACTTAATAATAACAGGCATCTGTAAAAGATGATATACCAGTAACTTAGACCAATATAACTTGCTGTAGGTTTAGTACCACTCTCGCATCTGTTATCTGTAATGCGTTCCCCCATTAAGTAATAGATCGTGGACCGCTAAGTTGCAGTTTTAAGTTATTATCGTGGTTTAATTGCAGCCTGTAGGCGGAGCTTAATGAGGCTCTAGTTAAGATTTCAAGTGAGCCGATAAGTCATAGCATAACATTATCATCCGTTTTACAGGATCCGTTTTTTCCCGTGATGACGTATGTATGTAGTAGGAGCGAGTTGACACACAGACGTATTCCAGATCCAGTAAGCGGTTGTTTTCAATAGCAAAGGATCCGTAATAAACGTCCTGTAAAAACGGATTCGCTGGGTAAAAGTGCCCTAAATTGTGTTATGGGATGAAAATAAGAATGATCTTAATGTAAAACATCGTAAATATGTGCTCTGTGTACGACTTGGACAATAATTATCGTGGTCGTGACGTCTCATTCTTGTTTGGAATTTGCGCAGCTCTCTGTCCGTATCCGGACGAAATCACTACATTGCATTAAAAAAAGTCACTTCCCGCTGTCTGTCTGTCCGTACCGTATGTATTCTTAGATCTTTAAAACTACGCAACGGATTTTAATGCGGTTTTTAATAGACAGTGATTCTAATAGGAAGGTTTATATGACATGTATAATACATGCATAATAAAGTGGGCTGTTAGTTAGAAATAAACAAACTAGACATAAAGTTTTTCAAACATCCCCGAAGCTAAAATTTTGTAATTTCATAAAATCCACTTTAGAAATATCTAAAGTAAATAAGAGTTACACCTACTAAACAAAACAATGATAACCACAGAAATCATCACAAATTTAAACCCTTTTTCCTCCAAAATATGAAACTTCTCTAATGAGCTGAAAACAATCTAATAATAAGAAAATGTTGGCAACTTTGTAAAGTAGCATTCGAGATAGGGAGCTCCGGACTACGGGGGCGAAGGCCGAGGTGGCTGTAATTATTCAAATAACCTACTGTAAAGTTTGGTAAGAGATTTTAACTGACTATTCTTTAAATAAATCCATAAAAGAAAAACGAGTTTCGTGACAATCCCAAGAACTATTTTGCGTTTTGGTCATAAGCAAAAAAAAAATATTTCCAACATACATTAGAAAAAGTGTACTACCATAGGTATCAAACAGTATCGTGGATTTTTGGAGTAATTTTATGTAAAACTTGATGGTGGTTCTAGCTGCAAATCTCTTCCAAAAAATTACATATATTTTGTAAAACACTCCATCAAACACCTTCGTGGACCTGAGTTTTGAAATGACTGAATCTCAATCGAGTTGTTAAATATTATCACTTCCCTTTACTTTTTTTGCACACGCTAATTATAGCATTTTGAGTTTTGTTTAATTTCATTTCGAATTGCTTTTCAAAAAAAGAACACAAACTCATGAGTACAGCACGTACCCCAAATTTCCAACCCAATCCACAGTTCAATAAATTCGTAGTAAAGTTGAAAATCAGGAGTAGTTTACAGCGGCGGCTGAGCCTCGTCAATTAAATCTGAGCTGGTTTACGGTAATGTGCCGTTCGCAGCGATTGCACGATCCACCTGGGTTTACGACGTGGTAGGTGGTGTGAGTACATACGTCTGTGTTCATACAGTCGGTGCCTAACCTACTGGGTACGTGTAGGAGATCATCCATCCAGGTACATTTATACCGAATAGTGGTCCGTAGTTACCTGCTGATAACTAACTTCTAGGAAGTGGATGTGACATGCCTCTCATTGTCACTTACTTTAGTCCCATTGGAAATTTTAGTTTTCCTTGTATCTGTAATATTGTTTGTAGCCAATTATTTTTTGACGCCTAACTCGAACCACTAGATTTAAATAAAAGCTGTATTTTGTATTTAATGATAGGCAACGTCATCTACAAAAAATTACGTCCCATGATTATCCATTTTGAAATCGGCTTAAAATTAAGTAATTTACTTATCACAAGTTAACCAAAACAAAATCTACAAATCAAGCTTTCAAAATTAACACGTCAATTAAGTTACTGACACCGCATTAGGTAGGTACTATAGGTATGCATCATACCGAACCACCTTCGTAAAAGATGAATAGAACTGAAACAAAAATATGCATAAGGTTTTGGATTTTGAACGTTTTACATTTTAATGCCAGTACTACATATGAATAACTTTGTCTGATTTCGACCGACTCGCACTTGGTCGTTTTTTCTTAAGTAGGTACTAATTTAAACTGTTAACTTAATTAGTCTACAAATTATTCAAATAAGACATATTAAGGGTCCGAATCAGAGACGCCTTTTATAAAATTTTGAGTTTGTAGTGATCAAAACAGTAAGTCCCTTGCAGATTCTTATTTTATTTTAGTAGTTTGATTACCGGATAAGGTAATTTTCAAATGTCAGTGAATGCGGTTTCACATAATTAAAATAAAAAAAGGAATTTTTCTTTTATTTCAGTTTGTTTTACTTTTTTTATTATATTTCTGGTACTAGCCCTTCAAGTCCCATCCAATGATCTGTGGAGTTCAATGGTCACTGACAGAATTACGTAAGACCACAAAACAAGTACATCCGCGTACTACGCATATGCCTTTGCATGGCTACGGCACGGGATCGAGATGCTAACATGATGCAAAAAATAACTAAAAATAATAAAGGTAGTGAGACATCCTCTATATTTATTCACTTGCCCACTTCTTTGATGATTACTGTTTTATTAATTTCTATTCACTTTACTTTTCAAAATAGCAAATTATTCAGTAGAAATTCGCTTCCATGAGGTTTTTCCACCGCCACCTATCGCTGCAGTCATGTCGAGACTGACAGACGCCGCCGTCACGATACGTTCGCGTACACGTGCAACGTTGGTGAGTTACGTTGTTTGGATTTGAAATTTAATACATGTTTGTAGATATGTATTGGTAGGAAAAAGTAGTAGGTACAAGACGATACTCCTAGCGGAGAATGGCGGTAAGTTCCAAAATAATTATTAACATCTAAATCAGTAGTAAGGCAATCATTCAGTAGGAAATTTATCTGGCTTGCTATCTGCGTACCCCGAATGCTGAAAATATGTAGGTACCTTGTAAAAAAAATGAGTTTTTTTGAAACCTTGCAAAGTATCCGTCGGCCCCCCATGGATTCACAAGGACCACTTAGAAACCATCCGCATCAAAAGGGAGCAACATTTTGGGTTTCAACGCTCCGTCAGGAAGCACGTTTAGCAAAATTGCAAAATTCACAAGTCTTTATGATACAAAATATAAATAAACAAATATTGCTGGAGAATTCACACAGCATTATCTAGCCCCAAGCTAAGCAGAGCTTGTGTTATGGGTACTATATAACTGTTATACGTAATATAATTACATACATAGATAGATATTTTTTATTATACATAGAAAACGACCAGAACACCCTGAACAAATGTCTGCAGATCGTACACACATTAATTTGCCCCGAGGCGGGAATCGAACCCGCAACGTCTTGCGTCCGCCTACCTTCGCCCACCGCGCCACAGAGGTCGTCAAAAAGGACGGAATTTCTTATTTTCAGTAAGTTTTAACACATTTTTTACCAATGTGATGTGCTGTTGGGTTTGTCGTAATAATATAATGTATGGAGGGGGGGACTCCGTGGGGAAATTCTATTTTTTTAGTAACGATGAGCAACATTTAAACACCTTTGCTGGACATGCGGGTTAGGGCACTGAAGGGCACTGATGGCCTGGATAGTTTCATTCACCAGATAATTATTCCAGATAGAGTTTTGGCCGAAGGGTGTCAAGTTCCGACGGTTCACTGGCCGCCTGCAAGGAGACACCGCCGTGCACCGTGGCCAGCTGACACCCTGATTGCGTCATCTAAACGCCGTTGTAATCATAGAAAAACGTGCCATTAATTAAGTATTTAAAATAACAACGTAGATTAGTTTTAAGGTATACATTACTATGGACTGTAGCATAAGATAAATTAAATCTGTAACTTTTCTATGGTCTGGAATAAATGATTATTATTATTAATTCAACTTCTGAAATTCCATCTATCCATTCACAACGCTTATATTATGATCTCCTTAGATGTTTCTTTAGCAACCCCGGTGGAACTATATTTTCGTTTCTTTTTTAGAGAAAAACATTCTGTTTATTTGTCATGTTTTTACAAGCAAATAAGACAACATCACAATCACAATATTTGGACAAAAATTTAATTAGTACCTACCTAGGTAATTAATTAACATTCCATAGACAGACTTTTTGTCTAGTTGTTTTATTTTCTAGTTGGACATGATTATCAACCTAATCCTAAAAATGTCTTTTTGTTAAGGTTACTCTACGTTCTAAATGTACTTACCTATACCAAATTCCATAGTGACCTTTTCTGTAGGTTTGGAGATCCTAGCTAACTAAATAAAATTCACATTACACAAATTTTCGTATTTATAATATTAGTAGAATGATTAAAAGAAATGACAGAGCTCATTACGTTCATACTTTACCTACCTACTCGATATACCTAACATGAGCGGCACATAACTAAACAACTTTAAAGTAGGTACATACCTACGTAGGTACTCACATTATGCTATTACAACGTTATGTAATTCTACCAGTCATGTGGGAACCAAGGTTAAAAACTTTATGATGTAGCTAAGAAAAGTTTTTCATCACAATATCTCCGAGCCATAAACTTTCCTTAACTTTTGTTGCCTTCTGAAACCACTACTGCCACCTAGCCAAGAGTGGAGGAAACGTGTTTCTGGTACGATCGACCAGATGGCGCCAATCGCAGTGTCAGAAGACGACATGTTTATGGCCAAAAAAGGCTTTTTCGCTAGAAAACAAAATGGGTTTTAAATGACTGGGTGAATTTGTGCGCGATCTCACGAATTTGTATGCAGATTTAAGTAGAAAGATGTCTTTGAGGAGACAATGTGTTTCTCGCTCGTGCAGACAGATCTGTTATTTATTTGTCGCGTTCGAGACAGGTTGCTTTTATAAATCTCACACTTCTTTTCGTTGCCTAGGTTTTATCTTTCGTGAAATTAAATTGTTCTCTTTTGCATCTTATAATGAGAGTTGGTACTACCTTTTGAAATTTGATATTAGGTAGGTACCTAACATTACTCACCTTTAGCTTGGCGCCTACAAAAAACACATCAGCAATTTGCTATTTTTCTTCCAAGGCGCTTAGGTACGGTAGTCGATCACACTTTCCTACAGATAGGCCATAGGTAACCTAATACTTACGTGACCACGGCGACACAAAAAAGCAGATGTAATAAGCCAACATAAATGCTTCTTAGCCAACAAAAAACAATAACAGAGCCGTTATTAAACTAATCTTTGAGCTCGGAGCACTAAATAACGAAAGTTGCTCTATGACAGGCACGTAGGGGGCAGGGGGGCAGAGCCCCGCCGAGAGCTCCATAAATATCAGACGTCTGAGACATTGTCAACTGCCCACCCTAATTTACGGGCCGTAATTAGGAGTTTGCACTTTGCCAAAACGATTTGCATCGATCTAGGCGGCGCGACACGTTGTGAGGGTTGACGGGTTCTCTATCAAGTTTGGCAAAATTATGTACCTACCTACATACAATCCATGTGGCAATCATATTCGTTTTGGCCTATTTTGTTAAAATCCAGATCTTGTTTCTGTCTGATTTAATCTGTTTTTGAAGAAGGTACCGTACCGACCTACGACCAAACCAACCAACCAAGTTGAAAACTTTCGTAACTTCTGTAAAGTTGTATTAGATTTGTAAATCTTGAATGGAAGAGATGCGTGCTGCCATCTAGTAGTTATCAGACATGAAAACGCTACTGTTTGTGAGCCATGTTGATGAATGCCATCTATGAATTTTACTCAGAACTTATCTGGCAGATAGATTCTCCAATTTGATTTGTTGTGTCATAAAATAATAGATGGCGTTATCAAGAAACAGAGTTTAAAATCATTTTATCTGTCATCTTCATGTCAAGTCAAGTGAAATCAAATCATTTTATGTCAAAATCATGTCAAACCTATGTTTTCGTTGGTTTTGTTTTATTTACAACAAACAAGCGTTGTTTTGATTTGCTGTACCTACATATTTCTGTAATTTTTCTTGGTTGAAAATGGATCCATACGAGATAGAGTTCATCGGCGAGAACCGCATTATTAGCATAATCCCGAACTTCAGCTACGACAAGATATATTTGATCGCCGGCGAGTTTGGTCCGTTTCGCGCCGGCCTGCCGATGAATGTTCCGCTCTGGTTAGCGATGATGCTGAAGCAGAAACAGAAATGTCGGGTCGTGCCGCCTGATTGGATGGATCTTGATGCTCTGGAGACTATCAAAGAGGAGGAAAAACGGTCAAGGTGGGTTGGTGCTATTGAGGTTATGTTTACAGTCTTTCAAGTACCTAGGTCCTAGTTAGTTCAAGTCGAAAGTTACTCAATTCTCTACTGTAAATTGATGTTGTAAGTTTTGCTTCGTTTTTAATACCTAGGTTTAGTAGATTTTATTTCAATTTCATAACAGAAAATGACAAACTTGTTGGTATATTATTACCTACATACCTACCAATCTTGGATTGTAGAGCTGATCTGAAAAAACAACTCAAATTAATATGAAATTAAGTATCAAGAAATGGGTAAGTACCTAAGTATAAAATAAAATTTAAGAGAAGTGTCAAAAATGGTTCCCACTCTGAGTGTGTGTGATGTCCAAGCTGAGAAAGGTGGACTGCACTTAGGTTCCGTACCCAATAGGATTTTTTTTTGACAGAATTTAATTTAAACACTAATTTTACCTCTTAACTAATGAAGCTGCCTATAGAGCAATAATCTTTTAAAAAACACTTTAAAAAAATAAAGACTTGCTTACTTATTAATGACTAATTCTCTCTTTCCAGATTCTTCACAAAAATGCCCAACGAACACTACATGATAGAAGCAAAACTAATTCTTGGGTTAGCAGCAGAAGATGTCCCCAACTCAGCAGAAATAAAGACAATAATCAAAGATATCTGGGACATCCGAATGTCTAAGCTAAGAACATCTATGGATGCACTGATGAAGACTGGGGGAGGCTACGGTAGATTGGATCATTTGACAATGATGGAAATTAACTCAGTAAAGCCGTTGTTGCCTGCTGCTATGGATAACTTGCTTAGGATACAACTGGTAAGAAGCGACTTGAGTATCTAAAGATATAACATCAGACAGGTCACTATCAGGAATTCAACGGGAGGCCTATGTCGAACAGTGGACATCCATCAGCTGAGATGACAATGATTTTCTGACAAGTAGGATTATGAGCCTGTTATATCTCAGTTTCGTAAAATTTTAATGCTTTCTATTTGTATAATTGATTCGGTTAAGTAGCTATTTACACTAGTATAATTAGGCAATAGACATTTTATTAATAATAATTGAAGATTATAGAATCCATGGAATTTAAAAATAAAAGAACACCAATTTACATATTATTAAAAATGCTACACATGAAAATTAATAAGTTAGGAACATGCAACACAAGTATGTAATACAAAATACAGAATGTACTAATACTAATTAATATGTAATTAGCACCTGCCATTCAACTTTGTCAAAAGTATAAAATCTACCAGACTAGCTTTAACAAAGTTAACACCTGTCATTTCTAGACATAAGTTGCCAGTTTCTTTGAATGATGTTGTTAAAGAATCTACTTTTTTGTATAAGTTTTAAATGATAATATGTTAAGTATTGTGTTTTAAGTGCAATAATGTAACTATACATAATTAATTCATTCTACCCGCGCTTCGAAAATGGGTCTAGAGTCTAGTCTCAACAGTTGTCTAAAATTAATGTCGCAAGTGTTTTAGTTTCAAGTTCATTTACTTATCTGTAATACAACTTTGTAAAAAAACTTAGATTTGTGCATCGGACTCGCACACCACACGGAAGGTAACATAAATTACGGTTTTGTGTAGAAAGGGAGGCTCCCTTTAATAGTCACAACATGACCTTCTTCCCTTCATACGCATAACATGTCCAATGCCCATACCATGCTAACCTGTTACTCCTCCCTCATCTATTCCGTCACTGGCGCCACTTTCAAACTTCCATCCTTGATACTTAATTTTATTAAACATTATTTTTATTATTATGTAGTTAAAACGGCAAAAGAAATAATCTATGTGTAAAAAGAATAATAATAATAAAAAAGAAAAATCAGAACCAAAAGCGTTAATCATGCTCTATAAAATTGCGAAGTTATTTAAAAAAAACAGGCCCTAAAAGACGAAGATACATATTGGAGAATACCTTGACCAATGTCAGAGTATCACCTATATATTGATTACCTCTACAAAATTACTAAATGCATTATTTATCATTCCAGAGAGCGAAGAAGACTACACCATCAGTGAACCTCAACAATTCCACATTCAGCCAGTCAGGGAACTCTTCACAACACTTGTGATTGCTTTTTATACTTGAGAAAGACTGTTAGTGTTAATATTAGTAATAATATTATTGTTATTATTAGTAGAGGTATAATGCTGCCTCATAAGGTCATAAGAGTCATAAGTTAGAGAAACTTCCAGTATAAACCAGTGCCTTATGTGTGATTATGAATATCGGTGGGTAATTTTAAATCGCTTACTTTTCACTAGCTATACCTACTCAAACCTAGAATCCTAAATTTTTTATTGTAAACAATTTTGAAACAATGTTAAACAAAAATGAAAAAAGGGCAACAAATAAGACAATAACAAATTAAACAAAATGACACTGATAAACTAAACAAATATAATCATAACAAATTAAACAAATGGTATTTAGAAGAAAATAGAAGTTCCAAACAATGTTTTGTTTTTAAGGTTTTATTCGTCTGTAATCCGTTTCTGAACTAGTATTTGACTGATTTTATGCCTTTCTCTAAAACGATACATTGCTGAAATTATTTTTTTTTAGTGGTTTAGTGATTACTTTCTGTTAATTTGTTGATTTACTATAAAAACTTGTTGTTAACCTGCTTACATCCGTAATGAACTTGTTATTAGATCTGGGATACTAGATTGACTGAGTATAGAAGCGGTGTCCATCGGATCGGATCCGGAGCGCACGCGACGTCAGTATTTACAATAATGCCTGACATCGGTATCGGCAGAAATGCCGATCCAGTGTACTCTGTACCATAGAAATCAATACAAAGCAACAAATCCTTACGCTTTGTTCGCTTTATTCCGCACGGGTAGACGTACAGCTTAAACCACGACACCAGTGCGCAGTGTAGTAAGAAATTTCTATAGTTAAAAGGTTTGATAGATCAATATAACTGTGTGAAATCACATGATATAAACAGCTTGGTGCATTGGCGCATACGGCTGCACAGCCACACCAAGATTAACCAAACCACAGGCATTACGTAAATCGTCTATAGACGGAACAAGTCGATCATAATAAAACTGTATTATAGTTTTAAGGAATACTAAGCTCAATAAAAGATTGTGTTCATTGTAAAAGAAATATATTTCCATCTTAAACCAAATTAGGTATCTTAATACTAAAGCGTAAACGCTTCTACACATAGCTTATTCGTTTAAATTATTATGTAGTTAACACGACATAAAGTTGTACACAGACGGGTAGCATCTCTTTGATTCTCTGGCTTATTTAACTTACTTTTCAGGCCTATTTTCAGTAATAGGTAGCTAAAAAGTTAAAAACGAAGTTAATCAAAGAAATGTTAACCCATTCTGAGTGAGGCAGTAATGTTAGTCTCATAGTTGCTACACTAAGGTACTAGATTTTAGATACATATTACACTATTTTGGTCAGTTCATAAAACCAGGCCATTTTTACCACATACTTAACCCATACCTAAAGACTGGTCTACAACATACAAACAAATAAATCATATTTTTAGCTGATTGCTGTATTTTTTCTTATCTGTTAAGTGTAGATATTATTACATAAAAGTTTGTTCGGGACTTATGAATAATAATGCAATAGTGGAATGTCAATTTACATTTTGAGATATCAATAGCTTTTTAGAGATCCCAAATAAATGTCGAAAAATATTATTTATGGTATAAGCACACGAAACATTGCTTAGCATTCTCTTACAAGGCAACTTTGCTTACCGGTACCTATAACGGTTAAAAGCAAAGCTGTAAGTCAAAAAGCAAAGATGTTATTTCGCTATCATGATGTTAAATGGTACAAAAGCTAAAAACTTGTTGATTTTTATAGAAAGTTATAGTAAAATACGGTTTATTGCTAAGCAATGCCTACAGATATAACTACTTATAAATATGTCTTACAATGTACCTAAAATATAGACAGCTTTAGCCGTTTTGATAAACTTTGCTGAAGGTATAATGTACATATTCATACTGCAAAGTTATCAGACTTTGGTCTATCTCCAGCTTATACAAGTACAGACAAGTTGCAAACAACTCAGAGTTCAGAAAACTAGCAAGAATGGTTAACAAGTTCATTCACACAAAGAACAACTACTTTTATACTGGTCTATAGAATTTGATGACTACACATTCTTGAAAGTTTCCTTAAAGCTGAGAATATCAATTACAAATTTCAATTAAATGTACACAACGATATAAATGTTTAGAACATGTTTAACTACAGAAGTTATATACAAAGATCTGCCGATAACATACAAACATGTCTCAAAGATGAACCTTTTAGTTAGTCAAATTGGGACCAATATATTATACCTAATAAATGTTCTATTTTAATTTGATCTCTATTGCTTTGAATAGGTAAGTATTTGAAGTGAAAATAACTTCAAGTTATTATGGCGATTAGGTTTAATTTATATTTTCATAGCGTTTTACATGGAGCCTTCGGTTTAATCAGTAAAGGCTAATAAAAACGCTTTGAATTGTCCGGACGCTACACACTATCTTTGCAGAACACTATAAAAATGTGTGTAATATATTTCCTAATTTATAAATTCTACGCATAGAAGTAATATAATATGTTAAGTGTGCCACTTTGTTACGCCAGGAAAATGATGCCGTTAGGTTTTTAAAAATATATAACAACATTATTAGTTCACAGAATGGCCACTAGAAGCGCTGATAAAGCTCTATGATAGGTGGAATATAAGCTTAGAATGGCACGAAATAAGTGAGAGAATTCTTTGAAGCATGCTTACTGTTACACTCGCCGGCAATGAAATACAAGAGATCTTCAGTGAAAGGATAACAATGCCACTTATTCGCTTCTAAATTAACTTACTATGTACAACTACTGTATAACTTAGATTAAATATTTACAAATATTTCTATGACTTTTAAATTTGTGCGCTGAACCCAGCCTGCCAAGGTTTCAGAAGAACATTTCTCGCTAAGAACTTGCAAGGAGGTTCCTTACCCTGGCTTTGTCTATACGGCTACAATTTTACTGGGGTCCACCTTTACTCTTAAAAACATAACATCATCCCTAACAAAATTCCGCTTTTTCAGCATCTCATGTGACACGAACCTGGGGAAACCAAAGCCTAGCGCATCAGGCTCCTTTGAAGGTCGTTGGAAGTTTTTCCACGTGGGGTCAGGGACGAAGCTCTCGACGATATTGCATGCTCTGTCTGGTGAGGAGCTCTGGTCGAAGAGTGTGAAAGAGACGGTGTGAGCGAACGGCCAGCGGAGAAGCGCGTCGTATTCACCAGGTAAGATCTTGATGTAGACCGACATGTGGGTAGCTTCGCCGGCACCGTTCCCGTTCAGGAATAGAGACGCCTGAAAGAAAAGGAAAATGAATGTTAATACTGAAGAGTTAGAGCTGATTGTTCCTGAGAATGTTTAGTTTGAGTTTAACTGTAGGTACTAGGTACCTATTGAAAACAACTAAAGAAATTGATAGCTACGGAAATAGATCTGTGTGAAGTTGACCTATTTAGAATTAGATAAAACGAAAATGTAAAACGAATCGTAAACCTAGATGCTGCTTAGTTCTGTGTAACAATGTAAACTATAAGAGACCTACAAGAGACTACCTACTTCAGATCGCAATAAAATAAGAGAAAGAACATTTATAATAATAATAATGCCACAATCTGAACAGAGCTTGTCTAATGGGTAGTACCTACTACCATAGATAAATTAAACATAACTGATATACATAAACAAAACATTAATTTACATGATTTTTTTATCATACAAAGAAAACGACCACAAATATCTGCAGATCGTACAAACATTTGTTTCGAGGCGCGAGTCGCGTCCTGCGCGTCGCAGGCGGACCTTCGGCCACCGCACCACATAAATGGAAAGAGAACAAATAGAAAGAGGACATAACAAATAAAGTAAAACGGATAAAAGAAAAGAGAGCAAGTCAGTGGCGTCAACATAAAGGGGGAATACACGTGCTAACGAATGTGATCTACAGTTGCTAAGTGAGTAACGCGGCTAATTCGGTCCACGCAGATTACTCATCAACAAATAAACGTGAGCTTTTGTTTACAAACACTGCTGAGTGGATTCTAACCAACTGTGGGTTAAATACCTTACTGTGAATCTGTAGGCATACCTATTTGTTTCCACTTTCGGTGTAGTACGAATTGGTGAGGAATTGCGTGGTCATACAAAAAACCAGTCCAAGACTTTCCATATTTAAAAACTCACCTTTTTTAATCAGCTTTTTTCCATTTATCTGACAACGAAGCCAACTTTATTCATTTTATGTTCTAAAACAGTTTGCTTACCTGCAACTTATATCCATACTGGCTTGTATAAAACGCTGAGGACACTAGCTCGACGCCATCTTTGCACTTCGCCTCCGCCATCTTGGCCGCCCAGTCTGATATCTTCCACACCAGCGCTCCGGAGCAGTTGGTGGTGTTAGAGAGGCGGGAGACGGTTGCCCTGAGGGTTTCCAGCTGGCGGGCTTGGCGGGTGGCTAGCGCGGAGACGAGGGCTAGGTGCTGTTGGCAGTTCTCTTCTGTGTGCCGTTCTACGGCTTGTCTTGTACCCTGGAAAGACGGATAGGATTTGTAAGAATTTGCTTGATGCAACCTATAGGTAAACATTTTTCACACAGTAGGTATTATCTAGTCCCAATGCTTGTGTTATTGTGAAAATATTCTTACACATAAAGATGAATTACTGTGTAAACCAGTTACCTACTGTTTTAAACTGCCTGTATCAACACTACAGACAGGAAACGTAGGTGCCTCTTCTACGCTTTTTCTCGAATCGGACCAGCACAGACCAACCGACAGCAAGATAGAGCAACATTGGCTGCAAAATTTGTGTCTCAGTATTTAAATTGATGCAGTCGTTTAATATCGCACCTTGAATCTACAGCCAGCATCTCTGAAAGCACAGGGCACGCCGGCCGCCGCGCAGTGGTCCCTCAGGTGCGCGTCCAGCTCGTCTCTTGGCAAGGGCGCGGCCGAACAACGCTGCGGGCAAGGAATGGGCGCGCGGGCGCAGGTGGCGCCGTGCGCTGATACTGTGTCCTGTAAGGGAATGGGGATTTGAGAATGGAGACATCGAATACCTATTATATATAGCAGGATATTAGGTCTCAAAACCCTGCCCCGTTGGCTCGTTAGAGAAACTATAAAGTTACTTACTACATGGGAACAAAACGTTATAATAAGTTGCAAATACATTGGAGAAAATAGTTTTTACCATCTTGATTCCAAACGAAATGCCCGTGATATCCAGCCATTCATCATCCATGCGTGATGATAATTTACCATCAAGTAGATATTATTAAACCATTTACAAGATCGAGGTGAAGGTACACTTTCAATATTGACGGTTCGGAAGGTGTGGTTGTGGAAGAGGAGTAGAGACCGTCGCCCTTCAGATGGCCATGTGTAGGCCCAGTTATTGCGTTGCAAACTGCCTACCTGTGTGTAACGCTGTCCGCAATGCCTGCACGGCACGAGCCGCTTGCTGCAGTGCTGCTGCACGTGCTGCGCGGTGTGCCGCCGCTGCACCTTGGCGCCGCACTTGTTCTCGCAGTAGATCGGCTCGTGACCACAGTTCCCTTGGTGCTCCTGGAATATCAAAGATAGTTTACTTTGCTTATTTTTCTGAGTCCATTGTGGGTAGTTAGATGACGGTTCTTTAATTAGAATAAAAAGATTAGACTTGAAAGTTGAAAGCAATAAAGATATATGCTCTCGGAGAAGCTAAAGTCAGCTTAGAAGCAGCAGTTCAACCGAGACTTATTGCATGACCTTTCGCTGTATAGAAAAGTAGGTAGTAAGTCCTCACCTCAAGCGCACTGCCAGAGAACTCCTTGTGACAATGCTCGCAGTTGGCTCTACGACGCGGACAGGTGTAGCGCAGGTGGTCCTGCATCAGCACCCGCGGGATCATGGCTCCGCATTGCGCCGCGCACAGCACTGCGTCGTGCTTGCAGGTGTTGAGGTGCGCCTGGGGGGAAGAGGGGGGATTAGTACCTACTATTGGAGAATGCATAGTAAGTAATGCTGGACATCATCTACTGCCGAAGTAGTTAGTAGTAGCTTGGGTAGAAGACGACACAGAGCTCTATGTTTGTATTTAAAATTATGTTTAATGAAGAAATAGCAGATATAGTAGTAAAAATAAAACGTCAAGTGCGAGTCGGACTCGCGCAACGAGGTTTCCGTAACTTAACATTATAAGACCTTGTTTCTTGCCAAATATCATGATGAGTCTAGCTTAACAGGAAGTCGTACCTTATAGGTTTAGCCATGGCGAGAATAAAAAAATATTTTCTGTGATTTGACTTCAATATTACTGTTTTCAGATTTTTCTCTTTACTTGTGCTCTGTGTCCTTGCTTCTTGCCAAATTTCATGGTGGTGGTCAACGGGAAATACCCTATAAAATTTGTGTGCATGCGACTCTTGGAAATTTCAAAAACATTGGGCTGTGACCTTTGGACTTTTTAGGGTTAACTTAACGTTTCTGGACTCAGAGGTTACGGACTTGAGTATTTTATGTTAATTTCAACTCGATAACTCCATGTGTTCCTGATAAAAAGGGTTGACAGACGGACAACAAAGTGATCCTATAAGGGTTCCTTCCTTTTTTTCCTTTTAGGATACGGAACCCTAACAACTAATATAAAATCCCGTCAAAGAACTTTACCTACAGAAAACGTAAATAAACAACACAAACCGGTGATAAAAATAAACTATACCAATAACTGAAGATAATGGAAATTCTCTAAAAATACTTTAAATTTAAGAGCTAACTCCGAATCAGAGCATCTAAATTAGCTGATGAATTAGTTAATTTAGTACCTGTCCCATACAAAACCATTAGTTTATTAACATCCACATGTTAAACAAACAAAACGGGAACAACACTAGAAATGTCGCTCCACACGACGTGTCGTAAATTAAACCTACTCTACACTGCGGAGGCAGATAAAGAAATGTGTCAAACGTGACGTGCGGGCTCAGAAATGATAGATCGATTCTATTTGCCCAGTTTACTTATCAGCTGCAAATATTTAATATTCTCAGACCTACCTTCAGTTTACGTAGTTCGTCCGACCACTGGCATCCTTCCTTGTGATGGATGCAGTACACCACTGATCCCATAATCGCCTTCTCCGAATCCGGATCAGGATATATCTGCAATAATAATAACAGAAACTTTAACACGGAACAGATGAAAAACAACATTAAAATTACAAGAGCAACTCACAACTTTTTTAATCTTAGATATAATTAATTTGATCATTTTGTTAATAAAATATTCAAACAGAATAGGTACACAACGTCAGGAGCAACGCTTGCTGCCGAGACTGATTGGGGCGCCGCCGCTTCACTGGCAGAACAGAACGGATTAAATAGGACAACGCGATTAAAAATAAACCGCATTTCAAAAAGAGAATATCTAAGAGCGGTAGGTACGCATACGCACCGTACTCTCGAATATGGAACACATCGTTGGAAATATGCAAAATGACTGCCGTATTTTTCGCGCGAATTTTACGACAGGCGACAGAACAGAACTACTCTCCACAGAGCACTGATACTAAATGAATGCGTTCCCGTTTGCTCATATGCGTTATCTTTATGGGTGCAACGAACAGATGGCTGTGGACCACCGTTTCCTTGTGTTGGTGGAGATAAGCGTGATTTTTCACTTCCCAAACCAGCTGGGTAATGGAATGCGCAAACACGGCCGTTTAGATGCCTCTGAACGGGTTGCTTTCACACGGTTAAGCTAATTTTTCGTTGGAACCGACGATATACTAGGTTCGAACGCGTGTGTTGACATGCGCTATTGTGAAAATGGGTTCTTTGCATCCTAAATTCAAATGTTTGTAAACAAACCGTCGGAGCTTTCGCTAGATGTCACTAGATAGCTCTCTGATCTTTTAATCTCTACTCTCATTATTCATGACGACAGACATTGATGGTTCGTTATGCATCGCAGCTCCCCCATTCATAATTTTGACTGGTGGTAACTAACCAGCGATGGACGCGTCAGTAGCTAGTGTAGAATATCGCATCGATTCCATAGTACGCAGTGTTCTATTTACAAACACTGATGCATGTGGTCATCGGCATGGCTGCTGCAAAGTACCTCAGCATCCATATTCTATTCAAGCAAAGCGAAGTGCCATCACGAAATATTATAAAAGTTAAATCTCATCTTTAACGCAAAGGTGTAGAGGCGAAAGTTGCGCTTGAGTGCTGAGCTAACATAGCCTCAAAGTTGGTGGTGTATAAATTTACAAATTTAGAATGTTATTTGTGTCGTATTCTAAAAAGATGGACCGCGATGTGTTGAGCTCTCCCGCATCGGTCAATTATAGAACTCGTATCGTAAACATGGCAAGATCAAAACGTAACAGGTTACAGGAGTGAGCCGTCGTTTACGACATTTTACAACAAACACTTGTTGGAGCAAAAGGATAGACGCAAAACGGGGATATTACACCGCTGTGACTGGTACCAAACCAACTGAGACATCTAGCGAGTCAACTTAGCGAGCGTGATTACAAAATGTTAAGTAAGCGTTTGCCAATCAGTGGCTTGACCACATTTTTAAGCATCCTGGGCCTGGTAACAGTAATTTCCAATTATCCCTTTCAGTTTAATGACACACATTTAAATCTCGATTTTGTCATGTTTTATAACTATTACATAAAAGTTAAAAGTTTACAAACATTGGTCATTAACAAACGATCAATCAAAATGTTGACATAATTCATGCAAATGATTGCCGGCAAGGTCTCCAAATTCAATAAAAGATAACAAGAACCCATAATTGGTATAAGACCTCTTGATACGCCTACATGCTGAGCTTAGTAGCTATAAATTAATGAGAAGTGCTCAAGTTTAAGCTTAAATTGCACAAGATGCCATCAAGTCATAAACAAAGAACAACACTTAAACCAGCAAGACACCACCCTCGAAATCAAAGTAAATATTAAAAGGCTTCTTATAACAAGGGTCTTTTCATCCATAACTAGCTCTGACACAAATCCTGCTCAAACAGATTATACAAATTACTAAACAGATTATACAAATTACTTAAGTACCTCCTTAGTCCTGTATAGGAACTTGGTGGAGTACATTGAGTTCACAAGTCTATTTCGGGGGTAGCACGGTTCCACGAAAGCTCTTAATTTCACCATTGTTTATACGCAATTGATTGGACAGGCGTGTCCGGTTGCAAATTGACGTCCACTATGTGTGCGCGTAATAGGACTGTTAGAATTGGGGTCATTTTTAACAAGCGCAGATAAAACTGTATTATTTGTTATGTGATTTATGTATGCATTGATTAAAGGAAAACCAGAAGTGGTGTTCGAGTGGTCACATTGTACTTAGATTTGATGCAATAGTTTATTCTTTACCGAATTTACAAGCATTTGTGATCCATATTTTCAGTCACGATGCGCCAATATTTTGAATTTAGTAATACGTAGCACGTACCTACACCGTTCCCAAGAACTTTCTACACACCTCCGGATCCACAAGGTCCATTTTAAGGTCGTGTGTAGGCGCTACAATAAATACCCAATAGTATTTACTACAACCGTGATGCAAGCTCCTGTGGGCGTACAGAATTGCCTTGTAATAGTAATTAGTTACCTTTTTATTCCGGAGACGCTTTATGTTCCTGATTACGTACTTGTCAAGATCATTACGACCTGTAAGTACCTTAGCTGGTTAGCTCTAACGATTGGTTTATCAGAGATGTCTTTGTTAGTTTGTACAGTAGTTGCTTGCTGGCTGTTTTTATTTTCATTGACAGTCGCTTCTATTTCTATATTTTCCAAAATAACTGGAAGTATCACAGAACCATTATCTGTTTTTATTTTGTCTCATGGATAATTTCGAGTGTTCTTTCTTTGACACTTCCACACTTCTGTTTCCAGCAACGATTGATTGACAACTGAGCTTGATTTTATGACCGTCTACAATAGATTCTCTGTTCCCTATTTCTCTTGTGTTTAGGTTGAGATTTGCTAGGCTTTTGGCTTATCTAACGAATTTAATGTATCAGTTATACTATCGACACGCGCTGACGTGAGAATGTAAACAAGACACCAGGAATATATCGGGGATTGTTTACTAGCTCGTTCGTACTTTGTAGGATATACTGCCATTCCGCTAGTTTATTTCGATTCCGTTAAAGCTGATTTTCCTGAATTCTAATTCTAACTTGTGTTTTGTTCATCACCATACTATATTAATATTATTGATACTACATTACTCTTTATCTAGTTTAATGTATTTATTTACTCTGTCCTTGAATGGTTAATTTTTCCAAAATATAATGGTTTAGGCATTGTTTTTAAGTGACTTACTTTTCCACCATCCTACTAGTATTATAAAGGCCAAAGTTTGTGCCCTTGGTTGTAAAGGCTTCTTGGCCGAAGACAACTCCATACTACACTTCTGTCAGACTGGATCGACCTGAAATTTTGCACACAAAGATCTAGGCCTAAAATAACATACAAGCAACTTGTTCCAAAAAACGCGTGCGAAGCGCCGGGCAGAAGCTAATCTTACATAAAGTCGTTAAGTGTAATTGTTTCAGTATTGAATGTCCGAATTATTCTTCGTATCTTTGAACGTATGTCACGATCGTTATCAAGCCTAGCGGAAGTGGGTTCGACGCCCGGCGGAACCTTACCCTGGAATATGTAATTTACACTATTATGCAACATAATATGAGTTTGTATATTTAGTTTGTTTGTATTGTACCGTCTCGCGATCGTTCTTAACTGTTCAGTTAGTTGGTTTTATTAATACCATACATAAGTAAGGGTTTTTTTACTTTTTTTTTAATTTGGATTTTTTTTTAATAGTAGTTTTAAAATAATAGATATTGTACTTGTCGGACAAATCATTTAGGTATCTTTTTATTATTATTACTTAAACAATCTTTTTAATTAAGTATTTGAACTTGGTGCGTTTTTCATGTTGGTATTTGGGATTTCTAACCCAATATAAACATATCCATGGCAATAATTATAAAATTGACGCGAGCTCGTCAAAATCTTAATAAACATCTACGTCGGACATTGCGTGCTTAGCTAATAGCAGGAAGACCTCGTTATCCATCCATTCTATTAAATAACAATGAATGTATGTAATTTTATTGTTATTGTTACTTTCTTTTACGAAATTGACAGAATGGACTTACCATTAGCCACCGCAATCATGTAGGTGGGTTTATTTGCCGTTTGAATTTCAAATTCACGGCGGGTATTAATCATTGCTAATGCATCTTTTGTTTTTGTTTATGAACCGTCAATCGCCCGCTGGTGTTTGAATTTGGAATCGATTTCTCAGTTCGGTTTGATGTCTTAAAATAGGAGCGCGTTTCTTTTTGTTATAAACAAATATCGAAGTGCAGTTTTATTCTGCTGCAGTTCACCTATATGAACGTTGAAAATAGCATTTTTCTCCGTACATCCGTTTTTTCAACATTATGAAACCTGATATCAATTAGGTCTGTCATCTGAGCTTCGAGTTACTTCACATTTTAATTCCACATCTCCAGTTGGGCTGCTTTCATTCAACGCTTCGTTTGTTTTTCATAATGATGGCCAGAATCAGATTACCAACAAGTGCTTTTGATAAATCGTTAGATTGTGTTCTCAAAACTGACAGGATTTGGTGTGTGGGAGAAACGGAGCGTGGAAAACGTTTCTATCAAGTTATTTTAGTCGGTTTTATTATTTTAGTTTATCGAATGTAACAAATGGCATTCCCATGTCCTACAAATTCAGTCGGCGACCACAGCAATGCTGCGCATGCGTCGGAAAGTCGCTTTCGGCACGTTTTGACAATATCGCCGTTATAGGTAAACCCACAATCTGTTTCAAATATGGAACATAATTAACACAATAATTCGGCGTTAGAATCTGAATCGCCAAATCTTCACCTGTGTGATAGTATGGCTTATAATAATGTTTCTAGATGCAAAAATTAATACAGACAGACCAACACAAATATGCTAAGTATAGTATTGAGGTAGGTAGGTGTTTCCTGAAGCAGAGCAGACTGAGGTGAAGACCTGAAGCCACTTATTTATTTAGCATACAAGAGATGTCTATCTCGTGGGAAGCGCCGAGATTTTATTATCCCTAAACAGGTATGCAACAGTGTAGCATTACATGAAATTGTAAGAATCTCCATTGCATTACACATTCCTAAGAAGTTTTGTGATGTGTCAAACCTGTCAAATTTTGTTTCACTTGGGATCAGCAGTCAAAGCACGCGGATTGGTCTCTTGGGCATGATGACATTTCATCCTCCTACATTGCGTATAATATTGAAATTGAAGTTATGAATTTCAAACAATTTCGTATTCGATGTCACAGTGACGTAGTTTATCTCTATTCTACCCCATGCAAAAAACCCCATGCTTAGCCTACTGGATCTGTTCTTCTCTTTGCAAAGTTAGACGATTTTTTTGACAAGCACGAAAAGGTGTCCCCCTGATATTTCATATTTCCGTCTCGTTTAGTTTCTGTCAATCACATACCGATCCGCGCTACATAAGCAATAATGTCTTATTCATAAAAAGCATTAACCTTTCCTTCGCTATCAAAATACAATGTATCAAACAATACCGATGTGAACTTAGCCAATAAATCAACGCTAGCACCGGAAACCGCGAGAGGTCAAATGTCAAGTGCGCGGGCGCAGCGTTTGTTGCTTCTTTATTGTCTACAATGAACTTTAGACCTAATTAATTTACTGTTATGACTATTTTTTCATTTGAAACGGAAACATTACCTATAATGCTAATTTTGATAAAGAATCACGTCTTGACATCTGCTTATTTTCTTAGGAGTTAGTAATTTCCGAAAAGATTTTTGGACGATTAGGTTCCTTTTAAATTGTCATTTTCAGAAAAGTGGGTAAGTTCATTTATTATTAACCGATTTAAGGACGAGGTTCTGTTTTCGACTGTATGTATATATTTAGGGTTCCGTACCCAAAGGGTAAAACGGTATACTATGTATTACTAAGACTCCGCTGTCAGTCCACCAGGCTGTATCTCATGAACCGTGATAGTTAGACAGTTGAAATTTTCACAGATTATGTATTTCTGTTGCCGCTATAACAACAAATACAAAAAAACAGAATCATAAAAAAAATTCGGTGGCTTTCATAGGTCAACCTTGTTCCTATAATTATATAACGGACAAATCTGCTGGTGCTGATTATGTAGTATGTGTATCCGAAATGTACCACTTTTCGTTTCTTCATGTATTTATTTATTTTAGAGATAGTACTTTTGGTTGTATATTATGAAGGTAAGTACATAATATCTTATTAAATTACACAAATACATTTTGCAATGTGAGTTGGTGTCCAATATAAGTTTGCTCAGACATTGAGTAGGTGTAGACCTACTAATAATTCTATCCATGGTCAAAAATGTGTTACAGTAAGCAAGAGTGAAATTAAAAACAACTAGTAGTACCACATAGTACCTACCTAAAAGCAATTGTTTAACTAAAAAGTGCTTTCACAATTGCTCTGATCCACTTAACGGGTGTGACCCCAGAATCACAGGGTTCCAACTGTGAAGAAGGGGGCGCGGGGCCGTTAGGGCTCCAGATTGAATAATAAGAGGTCGAGAGCGCACATTGATCGATCGCCGGATGCTGCCTGTGGGTCAATTTAACAATTCCATTTAAATGGCAACACTAACCAGTGTTGCCATTAAAACACTTGAAGTTGGAAGGGTTAATATATCACATTTTTGGAAATCATGTCGTTAAACCGTTACAAATACCTACTTCACGTTTTCTTGTGTTAAGTGTGGCTATGGCCAAGTTGATAAGTATGTCTTTCTTCACATTAATAATGATGAAATATTAGGTATCATCACCAGCGCTTGTCGACCCGTTCTGCTGGGCATAGGTACATCATAAAATCTTAGTAAGTAAAAGTTCTCTTGCGCGTCGATTCCGATGACGGCGACTCCTAGACATTCAAATTCTTCTTTCTATCATGAGTCCTGTCCTGTGACTCGCTAGACTGAACTTGGTCTTAAATACTCTAAGCGTATGGCAGTAGGGTTGGTCCGCGGAGTATAGGTGTAGGTACCTGTAAGAGGATTTAGGTGCTGGAAGAAGCTTGCTTCCTGTTGGCCATCTTGGCGATCTACTGTCTACACCAGCATTAAAGCATTTGATGGCAAACGCCTAGAGACAATTAGACGAGAAACTCCAGATCCGAAATGTAAAAGTACCTAAGTACGAAATCGTAGTCTGTCTACGACGAAAACACAATTTTAATGAAGTTACTTATAATTAGAACTTTTAATAGTTTCATGTTCAAACAACAGCTTTTTTTTGTTTCAAACTAGCGGCGCGGCGGCGCTTTCAGATTTTTATAGATAAACACTTGCAGTTGCAGAACCTACATAACTGTAATCTTTTAACGTAATCAGAACGTATCTCCGGTATTATAAGCAATTAATAATGTTCTACATGCCACTCTGAGTTGAACTGTATGCATTTTAATAAAAAAACTTTTTTATTAATGGAAAAGTTATTGAGTTATGTAACGATACGGAAAGTCTCTGTTGATCGTTTCAACCGCGAACCGAACCGAAACTTTAAATAAATTCCTTTAATTAATCGTAAGATACGTTCAGGAAGCGTCGTAAATGTACGGTCAGCAGATAAAGAACATAAAATGAGTTATCCAACCCGTAAGTGAAGCATTAAGTCTTTTAACGCGTACACTTAAAGCTCGTTACGAATGATGCCATAATAGTCGTCAGCGGCCATTTTCTATCGCCGTCTCTTACCAACCCTTACGGGAAGAGTGAGAGGTGGACATAACATTTTTCTGGAACGGATATAAAGCTGTCTATTTACGAAATTTCTACTTATAGTTCGGTAATTAAACAAGTTTATTGTTGTGTTTGTTCCCGCAAGGTGTTTTAAGTTCACGTCAGAATGGCTTACAATATACTGGCTGTTTGAATTTGTTGTTCTGGTCCAGTCAAAGAAACCGACATTGCACTTTTATTACGAAACATTTAATCTTTTATTTTTAGGATATGTTTTGTAAGCAAACACACTGATAAAGTAGACATACTTTGATCTTCAATCGGAGGTTATCCCTGCTAGGTTTTTTCCTTCCTCAATATAATTGCTCATTCATATTATATTGGGGAAGGTAAACATACTCAAAAGCATGATTGCATACCTATTTCGTTTATTTTTGTAACAAGTGACGAAGGAAAAAATACGGAAAAATTTAATCATGAGCAAATCTCAAAGCTTTTGTAATTTTTTCCTTCACAAACAGCTACATACAAGTAGCAAACTATACCTACAATTAACTCCCTTTTTTTTAACACTATAGTACCTTGCTTCTTTAAGATGGTAAGTAAAATTACCCACCTTTTATTGATGTTGGTAATACTGCCATTAGGTACAAATTCGTGATTCAATCATTCGGCATTCGTATTCTCATGCTGATATCATTAGTGTTCTGTGCAGACACTATTCGGGTCAGGTGCTTCTGGTGATTCCAGTAAAGAGTTCTTCTCATGTATACTGTATAGGTAGGTATGTACTAAGTAGGTAATGTACCTAGTAGGTGCTTGCAGGAACTAAGCATGACTTAGGTAGAAAAGTAAACTATTCAATAAATCTAGTTGGTAGGAACCTAGACAAAACTTTGAGAAAGTTAAGCATGTTATAAAAACTGAATGGCGAAATTTTAATCAAATGGATCTCAATGCATAAATTCAGTTAATGATGCAAATAATTATTTTTATTACATATTAGTGTACTTACGCATATTTTTGTAAACAAACGGTAATAAACCGTCTTTAATAATGATTATACCTAACTACAGTTACCATGTATTTTCCAAAAGCGGCTCCTTTACTACTGAATTGTTATAGTTAAGCCATGGTCATTTATCAAATAACATGACGTAAGTACCTAAATACCGCGTACGTTAAGTACGTGACTGCAGGCGCCGGATATGGCACTTCGTTATCACATGCGCACGCGCATCTTTTTAGCCTCTGCTTATATTGTCAATAATAATTATCGTATTTTATTATAATAGGTAATATAATTTTTGATCACAAAATACAAAAAAATGGATATGTAGCTTCCTTCCTTCCTCCAGCCAGACTCCAAACGTTCGATTTTGACCTTGATTTACTGAAGTGTGGTGACCCTGACCACGAAAATATTTTTTTTTACCCTTCATAAAAGCTTAGCTTTGATGAGAACCCCTAAGACGTACTTTCAAAATTAATTAAAATGTACTGACATGACTTTGCTATTAAGTTGCCAGCAACAAATGTTAATGCCGATGTTAATGTTATCTTTTCCCACGCTTTTATCTGAGATACGGGGTAGTACCACTACCATCTTTGATATTAAATATTTACTTGATGTTTACGTAAATCTTTTGAAATATCTTTACACAATAATTAATAAGCAGACGAAAAGATAAAACAGGTTAAAAAGCTTAGGGAGATTTTCAACCTCTGCCCTTTTACAAGTTCGGACTGATTGCCAATAGATGGCGCCAGGGTATGTATGTATTAGGGATGTAACGAATGTCAAATTTTAGACATTCGCGAATGCGAATGCGAATGCGAGTATTCGATGCTCACATTCGCGAATGCGAATGCGAATGCAGATGTTGGTATTTCGAACTTGCCGCCAACTACATGCACTGTTTATTGGCGCGCGCGTTGTCCTGTTACCAACGCTTGCTATTAGCTATCTTCAACTACCAATTACGTACGAGTAATAATGTTTATTTCATTCATTCTTGACATTGACAATTCACAACCTTGATAAATACAGAATTTTAAACTGATATTGGCATAATTGTATCAAAACAGATGCAGAGCAAAAAATAAAAGGAGATGAATCGCTTGATAATTGCTATCTTCGTCTACAAATCGCGTTAATGTAATGATATATGATAATATTTTTCAAAAAACCAAATCCAACTCCAACCGACAAATGTGTGGATACACATTTGTCGGTTGGAGTTGGATTTGTTTGTCTTTTTATATGTTATTTTGGAAGAAATGAGTGCCTCCATTAAAACAATGCGTAAAATTTAGACCACGTTTAGACTTACTTTACTTAGTAGATGCGGAACATGAAAAATGTAAACTTATAAATATATTAATAAATAGGGGTACTGGTTTAAAAGTTACACGCTACGCGTTAGAAAAAAAGTTACAGCCCTTCTAAGTCGGTGCCCTAACCATTTCATTTATATTTTGTAAAAAAAAATGGCCACTTCGTAGAGTTAAAAGAAACACTTAAACAACTTCAATCCTCTTTTCCTTTGGGGGTGCAATTTCCAAAACTCCTATGCTTCAAATTTAAGATTTCTAGCTTATGAGTTTTGGGTTGGGTGTAACTAGAAAATAACTTTTTTTTTAATTTTTTTTAACATAATAATGAAAAATAAAAGATGGCCTTGTCCTAGGTCCTCCGATCATATGGCCTGTGCACGCCAAAAACAAACCATAAATTTTTCAAGTGGTTCACGCCATTAAAAGGTTAACTTAAACTAACTACCTCTGGGTTAGAATAATCAATACATTGTCAGTGAAAGCAAAGGCTAGGCTATTTTTCGATCCCACAAATTAGTTCCATGTGGAAAAAAATAAACATTAAACCTTTAGTTTCTTTAATTTCGTAGAAACGCGTGCAAAGCCACGTACAGACACAAGTCAGTAGTCACCCAATCAAAGTCAGTTCAACTTTTTTTTCAATTAAGTTTTTAAACCGTTGTCAGAGTTTCTTACAAAGTTCATATTAAAGTAAGCAATAAGAGTGCCGTAATAAAATATAGTAATAGGCATGATGATTGATTTTGAGACTACTCATTGATATTTTTAAACATCTACTGAATAGAAAAAACCATATTTCTGCATAAAACATGGACTTTGAAGGTGAAATTGAGTTTTTAAAAATATAATTTCAATTTCGCTCTAAAACGCTACAATACTCGTGGCGACTGTCTATGACGTCACCGATGCACAAATTTTTATGATACAGAATTACCATAATATTTATTGTTCATTAGTATGTCTTTACAAATAAGAAATACAATCAAATAATAGAAACAAGTATTAACAATATTGTTAAGAAACAAAGAAGCAAGCTATTGATTGAAGAAAGTCATACGTTTACCATTACTTATTTCTGTGGTTATTCTGTGCCTTCCATTTTACTTTGTGACGACATGAAGTCATGGGTCTGTGTTCTCTAATTGGTGTTCATCGTGTCACGGTGGATTATTGTATTTTGTAGATGTTATTTATCAAAATAATAATTGATCTTGATCAAAATAAAAATATAACACGCGTTTTGTCATGTATGGCTCTGATATAATTTGGTAAATACATAATAATGTTGCTTTTTTATTACTGTCATCATCCCTATTTACGAGATGTGCAGTTTTTTTTATAATTTCGCATGTAAAAGAGAGCAGTTTTTTAAATATATTAGGTACGTTTTTGCCCCATCAACATTCGCCAAATATTCGCATAGATTTTGGCGAATGCGGATGCGAATGCGAATATTGAAAATCCTGCGAATATTCGCGAATGCGAATGCGAATGCGAATATTCGTTACATCTCTAGTATGTATGTTGTGGAGTGGCTGTTGCAAAACTGAATTTTATTACGTTGAAAACATTCTGCAGGTAACTTTAACTAGATTTCTGCGTACTACTTAGTAACGTTCAGGTTTTAGTATTGCAAAGCTTACGAAGAAATAACTATTAGCTTGATTTTAAGTCTTACATAGAAACGTAAGTACAATCAACTTTCCTATATGTAGGTACCTAGGTACTTACCTATAGTTTATTTTCATCAAAATAAAAAGAGACCAGCTCGAAGGACCAAGAAACATCGCAATTGCCAGAAATACCCATAAAACTTGCTACCTGAATAAAAAAGGTAATAATCACTTCCTATGATTTTTTTTCTCGGCTCATTAGTATTCTACTCGAAAGTTCAGGTTATCGTCATGTTGAGACTTGTTGAGGGACCAGTTATCTGATCCCTTTTAGGGAGCTCGTTTCTTCTAGACAGGACAAGCTATTAAATGGAAATAATAGTTATAAAATACGTAGTTAAGAGTTTTGCAATGGGCTGCAATCGTTCTGAATGAAGATTATTTTTTTAATAAATGAAGATTTAACATCCAAATATATAAAAAAACATCTTTTACAAGTTCGCCACTTATGAAGAAGATGTAAAAGATCAATCATGAAGAAAATAATCTAATTGATAGAGAAAGACAAGTAAACTCATCGAAAAATTAAGTGTAGGTAAATATTGGATAGGCTGCGATAGTGATAGGTAGGTAGGAAATGTAGGGATGTTGCCATGTCTTCTCATTATCTACAGTATTATAAAGAGGAAATATTTGTTTGTTTGAATGGAATAGGCTCCGAAACTAATGGACCGATTTGATTTTTTTTTTAACCATTAGGATCCTACATTATCCCTGATGAACATTGGCTATAGAATATGCTCGTGCAAAGCCGGGGGGGGACCGCTAGTTGTCATATTAAAACAAAAACTTACCTCCAATAAATCGTAAAGAAATTCCACATAATTCATGGTCCAAAAAGGTAAAAAACACTGCACAGCACACTGTCCGTGAAACGAGTGGCTAAACAAAATTAAAACATTGTTTATGTGGGGTTACCACACCCGTATCACCCACGCCATTTTGCGCGACACCTGTACTTCTTTATATGGCAACTAATCAACGGGTTTCTTATTAGTATTGCCATTTGATATGCGATTTGAATTAAGAAGGCGATAAATTGTGACGGCTGCTATCAAAGCATTTGTTTAAAAAGGTTAAACAGGCCATTTTATGGGAATTAATAAATACAAAGATGGGTTATTTATGTTGACCGACATGCTCAATTAATTTCCAATTATGGTAACCCGTATCTTCTTTACTACATTATTATAGAATCTAACATTAATTGTTATAGATAGAACCCTGGTTCGATTGGCATTGAATAGTTCGCACATTCATGCAGATAGCTCACTAGATACATGCAATCTCGGTTTGGTATTTATTTACCTACCTACATAGTCTGTTCGCATTCAAGCACTAAAGTTCACAGGCCGCAAAGATTCGCAGATCGTCACAAAACCGGTCTTGAAATGTAGGCTTGCAAAATGAACCGCTTGCCTTGCGAACTGTTAATCGCAATATTCGCAATGCCAAACGGTCCTTATAATGGCTGTAGGTGGGTTATTTTAAGTATGTATGTAGTATCTAACCTGTAACCTGCTTCCCAAAAATTTTTCATTGTCTTGTCATTTATTAATGAAAATTATTAAGTAGTTGAAACAAACCAAAAATAGCTCGTCAAATTTAAATGTTTTTTTTTTTGTTGGAGCTCGAGCTCCTAACCAACGAGATAAATAATAAACAATGATAAATCACGTCACTTACACACGTCAAGCGCGTACGCACCAAAACAACGGCTAATTCACATTAATGATAGACTACCTATGACTGCTCCAGCAACCGGCAATCAAACGTGAATCAAATGAAGGAGTCTTGCCTCCTATGCCCGAGGCACGGATGTTCTTTTTCCAAAAGTATTTTTTGAACGGAGTCGCGCTCGCGTGCATCAACCGTGGGAACGTTTGAAAACAATAAAAAGGTTTTAGGTAAATCGGGGTTGCCAGTGGTAATTATGCGAAAAATTCGGGTGATCGCCAATACGCCCGCGGCAACAATTTCAAGTATTTTGGATACAAATTGATATGGAAATGCCCGAGGCGCGCCATGCAACATTCTCATATTACCTTAATCTGATGGCTTTGACCAGATCTGTTGCGTGCTTTCAACGGAAGAAAGAAAGTGACAATTTGAGATCGTAATATGCGTCATCATTGGTCACCTAGATACAGTAGAAAACAATTTGCAAAGAGCTGCCAACAGTGCCAACATTAAATCTCACAGCAAATGATAGGCAAAAATTGAAGCGGATGTCATTACCTATAAAAACCTGAGTGGTTTGGTTACATACAAACAGCGGTTGTATTCTCCACGGTCTTAAAGGATAGACCAATTTTACACGGACATTGTTGAAACAAAAGGCTTTTTCATCTTCTAATCGGCTTTTGAATCGACCTTGTAAGTACATTGTAGGCACGGACTTACTGTGACTGATTGAAATTAATTTCTGCCAGTGGTGGATTCATATCTGCTAATTGTGGTTCATCTGCTATCAAAATAATTTTATGAATATTGATAAATAATGGGCCCTTCAAGCAGGAGACTGAGCTATGGAAGAGAGGTAGCAGTCCCATAGCCACTGCACCTCTTTTGTCCTACTGCGTGGAACAGTTAACAGCACATCATTCATGGTTTTTTGAGCAAGTTTCACCTGACAAAATATTTTTTTTGCTGTCCTGCTTATTCCTGTCCATTATTGATCTACATGATTATTATACCTTATTTCGACGGCCTCGATAGATATTATCTAAAAGATCTTTCGCTGTATTTCGGTGACCTCGAACTAATCTATTTGTTAGGTAAAATTGGCTAAGGCCGTTTGATCACATCGGAATTAGCATGTTTCAAAATTATATTTTTCTGTTGAAAGTGTTTATTCTTGATAAACACGAGTTGTTCTTTTTCTATTATTTTTCACTTCGAAGATTTCGGAGTTTGTGGAGAATTGCGCGAAGTCTATTTAATTAAGAATATGTATTTAATTTTATTTTTGTGTAGGTATATTTGTGTAACAATTACGTACGTCTTTTGCGGTTATGAATACTTTTTTACTTTCATAAGTAAATTCTAATTCAAAAATACTCATGTAAGTAGGTAAGTAAAGTACTTGCAGGTAAAAAGTAATGTCAAACTAACGTAACCATTCGTGAATAAAAGAGTACCTACATAACATAATACTCCTATGTACCGAAGAATTGTTTCGCATAGTTTGAAATTCGAAGACAAGTTCAATAAATTAGGAAGCAAGGTGCGTGTGCGCATTACAATTCGATGACTAAACATCAAGTCCGACTCTCCCACAGTTCGATATTTGAATGAGTAATGTCAGTCTAATGTTTTAGAACGGTGATGTTTTGTTTTGTATGGCAAATTGTATTTTTGCATCAACTCTCTCGCTCTCTTCCTAGGTAGTTCTAGTTACCCCATGTTGTGACTTTTTTAATGTTTTCGACTTGTCATTGTGCTGTGCTCTACGTCATCCATCGCCTTCAGAAGTTTGACACTTTTTCATGTCGTTTAGCACTAGGAACATATTTCAACTACAAATACTGAATGTGTTACTTCTTGGATGTTATTTTCAGATATGTATTTTGTATTACGTACATTTTGTTTCTTTCAATGTTAATGTTTCGTTACATAACAAGCTTGTCGAATTGCTATAGAATTATGTTGAGGTTATGAACAAATTACTACCTTCATGCTTAAGTTATACGCATTCCATACCAATTTGTCTAATAGTTTGATTAACCGTTTCATAAATAACGTTTTGCTTGTAAAATTCGTGTTTGGGAAACTGAAATCGTGACAATTTCTTTTGAATTAATTTGTCTTGTTGTAACTGATTTAAAAAAACTATATTGGTTGGTAATTAAGGTGCCCCGTTGGTTATCATTATCAATCATAAATTCATATAAGTAGTACTTTTATTTTTCATTTTATGCTCGAGAAAATTCTCCCACAAGTTGCCTCCAATGGTTTGTGTCAACAAAGGATTACCATCCTTAATCATTGAACTTAAAGATTATTTTCAAAAATTAGCCATAGTTAAGGTCACCGGAAATCAACTGTGGTTGAATTATTCGAATCGCGATCTGAGTTTAAATATGGCGCTGCATCCGGTCAGCGACGATTTGACTAATTAAAGAGGTTTGGCTGGACTAATGTGAGTTAAAGTATGTATAATCCGTCGTTAATGATTTAGGAGGAAGTTAATGTAACTAGGTACGTTAGAAATTATTTTAAATTTTTCCGTAGGCGAGTGAGTATCTAAGGCAAATTTTCGGAAGGCCTATATCCAGCAATGGACGACGTTAGACTAAAATGATGATGACTCGTTAAAACATTACCGTAACACACACCACATCTTTTTTTACAATGTACCTATACAAACATAATATATAACATTGAGCAAAACAAATCTTCGGTAAATTCAGCATAATATCAAGTCATTAAGTTGAACGAGATCAAACTTCAACAAGTTACAACAAAGAGTCCCTACTTAAATCGTCCATTACAATAATGACAACGAATAAAGGCCAAAGTAATCCCATTTAGAATAGACTCAACACCAAGCCCATATTTCAGTAGTTTAATCATAAAACTCGCTAAGTATTTTAAGCACGCCATGCTTCCATATTGCATTGTGTTATGGGGATAATACATTTTTAGTATAGGGGCGCTGCTGAGCGCTACCATCACCGGGCATTAAATTTACCATGGAAAGACTTCCGTGTTGGTCATCTAGATTACAGATAACGAAATTAATGTTTGTTATTGAAACTTTTTCTTTTTTCGTCCCTGCTGCTTGTTAAGTATATAGGGTTATACTCAATCAATCAATCAAAAACTCTTTGTTTCCATCATTACAATAAATGTACAGCTAGAAAAGGTCAAATGCATGAAAACATTTCTCTACTATTTGTCATATGCTCTGTTATTTCCGTCTTTAGGTATAGTGTTTCTTTTTTCTATACGACTCTTCGCAACTGTTATTGTTCTAAAACTTATGTTTGGTCACTGTACTTTCTTTATTATCAATGTGTTAAGCAAGTCAGTTAATAACTATGACGACAATTAGACATTAGTACCTGCCACTTCTTACAAAATGATTAACTAATTCTTTAGGTAACTGTTAATCCGTCATTGTTAAACACCTCACTATTAAACATCATTCCAGTAACAGTATCTGGTTAATGATCAATAACTAATTAGGCAGGTTCTCACTCTTAAACAACAATAGACGCATCTCTTACGGCTATTACATATAAAGGAATAAAACCAATTATATTAAAATCGTGTGTAATATTAAGCGTATCATTATTATCGATTAAATCCATCTAATCGTTGGAAATTGTTGGGTTGTCAGTTACAACATCTCCAAGAGATGAACCCTTTTCGATTATTAAGTTTTTTTGAATGATTTGAATAATTGTTACGTAAAGATTGATTGTAAACGTCGTTTTTGGTACTAAATCAAAACTTTAGATTCAAAGGGTGCAATTTATGTTTGTGAGTCTTGACGATTTCTATAATTATTAACGAGATATTTCATATGGCTCTTTGGCTGCATTTAATCTATTTTTAAAAGATGAAACCACCTCAATTATATTTCACGATAATAACACTACCTATATGTATCAGAATGATACGTGTCGTAAGATTATCAAATATCGTGAATAAAGTAGTAACGCTTGTTTATGTATATGTAACCTTTATGGTCTGAATACAATCAATGAAACTATTCAAAGAGGTTTGAGGATAGTTAACTCATTCTATTTACAGTATCCTTCAAAAGGGACTGCAGAGGGCTCTAGACACTACCAATAAACAGAAGGGCAGATATAAAACAGACGTGTTCCTCTTTGTTTAGCATTTTTATAAATAAACTTGAGTCTTTGAATATTGCTACGCTAGGTCTATTAAAAACTGTTTATGTCAGTGCATTGAGTACTCGTGATCATGAATAGATCAAAGTGTTTGAACGTACAAAGCATTTTATGAATTGATAGTTTAATGTTCGAAGTTAGATGACAGCTTGAATTTATATTCTGACGTGGGACTGACAATGCTGTGTTTTTCACCACATGACACAATATCATCCTAGTCTATTGAAAAGTACTATACTTATAAATCTGTGATTGAAATGGTTTCTTCAAATTCAACAAAACTTCAGCACAAATATGTCCAAAAATACCAGCTGTCGAATACTCGAATCAGCTGATCTACCGTTTTCCATAATTTCACTTCGCAGGTAAACGTTTTTTACACGTCAGCTGGTCGATTCGTGCGCGTGTGTTTCGAATCCTCGAAAAATTCCGAGCTTAAGTATGGTTACAATATCCGAAATTATGTATGAGGCTCAATAATGTGGCCTTTCTTGTACGATGTATCCGACCATCTGCCATTGCAGGTGCAGCATTTTTGAGTTTCAAACAGTTGGCTTGTAACTTTGAAAACAGGACGTTTTTTTCAATTGGCGTACTTTTGATAGTCGGCTTTATAGCGCCATTAAAGTTGTCAATTAATTCAAATCGTGAATAATCTGACAACATTGCAGATTGCAAATCAGAAACCGATGATTTTGCATTTAGTTTTGCATAAATAAATAAAATGCACATCAAAAGTGTATTGCATGCTTCGATAAGAAACAGGATATAAATCAAGCGTTACGTATCAAATATCATGAATGAACTTGTATCCGTTTGATATGTGATACCGGAGTCGCGGAGATACGATGAGCCGTTCGACCCTATAAAACGGATGCGCAAAAAAGTTCAGATAAAATGACGTTTCCGGGCTCGAGTATAAAAGATATAAGTATAAAAGATATAAGTATGAAAGGATAAAATATTATTACTGATTTATTATATTTAAAATATAAGCCCGCTAGAAATATAGACAAAAGAATCCATTATAAAAGTACTCGGTTTTTTGTTAACTAGCAACTTAATAATTTAGGCAACGCAAACTTTTAATTTTTTCTTTGGAATTACATAACTGCCGCTTTTCCAAGCTACTCTAATTATTTTATTATTAAGTTTACAATATGTCTTCTGCCATAGATTGAATCCAACTTGCAGGTATAAAATTGAAATCTCCATATTTGCGTCCTTTGTTCGGCACCCCCAAGTGTAGGGTTTCAACAGCTGACGCCATAAAAACGCACCCTCTTCCTTTACCATTGATAAGCCCAATATTAGCCCACTTTTGTGTCTATAATAATGGCTTGATGATCAAGGGTATCCTTGCTAGTATTATCAAATTCCGATACTTGGTAAATATCTAGCAATTTTTTAAGCATTCGTAATTTATAGACAAGAAGTAAAACATGCTAAGTACTGACAAGTGACAATGTAGACTTATCTTATCATCAAGTATCATGCGATATACGATCGACAAACGTCTAAACATGCAATAGTCACTCGGCAGCAGACTCTTCCATTTTCAAATGTGACGTTTTTATTTTTTTCCGCGCATGTGGCCACGGTTCGCTTCCCATTCCGCCACACGGCGCACATGGCTCTTAGGAATTTGACACGCAGATGTGCGTCCATTGCCGATGCCGACACAATAAAATGTGTAATAAATATGCCAACATGCACTAGAAATTAACTTGGTAGTTACGGTGGAAGCTAAGCTACTATGTTTAGTTTTATTGACGTTGGGGAGGGCAACACTAAAAAGTACTTTTAGGTTGGAAGTGAGGTACTACTGTTATGTTACAAAAGAAGGAACATTGAGAAGTATTATAGCAATTCTAAAAATACATTTGGTAAATAATTGCATCTTAAAATAGGACTGTGATACATAGTTTTATCAGAATAAGATTACGATAATTATTTATTTATTTATTTACAAGAAGGAGGAAAACTTACAGCTAGGTTTGATAAATAGAATTAAAAAATATAGAACATGCCTGGATAGACCAATGCATGTTTTTTGAAGGCTAATTACAAGTTTCCGCAAATTACCTATTTGTGGAAACTTGCTATTTGCGTTAAATTTGAAATAGATGATACAAAGTAATACAAAGTAAGATAGATAAGATGACATAGTGAAAGCTCTGACGTGCATTAAGCGTACGTGAGTTACACTTCATATGGGAAACGCATCATCGCGTTCCAAATAAACGGAATTATGTGACAATAATTTGTTCGTGAGGACCGTCAGGAATACTTATATTATTGTTTTTGTTCCTGATAAAGAAAATATGTTTCTTTATTTATTGTCACGTTTTAACAAAATATTTTGACTGCCTGCTGGAAAATATTAAGTAGGTACTTACCTTAGTGTTTGGCAGTAGCCAGCAGAGACAAATGTACATAATACTTAGGGTAAGGTACTTGATTTTTTCCTAAATTTTCATTTAGTTAATTTTTATTAGTTAATTTTTACTAACTTTTATTTTTAATTTTTAAAAGATATTTTGTTCTTTTTTATAGTCGACGGACCTTTGTTTAACCGCAATCTCACCTGATGGGAAGTTCGTTTAGTGCTCTACACTAAGTAGGGTCAATGCGCCAGTTTGCGTCCAATTAGTGGAGTTGTCAGATTCAGACATCGAAAAAAAAATATTTTAGTGAGCTCTTTGGAATAAAATTGATTTCACCACATGACTAAAATACTCTATTGTCACTAGAAAAAAAGACTTTCTTCATAAATTTATCTGTTAATTTTAAAAAAATATTTTAAGCCGAAATACCTATTTTTACCAGTTCTCGTCCAAAATTTCCAGTTTTCGACCCCCTGTTACCCAGTTTTCGACCACCATATATCTGATAGAAAAATCACTAGAAATTATTATGCTAAGAGGGTTTATTAAAACTCGTGTTTAGTAATTAGTCATCTTTTATTAGAGGTTCTGTCTCACACATTATTGAATAAAGTTATAATTATAAAAAGTCAATCCTAATCAGCTACAAACAACAGACAGTAATTAATAATTTCTGTTTTACACAATGATTATTATTTACTTACGAATAACAAATTTTAACAGGTAAGTAGGTAGGTACTTTAAGTTCTTTGTTTTTATCATCATCATCAGCCTTTTTCAGTCCACTGCTGGACATAGGCCTCCCCTAATGAGCGCCATAGCGCTCTGTCTTCAGCTTGCCGCATCCAGCATCTGCCAGCAGTCTTTCGCAAATCGTCATCCCACCTGGTCGGAGGGTGTCCTACACTACGTTTGCCGAGTCGCGCTCTCTACTCAAGAACACGTTTACCCCAGCGGTTGTCGGTTCTTCTCGAGATATGGCCAGCCCACTGCCACTTCAGCTTGCTAATCCTTTGAGCTATGTCGAAAACCTTGGTTCTCTGTCGGATGTATTCGTTGCGAATCCTATCCTATCCAGAGAAACACCGAGCATAGCTCTCTCCATAGCTCGCTGGGCGACTTTAAACTGGTGGACCAGCCCTACCGTGAGCGTCCACGTCTCAGCTCCGTACCTAGGTCATGACGGGTAGGACGCACTGATTGAAAACATTCGTTTTCAAGCATTGTGGTATGGATGACGAGAAGACTCGACGTAGTTTTCCAAACGCTGCCCAGCCTAGCTGGGTCCTCCTCCTGGCCTACTTCTCGAAATTGTTTTTACCCAACTGCAGAATCTGCCCAAGATAAGTGTACTCGGAAACAATTTCGAGAAGGTGGCCATGTACGACGATAGGTCCCGGATCAATATGGCCATTGATCATGACCTTGGTTTTATCCAAGTTCATGCCAAGACCGATGCGTCGTGAGGCGGAAGCTAGGCCGTCCAGCGTCCGGTTAAGCTCCTCCAGCGATCCCGCCATTAAGACTATGTCATCAGCGAATCGGAGGTGTGAGATGTAATCGCCGTTTATGTTAATGCCCTTACCTTTCCAGTCGTCCAGGCGTCTTAAACACATCTTCCAACGCGCTTGTGAACAGTTTCTGGGATATAACATCCCCCTGTCTCACACCTCTGCGCAGTTGGATGGGTTTGGACTGCTGGCCCTGTACTTGGACAGTCATGGTCGCGGCATCATAAAGACATCTCAGCACCTCGATATAACGATAGTCTACTTGGCAACGCTGTAAGGATTCTAGAACAGCCCAGGATTCGACAGAGTCAAAAGCCTTTTCATAGTCCACAAAGGCCAGACACAGGGGCTGATTATACTCTTCGGACTTCTGTACAATCTGCCTCACTGTGTGTATGGGGTCTATGGTGCCATATCCTCCGGCTCTGTTCGGGTGGCTGGAACTCGTCGAGTCTCCTGGCGAGACGATTCGTGACCACTCGTGAGAAAAGCTTATAGACGTGGCTCAGGAGTGTGATGGGTCTGTAGTTTTTAAGAAGGGTTTTTGTCTTCCTTCTTAAAAAAGAGCACCACCAGGCTCTCGCTCCACGCCTTTGGAGTTCTCCCACTGCGAAGAACGGTGTTGAACAGGTTCTGAAACTCCTGCAAAACAGGGGCTCCTCCTGCCTTCAGAAGCTCTGAAGTAATGCCGTCTTCACCGGGGGCTTTTCCATTTTTAAGCTGCCTCAGAGCCATCACGATCTCGTCTTGACTGATGTCTGGCAGTTCGTCGATGTAGTGGCGTGTCAGGGTGGCTCGTGAATCGTGGTCATCCCGTTGGGCATGAGGGGCATGTGCAGCGTATAAACGGCCATAGAAATCCTCTATCTCAGCGGAGATCTCCGGCTTCGACAATACTATCTGATCCAAAGCTAGGTTTAACTTTTCCAGTTGGTGTTTTCTTTTTTCTCTTCTCCAATTGTCTTACCTGATTTTGACTGTCCTTTTCCTTCTTTTTCTGTATTCTTGCTAATTTTCTTTTTCTTGATATTTCTGCTCTACCATTCTTTGTTTTTTCCTTGTCTTCATAAAATTTATAGTAACAAAAAACCTTATAATTCTATTAGATTATTTGTTTGGTTTACACAATCTATAAAGCTAAGGTCGAAATCAGGACTTCACTTAATATTGTCCAATTTCCGACCACCAAGAAATTTCATAAACTGAGTATTTTATGGTTCGTTGCTCCAAGCCTGGACGAAATATGGTTTTTAGATAGCTTACGAGCATAACGCAATGATTTATTATACGCAATTCTATTAGAATATTGTTCGGTTTACATAATCTTTAAAGTTAAGGTCGAAATCAGGACTTCACTTAACCTTGTCCAATTACCGTCCACAAGAAATTTCATACATAGTATTTTATGGTTCGTTGCTCTAAGCCTGGACGAAATATGGTTTTTAGATAGCTTACGAGCATAAGGTCCAAATTTAATTGAAAGTTTGAGTAAATTTTCATACAATAATGAATACAAGAGACCACCTTATTGACACGATATGTCCATTTCGCGTCCACCCGGTCGACAACTGGACTATCTCAAAATATCGTGGTACAGTTCACGTCCACGCAAAATTTCAAATTTATTGATTATAATTTAGACAGAATAACACAAATCCATATTTTTTAATCCAAGATTAAGTCACATTAATAACCATCAACTCTAAAATGCATAAAAACAATGTAAAACTTACCGTTAAAAATGTGACATGCTGCTAATTTTTCCGTTGAATCCAGGCACGTTTCGTCTTTTTTCTTTCGACCGCACACTGATTATTTTTTATATCTATTTTGCTGGGTGCTAGTGATGTGAAATTTGCCTGTGTGCGTAGCTTACACATCCAGCTTATTGATATAACTGATTATCATTGTGTGCGAGTGTAAGTAAGGCTATTTTCGATGAAATGTTACCAGTAGTGCCGTGAAAGGACGAGATATGGGCCTGGACGCCTAACTGGTACACCTACCCTACCTTACCTACACTAGGTACGTACATATTCTTTTTTGTTTATATTCTACGTACCTAAATGTAATTCATAAGGATTTGAGAAGGCCTTTGCTCAGCAGAGTGGGTGGAACGAATTAAGCTAAACAAAAAACATACCTAATAGTACTTACTTTTAATCGTTATGCAGTAAGTAAATTGTTTTACTAAGAATTGTGGTGATATATTTATACAGTTTGTATTAATTTAATTTTAACAAATATATTAAATATGTAGTAAATTTAATTTAATATTAACGGGTATAGAAATTTCATAACGTGATACCAAATGAAATGCAAAAAGTCAATTCATGTAGATATACCGTGAAGCATGAATACGGTAATATAGCTGAGCAAGTATACGCAAAGCAGAGGCATGCCTCGTGACGTGACCAAACGGTAACATTGTAGGCGCTGTCAACCGCGTTCCATGTTCAAAATTGCATATTACTTGCATATTTTAACCGCTGTCATATTTTGGAATTTACTAATTTACTTTAAGAACGTTTGAGTATTGCCATGCCGATGAAATAAATTGATTGAAATAATTGATTTTGCGTGATCTGTATATTGACAATATTATATTATGTAATTTTACTTAGTAATAGCGAAAAATAATTATTTACAAAGGTATTATTTTATACACGACAAGTCTCACATCTCTTAGCAGGCAAATACCTACCTACCTAAGTTGACTACCAATGTTAGGCAAACAAAATCTCAAATGATATGAGATTAGGTGCTTAGGTGCTTACCTACCACGGTCGATGCTCGTGAGGTCAGTATATTTAATAACTAACTGAACACTAATCATCGCGAAAGTAATAGAGTGCAAATTGATCACAGCCTTGCATATTTTCTCGACTAATTACGTTACGGCACATCTGACACTTAGGCAAATTGACAGGCTTCTATGAAAAACTGTCACTGATTAGTGGCTTGCTGACTGTAATTAACAAGCTAATGAGTTAGCTAATTGTAAACTGCTTCATGTCACTTTAATGCATAAATATGCTTATTATGTATAGGTAGCTTTCAGAAGAGGAACAGAAAATTCGAGTTTCAAACTAATACAAGTAATTTCAATCTCGTTGTCCATCAAAAAGGCAGCCTTCAAACTAATTTCACCTACAAAACGTAGGTTAACTTTTACGAGGAATCGTAAACATAAAGATTTTCACCATAACAATGGAGCATTAAAATATTTTGCAACGAATAGTAAATTCTGATTTTATTATGAGAAATAAAAATTAAGAGCCACCGTGATTGATGGAGAATTGGAGATTTAACATAACTGTTAGTATACCTACTGGGTCAACTCAAACTAGTCATGAAGATGTGGTATAAAACGGTTCTAAGTATTAAGGTTTGATAACTATCTAAAAACGTAAGTTTCCTCGTCACAACGTAAACTAAGATGATTTAGTTCAAAAACGTAAGTTTCCTCGCCACAAAATAAACTAAGATGACAGTTCTTTCATTTATAGACTACGGCATTGCCACCTGGGTCAGAAACATAATAAGTAGGTATGTAATTGTTGCATGTATTAAACGCAACAGACACTTGACCTTAGTTCTTAGAATCTATACCTATCACATTAAAGTAATAAATGCCTAACGTGAAACCTAAAACCTAATGGAATGAAGTCTTCAGCTTTAGAAAGGTTGTCTCAAGAGGTGAAAGTCATGTGCTTTCTTGCCTTGCAAAAACTCGCATCTCGCGGCCTTGCCAAGGTGAGTGCAAGGGGGACATAACGGTACCTGCTTCTCTGCCGGACCATCAGGCGCTCTTACTTCATCGCTGTGTGCCCCAACCATCGGCTTGTAAGCTTACGTGGGAGTACGTGCCGCAAAAACAAAACCATCGATCGACGATAAATCAGTTGGTATAAGTATAATCACGTTCGATTCATTTCCTTTCAGCGATCGCTGCGATTCGCCAATAACGCAGTAAAAGCATTTTGAATTTTACCCACGTTTGTTGACCCTTATGGAAAGGAGGTCTAACTGTCTAAGCTTCCTTATTGGGATGAGTTTTATTATTTGTAAACAATTCATTTTTCGGTGTATCTAATGAGGTAGGTAACAGAGAACCGTAATGATCTGTGCATTGTTGTTATTCCATGTCCATGAAGTTACTTAACAAAAACATAACGTTACTCAATACTGTTAGTATGGCTGAAACTATTGCAATAGCGTTTGAGCCATTGCAGTGTTATGTAGGTTGAGCAAATATGATTTTTGAGAACATTCCGTTACCACCAAAAAGTACCTGAACGAAAAACGTAACCACAAGTAGGTACCTATCCAGCACGAAATCATGAATGGTGAGAAAAGATTAGAGATGCGCTGAGCGAACCCAGAAACATTCTACCGCGAACAGTTAACGTCACATTTTGTAAATAATGAACTGATTAGCATGCGAAACGCAATGCTATGCAGCAGCGTGCCCCGGCCCTTTAATCATTATGAAAACACTTACGATCTGACTGATCTCCGTTATCGGTATGGGGGTGATGGTCTTTTCAGATCCCTGGGGGAGTGAGGAGGCGCTGGGGGTCGGCGACACGCCGGGGGATCCCGGCCCATTGCCCACGCTCTCCTTCGACGTCCGGTTCGGAGACAACCTTGACGGGAAGCTCAGAGTCTTCGTCCACTGCGATAAGCTACGCACCATCTTGACTGTCCATATGCACAACACGAATCACTGAAACCGGTATTTGTTTGGGAGCGGTACGTGCGCGCGTCGGTACGGTCCGCGAAGGAATGACGGCGGAGGGCGACACGATAGAACTTCAGCCTGGCTGGCCTGTGCAAGTTGCGACTTGATTGGTGTGGAGGGGATCGTAGCCATGGGGTTCGAGGGTTTGCATGTGTGTGCGACTCCTGCTCGTCCGTCACTGTGTGCCTGCAGGGACCGGCTGACCGGCCACCTATTGGTTTGGGTCCGATTTTCTTTTGTTTGTCGTATCGATGACCTCGTGTTGCATGTTTAAAAACTATATTACAACATTATTATATGCAACAGGGGAATTCAACAAAATTACTTACACATCTTAAAACCTTAGTTCCACTTCATCATTAATCCATATAATATTAGTCATGAACCCCACTTTGAACTTAAGTTAGGTAGGTACTCGTGCTTTTCACGTAGACATGCGCGCCGCGCCGCTGTTTTCCCGCGCCGCCGCCGCCGTGAATTTGAGTCGGCGCGCCGACTAGTTACCTACTACGTTCACCGTAAGATGACCCTGCCTTGTATGTAATTACTACAAGTCAGGGGTCGTCTTAGGGTGGGTACAGAGTCTGTAGGGAGAAAAAGCAGCATTTCCAATGCTAGCCTTCTTGCTAGGGTTGTGCTGGCTACTCCTGGTACTAGCACGCCAAGCGAGCGGATTTTTTCGGTAGCAGAACTGGTCCTCAATGCGAAGAGACCACGCTTGAACCCAACCCGCGTGACTAAAATTGTTTTTATTCACGACAACTGCATATAATTTATGCAAAGAAAATGTCTAATATTAGTGATCTGTTTTCTGTAATTAACTTTCATTTCAGTGTTTACAGTAATGTTTTATTTAAAACACATTTGCTCGTAAAGGGTCTCTTATTTCACCAATTTCACTATCGTAATGTATCTCTATTACGTACTAGTGCGGTAACGTAATGTAAAACGCACGGTTTATCAAGATGCTCCGTCCAAACGAACGGTACTTTTTTAAATCTTAGCAAAGAGTTTTTATGTCAGAAAAGTGGTCAACATTTTATGAATAAAATTAACTTTAGGAGATAAAATATAATAAATAAACATTTAATTCTTTAATTTAACTAATATTGACCATAAATTACAACCATTTATCTGTAACAAAACACAAAAATATGAATGATACTTTATAAATAATAAATAATTATTAGTAATACTGGCTGTTTTTGTGCCTTTGCCACAAAAAAAGCGCTGATGCGCGCGCAATCGCTAATTTGTGGACCAGTAAAAATTATTCCGCGGGCTTTTTCTTTTCGCTGTATTGTTTTTACTTGAAAATGTCCTCAAGTAGTGATGAATTTATTAATTCAACACCGCCAGAACTCTCACAAGCAGCGAAAAAGGCTACTCTAAGCCTCTCGGCCGTAAAATCGACCGATAGATACTTACAAGAGTATCAAAATTTATTTGAAAGTTCGAGTTTTATTTATTTTCTCGCAAATATGTTATAAAACGTCGTATGACATACGTGCGCTTTGATAATTAGGTACAGCCTCTGCTTTCTTGTGATGGCATAATTTTTAAATTACCGCACTTGTATCATAATGTACTATTATAGCCAGATCTGAATGACATGACAGAATGGATGAAGTACTAGAGCAAAACATCCTTTTGCAGAGGTCAGATCGACTTATACAGGTGAAAAGTCACGGACTAAGGATACTTTCACTGCTACTAGCCAGGTGATGTCTTGCTCCAGTATTTCGTTCGTTTCTATTCACCCTGGAGTCTCTATTCGCCCTGTTTTACGGTACCTACTTAGTTATGAGATACGAAAAAATCCAGCCACGCCGGCGCGGCGCCGCCGCGCCGACCTCGGAGGTCGGCGCGCCGCCGCCGGAAAATTTGAGGTCGGCGCGCATGTCTATTTTCACGTAAGTATCTTCACACATTTTGTTTTTCACTTTTTCCATACGAATTATCGTTGCCAATTTAACGAGTGTCTTTAACATAAAACTTTACATCATTAAAACTGAAAATGACATTTCAAATACATCTTTCCCCATAAAGCAATCCTATAACGCACATTCGAATTAGCGACACCCCATAAACGCGAAAATAACTGCACGTGACGTGACACATGGGGTGAGACCCTTTAGGTACTTCCATTCTACTTCCTTTTATTTCTTTTGGTACATAACCACATCGAGATATTGCACTGCAAGGGGGATAAAGTCCAATTTGAATATCGATCCGGTTGAGCTGAGCGTGTTACGTGTTAATGTACAGACAGTGGTTCGTAAAACTTAACAATATAAAAAGTAACTACTATAATGCGAAAATTTATAAAATGTTTCAAATCTAGCATATTGCAATAAACGTTTGGTCAAATTTAATTAAATTAGCAAGGATATATATTATGTAGACTGTATCCCGTCTCCCGCGGAATATGTAGGCTATTTTTATATACTATCTTTTATCTGTCATTTATATGCTATCTAAAAAACTCAATGACAATGTAAAAAAATTAAAAAAGAATAGGTACGGATACCATGGTAGATCCTAAATTCTGAAAGGCCTACTCAAGTATGAAAGTGCGGACCTACAAACGCAATTAGAAGACAATAGGTGCGCAGGCGCATCGCGTGTCGCTTTCCCAGCCACGTGCGCGCGCAGCTGACGCCCGCAGCCCTTAGGACTGGGAAGTGAGGAAACGACGCAAAAACAACCAGTTCTTCAAGTTTCAAGGACCAGAGACTGTTCTGTTTTCTTCGTTACATTGCTATGAAGCAGGATTTATTTCTTAGTGTGTGTCTGGTAAGTGTCGTGTTAAGTACATACACGTAGTGGGGTGTTTGGAGATTTTAATCTGGAACGAATGGAATGGATCCTGTTTGTGTTTTTTTAAAGTAGGTATTTGACAAAAATCAAGGAGCAGATTTTCATGAACTCAATTTTGTTGCGCTTGGACAAGTCTCGCGCGTTTACTCTAAATGTTGTATCTATATAGTAAGCAGTTCAGTCTGATAGACATAACATAAGCTTATTGAATTTAAAAATATATTACGCGATTATGCCGTGCCAACTTCTTAATTTTTAAACGTACACTATATTTTTCTTGTCCTAAACTAAAAGTGCTGTTGAAAAATTAAGTTCTGAACAGCACTTGTTAAGATATATTTATATGCAACTACCTAACCTCTCGATAGATAAATCTATTTTGATTCTTGGTTCTGTTCTGGTGTTATGTTCCACATCAAATTGTCCAATAAGCTCCTCGATGCCATCAATATTGGCAATTAGTATCCCAACAATTTAGAAGTGTAATAAACAGCCCAAACATGGGATTCTACAAATAGTTGTTGCATTGTTGACATTCCCATGTGTTTTAATTACTCCCCTACCATCTCTCGGCTATTCGTCAATCCACCCTATTTGATTGGATCCTCAGAGGTACACAGTACTGAGTACGGTACAGTCAGCCTCATAGATACCCCACTAAATTTAAAGTTTTTTTCCATGCGATATGTTTTTACAAGTTATTGATTCTACTGATCATCTCCGAAGGACCTTATGATAATCATGATAATAGTTATTAACAACGCTAGGTTATTAAATAAAATATGACGACCTCTGTGGCGCGGTTCGGTTCCCGGGATCCTCGGGACAAAATGTGTGCAAACATTTGTTCAGGGTGTTCTGGTCGTTTTCTATGTATAATAAAAAATATCTATCTGTGTATTGTATTATATTATGTAGGTATATCAGTTATCTAGTAGTACCCATAACACAAGCTCTGCTTAGCTTAGGAATATTTATTTATTTATTTAAATACAAATACGAATTCATATGTAAGTGGGTTAACTACGAACCTAATTTGTGTTGGAAACGTTGGTGTTCTTCCAACAAAAATAAGGTTCGTAGTTAACCTGCTTACGTCTGTAATGAATTTATATAGTTATCTACCATTGAATAAAACCAAAAATTAGAAAATGTGTGTGTTTTGTTTGTATTTTTTGATAAAAAAACAAAATTGGATATTCAAGATAGCTTTAGTTTGAAATATAAACATAGGGCGCTTTCTACCTATTGATGTTGGTGTCTGTACCTACCTACTTGAATGGCATCTATTATATACAGGCTTGTGTAAGAGAATAGGGCAGTAGACAAAGACAAGGGTAAGTGAAGGGCTGTTTGGGTCCTTTACTTTACAAAGCAAGCTTAAACGACTTTTTTGTTGATAGAGGGATGCAGTTACGCATTCTTGATGATTTGAACAATGATCTCTATGTGGAGGTAAATCTGGAAACGATAATGGGTTAGATAAATCAGAAAATAATACATGTTTGTTGATTAAAGTTTTCTCCTTTAGGATTGTAGGTTATCTTAACAAAGTATTTTTTGATTGGATACGCTTTTTGCGGTTAGTTAATACTTAGAAAGCGTTGGTACACTTACATAAAATCTTTATATGAAATCATAATCAAATTCAAATATATCTATATATCTTCTTATAATTACCTAGCTAATTATAGTCATAAAATATAATAATATGCAGTCAGCAGTTTCAATGTTAAATACTTAGATATAATGTGTTTTTCACAGATTATAACTAGTATTAATATTATTAGAAGCACATTCTTTGTCAATACCGATTACCTACGTAGCCTTTATTTGCCTATACCATTTCTAATTTAATGTTACGAATTCTAAAAAGGTTTAATTATTTTAAACTTTGCCAAAGCACATTGTCTCCATAAACAACCAACCATGGCCACCCCACAGGAGTTTGTAGGGTGTTTATTATTAAAAACTCTGTAATACGTACAAAATTAGTGCATGTCAGTCTTTGTCTCATAGTGCGCAAGGGTTTCTATGAACTTTCGCCCTTGCGACTTTCATTTTAAGGTGTAAAATACTTTGTTTTTGTTTTGCTATTTCTGTACGTCGTAAATTATATCCAAGAGCGTAAAATACTTCAGTGGCGGTTTAATAATAAGCTAATTATTGCTCACCCGCTACTGACAAAGGTGTTTGTGAAGAATGAAATCGTTTTGTCCAGGAATTCTAAAAATAGTTGGTAACCAAGTCTTGCAAAGTAGCTCTAGGTATTTTGACAGAAATAATTTGATTGCAAAAAATTATTTCAAACCGACTTTTCAAAAGACCTAATAATTATAAAGGTTATGGTTTATGAAGTTTTGCCGGACAAATAATAACTTAGCTAAATGTTTTTTACAAATCCATCATTCATCATTTTCTAGAAAGCATCAAAATTGGTTCATAAAATGACGGACAAATCTGCGAACATAAATAATATAGATAGATAATAGAACCTCCTTTATTTAAATCGGTCAAAAAACAGAATGTTACCAGGATGTTGTTGGATCAAATTTTAAAAAGTGCATGAAAACATGTCCCCTACTTACAACGCATCATACCTAAACCGTTGATTTTTTTTAGTAGGTTTAGGTTCAAAATAGTCTATGGAATACATTTTCTAAGCACATAAAGAAAACTCATTGTTATCACAAATCCCGAAAGAAACGAAATCAATTCTTTCAGCTGCCTACGGAGGAACCCTAAAAACTATCATACCTACATGAAAGCTCCGAATAAAACTGACCTAAAATCAGCATGTGCTTTGAAGTCATTGTTTGTTTGCCAGCACCTACCTACCTACTTGCAGGCAGATGTCTAGGATGTCCTACTTTGTAGTAGCCATGGGAATTTGATGAAGTAATGTTTTGGAAATCATGGAATTTTATATAGGTTTACATGAAAAAACTCTGTTTTTGCTGTAGAGATTCAAATTCCATCTGTTTTTTATTTAATGTCGGAACTTTCGTTCATTTCGCTACATCCTCGAGCCGAATGTTAAGAGCTCGAAAGGTAGTACTCTTATTTTCCTCTAAATTAAACTTTTTATTAGTTTTTTAAGTAAATGTAAGTAATAGACCATCTAAGTACCAACTATTTCCCCAGCATATCGCTGGCATAAGCTGAGAAATGTTCCCAGCATCTATATTTGTGTTAATTTTAGTTTTGAAACATTTTCAAATGATTGTGTACGCTTTTTCTATCCAAACGAAATGTTGAAAAGCGGTAGTCGTCTCAAAAACTAAATTCTAAATGCTATTCACCAGTCCATCCCTAAAATCTAATTTATTTATTCATCTGTGGTGTATAAAAGTTAAACTCACTGTGGTCACGTGGTCACACCATATGGAGAACTGCTAAATTGTATATTTAGAGTCAATTCGTGACACATATGGCGTAGTTTTTGTATTGGTTTCGGGTGGCCGCCGCGCCCCGGTCGGCTTTAGCTTACTTTTGTTTGAAAATTCAGTGCTGAGGTCTCTAGAAATAAATCACATTGTTGTCTTCGTAGTATAAAAGCTTTTGGGCCTTATTCAATCGTCAGATACTTTTATCTTTAGGTATATCTTTTAAAAGCTTTCAAGTTGCTTGTGTCGCAAAGTTTTCTGCGAAACAGTAGAAACCACTTGGTATGATTATAGATTGTATCCTGAGAAAGGATATAGACTATTATTATCTTGGAAAAGCGCGTATAAAACCAACGGCAGAAGTAAGCTCTGTTGTTGTTCTTCCAAAGCATGTTGGTGCATGCTTATGTAGTAATTTAATTTTTAAGGGTGCGTAGATCACCCCATAACTAACAGTAAAAATCCTAAACAGTAACCATTAACTGAATCCCATAATTACCTCAGAATAACAAAAGAAGCGCTATTAGGAGTTCTTTATTGTTCAGCGCCCCTCGTGATGTTTTGGAGTAGTTTATGAGAGGTAAAATAATTTGAGGAAGCAATTAAAGTAATCTTTATTGTGGGAAAGGTACATATTTAGCTAAGTAAATAGTAAATTCAATGAGTTCATCATCATTATCATATGTTTATTTGCAAAAATGTTTACAATAGTTCTTATAAATAGGGTTTCACACATTTCCCAACTTATATGGGATGCAATTATATATTTTGTACACTAATTAAATCTAAATTTTACTTACAGTCCAATAATAACTATTAGGAGTAATTACATCAGTTCAACAATGAGAGTGTTTGTTTGGTGACCCCAATAAGTTGTAAAAGTAAACCCTAGAATGTACTGAAAATAGGATCTCAATATATCTTTCCTTCTGGTCTACTTTTAGTTTTGCCAAGAATGATTCCTAGTTTTAGCGTGGTAGTAAGGTACCTACACCTATAATGAATGAGGCCTACCAAAAATTACATAGGTTATTGTGTGGTCTATGTTAGGTATTTGGTAAGGAAGCGGAACCTTAGCATTAAGGCCCGTTCTGACTTTGATTATGCGCTCTGGGATTCCTATGCGGTACCTAATCGAATACGAAGTTAGTCTGAATAGGCCTTTAGCTTTAGGAACTATAATACTTCCTTGGCCTTTATGGCTATCAAAATGAGGAAAACCAAAATAAATAATTAGACGTGTTTGAAAAACTATGAATTCCTGAATATTGAGAATGGGTTGAAAGTAGTTTTGAGATTTATCCCTCGGTAATTTTAAGGACCATTTTGGGGACATCATCTGTACAAAAGCGAAAGAATTTGAAAAATCGGTCCTTGATGACGATATAGATGAACATTCATAATAAATACATACAGCCGAACATTGAACCTCCTCCTGAAATCGGTAGTACCAAGAGTAAAATGTAGTATAATAGGTATCCACTCACCTCACCTCACTTCCTTAACCCCAACAGCCTATATTGATCCACTGCTGGACGCAGGCCTCTCCCTGAGAAACGCCACATTGGCTTTTATCTCCTGGAGGGAATGCGGTTTGGGGATCGCAGTTCGGTGGTATTTATTGTTGTACTGGAGGCACTGCTGCCCGCCCCCCGGTTTATGACCCTAAGTCGCCTCTTACGACACCCGCGGGAAGAGTTGGGGTGGTGCAAATTCTAAGTCGGCACCTAAGCCTGAAATATCTACTAAGTAGGCTATATCTTTAAGTAACCCACGTTATTGAACCATCACTGCTGCGAAAGATGATAATGATGACAAATATTCAGTCAGGTGATAAATTCATAAAAAGGCTTATAGAAGTACCTTCCCATTAAAATGTTAAATTTCAAATGCTGTTACACAAAAGTCGTGTCCCCAGCACACGATTACTTAGAACCATTCATTAAGAATCGGCGCCATATTATTTTTGATTGTCTTTGTAGTTTGGACGTGCGCACGCGCCGTACGTGACAGGTGAATGAGGATCCGCGTTGTTGGTACCTACTAAGGATTATTAAACAAAAATATACATAGTACTTTCTTGACAGATAGTCTAAATAACTTAATCTATACTAATATCGTGAAGAGATTTGTATGTAACGAATAAACTTAAAAACTACTGGGCCGATATCAAAAATTCGGGACAAATGTGTGTACTATCTGCAGACATTTGTTCAGGGTGTTTTTGGTCGTTTTCTGTATACTTAATATGCAAAATAAAAAATATCTATCTATGTATTGTATTATATTATGTATATCAGTTATCTTTATCTAGTACCCATAACACAAGCTCTGCTTAGCTGGGGGCTAGATAATGCTGTGTGATTTGTCCAGCATTATTTATTTATTTATTTTTACCATTAGAAAGCATCATTATGAATGAGTAACATAGGCTATACCCGTGCAAAGCTCGGATCGCTAGTCTCTGATAAGCAGCTAACTTATAAATCTATACTTATAGTGTGAAGTGAAAACAGTGAGTGAAACACTCACGAGCAAATCTGAATTCACCAGCAGACCTCAATAATAAATTAAATTCAATATCTTGTCAACTAGACTCCTTCAGAGAGTTTAAAGGTCTAAAGGTGTTCGCGCATGAAATGCATCTGGGGAAATGCAATGGGACGAATCAGGAACGTTTTCAGCATACAATTTGAGTTTCTTAATCCGTCCCACTGGATTCGGATCAAAGTGGGATGAGTCAGGAACAACTCAATATCACGTGTTAAGTAAGACCCTTTTTGAATAGACATTTTGTGTTGGGTGTAAACGGTATCGGATAAATGAGCGCAGAGCTTTAGGCCGTCAGTGCTTTCGCATCCAAACACTTTCCAAGCAAATACCAACATCATCAAAGGCATTATGCTGTCATTTATATTATATACGATTTTTCTTTCCTACTCGTAGATAGATTCAAATTGAACTAACAAAATGATGTTAAAGAAAAGGGGATTCTTTTTTCACACCATACACGGCCAATAATGCCATAAAATAGTATTAGTATTAGTAGACCTACCCGGATCCTGCGCTTGCGTCGTTCAGGCGACATCCCACACACACAGACAAACAAACCTTATACAGCTTAATAATGGCATTAATACCGTATTGAGTATAATGTAGGTTTAATATAATTATTCAAGTTTGCCATCTGAAAACGTTGGTATGCAGTTTTGAGTCAGATGGACCGGACCTCCTTTATACGTAACTAGGTACTCTTTTCGAAGTCAATAGGTAGGTGTTCAACTTTTGTAAAGCTTACAAATCTTACGTTCAGTGCCATTAAACTTCAATCAAAATAATGATTTCAAACTGAACTTACTTACTCAAATTCAAAAATCGAACGTTAGTTAGGCATTAGTCCCACTGATGACTGACACATGACTACCGAAATAAAATAAACACAGACAAGACAACAAACCATTCCAATTTCAAAATTAACATTCGAAACAAAGAAAGGGCATGGAACTATTAAATCATGAAATAGTGAGGAGACATCGCCGAACAAAAACAAAATAACGTCGATGACACATTTATTAGGGCTGTCACTCTGACAGCTCGTAAGTTTGAAACTTTAATTTGTGATAAGCCAAATGTGTATATGGATGGGTGAGCTACTGGATTTCAACTTTCACGTTTTAAATGTTGCGTAATGGTGATGCAAGGGGTATTGATTGATATAATTATTTTATGTCTTTGCAGGTTTCCTTTTTTATAACAGCTTAAGCAACCTTTATGGTGGTACCACAAGGCTGAGCGTTTCTTTTACAATTGCCGGATCAAAAAAATCCTTAATAAATAACCTCCCCAACTACTTAAACAAACCCAACTACATATTATCTATATCCTACAGAAGACACATTTATTTGGGCTTAATTATTGTACTACCTGAAAAACATAATATGTTTTTCAACATAAACTTTGCTAAATATATTATATTTAGCAAAGTTTTTAGTATTTTACGTGATAAATGCAAAAGTTTTGAATTTATCGTTTGTTTATACTTGTTCACGCCTAAAGAAGAGATAGTTTTACGCATGAATTATCATTATACCTACATTATTATCCCGAAAATATGAGTTGCGTGCAGAAAACATTTTAATAATAAATTGACCATCTTCCAACTCTATTCAACCTTGTAATTTCAAACTTAGCATTATCATGTCATGTCTTCATTCTCGCATACTCAAACATAAATTTTTTAACACGCTGTATGTAACTAAAATTCAATCGTAATTTCATCATAACATAACTGCAGGCAATGATTTGTTAGTGACATTCCAAATAAAATTAAGTACTCACAGAGCATATTGCCCTTTTATTTTTAGAGCCCTTATTATCAACTTAAACGAACTAATTACGCTCGCTGACATTGTGGCTTGGGTTGGGTTATGAGGACTCATTTGCAAGGCAGGCTGGTTTGAAAAGCAATGGTACAAACATTATTTTACAAACGTTTGTTTCACCACCTTCCATGGGCCAAACTGTTATGCCAACTTGACAACCAGTCATTTAGATGGTACCTACTAACCCAAAAAGTTACGAATAAAGTAACTGAACTGAGTTTTCTTTACGGAACCAGTTGTCTAAGTAGAATATTATGTTCCGCCGAGATAAACAGTAATCGGGCTGAATCTACTTACGTGGAAATAATTGTTTCCTACTTGTTCTCATGAACATTTTACAAGGTTAAGTAACGACCACCTATACCTATGCTAGGAGAAAAAAGTCCATAAAGAGTTTTGAATCACGAAATTTTGAAATTGGAACAAAATTTGTCAGTAAAATTTTTAATACATTCGGCGTTCACTGTAATTGCGTCCATGATGGATAATTCGATGACAACGACAGCCGTGACATAATCGAGGTAATGCACATCACTAGTTGACAAGTTACGGCGCCATGACTTGACTGTTGGGTAACTTCTTTATTTGTTAAGAGACATTTGGACGCTTAAGAAAGAAAATTACTTAGACTAAGTACTTACCTACCTAGTTAATTTAGGCACGTCACCCAATCTGTAGATTTTGAAAAATTGTTAAAGAAAAGAACTGAAAAGGGCTAAAATTTAATTGTTTAGGAACGTAATTGGCGTGTAGTTTCGACTTTTACCTTTTCTTCGGGTGCGATTTTTAAGTTGACAACGAATTCACAGATGAATGAATCTGGCCGCGCTTCATCCAATTTTCTTAAGTCAGTTAAAACTGTTTATTATCTGGTCCCAGTCTTATCTTTACCAGATTGATATCTATTTGAAACCAAAATCGCACCTGGCAAGTAAATCATTTTTTTTTACGCTGTCATATGCCGCTACCGCTCCTGCTGCCCACCACAAACACACCCCTTGATCTAACATCCATCAGCAGAATTCTACCAATGTCACAGCGCAGCCTCCCTGCATCTGCTTGACAGATGGGAAGGACCATTCGCGAAGTGTCAATACAATGTCAACCATCAGCTGGCGTGACCCTTTTTGTTACTTTTAGTTTTTTGCCTCTCAAAGGTTAAAATTTATGGCCAGATGCCCTGCCCAATCCGCCCATTGATTTTTTGACTGTTGATATCTATGGGTATCAGCTTCAGCATAGGCCCTTCAACACTTTCATGGTCCAAGAAGACGCACAGTCGGTGAGCGCCACCATGTGGTGGCAGCGCGCTCCTGGCGCATCGCACTGTCGGCAGTGAATGTGTTATAAATAAAATGATGAGTACATAGTTTGCCCGACGTCCATCACGTAGATTTCCCCCATCGGCGTCACTGCTTTTTTTATACAATGCATAAATTGTATACAAGCTATACCGTAATACACATCTTTATTTATTATAGCTCTTTGTGGGCTATAAATGTAATTATAAATAAATAAAAAATATTTTAATAGTGGATTGTCCACTAATATTGCACCTCATCATCTAGCCCCACAGTGCAGTGGTATAGGTACTAGGTGCACTACATTGAGAATAAAGAATAAATAAGAATAAAATAACTTTATTTGTTCAATTAGACATATACATATTTCTTAAATTTAAAAGAACATAAAAATATTATTCACTGTAAGCCTAAAAGAAACAAAATGGCGTCTGCCTCAGCATAGGTTGGTTGCTAGCAAGCTAGCAGCCAACGCTGGTCTTCCGTCAGAGCCTTTTTTGTTGGCATTACGGGCAATCTGTTCACAAAATATACAATTGTAACATAATATTTTGAACATGATATAATTTTAATATTAAAAGAAAACAAAAACAGGTAAAATAAATGAAAACAAAACAAAATACAAAGTTGGATAACATTTATAAAACTAAAGTCCGGATAATTTAATAGGTAAGTTAAGTTAATACAAATTTAATTAAGTTATGAAAACTAAGGATGAATTTCAAAGAGTATCAAATGCAAGTAATTTAATTTTTAACAAAGAACAGTTACTTATAATAAAAAATAGACTATCATAATTATAGTGATATTCATAAGTGACTGTTGAACAAACTACGCAATGATGTATTATAAATATAATTATATAAATAAAGACAAATAAAACACGTACTCTACCAATTAATTAAATTCTATAAACTAGTATATTTCCATTATATTTTATTATATGTATATAAAAAAGTAATTATGGTTCAACGGTTATATAACTCATTCAAATCTAGTTAGATAACACTCGTGTCATGTCTCTGACCTTCCTGCTCTCTTTGATGATCAAACAAAAATTTTTTTAACTTTTTTCTAAAACCATATAAATTTTGCAGGTTTCTTATCGGTGGCGGGATATTGTTCCAGCACTTAGAAGCTGCATAGCGGAAGCTGCCTCTGAAGCAGGCGGAGCTATGCCGCTGTGTCTTAAGCTGCTTTGAGCACTGGCGAGAGCCGCAAGATCGAGAGCTAGACAACCATGACAACTTCTCGTAGAGATAAGATGGCGACTTATACTTTATAACCCCAAACATAAGGCATGCAAGGTGCAGTTTGCGACGGTGCTTCATTTTCAAGATGAAGTGTTCATTTAGAAACGGGGTGACGTGACTTCTAAATGGGACATCAAAGCAGAAGCGGGCGCAGGCATTTTGAACCCGCTGAACTAATCTTTGCGTTCTTTTGAGTAATCGGGGTCCTATAACTATATCTGCATAGTTCAGTTTCGACAGCACAATAGACTCTACAAGTTGAATCCGTAAATCAGTGCTGAGGTACGGTCTCAGTTTGTAGAGGATCTTCAGTCTGTAGAAGCAGTTCCTAACAGAATCAGCAACATGCTTCTCATAGTAGAGGTGACTATCTAGCAAAAGGCCGAGGTTCCGTGCCTCGTAGACACGCTCCACTGACTCACCCATTAGTACCACGCTCTGCGTAGGACTAAGCCGCTGTAACTGATGTTTAAAACCAAAAATAAGGTATTTAGTTTTGTTCGGGTTCAATAAGAGACTGCTTTCACTTGACCATAGAGCTATATTAGATAAGTCTTTATTGAGTTTCGCTATTGCACTGTCGATTTCAGATGGTTTGCAGGAGATGAAAACCTGAATATCATCTGCGTAAATATGATAATTGCAGTGCTTGATGACAGTTTGCACATCGGCAGAGAAAATAGCGAAAAGTAGAGGTCCCAAAATTGAACCCTGCGGAACCCCTTGCTTGACAGGTAAAAAGTCGGAAAACAAGCCAGTACCGTCACTACGAGCTATCTTAATGCACTGATAACGATCTCCAAGATAACTGTTAAACCAATGTAGAGCCCCCTGGTCAAAGCCGTAATAATTTAGTTTTGACAAAAGTAAATTTATATTTAAAGAATCAAATGCCTTTGAAAAATCGAGCAGTACGAGCAGAGAGCATAGCCCCTTGTCTTGTGCGCAGAGTAATTGATCAGTGACATCAAGCAAGGCAGTTGTGGTACTACGTCCCTTTCTAAATCCTGATTGTACTTCAGGGAGAATCCTATTTTTTTCTACGTAATCCGTTAACTGGTAGCTTATAACCTTTTCTAACACCTTTGATAGACAGGGTAGTATGCTTATAGGTCTAAGCTCATTAAAAATAGTTGGATTGGGAATCTTAGGTAAAGGTAGAACAATAGCCCGCTTCCAAGCGTCTGGAAAAACTGAGCTGGTTATTGACCTATTAATAATGGCAGTGATGGTATCAAGTGCTTCAGGTAGAGTCATCATAAGCATATCTAAGCTGATAAGATCCGAGCCTACTGCTTTGGATTTAAGGGTACGAATAATTTTAGAAATTTGGTCTAAACTGACAGGTTTTAGACTAAAAATTGATTTACTAAATTTATGAAATTCGAAATATGTTAGATTGGATATAGTGATAGATGTGCCAGGCAACGTTAAAAAATGACTATTTATAATACTAGCGTCCTGTAAATGAAGAGGGAGTTCGAGATTATTCTTAGGCAATAGAGTGCCTTTTAAATTCTTCCAAAGCTGTTTGGGATTATTTATTTTATTATTTATATTTGAGTTAAAATAGGCTTTCTTCTCATGATACAGAGCTTGGTTGACAGTAGTTTTCATGGTTTTATAGTACAACCTCTTGCTCTCTGTTTTACATTTATGATAATCAACTGCCGCTTCGTCCCGTAGCCTCATCATTAATTTGACTGTATCTGTGATCCATGGATGTGAGGTAGATTTTATCAGAACTGACTTAAGAGGAGCATGCTGGTCTAGAAGAGCCAGCACACTATGATTGAAAACGTTAACCATATCGTTAACGTCATTAAGTGTTCCAATTAGATCCCATCTAATAGAGCGTAAGTCTAGGTTAAAGTTATCGATGCAGACATATTTTATAGGCCGGTAAGTAATCGTAGTGGGCTTAGGTTTATTCTTTTTAATATTAAATACACAGTTGACAAGGTAATGACCAAAAAGAGATCCTACCGGTTCAACAGCTATCCTATTGGCCTTAAGATCAGAACAAATGATATCAATTAGTGTTTGTGAAGTTTCAGTGAAGTGCGTAGGCGTGGAAATTAGTTGATTTAGATTAAGACAATTAAGAAAGGTAGACAGTTTTACGGATTTTATTTCAGTGTCGTTGAGGATGTTTATATTAAAATCGCCTAGTAATATTACGTGATCACAAGTAGGTAAAGAATTTACTGAGTCCGTAAGAGCGTCAAAGAATAGATCAGCATCCAGCCATGGTGGTCTGTAAGCCGTCCCAATGGCAAGCTTCTTCCCGCTGAGTGTCATAGTGAGCCACATTTGTTCAACTGCCTTGTGTAATGGATCTACCGGGTGGGCCCATGTGCGAACAGTTAAACCACGCTTAATATAAAAGCCGACCCCACCACCGCGCAAACGCACTTCTCGCGGCCGCGGAATGTGTCTCAGACGATAACCCGCAACGGCGGGGGCACGGCCCTCCTCTCCTGGTCTGAGCCAGGTCTCGTTGATGGCTAAGACATCTGGGTTCATCCGTAAGATTGATGCAACGAGGTTGTCATGGTTGGTACCGAGAGAACCTGCATTAATCAAACCAATATTTAACATACTAAAAACTAATTAACAGAAAAGCCAGAAAACATGACGAGTGAGTAAACAAGTTCATAATACACATTAAAAAAAATTGTATTGAACATTAAAAAGTAAGCGTAGAAATATAAATATAATATTACTGTGTTTGTGATTTTAAAATAAAGACAACAAAAAAAACAATGGAAATTGTATTTTACTTGCTCTGATAATAATAATGTTTCACATTTCACTATAAAACAAAGGTAGAGCGCACGAATGGTTAAGTTGTTTGGTGCTTTACATTCCGATTTTTTTAGTGTAGAGTAGTATCTTGAGTGTATTAAATAGGACAGAAATAAGTAACAGCAATATCCTAAAAATACAACGTAGACATATTCGGTAATTTCAATTATTACTAAATAATCAAATAGTTTTAATTGTAAAAATACGTGTGACGTCTGATTCCGTACGAAAAGGGTACGCCGGCTTGCCATCACTCTCACGTGCGTAGACGCGGCCTTTCTTCGTCCACGAGAACCGCCAGTTATGCTTTTTGCACTCCTCACGGACCCGGTGGAACAGCTGCCGGTTGGCTTTCGTGAGTCGCTCGTTCACGAAGATTCGCTGGGCAGGCGCAGGCAAGCCGAGATCCGTAGACAAGAGAGTCCGCCGCACGCGAGCTGCACTCAGAAGCTCATCCCGCAAGTGCCGGCGTGCCAGCCGCACCACAAGGCGCCGCGGACGCGCCTCCGCATCAGTAGAACCCGACCGAGCAGACGGCCCCACACGCTCAGCGAACATGATATCGCGATTTTCCAGAGACACCCCTAGTTTTGCCGCTAAAATAGTAACGGAGTGTATGGCATTCTCACCTTTCACTTCTGGGAATTGCCCAATGTCGAGATCGGCTGACAGGGCCTCCTGGTCCCGGTCATTCAAATCGCATTTCAGCTGAATGACCGTCTTCTCAAGCTCGGCAACCTCAACCACTCCAGATGCCTCCTCTCTAGCCTCCATCACATCTAGACGACGCTCTATTCCTCCCATGCGATCATTCATGGCCGCCACAGTGGACCGAAATTCCACCATCTCGCCGCGATAAAGGCGCAGCTCTGCCATATATTCGGCTAACTCTCGCCGCATTTCCATAATATTAGTATCCGTGGAAGGGGTAAGGAAGGGGGCATCCGATGATAAGGGTAAAGGAGAGCTGACGGATGGACTGGTAACAGCAGCAGCAGCAGTCGGATACAGTGCAGGTGCCATATTAACTTCCTTTACCGGCGTATTGTCACCCTTCCTAGTCCTCTTTTTACAGTTAGGGCAGACCCAGTCCCCATTCACGATCGCCGACTCAGGAATCGCTAGACATCCTTTATGATAAATGGATGCGCAGACACTACAGGTGGCGGCACCTGTCGGCGAAAGAAATTTTCTGCACGCACCACAAGTTTTCCCCATGATGGTTCTTAGTTTAGGGTTCTCACAAATCGATCTATTGAAGCACAGCTACTCCACACTAGATGGCGTTGATAGTCAGAATCTCATGAAAAGTTGTAGATGGCACTAGTAGTGACGAATGTTAAGTGTGCGGTTTAGCCTCTCGTCACTAGATAGCGTGAGGTACCGCTACTTGTCACCAGGTGGTACCAAGGTGATCAAAACTGTCAAATGTTCGAGCTTTTAGAAGTGCAAATCTACCCACTTGCCAGAAAAAAAAATTGCCAGTCCAAGTCTAGATTTTTCGAGATTTACACCTTATCCCAGGCACATAGTAGCTAGCAAACACTCACTCAGATGGCATCAGCGACTGTCCACACTCTATTAACACTTATAAGGGAAAATATGTGCGTTTGCTATTTTTAAACAATTAACTTGCGACACAGTGATGTTGTGGAACGAACGTCCGTAACGTCAACGATCGAAATCAACATTGCGAAGGTAAATATTTTTACTATACGTAGATAACATCTGCTGATCATACGAATGTTTGTCCTGAGGCGGAAATCGTACCCACACCCTGCATCACACCTTCATTCACTGCGCCACTGAATTTCAGAAGTGTAGATTGAGTTGCTATATGCTAATGTTACATTATTCAGTCTTCTTAATAAGTCTTATTAATAGGTAGTAATTAATTACTATTACAAACCCTACAAAAACGTTTTGTTATATTTTCCGTCATTCCATTATCTCATATCCCACATACTCCACATTTTCCTCGCTCCATCTAATCTGGAATGTTCTTTTTACCCAACTTCTACAAAGAAGTAATTGATGAGCTCCACTCATCACATCACAATGGATCCCATGGCGATAATTCACATTTTACTATCATATAACTGTTTTAACTGTTTGTAATGATAAATACGAGGAAAACTCTTAGGTACCAACTTATAATATCATAGATTGATGATTTTATAGATAAATAATTATGCAAATTTTGTTGTATTTTCATAAACCGCGTACGCGTTGATGTCTTTTGTACTAAAGCAAAACCAACGTTTTCAACATACGGGTTATTTGAAACTAGCAGCGCCTCGCGGTTACACCGGCGTAGGTCCCGTTCCCGTGGGAATTCCGTTATAAAATATAGCCTATGTGCTATTCCACACTATAATCTATCTCTGTGCCAAATTTCATCCAAATCCGTTCAGCCGTTCTGGCGTGATTGAGCAACAAACAACCTACCCATCCATGCATCTAAACTTTCGCAGTTATAATATTAGTGTGACTAGCTTTGACTACTCAAAATTCCCTACTTTTTTTCTATTTTAAACCACCCTGTATTGTAGCAAACAACAACAAAACAAAAAAGTATTCAGATCGGTCAAACCGTTTATAAGTTTTAACGAAACTAACGAACCTAATATATTGAAAGTGCTTTTATTTTGAGTCTCGAGGATTAAAATTAGTTTTACCTTCAACCAAGATGAACTCAAAAACTATTGTCAACATCTCTCAATCGCTCAAATAATAAATATTAATATTTTTATCTCTAATCTTCCGCTCAATTAAGGTGTTTTTGTACAGGGTGGTCCGGCGGGCTGCTGCTTTGACCTTCGTCAACGTTCGGGTACTGGGTGTCACAGAAACGAGCATGAGTCACACAGCCGCTAGTCGACGCATTTGACTAAATTTCTATAGAAAATCGGAGGATCTTTTCTTGAAAATAGAGAAGGTATTACTTTCTTTGAAGCTTATGTCATACGGAATATTTTGAAGCAGCAGCGTTTTTTATAGTTCTCTTCCCAACAATTCCATTTATTAACTTATTCAAGTTAAATTTGCTGATTTGTTGTATTAAAAGGTTAATCTGCAGTTTAATTCAATATTTCAAATTTACCATTTTTCTTACACATAAAGGTAACAATGAGTAGTCACCACTCCCTAAATGGCCCATCCTAAACATTTTAAATGCGAAAGTGTGTTTGTTTGTTTGTCTTTCCTTGATGCACTTACTAATCAACCAATCGACTTGATTTGGCATAAAGTTAGTTAAAAGGATGGAGAGTAACATAAGCTACTTTTTGTCCTGGTTAAACATCAAATTCCCATTGGAGATTTACTTTAATATTCCTATTTTTATACGAAAATTCATACTTCCTTCACGGTCTAGTAAAAAAGTAGCAATTAAATTAGAAATGCGAAAGTATGTTTGTTTATTTCTTTGTCCTTTCTTATTTGAACTTAACTTATACTCTAATACGACTTCAAATAAGGAGGAGGTTTTCAATTCACGAAAAACTACTACACGGGAAAAATACCGTTTTACTCTCCTAGAAGTGAAATTCGAATTTAACGCGAGTGAAATAGCGGGGAACAGCTAGTATTTCGTTAATAAATAGATTACTAAAGTCCCATACACACAAAACTTTAAAAAAGAACATCTAAAGTAGCGATCAAAAACATCAATAACAAAGTTCACAGACAAGGTTATGAAGGCACATTTTTTCCTAAGCGCTCGTCATACATTCCACGGTGGCCGAGCGTCGCCTTTTGTCATACATTTGTTCTTTTGTTGTTAGGTATTTGACGGTTATTTCACTTGTAGAAAAATTCTAACATGTCAAGCTTCGTCATCATAATCATCTGCAGGACATCGACCATAGTTCAAAGATTATCTTTACCAGAGTTCATTCGCTCCTAAAGTCAGCTAATGTGTTGACATCAGCACGAGCTAAGGGCATAAAGGTAAAATAGTACAAGCCAGGCAAGACCTTAAGGCTGAATTTAATTTGATGGACACCGAAATCATATTTCGGTGAATTGGGTCTGATTTTGGTTCTAAGTTTATAATAGAAAAACAAATGTTATATAATACGTTAAATGAAGCTCATGAGAAGAATGAGATGGTTAACTTATAAGTCAAGTCTACCTATCTCATCTCCCTTTCTTCTACCTACTTAGATACTTCATAGAAAACACCCAGACTCGGAACAAACATTTGCAGATTTTGCAGAGCATGCAACCATCCCGTGGTGTAAAACAAATCAACAGATTTCTGCGTTTAGTCGGACATCAGGAAAAACGAGAATTTGTTAACTAAGTAGGCATGTATATCCCTTTTCTAAGGTCTACGAGCCCTTTAAACTCTTCCAAGTACTCATTTGACCATTAGCGAGCCTACAACCATTACCAATGACTTTGAACTCCGACATAACTCATAAAAGGGCCATAAAACCTATCTCCTAGGTATTTACGACTCTTTAAGGAAACGGGAATGTTCAATGTAAACAATTATGACAGGAATCGAAACAAGACAAATATTGAATAAAAAATTAACGAACGTTTTGATCCGGTATAACATTAGTAGGTTTAGTAGTTTTGTTTTTTTTAGGCTTCTATTTATAACAAACAGCTTTAAAGGAAGCGTGCTTTTGAGTTGAGTAAATAGTACTTAGATTAGTTAGGTAGAGCATTCTGAAATTCAAAATATATCTATTTGAAAAAACCGCAACAAATTAAATGCTCTTTATCCTTATTTCTGTTATCATGGTTGGTTATTCTCAATAACATATGATTAATAGAGGAAATCCTGAACTTTACCATTTACCATTTATACATTCCGAAGTTAAATTTTAGTAGAAAGATGGAGATCTGGATGCCCTTAGAACTTGTTTCCACTTTCGATGTTCCCATAAAAGGTTAAACCCTTACGAGGATATTGAATATTATAAGATCATGACATAAATTGATCAATAGAACATCACTTCTGATAAACAACCATTTCACAAACAGCGTCGAACATTACATCGTCATTTTTAAACCCGTAACGTTAGCTATTTTAGGCACAGTTTGGCCGTTATAACAGTCACCTTTTTATAGGTAATTTAGGATATGATATCCGTCTAGGCGTGTTGTTCATCAATGGTGATCGGGAACCTGTTCCATAGGAGTGGCGGCTGGGACCAGCTGATCGCAACCAGTTAACGGACAAATCGACGGACCGGTTGACGCGACCTTTAAAAACATGTGTTATGGCTGGCAATGGCGGCAGTGACAATTTCACCTTTTTCGGTAGATAAGAAAAAAGCAGTATTTTCTGCCATGCGCGAGATTTTCATTGAAACTTGACAACTCACTGTTTTCGATTTCAGTGGAAAAAAACGTACCAGTTTAAAGTAAATTTCTGCGCTGAAAATTTATATCGAAATAATCAGAAAAAGCTCCTTTAAAACAGGTTCAGAAAACACACCCTGAGACGCTAGTTTACTCTGCCAATGAAGTAGCAGCGTGTTATAAAAAACTCACAAATGAAGTCAAAGTATACAAACCGCTGTCTTCTTTTTGTTCAAGTATTCACGACCTTTTGTAGGGTAAAAGTACCAATAATAGACAGTAAATTTTAAAGTCGGTCTCTTTATGAGTCATTTACTGAGTCTCGTACGAATGTGCAAACACAGACGTACCGTACCTTACTCGTAAATAATGTTTTATTTGTAACTATAAAACTTTAGGTGGACAAATGCGTTCCGATTTTATATTCCGTGAAATAAGATCGTAATTGACTGACATGACAGTGCGTTATTTTTATAGGTGACACATGAATGTATGTCATAAAATGTTTGAAAATATTTTTAACAGTAATATAACGACATAAAAGATTTGTGGGAAAGTAAGATCAAAATTCATCTAATATGACTTTTATAGCTTCTTTTTCATATTTGATTATGACAGACAAAAAGGATATACCTACTTTGAATGTTTCTACATTAAAGTTAAAATAAATTAAATTTAAATATTATATCCATAAAGTTACACCAGCATAGAATAGTTGGTAAAGGCATAAATAATTACATATTCTATATACAGAGTAATTTTTTTAAATGGGACAGTATGGGGAAATCCGAATCTAAAGGAGATAGAGGAAAAGTGTCTAAGGAGACATTAGGTGTTTTTTTATGTAAACAAATTTGGCTCGTTCAAATTTGTGGTCAAGCGTGAGTTGTTCTTAAAAAATGATAAAGTTGGTCAATTTTTTTTTTGACGCGGATCGACTCTGTTTCATGTAAGGATTATTTCATTGTTTGGAAAGAAAAAAATCTGAACAGCAGAAGTTGGTCAAATTTAATGAAAACTAATCTTCATACAGTTGGTTTATTACTTGAGTAAATGTTCGATGTGGCCGCCGTCTTGTCTTATGCAGGTACGAGCACGCTTCAAGACACTTCTAGTTGCATTTAACAGAGACTTATGGTGAATTGTGTTTAAAGTGTTGTAAACAGCATCTTTTAATTCTTGTACGGAGTTGTATCGGGATACATAAATTCGACCCTTAAGGTAACCCCATAAGAAAAAATCTAATGGCGTTAAGTCGGGCGATCGTGGGGGCCACTTTATCGGCCCATATGTACCCATCCAACGGTTTGGAAACTGCTCGTCCAAACATAGTTTACTTGCCCTACTGTTGTGGGCTGGTGCACCATCTTGTTGGTAGATTTTCTTACCAAAGTTCCTTATGCTAATAGTCTCATCCACTAAATCTGCAGCCATGTTCAATATTTCCTGATATTTTTCACTATTTAGCGTTCTTTGGTAAATTTTGATAGCAAAAATTCTGTTATGTAATATCGCACACCAACAATTAAAAGAAAATCGGATTTGGTTGTGGGTTTCTGTAGTTCTTAGCGGATTTATTTTTGACCAGTAATGGTTATTTCTCCTGTTGTACATGCCATTGTTCGAAAAGTTGCATTCATCAGTCCAAATAATAAAATTAGGAAAACATCTATTTCTAATAGTCTGAGCCACATACCAATTACAGAAATGTAACCTGCGGTCTTTATCTCCAGGTAGTAACGCTTGTACAAGTCGACCTTCTATGTAACACTTGTATTTATGAGCCTTCAATATCTTCCTTACAGTTGATTTATGAATACCGATAGTTTCAGCTGCTTCCCGTAACGAAGCTTTTGGGTATGCTTCAAAATATCCCAATACGGCAATAGTTATAAACTCACTATTGACTATTGTCGGCCTATTACGCTTAGGCTTGAAACAGCCTTCCTGTCTTAGGTTCTTTATTAAACTATCAAATATCTTGCGATTCGGTACTACACGGTCAGGATAGCGTTCTTGATACCACTTAAGTGCATTATCTCTACTGCGATAATTAAGAAAATACGCCTCAATCAAATCAACTTTATGTGAATTAGTTAACGCCATGATGAATAAAATTACAAGCATGAACTGATTGGAAACAAAATCACAGCTGCAGAAATAACTTACGTTCCAAATTTGAATTCTTTTTTTTATAATTTCAAGACTATCGGTTGCCATGATGTTTACGAAGATTAAAAAAAATGTTCTTCTCTTGAATCATCTGGAGCTCTTATCGATTATCAAAATTTAAAAATGGAATAATTTTAAATATTTTTTTACACGCCTAGGCACTTGTAACAATATTAAAAGGCGAATACTGCAACTGTATGAAGATTAGTTTTCATTAAATTTGACCAACTTCTGCTGTTCAGATTTTTTTCTTTCCAAACAATGAAATAATCCTTACACGAAACAGAGTCGATCCGCGTCAAAAAAAAAATTGACCAACTTTATCATTTTTTAAGAACAACTCACGCTTGACCACAAATTTGAACGAGCCAAATTTGTTTACATAAAAAAACACCTAATGTCTCCTTAGACACTTTTCCTCTATCTCCTTTAGATTCGGATTTCCCCATACTGTCCCATTTAAAAAAATCACTCTGTATATATTCATATTCTTCATATTAGGGCACTCAATTGGTACCTAAATGCTTCAACCTCGTCTTAGTAACTTTAGTTATATACCTTTCTATAAATCAATTGACTTTCTCCCGACTAAGCTCTAAAAACAGCAAAGTGATTCAAATCACACGTGTGGCCACTCCCGAGTGTCCCGAGAATCAGAAAAACATTATCTGCCAAAGTAATTTTATCATTTGTCCCGGAATATTTTATGTGCTGTCATCGTTCAATTGATTTTGAGCATTCCCGACGCTGCCTGGCCAACAACCGGGGTCTTTACCCTAAAATTTCTCAACCCTTATCCATGGAGGATAAAGTTTAAATTGTAAAAGCAAGCTGAATTGTTATGTTTGTTAATAATCAACGTTGGTGGTTCTATTAAGAGGCCTCAGTGATGCCTTACTTGGACGAACAGCTTTTACCTTTTTTTGTTTTGCTCTAAAGTGCATACGATTTAAGTGATGAAAAATACCACATTATATAAACAAATAACTAATAACTATCTTTACTACCTCTTTTTTTCATTATTTTGTGTAGTTTTATAATAAATCACTGGAGAAAAACGCTTAAAAATAACAGGGCGTTTGAGCCTTTACATAAAATATATAACTCCAGATGAAAAAGAAAATACAGGTACCGCTACTTCTACATCATATCTTTCTAATAAACATTCGTAATTTTTGTAGAATTCAATACAATAATAATAAATCCCAAAAAACTCATTTTTGTAAGGCGTTTTGCGAAGTAATTGGAACCTAGGTAATATTTTGCCACGATAAATTCAACCCTATTGATCAAATATCCCTTTGTATATAACTGAAAATCGTTTCCACTAACGTCAGTCGGGGGCTAGCCGCCTCCATGGACGGACGCGAGGTCATGTTACTTTTTTCGCGATGACAGCTGGATACGCCTTACGAATTACGATTTTCGACAACTTTTGTTTTGCGGGTTCAATAGTTCATTTGTCATTGTAATAGAATATATAATGGATTGCACCTACGTTACAAGGATTTTGCAGTATTTTTATTCATTGACAGAGTTATCAATTTGGTAGAATGGAATGGTAGTAGTTAAATGAACATAAATAAATATTACTGAATAATTAAACACGGTCCAGATGTAGACTAGTATTATCATATCTGTATTACTCAAGATGTTGGGTACTTACTAGGTGACTGAGTTAGTTATTACAATACATCATCATCAGCCTATGTTAGACCACTACTAGTCATAGGCCAGTAATGAGCACCATTAGCGCTATGTCTTCAGCATGACGCATCCAGCATCCGCCTGCAGTCTCATGGGTCGTCATACCACCTGATCGGAAGACGTCCTACACTACGTTTACCGAGACATGATCTCCATCCAAGAACACGTTTTTCCTAGCGGTTGTTAGTTCTTCGCGAGATATGGCCGGCCCACTGCCACTTCAGCTTGCTAATTCTTAGAGCTATGTTAATAACTTTGTATCTCTGTCGGATGTAAGTATTCGTTACAAATCCTATCCTTCAGAGGAACTCCGAGCATAGCTCTTTTCATAGCTCGTGGACCAGCCCTGTAGTGAGTGTCTAAGTCTCGATCAGCTCCGTATAGGTCATGACAGGTAGGACGCGCTGATAAAAAACCATATTTTTTTTACTATAAATACGAGGGTTACATAACTATTTCGCAAAAGGATTCAATTTTGTATGTAAAAAGCCGTATACAGTATGCGGTCATCCATCCAAGTCGAAATAAGATAATACTTGAATGTAAATACTTTATTTTTATCATTTGATTAAGGCATCACCCGAGCTTATATTATATAGGAATTAAAAAAAGAAAAAAAACCGTTGGTCCGTTGGTGATACCTACCATAAGGTTCTTTAAATACATCTGTAATACTTTTATTTTGTTTAGTACCTATAGACAATTAGACAATAGGCACTTAGGCACTTGTATCCAGCAAGACAACTTCGCATCTCTGCCTGAACAATAAAAAATCAATCTATTACAGACGAAGCTTACGTTAGGTACCACAAACTAGCCAATGATTTTTTTGTAAATTGCCGTAGTAATAAAATAGGTAGAAGCTCAAAAGTAGATCTTTGAGCGCTGGTCTATAATTTTCGGCGGGAGTTATTGAATTGTTCAAAATTTAAGCAAGAAATAGAAAATCTAAACGATTACTCAAATAACATATTAGTCTGGCTCTGTAATTCGTAAGGAACTTATGTGGGTTTTTTATTTTTACAAATCAGTTAATTTTCATACTAGGCGTCCGCCCCGGTTTCGCACGGGTATATTCTTTTGCCTATGTTCGTCAGGGATAATGTAGCATTTTAATAGTGAAAGATCTTTTTAAATCGGCCCAGTAATTTTGGAGCCTATCCTGTTCAAACAAACAAACAAACAAATTTTTCCGCTTTATATATTACTAGCTGACCACTGACCAGCCAGCAATTTCGTTCGCGTGGACTTTAATAATACCTTATTGTGTTGGTTTCCATGTAAACTATCAACGCCAAAGTTTTACAACCAATCCTTTACGATTTTAAAACTTTTTTAGAAAACATTCCTTCAAGTAAATTTCCAAAAATCCGTTCTTAGCCTACGTACTAAAAGGAAACTCCGTGTAAAATTCAGCTTCATATCTCTTGCAGTTTCAGAGATCTCTTGATATTTCACCCAGTTTACTGTTCTATTTTATTTATATAGATCAGCATTGCTATACAGCGGGGCAATGCAGCCAGTGGCTTAGGCACGCTTCCAACTGGTATTGATATGGATCAGTTGAGCTACCTGTAGATTGTTTGCAACAATTTGCAGATAGCTTAATTGTTTCTATTGTAAATACTAGTTTTAATTTAAATTTGTTATTTGATTGTTATTTTCTTTCTGAATAAATATTAATATAGATTATATTATATAATATATAGATAAATTCTATTCCATTACTCGGCTCCTACTGGCTTTTTCCTTACTTATCGTATTTTTTTATTCTGATCATTTACGTTCGTTACAGTTAAACTAAGTGTTTAAAAATACACCTTTTTCTAGAATTTGGCATTATTTTGACTCTCGAAACTCAAAATAAAATATATTATCACGTTTTAAAAATTATGATAATTTAAGCTAAAGCTATTTAATTTAAGTTAAAGTAGCAGTGGGCTGGCCATATTTCAAGAAGAACCGACAACTGCTGGGGTAAACGTGTTCTTGAGTGGAGACCGCGACTCGGAAAACGTAGTAAAGGACGCCCTCCTACCAGGTGGGATGACGATTTGCGAAAGACTGCTAGCAGATGCTGGATGCGCCAAGCTGAAGACAGGGAGCTATGGCGCTCATTAGGGGAGATCTATGCAACAGTGGACTGGTATAGGCTGATGATGATGATGATAATTTGTGAAGGTAAAACGTATTACTAAACGTACTACTAAATATACTTTTTTGAAATCAAGGATAACTGCGATATGTCAGCCTATCGCGTTGGACTTTTTTTTTCAGTTTGAAAAGTTTGGCGCCGCCGGGGAGCGATTTTCTGATTTTCAGTAAAAAGCTTTAACTATTGGACGAGATGGACCTTGAATTTTTATTTCTTCTGAGTCCAAAAAAAATCGCCGTTCGCTCCGCCGTTAACACTCCTGGCTAGTTGTCTTATTCTTGACTATCGACTTCTTCAAACCCCACGAATAATCTTAAATTATAACCCAACTGGTCACTAAAAACCGAAGAATGATCTCCGCAAAGCCTTTGGCTGTGACCTGCTAGGCCCTTAAGTAATATAAACCAGGGCCCCACAAACTCACGGTGCGCCCCTGCAAGTTTTATTTGAGTTCATTCAGTATGTACTTCCGCCGTTATGCGTGGCCAAGATACAGATTTATTTATGTACCTACAAAATAGCAAAGCCGCAGGCAAATGTTAGTTAGTAATAAAATTAGTACCATGTGATTGTGCCAGCAACCAAAACAAAAGAAGTTTAAATCTTCTACAAATGATAAACTTTGCATAAGTCTACGTAAAAAATAAGTGCCCTCTGTCGACTACTTTTGGTAAAATTGACGTGCAATCTGACAGTCATAGTTCTTCACGGCCAAGGCTTAACCTGTATATCACAGGTTGACACCTTGTTACTGCGAGTTTACGTTTTATTTTCATTCCTAACCCAATGAGGCACGGCTTAAACTTGGTCAACCGTTTGGATTGTTTTATAAAAGTAGTTTTTGTGCGAAAGATCTTTATGGCTTTCAGAATAGAGTTCAAAACACGGGATTAAACAAGCCGCCTATAGAGGCGGCTTGTGTTTTTTTTTTTTTTTTTTTTTTTTTTTTTTTTTTTTTTTTTTTGCTTTTTCGAGCCGACTTCTCTCCCGCTGATAGCAGCGGGAGAGAAGTCGGCTCGATTGAGCCGTTTCCACTGAATCCGATAGGTTTAAGTAAAATAAGTTTGTTTGTTTGTTAGTGTATGCCGAAACTAATGGGGGGTCCGAAACGGAATCGGAATAAAAGGTGTTGATAAAAGAAGGTGCAATTAGTAGATAGGTGGCAATGGCAACATGCCAGCTAATATATTAGACGACTTAAAAAAAGTTTTTTTAGGTATAGTATTGCTTACCGAAATCAGAATTATGATATTTTAAGAGTTATTTTTATAAATAATGATGGAAATCAACACAGCCCCAAGCTCAGTAGAATTTGTGTTGTGGGTACCATCTAGATAACTTAAAAGAATACATTGATTTTTTGCAAACAATACTGAAAACTATTTCATTACCGATACGTTTCGTTACATACTGACGTAACGACCTCTGTGGCGAGGTGGGCGAAGGCCTGCCTGCGACGCAGGAGGTTGCTAGTTCGATTCCCGCCTCGGGACAAAAGTGTACGATCTGCAGACATTTGTTCAGGGTGTTCTGGTCGTTATATGTATAATAAAAAAATATCTATGTATGTATTGTATTATGTATATCAGTTATCTAGTACCCATAACACAAGCTCTGCTTACCTTGGGACTAGATAATGCTATGTAAATTGTCCAGCATTATTTATTTATACTTTTTTGAAGTAATTAGAAGTTTATTTAAAAAAAAAGTATTTCATATTTTTTAATCAATGTGTGGTTAAATTTTAAAATTAAAAACTTACCTACATACTGAGACTCAATAGGTTATCTTGTAAATCCTTTGTTGTGGTCATGTTACAGGCCACTTCAAGAGGACCACGGTACACAGTAGCTCACATTTTATTGTTTTCAATGTTGGTGGTAACCCGCATATAAAATTATGTTGCAACTGCAGCTGTTCAATTTCGGAAGTTTTTAACTGGGCTTTTATTACAAATTTAGCATTTCCATTTTTAGGGTTTCGTACTTCAAAAGGCAAAAAGGCACTCATTAGGGATCACTTTTCTGTCCGTCTGTCTGGTTAAACTACCTTTGCTATTTTTGCCTATTTTAGAAGAGATGGTAACGTGGTAACTTATGAGGTAGAGTACATTATAATAGGCCACCATTTTCTTATCGTAACTGAATTTTTATTCCTTCCTACTCAACAAAGAAATTAGTTTGTAAAATGCAACAAATAAAAGGCTAAGGTTTACTATTCACCAGGTAACAGTTAACTAAACAATACAAAACTTCTGTTTTGTTAACGCGTAACGAAATCGAAAACAGGGGGCGGTTTTGGGTACCACTACCCTAAAATTGCGTGAATATCTTAGACAAAAGACAATGCTAAGGTGTGACGAATTTACTTGCGGATGTCTTGATGTGTTATTTCGCTAGAGAAATTAGTTTCGCAGTTAGGGGTTGAAGAATAATGTCTAGTAATGGATTTAGTTTTGGAAATACGTTTGTAGCAAAGCCAATAGATTAACTGAAGTAGACTTAGCATAGTACGCAGACATTAGTTATCATCAGGCTTACTTTTTATACGACAAAAAAAAACAAACGAGGTGGAGGTTCTATGTTCGCCATATTTTGTCAGCAATAAATAGGATCCATTGTAACTTTTAGTAAAGGGTAAGTTTTCCAAAATAAAAAGAAGACCAATCTGTCAACACCCAGCACAAAGATTTGCATCCCCTAGCTGCTTGCCGCGGCTTCGGACGCCTTGTTTAAGGTTATTTCCATCTCATGGAAATATGATTTCATAATCATAATTCTTTATTTGATTATTGGGAAAATATAAGAAAGTATATAAAAAGACTCTTGGATAAAAAGTAGCCTAGCTTATGTTACTCTTCATCCTTTCAACTTACTTCACCTATGCCTAAGCATTGTTCGCGCACAAACGCAAAACATTAGAAACTTTCACTATTACAATATGAGTCGAATAGTGACACATTTGGATTGGCAAAAAACTTCAGCAAAGTCAAATACATTAAATGAATGAAACCAAATACCTACTAGAATGTGAATTGGCAATAATAAGGCTAAACCAGACTCCTACATGATGTTGGCAAGGCCGTGCATTCGCCTTGCGCCAGACCACCACATCCTTCAGGCCCATCACCTCTTAGAAATCTGTTAGCTGTAAAGCTCAACAAAAATTGGCCAGCATGCCACTTGGTCCATATTATAAAGACCTCTGATTAGCCTTAGTTCTGTCAGAATCTGATGGAAATGGTGCAAGTAATACTGGTAAGACGGGTCAGGGTGTTCTGGTGGGGACAGCGGTCATTAGCTGCAAAAAGTCGGGTCTCTGAGATATCTACCATCTTTTAATGTCAAGTTTTTGCTTTGAATCGTGCGCTTGAGCCCTTCTTATAACAGTAATAATAACTTTACTTACTCGTACTAGCCTTCATAAAGGATCATCCTAAGAAGCTCTCCCATCTTTCAATCTAATATTATAAAAGCGAACGTTTAGATGGATGGATGGATATAGATGGATGTTTGTTGCTTAATCACGCCAGAACGACTGAACGGATCTGGATGAAATTTGGCACAAAGATAGATTATAGTCTAGAATAGCACATAAGCTATATTTTATCCCGGAATTCCCACGGGAACGTGAACTACGCTGGTGAAACCGCAAGGAATTGCTAGTGTATTATATTATGTATTATTAGGGAGGCCTATGTCCAGCAGAGGACTAGTGTAGGCTGAAGATGATGATGATATGTATTATTAGACCAGCCAGCAGATTTGCAATGTATGAAACATTAACAAAGCTGATCAAACTTTCTTTGATTGAGATTAATTTTTTTGCAGTCTTTTAACGCCCGAAAATAAGGTGATGCGTTTTTGTTTTTAACAAAAGTTGTAGGTACCCGCTATAAGCAATATCACAATAATGTTTAACATTACCATGGCAATATTAAAACCAGATCCTTTGAGATAATGCAGCCTCTATTGATTCGCACTAAGCTCATCTCCCTTTCGATACTACATCTATACTATAATATAATAATCTATACTAATATCATAAAGTTGTTTGTGAATTGTTTGTGACGTTGTACAACCTACAACCGTAGGGGGTTTCTGGATCTCTGGATCTACAGAACCCATTTCAAAAATTATTTCACCGTTAGAAAGCTTACTTTCAGGGAGTGTCATAGACTGTTTTTTCCTGGAATTCCCACGGGAATGGGAACTACGGGGGTTAACACGTGAGGTGCAGCTAGTATAACTACTAATCCTACTTGAACAAGATCGACCATACTTTCCTTGAAAACCACTTTACAAACTCTACAAAATAGCCAGACGATAGCATCCATCCGTACCAGTGACATTAACTTGTCCAGTCCAAACTCGATGTACCTAATCTAATCTCAATAGCAGCCGCCATATAGGGTACCGAAGGAGCCCCTGGGCCCCAACAAGTCGCGACAGGTCCGAGACATCCATACCTGTTTATATACGACCTTGCTATGACCTAGACTGGACAAGACAGGTTCATTGATCGAGATCTTCCGAGAACAGTTCCGTTACGGACCAAATCGCATAATAAGCAGGGGCTTACTTTAGAAACCGATGTATGTACCGGTAATCCTTCGAAAGAAACTATGTACAAAGTGCCAGATAAGGTGGCATGGCAATACAGGTCGTTTACCTCCTCCTCCACGAAATCGCAAGTTGCAGTGAAATTTATCGCTATTCTGGCGCTTTCCTTACATAGCTAAAGCGATACCGGTGTCGCTAGAGCATCGTGGTACAAGCGTACCTTACCTACTAGGAAGCAAAAACAAAAAACACAACCTAAAAATCCTAATCGAGAACTTTTTACGTTTTCAATAAATTCACGTATTTTAATAATGTATTATATATAAAATACCAAATTGAAACCGGTGATATTTTAATTGAATAATGAAAAATCAATATGGTTAAAAGTACCAAATTGCCACGTTATAGGTGTCATGTTATAGTACAATAATCTCAATTAGTCGGTACCTAAATACACCTTAGGTACCGCTTTTATCACTTACTATATTAAAATACAGTCGAATAAAAAGGGTCAGGTTAAGTCAATAGCTTTTCTTTAAATCATATACCTAGGTAAGTCAAAATTTTCACCTTTCATAGATTTCATAGATCATATATTCTTTATGTGAAAACTGTTAAGCTTTAGTGTTACCACTATTGTTTATACTCATTAGTATTTGAAAAAGTTTGTTTTTCATCTAAATAAAAATAAAATAAAGGTGACAGATCCAGTGTTTCTTTATATTGACGACCTCAGTGGCGCAGCGGGCGAGAGTCTGCCTGCGACGCAAGAGGTTGCGGGTTCGATCCCCGCCTCGGAACAAATTTGTGTACGATCTGCAGAAATTTGTTCCGTTGGTCTGGGTGTTTTCTATGTATAATAAAAAATATCTATCTATGTAATGTATAATATTACGTATATCAGTTATCTAGTACCCATAACACAAGCTCTGCTTACCTTGGGGCTAGATAATGTTGTGTGAATTGTCCAGCATTATTTATTTATTTATTATTTATTTATTTATATATTATTTGTTAGTCAAACTTGAACGTATCTCTTTATTATTATCATCTTCAAACACCGTTTTGCTTTTTATCACCACTGAGTCGATGGTTTGATATGAGAGCTTATCATCTGAAACTCCCTAATTACCGAAACCGCTGGAGAATGTAAAGCACAAATCAAGAGTCAAGGTGGAGATTTAAAGTCGGCAGCTGTGCGTGCATCTGCGCAAGGTGCCTGCGCGCGCGCAGCGCACGTGTGAGGCTTCGGAGCGGTGAAGGTGAGGTGACTGGAGGATTTTGTAGGGCTGGCTATGATAGTAATGTCAAAGGACTAGTTGTTTATTAGGGTGCCATCTAAAACAGAAATATGGAAACTTTAGAATCCAGCCCTGAGATCCGAGTCCATTTGACATTAGTACGTAATAGTTACGTTAATTTGCCCATAGGTTTTGGTACAGCGCCTCTATCGTGTGGACTGGGAACTACGCGAATCCCATACAAATACCTACAAGACATCTTGATCAAGTACCGATACTGTCGCCAAATGTAGGTAAGTACCTACTTGGAGCTCTGAGTTCAGTTTGACGACAAATTGAGACTTCATCCATTGAACCAGTGACGTTGTGAATTCTTATTTTTGTATGGAATTGTGTAGTGTTTATTATTTTTTATTTATTTATTATTATTTGCTTGTATTGGCATGTCCAGTTTTTTTCATAAATAAGCCTAGAGAAGAGTCTCGCAAACGAGTTTGATTTTCGAGTAGGACGGCGTCATTGAGAGGCCCACTTTGGATTCTTATCTGGCGCGGCCTCTTCAACTGTTTATAAATGCTAAATAAGAAGTCACACCAAAAATATAAATGCGAATGTTTGGATGTATTGGATAGATGGATGTTTGTTACTTCTTCTCGCCAAGACTACTTTATTTATTTATTTATACTCCATAAATCAATACCCATGGGATTGAAAAAAACCCTTAATAGATTCTATACAAACAATGCATGCGAAACCACGGGCAGAAACTAGTTTTCAATAAAATTATTTATATTCTCATACATCAAGTAGGTAAAGTGTTTTACACAGTTTCTTATTCAAGACTGGCAACCCCTGAATGAAATAACAGGTGCAACTGCATGTTGTAGAGAGTTGCCATGCACTTTTATTTTTACTCATTATGTTGCATCAAAACATCTTACAAGATAACAAAGATGAAGCTCAGTGAATGTGGTAGGTTTATTCTGTGTACTTAAAGACTTTTGATGGTGTTTTTGTATTTAAACTTCTTACGAGGAAGTTCTTAGCACTGCGTTGATAATTTGAATGTTAAAATGATCTTTCATGGGGTCAATTTGTGACTTTCGCATATCGCCTGACACATGTGCTTGGTGAGTTCAAGTCAAACGACCATTATACTTGTGCATTGCAGACGGGGTTATTCACTAAGTGGAAGGTACCGTAAACGAAGTAACGAAGGAAAAAATCTTTCGTTAACTTTTCCTGACGACTTTTATTTCCCTAGCTTGAAGTCGGCGAACTCATGAATGACGTGTATCCTACACGTCATTCATGAGTTCGATTGGACATAGATAATTGAACCTATTTTGACCGATATCAGTTGAGTTGCGTATCGACATTGTCATACAGCGAGGCAATGAAGCAAGCGTCTTGAGGACGCGCGCGACTGATATATGGATCAGTTGAGCTACCTGTACCTGGATTATTTGCAGTTAGTTCAAATGTTAATAAATAATGTAATAAATGTTAATAATTCTAATTAGTTTCAAATATTTGATTGTAATTTACTTTGTAAAACATATTATTAAATATGTTTTGGTAAATAATTGTACACAACATATTTTAAACTAGCAACAGCTGCTTCGCACGCGTTTTTTTTTTAAGTTTTTTAATCTTCACCTACGGCACTTCGCACAATTGCTTTTAAATGTTAGTAGGCAGTTTTTTTTTTTATACAATAAAAAATAAAATAATAAACAATAAATATATTCCAAATAGTTTTGCCTACATTGAATTATACAATCTACCCAATGAACTTAAATATAAAACGAGCTATAACATCATTAATTAGATGTCCCGTGATGAACCATGAATTAAAAATTGCAGGACAAATTAATGTCTCGGGGAAAAAGTACGAAAAATAATTATCTATTGCACTGTATAATGATTTTCCAGTTTTTTTAGTTTTAATTCGATAATATATCCAGAGATCGAATAAAACCTTTGGATAGTACCAGACACACAATAAATCCTCCGCTAACAAATGATCTCTTCCAAATTCACGTGAATAATTCAACGATGACAATTTACAAATACGCCAGACTCCTAGTAATGAGGGTTCAGTTCAGAGACAAATCGACATTCTAGAGCACGGTTCTGCAGCGGATGTGGAATCTGATCAATAAAAGGTACATTACCATGTTATGTTGTGTTACACCGAGCTACTTGATCGCAATAACAGCAATGACAAACTCAACAACAAAAACAGTCATGCACCTGCTATCTGTAATATTGCTGAAAACAGAATTAATTTATCTCATTTATGTTATTGCAAGTCATTTCCATCGGCAACGTCCAGGACTGGAAATAAGCTTTCCTAAAGATCGATGTACGAATATACATTTGTCGTTAAATGAACTGTGAAGTAATGTAAGTTCCTTGGTGTTCAGGAATCAAAAATGACACTTTTATCTATAACTACCTAGTATTTATATTTATCTATCGCTGCTATATACATTACTGTACATAGCACTCCCAGTTGCTAAAATATTTTAAATAACTCTTTGAATAAACACAATTATGATTTCCTCGAACTACATTTATCTTCTCTGTTAAACGCACTTGCGTCTCATAATAAATTATTCAAGTGGTTATTTACATTTTTCTGTTTATCTCTGTATCTTTTCTACTTTAACTTTCTTTTGTTTATAATCACCATGAAAAAGTAAGTTCTCAATCAGGCGCAGATTATGTAATGTTACTTCGTGTTCGGTAAGTATAATTTCAAAGGTACAATTTGATTGCTGCACTTTATCAAATAAATAGATCGTTAATGACAATAGCCGTACTACATCTCTGCTGTCGGCTTAGGACGGACGGATGGACGGACACGTAGATTTAAGAATATCGACGTGGCAGAGGTCACATCTAAAGTAACTTTTTATAGACGTCACATTATGTACTTGAGATGAATGGATGGGTTATTCTCAAACGATTCTACAAACTATGGACATTTTTATCATAGCTTTTACATATTATCTTTTGTGAATAAATAAACTTAATTATTTTTATTATATTATAACCAGAAATAATGCAACGACCCAAAACTGTAGTTCATTTGAGGTACTATTTTATTTTATTTTTGTCGTATTTTTTTTAATGTATTTTGATTCCATTTAATCCAACAGAATATATAATAGAAATGATATTCGAATGATTTTGTTATTTTTAGACATATTTATTTACAAATATATGCAACTTTGTTACTGTCGGGGTAATCTGCAGACTAATTGAATTGAATTATGAATTAACTATTCCCAAGACTCTGGCTACATTACCACTTAAGCACAAATGTTTTTATGATCTGCATATTTCTTCTGAATTTTTTCTAAGTATACTAAAAACATCTCTCTATCTATATATTGTTAAGTATTCGTCCATTAGTGAACGTGTCTCCTCTAAACGAGGGAGGTTTGGGTTTTATGGTGATCCAAGATTCACACACAATTATTTAAAACTATACAAAAGTCGCTTCTAAAACTGATGACCACTCCATCCACTCCAAGACATGAGCTACAATCATACCCTCCCTCCCTAATCCTCCAATCACGTATACAAATGCGCCACCTCTGACACGCGGCGCGCGGGCGCGGGCACGCAGCGTGCGCAAACGCATGTGATGGATTGTGATTACCTCGTAAATGGACGGTCATCTAATATTCCTGACTGTACATATTGTTTAGTTTTGATTTATACAGATGATTGTTACGTTTGATTTACTGACATTTTTGTTATGGACTTAAGAGGTCACAATCCATTACATTTTACATTAGATGAAGTAAGTATTTATGATGATTAGAGCCTAGTGGACAATAATTTGTAGATACTCGATATTTTAATCAGAACATCGTGTAACTCTAAGCCTATTATACTTGTCCACAGCTGGACATAGACTCCCCTAATGAGCGTATGCTGCATAGATGCGGCGGCAGATGCATCTGCCTACATTATTTTGCAGGTCCTTACCCCGCCTAGTTGGAGGGAGTCCTACACTACGTTTGCCGAGTCACGGTCACCACTCACGGCCTCGTTTACACTCGCGGTTGTCGGTTCTTCGTGAGACATGTCGGCACTTCTACTTGCTTATCAATTAATTCTGAATAAGAATAAATGATTCTTGATAGGATAGTAAAGTTTAGGTGTCGGTAAGGTACGCTCTAAAGTTGTTCTCCAATTTCACCGTTGCAATTGAACGCAATCAGTCGAAGATAAACTCAGTTCAGCGCTTTAAACTAGTTCAGCGCGTTTTCCCGACATAAAGTTGATCCGGTTCTAGCGCTAAACCGAGTTCAAGAGCTGTCATGTCACACAATATGTATTACAAATTAGTTTTAGCAGAATAAGACCTTACTATGACCTTACCTTACTCGACGACATCGTTCAGTCTGAATCACAACAAGCTCTGTTTAAAATCACATTGCATTTTATTGCAGCAACCATCTATTATTTGATTACCAAGTGAACATTCACAGACTCATTAAACCTGTACAGATGTAAATCATTTATGATTCTCAAACATTATACAAGCTAATCTGACAATTCTCGAAACAGCATCTTAATTACCCATCTATCGTACAGCATTAACAATAGCGCTGACCGGTGGCTTTCACCCTTTAAGTTAAAGGAAATGTCCACTGGAGCGTTCCTAAGTTGTCAATATTCTGACAAAAAGATCGCCGATATATTAGATATATTTTTATTAGCAAAAATTGTCATGAAACTTTGAAAAATAAGAAAGCGAAAGTGTGCTCTATTTCAGACCACACCTTCATTTTCTTATAGTTAAACGCTTTACCTACCACATATAGTATAAATTACAGAAAGGTTTTTTTTTATCCGGGAATAACGTCCAAAGCTCTGCACCGAAGATAGTTCAAACAAAAGCGCTTCAATCGACAGCAGCCCCACGAATGACAAATAAAATTCCTCACGTGAGAAAGTTCCAGATAAGTTAAACGTTGTTAATGTGCTCAGATAAGTTTATTGTTGCTTCTGTGAACTCCACATTACGGACTGTTACGAAATATAACTGTTCTGAATAAGTGCACGGTCGTGCGGTATGATGCGATAAGGCAAATGGAGACTTGAGACTAGCCAGGTGACACATGCTAGCAATGCGCAAGAGCATGATCGTGAACATCATCACTTAGAAGAGGAAAATGTATGTCTAGTTTTTCTTGAAGCTGTAAAAGGCCCGATGAAGTTGGTCTTGACGTTTTCTGTAATTTTTGACGCATTCGCTGAATCATTGCTTTACATTGTCATTTGGAGACTCCAAGATCTTGTCTCCCAAGCCAACCTAACTTGCACGTGGTGTAACCCTGCTAGATAACGAACTAGGCTCTGGTGAAAATATCAACATTCTCATAACTTGATAACTCATATTTTACTATTATTTTGCATTACTTGACACTGGCAGAAAAGAGTCCAACCAGACTCATATTGCCATTAACAAAGAATCATCATCATTGTCATTTTGTGTAAAAACTGTCTATTCTATGAATATTATTATTTTATGAAGATTTGTTCCGGGATAAGTAAAAAGTAGTTACTACTGCGAACCCTGCAATGGAATGATATAGATAGACTGTTTATTGAGTATTTTACGTGAGTATTAAATATTCATTTCATTATTGGCAACAGGTTAAAGCAAGTTATTCATGTAAATATTTATTAAAATTTGATTTTTAAAAAAGCAAACAACACTTTTTTAATGAAATTAATATGTTCATGCTCCGTTTCTCGAATGAATAGAGAAGCGCCGAATCAAAGAAAATTAACAACAATATTGACTGATACTCTAACGTAAAAAATGGCTTGCTCTTACAGCGCCTGATTTAAATAATTTAATGAGAAAGTGTTATATATTTACACCACAATTCCTATCAAAACTTATGAAACTTCTCATAATTATCTCATTCGTAAAGCACCAAACTATGACTTAACCAGTTCATCACCACTGCGTCCTCATACCACCACGACATCCTACTTACCTACTTACCATCACAAAGTATTACTAACCTCTGTTTAATATGGTAATTAGGTTTTAGGGGTCAAGCGCCTATCCTGTATTCTTTGACGAACAAAGAAGATAGGAATTTTATGGGAGCTTTTTCATCTGTGATTTAATTTTAAAAAATATGTCATGTAGGTACCTCTATTGAATAGGAATAAAGAAAATAAAAATATAGTAAGAAATAAGTAGAATACATAAAATTTACTCTTAGCCACGCTGTAACGCAGTTTAAACGTCGAGAAATAAAACCATACACGATTTTTTTATTATTACATAATAACTTATAGTAGATAGATATCAATTTCTTTTTTTAAATAATACTCCAAATAATGTTAAATATTCCATTGTCAGCGATTTATATATCTAGGCACAAGTCATGTTTCATCAATACTATGACATCTAAGAATTATAAAATGTTAATATTAAAACCATGTAACCCATGAGAGTCCATACAAAATAAGTCGCGCGTTTAAGTCTTTTGTATGAAAAGGACGTTTTAATACCATCAAATATTTTCAAATAATTTATTTTCTAATGTATTGAAAGGGTTATCTATTAGTCATACAATAGGATCCGTTCAAAAGTGTACCATTTGAATATGTGAAATTAACCCTTTTCATAGGAAGAATAAGTTTTCTATAGGAGAGTCACAGTGAAATACAGACAGCTCACTTTCTTTAACTTTCTCGTTCACAAAGATGTTTTGTAAAGTTTTTATTAAAACAAAAAATACCAAATAGCTGTATATTTTTCCGCGCGGTTTTCTTTTTAATTCCATAACCAGATTTTTTTAACGCATTTGGCTATCGTTTTAACATGTTCATAGTCTCTGTGTTTTTGCACAATGTTTTTGGCAACTGTATGTATGTATTTTTTTAATAATGTTGGACAATCCACACAGCATTACCTATTGAAACTAACTTTTGGGTACTTAATAACTGTTATACTTTATACAATAAATTACATACATAGTTTTTTCATATGTATAAAATATCCAGATCACTCGGCACAAATTTTTTCAGAGCGTACAAACATTTGTTACAATCAGGGGCGGGAATCGAACCTCAAACCTCTTGCGCCGCAGGCAGACCTTCGCCCGTCGTGCCACCTCGGTCGATTTGAACTCACCTCCTCACCTCAACAGCCCATAATGGTCCACTGCTGGACTTTTGAACTGTGTCTTTGTTTTCTTATGTATATTCAAATCCTTTTTTTGATCATAGCTGTCAAAATTAATACCACTCATAACTTCACTGCCGGCAGGCGGATAAAAAAACGCAGTGGACGTGTTAAAATAGACAGAAGAAAGCTGCTGCCCATATCTAACAGGTTTGCTAGAGTAGAATAGACAAATTCACACGATGCGACCGCCACGGTCTAAAGTCAACATCATCATCATCATCAGCCATTGTCAGTCCACGGCTGGACTTGGAACTCCTTTAATGAGTGCCATAGCTTCAGATTGATGCATCCATAATCTACCTGCAGATTTTCGGCATCCTACACTACGTTTACCGGCAAAAGTGACTAGAAGTATGAATTCAAATATCCTTTTACCTTACAAGACTCTTGGATACGTCACAAAATTCAAATAACAAAGTAAACTAGAAAATAAATTTACGGCATACAATATGTTAAGCAGCTACCAGGAAATTTCACTGTGTCACAGGTCAGTGCCCGGCCGGTATCTCGACATAATAGAGATTAATCTCTAATTTGAATGCAGCAGAATCGGGGCCCTCTGCATCTGTCCACGTCCTGAATAGATCTCGTAATGAATTGATTCCTCGTGTGAGAATCCGAGTTTTATTGAGAACTCTTAAATTTACGGCATACAATATGTTAAGCAGCTACCAGGAAATTTCACTGTGTCACAGGTCAGTGCCCGGCCGGTATCTCGACATAATAGAGATTAATCTCTAATTTGAATGCAGCAGAATCGGGGCCCTCTGCATCTGTCCACGTCCTGAATAGATCTCGTAATGAATTGATTCCTCGTGTGAGAATCCGAGTTTTATTGAGAACTCTTTGCTTAGAGATTGATGTCGTGTCATAAAAGATTGTAATATTAAGGTGAAGTTTTTCATTAAAAATAAATGTCTTAGTATTAAATTATAAGAGAAAATAATTATTTATGCTAGCAATACACAGTTATAATAAAACAATTCTCGATTAGTAAGAGTAATAATTTTATTAAAATAATTTACTGTTGATTAATATAACATATTTTCAATAATATAGGTACATTTGTTTTAATTTAAACTTCTAAACACTACAAGCGGGATCCGTTTCCAAAACTATTTTAAGTAATTTTTTGTAGCCACGGATACCGGGATCAGTGGATAAAAATATTTAATAGTTTTTCATTGGAAACCGATCCCGGTATCGGTGGATAAAACTTGGCGGTATCAGTGGCCAATTAAATCTGATCCCGGGATCCGTTTACACAAACCCAATAATTGGGTTGTTTGACGAGCTCTACAATTTGTTTAAAAAGTTAAAACTTTGGTACATAACATTGTATAGTACGTGTTTTTAACCGACGAATCGAAAATCAAAAGAGAAGGAGGTTCTTAGGCTGTATGTATTTTTTGAGTAAGTACTTCGATTTCTTAGTCAATTATGGACCGATTTGGATTTATTTTTCGGTATTGTATAAAAAATTACCCCGTGGTAGCCTCATATTTTTTCTTTTATAAATAACGCTTGACAATTCACATAGCATCACCAGCCCCAAGCTAAGCAGAGCTTATGTTATGGATAATAATAACACATGACTGATATACTTAATATAATATATTAGATCGATATTTTTTATTATATTAAAATAGAAAATACCCAGAACAAATATTTGCAGATCGTACAAACATCTGTCCCAAGGCGGGAATCGAACCCGCACCCTCCTGTGTCGCAGACGGACCATAGGCCGCCACGCCACATTGGTGTTCAATGAAGGAAGTAGCTCTCTTTCCTTTGATAGATTCCTTTAGTTTGACTCTTGCGGCCATCTAACTACCTACTTATTTAGTAAAACTTCAATTTTGAAATTCCACTTTAAAACGTTGGATTAATTACCACAGATGTCAAGTTGGTTCCTTGTTTTCCTCTCTCCTGTGATAATGTCTATAAAACTATTCGTGTCTATCCTACCAGAAAAATAAAGTTAACCATAAAAGGAAACCTAAAATCTCTAAACAAAAACAAAATAACACAGAAGTGTCTTCAGTCATTAAAATATCAAGTTAACCGAACAACACACTCATTACACCTCACCGAACTCGAATAGGGCCAAACGGGGTAAAACGGGATGAGAAGGGGTGAAACACGGTGAATAGAGGGTCATAGAGTGAATAGAACTTCTGGTTTCCTATTCTAATGGTAGTATTGTGGGAGATCAAGTTCCTATTGTGATGCTTATCAAGTATTTTGAGTATTTTTTTAATATCCGTGTGATCGGGGGACCTTCTGTCGAGTTTTGTGCTTGTGAGGGACATTTTATGACCATCTTAACTAGGTTGTTACTGTGTGAACGTCTGTAAACTAGGCATGACGTTGATTTGTTAAAAATGTAGAATTATTGAAGGGCGAGAGGATCAGTTTTCGTATGTCTTGTAGAAAATTATTTGTGGAGTTCTCTAAGGTTTACGGATCATGAGAAACCACACGTGTCTATGTATTTGCGCAAACATTTGTGCTTTAAACGAAACTAAACCAACACTCTCGTGGCCCAAGATGCTGAAGCCGTGCTTTGGGTTCGTTGCATCGGCGGCGGACCCCTGTGGGTCGCACTGCCGAGGCTGGGCAGTTAATGCGTTAATTATATTCAGAGCACCTGGCTAGACACCGTTGTAACTGGCTGCCGTTCTGTTGCCGCGTGCCCGCCGCTGGCTGTCCGCACCGGGACCAAAATTTGTCTAGGAGGACGTGTGTGTGTTGATCTATGATGACCTCTTAGTTACCTACTGTAAAATGCACTTATTAAGTTAATAATTTATTTCTACAATTTCAAAGAACCGTTTCAAAGTCTCCGGTCTAGGTTATTTTTCCCCGTCATTCCCATATGGCCCGGGTCATAAAACAATGATTCCAACACAATGGGTTGTAAACTCCCCATTTGACACATGTGCTTGCCAAGTCTGCAATCAATAATGTCATGACAGCTGTAAAATGTAGAAATTTTGATTATATTACTTTGTTATTACTGCCTTAAAGGTCTTGAGAATGTACTTAATTTTTACAACTGAATTTTATGCATCGGAGGTGCCCTTCTAGGTATTTTTATGTATTTTTTTTGTCAATTTTATTTTCGCTGGACTAAGTTGTTGATAGGATAATTTTATTTGAGTTTGAAGACCGGATAACAGTTAGGTAATATGGATGCTGGTTGCTTGTCATAGTGCAACCTCGAAAAAATAATTGTACTTTAGGTCCCTGTATATTGTGCATGTGACTTTACAAAAGCTAATTACTTTTATTTGTATTCTATTTTAAACAGATATATAGCTGCATATGTATGTTTTTATTCTGAAATTAATTAGTGAAAAGTAGGGTTCAATCGCAACATTTCTAAGCGTGTCGTCACCGTTCGCCTGCGTATTGATTTGAAGCTTTAGCGGGATATCTTTTTGAAAGATATAAAATTATTTATGAGACACAACCCCAAACAAATAACTAACGTAATATTATTCATTGTTTTTAGGGTTTCAAACATTGGTTTTGAAACCCTTATGGTCTCGCTCTGTCCGTCCCCGCTCTTTCTTGAATATCTCAGTAACTACTGCAGCTATTAACTTGAAATTTAAAATAATGATACATTTCGTGCGCCATTACTGATTTCAAGAAAAAAAAATATAAATAAATGAAAAATGAAAATGAATAATTTCAATACAAATTTTGATGTTGAAATTTCAAAAGAGACATAGGAAGGCAAATGGGGTATCAAATGAAAGGTATCGTTTTGTACATTTCAAAACACTTTTTGAAATTTCTGTAAGTTTGAAATATTTCAAAAAAAGTCGAAAAATTGACCATTCCCCCCCCCCCCCCCTATCTCCGAAGATTGCAGACCGATCCATGTACAATGTATTAGGCGTTCGTAGATATGGATCTATATTTTACAGGAAAAATATAGAGAAGTCTGTAATAATAATAGTTTTTGAAAAATGGTCAAAAAGGGGGGGAATTTTTTTTCAAAAGGGGGGGTACCTACCCATGTTGGGTATCAAATGAAAGGTATCGTTTTGACCATTTCAAAACACTTTTTGAAATTTCTGTAAGTTTCATACTTTTTGAAATATTTCAAAAAAAGTCGAAAAATTGACCATTCCCCCCCCCCCTAGCTCCGAAGATTGCAGACCGATCCATGTACAATGTATTAGGCGTTTGTAGACATCAATCTATATTTTACAGGAAAAATATAGAGAAGTCTGTAATAATAATAGTTTTTGAAAAATGGTCAAAAAAGGGGGGATTTTTTTTTCAAAAGGAGGGGTACCTTCCCATGTGGGGTATCAAATGAAAGGTATCGTTTTGACTATTTCAAAACACTTTTTGAAATTTCTGTAAGTTTCATACTTTTTGAAATATTTCAAAAAAAGTCGAAAAATTGCCCTTTCCCCCCCCCCCCCCCCCCCTATCTCCGAAGATTGCAGACCGATTCATGTACAATGTATTAGGCGTTTGTAGATATGGATCTATATTTTACAGGAAAAATATAGAGAAGTCTGTAATAGTAATAGTTTTTGAAAAATGGTCAAAAAGGGGGGGATTTTTTTTTCAAAAGGGGGGGTACCTACCCATGTTGGGTATCAAATGAAAGGTATCGTTTTGACCATTTCAAAACACTTTTTGAAATTTCTGTAAGTTTCAAACTTTTTGAAATATTTTAAAAAAAGTCGAAAAATTGACCATTCCCCCCCCCCCCCCCTAGCTCCGAAGATTGCAGACCGATCCATGTACAATGTATAAGGCGTTTGTAGACATCAATCTTTATTTTACAGGAAAAATATAGAGAAGTCTGTAATAATAATAGTTTTTGAAAAATGGTCAAAAAAGGGGGGAATTTTTTTTCAAAAGGAGGGGTACCTTCCCATGTGGGGTGTCAAATGAAAGGTATCGTTTTGACCATTTCAAAACACTTTTTGAAATTTCTGTAAGTTTCATACTTTTTGAAATATTTCAAAAAAAGTCGAAAAATTGCCCTTTCCCCCCCCCCTATCTCCGAAGATTGCAGACCGATTCATGTACAATGTATTAGGCGTTTGTAGACATCAATCTATATTTTACAGGAAAAATATAGAGAAGTCTGTAATAATAATAGTTTTTGAAAAATGGTCAAAAAGGGGGGGAATTTTTTTTCAAAAGGGGGGGTACCTATCCATGTGGGGTATCAAATGAAAGGTATCGTTTTGACCATTTCAAAACACTTTTTGAAATTTTTGTAAGTTTCATACTTTTTGAAATATTTCAAAAATAGTCGAAAAATTGACCATTCCCCCCCCCCTAGCTCCGAAGATTGGAGACCGATCCATGTACAATGTATTAGGCGTTTGTAGACATCAATCTATATTTTACAGGAAAAATATAGAGAAGTCTGTAATAATAATAGTTTTTGAAAAATGGTCAAAAAGGGGGGGAATTTTTTTTCAAAAGGGGGGGTACCTATCCATGTGGGGTATCAAATGAAAGGTATCGTTTTGACCATTTCAAAATATTTTTTGAAATTTTTGTAAGTTTCATACTTTTTGAAATATTTCAAAAATAGTCGAAAAATTGACCATTCCCCCCCCCCTAGCTCCGAAGATTGGAGACCGATCCATGTACAATGTATTAGGCGTTTGTAGACATCAATCTATATTTTACAGGAAAAATATAGAGAAGTCTGTAATAATAATAGTTTTTGAAAAATGGTCAAAAAAGGGGGGAATTTTTTTTCAAAAGGGGGGGTACCTTTCCATGTGGGGTATCAAATGAAAGGTATCGTTTTGACCATTTCAAAACACTTTTTGAAATTTCTGTAAGTTTCATACTTTTTGAAATATTTCAAAAAAAGTCGAATAATTGCCCTATCCCCCCCCCTATCTCCGAAGATTGCAGACCGATTCATGTACAATGTATTAGGCGTTTGTAGATATGGATTTATATTTTACAGGAAAAATATAGAGAAGACAGTAATAATAATAGTTTTTGAAAAATGGTCAAAAAGGGGGATTTTTTTTTCAAAAGGGGGTACCTACCCATGTGGCATATCAAATGAAAGGTATCGTTTTGGCCTTTTTAAAACACTTTTTGAAATTTCTGTAAGTTTCATACTTTTTAAAATATTTCAGAAAATTGATTGTTCAAATAATTGGCAAATGTTTGAAACCCTCGGCGCGCGAGTTACACTCGCACTTGGCGAATCTTGTTTTTGTTTCTAATTAAATTTGGATTGCAGGAACAGAAGCACTTTGAGTTGACAAACTGAATGAAAACGTCACAGAAAAAGACAGCGTTTTTATCAGCCGAAACTGAGTGGCAGTTTTAATTTTCATATGTAATTAATATAAAACTTGTATATTTGATTTAAATGACGAACTATTAAAAAAGTCCGGTTACTTAAGTTCGAGTCGGATTTGAGCCCCAAGGGAGAACAAACCTACACATACATTTTACTTATATTAATGTAAACTTATTCTTATACTAGCTGCTGCCCGTGGCTACTCGCCTCTGTCCGTCCTCGTGATTATTTCCCCTCCCTGACAAATTTCATTAGGTTCTGTCTGTTCAGCCATTTAGGCGTGAAAGCGTAACAGACAGACAGAGTTACTTTCAAATTTATAATATTATATTATTATAGATTAATAGTATAATATTAGTAGTATGTCTATGTATGTATAGTGCAAGCTGAAGACAGGGCGCTATGGTGCTCATTAGGGGAGGCCTATGTCCAGCAGTGGACTGGTATAGGCTGATGATGATAGTGTAGATTTAGAGTATAGATTTCAACAATCACCCCTATCCCTAGCGCCACCTGTTTGATCAATTTAAAACAATAACAATGTCCGGTCCGTCCGGTACACTTTGCAAAGCATCTTGCACCTTTCTAGACAGAGACAGGAGCAACCGCAACATAACCCAGCCAACGCTTCAGACAGAGACGGATATAATGTCGCGTGACTGGTTAGCATTGCAAGGTCGTCTCAAAAGGTAAATGACACGAATATGCCTTGCGAATTAAATAGATAAGCAACTTTATACCATTGTGTTATAGTTTTATGTTATTCGGAAATTGTTATTAATGAATTGCGTGTCGATATGGTTTGTTACTTTATAATCATCAAATTGTTGAACAGTAAAATTGTAAAGAAAGCTTGGTGCGTGTCTAATTGATGTTTTTCAATATAAATACCTAGGTTTGATTTCCAGTAAAATCTACCAATAAGTTCTATGCAAGTTTCAAACTATTGTAACTTATGCAGTTAAAAGTTTCACATGCGAGTAAAATATTGACTGCACAAGACTGCATAAACAATACCGTTCACAAAGCTCCAAGTGTACCCATATAGACATTATTTACTTTACCTACTGTCAACCACATTTACGAGACAGTAAAATAGGAGCAAGCTTTCGTACACTGAGCTTTTACGATCATTTCGTTCAACGCCACCTAGCGGTGGGTGGTCGAACCGCGATGTGGACCTCCCGCGTAGCACTATTGCTACGGGAGCGCGTTGAAATCTTTTGTATCGAAATTGGAGCATCGAATTTGTTGTCACGCTTTATAGATTGGTGGCGCTGTAGTCGACGCTAATAAAATATTTTGTTATTTTCACATACTTTTCATGCATTTTACTTACCTTAGCATAATCGACAGGCGATGTATTGACGGGACAAGTAAACAGCCCCTCGCTGTAACAAAAGAGAACATTTTGTGAGTTTTATGACTTCTTATTTATTTTATGAGTTAGGTTTATGTTTTTGTGTCTTGCACAAGCTGTAAAAAGGCTTGAATAGTTTTATGCTAAAATGATTATTGAAGATTATTCTTTGATATGCAGTAAGTAGGTACATATAATTACAGATTACATAGGTACATACATCATTGTACAAAAATATCCAGGTGAATTTAATTTTATAATAAATATTTTTTCGGAACACACTAAAACAGGTAAATCATATGCCACTAAGTGAGAGAAAAACAGTAAAAATAATTCAAAACTTATTTTGTAGTTCAGTCTCTTCTTTCACGCGCCATTGTGCGTTGTTTTTAAATATAATTACAATTAGGTAGATAAATATCCGCCGCATCTTGAATACATCTCATCATGATACATAATTAGCTCAACACACCCCGATTAACTCTTAAAATTAAATAAAGAACTAAAAATTCAGTCGTTTCGCATTGAGATAAGACATAAATTACTTTGAAGTCGGAAGTAAACATGGCCGGTAAGAAGAAAGATGGCGGTAAAAAAAAACTTTTTTTGTATTGACGTTTGTAATTAGTTGATAATGCGAAGAAATTATGTGCGGCTTCATTATTATGCGCACGCGCATGAAATATGGCTGATATAAGCGCATAGAATCGCAACTCAATTTGTCGTCTAGTCTCTTATGATGAGGCCAAGAGGACTTACAACATTAAAGTCAAAAACTTTATTTTTTAGGCTTTCAAAATAAGCTTTATAGATACCTAGTAATTATTATCAAATAAGAAATAAAGTGTCATTGATTCTATTCACTTAATTTTTTATCTCGTTGTGGAAGAAGTTGATGAGAATGATTTGCTTGACATAAATATAGAAATTCATCAAAGGGCCAAATAGCAGGATCATTTTTCTGTTTCTTGGCAGGTATCAAAGAAAGCGTCGAGCCCTTTTGATGACCGATTCAAGAAAATCTTTTGATGTGAGCCCAAGAGCCTCCACAGTCCTTACGGAAGGTGTAAGTAACTTGTAAGTAACCTTTACCCCAGCCAAAAGTGAATTTCAAGAGAAAGAGAGAGATAGAGAAACATTTATTTTTAAGGTTAAGTATAGCGGCATATTCACATCGTATTTGGGTAGGGTATAATGTGTAAGACCTGGTACTCTAAGGGTTAATCGTGATTAACAAATTAAAATTTACATGGCACATTAACAAACAGAATCAAAATAAAACTAAAGATAGGTGGGATCCTAAGGGACACGCCTAGGCGGGATTCGATCCTTAAACCTCAGCCCGTGTATGAATCGTATCTAGTAAGAGCCAAGCAAGGGACCTGAGGAAGGCCAGAAACTTCCTTCTGTGTATTTTAACACCTTCACCACGTGCCTTCACTGCGAGTTATTCCTGACTCGTCCCACTGGATTCGGGCCAAAGTGGAACGAGTCAAGAAACTAACATTTTATACTGAAAACGTTCCTGATTCGTCCCACTTTTCAAAGATTGGCAAAAATACTGTCGACTTTTCATGTAAGTAAGAGGCATTTGCTTGAATCGTTAGTGAGATGAATCCGTATTACATAGATTAATTATGTAACTTCTGCTCTCTTGGTACTTTGGGACGATCTGGGAAGTATTAATTCCCAGAGCGTCCTAAAGTACCAAGAGAGCAGAAGTTCCTTGGATTGGAACTCAACACGCGATCACTAACGTGCCTGCAAAGCGTGGTGATAGTGGGAAGGCCATACCTTCCTTGTTTAAGGGAGATACATTCAGCAATATCTAGACCTACTATATGTGCGGACGAGTAGTACTTAAATACCACTGATTCGAACCATTGCGCCATCTAAACTGTGAAAATGAATTTATGTGAAATGGATGCAGTTAGCTATGTCTCTTCTAAGTAAATCTCACGTAACAATGCACTGTAAGTAGATAATTGATGTTTTTGTCTCTCTGATCTCGATGTTTCCGTTGCAAGAGGCTTATAATCAGTATAATCGTCGGTCTGGCAGACCGTGACCAGTATCGACGGGGATTTATTGGATACAAGTGGCTGTCCATGACTTTTCTTGCACATATTAGTCCGGAGTATTTAAAGTCCGTTATAAGTTTGCATATCTGCTCGTCGATGATAAAGTTGGTAGAGAAATGGTCTGATAGACCGTGACGAATATTGACAGAGATTAAATTGGTGCTAGCGAACGTACGACACTTTACTTGCAATTAGATGTATGATGCCCAGTGTCCATGAAATGTTGCAAAAAAAATGATATGTTGTGATATGTAAATGAAAAGCTAGAGTTGAGTTTTGAAGTGATCTGATAGACCGTAATGGACAAATTATATTCTCGTGGATCTGTTGTACAATAACATTAGACATAGACTTTATCGGCAAAAATATGCATAGAATATTGTTCAAAGCACAATACACATAGGCGCAAAGGAATATTTGCTGATCATGCATAAATTTGTCTCGGGCGAATTCGACCGAACCTTCGGCGCCAACAGTTGGTGGCACTTCACCACCTGCCAAGCTCAGGGATCGTTCTCTAGAGACGAATAGATAATAATATTGCCATCGTCATACATTGCGTACATTATCGAGGTAAGCTTGTACATTCTGGAAATTGCGCTATTTGTTAGAGGCAATCCCAATCTGTTTCCCCGAATGTGTGACATTGTAATTAGGAATAGAAGGGACAACAATAGATTAGCCAGACACGAATCCAAAACTACTATGTTGAAAAAGAGTGCAGTGTGCATGGCACCTGTAATCTATAATAAAATACCTAAGAGCTACAAAGACTTAAATGTAAACTTATTTAAAACCAAATTTAAAAAAGATTATGTGAAAAATGTTACTATAATTATTATTGACGTATTTCTAAATGATGTAATCTAATTTTATGGTAGGTATACTAAATTCAAATCGATAAATGAATACTCTTATAAATCTGCTGTTGCTATGTACAATTAAATTAAAACCTGCCATACTCTTAATTATTTTGCACACCAATTATGTTGGTCAAACATGTTGACTCAAAAATAACAATTTGTCACCTTTTTACACGTGTTTTGCAAATAAATTACTTTTACTTTACTTTTTTACTTTTAAAGGAATTCATTTCAAAAAAATTACATATTTGATGACAAAGTGACGTAACTTTTTTATATTCTACCATAGACAAAGTAAGTAATCCTCGTGCTTGACCTTAACAAAAGAGTCTTCAGTCATTTCATTTCATTTATATATTGCAAATATGTATAATCATAATGTTTTTGAGTTATGATGATGCAATTGCGAGTCAATAAAGGCTATAAATAACCTAAACTGAAGCCTAAACTCATTTACTGCAAAACCTATTTTGAGTAATTTTTATGTTGGTAACATGACATTGAACATTATTATCTGGAATTAATTGATATTTTCTTCTTTCTCTAATCTTTATATCCATACCTTTTTATTATTAATTACCAATGCGAAAGTGTGTTTGTTTGTTTGTCCATCCTTCACGCACTAACTATATGCAAGGAATCGACTTCTTTTTTGGCAAAGAGTTAGTTGAAACTATTAACATAGGCTACTCTTTATCCCATAAATCAGTTCCCATGAGATAGAAATAACCTTAAACAACGTGTACGAAGCCGCGGCAAGCAGCTAGTGTGTAATAATTACAAGTGGATTTATCTTTTCAAATTGTACGATTTCTAACTTGCCTTGTACAAAAACTATTACATAGTTATAACTGGTAAAAAATAAATACAAATAAATAGAGTAATCTACTACATAATTCCTTGACCCTTGATCGCATGTGATAAGTGCCTACAGAGGAGGTGAGACTATTGTGAGATATAATGAGATTATAAACTGACTCCAGTAAGATCAAGACAAGTGTTTTTAAAGATTCCTAGTTGCAGTTAAGACAGATGTATCTAACCGACAAGGTTCCGAGAAAATAACCACGTAAGATGGTTACGGGCTCGATAGGCCGCGAGAGTTCGGTGGCCGAGTTAAGGGCCCAATAATTATTTGCCATAACATCAGCCCTTATTATGTCCACTGCTGGACTAATAGGCCTCCTCAAATGAGCGCCATGGCGCCCTGTCTTCAGTTTGCCCCATCCAGCATCTGCCTGCAGTCTTTCACATGTCGTCATCCCATCCTAGCTGGTGGGCGTCGTACACTAAGTTTGCCGTGTCGCGGTCTCCGCGTAAGAACTCGTTTACCTCAGCAGCAGTTATCACCATACATGAACCGAGCATAAGACTGTTTCTCCAATGTACTTCATGTAATGAAGGCATAACCATTCGACAATAAATCAGTGATGGACGGGATGCGTGCGCGCAGGGTTCCTCGTTTGTTTATTGATCTCCACTTTCTAAGACAATGTCTTTCAGTAACGAGTAATGCGTTCGCGTACAGGCGACAGGTTGTTGGGAATTTGCATTTATATTGTACAAGTGCTATTTTTATCGACAAGATGTCTATTGGTATCGTAGATTTTATCATGGAGATGACATTTTCAAATGTCTTTACGGACTAAATAAACGGTTTTAAGTGCAATTTTAAATATTGGATGTAAGTACGTTGCAGGTGGGTTGTTTGTCTAGAACTTTCACGGCATTTATTATGTCGTTTTTTAAATAGCGCTCAACTCTTTAAACTATGCTCAACGAAAAAAAACTTTGTATGTGGATAGGTTAAGTAATTAGTGGTATTAGATATACCTACCATAAGGAAGTACTCGCATTTTGTGTCCTGAGACCTTGTAGTTAATAACTAGACCTCTGGCATTTCGTGTCCTGAGATTTCGTAGTTAACAACTAGACCACTCGCATTTCGTATCTTCTTCCAAATGACGATTATATCTATAATACTATAGGAAACCTACGCGGTCAGAGGGCTACGCGACGCCACTGTTCATACTTAAAATTAAAAAAAAAAAAACAGAAAACAGCCATTAACCGAAACAAAAACTACTAGTTGATTAAAAAGTTGTTTCTTTAAATACAATGTTCAATTTCCTGAATTAGCACGAGTGTTGTAATAACATCTCTGCTATTACAGGCAATAAATCACAGAGCCTACGATGTTCACGCTATTAGTCGGTGTAATAGCTATGTAAGTGAATATTTAGTGTTATTTAACATGCAGTTACGTGCCCATTACATACAGGTGTTGTTTTATTTACCAGTAAATAAATCAATGAATTGCAATATTAACAAATAATTAAACAGCGATTCGCAAAACAGAACGTAGAACCTTAAATTTGGTACTAACGACATCGAAACAAGTCATGCAATTTTTAGGGCCATGAAGATAGAAGTGGTAAAAACGGTAAATACTAAAATGACGCTTTGTTAAATAATAATTAACACAGTTTCATCTAGCCCCGAGCTAAGTAGAACTTATCATGGGCACTAGAAAACGATTATTATTAGGTCCTTACATATGAAATTGGCGTTTTTCGTACTGGCCACTTTAATCACAAATTTCTCCTTTTTGGTAAGGAATTCCAAATTCAAATTTGTACAGCTATAGACTCATGTATTTGTGCTTCGATGATCGTCATTCATTTGTTTTTTTTCTTCTGTTTTTTTCTGTTTGCGTCACTCATTTTACAAAATGGAAAACTTAAAATATCGCATTATTTACGAGTACGAGTTCCGCCGTGGCACTAGTGCTGCGGAAACAACTCGAAGGGTGAATGATGTGTATGGCGGTCGTGTTGCAAAAGAAAACACAGTTCGTTTTTGGTTCCAACGTTTTCGTTCTGGAAATTTCGACTTGCAGAACAAGCCCCGTGGACGGCCTGAGACTCAAGTTGATAATGAAGAGTTGAAGGCTATTGTGGAAGCGGATCCATCGCAAACCACGTCCGAGTTAAATGTCTATTGTCAGCAATTGCAAACCATGATGGAAAAGCTAGCGGCTAAACAACCTAGGCTGGTCAATCGCTCCACGCCACTGCTGCTTCACGACAACGCTAGACCACACACTGCGCAACAGACGGCTACTAAATTAGAAGAGCTTCAATTGGAAAGTCTAAGACATCCTCCGTACTCCCCGGACCTTGCTCCAACAGATTACCATTTTTTTCGAAATTTGGATAACTTCTTGCAAGGGAAAAAATTCAACTCCGATGGGGCAGTCCAAATCGCCTTCAAAGATTTTATTGATTCCCGTCCGACTGGTTTTTTTAGTAAAGGGATCAATGAACTACCTATAAGATGGCAAAAGTGCATAGAAAATAATGGTTCATACTTTGATTAATTAAATATATTATATTAAAAAATATTCGACTTTTTGTTCCTCCCATACAAAACGCCAATTTCATATGTAAGGACCTAATACTTAAAATAAAAAAAATTCATTCATAGTTACAATCATTAATGATATATCATTCGCATTTCATGTAATGAATGTTTGAATGATAAATTACATTTCAGACAGACATTTCACAGGTACATTGAAACTCCCAGCTTAGTGGCCGTCTGGAATAAAAAGAAAATCTCATTTGAAGATGAACATTTGAAGTGTATTCAGGATAATTGTTCTCCATAAATTAAACATGTACCTAAACAGGAAGAGCAAAATACCTAAACACCTATCAGTTGTAATAAAGATTCTGCAACATCCAATTCGTAGACAAAGTAGACATTTTGCATGTTTCTCGTAAGCGGTGTAACATATCGCATAGGTTTGCATATCGTTGACACACATAACTATGTGCAATCCGACACCAGAATAGGCAAGTATATTCAGTCTATTATACTTTATCTATAATAAGGGAAGTCCCATCTAATAGGCATACTTGTAAGTAATGCTATTATAAAAGCAACGGCAAATACTAAAAGAAAAAAGTATTTATTAAATAAAAAGACATAGATTAGATAGGCACATCCTTAACTAAGTATGGATAAATATAATAAAAAATCTTTTGATAAATGCTTAGTGATGTTTAATATATTCTAGGCCTTCAGATAATTTTTTTGAAAACTCTATTAGCCTTGGTACCCCACGGACCTAGAGTCTCCAATCCAAGGAGGAGTAAATGCGTATGCTCTCTCGAGATCTGCATATTTCGAACGTTTTGTCGAAGCGCCGCGTGACCCGAGAGCTGGTGAGTATCTGGCACAGCGCATCAGCATTGCCATACAGCGGGGCATTGCAGTCAGTGTCTTGGGCATGCTTCCGACTGGTATTGATATGGATAAGTTGATCTACCTGTAGATTGTTTGCAACAGTCTGCAGTTGGCTAAATTGTTTCAATTGTAAATACTAGTTTTAATTCTATTACTTGATTGTAATTTTCTTTGTTATTAAAGTTCTTTGCTTTCTGTTTTTTTATAACTTATGGTGTATCTTTCTTTGATTCAATAATACGAGAACTTTAAAATTAGTTATTTTTCCCGCTGCGAGGGACTTAGAAAGCTGTCAAAAAATCCTGCTGCTTCTAATGCAATTCACTGAAAATGCAGCCATGATTATTATCATAGATTTTGTACCATCTGATGTGGAATGTCTGCCTGTAACTGGTTGTGATTGAGAGCATGTAATGTAACCGACACCTATGGGAAACCACAGCGGGTCATTGTCTGTAGCTTGCACTCGGGAACATTTCACCACCATCTGTACTCACCTAAAGTGTCCTTCCTAGCTGGATGGCATTCTCCAGCGTCAAAACCACCAATCCGGCAGTTAAAAAGGCAAACTTCTGTGTTCCCATAGAAACGTGTCATTTGTTAACTATACCGTTTATTGCCATGACATTAATCAGATAAGAAATATCTGTTTGTACCAATCATTTTAGTTTTTCAAAATACATAACCCTCATTGATTGAGAGCAAAAATTAATTTTTATCCATTTTCAAACGATATTATTACTTTGACATCATCATTAAATAAAAATGTATTTAATGATTAGGTATTTTGTAAAACTCAAATATCGATATAAACATAGATATAGAGCTAATAGGTTCGTCCCCACCTTAACACAATTCATATATTAGATGGGTATTATGATGAGGAATGTACTACGTATTCTTAAGTAATATTACCCACTCACAATAGTACCTTATTAATTCCTCTTTCGGTTACGTTGTGCTACATAACTGGGTCTAACCATTATCAATCAATTGTTCGTTTCGCAGAATATAATCGGAAGATATCCATTTATGTCTGTCTAGTTATATTATCAGTACATACCTACATTTTTAAAGGGAAACAGAGATGTGGTCATTGAGAGCAGGACAAATATTGTTTCTATTACCATATTTTGCAATGTGTTCAAAAGCTGTACAGTATACTTCTCAAACGAACCAAACCAACAAGCGTTATGCGTACCGCATTTCTTTCTTTTTATTTATTTATTTATAACATTACAGATTTTACAATCCATACGTTATTAATGGCACACAATTCATACAATAAAATTCTACTAAATTATAATAAGTACTTGACTTAGGTAAATAATTATTAGGCCTATGTCCAACAGTGGACTACTATAGGCTGATGATTATGATGATGAGTAATTATTAGAGGCCTGCGTTCAGCAGTGGACCATTATAAGCTGTTGAGGTGAGGTGAGGAGGTGAGGAGTAATTATTACCCCCAATGAGATAAAAGCCAATAAGGTGATTATCAGGGGGGGAGGCCTGTGTTCAGCAGTGGACCATTATAGGATGTTGAGGAGGAGGACGAGGAGTAAAAATAATTAGTTTATGGCGTTAAAATGTTGCTCGTCATAATTTGATTGTTTTGAAAAACAGCTAACCTAATCTAATTAAAAACCTTTTTCAAATTCCTTAGTACCTACTCTTTCGAGAATCTTTTTATGGGACCACCTCGGGATATTTTTCCAGAATTTTTAAAATCAGTGCCATATCGGTAAAGAAGTTGTAAAAAAATACACGCAGCCGAACATAGAACCTCCTGTCCTTTTGTTTTTCATTTCGTCGGATAAAAAGTAGAGTCTCCTCTAAAGAAGTTGAGGTATATAAACTTAAATCATGGTCAAACAATCAATTACTTATTACTAGTTTCTTCCCGCGGCTTCGCACGCGTTGTCTATGGTATTTTCCATTCCATGGGAATCGATTTATGGTATAAAAATTCTCACATTTTATTCCATGATTAGAACTACCTGTTTGCAAAATTTCAGCCCGACCCGTTCAGTAGATTTGGCGTGAAGAGGTAACAAACATCCATCCAAACTTTCGCATTTTTACCATAACGCAAGCTCTACTAAGCTTGGGGCTAGATGTGTGAATTTTCCTGCATTTATTTATTTATTTCTGGTTTTTATTTATCTTAGTGGACAGGGTCCCTTCCCTCGTAGAGTTTTCTGCACAGTAAAGAAAATATAGGTACTAGATAGAAACTTGCACCACCCCAACTCTTCTCGTGGGTGTCATAAGAGGCGACTAAGGGACATTATACCGGGGGACGGGCAGCAGCGCCTCTTACTGAATATATCTAACCCGAATACCTAGCGTGCGGATTATGATGGGTATTACCCCCATGAGATAAAAAAATCAGAGGGAGGCCTGCGTCCACCAGTGGACCATTATAGGCTGTTGAGGTTGAGGTACTAGGGGTTAATTAAAAAAACTCAATTTACACAATCCCAACAATTTTACTGAAGTACTTACATACCCGTTGTGTAAAGTAAGATCGCGGCTGTCCCGGTACATTTTGTTTTCAATTTGTCTTATATTTTGTTTTAGGTTCATTTTTCCTGTTTATTATTATAGCCTAGTGTTTATATCGCAGCAAAAACTTCCTACTTCAATATACAGCGCCATTTATCCATTGTTTTGTTTCATAACGCATTGTTTCATTGACAAGAAAACAATGTGCTGACAGTTTGCCATTCATTATATTGATTTGTAATAATTGGTAAGGGCAGAAAAACTCATTTACCCATGTATTAAAAGAAGGTACCTACATTATTAATGTAATTACCTAACTGTAGAGCTAGGCTAAGCTGTTCAGGTTTTACGCGCGCGTCGCGCGGTTCGAAATAATGCTACGTCAATTTGTATCTAATTTGTCAGGTCATTTAATCCAGACCCCAATCCCTACATATTTGTACTGACTTTCTATAAAAAAAAGGTAAAAAACACAACGAGAGGAACTCTTCATTTTAATTTACATATACCTACTGATAATGTTTTAAAAATGCTTTATAAAACATCTTGTGAGAAACCCCCGACGCTTTCTTCGCACTCGCGTTTGGTCGTTTTGATTTTCTGACGTCGAGAAATGAAAAAAAAAAAAATTTCGTGCATTTTATATCCCTCGCTAGCTCAGCAGTCTAATTTAGAGTCACTCGCTACACTAGTGACTTTCCTCAAGACCGTTCACTAGCTCTCGCGGATTTAATATCGGCACCTTCAACAAAAGCACACTCTTAATTAACAAACTACTGTATTTATGTAAATATATCACGCTAAATTATTAATAATTGTGTATAAAGTTAGCGGACAACTCTTTTTCCTTGTCCGTTGACCGACGCAGATAAAGGTTACATTACATTGTACTCGTCTTGTTTTTATTTATATTCGATAAATATTTAGATCATATAGGTCAATAACATGGACATTGGACGTATTATATATTTTAGTTTTAACTAGCTCAAGGTTTCTTTCAACTTTTACTGAAGCACCTGCACGTGGTTTGTTGTCTAGAGTAGAATAGAGAAAAATTACGTAACTTCGTCATCAAATGCGTAAATTATTTGAAATGCATTCCTTCAACTTCAATAATGTACGCAATGTATGGCGATGCGATGTCATTACCGTCTATTCCACACTGGACAAGAATCCCCGAGCCAGGCAGAGGTACCTACTTAGTATTTTAACTCTTTTAAAATGAAGTGGTTCCTAAAATTTCTCAGAAGGTCATAAACATGAAATTATCTTTACCTGTAGATTGTTTTCAACGGTCTGTAGTTCAATTTGTTTCAATACTAAATACAAGTTGTTATTTGTTTCTATCATTTGATTATAAAAACTTAGTACGTAAAGGTAAGTAGGTACTATTCTTTAATAAAAGATAAATATTGTTAGGTATGTACTCAATAACATGCCTATCAAAGCTTCATGTTGCAAACAATAAATGTGTAACCTTAGATAGTCAATGGTGGTTCTATGGTGGTTCAATAGTCTGCTGCAGGTGGTGAACGATCGACACTTAAAGTGCACCCGTTACAATAATAAATGCAGATACAAAATGAGTTAGTTACTCATTTGGTATTTATCTAGTTTTCATCCATCATGCAGTCTTTTTGCTTGGTCACATTTTTAATCTTATCGTTATCGATTAAATTGTAACGCAATGTTAGGGGTACAACACTAAAAGGAATGTAGGAGTACCTATTTCAAAATATTTGAAAATGGAATGCAGGTCGCTCTTTTGTTTTTTTTTTCATCAACGCATTTTAGCAAAATATTTTAGGTTCTTATCCAATTTCTTTATTAAAAATTTTGAACTAGAATCGTTCCTAGAATCAAAGATCCGAGCTAGTCAAATCCAAATCAAAGGTGCCGGTAGAACCCGTCCGTTCGGTTCTGGAACGGAAGATATTAAAATTGTTTCCGACCGACTTTGATTTACAGGTTTTTAATATCCACTATCAAAACGTTTTATACAAATAATAGCTTTTTCATATCCGATAAATGTATTTTTGAATGTGAGTTTCTTCAACCAGGTTAGGGTTATAAACCTAATCTTCGCCACGGTTCAGACTTTTCCCTGAATACTTACCACTGTCATTAGCAAGCCCAACACACGCTCTTAAGTTCGTCAACACTAAAGCGTATTCTTTGTCTCTGAGTAAGCTCCCAGCCTGTTTTGAATCCCGCATACATTTGCAGCTTGCACGTCAAACAAACCGTTATACAAACGCCGAGCAATTAGATCTTCCTATAAAACCTGTCGCCATACACGGAGAATCCCTATCTCTGACTGGCAGAATGCCACTTGTCTATGTTCATTTGTGGTAGAATGCAAAGTCGACCCTAAGCCTAATCAGAAGAAGGTTATATTATAGAGTAAACTTGTCGAAATATCGATTGCGGGAATCTAGGTATTCCTTTCCAAAGCTCGAATTTCAAATCTTCTTGAATTATGAAAACTTTTTGCGAACTGTAAAAAAATTGGTTTTATTCCTAAACTTAATAAGGAGGTTCTAGTGCCCACAAGTAGGACTTTCAACTTCCATGGTTTTATTTTTTATTTGAAAGTGAAGTAGTGGTTTTGAAAAAACAAAACGGATGACAAATTAAAACCAGTCAGGTCTTGACTTCTTGTGGCTTTTACACCGGAAGAAGCCTTACAACCCCTTCTTTAAATAAGGGCTGAGTTAAACATGACACTTCTTAATTTAAGGTTATATTGATAATAAATTATATAATGATAGGTTTCTTACAATACCTACATTGTCCATCCAAGTACCTACTTTACGAATTATCGTACCACTACTTGGGCGGCTGCTTAAAATGTTCATAAAGAAAACACTAATAAAAAACCCGACGTTTCCTCACGGAGAAACAAAATTCTTAGATTAAATTCTCAAGATTACCAATTAAATTATAATTTTATGCAGGCACACACGTCTACCAGAGAAGGCTTAGTAGGTATTGTTCCCAAAGCGATGAAAACACAACACACACCTTGCATACAGGCCGCTTGTTAACACATCACATTTCAATATTCAAAACGTATGCACTTGTGTGCATAACTACTCTTGGTACCTACTAATACTAACTTACCTGTTCACTTTGAACAGAAGTCCGACCGGGGTCATTTCGGTTTCCTCAACTTGGATGACAAAAATAAAAAAGATTTTGCACTTCACCAAAGAGTCTCACTAAAAGCCGAAACAGTTTTTAATTTTTAATTTCTATTCAAAATAAAAAAGTTCGTTTTTGAAACGAGGTCCAAATATTCCGCAACGAATTTGAATTTCGAAATGAATATAGGGATGGGACGCGCGTTATCGATGCGAAAGTCACTCTGCGTAGAGCGGCGGATAACGCGTGGCGGTCGGTCGACGGTCGGTAGCGATGTGCGCGACACAAACAATAGGTTAGGTTCCTTGGTTTCAACTAATTATAAAAGTAGTAGTTACAGGTGGGAGCCCTTTAACAATGCAGGGGATATGTTTTACAGTTAGCCGAGTAGGTTTAGTAATTACTTGTTAACACGTTACAAAGATAACTGTTAACACGTTAAAATTAAAACTGTCGTGAGTAATCAAATCTCAAAATAATAATCTCACCCAGTCTTGCCATCTATTAATTCATCAAATTAACTCAAAAACATTCCAAAACGATGTATCAAGTTACACATCATTAGAGAGGAATAACGTACCATAAGTACCTACTTGTTTTTCTCCTATTCTGCTGAAGTTGAACCCGGACGGAATCGATTTTTTTTTAGACCTTGCAATAATACTCGAACTTTATTCTCAAAATCAACCAAGAGTTTGAAGCTCAGCGTTGGAATTTTGAACGGCATTTTGTATCTAATGGGTCGGTTTCACGTGAGCCTCGGAGATATAAGCGTGAAATCTACCGATTCCCACATCGTTGAGGCTATCGACTTCAACTTCTAGCTTTATGGCCCACACCGCATCCGCAGCCACAGGATGCTATGCATCACAAACTTTTAAATACCAATCTCAAAACCTTTTGAATAAAGCTTTAGAGGCTATATTCCAATGGTAGCGGGCAGGCTTTAGATTGTCAAGTGAACTTTTATGATGTCATGGTCATACATTTCCGTGATATTAAGTTAAATATTATTGTTATGTTACAGAAAAAAGTTGAAGTTTAAGTTCAAGGTTGTTCGAGTTCAATTCTAATGTCTGCATTTTTATCATACATATTTTACTCACTGTCTTGTCTTGGCTTAGGAATATGTTAAAACAAATCTGAATAATTATTTAAAACATCGTGATTAGAATCTCGTCGGACAAAACAGGAATTTTACTAAATGAGATCGTACCTAATTTAGGTCCTAAGCTTTTACACACTTAAAAACTAAGTTCGAAGCCCATTTTCCTATCAAATACATCAGCTTTGGTCTATAAAGGGTATCGAACCAAGTCCTTGGCCTGCTAAAGGCTGCCATTTTGCACCATTGTTTTGATTTTAATTAAATTAATCGCCGTTTCCCTCTCTACTCTTCTGACAGGACATGGCAGTACATTCGAATGGTCCGTTTTGAAAATAATATCGGTTATTGACTCGATATTTATCTGTCTATACTAAAAACCTTCGGTTTAGACAGTGCTAAAGGCCTTAATACCTAAGGGCTAGTGAGTAGTGAGTGACTAATAGGTTTGGCCTTGGGAAGTTGCTTGCGGCTATGTTTGTTGCAATTGGTAAATGTGCAAATATAATATGTTTGACAGTCATGTCCTAGAAATGGCAGAATGCGGATACTAGCTTAATTAAATAGCTCTAGATTTCAAAAACATGTAGATTCAGTAATTAGATGTATGTATAAAATCTTTCTTGCTTGTTTTGTTACTTATAATTACTTTATATCATAACTGTTGTACTAATATTGCGAATTAAATAGAATTTTTCTCTTGATATATTTTGATTTAATAGAGTAATCGATAACATTATTTGCAACATCAAATACTGATAAAATAACAGCCCTAGGAATTATTAGAATTGTAAATTAGAAACGGAAAATTAAAATAAATAAATAGGGTCTTATGTTTCCGGTTGGGGTTGCGGGTTCGCAATGTTCGTTTCAAATGTTTGTCCGATCTGCAGATATTTGTTCTGGGTGTTTTAGGAATTTTCTATGTATAATAAAAATAGCCATTTATTTCCCGAATGTACGTAATACTTATAGAAAATATTAAGTCGGTACATATCAGTTATCTAGTATACATATTATAATAAGCTAACAACACAAGCTTGGCTTAGCTTGGGGCTAGACGATGCAGAGTGCCTGCCTACCGCGTTATTTATGATTTCTATAGAATAATCATTTATCACTTACCCGCACTAGCCACTAACTAAAAGAAAAATCTAAAGTCCAAGCACTTACCTTCAAAGGAATGCAGACCCAACTTACTACGTTTACAGTAATAGGTAGGTAATACAAGTCAAATCCATCAAGTGTGCATTGTTTGCGTTTACGACAGCGCTAGAATGCAAACAGGAATCGAACCCGCACTCGCCGATAACGCAATGTTGTATAACTTCCTGGCTGAAAACAATAAGCTCTATATAATTGGCTAGAACTTTAGACTTTAGGCAGTAAAACTGAAATCTATTAGAAGTGGACAATAATTGTCAAGATGTCGATTTGAAATAAATGCTTGGCCCGTTGGCGTTACCTGAACCATGGCGAAACCGCTAACACCAAGTCAAGAAACCTACGTTTATAGGGCAAAACAGTCAACTCTTAATTTTGGCCAATTAACTAATACCTACTCCAGCTGTCCAAAGTAGAACCAACTCCTCTCAAAGAAGTTTGTTGTTCGGATTTGTTTCTACAAGCCCGATTATTGTTCCAATATGCTTGTGAGAAAATGTTACAAAATGACACGATTATTAGAAATGCAAATGTTTGTATGTCTAGATGGATGGATGGGTGGATGTTTGTTACTTTTTTATGCCAAACTAATCAATGGATCGGGGTGAAATTTTTCATTAATTAGGTCTAATTTTTGGATAAAATATAGGCTACGTTATATCTCATAAACCAGTTTCCTAACTAATAATAACTTTTAAACGTTTCCATAGAAACAACGCGTGTGAAGCCGCGGGCAGAACTAATAACATATAATTGAACAAACAAAAAATGACTATTAACTATAGTTATTTTAGAGAGCTCTAGTGTCTAAACAAACTTAACAAAAGATAAAGCGCAAGAAGGTGTGGTAGATAACGAGAAGACCCTTATATTAAAATAAATACATGTGTTAAAAACACATGTCATAACGCAATCTAGGCTTCTTAGCGGCTTTAATTGATGCTGTATGGATACGTCCATCATTATTTTTATATTAATCAACCAATCGCAATGTCGTCTGAAGAAGTAGCATTCAGCAAAAACTGACGAATTGTCATGCCGGAGCTGCAGCTGTCATAATGATCGACCTTGACCGTCAGTCACCGGCCTTATAGGGCCAACTGTAACGGAGATCGTGAGAAAATATCACTTACGCACTAATTAGTCACTTATTAATTATTAACTCTATTTTTAATTATCAATGAAATGTCTAACGGCTCTAGGTGTAGAGTGAAAGTTAAAAGAAGTTAAGTTTTTAAAAATCAGTATATAAAATGTGAATCCTTTTTTGGCCGTTAGTTATGCATATAATTTTAGAATAGCTAGTATTTAAGGGCTGTGGCTTTAGTTACAACAAAAAAATGATAAAAAAAGTTTAAAGAAGCTCTAGGTCGAAGAGAAATAAAAAATTTAGGTTTGACGCCACTGCGTCTGACATGAAAAGATCGAAAGAACTGCAGCGAAATTCGACGGTAGGATATTTTATGGCTCTAAAATATTATTTTTGTAATGTACAAAAATGCAAGTTTTCGTTAACCGACTTCAGAAGGAGGTTCAATGTTCGGCTGCAGGTATACATATTTTTATGTTTGATTGATTTTAAAAATTGTTTCGCTGTTGTAAATAGAATGGTCCCGAATTGGTCACATAACACTTTTTTTCCGACGGATAAGTACTTATCCCACGACATGATTCTTTTGAAAATTCACAACAATTTTGATAATACCTTCGCCAATTCTAAAAAAAAATTGATGATTCTTTCATTGTAACTAGTTGATTTTGAAATGGTCCCATAAAATTTCGATCCTCGAGCAATTGATATGAGCGCCGTTAAACTTAACTAAACACCATCACATGATAATTTTTACATCGCTGGTAACAAACAGTTTCGTCGATTTATCCATGTCATGCATCAATTCAAGTTCTGTCCAATCAACGGGTAAATATTGTTAAAACTGCCCTCAAATGACCAGAGACAATTAATGACCATAGAGTTGACCATTTCTTTTTATAAACGGTTCACCGTAAGATGTCTCCCTGTTTTGTATGCAATTCCATACACAAAACATAGGACATCTTACGGTGAACGGTCTGTAGTTCAAAAGACTGAAAACCATGCCTGCAATTAAGTGGACGACAGAATAAACCCCTCATCAAAAACCATGAACAAAAAGAATTCTCAGACCCAACAATACGAGATGGTAGATAGAGATGCCTCTTGTGCTATTTATAGAGGTAACAAAGACGTTAATTCCACATATCGAGACAAAGTGACCATCGGCAGCAGACCATGAAAGGTATACCCGGGCCCCGACTCTGGAAAACTAATAACAACGTACTAAAAGTTTGATGATCGTGTCACACGCGTAATCGTGCCCCGAAAAATAAGGCACAAGAATAAGAATAATTTATTTGCTTAAAACATGAGTATTAACATGGTGTTATTATGTAATAAATTAAATTAAATGACCTACATGTTTTGCCACTACTGGCGTGCAAACAGGGGAGAGGGCACACTGCAGATTTGTCACTAATGTGATATGTCTTTTCTTCTAAAATTTCATTCAATCATTACATTACAAAAAAAATATCAAATAAACTTTAAATTAATCATACATTTTAATTGGTAGATAGATAGGTATATAAAATCAAAATTTGTCAAGCAGAAAATCATTAACGCTATAATAACATTTTTCAATGAGTACATTCTTAAGTCTATTTTTAAATATATTCGAAGTCTCAGAATTATTGTTCACACACAGCTACAACAAAATCGTAACACTAATAGAGTCGAACAACCACTGACCTGGCGTAACATCCCAGCTGTGGGTCTTGGCCGGCTCCCGAGGCCTCGATACAGTAGATTGCCACCGGATGCTATCCTGCTGTTTTGTTCCGTTCATCAGGACAGAAGAGAACCTCTTCTATTAAGTCTCGCTCGATCGACTCTTAGTTAGGTTATTTAGGTACCTTACATCTTACGTCAGTTTAGTAAAAATATTTAAAACATTTTTGATTAAGTTACATCTTACAAAATTGGTTGTTAGAGTCGGGGCCAGTGCATTCTAACGTGGGACCGAACATTCCTAGATTGTATGTGGTCACTTCTAATTAGGTACCTACCTACATGGTAGATGCTTAGAAACAGTTATTGTAGCCCAGAGACAATTGCCATCACAACTTGGAACCTCCTCAACCATTATTCCATTCAGAAAGACAACTTCTTTAGAAACAATAATAATTCAGCCTATTAGATCGTTTTAGATAACGTAGGTACCTCTGTCAACATCATTTTTAGATAGCAGAACAGCTAGCTCGAGCACTGTGAATCACAATCACAAGAGCTTATGCAGCTGTCCATCAGGACCAGGGGCGGCGCTGGATCAGAGAACAAACTCCCAGCGCGTACTGTCCTCCGAAGTATTGCTCTTGTTATAGGTAGGTAAGCGATAATACCACATACATACTTGCGCGGAGTTTCTCTACGCGATAGAATCCAAAGATCCCGCAGAAGATATTAGATATTAGCATTATTTACTTACCTAGTCAGTTATTTTATCAACTAAGCTTTTATTGTGAGAGAAATAAATAAATAAATAAAAAAAAAAAAAAAAAAAGAAGAACCAACGTAACTGACAAAGGTTTTTGCTATAACAGTGCATAACTTACACTGGGGCAATTTACTAAAAAAAATAACAATGTCCTAAACAAATTCGATTTCAGCAGGACTCAAACCCGCGCCTAACTTCAGTACGGGTACTCTCTAACCAACTAAGCAAACGAAAACGAATACAAGCCTCGTCGAAAATCTCTGGAATTTCTTAAGACTCAAGCGTCGCTAGCTCCACCTACAGGGGAATCATTGAAGTTATCAAAACCTGCTCAATGATTAAAGTTACATTTAATACGATTGACCCGTCCCTTTGCTTTATTCTTATACCGACCTAACCTACTTGTTTGTCAGAATTAGCAGGCTGAAATGGCCGTAGCCAGGTCATGCCCATGGCTCGTAGAAACGCTAACCGTTGGGGAGTAAAGGATCTGGATTGGCGACCTCGAGACCGACGATATTGTTACGGTCGCAGGGAGTCGATGGATGAAGGCGGCTCAGGATAGGACAGGACCGGGCTGATGATGAATACCAAAATAAGACTACTTGATTGTCTCGCCTGTTAATAGAACAAAGTACCTACCTACTTCCCCGGACAATAATATAGTCCATATTGACTATAAAGAAAAATGCCTCACCCTACACTACACGCATCGTAGAAATCAATATGAATCTCGGTGAATGGAGAAAACGTCGCACGCGCATAGAAACCGTGGGAAGAACCGCAAGAAATGTGTCTTCGCCTTTATCTAGTGCTAACTGCTAGGTGCATTCTGCTGTACTCCACTTGACATTGTTTACAATTATACTATATGAAGATAACCTACTAGTTGAAATGTAGCATTGATTGATTAACAATTCGGATCGCACTGTAGATGCTGGGCAGTGAATGTCTTTATAAGACTTTTTTGGTAAAACGCACATCCAACCCTTCTGAAGCTAGAAAGCTGAAATTGTGATGATAGCTTAGTTTCCTATAATCTAATTCGGATTCTGCCTTCCTAAGATCAAACGCACACGGATTTTCACGCGTTACTTTCAGACTCGGCCACTGGACACCAACATACATAATAGAGTAGGTTCCTAGGTACCTGTGCGTTTCACACAGGCACTCCTGCGCATAACGCGGCGGCAGCCGACCGTGAAATTATACGAGATTGCCTCTGGATAGCCTTATCCTTAATTGATTTATTATTTAAGAGCCTTTGCGATGCATCTGCTTTGAACAGGCAGAAACCATGATAATAAAATTTCCAAGGCTGCCGCTAAAGTAACAAAAATATGAAATTTTTCATAGATAAATTATTTTTCATGCTAGTCTTAGTAGAACATAATTGAAACAAAAAAACTGTTAACATCTACATATGTAACCTACATTGTGTTCAAGCAAATAAACTATCTTTATCTTTATAAAATTAAAGAAAAGACGTACCTACCTACTTGTGTGAACAACCCAAAGGTGGCGGCCTGTAGTATAGAATATATAGGAAATAATAAGTTTTTATGTCCATCATATTGGATTTTTTGATACATTTAAATATTTGTCTAACCTATATTTTATTAGGTAACTAACCATGGTCAACCCAAGTGACCATGCTACGAGTTTATAGATACCTTTGTTTCAACAACATGGCTCCTCAAATTTAGTATTGATAAATTCAAATAAATCCAAGTTACTAAATATGGAGTGATCCTAATGCGTTATTATCAGTATCAGACTGCGTAGGCGCATGTTTTGGACGTTTGGGAGGATCAGGAACATTGAGCTAGGTACTATAACATGGATACGGCAAGTGCAGATTATCAAGGCTCTAAAAATTAAACGAAATTATGGGTAATACCTACAGACGGAAAATACCGTACACTTGCCTAGTGAAAACAATGTAAAGATTCAAAGTAAGTATCTGTTTTCTTTTGCAAAATTGGGTAAGAATAAAATCATAATTACTTCTTTAACTCGTGGACAATAATTTACGTGAAGGGAAAATTAATTAGCACTTTTTTCATATTTGATTATAATATTAATAAACCTAGATTATTGTAAACGTTATTGATTTCTAATTTTTATCAAAAGGAAATGTGTTCATTGACGCTAGATACAATTTAATTGGTCTGGTGGTCTCACTGAATCTATAAAATAGCTAAGTAAAAATCTTGTTTATTTTTGTCATTGGTAAAAAGTGTAGAAGACGTACCTGTGTAGGAAAAAATTTTGACCATGAGCAAAATCAGCCATTTAAGAAATTATGAGGTAGAGCGAATAATGCTAAAATCGTGGTTTATGATACGATCTTAAAATAGAGTACAGTAGGCCCACAATCGAAGTCTCGACTAATCTTCAAAGAAAAACCTCACGTGATCGTATCTTTGATATTAGAGGAAATATTTAGAAACAATTCATTTCTTATCTATCACAGGTATTTAATGATTGGATATGAAGATACATGTAGCCAGCCACGGAAGGATGAAAATTGCCTTAAAGATCATTCCGATGGGTATTCCGTTTTGTTTTCCCGGACCGATCCGATGTTTTTTTAATAGTTTATTTTATATTTTTTATTCAGTACTTTTTAAATACTAGACGACCGATGTGGCGCGGTGGGCGGAGGTCTGCCTGCGATGCAGAAGGTTTCGGGTTCGATTCCCGCCTCGGGACAAATGTGTTCTTATGATCTGCAGACATTTGTTCAGGGTGTTCTGGTCGTTTTCTATATATAATAAAAAAAAACTATCTATGTAGGTATTGTATTATATTATGTAGATCAGTTATCTAGTACCCATAACACAAGCTCTGCTTAGCTTGGGGCTAGATAATGCTGTGTGAATTGTCCAGAATTATTATTATTATTATTTATTTACTAGGTTTGTTATCAATAACACAAGATTTAATTCGAAACTAAGTAAATTTTCACATTGGCGATTACGGGACGCCTATGTCCAGCAGTGGACCGTTATAGGCTGTTGAGGTGATGACAGAAACGTCTTATAAATAAATATCTGGACCAAGAATGCATGCCTGCATTCTATACATTTAACAAATGCATAGGTAAGTTTAATGCAACACGCATTTTGATGAGCATTCAACAAAAAATGAGTCCGAATTTACCATGCATTACGAACAAAAAATATAAATCGTGTCGAAGAACTTGTTAATCAATAATACCATAATAGTGGGTTTGTGAAAACCGCAACAATTGTTTAATTTATGGAATATGGGCAAAATATAAACACTTATTTGTCCAAACGGTGTCCATGAAAGAGGACTAAAACGAACCTTCTCTGGTTTGCAGTTTCTTGTGTACCGAGTAAGGTACATGTTTTTATTGAGTAAATAAATTTAATACACTTCTGTTGTTGTAAAAATTAAACAAACGAATCGACAATATTGAATTGAAAGTACAAGTCTTGTGATATAGAGCTTAGTTTATTCATCAAAATTACTAAAAAAAAGGGTAATTTTTCATTCAGATATTTGTATCTGCATACCTGAATGTGGGTGAAACCAAAGATTTAAATCGTTATATACGTCCTGACATCAAAAACTGTGCCATTGTCTTTAAATGTGTGTTTTCAAAATGCCGACCCACGCACACTAATAATGAGTAGTTAAGAATACTGTCTTTGCCAATAAACCTAACTGTTATTATTATCATTTAATGTGCAATTATATTGAACGAACTTTTGTAAAAATTCATATCATTTATGCCCTAAAATCGAAAATGATTGAATGAGTGCGTCGAAAAGCGGACGCACGAACACTACTTACGGAGTACGGGTTGTTAAAAATTGTGATTATGAAAACTAACGTAGTTATTATTATTACCACTTAATGTGCAAACATATTGCACACACTCGGTAAACAAAAAGGGTTCTACTAGGCCCTGAAATCGAAAATGAGTCTATGTTTAAACAAGATCCGCCAAATGCGAGATTAACGAGCGCGCCGAGGGTTTCGAACATTTGCCAACCATACAAAAGGATATATTATACTATTATTGATACCGGATAGAGGTTTTATAGTATAAAACAAAGTCGCTTTCTCTGTCCCTATGTATGCTTAAATCTTTAAAACTACGCAACGAATTTTGATGCGGTTTTTTTTTAAGTATAAAACATGCATAATAAACTTCCCGTGCGAAGCCGGGGCGGGTCGCTAATATTTAATAAACACCGAAAAATAGAATGTATTTCAGATGGATCGCTAATATCGCTATGCAAACTGGCGCTATGCAAAAGTCGAAAGAACTACCAGAGTTTTTCGGATAGATTTCGGAACAATAAATTATATGGGTATAGGTACCTAACCTACGTAGTTACGTACTCTCCGAAAAATATGAAGACTCAACTTTTTTGTATATTCTCCAACGCTCAACTATTTCAAAATAACGATTCAGCTCATTCTAATCGGTGAGTTTAGGCTCTACCTATAGTAAATAACAAATGCCACATCTATTTCACACATTCTGCATGACTGAACTCCCGAAATTCCGGGTAAAATGCTAACTGCTGCCTTAAATTAATTTAATATTGGAGGCGTGGGTTCAGCAGACAAAGAGATCAGAGCATTGACTGCAGGGCTTTTAATGAACAAAGTACCTACTTTAAATACGGCCTGAGAAGGCACTTTACAATTAATTTCATTTAATAAGTAGGTATTTCACATGCATAACAACCAAGAGAAAACATACAGGAGCGAGAACTACCAATCTCATCTAATTTGTGTTTCAGTAAATTTCATTTATTCACCATTACATCATCACCAATATTCTGGTTTTAGAAATTTATTTCTCAAAAGAATATACATTCGCTTATAGAGAAATACAGTTTTGTCGTAATTATACATGCAGAGCGGACTTATGTATCTAACATAACAGTTGGTGACGTTTTATTGGTACATGACTTACTCTTATAACTATCTAAGCAACTTATAAAATTACATAAAAACATACAAACAATACAAATTTACCTATATAATTTATCCATACATAATTCTATTTTTATAATTATATTTCTAACTTTATATGAAAAACATCCCAGATTCATTTTTCGTATGACAATAGTTCTCTAACTAAAAGTTATTGGCATGTCAATTATATACTCCATTACAAGAATAGTCGTAACCCTATTTTTTATAATTTATGGTATATTTTGTCATACGAGTAAATACTTCTTTTACTTTAGTTCGCGGTCTCTAATTTTCATGAAGAATTTCCTTCCGCGTATATATAATCAGATGAATCAGCTTGTGAAATAATCTCCCTGCCGAGGTTTTCCCTCAGGTCTACAACATGGCGCTGACAGCGTTGCCTGGCGCCCCATAGCCCAGGTAGCCTAAAGGTAAGTACGCCACTGCTTCTAAGATATCTAACGGGTCAGCAACGCGCGTTTAAGTTCGCTAATGTTATTGGCATCCATTAGCCGTAGTATAGTAACCGCTTTCCATAAAGCGTGCCGCAAGATCGTTTGCCTTGGTGGTATAAGTAAAACTAAGGTACGAGTCACTTGTTAAGCAAAGGCAGGCGGTGCTCTGAATAAACATCATGTCGCTCAACTTTCGTAATGTAAATCCGAAACGAAAGGGTGCCAAAATGTACTATAGGCAACGCAAAGCAACTTGATGGTAAGGGTATTCCAGCCGTGGTATAGGTAAGTCGCATAGTTATCATTCATTAATTCGAAACTTCGTATTTCGTTCCTGCCTAGGCCTCCTCGTCTTGTCACAGGACAGGTCTAGACCGCACGCCCGCCTACATCCGGTGCGGCCGTCATTACGCGGTTCCGGCGCGCGCGCAGGTTTCTGTACGCCTTTGTCTTCGAAGGTCTGTGTCAGCTGAGCATCTGTTCACTAGTTTACTATAAGAAAGTTGTTAGTTTCTGTAATTATCTAAGTAACTATCTGCTGTCCGCTTTTTGTCCTATTTTTCGAGTTAGTATATAGCCTATGACAACACAAATAACGTGGCTTTCTATTGGTAAAAGAATTTTCAAAATCGGTTCAGATCTAGAGATTACCTTGCAACCTCACAAACTTAAAAACTTTACCTCATATAATATTATTAGTATTTATTTGTTGATACTAGGAAGGAACTTTGTTTGTTTTAAGGTAAAATTAGTGGCAATTGCAAGTTGCAAGCAAGTTGCTGCAAGTTGTGGGTTAGTACATTGTTTTTCCGACAAGATCTTTGGTAGAAAGTGGTGGTATCTTGCAGGTACTTACATTACTTACTACTGGCACGATTTTGATGATTATTTTACCTTAAGCTACATATTACCCCTCGCTGAGTGACGAAGGCTTTGTTTTATCCAGTCAGGTAACGCTTCGGTGAGCGAAGCTGTAAGCCGAAGCTTGTTCCACACAGCATTATCCAGCCCTATGTTATGGGTGCTAGATGACTGATATATTATTACATACTAGGTTGTAATGTATTATTTTGCTTATTGACACGTGTAGTTAAATAATAAGCCTAATGATTTACTTAAATAATTATATCGTCAATACACCGTATAAAATAAAGTAGTCTAGTGACTACTTTACTTTTTTTAAGACCTAATACGATAGATTAGTAGTCTACTCTATCGTATTAGGTCTTACCTGAATTAATGGAGATTATGTTTTAAATAAATAAATTAAATACTAAGACAATTTTTATCATGCATAGAAAAATACCCAAAACACCTGGAACTACCCCAAATATCGGGATTCGAACCCACAACTTGCGTCGATGGTGGATTTTTACTTGCCGAGTCACAGCAGAGAGTTCTTCCACTAGGTAGGTACCTAAATACCAAAACGTATGTAAATCATAGAGATCCTAAAGAAGCGGTAACGGTATTTTGAAAGTAGTTACCAGTTTTTTATCCATTTTGGTCCTGGTGCCAACACGTTTTGCTAATTAATTAGCCATAATAGTGCTTGTTGGAAAACCAGACACATTTGAAACTGTTTTAGGATTTATCCATAAAACTTCTTACCAAAATTAGAAGCATACAAATAAATTTTCGTATTGGACTTCGGCTTTATGGCTAGTATTTACAATATATAAAAGATTTATCCTACTTGAAAACTTTGAAAAGGTCACTTCCTTTTCTTTTCATTCTCAAATAAGTTTTATTTTGGTTACTGGGTTAGGTACCTTTCCGTGTTGACTATTAACCGTTAGATATTAAGAAAAAAAATCGAATAATTGAATTAAATGAAAACTAGTAGGTAATTAAAATAAAAACAATTAACTCTAAATAACTAACTACAGACTGCTGCAAACAATCTACAGGTAGCTCAACTGATCCATTTCAGGTAGATATTATTATTGGTTAGATATTAGCATGGAAAAATATATTAGGTACTATGTTATTATTACTACCCTTACTATTACTTATTCTTTGCTAATACATTGAGAAGTGTCTGTAACTTTTTAAACCGATTCTACGTTTATACATTTTACGTTCATGAAGTTTGATTCGTAGTTAGTTTTTACTACAAGATGTTTAAAACTGCGCAAAGTCAGATAAATGTTTGTGAGGCAAATAATTATAGATAAAAGCTGATGCTGTTACATTAGTCATGGTCATTTAGCACCATATAAATCTTGCAGCAGCATCTCAATACAGTCATCACTTGTCATGATCTACAAACAGAGAAAAGAAAAGAAAAACTTAAAAAAATTATACGATTTAACAGAACTGATACAAGACACGCGATTTAGACGTTGGTCCAGCTCATGGTCCAGCTCCATGTTAAATTGTAGATGCGCAGTAGCATTGAATGAGCCACCCATGGGACTCATTTTAAGGGTTCTGTACCTTTTTAGGGTTCTGTACCTCAAAAGGAAAAAAGGCACCTTTGTTGTCTGTCATGGACCAAAAACATATTTATTTATAGGTTACTATTTCTAGTTGACCAAGAATCATGACATTTGGAAGAAACAAGGTCTTACAATTGTACGGAGCCCTCGGTGCGTGTGTCCGACTCGAACTTGGCGTTTTATTACCGGTACCTAATGACTAAATTATTGCAGATAAAACCAACAAATTCTTTACGCAGGGATAAAATTACATCTAAATGTAACAACACAATCAACGCCAGTGGGCAAAGATGTTTCGACAAAAAGAACTTATTGGCTCTTGAGTAGGATTCGATTTGACTTTGAAATAAAGGTTGGCAGGGTCAGCACAGCAAGCACGACTACAACTACAAATAGGTAAAAATACCGTTGTTTGTTGACATTCAAGTACGTACCTATACTACCTACGGACAGAATTATTGCTGCAGCTCCGAAGTCACATGGTTAAGACAAGAGTCTCGCTTAATCATTTAGCCAACAATTTTTAAAGCAAAAAATCTATGTGTTTCACGACCGGATCCGATCTGATAATCTAGTAAATCATCCAGCCAAGCTGGCACACCGTAGTCCAAGCATGAAATAAGCCATTTCACTTAGCCATTACACGGCTGTAATGTAACTTGTTATTAGTAATAATGACTAACTAATATGGCGCATAGAGCATACTATTTAGCTATTTTTATGTGTCTTGTTATAAGTAGATAAGTATCTCGTATCTAACGTGGAGTTTGTTGTGACTGGTCATGCGTGACTTTTCTACGGTGCAATGTACTAGATTACATCTATGAATAGAAGCACTGACTGAAGACAGGGATTTTGTACCTGTCCGAAAGTTCCTTTGCAGAATCGAAGTAAACTAAAGCATTTCCAAGATTTCGTGTAAAGAAACTTTGAAAAGAATAGCATTACTGACCTAGTTCTTAGCTACTAAACTTAACTACGCCAAAATCTAGAGTATTCGAACAAACGTTATGCGGTAAGATTATATTTCGTAAGGTCAATGTTATTAACGTTGTTTTGAATGTGTTAACAAGTACTATTTTAATTTGTGGTCTTACCACCAAAAAGCTCCAACCCACAACACCAATAATAATAGGTATATTATTCATTTCAGAATAAAATTCAAACTAGTATTTACAATTGAGCTAACAGCAGACTGTTGCAAACAATCTACAGGTAGCTCAACTGATCCATATCAATACCAGTCGGAAGCGTGCCTAAGACGCTGGCTGCAATGCCACGCTGTATGGCAATGCTGATGCGCTGCGCCAGATACTCACCAGCCCTCGGGTCACGCGTCGCCCGAAGAACCCCTCACGGAAGTCCTATGAAGATGGGAAGGCGCGAGTGTGTCGACGTATACATGTGGCGTCCCACACAATAGGCCTCCCCAACTCCCATGGGACTAGTCATGCAGTCGGGCCTCTTACCATCGTCACGCAACAGACCATTCGGTTCGAGAATAGCTTCATTTCAGCAGCCAATCTATCTTCCTCACTCTTACTCACAAAAATCACGCTTGAAACAAACAGTGCCACACATCGCACATGGGGAGGCCACGTCGGAATTGGTACATTATTTCCAATTACGTAGGTATTAGTGTAAGGATGAAAAGAAAATTGGCTCAGTCTTTATGATCGAGCGATCAAACGAGGAGAGGTCTCAGAACTAAGACCGATCCGGCACGGAGTTTATCTGAAGAGAACTTTCGACAGTATGATATAAGAAGACGACAATAACTCTGGCTAATGAGGCATTGTATTGTTACCCAATAATCAATTCAACCCCTATCAGATCACATTTAAGACTTCGTCAAACTTAGCTTGATGTTAGGAATTCAGGAACTCACACAGCAACCAATAGAATCACAAATAACTTTTTCGCCGAATTATTACATGCACAAAACATAGCACTTCCTTTTTGGCCGGGACCATCGCGGGCAAAGACACGTGTCGCAGTATGTACCTATGTGGTCCGATTAGTATGTGAGAAACGAAATCGTAATGCTTATAATAATATTGCTTCGAAATTATAATCATGGTTAGGGTTGGTAAGGTGTGATACCTACAAGTTTCCTTTCGGTTTTTTTATGCCAGAAAGTCTTCACCAAAACATACCCCCTTGTATCGACCACTGGGAGTGGTAGGTACCACCAGTGTATGTAGACTTTTGAAACGTATTTACTTATGCAAACCACTAGTGATATTTACTTCAAATGCATTTTTTATCACAGACATGAAGGGTCTGTCTCGTTAGCGGCGCGTCAAAATTCTAAGGAACCATTTATTGCTGATCACATTTTTTCTCTGTTCTATGATCGTATTTTCACCCATGTTTTTATATTACTTTAATTTTAGCATTTTAGTACTAGGTTAAATTATGATCTATGTAATGTTTGACTTACCTATGTTATCTAGTGTAACGTTATGGTTCATAAAGGAAATACTGAAATACATAGCGCGTTGCTTGAAATGCCTTATCCAAAGCCTGCATCAACCAGAATCCGTCTGACTAGATTTTTGTTTGTATTTCTATATGTTATGATTTAGATTAGATAAAGAAAAATTAAAACAATAGCACAAGAGCGTTTGGTCAGCCCTAGCGTCCACACGTAGCTTTACTTCCTAATCGGGAGACAGGAAGCTCGGACCCGGACGAAAGCTGCACGCGTGGGCATGTGGACAACTACCGTTAGGTTATTAGAGCTTTAGCACAATGGTTCATATTGTTATTCATCATAATGGGTACAATTGTCTGGAATTTTGATGCTTTTGTCTGCGTGACGTTAACTTTAGCTTTTATGTGATAACCACCACATTGTAGATAGTGTAATTAATACCATTCTTATTAATTATGGGAATTGTGTGGTCATTTCCAGAAATTAAAATTGTTCGTTGTGTTTATTACTAACAATGGTAATTTCTGATTGTGGTCCTAATCAGACGAAAGGATTGTACGTAGGTCTGAACGTACGTAAGTACCTCATCATCGTTATCCCGATAAAACCCACTACTGGGAATAGGCCTCCTCTTCTACACGCCAGCCTGTACGCCACTCATCCTAAGTCTTCCGACCACGACAAAGATGTCAAACGACCATCTGGTAGGTGCTCTGCCTCGAGGATGCCTCGTCCCTGCCTACCGGGGACCTCCCTGTAAGCACCTTTGTCCATCGTACGTACTTAACGTACTCAGGTAGAGTACATACACAGTACTCTGTATGTACCTACCTGAATTGCTTTAAATTGACTATGCCTAACCTACCACTCAGTATCGGACATAGTTTACATTATATTAATAGTTAAAATTAGATTTGATTAAAGTAGGTACATACCGCGAGTCCGCGAAAAGTTTCAAGTAAAATTACCCTACCTTTACAAACCAATATAAAAACACAAGGATCCTAAAAAAACGCCTGTTACAAGCGCATTATCTAACATTAACTAATAAAATGGTCATAAAAAATATTATTTCCGGAAACCTTGGCTATTTTTTAACTGACTGCCGTTCAGTCCTGAACTCCTGAGGGAGTCCTCTATTTCATGAGTAGTTCTGTCAATGTCGTAAAAAAGCTGTAAAACTGAGCTTTAAATAGACCTTGTTTGGACAAACGCTTTATTAAACATGTACCTACCTACTTCTGGGTGTTGTCGGATGTTGATGACTTAACAAATGAGTTAATGAAAATTAACTGACTGGAAGGGAAAAGCTGAAGATTGGACTAATGGAGCTTAATAAGAAAGTCCTAAAAGAAAGCACAGTCAGTGTGGGTGACATTTCACTTTGATTTCATAAACTTTTTAAACTTTCGCGATTTGATAACATATTTAAGATTATTTATCGGGTATTTATCGCCTACCTTTTGCTTTATTTTCCCTAACGTTTCAACCGCGTTACAGCGATCGTGGTCACGGGGCGACCTGTCGCCTCGATAAATACCCGATAAATAATCTTAAAAATATATTCATTAGTATTTGTATCTTTTTAATATTTTGTATAATTATGTGCGTCTAAGGACGCAAACAGATAAGTTATCATTGTTATTCGGCCAAATTCCTGTACTATTCAGCAACCTTGACAAATTCCTGTAATATTCAGCAACCTTGACAAATTCCTGTAATATTCAGCAACCTTGACAAATTACCTACATGTCGGTTGGTTCGGTACCTATTCAATGCGTCTTATTGAGAATCTGTCTTTTTGCGAATGTCTTTTAGACAACAAACAGAACCATTATAAGAATGTAGAGTCGAAATAATATTGTAGATTTGTAGCTTTGTTTTAAAGTCTTCGAAAGTTGAGCTTAGCGCAGTAATCTGGTGCACCTTTGTAACCTATTTCTTTTCACCTCTAGACGCATTCACACATCAAGAGGAACCTTACCTGCTGAGCGACACGTATATTGGTAGAGTAGCCATTTCTGCAGTTATCTGTAAGTAAATTAGTCTTTCGTTAATAACTATAATAAAATTAATAGGTATCTATTAATTATTATATATAATGCGCCTCCCGGTCTCGCTGATAGGCTGTGAGATAAGATGTGTGCGTCTTAGGCCATGTAAGTATTAATGGACATGTCACAGTACGATGTAGCTAGTGCCAGTAAGCATAGCTAGTGTTTTGGGGCATCAAATGACACTCAAAACTCCCAGACAACTATAATGACAAACATGTCACGCAGTAGGAATCGAACCCGCAACTTTCTGCGTCTCAGGCAGACCTTCGCCCTATATCAAAGAGATCGTCAAAACTAAAAATACTTCTTTAACTTAAATTTGTGTTAAAGGTCTTATCGTCCTTATTAATTAAAAGCTCTGATCTGAAAATCTTTAATTGTAAAAAGCGAAGTAACCGAAAATAAAGCCGTAACAAACACCTATTGTGCTATCAATCGAACAATAGATCGAACGGTCATCGAGGGTCTATTACCTATTGTCTACGATTGTCTATGGGTCAGATACCACATCCGGTCACCAAAACTACCTTCTGTAGCCGTAAATACATACGACGTTTAAAAAGTAGGTATTTTATAAAATACCTATGTAAGATAAGGAAATTTAGACCAAAAATATGTTAACAACCCCAAAGAAAAACAAATCTACAGAACCATTTTAAAGCTTATTTATGCTACTCATATTACACCGATTTGCAAAGTTAAAATGTTTGTATTAGTAGAAGCTACAGGGGTGCGAATGGCAGGGGTTGCTAAAATCGATAACCTATTTAGAACGGGTAGTTTCTTTCTTTTAGGTAAAATTTTTCTACTCCAGCGGCAGTGTCAGGTTTGTTTGGAGAACCTGTCAAGGTTACTTACTTTTAACTTTATCGTCAAATCTAATGCTTCAATGTCAGATCGACTTGCTGTAATAATATATTATATTATGTAGATAAACATTTTATGAATTATTTGACGATCTCTGTGCGTAGCGGGCGAACTTCCGCCTGGGACGCAGGAGGTTGCGGGTTCGATTACCGGCCCGGGGGTTAAATGTTTGTACGATCTGCAAGTATTTGCTGTGGGTGTTCTGGGTATTTTCTATGAATGATAAAAATATCTATCTATGTAATGTATTGGATTATGTTTAGTCACCTAGTACCCATACATAACACAAGCTCTGCTTGCGGCATCTAGATCCACACTGCTTTGCTTAGCTGACTGCTCTGGGGCTTACCCAAGCTAAGCAGAGCAGTGTGGACTGTCCAGCATCGTTATTTATTTTTTAAAATTTAAAAAAAACTTAAACCGACTTCAATTTTTTTACTATAAACCCGCTTGTGTCCGTAACGACTTCAAACTTTATGCGTTTTTTTTTTAATTTTTCGGAACAAACACTCCTCCGAGAATAAATTGTGGGATTTATGGGACCATCTCGTGATCATTCTCTATCTATACAAAAGCAAATTATCATTAAATCGTTTACATTCCACATTTGACTGACAAGTCGGCGAACATTACATAAGCATAAATACAGCCAGGCATAGAACTTCCTCGTTTATTGAAATCGGTTTAAATAAAATACAAAATATCTATTATAGGTAAAAACCAATATTTAGAAAAAATCTTAATATAGGTTAGTAAAGTACCGATGCTAGCTAGACTATTTGTAAAATGGAAATACTACGTTATCTTACAAAATATCGTATTTACTCACCCTCTTCTACAAAATCCACTCACAAACAAACATTATCTCTATAATCTAATCTACCAACACAACAAAACACGAATCGAATTTTAAATCGCGTAGAAACAGGCGCGCGCTCCGTGACTCTTTCGTCTATGGACAAAAATGGCGACTGTTTATTTCCAAGACTCTGCATGGGGTTGCATGGTGTAATTTGGGGCTACAAGTGCTTACGCTACGCATGCGCCGTGGCCGCCTGCGCAAATAAGTGGTATTTGTGGAGATTTCGCGTGGGGTAGAAACTTCAAGAAACTGTTGACATTAGAGAGTTTAAAAGGTACTTACCTAGTTAAAAGAGCGGGAAAAATACTAGGCTAGAATGCTTTGAACTTCTGAATGAACTAACACGACTTTAATAGTTAATTTGAATTATGAATATCAATTCAAGATATTATAGCTGCAGATATATTGCCTACCACCCACTGACCTGACCAGCGTGAGACGCCACTTTTAAAACTTAATTTCATAAAAGGCCCTTGATCCTTCTCATCAAGGTAAAGACCGCTAATGTAATAAGTCAATGTCATAACAAAAGTTCTACAAAAAGCCAGCATGGTACTCTATCTATTGGAACCATTGGAATTGTAGATATCACAGGAAGCGTGCTCGGCTGAGCGTGGTAGCTTATGCCTTATGCTGAAGGGGCAATAGGCACCTTGTGCCTCCTTCTATAAGGAGAGGCACGTAAATGTTAGACGGTGTATCAAAAGCTTTACAATAAAGTTTTAAAATATGTACTTAGTTGTTTTTTTATCTAAACATAGTTTTGTGAACTCATGAAATCAAGTGCGAGAGTAGCAGCAAAATACATAACTAATTCCTTAAAAATAGTTTAAAAAAAAAGAACCTTTTAAGTATTCCACGACAATTTTTGGGACATTATTAAATTTTCGTGGAAAATTGGCCCAGTGTGAGTAACGCAACGCACTATAAAGCAAAAAGCTAACCTTGTAAGTAGTTAATAAAATTATGTTTTGTCTTCGCGTTATTCATCGAATCACGTTAATGCAAAAAAAAACTTTATACCTACATCAATTGATATATACTTGTAAATTGTACTGACAAAATATAATCAGCCTGTATATACGAGATATGTAATTATTGTGCCCATAAAGAACATGGACGTGTGCTACGATTTACTCGGAAAGGCCAATCGAGTTCAAATGGCACGCTTTTGAACAAACCCATAATAAATGATTTAAAAAAAGGACTTTTTGCACATAGGCCGGTCAAGTGTGATGAAAAATAAATATGCATTTAAAATGTAAATGGAGATATATTAGAATTCAATGTAAGAATTATATACAATTAATAAAAATAGTTATCACCATCGTACATAGTCTAAGTAAGAAATACCTTTGGGTGCCTATAGACAAGTAATATTCTAAAAATAATATAAATTAGTAAATAGATTAAGGTAGGTACTAACAGGAGTTTAACTAATTAGAAAAATTATGAGTAGTAAATATGTAAGCGATTTCATCCTGAAAATGGTGGATCAAGAGTTTTGGTAGCACAGCTCTGGTTTATCGATACAATCCATAGCAGGACAATAACAGTCATCTTTTTGATATTCTGAAAGAAACGGAATCATTATGTAATAATCATATGAACGGGAAAAGATACATGTAATAAAAAGCCCATTGTTTTGTTGGAGAAGAGAAATGCTAAGAAAAACCATTATTTTCTAATAATATTGTAAAGAGGTAAAGTTTGTGAACTGTGAATTGTTTGTGACGTTGTAGGGCGTAATCTCTGGATCTACTGAACATATTTCAAAAATTCTTTTACCATTAGAAAGCTTACTTTTCAGGGAGTGACAAAGGCTATGTTTTATCTCGTAATTCCTACGGGAACGGGAATTACGCGGGTGAAACCGCGAGGGGCCGCTACTTTTCAATGTAGAAAAAAAGAAGCCCGTAGGTATAACATTTTATTTTACTAGTTTGACGAACTCATAATAACGGATGTAAGTGGGTTAACTACGAACATTATTTGTGTTCTTTCAATACAAATAAGACTCGTAGTTAACCCGATGACGAATAATTATTAATTATTATCATGCTATTTTCAATAACAACAAGTCTATCCTCACCCTTAGCAGTCGTGATCTAGAAATGAAGACGCGTGCTACGATTTACCAAACACAGGAATCGAATGTGATCAATTGGCTTAACTACATTTTCCATATGCCCTTTTTACCCTGGATCCTGGCCCACCCTGGATTCTGGCCTACCCTGGATCCTGACCCACCATGGATCCTGACCTCTCATGCATGCACGACTACCAAGTGCTAAAGAAACAGATGAATTTTAATTTGAAAGCTTTATTAAATCATTTGTACAAGTACCTACAAATCAGGTTAGTTAAATTTAAATAATATAATGTTAACTTTAAATCATAATAATGGTGTTTGAAACGCTTACAGTATTTTGTATGAATATATGTATTCGTGAATTGAAAGAATAGAAAAACACACTAAATTATCACGATTAGATTCTATAGTGCTAACGAACCACGAAAAAACTCATTTATTTTGTTCAATCTGTAAGTGCCATAAAAATTTACATTTTCAAGTTGCGCGCGTAACTTGACGAAAACGCTGGACGCAGTGGACGCAATATTGCTCTGTGGTTATGACGTCAGTTGGTTGTGTGTGGTACCAACCAAATGCGCTGATGACAGTTAATATTTTTTGTTTTGCAACAGCCGTATGACATAATAACATTGCGCCCATAGATAAAACATAGCGCACCTATTTCATGGTGTTCAAAAAGGTTTAAAAAAATTAAAACTTTTAATTCAATTTATCGTTATTTTATTATTATATCATCATCATCATCATCAGCCTTTTTCAGTCCACTGCTGGACATAGGCCTCCCCTAATGAGCGCCATAGCGCCCTGTCTTCAGCTTGCCGCATCCAGCATCTGCCAGCAGTCTTTCGCAAATCGTCATCCCACCTGGTCGGAGGGCGTCCTACACTACGTTTGCCGAGTCGCGGTCTCCACTCAAGAACACGTTTACCCCAGCGGTTGTCGGTTCTTCTCGAGATATGGCCAGCCCACTGCCACTTCAGCTTGCTAATCCTTTGAGCTATGTCGATAACCTTGGTTCTCTGTCGGATGTATTCGTTGCGAATCCTATCCTTCAAAGAAACTCCGAGAATAGCTCTCTCCATAGCTCGCTGAGCGACTTTAAACTGGTGGACCAGCCCTACCGTGAGTGTCCACGTCTCAGCTCCGTAGGTCATGACGGGTAGGACTCACTGATTGAAAACTTTCGTTTTCAAGCATTGCGGTATGGATGACGAGAAGACTCGACGTAGTTTCCCAAACGCTGCCCAACCTAGCTGGATCCTCCTCTTGGCCTCCTTCTCGAAATTGTTTTTACCCAACTGCAGAATCTGCCCAAGGTAAGTGTATTCGGAAACAATTTCGAGAAAGTGGCCATGTACGACGATCGGTCCCGGATCAATGTGGCCATTGATCATGACCTTGGTTTTATCCAAGTTCATGCCAAGACCGATGCGTCGTGAGGCTGAAGCTAGGCCGTCCAGCATCAGGTTCAGCTCCTCCAGCGACTCCGCCATCAAGACTATGTCATCAGCGAATCGCAGGTGTGAGATGTAATCGCCGTTTATGTTTATGCCCTTACCTTTCCAGTCCAGCGTCTTAAACACATCTTCCAACGCGCTTGTGAACAGTTTCGGGGATATAACATCCCCCTGTCTCACACCTCTGCGCAGTTGGATGGGTTTGGACTGCTGGCCCTGTACTTGGACATTCATGGTCGCGGCATCATAAAGACATCTCAGCACCTCGATATAACGATAGTCTACTTGGCAACGCTGTAAGGATTCCAGAACAGCCCAGGTTTCGACAGAGTCAAAGGCCTTTTCATAGTCCACAAAGGCCAGACACAGGGGCTGATTATACTCTTCGGACTTCTGTATAATCTGCCTCACCGTGTGTATGTGGTCTATGGTACCATATCCTCCGCGAAACCCGGCCTGTTCCGGTGGCTGGAACTCGTCGAGCCTCCTGGCGAGACGATTCGTGACCACTCGTGAGAAAAGCTTATAGACGTGGCTCAGGAGTGTGATGGGTCTGTAGTTTTTAAGAAGGGTTTTATCTCCCTTCTTAAAAAAGAGCACCACCAAACTCCCGCTCCACGCCTTTGGAGTTCTCCCACTGTGAAGGACGGCATTAAACAGGTTCTGCAGCTCCTGTATAACAGGGGCTCCTCCTGCCTTCAGAAGCTCTGAAGTAATGCCGTCTTCACCGGGGGCTTTTCCATTTTTAAGCTGCCTCAGAGCAATCCCGATCTCGTCTTGACTGATGTCTGGCAGTTCGTCGGTGTAGTGGCGTGTCAGGGTGGCTCGTGAATCGTGGTCGTCCCGTTGGGCACGAGGGGCATGTGCAGCGTATAAACGGCCATAGAAATCCTCTATCTCAGCAGAGATCTCCGGCTTCGACAATACGGTCCTCCCATCGTGCGTTTTAAGCTTCGTCAGGTGGCTCCTGCCAAGCTGCTGAGTGAATACTTTGGACCCTCGGTTTCGCTCTATCGCCTCTTCAATGAGGCGTGTGTTGGAGCTCCGAAGGTCGCGCCGTACCAACTTCGCAATTCGCTTGTTCAGGTCTGACCTCTCTGACGAAGTCGCCTGGGTGGTTTCCCGTCTTCTTGTCATCAACCCGAGAGTCTCGTCCGAGAGTTTGGATTTCTTGCCAGTACGCTGCTGTTTACAAAACTTGATGCCTTCGTGCCTCAGCGTTTCGACCAGATTGTGCAGGGTCTCGTCAGCGTCATCAGTGGGTTCCAAGGCAACAAATCTATCCCCGAGAAGCTGCTGGAACTTCTCGGTGCCCGCCATGATTTGGATTGGGTTAGGTCGGAGCGTGGACTTCATCAGACGGTTTCTTTCAAGCTTCAAGTTGATATTCAGAGAGCCTCGGAGGAGTCGGTGATCAGATCCGGTATTGAACCTGTTGATCACTGAGACATCTCTGAATATGTGCTTGCTATCCGTCATGATGAAGTCTATCTCATTTTTAGTCACAGTGTCGGGGCTTCGCCATGTCCACTTCCTTTGAGGCTGCTTCTTAAAGAAAGAGTTCATTAAGAACAGCTCCTCTTTCTCAAGGAAGTTGACAAGCATTTGCCCCCTGTGATTCCTAACTCCATAACCATGCGGGCCTATTCGGGATTCGTTGCCAATCTGGGTTCCCACCTTGCCGTTAAAGTCCCCCATAACAACGTTGAAGTGGGCCTTAGTGGTGTTATGCAAGGCTCTGGATATGTCTTCGTACATATCCTCCACTTCATCATCCGAGTGTGCCGAGGTCGGTGCGTAGACCTGAATTACCTTCATGCTATACCGTTTGGATAGCCGAAGGATCAGGTACGCTACCCTGGTCGACACACTGGAGATTTCTTGGACGTTGTTAGAGAGGGCCTTATTGACGAGGAAACCTACGCCACCCTGGGATGTTTTATCACCCTCACGAAAGTAGAGAAGATGACCCGAGTCTAGGGTTATGGTGTCCTCCCCCTCTCTGCGGACTTCACATAACCCTAGAACATGCCATTTGATGTTCTCTAACTCCACTTCCAACTGCGCTAGATGTTGGTCAAGCCTCAGAGTGCGTCCGTTATACGTAGCCAGGGTCAGTTGTTGGTGGCAGCCTGATGTAGCCCGGTGATTCCTAGCACCCCCTGCCAAGCCGTTACCATGGCCGCTGCCATGGCCAGGAATAGCGAGGCGGCCGGGAACTGGGGGCCATTTTTTGTTGCGTCGTACCATTGGGGGGGTAATGCCCATAATCCCCACGCTGGGCATGCGGGTTGGGGATCGCAGTTCTGTAGTGGAGTTGTTCTGCAGGGGGCGCTGCTGCCCACCCCCCGGTTTGTGTCCCTTAGTCGCCTCCTACGACACCCACGGGAAGAGTTGGGGTGGTGCAATTCTAAGCCGGCACCACACGGCTTATATATATTATATATTAAACTAAAAATAACATTTTCCGACTGCTTCTTTGCCAAAGCTATCTCAATATTTTTAGACTTATCTCATAGGTATAGAGTAAAATACCCCATTGAGAATGCAAATTAATGTTTTACTAGTACCGTTCTACGAAAGTCTATTTACACGTCTACGTAGCTTTGTTCAGGGCGACCCTGGATGCACTCTTCCAAAAGACAGTAGCAGTCTTGTTGAAGCGGTTCTGGAAAAGCTGACTTATATAGGCTTTCCCCTACCCTGATAAGCGCCATATTGGCTTTTATCATTACGTACGCCATAATCCCCACGCTGGGCAAGCGGGTTACGGTCGCAGTAAGGTGGTGAATCAATTCTGCAGGAGGCACTGACGCCCGCTCCCTGGTGGGTAATTGTGGGTATCCCTCAGCCGCCTCTTACAGCACACGAGTGAAGCGGAATCCCGCTGTCGGTAGATACTAGGTAGTACCTTAAAATTTAAAAATGGTAAATAAATACCATTTTATAATTTTAAGGTCACTTTGACTATTTGTTTATTTGTCTAAGTAATCATTTTGATTATATTTATGTAGGTATCCGTTGTTATTAAGGTCTTTAGAGTTTTAAATATGTATTTTAGATTGTCTTTCGTACACCCCCTGCCTTTCTTAAATTCACAATTCTAAACATCCAAAGCTTGCCTGGAACGTTTGTAAGCGATAAGGCCGCCCATTGTACTTATCTTTTATTATGTCTCTATGTAATTATTTTCTGGTGTACATTCACAAGAATTTTTGTATTGTATCGTATTGTAAATACTGTAGCGAGCGGAGCTACCTCTAACCAACGAAGCTCAATAAATTATATTATAACGGAAGCTAGATAGATACCTACCCTCACTTAGTGCTTCAGAGAACATCTGCTAGATGGCGTTGTGCAAAATTTCGGAATTCCAGCTTTCACCTCAAAACCGATGATTGTGAAGCTTGCAGCCTTACCTTCAGTCAGATCATCGTTGTAATAGATGAGAATCACGGGAATATGTATGTTTTCCGGTAGAGCCAGGTCGTTGAACAGGTCGCGCTCGTCGAGTATCTCGTTCTCTTCCAGGGTCTTGTGGAAAGACAGAGGTCTGCCGCGGTACCTGCCCATTAAGAATATCACTATTATTTCATAATGCCCGTAGAGGAAAAAATGAAGCACTTATACCAGCATAGATCTAGTGGGTATAGGATCTGTAGTCTGATACCAAACTGTACCGTAGGTAGATAGATACTGATCCAATGTCCTGTGAATGAATGTGTGTGTGAAATTTGTGGTTTAATACCAAAAAAATATTTTTATTCTCTCCTTGGACCGAAAACCTATAGGGTACCCACTTCCCGTTGACCTAGGTCATGAAATTAGGCAAGAAGCAATGTCTTATAGTTATAGCACAAGTACCTACTTATAGGGAAAAACCGAAAACTATATAGAAACAAACTGCTAGTGACCAAAATTTGTAAGGCACTACTTTCCGTTGAACTAGAATCTTGCTATTTGGCAAGAAACAAGAACACACACAAAAAACTCTTAATCTCTAATTTTACGGAACCCTCGGTGCGCGAGTCCGACTCGCACTTGACGTTTTATTTCCTTTATTTGTGCTTCTTGCCAAATTTCATGATTCTATGAGAAGTACCTATAGGTTTTGTGTGCATGTATTTCACTTGGAAAATTAAAAATTATGGGCATAAACGGCTGTATCATTTGATTGCGTTGAGATGATTCCAAGAGGTTACAAACCTGAGTAAGTATATGATGTGAATTGAAACACGATACCTTTAAACGTTTTTTAAAAAAGAGTGCTAACAGACGGACAACAAAGTGATCCTATCAGGGTTCCTTTTTTCCTTTTGAGGTACGGAACCCTAAAAATGAATAAATGAATAGTGTAGGTATACCTCCACGAGTAGGACATGCAGTGACGATTGTGAGGTAAGTAGCGCATTAGTATCTGGTACAGCGTCTCCTCGGAGCACACCTCCAGGGTTACGATGTTGCCTGAAGGAAATAACAGATTTAAGATGCTACCCCGAGCCAAACTAGCGCCGCCACCTATATTATCTTATTATTTCGTTGAATAAAGGTAACTTCAAAAATTTTAATGAGCAAATTGTAATACCTGTAGTTAGCTATTTTTAATGCCTTTATCACAGTTTTATTTTGTATAGTTTAGGACGAGATGCAATAGTTGAGTTTGGTGGCCACAAAGTGCAACATCGAATCTCTCCAAAACTATACAAAATAAAACTATGATAAGGTAGCGGCGCTAGTTTGGCTCGGGTACCGTCTTAAAAGACAAAATTACACAGTACCTATATGAAACTCGGAATTACAAAGCACACGTATAATGCCATCAAATCACATACTTCACAGTAAGAACATTGTCATTGTCCATATCAGCATCAGCATCGCATTTTTGGCTTTTGTACCTGATGATATGCATTTCCTTTTGATACCGATGCATTTCCAAGTTGACTAGTGTGCATAGTGTGCATCATCTAATCTATAGTTATGTAGGTAAGGCCCATTCCTTACCACCAAGTCGGTGCCTTTTAGGTGGTTTTAGTTTGGTACCTGTATCAGTATAGATTTTCTGCCAAAAAAACATTTTCTGATGGGATCGGCAAGTTTTCAGTAGGGTTACTGTACCTACCTACGAGTAAGTGAGCGGGGGGGCGGGGGCGCGGCGCGCAGCGTGTACCGAAACGACTCTGCTTCAAAATTCTCATTTAATTCTTTAGACGGTGCAGAGGCATACCGAAACGAAAACGCACCGATACCGGTGAGGAATGGGCCTAATTCAGCACTATAGCCTATGCAGTTCCTTTGAAAACCCATTTTTTTCGGAGACGCACGCGTGTTAGCTTGGGAAAACTCTTCCTACCTAAGGGATCGAGGGGTTGCGTTATTCTAGCTAGGACGTGCAGGAAAATCTTGTAAAAATTAAAATCGAAGTCTCGTTATCGTGCAAATGTGGCATAGAAAAGTGTTGCACAAGACGCCGCCGAACTCAACTTCAATTTTCGTTTTCCGAACAGGCCCACCCGTTTATTTCTAAGGTTAGGTACCTACCTACGAGACCTGTTAGTTAAAAGTAAGTTTCTAACCAGTGACTGTATTAAGAATCCTGATAGGCCGTGTCTTAGCAGTAGCCTTGCCCTCCACCAGCGCATCATTGAGCCACCACACCTGGTCGCGCGGCCGCCATCGGGTGCTCGGGACCACGGGCTGATCCCGCCCCGGTCCGAAGCGGTAGTAGGGGATAGTCGTCCCGGTTATGGGGTGGGTGTAGGTCAGCCACTCATCGCCTTTGAACCAGTGGCTGACGTCTTTGCCGGCGTGAGCTATGATTGTTGAGGCTAGCTGTGGAAGGTAGTTTGCATTGGCGGTGGACTTTATTGAGTGGGAAATACCCATTCTTAGTCAGTTATTCCGAAATCAAGGCGTATGCAACTGCGCCGAAAATAATCAACACATTTCGTGGAATGCTGTCTCTCACATTTGAGGATGAGGGAACCTGGATGACTGCTGAGCAGGAAGGCAATGTGTGTATTGTATGGTTAATTAAATATTATTTTACTGAATTAAGAGATACCTAGATATTCCTCGATTATTTTATCCAACTTTGGGAAGCACGACTTCAAAGTTTGCAGATGCGGTTTGAATTGTGATTAGGTATATGTAAGTAGATTATCCATCCTTCTACTGAATTCGCAAACCTATGGTTTTATTACCCAACGTTTCAAACGCGTTACAGCTAGATACTTATGATCACAGGATGAGATTGGAACTGTTTTCGCAGCTTCGGTGGTCTTAAAAGTAGTTCCATTAATCGCCCCGGGTTTGGTACTCACCCGCTTCCCATCACAGTAGAAGTAACCCTGCTTGAAGCAAGGGCATTTCTCCACACAGTCGTCCTTGCAGTACCAGTTCTTCGCGTCACAGGAGCACGTTTTGGCGATGCACTTGCACACTCTGATGGTAGGTAAAGGTTTCAGTACCAAGAAGCATCTTGGAACTAAAGAGAGAAAACCAGTGTCGGGTGCAGTTGCGTCTTACCCGTAAAAAAGAAAAAGCATGGTCTCACTCAACTCAACATGTGAGTAGGTACTTTACCTGCATTTTTTACGAACTAGCACTCGAGAGATTATATAGATGCCTTGCCTACTTGAGGTAGGTAGCTGGTAGGTATCTAGAGTTATAATTATGGGTTATATGTAGAATCTTTGTCACTCGACATTAATAAAAAGTTCCTACCAGAGTGCCCATAACGCAGATGGTGATGTACCTATCTAAAAAGGATCTCGTGACGCTAGGTAGCAAATGCTTTGGCCCGATTCCACATTAGCTCGACATCTATAAGCCTGCTCAAACTACCGTTGCGTTGGGTTGGGCAACCCAACGCAATGGTAGTTTGAACTTCCGATCGGTATCTTGCCGCTCCAACGTCCAATCTGCAGCATAGAGTCCATAAGACAGCGACTGGCGTGTTGCGCGGACACTACCTACCTAGGTTGTTCAAGCGATGGTAGCCAATGTGTGTATTTTTTGATGATCTGCATCCACTCTTAACGACAAAAAAAAACAACATTAGGTGTAGGTACAAACATAGCGGGTTATTTTCAGCTTACTTATACTGTTGCGCCAGCCAGGAGGTCAGGTTGAAGACTCGGCCGTTGAGAGACACCCAGCAATCGCTGGCCTTGTTGTGCAGAGAGACTTCGGCGGGCGTGTACCACTCTTGCTTTGTGTATTTCATGGCTTTGTTTTATAGGCAGCAAGTGTTTTTATAAAACTATTGGGGAACTACCTGGTGGAAGTGGGAAAACAATCGTGACGGGAAATTAGGAAATTGAGGTGCAAAGAGAATATATAACTGCGATGATTGATTTCAATGAGTATACAATAACTACGGGTTGATTTATTTATAAATCTGTGATGCTGTGATGATTGCGGTGCTTCTGTCAAAAGTAAAATTACCTTGTCTTTTAGTAGTCAAAAGGTTGGCAATGTTTTTGCAAAGAGTTTCCTTCCTATATAGTTTCATTTCATGTGAAATTAAAAAATATTCCCGACATCAATACATACCTATGTACAGTCCGACCAAAAAGAGTAGAAAATAAATGAGGGCGCCACTAATTATTACATGTTTTACATGGTATCACCATATACTACGGCACAACGTATTGATACTTGATATTGTTAAAACATGCAGTTTTTGTTTTACTATTAATTATGCTCATCACATAAATGTTTGTCCTGGATATGAATCAAACCCACTATATAATTTATATACAAACATTATAGTAATTAAATCTTTTGTAGACCAAGAGCGTTTGTCCACCGCGCCAATACCGAGACGTTAAACGATCGATACCAATTTTATTTTATAGTATCCTAGGTACTTCGGCAACGTCAACTAGTTGGACGAACGCTCTAAGCTGTGAGGTGTGTGAATGGGAATTTATGAATTATTTTGGGTTTCTAGTCTTGTGCCATAAACAAAAACATTTTATAAAAGCAATGGTGTCCAAACTAGTCCTATGACACTACCTACCTAGAAAGAAAGCAAGAATATTTTGTATACTCAGAGGGGGATAAACACAGTAAAAGACAATTTTGTTGAATAATAATATTCTAAATCATACATAAATCTAGTGATTCAAAGTATAGATATTCAACACCAGACATCGATTCTTCATCAGAATGTTGTGGTAGAACACAATTAGAAGTCCCTGCCATATCATCATTTTCATCTTCACTCTCCGATTCCTCGCTTGAGCTTTCAGATTTTCCTGCAATAAAACAAGTATCAAAAATAATTGGTTGCACTACAAAATAAAATACTATTCAATGAGACAAAGATAAACAATGAATAATTAGTATGAATTACATGGATTTTGGATGGATTTACAAGATTCTTTTAATAAATTATAACAGTTTACTTCCAGTGCTATTCTTTTTAACCAGCTACTTACCGGTCAAATCTGCTGTTCATTTATAAACGTCTTCTAAATCAGTCGGCAGCTTCCCGGCTTGGTACTCGGTCAAACATCTCATAAACACTTTGTAAATAATGTCACGAGCCTCACTGCGTATAGTTTTATTCATTTTGCTATTATTTGGCGATTTATTAATTTGCTTTCAACCAACAGAACAAACAAACATAAACAAAGAACTCGACTCGACAGAAAATGACATTGTTTGAAGTGTTGCCGCTAGCGGAAAATTATTCTGGTTAGTCCAACAAATAAAAACAGCAAGATTTCAAAAAAAAAAGAAATTACATCTGTTTTTTAAATTTCGTATAAGTAAATACTTATTCTATTCATATGAAAATAAAATTTCATAGGTACATAAATACCTACCTATTATATTTTTTTGTTTTATCATTTGAAAATTGTTTATTATTATCTCAACAAAACGTTTTGAATGTTTCAATTTTGTAATTAAAAGTATTTAAAAGTTAGATTTTTTAGGTATCTTAGCTAAAGACGTGCATATAATTTTGCAAAGAAAAGCTAAGTCAGGCGACAAATTCACTATGGCGGAAACACTGGCTTCTCATAAAGAGTTGCCAGCTTACACTAAATTTTAGTTCCTCGATAATTAATTTCTACTCTTTGTGGTCGGACTGTACCTACTATACGATTCCCGAGGTAATAATCCCGTCAAGCTTAAAAAAGAATATAAAAATCCAAACTTCCCCAATTTTTTACATTCATCACTAAACTTCACATAAAGGTTTGGCCCTGGGGAATTTATATGTATGTGCGCCGTAAAACGTATCTAAAACATAATTACTCTATGATAATTTTTACAAAGACCATTTTTACAAATTGAAACTATTTGTGTCATCTGTCACCGCGTGGCAACAGGCGTAAACAAACTAAACCACTCGACTCGACTTTAACTAGATGTCGCCACTTGAAACATTACATCGCGCTACTTCCTCTGAGTAGAGCACTACTTCCAAATATTCCGGAAGCTGCAGTCGGTTTATAGTTTCTTAAAACACGCCAAATTAAACCTCCCTTATGTTATAAGTTTCACTTTAATTTTGAATGATACAAATACTTAATTACATAATTAAATAAATATATTTAACTACAATAATAATATACAATATGTAACACAGATTATTGGCGTAATATAAAAATAAACACTCAATTTTTTCTTGCACTGCGAACGGTTATTTAAAATGCCTACAGGTTTTATAATTAGAGAATTGGAAAATGACATTCGCTATAATTTAAATACGAAGTAGTAATGACTCCACACGGTATTTTCGGTCACTATATGCAGTCTCACTATCAAATAATAAAATATCAATATATGTACACTTCTTATTAATACACAAAATGCTATTATGAACAACAACAGTTACGGTCTACTACACAGTATAGTTATTTTTAAACTGTTCAAAATACTAGCTGGGTCGAAGCACGTTTTCAGATTTTGTTTTATGGGGTTTTAGATCAACCTATTGAACTATTGAAACTATTAGGCACTTATTAAAGTCTAATAATTATGTCCCAAATTTGTGAGCTCATTTGGCCACTAAGAAAGCTTCTGTCAGTTGTAAAAACATACAGTTAATGTAATGTCTTGTTAGCAATTTATTTAGTTTAGTATCCATTAGCTCTGCTTGGGGCTAGTGATGCTGCGTTAATTGCCAGGCATTTTATTAATTTAATATCTTTGAAACACTTCAAATAATTCAGATAGCAAATCCTACATTTTATTAATCACCCAGAGATGTTAGACTCCTAGAACCATTTCAGGCCTTGAGACTTCCACCAATAAGCATTAGTGCATTTCCTCCAAACATGACCTTCAACCTAGTTAACGCATTCACTGCCCAGCTTCCGCAATGCAAACCGAAGTGAGGCGCACGTCGCTGTGCATGGAGCTATCGAACATGATCGTGTGCGTCTGTGGCAGTCTAAAGTGTTAAAATCAGGAAGCTAAAGTAAGGTTTATCATGATGAGGTGGTGACCGGTGGCTGGTAAGGAACCTGGGAAAGGTGCTTGACGATGTCCACCCAGTCCCACCCTCGTGGCTTTTCTCCAGCTTTCCCCATTTCCGCTTTATCCCATGCGCGACGTTTTTGCGCTTTCGTTAGTTGCTCCTTTTTGGCCTCTGGTTTTTTCTCCTGAAAGTTATTTTTTAAAATAATATCTGGGTCTGGGTGTTTTCTATGTATAATAAAAAATATCTATCTATGTAATGTATAATATTACGTATATCAGTTATCTAGTACCCATAACACAAGCTCTGCTTACCTTGGGGCTAGATAATGCTGTGTGAATTGTCCAGCATTTTTTTTTTTTTTTTAATTTATTTTAATATTTTGGGCTTGCTTTCATTTAACTATTGTGGTTTTTTATAAGACAAGATGGTAGGTACAAAAGTACAGTAAATTGGGTTTTCTGTCATACATAGGCTAAGTATGTTTAGGTGGGGTTTCCTTCAAAATATTGTAGTCATCATTGTCATATATGTATATATAATACGGCTTCACTCACTGCTGGGTATAGGCCTCCAAACATTTTTCCACATGGTTCAACCTATGACTGACAAAAGATTTTAATCAATCTTTTTCATAAAATAAAGTCTGTTTGACTCTGGACTAAATGTTCCATAAGAGCTCTTGTGTTGGATATTAGGAAGAAAGTTACCTCTTCAGGATCCTGCACCACAAGCTTCTCAACACGGGCCACTATTGTCTCCTCAGTCTGCTCCGAGAGGATCTCCCCCACTTTCTCCCTGAGGCACTCAAATAGTGTGTATGTCATGGCACAGCCGAGCCATTGCTCCGCCTCTGTGTTTACTATTGAAAGGATGTTCTCTTTCACTGATGGTACTCTAGAATTGTAAATAACGTAATGGTACGTCCATAAATACAGAAATCCAGATTTTGGGTCGCTGAGCCACAGCAGTAAGTGTTTCCTGTGTGCCTATACTTTAATTAAACAAATAGACAAATTCAATTGGCTATGTTTATTTCCGTAACCAAATTGGACAAGTAAATCCATGGACTAAAGGTAGTTTGGGAATAATTTACTTACAAGTGCTGATTGTAAAATATATCTACATTGAAGTTAGGTTTCTCTGTTGGGTACGTCGGTCCCCATCCTATTTCCAATATGAATGACTTATCTCCATCTATATACTGGGAAAAATAGGCATATTATAAAAAGAAGTATTGTTTTATATAAATTCAAAAACTTACATCTCTATCACGTAAGATTTAATACAATAGTGAGAGATAGAGTAGAGTAGCAAGTGTAACTAGGTAGGTGGTACTTAAAAAATATTGACAATAACTTGCAGCTTTGTCTCACCTTGTATTGATATGTTTTTGAGTTGATTACTTTGAAATTTTCGTCGCCTTCATAAATGGATTTCAGTACTTCAACTTCTTCTAACTGTTGCTCAGCGTCATCAGACATTTCGAAGTTTGGATTGCACTGCACCTGGAATTATAAATAATAGTATAGGTACCTACAGGATATAACCTCAAAATTATGTATAACAACTTCCTGAAAAGAATGTCCTGTAATTACTAAAGATTTCAAAAACAATAATGTTATAAATACCTACTTAATATAGGTCTAAGTAAAACAGAATCCAAGTAAATAGCTAGTTTTATTCGTTATATTTACCGACTGTTTCGCGATGGGTGCCTTTTTCCTACTGAGGTGAGGTTTTTCGCTCAAAAAGGAAAATACAATAATAATGAATTGATATGTTCAATGTTCTTCTGCTACAAACTACAGTCTTTTATTTTTGACCATTTTTGGAAAACAATAACAGCTGATACCCCATAAACTAAGAAGTATACTACGTTGATACCCTATGTAAATGACTTTCCTAAATAAAAGGTACTCATTCCACTCACCCAATATTTTAGTCCAATGACCAATCAAAAAAATTAGACGACTCCATCAAATTTACTAGCAACACGATATTCGATCAAAGATTCTGCCCGTGGCTTTGCATCACACGCGTTGTTTCTATGAAAACGTTAAAAGATGTTTTCTTTCCCATAGCAACTGAAATCTTATAGATTAAAAGTGGTCTGTCTATGTTTTATTCTAGGTTATGTATGAGCCTGACCTTCGCAAAAATTCAGCCCGATCAAGTTTTGGCATGAAGAAGTAACAATCATCCATTTATAGATCTATCCATCTAACTAAACTTTCGCATTTATAATTTTATTATTAATGTAATTTCATTTGAGCTCAACTAAGCAAATCACTTAGGATAGGACGGTACCCCGAGCCAAACTAGCGCCCCGCCACCCACCTATTTTTTCTTTGGACAAAGGCAATTTCAAAATTTTCAATGGGCAATTTGTGATACCTATTACAAGCTTTTTTTAATGCCTCTATCATAGTTTTATTTTGTATAGTTAAGGAGGAGATACGATGTTGCATTTTGTAGCCACCAAAGTCGAATTATTGCAACTCCTCCAGTATTATAAAAGTTTATAATACTATATCTTACTATATCTACTATATCTTACTTAATAATTTTAATAATAATAAAACGAATAATAAGAATAGTAAAACATGATCTCACAACCTAGTACTTTATTCACCTTTGTATACTCAACATATTTTGTGCAATAAAAATATCTTTTTTTTTACTATATTATGTGGCGGCGTGGCGCTAGTATGGATTGGGGTACGTCTTAAGAATCTTGGACAAAGTGGAATGGGTATCCGTCCAAGAAATTTAGTCAAAACTAGGACAAAGTTAATGGATGAGTGGAATGGAACCCTTAGACACATGAATCAAGTTATGTCTTAGAGTTATGTCAATGACAACGATATTGTTGGGTATTGCCATTATTAACTTTTTGCCTAAGCTTAAGCGATATTATTGAGATAGCTTATGAAAAAGCAGCCGGAAGCCGGAAAATATGCTTAATTTCGAAGTTTTCAGTATTTCTAATCATCAAAGTCTTTAACACACCCGGTCATAATAGGCGCAATGTCATTATGTCGTACTGTGTAGGCACACCAAAAAGTGTCAACTGTCAAATCAGCAACATCAGCGCATTGGTTAAGTACGAACCATACATCTAACTGGCGTCATACCAACAAAGCAATATGGCGTCCACTGCGTCCAGAGTTTTCGTCAAATTACGCGCGTGTGGTGTTGATTGGTGTAAATTTTATATTCATTAAATTCTAATTGAGATTTTTCAAAAATGGTGTACGTAGGTACACACACAATATTCATTGCGTTCCAACAGAAATCTATACTCTATACTTATTTAGTCATTTATTTATTATTATTTAGAACGGCGGCGATTGCTTACACTAATTAATTAATTATAATTTATTTACAAACAATGAAACACACTAAATACACATAAAAAAAGGGACAATATCAAATCTTCTTTAAAAAAATTACTAAATAAAGTTATACATTGTTAATGATAATTTAAAATAGGTATACAAACTCGGTCAATCTCCCCTCTCACAATCACAATAGAGCATACAAAGTGACATTATGTCCATCCATTCGTCCACAAATATATCACAGTCCGGAAAAACCTTAAGTTGAGGGCGTCGAGAGCGTGAGGCAGCGGTAATTTTTACTACAGTACGGCAAGATTGCTGATTTGTCTTAGTTGGAAAAATCATATAGATAAAGTGGCCAGCAAACTATCTAAATTCACATACGCGCTATTAGAGCTAAAGAAATGTACAGATATTAAAACTGCATTAACTGCATACTATTCATACGCACATGTGTGGCTAAGCTACTGCATAATAATATGGGGTAACAGCTGTGAAAATAAGCAACTATTTATCCTACAGAAAAAATGTATTAAAATTTTGGTAAACATAGATGAAATACAAAGCTGTAGATTACATTTTAAAAACCTAAAAATATTAACTTTAACATCAATATACATATAAGAAATAGTAAAATTTGTAAAAAACAATAAAAACCTCTTCGAACAAACAAAAGAAAGACATCAAAGACTTCTTAACCTTAGAAACAAAAACGAATTATCTCTCCCCTATACCAAATTCCAAATAGTTAGATCTGCAACACACCACTGGCGATAAAGATATTTAATAAATTACCCCCTCAAATTAAAACAATTGAAACAGACTCAACTTTTTTTAAAAAACTTAAAGAATATTTATTACAAAAATGCTTTTATGACCTACAAGAATTTTTTGAAGATAAAGGACATAAGTGATCAATGTGATCATTCACATAATTTTATTACACACATTTAAGTCTAGCAATATATTATATAAGCCTTTGTAATAAATATATTATAGATAGTTATAAGTATATAATTGCTATAGTAAACTTGGTAATTCTTTGAATTAGATTTTAGTTTTAAGTTATCCTGTAGCGCCCCAACGGGGTACATGTTTGATACGTTTTACAACTACCTACTTAAGATCCTCTGTAACAATAATTATGTAACAAATGAATAAATAAATAAAAACATAAAAGATGGTAGAGCGAGCAGCCTGTGACTTCTACTACGAATATAATTATTTGGCACGTAAAGGCGAAGCAACTCGTTTTGAAGATCAGGGCTGATTTATAGTAAGTATAAAGAGGAAAATTTGTGACTTGCTTTTCAAACAAGATCCGTCAAGTGCGAGTGTAACTCGCGCGCCGAGGGTTTCAAACATTTGCCAATTATTTGGACAATAAATTTTCCGTCTTTTTTCGAATGGCAATATTTTGAAAAGTACGAAACCTACAGCAATTTCAAAAACTGTTTTAAAATTTACAAAACAATGCTTTTCATCTGATAAACCAATAGGTAGAGTAGAGCACCCTTTCGATAAAAAATATCCCCCTTTTCGACGGCGCACGAAATGTATCATTATTTAAAATTTCAAGTTAATTGCTGCGGTAGTTACTAAGATATTCAAGAAAGAGCGGGGACGGACAGAGCGAGACCATAAGGGTTTCAAAACCGATCTTTGAAACCCAAAAAACAACCAAAAAGCCCAAACCACAGGGTGGGGCTGCGTCTTCGAATGCGCCCAAACCTCCGGTTGCCGCAACCGGATATGGGGTTAGGTGGATCCTGGACATAAATGGGGGCTGGCCCCGGGGGTTGGTGGTGAGGGGGCAATTACTCAATTTGGAAGGGAGCGACAGTAGTGAATGCCACCTCGAATCAAGCGCTCCTCCTCAACCAACTGCACCACCACCTCCCTCCACATCCTATTTTCAGGCCAACTTTTAGCATAGCCTAACGGCTATCACGTCCTTGCAGAGAGTGCTGAAGGAACATCAGCAATCCGTAGCCTTCGCCCAAGAACCGTGGCTCAGAAAAGGCCAAATCTTTGGCCTCAAAACACCAGGGCGCAAGCTTCTCTCGAACACAACTATAAGCAATCTTAGAACCTGCATTGTTGTTCCGGGCCCTTTTAATAACCCGTGACTCCGCTGCTAGACTGTACCTATCTCCCAACAACAACAGCTCAATTTCGCAAATAGTCTTAGCATCCGCCTGTCTACCAAGCGATGAAGCAACACCCACACCTGACCTGACGGGCCCTGATCGAGTACTGCGAGAGGGAGAAACTCGATCTCATCATCGGGACCGACTCCAACGCACATCACACGCTGCGGAACAGTGCCAGATGTAATGGCCGAGGAGATATACTGGTCTATAACCTTCCTACTAAACTCTCCTACTAAACAGCGGCTCGGATCGGAATCAACTTTTGTAACATAACATCTGACTGCAGTCTTTGACAGGTCGCCATCCCACCCGGACGTCCTGAACTACGTTTGCCGAGTCACAGCCTCCATTCAAGGACTCGTTTACCCCAGCTGTGGTTGGGCTTCAAATAAAACCGACGAAATCTAAAACTTTTACTTCTATAGACACAAAATAAACTCATTTACAAGTCAACTTTCATGTTTGACTTTCCATAATTTTATGTAGTTTCACCGTATTACACTGGTAACATTAGCTTGTTGATTAAATCAACGGATTTTGTCTGTCAAATCTGTATGTCAATGTCAGTCAGTCAAGTCAACATTCAATGCCACTTGATGTTCGTTATTTCCGAAACTTTTGAATATTTGCTTTCGTGACCTGTTATATTTTTTGTACACAATCTGAAAAGTAAAGCCAGACTGCGCTAAAATGAATATTCCGAAGTGTGGCTGCAAGGAAAACCAAGGCCCTACCGCCGCTGGCCAGTCATGTGCATGCTCGGCAAAAGTAGCATCCACCACGACACTGCAGAAACCCATGGAAGGCTTCAAAGTCCCAGCTGTGCCGTCCCGTCCCCTGGCCAATAAATCGAATGACCTTGTATCCTCATCCATTGAACCCAAGAAAGAAGATAAAAAGAAGTCGTGGTCGCTTTCCGACTTCGACCTAGGACGTCCCCTGGGCAAAGGTAAATTCGGAAATGTCTATTTAGCTCGAGAAAAGGCGTCCCACTACGTCGTCGCCTTAAAAGTCCTGTTTAAAAGCCAGATTCTAGATTCGGAAATCGAACATCAGGTGCGACGCGAGGTTGAGATTCAGTGTCGTCTGCGTCACCCCAATATCCTGCGCATGTATGGGTACTTTCATGATGAGAAGCGCATTTATTTGATTCTGGAATACGCTATGCATGGAGCACTCTACAAGTTGTTGAAAGACCGAAAGCGCTTGGACGAGAAAACCGCCGCAATTTACGTAAGAGATTTAACTAAGGCATTAATATACTGCCATGCAAAGAAAGTCATCCATAGAGACATTAAACCAGAAAACCTGCTTATAGGACATAACATGGAGCTGAAAATTGCGGATTTTGGTTGGTCAGTCCACTCTCCCTCGTCCAGAAGAATGACACTTTGCGGAACACTAGATTATTTGTCCCCTGAGATGATTGAAGGCAAGCCTCACAGTTATGCTGTTGATATATGGAGTCTCGGAGTCCTATGCTATGAACTACTGGTTGGTCTCCCACCCTTTGATGCAAAAGACACCCACCAAACCTACAGGAAAATAAGATATGTGATAATCAAATACCCTGACTATGTTTCTGAGAAAGCTAAAGACCTTATGGGAAAGCTTTTGGTGATCAGTCCTGAGCAGCGATTGCCATTGAACAATGTGTTGCAGCATCCCTGGATCTTGGAGAATGCCCCTGAAGATGCTGTACCTACAGCATCTCCAGCATTCAACTCTCAACCTAAATAATAAAAAAACTAGTGGGAACTCTCTAAAATAATGAATTATGCAGTCCTAATTATAATGGACTGAGTGATTTTGTTGGAAATAATTATTAGCATATAATTTATTTTAATTAGATGATTATTATTTTCTATGTCTGTGACATGATGATGATGTCTGTGACATTGTACAGTCTTAATAATTATGTGAATTTTTAATCCTGTGACTTCTTATCTGTGCACTAACTACTGATGATATTTTAAAAATAACAACATTAAAATGACTGAACAAAATATTTATTTCATAATGTTGATAGCACAATCATGTTGTAAATAACTATTAATATAAATTAGCTTCAATTATTGCTTCTTGTTTTTCTTTGTATAATACAAGTCCATGGCAAACTTGTCAAAATCAGGGTCCCTTTTGACAATATACTTCCAGTAGAATAACTCCCCGATCAGGGCAATAAAGCTTAGAGAGTAGCCTATAGCTAAAGCGATGAACGCTCCATAGAGCTTCTTTAGATTCATTAAAGCTTTGATTTCTTCTTCATTTGTTTCCAAAGACCGTATAGTATACATGGCGTCATTCAGCCATTTTTCCACAAGACCAACTTCCACTACTCTTCTCATGTAGACATCTGCTAAGGGCTTGAGAGGAGAGTTTTTATGGAAACCTAGAGAGATTGGTATGTGAACTACACAATCTGACATAATATGCAAGTTTCTCTCTGAATCACTTTTTTCGACGACTGTGCTGTTATTAGCTGTACTAGTTACATTGCTAATTTTTTCTGTGACTTGAACATTCTTTCGTTTCACGCCTATATACTTTAGAAAATCCTTGTTATCGTAGTAGGCGTAAGTCCCTTGAGCTACTCTGTTAGCAGCATCGATAGGGTCATCTATCGTTTCAAATCTTTGGCCGATCTTCTGCCCGATTTCGTCAAGAGAATCCTCGAAAAACTTCTTTGTTTCTGTCCCCCAACCGCCGCAAGTAACTTTGCTTTCTACCAACTCTTTTAAAGTATCTATAGTTACTCTAGGAGCCGGATTCGCTAGTATAGCTGTCATGCTAGCCCGATAAGAAACGACTAGGAGGATACAATACAGCCAGTACCACCCAGTTAGGAGACGGATAGACCAGCCTGTAGGTAGCCTGGGTAGAGACACGACTAACAACATTCCATAGGTGTAAAGAATGCTGTTTATTATCTCGCCGAATATGTAGAGGCCAACTGGTTTCTCATCTGCAAAATAAATTATGAATTAGAACTTGAACAAGGAACTATACAATCCTTGGAATAAGAGTCACATTGGCTAGGGGAAAGGTAACAATGATGTAGGCACCAACAACAAGAACGAAAAGGCCTTTGTTGACTTAGCAAGTCTGCTAATTGTGTTCATGACCTGAGGCACTGATTCACGCGCGTTCTTGTAAGTATTACCTACCTACGTATTTGCATTATTACTTTTTACTCATCTCTATGTAGGTATGTTTTTTTCATTATTCATCATCATCATCTCTGCTAGCTAAGATGATAATGATGAATTATGAAGACTCGCTAGATAGATACCTAAAGCGTAGGTAGGCACCTACGTTATTTTCAGCAGATCCTTCACAGCTCACATCCAGCGGTTTCGCTCTGCCTTGATCAGGCGGTCGTGGGTCAGGCAACGCTGGGCCTACCATTAAAATGAGGTAAGTACCTACCTAAGTCGTCTCACTACCCACCATCCGCTTCCTCTTGTTTTTCCTGGAGCCCCCTGGAGACAGCAGACTCGTGATCCTTCTTAAAGTCCTGTAGACTGGTGTAGTATCTAGCTAGGCCGTAGAAGATGGATCCAGTTATCAGCAGCACTAGTAGAACTGCGATCCACATGTACAGCCTAGAAGGAAATATTAGGACATAGGAACTAGCTAATTTAGGAAACCTATCTGATCTGACTGACGCCGGTTTTTTGTCCCATGCCCTGCCCCTTCCCTAGAAAGTGCATAGGTAGTTAATTTGTAAACATAAAGAACTAAAGACAATTAGAATTTTGGAAAGATAACCTACGTCAAATCGACATTGTAAAATCGAATCACGGCATTGAAATTAAAGCATCTGTAATGTTTTGCTCAGGAATTATGCTTGTCTGGTAGGTCTGTACTTCCGCCGTAAAAAGTGTTAAGATCACCTGATCTCTTAAATAGAGTCTTCCTCATTTTTAGGGTTCCGTACCTCAAAAGGAACCCTTATAGGATCACTAAGTTATTCTAAGTTACCTAAGTTAGAAGTAAAAATGAGGAAGAATCTATTTGCGACGGCGCGGCGGAAACTTAAAAATCTCGTAATTATAGAATTTCTCCGGTGTAATACCTAGTCTGTAGGTAAGCTAGAAGTCAAAATCAAGGAAGAAGCTTTAAGGGTTCTTTTCCCTCATTTTTCTCCCTAAATTGAGCATGCATTTCAAGTCTGTCGGGCTCCTTTATTGATGACGGAAACCTGATTTTCGAATTTTTCCTTCTGTTTAGCCATAAATTCTACCGAAATTCCAAATTTCACGTTTGTGTAGTCCGTCGGTGAGTGATGACGAAATAGCGATATTTTGTGGGTCGTTGTTTCCGAAACTTTATACGATAGGTAGGAGTCGGTTAACTACGATAAGAAGAGTTCTTACTAAAACTAATTTTCATTTGTTACAAAGATAATCGATAGGTAGTAGCTGATAAGTGCAGTGATATGTTTCGAGAAAAGGCTTCCCCTAGTGACGGCCGCCCCGCGCCGCGCGATTTTTTCCTGTAAAGTCTACTAGACTTTGGACGGAATGGCAAAGAAATAATCAATATGATTAGGTATATCTGTTGTGGTCGAAATCACCTGAAATATGGTAGGTATCTAAAGATTTCCACACGACAAATTCGTGAAGTAAGTAGGTATTGAAGTGAAAAAGGAGTCCAATATTTTCCTGAAGGTAAGTTTTGATTGTTTTATTTTCTCGCAATCGAAGTGAAAAGCATTGTTTTCCCCTGGTCCGAAACCACCCATTATAACTGTCTTATCAAGTTAACAACCTCGTATATGTTCGGAAGTAATTTCCGGGCAATAACCGAAACCGCAGCTCAACTTACTTGAACGGCAAAATTAGCGTCTTCCAGGAGTTATCCGACAAGGCCTCGGGCGTCACAAAGGTCCAGCACTGGGACGTGTACGGAATGCTCAGATCCGTCAGCTCCAGGTGGTATGGGCTGTACTGCAGGTTGCCCAAGGCCATGTCCGCGCGCCCGCTCACCATCTCTCCAAGGAGGCCGGAGAAGGTGCCGTTGGCTTGTTTGCTCCCCCATTTGTGGAGGTCCGCGTTTTGGGGCTGGTATAGCTTCGGTTTGAAGTTCATTTTTTCGGAGAGTGTGTTGAGAATCTGTATAAAAGAAAAGATGCTCGGAGTTCTACAAGAGCAATACAACATCGACATAATCAACATTTTTTTACTCGGGGTTTTTATTTTTGGACTGATGTGAGCTTACTTTAGTTTTAACTCTCATCATCATTCATCCATCATACATTATCTGCATCTGCCACTCCACTGCTAAACATAGGCTCCCTGATGAGCGCCATAGCACATCCATAGCACCTTCAGCTTGTCACATCCAGCATCTACCAGCAGTCTTTCGCAGGTGGTCATCCCACTTGGAATTTGAAAGTGTGCCTGGCTTCCCCACAGAGCGCCAAAGTAACCTGTCAGAATATTTACCGCATCTAGCATATAACAGGATATTATGATGAGAGAAGATAAACCAGATTCATATATTCTCGATAGTTCATTATTGCAAAGCTATGCAGGTTCTACTTAACAAGCAGTTCTCCTGGCTCACCTCAATCTCCACCCCTCCAACCTTATTCGTGACGTTATTCTTTACAGCCACCACAGAAGGCACATGGTCCAGGTACACCACGCTCAAGGTTTCTCCGTTCAGGTTGCTGGTCTTGTCTTTGAAAAGTGCTCTGCTGTAGTGGAACTTGCCGTGTCGCCAGATGTCTATTCGCTTGGGGACTAGGACTCCCTGAATTAAGTAGGATTGGTGTGAGTGCAGTTACATGAAAAGGTTTGTGAGGAATTTTGAAGATTTCAGGAGTAGATTAGGTCATTCCATACCTCTCTACCTACATAAATGTCCTAGCTAGAGCCTGCCTAATCAGCGCAATGTTCTGTAGCAACTATTACAGATATTTGGTCCCATTAGGTATTTTAAGTCAAGATTGCTTTCGGTGGGCGAAAAAACGAGCGCGGGCAAAAATAGCAGATGGTCCTTACCCTAATAGGATTGGGAAAAGGAACAGTAGTAATATCAAACCACGCCTTGTCCTTGCCAGCGTCTTTCCCGTGGTACTTGAGGAACACGACGTGAACGATCCTCTTCCAGAGGTAGTGCAGGTCGCTGTGGAACAGTCTGAAGTCGTGGAGTAAGATGAACTTGGCTCGCGTGTCTATTACTCGGTGTCTAAGAGGAAAAATCGCAATTTTAACCTCCAAGAGAAATATAGGTTAAAATAAATTCAATATACAATCAAAGGTGCCGTACCTGTCACCAAATCTCAGCAGCCTCGACGTCTGGAAGCCGTTAGCTAGCAGAATCACGTAGACGTTACATCCAGCTCGCCTGACCTCTCGCAGAGACTCCAGGGTGTCGTAGTTTGGTGACAGAAGATCTTCGCGTTCTTCTACTACTGCCTGATAGCATAGTATAACAGTTTAGGGAATAGCTCAGGGCTGCGTTTAGAGACCTCTATTATATTTTATGCATATTAGTGAAAATAAAGTTCTTATTTTTGGGCCAGCCGTAGGTATGGAATAAATTAGCTACGAAATTAAGCATCCAAGATAATGTAAAATACGTGGAGATGATATTACATTACGAAATTATAACTCACCATAACGTATGGAAGATTAAAAGTCCTCTTAAACAGCGCCCCCTCGAACACATTCAGATACACCGTGTCACAGATGACCGCGGCGCAGGTGACGTCATCGTTGTGACGTCGCGTCGCCACGTTCAGCACGTCGATCAACACGTATTGTAGATCGCGGCGCTCTTGTATGGAGCGGAGAATCGGGGAGATGTCCGCTTGGATGCTAGAGGAACACAATCAGGACAATATGGCCTAAAATAATCAGGATTAACAATAACTAAGAGATTTACTGTATTACCTACAGGATAGGACGTGTACCTACTTGTTATAGGTATCTACTACATGTGAATGTGGTTAAAACCTTTCTGTGTAAAAATGCTTATTACAAAATATCAGATTATCTAGGAGATAAAAAAGCTTGGGACTGGTTTTGCTCCAACTCAAAAATAACAACTAACAGGCTACAAAGGTTTCTTCGTCGCTTCTTTACTTTAGTCGACCGAAATCAAAAATATCACTTTATTTCCGTGTCAATGTTTTATTTTAAGAATTTGACCTTTTCTAAGTGTACATTTTTGTATTTATGGAAATAAAGACTTTTCGATTTGATTTAATTGGATTATTCCGAAAATCCCCTGCAAAGAGGGTAAGGCCACCAAGATCCCGGGATTTCCGGAATGAGGGATCATTCCGAGATGGAGAAGGTAAAGATGATTGTGATGAATTGATGATACACCGAGCGAGTTTTTTCTGCTTTGTTGTTTAGTGGCGAAATCAGAGTGTAGGTAGCAGTTAAAAAGTTCAATGTGTCTCGAGTTTTGTACACGCTCTTGAGGAGGATAAATGGATAACGGAATGCATGCACGCTAATTCCACTTTGCGTAACTACTGGCGGCTAGTGTATATTTTTGTATAAAAGTAAAATATATATTTTTTAGTCCTAAATAAAAAAAACAAAGAAAACTCACCAGATTATATACAGCAAAAATACAAACAGTTTCAGCATTATCACTTTACCAGTGAAAATAGGTTTGTATTCCACAAAACCTCTGCTCTTTTAAACCAATTTCGTGAAGACAGAGTGATTGACAGATCCAATTTGTGGATAGTTGGACTTGTACGACCCGCCTTTGCCTTAGCTGCTCTTCCAAATTAGATCCATTTAAAATTCATTCCAAAGCGATTGGTGAAAAGTTCTAGCTATACTTAACGGTACCTACTTACCTATCATTAAAAGAAAATGCACATGATAAAATATAAATTTATTACAAATCAATAAAAAATGATTATGCATTTCTTAAATAATTACGTCCCATCACAATACATTGTATATAAAAATAATTACATTTAAAGCTTATTTAACCCAGTGTACCACAATATCACAAATTAACAATAATAGCAGAAAACCATATCTTCGCTTCAATTTTAAAGACAAGATTTAACGAATATCTTTTTAACATACAAACTTACATCTCAGTCCAGCTGTGGTCTAGCTAATTACCTTGGACTGAATACATAATTCAGTCCAGCGAAATAATTGTATTTTGTAATTTCAGTATTATACTTACAGCCACTTCTACTAAATAATTTATCTCTTTCTTATGCCTGCCATCTTGATTTAAACTTCGATAAGTTCCTACTGTATGCTAGGTAGTTATGTTATGACATGTATTCCTAACATTGTCTCAACCTAGTGAGTTTACAACTTAGAGGGTGTGTAGGTGTTCCAGAACACGACGTCCTTCCACCACTCCGGCCGCGTCATGGAGCCAGGGTACGTCATCACGCTGTTCTGGATGTGTTTGTATGCCTGGAACAAGAGGAGACTATTTGTAAACCAGAGACGATTATTGTGAACAAGAGAAGAATAATATAAACAAGATCCGCCAAGTGCGAGTGTAACTCGCGCACCGAGGGTTTCAAACATTTGCCAATTATATGGACAATCAATTTTCCGTCTTTTTTCGAATGGCAATATTTTGAAAAGTACGAAACCTACAGCAATTTCGAAAACTGTTTTAAAATTTACAAAACAATACCTTTCATTTGATAAACCAATGGGTAGATAGCCCCCTTTCGATAAAAAATATCCCTCTTTTCGAACATTCTCAATGTTTTTTTAATTTAAAAAATGGTCATTTTTACAGACTTCTCTATATTTTCCTGTAAAATATAGATCCCTATCTACAAACGCCTAATACATTGTACATGGATCGGTCATAAATCTTCGGAGATAGGAGGGGGGAGAATGGTAAATTTTTCAACTTTTTTTAAAATATTTTAAAAAGTATGAAACTTACAGAAATTTCAAAAAGTGTTTTAAAAAGGCCAAAACGATACCTTTCATTTGATACGCCACATGGGTAGGTACCCCCTTTTGAAAAAAAAAACCCCTATTTGACCAGTTTCAAAAACTTATTATTACAGACTTTTCTATATTTTTCCTACTACTTGGCGCGCGGAGCTCGGAGTGGTAACATCTCTGGTGGAACCCTGCCGGAGTTTGCTTTAGTGCTCTCAATGTCAAGGTCGAGTATTGTGGTGTCCTGACGATGTCTCGTGGAGAGACGAAACTAGTTGACGTCTTGCTTTGATAGATTTCTTTTCATTTTGTAGTTGGTGTGTTTTTTCTTCTACGACGCTGATTACATTTCGTTAGAACCTATCGGAGAAGGTCTTGCGCGGAATTGTTACTAAATATTTTCATTCCGCAAAGTAACGCCTGAATCTATTTTTTATATTTTTCCTGTAAAATATATATCGATATCTACAAACGCCTAATATATTGCACATGGATCGGTCTGCAATCTTCGGAGCTAGGGGGGGGGGGGGGGAATGGTCAATTTTTCGACTTTTTTTGAAATATTTCAAAAAGTATGAAACTTACAGAAATTTCAAAAAGTGTTTTGAAATGGTCAAAACGATACCTTTCATTTGATCATCCTAGGTCCCTTTTGAAATTTCAACATCAAAATTTGTACTTACTGAAATTATTCATTTTCATTTATTAATATATATTTTTCTTGAAATCATTAATGGCGCACGAAATGTATCATTATTTCAAATTTCAAGTTAATAGCTGCAGTAGTTACTGAGATATTCAAGAAAGAGCGGGGACGGACAGAGCGAGACCATAAGGGTTTCAAAACCGATGTTTGAAACCCTAAAAAGAGCACATTATTGTGAACCAAAGAAGATTAAGCTCTAAGCAATTTGATTAAGAGCCTACACAAACTCAAGTTTTAGTGAAAAGGATAGACAAGGATTTTGGGTTTAGGAACGGGTCAGGGCATGCCAAAGGTTTTCTAAGGTTTTAATAAGAATTTAGATAACTTAGGTAACTTTTTGAATTTAGGTAACTTTGCGATTGTTTTTTTATCGAGAAAATTTTATGGAATCGTGTTTTCGAAACATATTATCGATAGAATAAGTCCTGATCTTTGCCATATATAACTTTCAAAGTTAAATATTTAGTAGTTTGGAAGATATGGAGATCTGACGGAGTTGATTTGAGATAGTAAAGGCCCTTAAGTCTAACACACATATATACAGTCGTGGTCAACTAATTAGGGACTTTCAAGATAGTGAAGAGCAATAACCGGTTATGTACATATAAATATAAAACCATATTGATTTCTCAGCACCTATTATTTGCATAATTTGGTCCGATTATTATGCTATAAATGGCTGTAAATAAAAGAATAAATAAATAGAAAAAAGTATTTAATATCAAAGGTTGAACATGTATTCAATTTTAAGGTATAATTCTGTAGCTGGACATTTAATTAAGGACAGTAAACTATAATGAAAAATAGAGTTAAACAAAACTAATAATCTGCAGTATTATAATATCTTTAACAGCTCCATTTTATTGCGTGTAAAATCAGTACCCAGTAGCAAAACCTTTGTTAGTAATTACCGCTTGACACCGATGTGGCATAGACATTATCAGTTTCTGGCATGTTTCGACAGGAATGTTTGCCCATGCCTCACAAAAAGCTTCATTAAGTTCATCTAAAGTTGTGGTACGATAAGTGGCAACTTTTTTCTTGATTTCGTGCCAAAGGTGCTCGATTGGGTTAAGGTCCGGGCTATTTGCTGGCCAATCTAGCACCGATACTGACTGACTGGTAAGAAACGACTTGACTGAACGGGCGGTATGTTTCGGGTCGTTATCATGCTGAAACGTCCATATAATAGGGAGATGCTCCTCAGCATAGGGAAGCATCGTTTCCTCCAATATTGCCTTGTATTGATGTTGGTCTAAGTTACCCTGAACTTTCCTCACAGGTCCCACTCCACGTCCAGAAAATGAACCCCACATTTTAATGTTTCCACCGCCATGTTTCACCTGCTTTTTTGTGAATCTTGGATTCATTTCCGCTTTTACTGGACGCCGTACGTATTGCCTTCCATCTGAAGAAATCAAATTAACCTTGGTCTCGTCAGAGAATAATACATGTTGCCATTGGGCGTAGGTCCAATGTCCATATTTACGTGCAAACGCCAAACGAGCATTTCTATGTTCTTTCTTCAACAACGGTACTTTGCGAGCCACTCTTCCGAACAACCCTGCTTCTACCAGACGTCGTCGAACGGTCCTCGCTGAGACACCAGCTCTTTCGTCTGTCCCAAATACTTCGTGTTTAATTACAATAGAGCCTAGAAACGGATCTTTCTTAGCTAACCTGGTTATCATTCTATCTTCTTGCGGAGTTGTTTTTCTCGATCTTTTTGTTTTGGGCACATTTAAAGTTGTGTTATTGCGTCTGACATGTTGCACTGCATTGTATACCATAGTTTTTGAACAATTTAAATGTTCTGCTATCCTTCGGTATGGCCAACCATGCTCGACAACAAACTTCATGATAATTTTTCGTAGTGTTGGATCGCAACTTTTATTTTTGCCCATTTTTCTTCAAAATATTTTTCAAAACTTAAAATAAAAATCGGGATTGCCGCCAAAACTACCACGAAACAATAAGAGAAGAAGTAAAAAAGTATTGAGATTCAAACTTTGAAAATAGAACGCAATATCTCAGTGTCCCTAATTAAATGGCCAGCCAGCAATATTTGAACAAATAGCACTATGATAATCTATCAGCTATACTGTAAAGAGGTTTAATGTTTAAGAAGTTGTTATTGTTTGTATAATCGGGCACATAAATGACTAATTATACTTACATGTAAAAGATATGGAATATTTTTAAGACTCGTTGAAAAAAATAAAAAAAAATCACAATTTGGCCTAACTAGAGATTGTCCCTAATTAGTTGACCACGACTGTATATATATATATATCATAATGTCCACAATTTATTAATATTACAAAAGGAAACACCATAAGGGATTTTAGAAAGTAAGAAAAACAGAACGACTGTGATTCCTATTATGTAGGTGTGATTCCTACATGTCCACTATTGGACGTCCCTGTTGATGATGGTAACGACTAACCTCTCCATCCGCCATGCCAAGCACCGACTTGAGACAGAAGTCTGGCGGTGCCAGCGTGTCCACCAGCGCGACCGCGTCAGGCGTTAGCGACGAACACAGGTGTAGGATGCCGTCGCGGAGGAGCAAGCCTTGGGGACCGGAGAAGTAGCCTCCCTGAGGGAAACATAATGTTAAAATTAATATTACATTCATGGTTAATTTACGCTTTGTTTATGTAGTATCAAGCTCGAGTGACAAGTGTACTTCAACATCAGTCATTGTCTTTTAAGTAAAATTCTTTCGTTTACTAACGAACTAGGCTCTGGTGAAAATATCATACAATCTTCATAATTTGTTACCTCATACAATTTATAATTATTTTCCATTTCTTGTCACTGGCAGAATTAATAATAATAATAATATGTTTTTATTTCAGACACAAGATTGACTTGAGAATTGTCTAAACAGACACGTTGCCATTAATAAAGAATTCAAAAATTCATTCAAACTTATTTTACTAATCACTTCCGTTTACTCACTGATTTTACTAATCAGTCTTGTAACTTGTAATTCGCACTTCATACTTAACAAAGTGTAAATCAGGCATAACGCACGCACTGCCCACTTGCCCAGCCTCCACGAGGGCCTGCGGGGAGATGGGTGCATCTTAGGTCATTTAAGTGTTAAAGTGAGCACAAACATAGTTACTAAACATAATCATACGACCTCGATAGGGGCGAGCGGGATAGCAATATCCGACAGACGAGGGAGGTTTTGATTTAGAAATAAACATAACTTACAATATACAAAGTTGCCAGATGTTTCTCCAACATGAACGCTCCGTACAAAGCCACCAGCTTCAGCAGCACAGCCCTGCAAGCCGGCTCGTCGAACGCACTCGCTGAGTCGAAGAAGTGGTTTAACACGTAGTTCTGCGAATAATATCAAGTTCGTTTTTAAAGTTCAGATAACTGTGTGAATTTAACTATGGCATCAAAATAGCGTCACACGACCATCACGAAATGTATTTGAGGTTATGTGTTGAGCGATGATGCCTAGACTCTACTAATAGTAGAGTCTAGGCATCATCGCTTCACTCCGCTTTGGTGGATAGCAGTCCTAGCCACAGGCGTACCCTAACGCTTTCAAGGCCTACGACGCACAAGTACCTCGGGACCAGTGCAATAGACTAACAAGTTCTGCTCTGGATTTTAAATGGATATAGAAATATTGACGACCTCTGTGGCGCGGTGGGCGAAGTTCCGCCTGCGACGCAGGAAGTTGCGGGTTCGATTCCCGCCTTGGAACAAATATTAGTACGATCTGCAGGTATTTGTTCCGGGTGTTCTGGTCGTAGTCTATGTATAATAAAAAATATCTATGTAATGTATTGTATTATGTATATCAGTTATCTAGTACCCCACAAGCTCTACCTAGCTTGGGGCTAGATAATGCTGTGTGAATTGGCCAGCATTATTTATTTATTTATTTAATATCACACTTTATTAAATTACTTACTTAATTTATAGCAAGAATCGAACCCGCAACCTTTCGTTGAGGTGGACTCAGTCCTCCTTGGCATAATTATCAATATGTGAAATTATCCTCACCTCAGCATAGACGACCGACAGCGTAACAGCATTATAAGACTGCGACTCGTTCTTGGCCCGGAATTGATCCCGCCCCTCGCCTTTCAACCGAGCCACCTTCTCGCTAGTCATCTGGAGCACGTAGCACGCCAGCCAGCGGTACGCAGAGATCAGATCTAAGAAACAGATAGTAAAATTCATTACTTCTTACCTAAGGTTTATGTGTACCCAGAGCGGAGCGTGTCGTGTATTTTAACATCTAAACTGGAAATGAATTCCTAAAATGATATCAGCGAGCGGAGCAAGTCAGGTAAAATGTATGGTTTTTGGACACACGCAAAAGTATCCTCTACTAGCAGCGCCTCGCGGTTTCACTCGGGTAGTTCCCGTTCCCGTGGGAATTCCGGGATAAAACATAGCCTATGTGTAATCAGTCCAGTAGTTTTTAAGTGTACTCATTAAATACAAAAATACATATCTTTCCTCTTTATAATATTAGTTACATAACTTCTACACACATCAAAACAATACTTTAAAAAAAGATTTGGGAAGAGTGGCTAGCTCCACTCGCCCTTGAAGGGCCGCGAAGTGGGGGGGGGGGGGTCCGCCGTTCGTTACATTCATAGCTCTTTATCTAGGTACCACCAGTCTTTAAAATTCGGTTCTTCCGCGTAGTCAAACTATTTAGTCCAACTGGTTTGACCACAAGGAATTATGTTTCCTCTTGATCAAATAGTGAAATGATCCTCCCTGTATCAATGTCAAGTTATAGATATGTACTTATGTACAGTCTTACGTGTAGCTATTCTTTTTTCTTACAACATAGTCCAGTACGTGTTTTTGGCGTTTCAAATTAGCTATTCGCAAACAACTTTACAGAGAAGAAGTTCATAGGATAATACTTTGACAGCTGTCAAATTGACACTTACTGTCAAACCTGACAGAAACTTTCACAAATCCAAGATAATATACGGAAAACAGACTGTTTGACGACTTGCGATGACATTTACTCAGTACTTCCGCGGTCCCTGCGCCCTAGCACTATTTACTTTCATAAATCATGAAGATTTAGTACACTTACTTGTAGTATGTATATTACTTACTTCTGGGTTCAATGAACTCCTCCACAGTCTTCCATTCGCACTTCTTAGCTAGCCTATCAGCATCTTCCAAGAACCGCAGGGTCCCGAGTGGAGAGTCGGTCTCCGTGACCTTGTGCCTGCGAGCCCACACGTTGAGCAGCCAGTTGCTCGTCTGCTGCAACAGGAGACTGTTCTCTCCCTCGTATGTGCAGTTCGCGTCGTTGTCGTTACGCAGGTCTCCCAGACCGGCCGCTAGTAGTAAAAGACACGTTGTACAGTAGATTGTTAGTATTTTTATTATTGTATTGTATAGATGTTTTTCAATTCCTTTATTTCAATCTGCTCAGCAACGATTTTGGCTAATGTTTTGTCAGGCATTTCTTTATGGGAATGAGAACGCTATTATTTTAAATAAAGATAAAACCAGCCAAGTGCGAGTCGGACTCGCGCCCGAAGGGGTAAGGTAAAGTTATCTATAAAAACAAAACAACAAAAAAATCACGTTGGTTGTACGGCCCCCTTAAATATTTGAATTATTTTAATTTAATTATCTATTTTTAAAGTTAATATATAAATAAATATACTGTGAATATTTCAAGTGTCTACCTGTTGCCGTTATCAATATCGAGCTAAAAAATCACGTTTGTTGTTTAGGAGCCGCCTTAATTTTTTTTAGTACTTATTTGTAGTGGCAACAGAAATACATCATCTGTAAAAATTTCAACTGTCTAACTTTCACAGTTCATGAGATACAGGCTGGTGACAGACGAACAGACAGATATACAGACAGACGGCGGAGTCTCAGTAATAGGGTTCCGTTTTACCCTTTGGGTACGTAGGTATCCTAAAAATGATAGTCAAAACATTCAATTTGAATTAAAATTATCCAAAAATCAGAACTACAATGAACGCGCAAATGATTGCTTTGGCAATATAATAATGTTATATTTCTTTAAGAAATACATTTCAATAAATAGTTTAGTACGGACTCATCACTGAAAGCATTCTGATGACACGGACTGATGATATCATCAGATACCGCGGTAGTGACTGGAATACATTTAAAGCCAAATTCAGTAATCAGAATGTATGTTTACTAAATGCACTGTTTGGTGGTAAAACATGCCACACCTTTGAGATAGCCATGGCCTCCGCAGGCCTCCCTGCAGTTCTGTATGGCGTCGCGCGCCGTCCACCCGAAGAGAGGTTTCACAGCAGACGATAAAGCGTGCAGCTCTATGCCCCGGGCCGCTGCGCTCTCATTTGTAGCACCTATATTATAAAAAAGAAATTGTAAAATAAAAATATAATACTGGACAATTCACACAGCATTATCTAACCTCAAGCTTAACTGAAATTGTGTTATGGATAATATATGACTGATATACTTAATATATCAGTTCTTACTTAATGGGCGCTATGGCGCTTACTATGGGAGACCTATGTCCAGCAGTGGACTAGTATAGGCTGATGATGATGATGATATTTAATTTTTTTTATTTACATGGGTAATACCCGGAAAAATTATTTTCAGATCGTACAAACCAATGTAGATTTAATTTGCTCGAAAGGTGACTTAATCGGGAGTGTTTATCTATATTTGATGCAGTTGTCTGTAGAGTTTTAGCGTTGCGAGTGTTGAAGCTTGAAAATCACATAACAGTATTGTTATGGATTTGTGGTTGACTGAAAGGCTGTTTGTATGGGATTTCACTTGTATTGAGTTAAACACTGTTTTCATCTATTTAAACACTATTTAGGGCTTTCTAAATTGATATGATATTGAATATATTACTGAGAGCAGGTCGCATGGCAGTGCTAGAAGAGAGATACCCAAGAAAGGGATAGAATACTTTAAGCTCAATCCTAATAAACAACTATAAAAGCACAAGTTTGGATGGACATTTGTTAATTTTTCACCCTATAAACTACTGAACGGATCGGGCTGAAATTCGGTTTGTATTAGATGTTGGTAGATCTCGAATAACATTAGGCTTATTTCATAAAAAAGTTTACATAATCATATATAACTATAAAATGGTTCCATAGAGTTCTGTTAATTGTATATTGTTAAATAACGTATATATTATATACTCTTTATGGCGGAAACAAGGCGTGCGAAGCTGGGTGCATAAACTAGTCAAGTTTTATTGTAAACTTACCCATCATATTCTGAATGGTGATATCGATGAGGACCTTCGACATCCACACAGAGAACACTTTCATGGCGTACGTAGCCGCTAGGTACGGGATCAGTCTTATTTGCTGTAACAAATATTCAATTAACCTTTTACAAATCCTAAAATAAACATTCGTCAGAAGTTTCAACTATGCTTCGGGCGGCAGTGTCGTAAATTTCGTTTAGTCCGTTTTCGCAATTGTAGTTTCACAATTGACTGTGAAAAAAGAATTATTTTTCACTGTTTCGTAATTAACTGTCAAACAATAAATTCTTTTCTGTTTTCGCAATCAAGTTTCACAATTGACTGTGAAAAAAGAATTATTTTTCACTGTTTCGTAATTAACTGTCAAACAAGAAATTCCTTATTGCGGTGGTAATAAGCAAAGTAACGACTGTCAAAGCGAGCTTGACATAAAAAAGTTCACGAAATAACTGCGAATCCTGAAACATTTCGCTGTTACAAAGCAAAAAAGAATTATGGAAGCTAAAACAAAAGAAGCCGCTACTTCTTTTGTTTTAGCTTCCATAATTCTTTTTAACGGAGGACCACCTTTTGTGAAATAATTTTAAGAGACATGAAAACAAAGATCTCGGATAAAAAGTTGTTAACAGTTTAATTAGTTAAGGGTTGTACAATGGCATCTTTAGGTAAAAGAGGGAAACCTTTACGAGATCAGTCACACAAAATTATCTGCAATGTTTTGTAACTGAAGCCGATGTGAATGTTTTTTTTAATATTATTTTACCCCAGCCTAAAGAAAAAATTGTGTATTTTATAAAATTAATTATAAAAAGAAGCAAATCATAATTGTTTGACCACTCATAAATCATAATAAATACTAGACTGTTAGTATTTCGTGCGACAGAGATAACGCTCTATGAAACCGAAATTAGCCAATTGTCTTTGTCGATGTACAAAATTTATCACACAATCCATCCTTTTTCGGTCTTCCTCTCCCCTTGTGTCCGTCCACATTGAAACCTATCACTCTTCTCGTCTTAGTGGCATGTTACCTGCTGTTGATATTCCAACACGGGCGTTTCTTCAGTAGCGTTCTCGGGACCGAACTGTTTTCTCACAGCCGAGTAACGGATGGCGATCACTATGGCTTTCAGGATGTAGTGGGTGGATATCGACATGATGTGGACTCTGCCGCCTGGGGAATTAACATTGCATTATATTAGACAAGCTAGGATTCGGATTGGATGTGGAGACTGTGTGTCATGAATAACACTATCACAGGAACCTAGAGGGTATATTTTTCGGTAAAACATGCAGAAGAAACGTACCAAAGTTTTAGACGAAAGGAAGACATTTGGGCTGCAACACAGCCTTTACTTGGAGCGTTGGTCAGCCACCGGCCACATAGGTAGAACGGTACCTACCTACTGTTAAATGTCTGTCTGTTTCTTGATTTATTTTGTGGTGTACAATAAAGAATTTTGTATTGAGTTGTATTAAAGAATTTATAGTCAAGAGCGAAGTCGGTGGGGATCTAACCTGTCGGAGGCCGAGCAAAAGCCACGTCGGCGTCGGGGCCAGAATAGTAAATGATGGACAGCACCATTAGCTGAACAGACCGACCAAGGAACTGCGCTCACCAGTTACCAAGCCTGGTGAGTATGCCCTCTTTGTCCTCTGGGTTGGGAAGGCCTATGTTAGCAGAGGACGTCTTTCGGCTGAGATGTACAAGAAAATGTGAAAGTTACCAGATAGAATCCCGAGGGACGCTCCGAACCTCTTGCTGGGGTCTCTGAAGGGGGTTTGGTAGTCTCCGCTGTCGTCCACTCCTCCCAGCTTGTCTAACGCCGCGTCTTTGGACAGGCGGTAGTTGCTGAACATTACAAAACTGAAAAACAGTAGGAAATATTTAATTTTATTGCACCGCGGTTATTACAAGAACTTGACGTTTAAGTTAAACGTCAGTTTCGCAGATATGTATAAGCAAACAAATAAAATGATATACTCTGGTACTTCTGGCTTGTATCGAGTCTGTAGTTCAGTGGGCGCCTTTTTCAAAGTTATTCCTACTTTCCACGAAATTTTTTAGTTATTGCCCAGTGCGAGTAACGCACTATAAAGCAAAAATCTAAATATTCCTACTTTTTCTCCGCAAAATAATATAACTTAGATTTATTTTTATACAAATAAATAATACTGGACAATCCACACAGCATCATGTAGCCCCAAGCTAAGCAGAGCTTGTTTTTTAAGTACTAGATGACTGATATACTTAATACAATATATATATTACCTACATAATATAATATTACTCATTATTCAGAAAAATACCCAGAACTCCTGGATCAAATATTTGCTGATCGTACAAACATTTGTCCCGAGGCAGAAATCGAACACCTCCCGCGTCGCAGGCGGACGGCCAGTAGTTGTTTGTGTTCCTTACCCGTTATCAACTCCATTCAGTCCAATCTTTTCCCCCAAATCACCGACGACCACGCCGGGGAACGGCACCAACGTCTTAGTGTCTCGGATCGGCACCACGAAGGCATGCAGGCCGTGGTTCTTGCCTTTGGAGATCAGCATCGCGTATACAATGGCGTGGGTTGCACATTTACCTGGAAAACAAATTCATACCATTTTTAACCGAATTCAAAAAAAAGGAGGAGGTTCTAAATTCAGCTGTAGGTATGTATGTTTTTATGTATGTTCGTCAGTCGCTCCGTCAGTTATATGGACTGATTGTATAATTCTTTTGCAGTTGTATGGAGCATGATTCAGAGGTGTTCCCATAAAAACGTTATTACAGAGGGGGATTAGTACATAATAGTTGTAATTCGTACTTATTTACTAGAATAAAATATACATGGAGTTCGGCAGAATACACAATACTTCTTTGCAAAATTTCAGTATACTTATGGGATTTATAGAAAATCTATTAATTCCGTTATGACAATTTATTTATTGATTCCTTTAAGGCTGGTCTTTCGAAATTATCAACATTTTCATGATCTTTGACATCCTACTGCTTTTCAGATATGAAATCCAGGGTTCTGAGATTCCTACACTTAAAAATTCATTTCATTCTGTACAAAAACGCCAAGATAGCATTTTGATTAGTTGTTTAAGTTTGATGAAAAAAAATATCTCAATTTTAATACATATTTGCCTTCTTCTCCCAAACAATATTACTTACTGACTTGATTTTTACATTGAAAAATAAAGAAAAGGCAGCGTAACAGATTCAATAAACTAAACATTTGATTACTTGAACCGTACTCTTAGAAGAAATCTTGATTTTTGCATGCGGGTTCTGCTATACGCGAAATACTATCCTTTTCACAAAACTGCCTGGAAAGAGGCCCCAAGTAATAAAATGTTACTCTCATGGTATGAATAGAGCATGCATATTATGAATAAATGTGGTGGGTGGTCCTTGAGCATTTCCCCAATAAACGGGCAGTAAGGAAGGACGTGGTAGATTTATTTTGAATTCTGAGGGCCGATCCCGGCGGCACTGCAATGCCGGGCCGACCCGTGACGGGAGTGGAGCGAGCCCCGAACATCCCGTCGTTTTACAAAAATCAGTTTAATATACTGGTCCCTCAGTGAGGGAACTTTCAGATATTAAGCTGAAAAGAACAGATACTACACTTTGATCTTAGCCAAAAGGCCGAGAAGCGATACCGTATACAATGTATGGGACGGACGTCGTTCCGAGCCGTGCGTTCTCGTCAGCGCGATCTAGAGCCCGTCCACTTTTACTAGCGACATCTAGTTATGCACAGGCTCGATTTGTTTGGATGACGTCACGTGACGTCAGAGTCAGGCTGTTGCCGTGGTTGGTCGAGGTCATCGATCCGGTATGTACCGCGTGTGACGTAAAAAATTGCTTACGCTATACCACGGGGTTGCCCACGTGGTACGATTCAGTTAAGAATGATATTTGCCCATTCGTACGTTCATTCGGGAAGCAGTGGATGGATAAAACCTCTGTGCAGGAAAAGGTGATGTGCGCTACACCATCGTATGCTATTCTATTTGCGGTTTGTTCCATAGAAGAGTTCTTTTATGGGCTTGTTCGCTACATACCTACCAATGATATTATTTATAATCACATTGACCTATACTCGATTCTAGAATACAAGACATTTGAATGAAACAAAGGCTTTCATGTGTGAAAAGGTATTTATGAGAAAACTAAAAAACATGAATAAAAATTTCTCCATCGATGTAATAATTCCTAAAAATACATGAATAATAGTAATATCTGAATACCTAAATATATGTCACAAAAGGTAATTTAAGTTCATAAAATGTAATGCTGAACTAAAGCTTGCATGAACATTTGATATGGTAGTTAATAAATTAAGGTAATAAATAAGATTAAGTTTTAAAGTGTTACCTACACTTTAAAACTTTATCTTATTTATTACCTTATTTTATACCATTTAGGTAAGTATAGGCTTTGAACCACCATAAATATTGTTATGCAAGTTGTGTTTACTTAAAAGCGATTTAGTGCACATAATAACAATAATTCATATCATAATTTAACACTTATAAATTTTTCATAACTTAACTTTTCTAACATGTTGGTATTTTTATAAGATTTAAGATAATAATAATATATTCAGAAACGTGTATTCAGTTCATAATTTCATAGGTATTCAGAAAATCACTACCAGGATCAAGCTCAGAATAACGATGTATATTACCGCGTACACTTCAATCAATGAAAAACAAAAACCCCATTAATAATAATATCCATAAAATCAATACCTGACAGTGAATGACATTGAATGAAGTTTTAATTCTATCGTTTGCGTTCACTATGCAATTGAAAAAGTTTCTCTACATGGGAGGAATAAAAACAAAGGTTTTATTCCTCCTCATATATCTACATCTATCCTATACAGGATGGAAAGTTTAAAACACCTAAAAGCAATGGGACCACGAGCAATAACTATTTCTCGTGGTCCCATCAATGGGACAAAATAATGGGACCACGAGAAAACACCCAGAAAAACTCTTCCCACAGTCTGTTTTGCAAAATTTACATCAGCATGTAGCACCTTGACTGCACCACAGATAAAATAACGTTTCTTTGTAAAGTGTACTCTCACATAATGTGATTATCATATATTTATTTGTTATTATTGAAGACCACTGTGCTGTTGTAGGCGAAGGTCCGCCTGAAACGCATGAGGTTGTGGGTTCGATTCCCGCATAGGGACAAATGTTAAACGATCTGCATATATTTGTTTAGGGTGTTCTGTTTGTTTTCTATGTAATATTAAAAATATCTATATAAGTATTGTATTATAGTATGTGTTTCAGTTTTCTAGTACCCATCATTACACAAGCTCTGCTTAGCTTGGGGCTGGATAATGCTGTGTGAATAGACCAGCATTTTTTATTATACTGCAATATCGCCTCGGCTGTAATTTTCAACTTACTGCACTTGTATTATATAATGTACTATTTTCACTCATGACTTAATAAGTCAAGAGTGAGAAATAAAATTACATTGCTTGCTTTAACAGTTGTTAGCAGGATGGATAGCAAGCCATTATACATATTTAACTAAAATCAATCAATCTATCGTCACATAACATTTACATATAGAGAGAGTTAAGATTAAGGAAATCTATCTAGAAATGAATTAAATTATGCAGTACATAAAGGTACTGCACTATAAAAATACAACTTATTGGTCCTTCGAGACGAGACGAAGTAATTCTTCTAGCATAGTTAAATCTTCGATTCGACCTCATAAAAAGCCGAGTTTTCGTCAGCGCGATCTAGCCTTGGTACACTTTTACTAGCGACATCTAGTTAAATATTGAGGAACTAAGCCCTGGGAAGTCTGGCTTAATCTGTGGTATGAGATATCCGTCGAATGATTGGCATATTAGTGTAGACTTTGTTACGTAAGTGATAAGATTGATTTTTGAATATTTGCATTGCGGTGACCGCGGGACAAATGTGTGTACGATATGCAGACATTTGTTCAGGGTGTTCTGGTCTTTTCTATATAAAATAAAAAATATCTATCTATGTATTGTATTATATTATTTATATCAGTTATAGCTAGTACCCATAACACAGTCAAGCTCTGCTTAGCTTGCTACTACTACTAGGACAGTGATGTAATAATGTATGTGGTTTTGATTTCTCATTAAGTAATTATGATCATTATTTGTTTTTTCAGTTAGTAGCTTAATATTATTAAGATTTGAATCGGAGAATACAACTTGTATTATACCTAACTATATTTAAAGAAACCTTGACATGTAAATTGATTTTACTAATAAATTGTATTTCTGTATTTCTTGGGGCTAGATAATGCTGTGTGAATTGTTCAGCATTATTTATTTATTTTAGACCACGGCGCAATAACGTTTTGTCGACTTGACGTTTAAAATCACGACTCGACGCCTCGCCTAACACACAATTCGAGCTGTGTTTGAGTTGTCCGTTAGCTTACTTTATTAGAAAGTATAGAAATAGAGTAGTAATAATAAATAAAACCTAAAAATAACTTAAACAAAGTCTCAGTTATTGTTATTTTACAGTTTTACTTTTTAAGAAGTAGCTGGGTCCATGGTTCGCAAGCGTATATCCTACAACATCGTAGATTGCAAAATGTTAGAATAAAGGACGGATAACCACACTGTCTTGATTTTAGTAGATCAATCTCTTCATCATGATCAGCCTGTCAACCCTATAATTTGTGCCTCCTATTTCGTCATAAGCTGATAAGACCAGGTCTTGTTAGCAACCTTCATTTAATTTTGTTATAAACCTTCTAGGTTTTATTTCATGCCAATTATCTCTCAATCATTTTTCCATACCTCTAACAGTCAAGCACGTTGACAGAAAATGTATCACTTATTATCATTCATCTATTATTTACTTTATTTAGGTACAACACATATTTTTGCAAATAAAAATACATTTATATTTTAAAACTATTTAATAAAAATAGGTGTTTCTATATTCAGCTGTAAGTTTATTCTACTTCAATTGTAGACTGACCCACCAGTACTTAATGTTGCTATTTTAAATAGAATAATCCCGAGATGGTCCCATAAAATTGAGGGATATATTTGTCCCACTAAATTTCAAGGAATTTTGAGTCTGTTCTTAGTTTCTACACTTTCACGACTGAAAACACAGAGTGCGATCTGTCCCTGTCCCTGTCACGACGGCGCGCCCCTGCGGGTCGCACCGCCGACGCTAGCAGTGATCGTGTTATATTATATTATACTAAAACAATCTAGCAACTCACCTAAAGAGCCCACCCAGAACTTGGCTGCCTCGAAGTCAGGAGAGTGCAGGACAAACTGCTTGGCCTCCGGGTCGTAGGTAGCCGTGGTGCGCATGCCTTTGGCGTTGGAGCCGTGGCCTACTTCTGTCAGAGCGAAGCAACCGCCTGTGGAGCGAAATATTAAATTCTAGGTCAGAAATTAAATCTGAATGAGATTCAATAAAGCACCTGCCTGTGAAAACGTTTTAACAGGCATGGGCAATGCTATGGGCTAGGCTATGTTATTCAGGACTATAGGAGCCAAACCATAAGTAGAGGCCAAGTCTAGAAACTCTATTAGGTTTGAGAACACATAAGCTAGAAGCTTACAAAAGCCTGTTTAGACGTGGTTTTTGCTACTGAGAGCAGTGGCGGTAGACATAGCTCAGTTTAGCGTGGTGCATGGGAATTTGAGTGTAACAGTAGGATTTAATTACCGCATACCCGTTCGGCGTAAATCCAAACAGGCCTGTTATGTAAGGGCAATGATGCCTATACTCAGCTGTCGGAACGGCATTACAGTATGTTTAGAATAAAGAAGATTATTAGTTCAACATTCTTTACCTATCTTCGCCTTATTGACATCTTCAACTAGATGATAGTGGTGACTGCGGCCGCTGCCCTGGATTACATTGCCGAACATGCGAAAGGTCAGTGAGACTTTGACAGCTAGGGAGCTGTCAAACATGAACATAGCCTCCGTCTCCGCCTGGAAGACTTTTGGGTCTTCTGCTATCTGAAAGGAATACAATGAAAAGAACCAGCCATTCTCAGGTGGAACGGTTGGTTGCGTGACGATGGCTGACCCACGGCATTAATACTCGTTCATGGGAGTTGCAGAGACCCATTGTGTGCGACGCTACGTACTTCGATAGACTTGCGCCTTTTATCTTCAGAGGTCATCCGTGAGGCCTGGTGCGGCGGCAGATTCGGAAGCTCTGTACCTCTTAGTCGATTCTTACAATATCCACGGGCTGAGTTTTAGGGATTGCTTCTTAGCTATGCTGACTTTTAAGAGCTTATCACCAACAGTCAAGTAGTTTTCATGTTATTATAAATACTATTTAACGGGTATTTATCGCGTTTATTTACCTATTTATCCCGACGTTTCGACAGGTTTACACATTGCCGTGGTCACGGGATGACTCTATGATGAGCCATCCCGTGACCACGGCAGTGTGTAAACCTGTCGAAACGTCGGGAAAAATAGGTAAATAAACGCGATAAATACCCGTTAAATAGTATTTATAATTATGTGTTCAGATCGCGTAAGTTTAAAAACATTGGTTTTCATGTTGTTCTGAACTTTAAGTTATTTAGTTTATGATACAGCTACAAGCTAAATGACAGTGCAATGCATAATAATTGAAATTAACACAAATATTTTAGAGACATGTTTTTAAATCCAACATCACTTAGACATTTTCCTGACACATGGGTCAAATTATTTGTTGAGCAAGTTGCCCTCAAGTCAATATTAACATACAAAGACATATAATAACGGTCCTGAGTCACTATGAATGCTATTAAAATAGGTACAGTTTGTTTAGAATAGAGATTTGATTTACACTTTATGTTATGGATTGAATAGGTGTTTTGAATAGAAAGGTATTCCTTGTTGCTGATGTGATCATGAAACACTCATCCTTATCACCCTATAATATGCCTTTTTATATACCTACTTGAACTTTTTCACACCTATACATTATGCTGAAAGTTGTAGACAATAAGCTACTCTTATTCCAGGATAACCACTCCTTTTAGAAGTCAGGTAAAAAGGATGTATGAAGCTTCTGGCAGAAGCTTCTTTGAAATGAAATGAAATTTATTGTAGGAATGCGTACAAACAGATCTTTAAAACTACGGTGGAACAACAATTTATCTATTAATTATGGATATCCAATTATTAACTTAAATATCTAGTAATTTAATTATTATAAAATTCTTTAATGCCATAAAAACATTGTTCTAATAGCCACCTAACCTACGAAGTTTTGTCTTAAAATTACTTGTAGGCATGTCTCTAGGAATTTTGCTGTACACTTTTACAGTCATGGTAGAGCAATTTTTCCCACTCAGTGCAGTTTTGTGTGAGGGCAATATGAGTCTAGTAGGATCTCTATTTTTTAAAACAGTGTTATCTTTATACTGGTTAAGGAATTCATATTTTATACTTACTTTTTCCATAGGTATGAAGTTTTCATTAAACATGGCAAACATCCTTTTAACGGTAATATGCCTTTCCTCATCGAGGGGTCGTGTGGCCGCTGTGTGCTGGAACAGCGGGTGTTTCTCCATGAAACTCCAGATGTCATGCTGAAATGTAGAAACACCATTTGTGAAGTGAAATCTAATTTAAGGAGCAAGACTGATGTTAGTAATTTATCCCATTGGCCTTGCAGAGCAAAACCATACCGTACCATGTATTTTATAGCTATGTGCTGAGCCCTGTCTAGTGGAGAGAGGAAAGAGGCAAATTCGCTTGACAAATTTGTGGCACAACTGTTAGAAAAAATTTAATAAGTATTTACAATTCTGCACTCACTTTCAATTTGATGGTGTTTAAATTCTCGTAGATAAGTTTCATTCGCCGCCAATTAAACGAGGCAGTATTCCTGTATTTGTCCAGAGGGCCAGACGGAAAATCTGGATAATATTGCTTCAACAGCTCATGAGTAATTACTTTTTGCGACGACATTCTCTTGCAATAAGTTCTAAGAGAATAAATAGGACATACAGTCGCACTATCAAGTTGAACTTTAGCACCTGCGCTAGTACAAAAACAAGAAACGTTTATTACTTTTATCAGCAAGGATTATTATTATCAGGGAAATAAAATCACTGATTCTTAGAGTATTTTAAAAACTGAGTCGACGTCTATGTCATTATGAATTCTAAAAAAAATAATGAGAAAACTGAAGAAAATCAGAAATTCTATTTCGATTTCGAAAACTTTCCAATTACTTTAGTAGGTAAGGTACTATACTTTTATAACTGTTTCCAATAAAACACAGATGTACTATGTAGGGATGCTATCGCATCAATAAAATTTTCAAATAAATTGTTCACTTATTTTGATTGACATGGTCACAGATTATGCAATGTGATAGGCTTATACACCCTATAATGTTTTATTTGCTAGTTTTGCCATAAATATGGGAAAATGCAAAATTATAAACTAAAGAAAAGAAGGGCTAGCTAATGAAGGGAATCTAAAATTATAATAAGGAGATAACAAGCAAAAACCAGACGGAAAATGTTCGTTTTATGGTTTCAATAATAAGTTTTAAAATTCAATTCAAAGCTGTCAGTTTTTTAAAATCTGTATTTAAACACGATGAAGTACGAAGAAGGCGCAATGTTCTTGCACAGGACGCTCATACCACTCTGACACCACACCATTTTATTTTATTTATATTATTTTCAATTTAAATAATTTATGATAGGTAATGATAGGTTTTAGTAGCATTTTGTCGTTACATTATTGATGTCTGAACTGTCTGTTTTCTATTTTTATTTATTTTCCATTTAATGGTGGAAACTTTGCTGGTACGAGTATATGTGTTGGAGTAGTTTTAGTTTAGTTGATAAGAACTGTTTGTTTCCCAAATAAAATAAAATAAAATAAAATAGTAGGCGCACTGTATTGCAAGTTGGTAGAGTAGCTTTATAATATAATTGAAGGAGTCCGTGGACTCTGTCTCTGTACGTTAGTACCTACTATAATTGTAGTTATTCTGTGCTGTAATAAAACGTCCACAGACCGACTGATGACGGACTAACAGCGCAGGCTCTGCTATCTGTCCGTTGGTTAGCGGCCTGTATCTCATCTCATGTCACTTTTGCTTTTACTTTACAAACTTGAATTTTAAAGGGGGGTTATCGTCCATCTACTTTGAGTACCTATAACAATCACTGAAATGAAAGCAACGTCATCGGGCGCGATCAGGGCTGGTGACCACGAAATGTTCACTTTTTGCTTGATATTCGATCCATCAAAAATCCGTTTATAAGGATTCTTTTGCGAAATAGTTAGTGTACGGAACCTCGAACTCCTTTAACGAGTTGGTAGGTACCTACTTGGCTTTGGCAGTTCCCTGTCAAAGCCAAGTAGGTAGGTACCTAAAACCTGAATTTGAACATGAACATTTTAATTAGCTCAAGTAAATCAAGTAGGTAACTAACTGGAAAATAATTGTAAACCTATGTCTATTTTAGTTATAAAATTGTAAGAACACAGCTTGACCAACAACCAACAGGGTTTTCAAAGTCTCGTCTCACAAGCCAATCTAACCTGCACGTGGTACACCCTGCTTGCTATCTAACTAAGTATGCTTTGTTGATAGCTTATTTATAGGTAGGGTGATAGATTAAACAACGTAGTGAAAAAATTCTATGTCTATGGATTAAACAACAAGGATCTCCCAAGACGACGACGACGACACCCTAAGCTTTTGCTTGGGGGATCCTTTTTTAGAGTTGGCAATTAGGTGTGTAAGCTATACTGTCACTTTTAGTTTATGTGTACGTCAGTGTCAAACAATTTATAATGTCGAAGCCAAGGGAGGGGTTATTTCTTCCGAGCGTTGTCATAAATAAGTTAATTTCTTCCGTCCACCTGCGTCAACCCAAACAACGTACAATCAAATCAGCTGCTTTTTGTTTTGTTTAGTATAGGAAGTAAATGAATGTGTAAATAAAGAATATTTTTATTAGAAATAAGTTTGTGATTATGAAGTGTTGTGTTGTGATTGCTTGAAGCTTGAATTTCCCGTATATCAAAGTACTTTGTGATTGTGATATGATGGCAATCGGTAAGCATACAATACAATTAAACTTATTTATGCATCTATGTATATGTACTATCATTCATAAATTATAGTAGGTACCTAAGTATACGTATGTATGTGGACTTATTATTTATTCGTAGGGTAAGTATGTATAACATAAAGAACTCTATAAAACATTATAAGTACATATGAAAGAAATTTCCTATATAAAAAAATACAGAACTGCTACGAACGTAAAGTTTTATAACTCTCAACCCTGTTTAGCCAATTGTTCGCTGTACTGTATGGTCTGTATGTACTGTAAGATGTAGCACCTTGGCACCTATATACCTAAAGTCTTCCCTGTGGGTACGGTAGCTTGTTTGACAGCAACCCTAAAAGATTGTCTGCACTGTTAGGTGCCTTTCTAAGGCCTACCTAGTACATACTTACTATATCATTGATTGTCTTGTAGGCATGTACACATAAATGTAGGTACTTACCATAAAAAAACATAAATAAAGTAAATGGTATCTAGTACAAGCGGCACATTGAGGCAAATACCACAGCTACCACCTACCAACCACCCAGATACTCAACTGGGGGAATGAAAGTCACCACCAATTAGGGGCCAAGTGACAGAGGAATCACTGGACCAGGGATGCTGTAGATGCAGATGTGAATCTATGGATGGAACGGATAGGATGTGAATGTCATCTTATTGTACAAAAAACTATATGGGTGGAAAAAAAATAAGACAGGAATTTTCATACCCACTTATCTTAAATAGGCTGTGTAAAAAAATCCCATTCTGTCCTCACCATGTTAAAGAGATTTATTTCAACTATTCTAATATAGTAATGTAATAAGTAAGTAATGAAATGAATAACAAAATAAAACCAATACCTATCTGATGTACTTACAGGAAAAAATATTCATTCACAATATTTTTGTAGTTTTACATTTATTAAATCACTGTAGAAATTACAAAAAAATCGCGCTGGGTTTTAACCCTCACCTAAATCAGAATAGACAGAATAAATAAAAAAAAAAAAACTAATTACTACTTCCATACCATACCTTTCCTATTAAATAAAAAGAATATTCAATACAATAAAAATAAAACCACAATGGACACATTTTTGTGAATCACTGTGAAATAATTAGAGCAAATTTATATTTCTCCAAAACCACTTTCCACCTTGTTGTTTCATAACTTAGGTGCCCATTCCACTCATCCAATATCTTTGTCCAAGTTCTTTGCCCATATTTGATCAAAGTTCTTGGATGAATGCACCGTAGCCTATGGTTTAGGTAATTCAGCTTATGGAGCTACACCTATGCAATTTTTTTAGCCCGATTTTGGCGTAAAGAAGTAGACCAGGTAACAATCATCAAACTTCCGTATTTGTAATATTAGTGTGATGTGATGTAAATTCCTTTGAAATCAACAACGCGAATTACTTACGAATCTTGGACAAAGATATTGGATGAGTGGAATGGGCACCTTATGTTATATTAGTGCCCTTGTAGAAACACATAGAGGCATAGGTACGGTGAGATGAGTAATAAACTATTTTCAATAATAACACGTGCTACTGAACAATTGTTCTTTTTACGAAAAACAAATGATAGGTACACAAAAACAAATGCCTAGCATCACTAGCATCTAGTCACCGAACGAAATCGCTGCTATTGGTGAATGGGCAGGGCACGCGCCAGTGGCCAGCCCAAAATAGCACAAGCTCTGCTTAGCTTGGGGCTGGATAATGCTGTGTGAATTGTCCAGCATCATTTTTTTATTTTCTTCTTCGCTAGCTGAGCTGTAACTGCAGCCCCATGAACATCCGCAATAATGTTTGCGGATGCAGATGTTCCAAATCGATACGAAAGCTCCGCAATCGCGGATGCGAGTATTCGCAAAATTCCTGCACTAGACAAAACTCGCAAGGAACCGGATAGAATGGCGTATTAACGCATTTACTGCTGGAACTAAGGACTCGCCCAGCCCATTTTCGTCATTGGCAAGGCATGTTAGGTACCTAGTACATTTTCTATGTAGGTACCTAAGTACTTAGTCGGGAATAAGTTCCTTATTTTTTGTTAAATTTTCGAATCCTGGATATGCTTATTAAATGCTGATAATCGTTTTGAAAAAGAACTTTTTCTGAAAATAGCATAGAAATTAATTTTGTTTCATTTACAAAAATAGAGTGGTCGCACAATGTAGATAGAGTCGTGCTGTGAAACCAGTGCTGTTGTGTGCCGTCGTCTTAACAAAATACCGTCGTCCTAACAAACATAGTGGAACCTCTTTCCCGAACAATGTTTCAAAACAGACTAGTTTAGTGCTATACTTATAAATCTGTGAAACAGACACTGAGTTGGATATTCCAGCAGGATTCTGCTCCAATTCAATTCAATAACGTTTATTTTTTTAAGCTTACAAAATAAGCACATAGGTACAAGTCGAATTTAATACCATAAACAGGTTTATAAATAGGTAGTAATTATTATCAAATAAGATATACCTAAGGGGTTATTGATTTTGTTCACTTCCATTTTTTGTCCACTTGTAGAAGTGGAAAATAAATCAAATACATGTTAAAAGTTATGGTAAGTACATAATTTTAGCAATTCTTGTTCTAACTAATAATAAGTAGCCTCAGTTAAACTTAAATGCTTAAACTAGACCGAAAAGTTTGTCATATAGGCAGCTGTGATCGCCCTTCTTATATTTAGTAAAAAATGCGAAAAGATGACGTCATAATATTTGATTACTACTACTTAAATTGATTCCATAGGACATGAAGAGTGGCCCACTTATAGTCCCGATTTATACCCACTGGACTGGACAAGTACAAGATGTGGGAGCATTTGGAGGAGAAAGTCTGCGCTAAGCCCATCGATCTAAGTAACATAGGAAGATAGGGTACGTTCTCCAAGCATCGGTAATTCAAACAAATTTACCAAACTATTATTATCTATGGTTATAAGTAACTATCCAATTACTTAAAAACCTGTACTTAAAAAATATTAAAATAAATAAGAGCACTAGCACTAGGATAGTGCTCACTAAAAAAGCAATCCAAAGTGCAGAGGACACTTTAAAAGCCAATCACGAAATGGAGGCAATGCAATATGCACAACCTATTAGCTTCCAAGTAATAGAACTATCCCATTTGTACCCCTCACCCCCTGGGGGTGTAGGAAACACCTTTTGTTGACTCTGCAAAAATTAAACGAGTTCACTATTCTTTGTTGTACGAACTATATAAATGTCCACTTACCTTAAACTTGATTAGCTACGAACTAATATTATCGATTCTCTGATCGAATCTCTATTAGACGACCTCTGTAGCGCGGTGGGCAAAGGTTCGCCTGCGACGTAAGAGGTTGCGGGTTAGATCCCCGCCTTGAGACGAATATTTGTACGATCTGCGGTATTTGTTTCGGGTGTTCTGGTCGTTTTCTATGTACAATAAAAATATATATTATGTAATGAAAAATAAATAAAAAATTATTATGTACATATCAGTTATCTAGTACCATAACACAAGCTCTACTTAGCTTGGGGCTGGATAATGCTGTGTGAAGTCCAGCATTATTTATTATCCAATCTGCGTTACAATTAAGTACACAGGTTCTAAACATACAAGGAAGGTACTACCTACCGTCTACTACGTGTATTTTCTCATTAATTGGTGTAGGTACCTAATCAGCCGACAGGGGTGAATCTTGACCCCGGGGATCAACATAAGTTCTGCAAAATGAGTACATACAATACCTAGTAATTTTATTTGGAACTAAAATTTACGGGAACTCTTTACTGCGCGGTCCGACACGCCTTAGCAGTTTTATTTTATAAGCCCAAGGTTGTATCGCCGAGAGATATCTGAATTAGGTTTTAGCTCCGGTAGGTATGATGCTCCTCTATCGCCTTTTAAATATTTTACGAGAAAACTGGATTCGCGATTTTAAAATTGAACAATTTCGTAATATTTTTTTCATATAGACAGGTCCGAAATATATTATGACGTTATCGAAAATATTCATAGGGATATGTGAAATTGAAATGATATATAAAATTAATTAAGGTACTTATACCTGCCTAGTGCCTACCTACAATTACTTGCGCCGTTTGTCCACCGCCACGTCAACGAAACGATAATGAGATGACGGTGACGAAGTAGCGGTACATATTACGTGCATTTACTACGGCCGCTTGTCCACTGTCATTGGAAATACATAGATTTGGCGTGTATTGACATTTCCAGCAATTTTTAGCATTTTCTATATTTTTTGTCATTTGACGTCATTTTCAAATTAATCAATATTAAAAGTTCCTGACACAACTTCAAGTAAATCCTGGTTTTAAAATCGCAAATCGCCAATACAACAACGCTGTTAAGACAAAATCACAGAAAACGTCTACAGAATTAATAAAAAAGTGACAGACGTAAATGTATGTACCGCTACTTCGTCGCCGTCTTCTCGTAATCTTTGACGTTTCGTTGACGTGGCGGTGGACAAACGGCGTTACGCTACCTTACTTAAATAATAGAGACTACACTTTTCTTCGTAGTTTTTCTGCTTTAAAATAATAAAATATTTGATCCTCTTATTTTCTCATTTCTCGGTAAAATAACAGGATCTTCGTTGAAGTAGTTTCTACAGTGCAGTATAAAGTTTTGCTCTAAAATATCTTAGCTAGAATAAAGGAACCCTAGAATCCAGAATATTCTGAACTTCCATGTTGTAGTAAGTACTTAGGTTAGTATAGCCACATTAGTCAATAATGAATGATAAAGTAGTTGGGGTCGGTAGGGTATATGTACCTCCGAAAGTGCAGAGACATAAAAAATCTGGCGCGCTTGTTTTGGCTTTCTTACGACATTTATAGAGACACAAGACACTTGAACTTAATTAAGTATTAAACATTACTTAAAAACCTGATCTATCTGTCTGTCTGTACATACTGAGAGGAGAAAGTTACGTCTGCTTAAAACATTACACTAAAAGTTATTGTTTCTAAATTCCCGTGTCGTAAAGTTGAAAGATCTTTTGGATTTCGTACAAATTTTTTGTTTTATAATTTTGTTGAGGACATCAGAAAAAGTATTCCCGTTTGAGCACTTATTTTTTGTGCACCTATGCATTGAGCACCAAAGGCATTCCCATTTGAGCACCAATCAATATATTAACGTGGTGCTCAAATGGGAACAAGAAATAAAATTTAATTCTATTCCCCATTGAGCACCTACCTACGGTGCGGTAGCTTCTAGTGAAGGGGTTTACCCAAATAGGTAGATTGAGTAGGTACTTACGTGTGTACATAATACCTCACCTTCTTCAGAAGCTTCCTATTTCTCAAATCCAATGAAGTGTAAGTAGTGCTCCGTCACTCGCGCTCACTTTTGAGTTACATACTTACAGTTATTCTTCTTCTTACCCCCAGGGGTAGGAGGGCGCGGGTGGTTTTGAGCGAGCCGCCTCGCGAATTTTATTTCTACCTTTATAAGGCTCAAAAGTTATTCGGTGAAAACAAGAAAGTAAGATATCTGTTACGAAGTAACTTTGTCTAATCTGTGGTATAAGGTATAGGTTTGTTACTTGCACAAAACATTACGATATACCTCAAGAATTAATTACTTCCATTTCCCGGTCAGATTGTGAATACAAGGTAACAGAATCAATCCTACTGATTGGACCATCTACTATCATGGGTTGGATTGATCGAAGAGGCAACAATTGTTTCATGATCATGAGACAAGACAGGTTCCGAACTTCTGACTTTCAAAGTAATAAATAGTAAATAATACTGGACAATTCACACAGCACTATCTAGCCTCGGGGCTAGATGATGATAACAAATAGGTAAATTTTTCTAAAGGTTCCGCCAAAAACCGGGACTACAAAGAGGACTTTACGAAAATTTAAGTATGTCACAAAATTTTTGATTGCGGCAGGATTCCATCTATTTTTTAATAGAATTTGCCCGGCGCGAGTAACGCACTTAAAGCAAAAAAGCTAAGGTATTACAACCCACCCCATTACTATCGAGGTCAGTAATGGGTGGGTTGCGACTGCAGCTAATGATGGCTGAAAGCGCACCGTAGCGCAGGGCTAGGCCATCACAGCGTAGTCAGCATTTCAGTCCTTGATGGACAAGCTGGCCTTTATAGCTCGGACAGCAAATGCTGCAATGATGACCAAGCTTGAAGGCCGAGACCATAGCACGATTAGGCCATCGTAGCGTGGCCTGCATGGCAGTCATTGTTGACCAAGGCTTGTATAGTGCTTAACTCAAACAATGAAAGTAATTTATATGTATAAATAATCCTTTTTATAATAATTTCACGAAAATTGTTGGGAAACGTTATGAAAAAAATTCACAGCCACAGTAGTACATTTTTATGGTATAATAACTTAACTACTTAAAGTTACTGTATTTTAGCTACAAATAAAGGTTTTCTTATTCTAATAAGTTATTGACATCGTCCTATGGTCGTCAACGAAAATGTCCCTTGACACCTATCGCAGGAGCTTGTACAAAAACCGTTTAACCTTCTCAAAAATTCTAATTTCTCAGTAGAAATTAGACAAGCCAGTGCTTAAAAGAGGTTTTATACCTCAAACTCGCATTCGTTATCTGAAGTGTTCCTTCCACACCTATTTTCGCTATTTAGGACATTGGAGTTGGTTTATAGTTTTTTAACTCCGCCAAATTATCTACAAACAGAAGGAATAATACGAGATCTTCTGCCCCCGACCAGCTACTTAGTACTAAGAAATACTTGCACACTTACAAGTTGACCAGCATCTGCTAATAGTCACAATAGCCGACCTCTATAGCACTCAGGGGAGTTGTAGCTTTCCTACTATAAATTTATTATGCTAAATGAATTTTATTGCTGTAAAAATATTCGGTAGAATTTAAACGACTGAACGGATCTTATTGGAGGTCGGCAAGAAAGTAGGTGTACTCCGAGAAAGGACATAGACTCCTTTTCAACCAGGAAAAACGCCAGTGAAACTGTGGGCATAAGGTTAGTTTATGTTATATTGTACTCGTAGATACATAGTGAAAAGTTTCCCATATTTTCCATTCCAGCTAGGTTATTTCGTAGCGGTTCGAAGCTCGTAGAACCTCTATGCTCGTAGCAGTTCGTAGCCCATGGAAAAGTTTCCAGTGGCGCTGGCGTTGCGTCGTGACTCGATCCCTGTTACTCAACCCTGAATGTCGTAAGATTCTAACCTAAGGGAACCTATCGGAGGAAAGCCAGCAACTTCCTTTTTTGTATTTTTATCACGTCCTCTACGAGCACCAATCCGTCTGTCAAGCGTGGTGGTTATGGCCAAACTCCTCTGGTTTATGAAGACATACTTAGCTGTTGACGCAATTTGTGCTGTTAAGGCGAAGTACGTTCGTATTTTCGAGACAAGGACGAGCGAACACCGCGCAGTGAAAGCGAGAAAGGGACGCAAGAGCCGGCCCGCGCGCAATTTCCCTGCTTTTTATTTATAAATTTGTTATTGCTCTAAAATAACAATCTTTCGCAAAAAACTGAAACCATAATCCTCTAAAGTGTTTAGTTAAGTATTTTTTAGACGATATTTCATGCAAATATGTTAAGTAACTAGAAAATGAAACTGGTTTTCCTTAGTAAAAATGCAAAATTTAGAGGAAACTTTGCGATTTTTTTCTATCGAGTCAAGTTGAGTCACTCGTGTTTCGGCTCCCATAACTTACTAACAAAAATCCTAAACTTTCGATGCTCATCAAAAAAGTTTTAAAAAAATTGTGTTTTCTTGCCTTAAAACTGATTTTCCGTCTAGGCAAAACCTGAGTTTTGGGACCTACTTCACCTTAAGCGAGGCGCTACATTCGTATCGGACCGTAACTCGTAGAGACGATATTAAGGTGCATACCTGAGCCGATGACCTTGAGCAAATAGGCGTTGCTATCGTTTCGGCCCCGCACCTTCCGCGCAGCCCCGCCGAGAAAAAGTTTTCACGCGGAAACCGCAAAATAAGGAAAATCTACATGGCGGCACGGCGCGGCACCGCGCGGCGCGGCGTTATAAACGAATAGCTGTCTGATACATGAGAAATGCGGATTCGATTCCCACTACGAGAGATTTTTTACAATATCAGCAAATATTTTTTCCTGGTCTGGGTTTTGTGGAACCATAACCTAATCTGAGAACAGAACTCGGTACTTAGGGAGTAGTGTTGGGTAGTTGTTATAACTAGCTGCTACCCGCGGCTTCGCTCGCGTTGTAGGTAACTATCCCCTTCAAAAGTAGCCTATATATAGGTACATAGGTATCCCAATCATTCGAAAGTTTCATCCAAATCGGTTTAGTATTTACGGAGACAGGTAACAAACATTCACACAAACTTCTCTCATTTATAATGTTAGTAGGATATCAACGAATAGGTAGGTAATACGGTTGGAATGATTTGAAACAAAAAATATCTGAGCTAGAGGAGAAGGGATTATTCGTCATTTTTTATATTGGTTCATTAAGAACCAATATAAAAAATGACGGTTACGTGGTACTTAGGTTTTTTACACCATTAAGAAGAAATACCGATGCAATGGACGGAATGATAGGTTTCGATAGCCGGTTCGGATAGAAAGATTTTCCTCGAGTTTAAAGAAAAAAAATACAACCCCCCTAGAACCATTTTTACGACCTCTTTTGGAACTCCCAAGGGGAGCTACTTGGAAAAGATTTTTTTTGCGTTAAGTGGGGAGGAAAATACATTTTAAACGCAAAAAAAATCTATTAAAAAAGTTTCCACACGCTTAAAGTTTTCACCTTTCAAAACTCGGCAACCGTCATTCAGGCCAAATTTTCCGAATTAAACAACTTAATGTATGTACATATTATGTTATAGGCTTCATAATTTCGGTTGGTAATAAATTTTATAGCATAAATTTTTTCGTTAAACTTATGCAATATTTAATAAAATTTCATTTTTTAATTTTTTATTAATATAGTCTGACCAGGAATTTTTAAGACAACCTACTCTATATTTTACTACTATTTTACTACGACATATTTTTTATATATAGAAATTGATATAGGTTTAATACTTATCTGTCATCCATTAAGCATATGGCAGCTGAAGGTCGTCCCTTTACGGATCTTAGACTATTATGATATTGTGCTGTACTTCGGAATTTTAATATAATAATAATAAATCATTTATTGTTCTTCTTGCACAATGAGCTTACATTTAAAACTAAAGTAGCAAGTATAGTATAAAATTAGATTAGAGCAACATTGCACAAGACTGATGCCTGCGTAAGGTTTGTAAAAAAACCTGTATTACAGTCACCAGGCTCCCACTCCGCGGTATAAGTGCCGTTACTTATAACATATAGGTCGGTTAACGACATTAAGCTAAGTGTACAAACAATAACTTAAAATAAAAACAATGATTACAGAAAAAGCAAAATTTCAAGTTATACAGAGGAAAAAAACTAAAAACTTTATTAAGTTTTGATTTTGGAATCATAATTATTAAGGCATTAAGGCAGCATTTCCTTGTGATCTAAGGCAATGTGTGTGTGCGGGTGTTTTGTGTGAGGGTGTGTGTGTGCGTGCTTGAGTGCGTGGATTTGATGTGTGTTTCGGTAAGATCTTCTGAGGACACAAGTCTCAAAAAAGTATGGGCAACAAGATAACTAAAATAATATGAGGTATATATATAATATACTTTCGCGTAGTATTTGCGAGACCTCTAAACGTGTTTCCTTTTCACTGTCATAGCTTTCAATGTTTCTGTTTTTGATTTATAGTTCTTCTGTTTCACTTTTACAGTCTATCCACGTCATTTCTTTTTCTATCTTTTCCTATTCTAATATTTGTTCATCTATGTTTTAGTTGTCACTGTTAATTCTTCTTCCTGTTTTTCGTCTTCTATCTTTTTGATTTTTTTCTGCTAATTATTTTTGTCTTCAATAGCTCTTAAAATATAATTTGGGTCTCATAATGACATTGATCTAGAATGTCTTGGACTCACCAATTCTGGCAGATTGCAATCTATGTAAAATGTGTTCCCTTTTAATTATTTCGGTAATTGTACGATAAGATTTTTAATACCAAAAAGACATTTGAAATATTTTGTTACCTGCAGTTATGCATCGAATGTTAGAGATCATTCTGTGAAAAAGTCGCCTCAATTTTATTTAGATTTTTAGTATTACCAGCTTTACTCATTGTTTTTAAGCTATAGGTGAGATAGATGAGTCGTGTATGGATATAATTTTCATTTATGATGGCCAGTTTAATAAATATTGTAAAATCCAAACGGGGTAATGATGCGATAATAATTGGCAGCTGTGTTTTGACAGCTGTCGTCGAAAATGTAGGTTTCCGTCCCACCTTTCATTTGAGCTATTAGTTGAAAGTCTAGCGCGTGTAGTTTCGGAGATAGCTCTATTTCAATTTTGACAGCTGTCATCGAAAATGTAGGTTTCCGTCCCACCTTTCATTTGAGCTATTAGTTGAAAGTCTAGCGCGTGTAGTTTCGGAGATAGCTCTATTTCAATTTTGACAGCTGTCATCGAAAATGTAGGTTTCCGTCCCACCTTTCATTTGAGCCATTAGTTGAAAGTCTAACGTGTGTACTTTCGGAGATAGGTCCAGTTCAATTTTGACAGCTGTCATCGAAAATGTAGGTTTCCGTCCCACCTTTCATTTGAGCTATTAGTTGAAAGTCTAGCGCGTGTAGTTTCGGAGATAGATCTATTTCAATTTTGACAGCTGTCATCGAAAATGTAGGTTTCCGTCCCACCTTTCATTTGAGCCATTAGTTGAAAGTCTAACGTGTGTACTTTCGGAGATAGGTCCAGTTCAATTTTGACAGCTGTCATTGAAAATGTAGGTTTCCGTCCCACCTTTCATTTGAGCTATTAGTTGAAAGTCTAACGTGTGTAGTTTTGGAGATAGGTCTGTTTCAATTTTGACAGCTACTGTCATTATTATAAGTTAGATGGCTATGCTGTTTTGACAGTGACGTTTGCTGTTATTTTGACATTTACCTTTTCTAAATTGATTTATTTAAGAATGGGGTACAAGGGAGACTCCAAGATCTTGTCTCCCAAGCCAACCTAACCTGCACGTGGTGTACCCTAGCAGGGATAACGAACTAGGCTCTGGTGAAAATATCAACATTCTTCATAACTTGCTAACTCATATTTTACTATTATTTTCCATTACTTGACACTGGCATAAAAGAGTCCAACCAGACTTATATTGCCATTAACTAAGAATCATCATTATTTAAGGATTGTGGATTAGATAAAACAAATAAATATAATTAATATTATTTCATTTCTTATTCAGATCTCAATTTATATATTTCCTAATTTTTTCATCATTGTGTTGTGAATATTTTGTTATTATTTTTTTTATATTCTCTTGTGCAAAAATATTGATTAAATTTGTTTACTTAATTATCTTTTCACAAGATTAAATAAAAGGAATAAACCTATTACATTAATTATTCACACATTAGCCAATGCTAGGCAGTGAATGCGTTCATCGTTAGAGTACCTATATTTTATAAAACCAACATAAGTAATGGAATTTTATCAGTCTTACAAAGTTTTTTATATACTTAAGGTCTCTAGGCTCTAGGCTCTAGGTAGTAATGGAAAATTCCATTACTTATGTTGGTTTTATAAAATATACTCTAATGATTAATTCCCGATGTCGCTGCCGACTGTACCATCGAAAAAAAATGGAGTCGACGTGAAGGGAATTGAGGCGCGGTCGACTTTACGAAAGTCGACGTTGCGGGAACCGACGCTGCGGGAATCGGCGTGACGGATACCACTCCTCTACTTTTAATACATCTTCAATTATAAGAATTGATTCTGGTCTAGAATCCTAGTAAGTTATTTGAATCGATGTTGGTTTCATTGGTTTTAGCTGTAACATACAAAATAATAGGATTTTTGTTTGTTATGTTCATGCAAAAGACTTTGATCGTTTTCAGTTGACTAATTTGACAAAATCCATGTCAAAACTTATCAAAACTGTTTTACAAATCTCGAACTCTACAAGATGAAAAAAGTCTATGTACCGTTTTAACCCAGTCTCCTTTACAGTTCGAATCCCATTTCCATTTCATGTCAAAGTAAGTATTACAGAATTCACTCTCAATCTATGTGTCTCTTAGCTGCAGGCAGCAGCGTAGTTCCTATTCTTGGATCGGATTGGAGTCAAGTGAGAGGTTGGGGGTGTACCTAGTGCCTCACTTCGGAGAGGCATAGGATGGTTCTGACTTTGGTAATTACTTATTAGATTTTAGTCTGATCAGCTGCGTATTCACGAAGAGTGTGATATTAGAAATCTGATGATGATCATGAACCGGGTTAGAACACATGTCATACCTACTTATTGTACCTACCTAAGCACTATGAATGTTTTACCTCTAACACAGGCATTTTTACTCCAGTTTTAACTTATCCAGTCACTGTACATCTGTAAATGAATAATAAATAAATGAATAATGATAAATAAATCAATAATTGCATGGTTTGTAGGTACTGCAAAAACTCTATGGTTGATACTTACTGGACATGATTTTCATTAGGCATTGTAAGATTTTTTTTCTTGTGTATTTGCCTGTTCCTCGATCTCCTACAATAAATACCTAATACAAACATGAGTAATTTGGATAATATCGCTAATAGCAAAAATTGCTAAAATAAAATGAACCTTCTACCTACCTGATAGTATAGTTATACTTACATTACTTCTATCATCCTTTGAGCTTTCAGAGCTTTCTCCAGCTTACTGATCTTTTTGGCATTTTCCATATAAGCTATACGAAGGTACACACAACAACAATGGGTAGTCAATAAGTATACCTACGGTATATTAAAAGTACTACTTTAGGTCTAAAATCGTCCTTGCTCGACAGATATAATTATGTACTTATATCTACTTATTTACAAACTATTTTATCATACACGAAATAAAGTTTCCGGGTCGTGTGCGGATGACTGAGAATAATAAATAAATCGTAATAATGAAGTGTCATCGCGAGCCAGACGAACACAACCTCCCCGTACAACAGCCAGAGTGGCACTGCCGCCCGTCGCCCGCGCGACCACCTTCAAAGGTTAACGCCCTATAATAATACGGAAAAACTTAAAATGATTATTTGCCATATGAAAAACCGTCGCATCACAAAATCATACTTCCAACTTGTAGATAAAGTCTTTGCCGACATTATGGTGTAGAAAAAAGTACAAAATTCCAAGTCGTTTAGAAGGAGATACAATTTTTCAGTCCAAAACAGCTTCACTTTGTTAATTTTTTTCACATGGTTAATGAACTCGTAGAACTTTTTTGTACTTCCAGTTTACAGATAAAAGGTCAATAAATGATATATATTTTTTTCAGCACATAGCATTAACTCCTCTAAGAGGAGATAGCCTCCAAAAAAGACCGATCAGCTCCTGTATGCGCCTTAAGCCATTGGATCACTAGGTTATGTCAAATGTATAGTTTAAAAACATAATAAAGAACACGCTATTGAATAAAATTATGAAATAAACAGATTGCAACAAAACTGTCTGCTGTATAGAAGCCTTCTCAAATAAAACTACAGTGATAAAACCGAAACCGGAATAACAGCCGAAATAAAAGCTAAGTATAATTAATTTGCATTTTAGCGGCGGTATAGAGGACTTGTGAAATGATCAATTTTGAGGGTAAAGTCTACGGTAAGGTTAAATAAGTGTTGTAAGTACTATAACATTGATATTTAGACCATTTTAGACCCTGCTGGGCACACAATAGCGTATATTTGTAATCGTTCGTAGCGGTCCTAGTCCGTAGCTCGCGGAGGCTACGCCGCCGCGCCGCCGCCGCTCCGTCAGTCGTTATCCAAACGGTGGGGGGAGTGCACGCGCGCCCGTAACTTTTACCGACATGATCGCGAAAGGTAAACTTAGGAAGATTTTTATTGTTCTTGATAATTTTAAAATTTGTTTATTTTATCATTATACTCTATAACTGACACCCACTTCTGGATACAGGCCTCATCTTTTACGCAAGTTTACTACAAGAAAAAAATCTGCTCCTATCAGTTTTAACAATTTTATTTTATTTTAATTTTTTGTTTGTTTTAGTAACCCCACTGGTGCTACTCTTCGTCTTTATACACAGTTACGTGTGTTTTGGTAAGTTTGTATTGTTATTTTACAACTATTCCCATATCTAAATACATTAACAATAATTGAAAATTTATGTAATTATTTGAAAAGTGAGTAAACAGAAACACCTTCATTTTGTACAAACAATATACTTGGACAATTTAACCCGCTGACAATATACGATATTTTTCATCTTAATTTTGTTCATTATGAAAAAGGTTTTAGCCTTTTCCTGCTCAAGTTATTTATCAGGTAATTTTGCGTGGACTATTTATTATAGAATAGTCCACGCATTTTTATCCTCATTGTTGAAAGGCGTGTGAATTAATTAAATAATCTCATTACATAGACACAGTTGCTTTTTAATAATAGAAATGCGACTCGTCTGTAAAAATATCGGGAATTACGAAAGTTCAGATTTTTCTCGAGTCGACCAAAGATTATTGTAGTTGGTTTTTCCATAATTTAAAGTTATTGAAAATAGAAATTACCAAAATATATTTTATACCAAGACGCGTGTACTAAAACAACAAAAATTATACCATTTTATCCTATTGAGTAGGTTATTCTGCTTATAAAAAACTAAAGTTGAGACGCCATTGTATGTCTTTATATGGTTTTTGTATTATAGTGTGCTCTCGCACTCTGGGTAATCTCTAAGATATTAAATAAGTTCCCAAAAAATTCCAATTTCAAACATGTTTCTTGGTAAAAACGAGAGGTGAAAATAAACACGTTTTAGACACATCGTAAGTGTTTTAAAAAGGTAGGCACTAGTGGTTTATTTATCACTTCTACCACTTGTAAACAAAATTATGTAAATAAAATCAACAACACCTTATTGCTATGTATGGTAATAATATAATAACCTACTATTAATTATAAAGTTGTTTATAGTACATATTTGATCGGTCACTGGAGTGCTTATTTTGTATGCCTAAAGAAGTAAACGTTATTGGGGGTGTAAGGGGGACTCCAACATCTCGTCTCCCAAGCTAACCTAACCTGAACGTGGTGCACCCACCCTGCTAGATAACGAACTAGGCTTTGATGAAAATATCAAACAATCTTCATAACTTGATAACTCATATTTAACAATTATTTTTCATTACTTGACACTGGCAGAACAGAATCCAACCAGACTCATAATGCCATTAACAAAGAATCATCACCATCAAATAAAGTTATTCACTTTTATTTAAGACTCATTATCAACGTGAGCTTAAGAGGCGAACCTAACGGTTTTGGTTGTCAAACTAGGCCTAACATTTTTTCTTTGGTTCCATGAATATGAAAACACGATTGACAAAAATGAATACTATAAAAGAAAATCAGGAAGGTGCACTATTTTGTACATAATTTGCTCTAGATCTCAGGAACCCTGCGGTCTATTGAAATAACTTACGATTTGATTCGTAGTTTATAACTAACTAGCAGCGCCTCGCGGTTTCACTCGCGTAGTTCCCGTTCCCGTGGAAATTCCGCGATAAATTATAACCTATGTGCTATTCCAAACTATAATCTATCTTTGTGCCAAATATCATCCAAATCCTTTCAACCGTTCTGACGTGATTGAGCATCTATCCATCCATCCATCTAAACGTTCATATTTATAATAATAGTGTGATTATTTGGTTCTTGGAAACAGTTTCTTCATAGGTTGTATAGTTTTCTTGTAGATAAACAAAAGCTGATTTTTGCGCTTACGCCGCTCCAAAAACGTATGCTCTATCCCGCTCCTATGAACTCAAAATCCTATGCCTATCTTCTTCACAAAATGGCGCACATTGCGATCTCCCTCTAAAGCTGTGCGTCCACCGGATTGTACTCCAAACGTACTGGGACGCACTACGCAGCGTAAGGATTTGTTGATCTCTATTAATTTCTATGGTACGTACAGCGTGCACTAGATCGGCATACCTGCCGTTACCGAGATCAGGCATATTGTAAATACGGACACCGCGTACCTATGACAACTGACAGCTATATGTATAAGAACACAGATAAGATAAGCTACTATTTAAATCTAACTCGGGGCTATGCGACAGCTCCCTCTTGGCCGATCGGGCCCGTTCGCACGAGTACCTTTGCTTTGATACGCCATTTAATACGGATACTACACAATTTCTACCGTATGACTTATCACACCTGCAGGCCTCGACTCTGGGGCTTTTCGAGAGCGGAAACCCAGTTGTACCCTGTTGTAAAAGGTACGTCCTACTGTAATTACTACGTACTTAGTAGGTAATAGGTAACTGGCTAAAAGTGTGAAATTATTGGCAACTCTAAGCTAGGGACTGTTTTTGTACTAACACGTTAAATTACTTACTTCCGACTTATTCTCATTTCGGAGTCTACTTATTTGGAAATATTTTGTTGTATATTTTTAATCGACTTCGCAAGGAGTTTCTTCATTATTTGTGTTTATTTGTGTACTCGATTCGTACTGCCGCGGGCGTAAGCTTTTATTCTACTTGCCCTGTTAGTTACTGTGGGACAAATCTTATAACAGAATTTCTTGACCCAGTTATCATCAACCGTATGAGCTGAAATTTGACATTCTTACATAATTATATAAGTTCGGTGACAGTGCAATTTTAGCTGGTCTGATGGTGGCCATAACCGGAATTCCTAAACGGAACGACTCAACCCCTTCGAGTTCGGGGTCGTTGAATTTGTGTCTCCAAGTCCTAGATGATTATAAAAGATTGTATTTTAAACAGATTTTTTTAAATAAGTGTTCTTCATATGTACCGCCATCTCTGATTCGAAGTTTCCAGGTCAGCTAGTTAATATAATTGTTGTGATTGTCTCCCGAAGTCGGGGCCAAGGCGAGCACACTCCGTCGCTTCTTAAAGATTCAAAGCGTATGAAAAATGCTTGATTTGTTGGATTGGAAATTTCCCGAAAGGTTTGTCAGCGGGTATAGTCGCCACCCTTGAATGATTTCTTGACACTTTTATGGGATAGTTGGATGGAGACCTTTTTGCCCTCCAGTCTGCGCTGGACCACGAGAGGTTTCATGGTTTCTTCCTTTTAACACACTTCTAAATGGGTTTTAACTCATTAAACAGATAGCGCTTTGCACAATTATTTCTGATACTTAAAAAAAGGTTTTTTCCTTTTTGAAACGAAGAGTATCTTTTTTAGAAGCTTTTTCGGTAAATATAAGGGAGAAAAAAAGGTTTTAACCTAACCCATACTCACGTGAATTCACATACAACAAACACATCCGAACCTTTTAGATGGATCGAGTTTAGTCATAAATTTCAAAAAGTATGAAACCTTCAGGAATTTCTTAAACTGTTAAGAGATGTACAAATACCTGTTATTAAAAACGAAATATTAAAATTCCACACTACAATTTCTACTGAAAATTTTCTGTTTTTTTTATGGGCACGTTAGGTATTGTTTGTTTGTTTTTCAGAGTTCTTTATTTAACACAAAAGTTTTACATACGTAGATTAACTAAACACTGTTTAGAACCTAACTAATTACTAGACAAATTGATAAATAACTCAACAGGCTACAGACGCCTTTAAAAGTTTTTTGATAAAATAATCATTTATGATAATTAACACTTAGTAGATCGTTATACTTATTATATTAAATTTACAAAATTATGAACAATTTTTTATCAGAACATTCATAAACTAGTTATGACCATTATGAGCACTTTGTGTAGCGCGCATTTTTATAGGTAAAAGGTTAGGTATTGCTATTTTACCTTTCAAATTAATAGCTGTGGTAGTCGCTGAGACATTAAAGAGGGAAAAAAGAACAGAGCGAAACCATAAGGTTTTCGAAATCGATCTCGAAACGCTGATAAAGTGTAAATATTAAGGAATTTAAAAGTTACTTTTTACTTTAAAAACAATCATCATTTTATCCATTCAAATATATTTATAATATACATCATCACATCATCTAGCCGCAAATAAAGCAGTTCTTAAGTATTTTATAAGAGCCACTGACCAACATTACACATGTACATCCCGGCCAGAACAGACCGGGAACACCTGCAGATCATACAAACAGTACTTCGAATCGAACCCGCAACTTCCTGCATCTCAGGCGGACCTTCGACTGTACCACAGAGAACGAAAACTTCAAAGTATATTCATTCGTAAAGAAGGGACAAGTTTGGGACTTGTGTCTAAGCCTCACAGCGCAGCCTGCATAATTTACCTAGGCTTAGGTAAGTTTGTAGGTAGGTGAAGAAAGGACCAGAAAGCGTTTCAGGAATTTATTCTTCTCGAAAACTTTTCAGATGTTTTAAATTCTACTAGAAATATATTTTTTATAAGTTTCAGTTAAAATTTCAGTGAGGTATACTTTCAAGTTAAGGCGGTGGTATGCGTCAAACTAGCGCCGCCACCTATTTTATTTTATTACTACGTAGAACAAAGGAAATTTCAAAAATCCGACGTACGGTTTGTGATACCTATTATAAGCTTTTTTTAACGGTTTTATTCGATTAAATTTAGGCAGAATATCGAAGTTGCCCTTGGTGGCCACCAATATCTATTTTCGATTTACTAGCTAAACTAAACAGAATAAACACATATATATATATATATATACAGCTGTATAGCTGGTAAGTCATCGCAGGGGACATTTTAAAATAAGCATACCAACTTGTAACCCGTTGTCTGCAAATAAATGATTGGATTTTGATTTTAAAACTTTTAGAGAGCCCTAAAAAAAGCTTATTATAGGTATCACAAACTGTACGATGGATATTTGAAAGTTACTTTGTTCTCTTGCTCTTTCCGAACGTCAACTTTGCCCTTCATTTTCATTTCATTTTAAAATTAAGTAGTTACTAAAATTTATTCAGAAAGAAAATAACAATCAAATAACAAATTTAAATTAAAACTAGTATTTACAATAGAAACAATTAAGCTATCTGCAAATTGTTGCAAACAATCTACAGGTAGCTCAACTGATCCATATCAATACCAGTTGGAAGCGTGCCTAAGACACTGGCTGCATTGCCCCGCTGTAGTAGTTACTTTTTCTTTTTCTTTCTTTTAAAAAGGTTACGTAACAACTTTTTCCGGTACATCAAGAATTATAAATAACTGTAAATAAATATGCGACAAGAAGATGACGTTTGTATATTATTATGTGCTGAGGGGAAGCGAGTTAGTAAATCGATTCCTTCCCTTTATGTTCGAAGGTCCAATCCCACTTGAATTGGAAACCCAGCGGAACTAGGTACAGCTTATTACAAAGTTCTATTTCCAATTTATCTTGCATTAATTTGTCGCAAAATCTCTAATTATAATTTTCTTCAAAACTCTCTTGACAAGCGAAGTACGGTACGAAGTAGCGTTCAAACTTTTATGCACAATGTTTCAGCAACGTTATTGTGGAGGAGCCCACCTGGGCGGCAATTTTATTAACAACTTTTTAATTTTAGAACGTACTTTCTTGAATTTCTGACCTTTTTTTGACTATTTTAGAATATCGTCTTTTTCCTAGATGTAATGCAAAAAGTTTCACATCGACATGGTTTTTTATGTTTCTTCTTACGTCGTCTTAATTTTGATGATTTTGGTCGTACCTCGGTCGTAAAGTTGAAATCTCCGGGCACACTTTTAAATAATAGGTAAGGTACCTACTACTAGTAGAATCGCATAAGAACATAATACGTACTAGTATGAACGAGTAATATTTAACATATAACTTTATCGTACTAACTCCCTCTACATCTACATCTACGTAGATATTTATTTTCGTTAGTTCCACGCGTCTCATATAAGTTAAATATACTCTATTCGAAGAAGAACAGAAGTTAGTTATTGTATGCAAATCTAAAAGATCATAAATATCCTAAATCCAATACCATTTTGTACACATGTGTATCTAAATCTCATTGTCTCAATACAATGCATCGGGAACATTGTAGAAAGTCGAAAGCGAACATGAGGAAAACGGCTAAGGAACGTTTGCATTCGGAAATCAAATCTATTTAGTATTGCCAGCTCTATAAGTCAAATACCAAAAAAAATAAAAAAAATTCTATATGTTAAGTTTGTTGAAAATATATTGTACAATAAGCATAAAAATAGAATATTATATAGGAACACTTGTATAAATGAGTAAACGTACCGATTTCTAGCATTAGGTGTTTAGAAGAAACAATCTAGTTCGACAAAACCGTCGACATACTGGAATCGGATCACTCAATTGTGAGTAAATAATAAATAAATAAATAATGCTGCAATTCATACAGCACTACCTAGCTCCAAGCTAAGTAGAGCTTGTGTTATGGGTACTAGATAACTGACTATACATAATATAACACAATACATAAATAGATTCATATTCATTTATTTCATTGCAATCATTGTGTACTATTGTAGATATTTTTTATTATACATAGAAAACGACCAGAACACCATGTACAAACATCTGCAGATCGTACACACATTTGTCCCGAGGCGGGAATCGAACCCGCAACCTCCTGTGTCGTCGCAGGCAGACCTTCGCCCATCACGCCACAGAGGTCGTCAATTCGTAGAATTAGGCCCTATTTTCTCTGTGCGTCTACTAGACAAAGTACCCATGCAAGATGTGGCAACACTCCCTACCAACCGATACTCGAAACTTAAATCCGATAAGATGTGTTCGACAACATAACTTTGTTGTGGGATTTCACGAAAGATTTCCTTACATTGACGAAGAAACTGGAAGAATCGAGATCTTATAACTTGATGGAACAACTTCGTTGCTTCAGAGTAGTTCAGAGTTAAATCTGAGTTTTTGTTGTTAGTTGTCGCTCTATAAGTTTTTCTCAGTTCTATTGGAGCAAATTGAAAAAAACATTTTCTTACTTTTTCTGTGGGAATTTTTCACGAGTTTTTATTCGGTAAAAATATTTTGGCCAGAGAATTTAATCTACCTACTTCTTACAGAGGTACTACATTCTCCCAGTCTTCGTTGAGCCTGGCCGCCGTAGCCGGAACTCGAGTAGGAGAAGACCATCATCATCACATTTTCCCTAAACTACCCCATCAAAACACTTTTCCATAGTCATAATAATGTTGCGTAGAACTCTTTTACAACTCGACTTCCAACATCTGTTTCAACTCCCTACAAAACAAAGGGACTTTTCTATTACTCCAAAACCATTTGCAACCTACACGCGAATTCACTGGCACAGTAGGTAGAACGCTAGTTGTATTAATAATTCTTACACTCTATCCCGAGCAAGGGAAAAACCTCAATTTCCTCACAGATATGGGAATCCCCCCACACCGTGCGTCTATATAACGACTATTCTGGTCGCTTTCTCATTAATATAGATTGACTATTTAGGGTTAATAGAATATTTTCATTTGTGCAAGAGATTGGTATTGGTACTTACGATACCAATACCGATTTCTTCATACCCACCCGATAATAAACTTAAAGAGAAGACCTCTTTAGGTCTTAGTAAAGATTATGCTTAGTCCGTCTTCTAAACAATTCGGCTAGCCGGTTTTAGAACACTAAACTTTTAAATACCTACCTAAATAGCTTAGTAGATAATACTTTTATAACGTCACTAGTTAAAACACACTAAAACCATCTAAACGTCACTAGTTACTTATTTACTTTGTTTTTGTACAGGGTGTCTCTTTATGAGTGGATAATCTTAAAAGTGCGTGTGCGTGAAGGCAAGGCCAATCAAACACAAACACAAAAATAAAAAGAAAGTTGAAGCGTTTGGGAGTTATTAAATTTTTAGGAAATTTTGAAAACTTTGTACCCCTGTGCACATTTTTGGGCACCATGCCTACAATTTAAGCAATAGTTCAGTTTTTTAATGAAGTGTCTAAGGGAAAAGTAGTGCTCATAAAAAATTTAATGCTTTGATTGACGTCCAGTCATTTGCTGGATAATGAACTTGATTGAAATGAACTTACTTATTGTTTGATGTATGAACTGAGGTTCAGTCACCATGGACGTTAAAAAATACATATCAAGAGGATTCTAAAAAGTTATTAAATTTGATATTTTATATTTTAAAAACTACTGAGATTACGTACATATCGAAGGTGCTATTTTTACAAAAACAAAATTAAAAAAATACTTCAATAATAGTAAATTTTATCACTCTACCTCGCAAACGGTGACCAAAGATATTTAGACATTTATACCTACAAGACTAGCTGCTGCCCGTTGCTTCGCACGCGCTTTTCAAGTAGCCCATGTCCGTCCCAGGAATATTATTTACCTCCCTGCCCAAATCCATTCATCCGTTTAGGTTTGAAAAGGTAACAGACAGACAGACCGAGTTACTTTCGAATTAGTAGCGGGTGTTCTCGTTCCCGTGGGAATTCCGGGATAAAATATAGCCTATGTGCTATTCTAGACTATAATCTATCTCTGTGTCAAATTTCATCCAGATCCGTTCAGTAGATTTTGCGTGAAAGAGCAACAAACATACTTACATACAACCTCACAAACTTTCCCGTTTATTATTAGTAGGATAGGATTAATGTGATTATATTATTAGTATGGATAGAAATAAAAGGGTGTGTCGGTGTGGACGTTAACTGCTAAGAAACGTTCAACCGAACATAGCCAGCTTTACGCAAAAGATGCGCTTCAACTTTTACTAAAATAATTTGGGCAAAAGGCAAAAATAGCTTTAAAAGTTGAGAGCACCTATAGCTCCCGCCTGATCACTTAATCTGCAGTACGCTGCGCTGCTGGAACCCGATCGGTGGCGTCTCGCCATCTATATCACGTTGATGCATGATGCGTGCCATCCAACGCTGATGCATTGCGGTATCAAACGGCTTAGTGTCCCGCTCTTGCACATACATGATGCTGTCATGACAGCTGACTGGTATCGTCAAACTTATTTTATACTAGATGCTGCTCGCAGCTTTGTATGCGTTGTTTATGGCTACTTCTATCCCATGGGAACAGATAAAAAGTAAAAAGTAGCCTATGTTACTCTCCATCCTTTCAACTAACTCTATGCCAAATGAAGTCGATTGGTTGCTTAATTATTAAAACACACTTTCTCATTTATAATATTAGTATAGATATTACACTAGTCTAGTGCCGTCTTAATTATGTATTCCGAAAGGCATTTATTCGACTACAAAGTCTATCAGTTACTTTAACTTTAGCTAGCTTGGCAGGTCTGTCTGTCTGAACGCAATATTCTCATAAAGTACTGAACCGATTTTCACTAATAATGGGCAGAATTCATGGCGAAGTTTTTAAATTGGCTGAAATACGACTTTGAGTGATTAAGATGACAGAAAATACCATGCCTATTTTGAGTTTTACTTGCACCGCGTAAACCCCTTTTTATTTATTTATTTTAGGGGAAACATCTCTGTGTAACAATTATCTTCTTAACAAATATATAATAGTTACACAATACAGACACAACCCTCCCACCGACTACGCAAGGAGTTCTTGCGTAGTCGAGTAAAAATTCTGAGCGTGTATTACGCTGCCCGTGTGCTAAAACCAGTGGTACTAACTGCACAAGCACTCTGTAACAAACACGTTACATTACACCCCGTAAGTCACTTTAAACTGCACTGCTTGCTACGCAAGCGAAGCTGAGGGGCTAGTTTCTTATAATCTGAAATTTTCAGATTTTCTTGCTTATTACGTAAGATATTTTGAAAAAATTTAATTCAACGAAAACAAACTTTCCATTACAACAATAGACTTCTTTGTGCATTGAAATAGATAAAATATAATTCTCCTTAGTTTTATAACACAATATACAATTCCATTCTTTCTTACATTTAGCAAATTGGTTCCCGAGTCACTTCGCTTGTTTGCATAATAGAATTCTTGGAAACTCTATAAATATGTCATTCATAGGGAGGAAGTCTATATTACTTACCTACCGTATATGTATACCAAATATATTATGTGACTAACTCTGTTTTGCAGCGGGCGAAGGTCCGCCAGCAACCAGGTCTTGAAATACCGGTATTTTAAAAAACCCAAATGTTTGTACGATCTGTAGGTATTTGTTCCGGGTGTTCTGATTTCTGAATAATCTCTATGTACAGTTAAAATCTGTCAAGTATCTATAACATAAGCCTGGCTTAGTTTAAAGCTACATGATACTAATGAAAATTCAATTGTCTAGCATTATTTATCTATTTATCTAGCTTTCAGTTCTGTCACTCTGGTATGTATCTAAAAATAGCGACATACATATGTACATAAGAATAAATTCGCTGTGTCCACAACTAGGCTACACAAGATTAATGTATCTTTTACAAAGCAATGTATACGCTTCTACAACAAAACTCCAAGTGAGTTGTAAAAATTAAACATAAATAAATTCAAACAAATTGTCAAACATATCCTTTGTAAAAAAGGCTTACTACAAAATCTCAGATTATCTAGACGATAAAAAAATTGGGACGACCTTTGCTCCAACTCCAAAACTAAAATGATAACAAGGTAAAGGTTTCTTGATGGCTTCTTTACTTTACCTTAAAAAGATTGAAGTAAACAAAAAAATCAAATTGATCACTTTATTTCCTAGTTTTACTAATGTAATTAGATTTTTTGTGACGTGTCCAAGAGTCCTGTAAGGCCTAAAGGATATAAAGCACTTTTATGTTTGATGTTATCTAATTATTATTTGGCCGCCTTTTGTATCCTTTCTCTACTCTTCATTACACCAGCCTGTTACCCACAGCTGGGCGTAAGCCTCTAATCTGTGCGGAACACAAAACTTTACTACTTCTGTACAACTTTACTCGTACTACACAGAAAAAGTCTGAAATTAGTAGCACAGACTGCTACCAATTTCAGACTTCTTCGCTTTCAGCAGCGCGGCTAACATAAACAAACTAGAAAATTTATGACGTTATCTTTTCTTGAGTAAAATGGTTTGTATCATTTCTTGTCATGAGTAGACACAGTACCTATTCAATTCATTTATTTATATCATAGATTCACAGGAAATATAGCCAAGTCAAACATATTTTTCGCTTCCGACTGGTATTGATATGGATCAGTTGAGCTACCTGTAGATTGTTTGAAACAGTCTGAAGTTAGCTCAATTTTTTCAATTGTAAATACTAGTTTTAATTTATAATATTGTTTGATTGTAATTTTCTTTCTAAATAAAGATATTTTTCGATACATTATCACAACCAAAAAAACCCAATTATTTTTAGCACATTAATTAACTTACTAAGTAGGTGAGCTTGTAGTCAAACGAAGGTCTATTCCCTCTTTCAAACCTCATAATTTCTTGTTCTATTCGCAATATCGTCGACCATCTAGCAGGTGGTCTGCTAGTCCTGCATCTAGTAACTCGGTACTCTAATAAATTAACTAACTGTTAAAAACTTTGTACTTGGAAGGGTGCACTTGTAATTTTGCCGAAGGTTATGCGAACTAGGCACTTATTTGTTTTAAAGTTTCATTTGCGATTTTGCTTTCGTATCTTTCCGTATTCCCGTATGACCCGTATTTCCCAAAGTCACATCAAGTAGGTAGGTACCTAAAAAGAGCAATAGATTTTTTAAATTCGTACCATCTTGTACCACCTTTTTACCCACAGGGTTATTATTTTTGAATATTTCTATGTGGTTGGTGGACACTTTTTATTACCTTAATTAAAGCGTCATTAGATTTTGATAAATAAGGTATTCAAATACTCGTCTGGTCTCTCATGGTTCTAAACTACATTTTATACGCTTTCGCTCTCTCTTTTGGTAAAAAAAGTGAAATGTTATAGTATTGTCGTATTAAAATTTGATTGAAAATCCCAAGCATATAAGTATTGCTTCGGATTTTCAACCAAATTTTAATCGTCTATGAATTTTGAAAGGAACCTTTGGAAGGATTTTTCCCGGTTAGGTTCTGTACCTACACGACTATGAAGTTCCCTAATTGTTGACGTGTGAGTGATTGAAGGCTGAATGACAGAATTAAGTATTTCAGAGGCACAGTTACTTTGACATATAGAGATGCGAATCTGCCCACTCTAAAAACGTGGGGACTTAAAAGAAATTTCGAATTTTTCCGAGCCGACATAGCATCTAATGATTTTTTCCAAAAAAGTGTATTGAAATTAGTATTCAAATTAAAGTTTACCATAGTAACTCAATATGTCTTACTAGAAAACGCTTGTAATGTCGCGCAGAAGCGAACAGCAAATAAAACGACAAAAATAATACTATTTTATTCTATTCCAAAAATAAATAAATAAATAAAAAATAAAATTCTTTTAATTCAGATAACGGGATCCATAATTTGTTAGTAGCAAAAATCACTTATAATTAATGTTAGTATATTCAAAGAAACCTACCTACAAACAGTTAAATTTAGAGTAATTGATTAAAATCGTAATTAAATTAAATACAAGACAAATAAATTGGATTAAATACAAAAAAATTAAATTAAAACAATAAGTTAGATTAAATCAAACCACGATAATGTCTATATTATTACTTTTCGCACAAAATGCTGCCATATTGGCGAATTAATTTTACCAGCTACTGTTTGTAGGATGGTGTTGGGGCTGTCCCGCACTCTGCGCATCAGGGATGCTGTCTTTTTCCGGAGGATGGCAGCAAACCCATCCGTCTCATACTCAGCAAACATCCCCGATGCACTGCAGAAACGAGGCAGCCCCAACATCATCCTAAATATATTATTATACTGTACGCGCAGGGTCTCTAGCGGCCGCTTAGCGTATATGACCCATAGGTTCCCAGTGTAGAAGTTTTGGCAGTACGCTTTGAATAGCGTTATTTTAACTTCTTCTGAACACCGGGAAAACCTACGGATCAACATATTACCTCGTACCGCCAGAGCCCTACGCTCTCTTTCAATGTCAGCATTGTCTTTAAGGTCGTCGGTAATATAGTGCCCAAGATATTTAAAAGATGAAACTTTATTAATATTCATTCCGTTAAGCGTTACGTCTGGGAATTCTTTGAGGTTATTACCGGCGGCCCTAAAGACAATGTATTCACACTTTTTTATATTGTAGCGGAGACCATGTGAAGCAGCGTAGCCAGCACAGACTTTTAGCATCTCTTCGACAGATCTGGCCGTTGGTCCCAGCAGCACCATGTCGTCCGCGTAGCTGATGTTGTTTATACAAACACCATCAACTCGACAGCCGACACGCATGCCACTGAGTTCAACAATAAAGTCATTAAGACGCTGAGTAACGTCTGTAAAATAATACAAACGTTGAACAACAATAACAAATTGGATTAAACCATCACCATAAACCAAATCGATTTTCATAAAAAATCTAATCGATAAAGCATTAGAACATGACTATTTGATTGTCAGTCAAACTACCAAAAAAAAATGTAGAATAATGATAGCACTTTTACCAACACAAAAAGTAAACGTACTGTGCCAAACCTCAATACCTACCGCATCTTACAATAGAGCGGTTAATATCGTATGCAGGCGTGTGAAAACCATCAGCGCTCATCTATAATTCCTGAAGGCTGAAGCCCTGCTGAAATGGACGTGGAACTCCGCTGGGGCCCGCCGCCATCTGGTGTCTCTCGATACGACTGAGTTGTTGGGGTTTAGTTCTGATTTGGTGCGGAAATTGAAATTGAAGGAGCTAACGATTATATTTATAGATTTTCATCTGCAGTGATACGATAAGCGATGGTTGCTACTTCAAGATATTATGATACATATTGTATGTTGTCTATGCTTGTACAGTCATAGCTATTTATAGTAAACAATATCTATCTGTATGTAGGTAAGCAATGTAGTATATTTTGTATCTACTTATAACTCAAGCTCTGCTTTTCAGTGTCCATTTTCGTGCATCCGATTTATCAATGAATTAGTGCGTATTAGCTCATTAAAAATACAAATAATATATAGGTGTAACAAAAATGAAGGACTAAATTTGTCATAGAACCGAGCGGTCAACGACCCGCGACATCATCGAAGCGGTCGACGCGTCTTTTATTCGGTAGGTGGTACCAAACAATGATTTTTTCTTGGTTCTATAACAATAAGGCACATGCATCAGCTATATTGCAGACTATTCTAGTCTAAAAAAGTCGGGGTTTTATATATAAACTTTTTTTATTTTCCGAGTTCTGTCTGTCTAGTCGATCCTGAATCTGAAAGTCTAGTCCTTTATTTATGTTACAATCTGTATATAAAATATAATCAGTTCTACCGACCGCTATTTCTGTGTCTACTAGGTAAACAAAAGGCATAATAATGTTAATGTATCTACTCAGATCTACCCCTCTATGATAAAAGTTAAAAAGCTCACAACGATAAGATAGCGAGTATCTATCCCCTTAAATATAATATTTGCATTAATCTACCATCAAATATACTATGCCTAGTTATTTTTCGCCATCATTTAGGTGTTCTTTCCACAAATATGGAAACGAAGCAGAGAAAAATAGATGGTGTGTAACGTAAAATATTGGTCGTCACGTCGCCTGCTCCTTTCCTTATCACATCACAAGATATTCTTTCTCTCTCTCTCAGAGGAAAACGGGCGTACTATCTTACCATCTTGGACTACTTAACCAAAATGTGGTCTGCAAAATAATTAAATTAGTTATTTAATTACTCGAAAGTCTGAAAGGACTTCCGGCTACGGTTTTAAAACGGAAAATTACGTTCCCTGTGAATGGACGAAACTTTGTATCTAATTCCATTCACTTTCCACCGCGACGACTGTTCAAGTGGCTTGCTTGAAAGTACAAGGAACTTATTATAAAGATTGTCTCGGTAAATTGAGTTTCACTTGAAAAATACTTTGATATTGTTGCGAATAGAGTGAAAAAGAGGTTTTGATTTGGGCCGGTTTACTACACTGTTTTAGTTCAAAATCGCGGTGCTCAGTATGAATGATAGATTCCTAAGTATTTCAATAGAGGATACTTTCTCAAATTAAAAATGTCCTATTATATATAATTTCCTAAAGCGGCAGGTTTGTTGAGATATTCGCTTATGAAAAAAAATTATTCGAGCAAAAGTAATTTTTTATATTTTTGTGAATATCCCAAAAATCTAACGCTTTAGGACATTTTTAATTTGTACTAGTGTCTATCCAAATTCCTACATAACATCCATTGTGCACCGCGATTTAGAAAATAAATAAATGTTAGAGGAGGTGCCGTACAAAAATCTTCAAACACCTTTGGATATTAATATACTACACAGATTAAATATAAATTGTAAATCTGAAATACTTTGACATCCGGCTGAAATAACTACATAAACGTAAAGGTAAAGATAAAAATTCCGAGAAATATGTAGGTACCCAATAATAATGTCCTTACTTGTTCTGATCCAGTATACTCGTAAGCACCTAATACGTCTTTCCGTTCAAACAACGAAGTAATAAAATTGCTTAAGCGTTCCACACATCTATATACATCTAACCAAGCGACACCAAAAACACATTATACCCACCGCAAGTACTCCCACATCATCTTATCGAATATCCTTACAAACATGACTCTCTAACTGCCATTATCGCGGTCGTTTGTCTCCAAAGCATAAAACGCCATAAGTCCCAGCCCGGGGCGTAAAAACCCGTATGTCTCAGGGTGTAAAAGGCCGTATGTCTCCCGCTTGGGGCGTAAAGTGCCCGAATGTGATTTTAATGTGTCGCACCTCGGCTGATCCGGGTCTGCATTATGCATGGAGTTCGGAAGCGGGTGCGGTTAAGAGATAACGCGGAAAGTATTTTCGATGATATTTCTGAGATAATTTTGGTGGTTGAGTGATATTATATTATATGCTTGTCTAACTGTAACTTATCTATAACTTATCTATATGGTTGCCTGGAAGAAATCGCTTTAAGCGATAAGGCCGCCAAATCCATTACTATTCTATGCTATATGTAAAATTTAAAATAATCTCTTTTTATTAATTTGGTGATGAATAAAGTATTATCTATCTATCTATCTAATTTTAATTATTATTTATTTATTTATTTATATTTATGTTGTGCCTAGGAGGCGGGCGATGAGGTCGCTCCACAGTTTTTTGCCACCTCATCGTTCATTGATGTACCCTGTTTATTCTAGTTCCTTATTCAAATAAATGATTTTTGTATTTTGTATTTTTAGGGTTTCAAAGATCGGTTTTGAAACCCTTATGGTCTCGCTTTGTCCGTCCCCGCTCTTTCTTGAATATCTCAGTAACTACTGCAGCTATTAACTTGAAATTTGAAATAATGATACATTTCGTGCGCCATTACTGATTTTAAGAAAAAAATATATAAATAAATGAAAAATGAAAATGAATATTTTCAGTACAAATTTTGATGTTGAAATTTCAAAAGAGACCTAGGAAGGCAAATGGGGTATCAAATGAAAGGTATTGTTTTGTACATTTCAAAACACTTTTTGAAATTTCTGTAAATTTCATACTTTTTGAAATATTTCAAAAAAAGTCGAAAAATTTACCATACCCCCCCCCCTATCTCCGAAGATTGCACACCGATCCACGTACAATGTATTAGGCGTTTGTAGATATTGATCTATATTTTACAGGAAAAATATAGAGAAGTCTGTAATAATAATAGTTTTTGAAAAATGGTCAAAAAGGGGGAGAATTTTTTTTCAAAAGGGGGGGTACCTACATATGTGGGGTATCAAATGAAAGGTATCGTTTTGACCATTTCAAAACACTTTTTGAAATTTCTGTAAGTTTCATAGTTTTTGAAATATTTCAAAAAAAGACGGAAAATTGACCATTCCCCCCCCCTAGCTCCGAAGATTGATGACCGATCCATGTACAATGTATTAGGCGTTTGTAGATATCGATCTATATTTTACAGGAAAAATATAGAGAAGTCTGTAATAATAATAGTTTTTGAAAAATGGTCAAAAAAGGGGATTTTTTTTCAAAAAGGGGTACCTACCCATGTGGGGTATCAAATGAAAGGTATCGTTTTGACCATTTCAAAACACTTTTTGAAATTTCTGTAAGTTTCATTCTTTTTAAAATATTTCAGAAAATTGATTGTCCAAATAATTGGCAAATGTTTGAAACCCTCGGCGCGCGAGTTACACTCGCACTTGGCGAATCTTGTTTTGTATAAGACTAGCACGTATGAAATGATATAGAGGTGTTTTAAGATGCTATTGGGGCAAGTTTGATCACTATTTTCTGTCAAAAAGGTCTTTTTCTATCTTGCATTACGCATTGATAGAGTTCGAAAGAGGGTAGTTTGGTCCGAAGATACTCTCCCACCTAAAATGCTTCTCAGTACTCAATAAACAACACTTCACCACATCATCAACCATAACCTTGGTGCCTGCGATCATCTGAAATGAAAGCACGCTCTCTGAAATGAAACCTCTCGATCCTCACCTACTTTGGTTAGATTCCGCGATTTACTCTCAGAACTTGGCGCTCCACAGCTATGGTTATTTTATAAGGCTCTTTAAGCTTTTAGATCGAAGCTCGAAGGTGATAATGTCTGGCAATCGAGACGTTATTTGTCACTTTGCCAAGAAAGTTCGCATGCGAGGGTTTTCAACAGGGATAGATTTGCCTTTGCATAAGTATATTTGGGTCTTGGGTGTTATACCTAAACAACTCAAAATAATTCGGGCTTCCTTTTTGTAATGCAAGATACATCGTATTGGTATTAAGGTGGAAAGGAGGAGGAGACATCTAAGTACCTACCTTAATAGATTAACCGTAGTGTCGACGACAAATCAATCAACACAATACCTCGAGGAGTGGCGAGTCATCAGCCATAATAAAGGATCACGCTTTGCCGATGACATTAATGGCGCCTTGATTATGTGCGCTGATTTATGGAAAATTTGCTGCTTGGTAATAAAATGTAATTTTAAAAACAGAATCAGGCACTAATTTAGTTCTCAGGTTTTATTTTTTCTAAAGTAAACTGAAAACTGATAGAAATTTGATTTTAGGATGCTGAACACTGGCTATACCCGAGGCCGTATCTCTTGAACTGTTTTATCTTTAATATGTAGGTATTAATATAGTAAGCTATATATTACGGTATAGCAAGCTGCCACAGGCGGTGGCTATGCTATAATATATACTTTTGCACTCATTAGCTCTGCGATCGCCATGACTTACCTACTATACCAAAATATATCGTGCTATATCTGTCAACATATTTTGGTGACGAAATAAAAATATGCGTTATTATAATACCTGCATCTGTGGTCAGGTCACTCGCCGATTACTGTAAAAAATATACCGTAATTATACCTTGCTATGATTTATACCTATTCATAGTCATAGCCTCATCATTTAATTACATTACTTTGTAAATTTGTTATTTGTATGATGTATGACAATAAATGATCTGAATATTAATATATATTATAGCTCCGTCTGTTGAACTATAACAAAATTTTATATAAATTTAATAATTAAGGGGGCCAACGTCCTTAAGTACCGATCGCCGAAGCTAAGCTACGTCGTCGGGCGCGGTATTTGGGGTGACCGCGTCATAATAGGCTATTTGTTTTTTTGATCTATAAAAATCCGTTAATTAGTGATCCTTTGCCAAAGTTTTGTACGATGGTACGGAACCCTCCGTAATAAAGCAAGCACGATAATAAAAAATTAAACGAGGCGCTTGCGCACCTACCACCTATATCCAGACTAGTTGTTACCCGCGAATTCTTCCGCGTGTTTTATATTTTTGTCATATTTTTGTACTATTTATAATTTTCACGAATATTGGCAAACGTATTGTTCTGTCGGTTTTTGCTTTCAAACCTAACAAGCATTCTGTCACCTCATGTATCCTTCTATTTAAATATCAACAGAAGTTTTTTTTTTAATAATCTTCATTAAAATAATACAAAATAATATGTAGAATATTATACAGGCAATTAGATTGTTGAAAACCAACTTATTTAAATGCTTTTCGAAAAATCATCTTCTGTGGATGGAACGATATACGGTCACGGATCAACAATGACGGCCGTGTCCATAGATTATATGCGAGTTCGTTCGTTTTGTAAGAGGAATCTATAATGTTAAATTGTATGGTTCTTATTGCTAACGGTTGCTGAAATACTAAACATTTTGATTGCCAAAAGAAATCTACGTGTATAATTTTGTAGTTCTATTTATTACTAACGGTTCCTGAGATAGGTAATTTGCGTAGAAACTTTAGGCTTTTAGTAAGTTCTTAGAGGTTCTGAATTTCAATAAAAAAAAATGATAGATAACATGTGTGAGCATTTTTAAGGGGAATCATCTAATTAAATTTTGTAGTTTTATTGCCAACGGTTGCTGAGGTACATGTGATTTACGTATAAAGTTTCAAACTCTATTTTTTAGTGCGGATTTTAAAAATAAGTTTCTTAATCTTTTCTAATTGATGTTCTTTTTAGATTGTAGTATCTCTAAAAAACATAAATTCCAAATTTCAAGTCTCTAAAACTTAGGTTGTGCGTTGTTGTCAGTCAGTCATTTACTCCTTAATTTTATAAATTTTATAATATACATTGATAAGCAAAACAACTGCAGAATTTCGGAAACGATGTTTCAAATGGGTGTTCGTGTTGGAAAGGGATTTTTCTTTTAAAATTTTGAGGCTTTATTGAAAATGGTGGCTAATATTCAGAGCATTTTCGTTTAAGCTTAGTTAGTGTTTGGCCTATTATTCTTCATAAATTAGACATGTCAAATCAGTCAGACAGTATTTCCCACTAACCTAAATTAATATAAAGCTACAATAACACACGAAAACTAACCCTATCCCGATAATCATAAACTACATAATCTACTCATCATAATTCCGCCGTATCACATGTAGCATGACAAAGCTGGCGCGGCATGCTTAGTTTATTGCCGTTTGCCGCGCACATGTCGATCGTATGATGTAAGGCTGATTGATGACCTCATATTAATATACCTTTGGTCGTCGCCCGGTTGTTTGAAGTTCGGCGTTTTACAATGTGGCTGTGCATGGGAAACGGTGCCAAGTATTTAAAAATTCTAACAGGCATATTCAGAGTTTATTTTTTATTTTTTTTCATGTATGTTTATAAATATGGTATACGAAGTTCTGTGGATGAGTGAGTTTGGCTCAGCAGTCTCAGAACCTATTAAGAGGCGACCTATGTCGCCATTTTGTGAAAAGTACAGGCGGATTTCGCGTTTATAGGAGAGGGACAACATTTTTCTAAAAGAGTGGTGCAGAGATCTAACTTGTAATGACTTTTTTGATGTTTGGTTGGAAGCTGAAATTTGTACTACTAACTTCGTAAAGTTAGTAGTACAATCAGTTAGTAGTTCATCGTAATGAAATTAAATCCAAATTAATTAAATTTAATATTAGACAAAAAAGTCATATTATTTTAATAATTGGGAATACAGTTTTATTCTATTCTATATGTAAATAACGAAGCATTTATTTAATAGCAAAAAATAATTACAACTAGGTAATATTTAAACTTCTGTTTCTTAAAATCAAAGCAGTCACCAGAAGGCAGAGCGCCCAGAATGCTGGCAGCATTGCCACGTTGATTATTTATTATTAAATGTTTGTGCGATAGATATCACAAGTCCTGATCGTAATTACAAATGTGACAAGACTTCAATTAAATTGTAAAAAAATAATGGTACCTATTTCAATATTTACCCAATTCTGTAATAAGGCGGTGACATATCGATTGGAATAAGTTAAATCTGATGTGTGCTGTGAAGATAAAACTTCTTATAGAACGAATTAACAACAAAAAAATTACTCGTAGCGGCTACTTTCCTAGTTTCTAATAAAGGTTCTTTCTTGCGAGCTTGTTGAAGTTCCTACTGACTTCATCGATACTGCGGAACTAAGTTAGCTAAGTCTATTGTGGAGAGCTTTTCTTGCTTGTTTTGTTGTTAGCCCTGCTCGATATTCAGGGAACAGCTTACTGAACCAGTGGTTGGAAAGTTATCCTCGTATTGAAGTCAAGTTAGACTGTTATCAATCGCTGATTAGGTTTTATTCGCCAACGCAAAATTTAATTAATTGCTTTGTCAATCATGATTGTCAATTATGACACTTGCGTATAATTTCATTGCTTACTTTGTATTGCGGACGAAAACAAAGTAAAAGCTTCAAAGAACTCTATGATCCCGGTTTTGGTTGTTACTATAGAGTTATATGTAGTACTAAGCTTGTACCATACCTACCTGCAGCAATTGATTTCAATTGTCTTGTGTGTTTTAGTAAATTGCAGTACGTACATCACTCGGGGTTAAGTTAATGCTCTTAGAAATTAAATAAGTTTGGGACTTATTTAATTTCTTAGAGAATTAACTTAAAATGTTCGATTTCTGCGGGATTCGAACCTGTGCCCCACCCTCAGTACAGGTTTGCTTTAACCAACTAAGCCACGAAATCTTAGACGGTTCGTTGAAAACCTTTGGGACCTCTTACGGCTCTATTGTAATAAAGTTTATAAAAAAAAACTCCTATGAAATGAGCTTACAAATCATATTGAATATTGGATACCTATATATCTGGAGAATCACTGATAAAACTTGTTTGTTTCAGACTCTAGAAACGTAGTTATAACAATAATAAGTCAGTCCGAGCCGTACCACGCGAGCGTGGCGATGCGGCTGAGGCAAGATCTCGAAGCACAGGTGCAGCAGGTGGAAAACGTGAGTTGTAGATCCTAGATCACCATCTACAAAAGACATGCAACGCAATAAGAGTTCCTGTTTAATTATGTGCTGTGGAACTTGACCGCAGACTGTACAAAACGTCATTACAGTCAACGACATGTAGCTCGTGAAAGAAACGAGTAGTTTGTCAATGTTGCTCTAAATGTCATTTTATTCTTGTAATTTTAATAATATACATAATGCATTATTTCATATTTAATAGTTAATTATTACTTTCGGTTTCATTTTCACAACTGTTTTTCATAACTACGAAAAAGACAATTTCCTTTACTGTTCCGTAACTAGTCTTGTACTCCTTCCCAACATGTTTACTTACATACGAACATGCTGTGTACACATACATATTTAGGGATATAGTCTAGTTTTTTTTTATATTATTGTGTTCTTCTAACTGTATAATATTTGATTGTATACTATTTTGTTTGCCAAGTAAACAAATATAAATAGAAAAAAGGAAAGCGTACAAAAAAAGTATACTTAGAATTTTATTGGTACGGCTTAGCAAAAGCTATGGCAATTTATTAAGCTCTACTTTTATTAGACTTCCCATACCATTTTCCGTTATATCCCATGAAAATAGTGATGTCAACCAGTATAACCATATTAAAGCTGTATACACTGTGACTGTACGATTCAGCAATATTTAAGTTCACATTCTCCTATCCAGCGTCTTCCAAAAGTCCACCTGACTCACGAGGACTTCCCCTCCTCCGGTGCGTGGACGATCCTCCCCCTCCTGGCCCCGCTGACAGCTAAGTACGCTGGCAGCGATGTACGGTGGGTGCTGTTTGTTGAAGCGCACACAGCTGTCAGGTGTGACAAGCTGCTTGAAGCGCTGGGGGCTGCGGATAAGCAGGTTAGTTGGGATCATTTCCTTCTTTGTGACGTGATAAAGCTTTTTGTATTTGTAAGATTCTCCCCAAATGAGATTCAGCTTTCTTGCTACGCTGTGCTAATGAAAAAAGACGCATGGATATTTATTGAAAGTGGCATCGTTTCGCATTCGGTTTACTAATTTTTAAATTTTCTAGTGTTTACTAAAGTCGAGGAATCGGTAGGAATATCGTGTGCTTGTTTCACGGCAAAATTATCGCATCGTAAGTTGAAATTAAGACAACACCAAAATACTTATTCCTCGATCTAGGATACTATGTGGATCGGGTATCCGCTGAGCGACGAAGAGCCGACCATCATCCACCACTTTAACATCCACGAAGAGTTGGAGGAGGACGGCGGCTTCGTCTACCCTTACTTCGCCAGTGGATTCGCCATGAGGATGGAGCTTATCAGACAGTAAGGTTTAACTAGATTATGGGTTGATATCTTATGAGGAGACTAAGGAGTCTGAAGAGCGAAGAATTCAAACTAAAAGATGTAGTGTTACACCAGCATTGTCGCATGGGCTATGACCTCCACTCAGTATTGTGCTGGATGGACACTGACTTCCACTGTGTGTCCGGTTAGCGTAACTTTTCAGTCATGGTCATCAAAAGGACAATTTTGTAAATCACTTAGTGGATATGCAAATTTGGTGTGAACCTCTGGGTTTCCTACTAAAGTATTTTTATCTAGATAAATAAATAAATAATGCTGGACAATTCACACAACATTATCTAGATAACTATCATTCATCATAAAAGGATCAGTCAGTCAGTATAGGAATCTTTGATTTTCGAAGAAAGATCAATCAGATCTTTCTTCGATTAATTTGGCCATGCAGTGCAATTAATTCTTTTGACAAGTATTCATAGGAACACGTACATCCATTCAGCTGTTCTTGTCCTTATGAATTCCAACAGAAACGACTTGTCCTTACCAGACTCCTGAACCAAACAGAGAGCGGCAGCCGCAGTCTCGAAGCCGACTTCTCCATTGATCCAGGATACGAGCTCGCGCGCCTCGTGTACGGCGACGCGAGCGACCCCGGCCCGCTGCTCACTGCAGACCTGAGCTTCTGCATCGTTAGCGGCGAGAACTGTGCCACGTACCCCAGGCAGTTTGACACTTGTGTGAGTAACTAGGCTAGAATTACCTTTATTAACATTGAAATTGTGGGTGTATTAACATTGAAATGGGTATGAATCCTTTCACTTGGAGCTGTAAACAAACCCAACCTAAGACAAACGGCCTGAAACTTTCAAGGCGTTTCTCGTACGCTAATAGCTTAATAATTTTTCAATATTCCCCTACGAATAATGCTCTAAACTAAACATCGCGCTCTCGGCAGGGCAGTGCCATTCCCGAAGACTCGATATTCTTCGCCGTGAAGACCTGGAGTGGGTTCCATGAGACACGCGCCCGGGTCGTCCGCAAGACCTGGGGGCGGCATGTCACCAACCTGCAGTTCTATAGTGACAAGGATGGTATGTTCTTTTGCTTTCTATTTGACTGCACGGACCCGAATATTACCTAGGTTAAGATATGCTAATAAATATTTGTAACCCCTAACGCCAGGAAGTCGCGATTTTCTGATGCTTTTCAATGAAAATCGTCTTGTGACGTGCTTAAAATCTGAGCTGCGTTAGGGTATTCGGGAGTAAGTCTCCTTTAACGTTAAATTGTGTCCTTACTGACCTCGCCCCACAAATTGACTTGACAAATCATAACATAAGTTTCATACGGTATAAAACTGTTTTACTCTCCCAGACCCGAGCCTACCAGCCGTAGACACCGGAGTACCGAACTCTAAGACTGGTCACTGTGTGAAGACAGTAGCTATATTGAAGCAAGCTGTGCAGCGCGTCCGGAAAATGCCGCACGTCAAGTGGATATTGTTAGCTGACGATGACACTTTACTTGGGTAAGTAAATAAAATAGTGTTGTGTACTGGTTTTCTAAGTTTGGACATTTTACACTTTGAAAAATGCGATATTTTCATAAATTTAAAATAATTGCAAAATACTAAAAATAAAAATATTATATGTACTTTAAAAAAAATTGTATTAGATACTCACTCAGTGTCTATGTCACATTAGGGCTCATGATAGAAAGAAGAATCTGTAATGTCTAGGGTCGCCGTCTCAGTCTTGCTATCTAGACATTTCGCAAGACACATTGAACGCGACAACATTTGGGGAAACTTAACTAAGCACTGTTTTCTAAAATAAAGTTTTTTTTGTGTTATTCCTAGGTTCCTTACTATATCTAGGTAACTTTTGCTGACTCACGAAATTAAATTTTCCTCCCCACCTACCTCTCCACAATTTCTGGCGACAATGTGCAAAGTATGCCGAAAACCACATTTAGCGTAATGAGTTTCAGTAAAGTTAATAACTATTGTGTAGTGTGCAGAGACTGTGCGAGCTGCTGAGCTGTCACCGAGGCGGCGGTGACGTCACCGTCCTCGGCGAACGATACGGATACGGATACGGGAAGAAGGAGACTGCTGCTAAAGGTATCAGTACTGATTACCTATCTTACGATTGATATCTCTATTAATTTTGCTTCTTTGGATTCTTTTAAATTTTATGTAAATTTTTAGCATATTAAATAAGATTCGGCATTGTAGATCACAGTTTGTACGAACTTGGGTGTTCTGAAAATAAGTGTAAGTATAAATAAATTAAGTGCTCGTCCACGATCAGTGGCGGTCAGTACACCGCCACCGCAGGCCGCTTCAGTCTGTGAGACCTATACCTTGCGGGTGCGGTAGCGGTGGTGTGGGCGAGCTCGTGTCCGCAGGCAGTGTGTGTTGATGTGACCTGACGTTGCGAGTGAATCGCGTGCTCATCCGCTAGTTGAACGTGAACCTACACGTGATCACACAAAACAACACAACACTTTTGATACTGGACAGTCGCGACCTTGACCGCTACTTATACAATACACCTGCGTTTTGTCATGAACAGTTCGCTACTATGCCATAGGTATATTTGATATTTCGTGACCGCGCCCGCTTCTCGCGAGTTCTTAGTGATTTCGTAGGCAATTTATAATTATCGTGGGAAATTTGCCTAGTGCGAGTAACAGCAAAAAGCTAAGTTGATATAGGTTTATGTTGAATATTAAATTTGACTCAACATCACATTAGTCCTTTTCTCTGGCCAGGTTACGACTACATAACAGGCGGGGGCGGGACCGCCCTGAGCGTGGGCGCCGCCGCCCTCCTGTCTCGCTGTGCGTGCGCCGCGCTCTCCGCGCCCGACGACATGACGCTCGGCGCCTGCGCACGGCACAGGCATGCTCTACCACTCACTCACTCGCCGCTGTTCCATCAGGTATTACAACTACATACATATGTGGAACTGAAACGTTTCTCACACAACAACAACACCAGCCCACTGCAAAAATCAAAATCAATAAAGTAATTTTATTTCCTTAACATTACAAAATAAGCTCATAGACAAATCAAATTTTAAATTAAACTATAATCAAATAAATGGTCAAATTTCGATCAAAATAATATTAATAGATTTTCCAGGTTTTGTCCAGTAGCTTGGAGTGAAGACTACTGGTCCTAGGCCTCCCCCAAAAAACAGGGAGTAAGGCCATATTCCCCACACTGAGCACTATAGTTTCTCCTGAATCTCCTGAATCCTTTATCAAATCAATATTTTCATGCTCCATAATATCCTAAAAACATATTTCTAAGACATCTCATAATTCCAGGCCCGCCCTCAGGACTACGCTCGCGAGGTGCTAGCCCGGGACCGTCCTGTCTCTTTCCACCGCCACTCCTCACCAGATCCCCTCAAGGTCTACTCCACCTGGTTCCAACACGATGACCTGGCGCTCAAGAGACGGAGACGGGATGAACTGTAAACCTCTAGGCGAACTGTGGACCTCTGGACGAACTGTAGACCTATAGGTGAACTGAACTGTGGACCTCTAGGCGAACGGTGGACCTCTGGACGAACTTTAAACTTCTAGACGAACTTTGGACCTCTGAACGAACTGTAGACCTCTCTCTAGGCGAACTGAGAACCTCTGAACGAACTGAAGACTGCCGACAATACACTCTCTACCAGACCACACCACTAAAGGTCGCTAAACCTCTACTTTGTTGCAACACAATGACCTCGCGTTCAAGTGATCAAGGAGAGATGTACTGTGTGTGAACCAATGTACGAACTGTAGACCTGGCGGTTATTGCTTTGCCTAGAGATGTTACCTAGTGAAAAGATACCAACCCAATTGTATGTATGATCCTAAAAAAGATTTACTTTGGCTCGACCAAACTTTGCCAAAAACTTAAGAAGGAGTAGAGTTATACGCTAGCGTTTAAATGACTTAGTTATTAGTTTTGATTTAAGTTGAGGTGTATTATTCCTATGTTGTAGTGAATAAAACCGGCCAAGTGTGAGTCGGACTCGCGCACGAAGGGTTCCGTACCATTTATCTATAAAAACGGCAAAAACATCATGTCTCTTGTATGGGGGCCTCCTTAATTTTTGTTTTGTTTAATTTCTTTGAATTAATTCATTTTTAAAGTGTTGCTATAGCTAAATATTTTGTGAATATTTCAAGCGTCTACCTGTTGCCGTTATCAATATCGAGCAAAATAATCACTGTTGTATGGAAGCCCCTTTAAATATTTATTTTATTCTATTTTTTTTATTTGTTGTTATAGCGGCAACAAAAACATCTGTAAAAATTTCAACTGTCTAATTATCACGGTTCATGAGATACAGCCTGGTGACAGACGGACAGCGGAGTCTTAGTAATAGTATACCGTTTTAACCTTTGGGTACGGAACCCTAAAAAGAAAGCTTTTGTCAGTAGGACTACATGAGCTGAAATAAAATAAATAATGTATTTTATGTGCTTCAAACGTTATTACAAATAGCTTTCTACGTTAAGTTTAATATTATGAAGAATGTAAGTAAATGTTACCATTTTAAAAATATTTGTACATTGTTATTTTACCGTTGTAAAGTAGAACTTTAGAATGTGCATTTAATAGAACATGTAAAAGTAATTAAAACATATCAGTTTGACGTAGTTATTTGAATAAAATTTATATTTTTGTATATCTGTATTTTATTCTATACAATATTTACTAGTCTTAGCGTGCTCGAAAGTAAATTCATGCTAAATCCTGAGAAAATCAATCGAGACTCAAATTAACACTCACTAGAACTTTTTATATTTTTTTCTATATGCCGTTTTCTATCAAAAACTTTAATCTTGTGTAAAATCTACCAACTCACGATAAAAACTTGGACTGCTTTTGCTCTAACCTAAAACTAACAACCAAACAAGGTAAAAGTTTCATGGTCGCTTCTTTACATTACCAAAAGTGAACAAATATTGAAGTGACCACTTTATTTCCTAGTTTTACATAGGAAGGTAGGTAATTAATATCTGTCGTGACCAAGAGTTCTGAAAGATCCAAAACAAATAAGAGTTCTGAAAGATCTAAAACAAATAGACTTTTTTGAATTTTGAGACTTTGTTAACACTTTCATAGCTCAAGACGCACATGGTGCATCTGCAGGTCCTGGATCGGCATTGAATGCTTTAAAAGCACTTCAACCTGGCCAAATAACACGATACTTCGAAATGTTTGGTGAGGAGCACGATTCCTGGAAATCTTTGACCAATAAGGGGAAATATAGGAAAAAGTTAAAAAAAAATGATTTTCATCTTTGCACAATATTTTTCCTAAATAACCCAATTAACCAAATCTCATAAATAAATAAATCAGTATCATCATGAGCACCCGTTAAATCATTAATTAGGGTTCTGTTGTCTCGGCTAATGGACTATCGAACACAATACGGAACCCCGAGTCATCCAAATTAATATCTTCAGACTTGTTGGGAAGAGTTAGACAGGTGATTAATCAAAGAAAATACAGATAAGCTATTTATATACATATCTATATCAAAGATAGATAGATATTTATTTATTCCCAAAGTTATAAAAAATGACTTGCATACTAGGAACTATTACTAGGTAGTAGGTACATATAAAACTAGGTAAACAATAAAAAAAAACAAATGAAACAATGAAACAATTTTCAAAGGCATCTTATGTATCTATATAAACTTACATAATGTATAGACATAAGTAGTCTGATGCTTACCCGAACAAAGAACCTCTTCCTTTTTTCGAAGTTCCGCCAAGTGATAAGCGCCGAGGGTTTCGAACATTATCATTTTCAAGAGATAGGGAGTAAAATGTTCGACTCGAAAGTATTTCAAAAAGTACGAAACCTACAGAAATTTCGAAAATTGTTTTGAAATGTACAAACCTTTTATTTGATACCCCATGTGGGCACATAGGTGTATATTAAAATTTTAACATCACAATTAAATGAAAAATTAAAATGTTCAGTACTGTAGGTACTCTGTAGGTACTGTAGGTATCATATTATATTATACTTTTTTTTTCTTTAAATCAGTAATGGTGCATGATATGTATTATTATTAAATGACAAGATAATAGCTGCAGTAGTTACTGAGATATTCAAGAAAGAAGGGAGACGGAGAGGGTTTCGAAATCGATCTCGAAACCCTAAAAACGGCTAAAAAATCACGTTGATTGTACCTACGGGGCACCTCTTCAATTTTTATTATTATTATTTGTTGTAATAGCTGCAAAAGAAATCATACACTGTTTCTCGAATCAGTAAAATTGTCCCTTTGGTTTCGGTTGGGACCCTACGAAGAACGAAACGACCACCCAAAGAAACAACGACGAAATAAAATAATAAAAGTAATTTTTAAACTTTAATTAGTTGTAAGAACACATCACATCTTCTTTCGTCATAAAACCTCAAAAACCATCGCTAAACATTATTATACCTGAATTCATCACATTTTTCTCTAAAGTTTTCATAATTCCTCGAACTCTCAAACTTCCCAAAGGATCAAAGGGGGTTACCAACGCCGGTCATTTGTCATTCAGCATGCGATACTTAGCGACTCAACTCCACACAAACTTACATTTTTCATTACTTACGAACTTTTGAGTGGTGACCCTAGAATCTTGTTATACAGCCAAAAACATACCTTATTTGTTTTACATTTCGGTTGGGTTTTCCGTGAAGGTTTCATCAGGGCTGCTGCAAAGATTTTTCTCACTTCGGAGAGGCACATTAATCAGAAATATTGGTTTGGTAAAGGCTTTCAGTGTTTCGAAGCCTCTTCAACTTTCTTTTGCTTTTACTTCGGTAATAGATTAACGTCACGATTTGTATTGTAGGTACGAGTACGTATGGGTGATTTTTAGCTAGATTGGTGGTACTTGTGTTTGGGTGACTTTGCCATCACTTATAACAGACTTTACCATAATTCGTGATGTTTTGAGTGTATATACTTGCCTTCCGTTGTAATCTTTTGACATAAACAATGCTTGTGGTAATACTAACCATGACTTGTTCTGAGGTGGAATAAAATACTTGGTAACTTCTGCTCGTGCCTAATGATTTTGTTAGTTTTTCCTTTCCAATTTGTTAAAGGACATACCTACTCAGTGTGTAAGCTCCGACCTATGCTTAAAGGTACAAATTTATTTGCTGGAAAGTTCATTTAATAGATTAAACATTATATATTTTCTGACATTACTGGAGGTCCTCGTATGAGGCAAGCCAGTATTACGGGAGCCCGGTTTATAATAAATGCAGGTTAAACAAACTTCTGTATTGAAGTTTGACTATAATTTCACCAGTCGCTGCATACGAAGAGTTATTCGAGGAAATCAACCATGAACAGATAGTCGACAAACAACAAAAATGAATTTACTTTAAAGGAACAAAGGAAGGTAAATACATAGATCGAAATGACCTATTTTGGATGAGCAAAGGGAAGTAATAATGTCGAATACTGACTTATTTCAATCACAAATGCAAAATGCGACGCACAACATATGCTTATAAATTTCTATCTCTAGACGTATTTAATGATATTTCTAAAGCACAATAATAATGTCCTAAAGAAAAGTTATTATAATACCAAGGTCCCCACCAGTTTCGTAATAACATTTTTATCCGGGTGTCGGGTGTAAATATCCCGGCTAACGCCACAATCTCGTAAAGGCGTGAAAGGTTAAAAACTTGTCTTGGGGTCGCGATGACCCGTTTTGTAGGAAATTACGGGAATTGACGACAAGGGTCTTTATATATACTAAATAATAATGTACGATACATAAACGTGTGCAAAAATTTTATGACTGGATTTGGGCATATCAGTTAATCCGTGGGAATTACTTTGGAATGAGAAAAATAGAGATATCTACAGACCTATCTTGGAAATTACAAAAGCTGGGTTCTGATAGGTAGGCAAGGTAACGCTTCCTTTGAATTTTCCGAGTATATAGGAAATCTGTACCTACGTGAACTGTAATTTTATAAAATGAAGATTGTTCATTTTCATTATAATAAAATAGACACGGTACTCCTGGACTCGGCGCGTATCGTCAGGAAGTTCTTCTCTCTGCAGCCCTGATGGGCACTTGCCTAACTTCGCGGCCGGTGATTCGCGCGGCGGCTACCCATTTGATATATTTTTTAATGTACAATATGTAAAAAGTTTCATTACATTTTATTATATTTTCTATAGAGACAAAATGTATTTAGAACGAGATTTTAAAAAAAAAGTGTCATAATAATAAAATTATTTATTTATGTTTATGTCTTAAATGCAGGCAAAGAAACAACAATTTTGAACCTATTTATAAGAGTTGACGACCTCTGTGGTGCGATGGGGAAGGTCTGCCTGCGAATCCTGCGATGCAGGATGTTGCAGGTTCGATTCCCGCCTCAAGACAAATGTGTGTACGATTTGCAGACATTTATTCAGGGTGCTCTGGTCGTTTTCTATGTATTAGTGAAGGTTGCCGACTCTAAAATACAACATATTTGTATAAAACTACACTTACACTTTTGTTTCAGGTCATTAAAGGTGAAGTTGTAGCAGTAGTTAGGAAGGTTTGGTTTGTTTTGGCAATGACGATCTATGTATCTGGGTCAAAAACAAGTTTTTATAAACCAATTTTCGCGTTTGCTACGCCGTAGCACTGCTACGCGGCTACGGCGTAGCAAACGTGGCGTAGCCGCGTAGCAGTGACATTTTTGTAATCACTGTGTGAGCCTGCGTAAAGAAAAAAATCATCAAAAGGCAAAAACGAGTGTACCTACCAACCAACCAAAGGAAAAACGTTTCAACAAAATAACGCTTGTATCAAAGCAGCTTTGATTTTCCCCGCGATATAAACTGAGATGGCCCCTTCATAAGGCAAATAAGATTTCATCTTTACGAGTGCCGCCGCGATATAGCGGCAATAAAATAAATTGAACACGCTGCCCGTACAGCTCCTTTAGTCTTTAAGCTATATTATTTTCCCCTCCAGATCAGTAGCCAAGAATATACCTATAGGTACCTAGCTACTAGCAGAATATTATAGATAGGTAGATAGTTCTTGGTTCTTTTCAAAAAAGTTTTGTAGACAGATAGTGAGTATGGCGGTAATAATGTTTTTTCATTGGTATGATTTAGATGACCGTTATAATTAAACATTTATACCCCACACAAACTAAAATAAAAAACACAAAGGAGCTTTAAAAATAAACGAAGTATACAGAGAAAGAGAAGAGATTATACTACTCATATTTAAGGTTAGGTACATTTTGAACGTATCTATGTGAGCTTAGTTAAAACCAAGCTCTTCTTACTTTGACTATGTGAGTCTAGTGTGTGTTAGATATCCGCATCAACAACCATGTCATGGTAAGCTAATTAGTCAAATATAATCAAGAATGAAAACATTTTTAGTATACATTGAACATATCCAGAACACATAGAACAAATATTTGCAGATCGTACAATTTTTTTTTTCCAAGACTGTAATCGAACCCACAAACAAGCTCCTGCGTCGCAGGCGGTCTTTCGCCCACCGCGCCACAGAGGTCGTCAAAAGTAAAAACTTCATTGAAATTGTTATTTCTTCGTGATTCTAAACAAAATTAGCTGATCCAGCTGTTCGGGAAACTGCACGACATGCACGAGGGCTGGTCTAATTACCGACCCGATCGGTAGCACCAAAGATCCTAGGATCCAACGTTCCGAGTAGCACAACCAGTTGTGCCATGTATATTAGTAGGACCGTAATTTACGTCGTCGGCGACTTACGTAGTACCTAGGTACCTACTTCTTATTTAAAAATTCTAAATGATTCTCCCAAGTGTACTTTCGTTAAATGAGAAAATACCTAAACTTTTACGTTATCGTAGACAAAAATAAAATGAAAAACCCATTTCACACGAAATATTAACACCTGAAACATTTTTCTCCAAATATATTCCGGTCATTACGAACTGAAATAATATGATTCGCACGTACACAACGTGTCAGAGTGGTGCAAAGGGGTTAGTTAGCTCAAAGGGACTTTATTTTTCATTGGAGTAAAATTGTGCAGAGCCGCAATCGGGTTCGCGGCGAGTGTTTTATGAACATTCGACATAAACTTACCTACGATGTGTGTATTTATGTTTTTCGATGTAACGTTTGTTAGGTTTGCTCTTTCATTAATTAATTTTAAAGGCGGTCCCCGTGCTCTTGGTCGGATATTTTTAACTTTAAATAAAATATATCTTGCTAATAAGAGCTTCTAGTTAGCTACATCCAAATAAACTTGAAGTCCTTATTTGCTCTAGGGATCTGTATGAATTGCGCATTCTGGTCTCCTTTTTATTGAGCGACAGAGCTTAAGCAAATACCTAAATTATACCAAAACATCTACGTATTGAAGAAAGTCACTTTTATCTTTCTAACCTCTACACAGTTTATCTGTAAATAAAGAAACTGAGAGTAATTTTTGCGAATGTGTATTTTCATTGTTATATTTCCAACAACACCTACGCGTACTACTGGGACGTCACGTCACGTTGTAGTGCCATAACCACTCTCTTTTAAAATCATTTTCGTGAAGCATTCAATGGAGCAACGCTCACGAACCGAAGGCAGGTAGCAAGTGGCTTGATTTACGGTTGGGGTTTCCTTTATCCACTTTCAGCTCAAGACGCCAGAAGCCAAGAGCGAGCTCCGAGCCGATAGGATGTGTTTAGTCGTTATAAACGGCTGGGATTTGGGTTTAAGCAGTTTTCTGAGAAATTCTGGTCGCAGTTTTGCTACGGTGTTTTCTGAGATAATAAAGTTTTTATCCTGCAATCATTTTCTTTTGGTTGTTTCACTGCACTGTTTTTATATTCAAAGTTTCTCACACCATCCACTTTTATTAGATCTAAGTTAGCCGAAAGAAACGAATTTTAATATTTGTTGTTTCAATCGTACCTAGGTATGTAAAATATCAAACTGACGACCATCATCAAACCGTCGACGTCGTCGACCTAACTTTGGTCCACGCCGAATCAACGAATCGTCGTGTTTATTAGTTTCAATAAAACTTTTGTCATACGGCTGTGTAGGCAAATTAAAATATACCAACAGATCATCGACATCAGCGCATTCTCTACAAAAAATTTAAAATGTCCCAAAATTTTTGAAATTTTCGTAGAAAATTACCCCAGTGCGAGATACGCACTATAAAGCAAAAACCATCAGCACATTTGTTCAGACGTTTGTCGCATTGTACGACACAGCCAGCAGACGTCATGACCACTAACCAATATGGCGTCCACAGCGCACAGCGTTTTCGTCAAGTTACACGCGCAACTGAATTTTTTTATGGCACTTATCGACTAAATAAAATGAAAAAAATGAATAAAATCTGAATAAAATGTAGTACTTTTTAGTTTTATTACTTTAGAATCAATTCGTAGGTAATGGCAATCCCAACAGCTTGCAGATAAAAAGATGCTAAATCACTAGGTATTTTTACAGAAAATATCTTTGGTCTACCAGTATAAGAATGCATAAACATTATTTAAAACAAATTAAATGCACCGTGCCTCGAACAAAATGGTTCAAAATAAACGAGGGAAACTTGTTAAACACGGGAAATTGCCGGTCAGTGTTTCACTTACAGCTTGTTTTCCTATTAGGGTACCGTAAAATAATCTGTGAAAACGCGTGTCACCACGCTGGGTTATGTCATCGGAAGTCGGCGACATAACCCAGCGGGTTGCTGCGACATTTCGTCAACTTGTCGGCGATCGACTTTCATGTATAGGTTATATTTTTATTTTTAGGTTTTACAACAATTAGGTACCTAAATTAAAGTAGCGTGACCACGTTACGGAAATGAGTGGTATATTATTTGATTTCATAGCATGACTTCATGGAAATTGCGGTAGAATAGATTTTAATATATAAAAGTGTTGAGGCTCACTATTTGTAGGTAGTTGGTAGTTATAGTTCCATTGGAAAATATATTATGAAATAGCCTGACAGATGTTTTTTTTTTATCAGATTAGGATGAGCTCAAAATACTTTAAGAATTATGTTGCCAGTTTAAACAGTAAACCAGCTGATTATTTGGAATCAAACCTTTGAGGTCATGAAAACATGAATGATATGGCCAAATGTTGCTTGACATAATCATTTAACGACGATATTTTGAGTTTATGAGTTTTAGCTGGCCATATTATAAAATACAACCTAACATCGTTGGCCACGTCTTGAAATGATGAAGTCTAAGATATGGCTACGACATTTAGACTGCATTACTTTATGTGTTTGTGCGCACACTTATCGAATATACCTACGCTACTAAAGTCCCGCCGCGCTCATGGCAAGTCTCCGTTGAGACTGACTGCCGCCGTGATTTTTCGACAGTAATAAATTATGTTTTTCTTGCTAGGAGCGTTTGCTACGTTGCGACTTGCGACATAGCACACGTTATGTTGCGGTACCGATAACAGGCGGTGTTTCATAATAATAACAGAGTAGACATAGTGTAGCAGTTTAGATGGTATTCATAATTTGTCTCAGTCCATTTATTTTTGTTTTTTAGGTATGTGCATGACGTAGCCACCTCATTTACCCACGACGTCACCACGGAAGACTGGCGCTATGGTGGCACAATTCACTCCGTCATAGCACAATTTTGCAGGTACTTAGTCTCCAGTCCGTACATTTCGTTTATATTTCTTATTACATCGTTCAATTTATTTCTGTTCTCAAAATAGAGAAATATTTTCAAATCCATGTAATTACGCTATCAACCACCTCTACGGAACCCACCACATTATTTCTTGCTCAACGTTGCGGTTTCGTCCATTTTCCTTGCATCAACCCGTTCATTTTATACTTTTTACGGAGAAAATTGCAACAATTTCCGCGGCTGCTCTTGATTGTAGGTGGGGCGCTACATACCAACATTGTTGATTGGCTAAGTAGATAGGTACCTACCTCACAACGTAGACGTATTGTTTACCAATCATTTTTCGAAAGTGGTTCAGTTCGTCAGGTTTTTCATGAAAGGAGTTGAAATATTGATAAGCCGAGTGTGCGAGTGGGTTTTCGCTGTAGTCAGATTATGGGATCGAGTAATTGACGCAAGGCATAGGTATATTTAAGTACTATGTTAACTATGTTGGATATTAGGGATTTTAACTTATAGCCACGGAGTGGGTGTGATAATATATTGTTAATATTTGACGACCTCTGTGGCGCGGTGGGCGAAGGTCCGCTTGAGACGCAGGAGGTTGCGGGTTCGATTCCTGCCTTTGTAGTGGGACAAATATTTGTACGATCTGCAAGTATTTGTTCCGGGTGTTCTGGTCGTTTTTTATGTATTATAAAAAATATCTATCTATGTAATGTATGGTATTATGTATATCAGTTATCTAGTACCCATAACACAAGCACTGTTTAGCTTGGGGCTAGATAATATAGATGTAGATCCCACCTACCTGTAAAGGTGGGTAGGTACGTAGGCACATTATTTTTCTCATATACATATTATAATTCTTTTTCTTTTCTATGCTTTCTTTCTTACTAATTGCGGAGAAAGTCTACCAATACTCACATCACACTGTTCCCGCTGGACTAAGTAACTTTGTTATGAGGAAACCGACCAGAATCGTGAACAGTGAGCCAAGTAACGGAACTAAGCAACCGGCTGGCAATGAAGGATTGCCTGAAACTTCAGCCTCCAGTTAATTACAGCGCTGCATGTGGGTAGGCGGACACGTGCCCAACTATTATTCTTAGACAGACTTAGCGGCACGCCAGGACTTATATTCTAATAGGGTTTTGTGCGAGATAGTCAATCGATTATATAAGAGGTATTCTACTTCTAAGAACTACCTATTTTAATACAAAAATTTAGCACAATGCGTTCAGTTGTTTTCACGTAAAGTTATAACAAACACCACATAATATCTGTGGAATATTTTAAGGATTTCTTAAAAACACACAAAATATGATATTTTTTAATCAAACAAACGAACTATCTGATTCAAAAATATTCGTTTAAAATGCATATTTCGTCTGGTGGAGCGGAATCAGATCCTCGCAACCTGTGCTCGCAACAAACTCGTTGGTACATCGTTATCACAACACGAAATTGAATTTCATTCACTATATCACTATCAAAGCATCACGTACAACCCAAAAACAACCCTATTACAGTCTGTTGTAAGGTCAATATTGGGCAAGTAAATCAGAAATAAGTTAGCAAAAGCATTTACGAAATTCGGGCGATATCATAGAGGTATTATTAAGAGCTCGTTTGGGATTCCCCTTGTGTTGTGTTCACAGCTTGAAACTGTTTCCATTGAATGACGGCACAGACACATTCATTCCATATAATAGCTACACAGACAACGTCCCAAACAATTTGTGTGATGCACACATTCATCTTCGGTCTACGTCGCACCGCTGAGGCGGGTGTTTATCATAATAAGCTTAATCAGCTTAATCTAAACTAAGGATCGTATCAAAATACATAAAACTCACAGAAACCTATTACCGCATAATCTATTTTCAAAAGACTAACCCATAATAAAACAAAATTCGTTCTTTTTCTATATTTGGGCGATTATCAGCACAACCAGAGATCAATAGAATACCTGTTGAGAAAGTCAAAAATTGTTGTTTTGATGCACCTGACAACGGACTATCCACACAAGAGACTGAAGTCCCAGTACAATGGACACACACCAATACACCACCATCGAATATTCGAGTCGCGCCCCGTATTGTCAACATGCCGGCCAGCTCGCAGCTAGTTATGAAGAGAGTTATTAAATAAGAGCCGATCGGAGTGCGCCAGGCATACCGATCACAAATTTGTAGGAATCGCTTCTGGAACTTGGAATGCACTCATAAATAAGGCCCTGAAGGCGGAAGCTAATTTGGCGGTAGTAGATACCCATTATGTGGGCTTATTGGTTTTCCATAAGAACTCTAAAAACGTGATTCTTGTCGTTACGTGTAGGTCAAAATATTTTACATTAAAAACTTTGAATGTGTGTAAAATCTTTGTGTTAGCAGATCACTTTAAATAATCTAGAAAGAACACAAGATTTTTAACGATTTCACGAGCTGCCGTAATCAACTTGAACGACCTTACACTAACATAATTAGGGTGCATATATCGATCATCATAAAACATTATCGTGAAATCCGGCAAGATTTTTGCCTTGGATTTCACAACTTAATATGTCAACGAATTTTTACCGACTACAGAAGGAGGTTCTATGTTTGGCTGTATGTTATTTAAGTTTTCGAAATCCTTTTGGTCTCGCTCTGTCCGTCCTCCTTCCCTTTGGAATATTTCACCAACTACTTGAAATTTAAAATAACAATAATACAAATCATGCGCCATTTCATAACTGATACTGAAATGAAAATTTTTAGTACAAATTGTTATGTCGAAATAAAAAAAAATTAAATTATCCCTATTATACCCAAAATTACCCGCCACATCAGACATCTGCCAGTCCCGTTTAAATCGGTCCTGCGTTTTCGGAGATTAGACTGATTAAAATTATGTGTTTATCTTCAGCAGTACTCAAAAAAATGTTTTGACATTTCAAACAGACAGTTAAATTTTATTTATGTTTATAGATAGTCGGAAAACAGGTGCGTAATATTATTTGTTGTAAGTATTTCATTTGTGAAAATTACCGCACGTAAATCATCCATCACTCTTACCAAAGTAGACTCTCTATAAGTAGATCTATAATATCTGTAAGTAAATATCTCTGGGGATTGAACAAAGAATTTCCTTGAATTTCCTTAAGGTGGGCGCGAACCTCTAAGCCCCCATACAAACGTATACGTTCCGATGAATTATACCTCTGTGGCGCAGTGGTCGAAGGTCTGCGATGCATTAGTTTGCGGGTTCGATTCCCGCCTCAGGACAAATGTATTGTATGATCTGCAGACATTTGTTCAGGGTGTTCTGGTCGTTATATAAGTAAAATTTAAAGAAAATCTATGTATGTATTGTATTATATTATGTATATCAGTGATCTAGTACCCACATTACAAGCTCTGCTTAGCTTGGGGCTAGATAATGCTGTGTGAATTGTCCAGTATTTTTTTATTACGTCTCCGATTTTCGTAGAAACATTTCATAAAATGAGTGCGAAAGTAATAAAATCGCTTGAAAAATGAATTTTCGTTCGCATATTTTATGGATGACTAGCGGTCCGCCCGGCTTCGCACGGGTATATTCTATATTATAGCCTATGAGATTCACAAACAACGTCGCTTTCTATTGGTATAATAATTTTCAAAATCGGTTCAGTATCTAGATCCAGAGATTATCACAACACAAACTCACAAACTTTACCTCTTTATAACATTATATTTTTAATATAGTAATAGTACGTAATAAATAGTTTATTAGTGGTATTAATTTATTATTATATATTATTATTAGTAGTAATATTAAGTATTTTGTAATACTAAAATGGTACAAACACAGCTAGTTCTTATCCGAATATGTACGCAGAATTTCATTGTAATAAAGGGTGTAGTTTTCAAATGAATCTGAAAGTACCTAGGTTTATATGGGAGCTTAGAGGTTTGTAACCAAGGTGGGTGAGAACACACTAACTTGAGTGGACGAATGGAAATCTATTATTATTGTACTGTAAGTACAATAATAATAGATTTCCTGTTAAGGATTTAGGACTAGGACATATTAAATATACCCGGAGGACTGTAATATATTCAGATAATTTGGGTACCGGGATGGGTCTTCTACTGAGTGACTTGCTTCTACAAAATGTAGTAAATAATTGCTATCCAAATGCTAATATAAATATGATTACTGACTGTATTCAGCAATATGACTCTCTGGATAACAGCACAACTCTGATTGTTCAGCTTGGTGAAAGTTCTGTGAAACGGTCACAGTTGATTAGACTTGTTGAAGTACTTCTAGAAAAGGTACAGAATGGACTGGGGAAACTAATTATTTGCTCTTTCCCCTACTCCAAGTCATTGACATCAAAGCAAAATAAAATTTTAGGCAAATAAACATGCTGATGTACAATATGACATGTCGTCATAGTAATAATGTATTATTTTTTGATACTAATAAATTTATTAGTAAAACTTTTTTGACTAGGGATACTATGTACCTAACCAAACATAGTAAAATAATAATTGCTAAATTGTTAGCATATAATATTTTTGATCCCGTTATAAATAGTATAACGCAGTTACCCGACGAGCCTGTATGTGTAGTTAGTAGTAGTACTAATGAGGGCATTAAAACGGCAGTGTCAGTAAATGCAAATTTAAACTGATCACAACGACAATGGGGAAGCATAAAGCATTTCATTTAGTCCATCAGAATATACAAGGCTTACCCAGCAAAATTTTAGAATTAGAACTATTTTTAAATTATTTAAATGTAGATGTTATGTGCTTAACAGAACACTGGATTGTAGAAAATCAGTTACTTCCCTTTTATAATAATTATTGTTTTGCAAGTTCCTATAAAAGAAAAGCTGCAATACGTGGTGGCTCTTTGATTATAGTTAAAAATAGTGTAAAATGTAAAGAACGGAAAGATATTGTAAACCTTACTATTGAGAGGACTATTGAACTTTCATGTGTGGAACTGGAGCGGCATATCATAGTGTGTGTGTACCGCCCCCCCGACGCAAATCAGGTAGCTTTTGAATGTACTATGGAAGAAGTTTTGTTGAAAGTATTTACATGTAGGAAAGATCTCATTGTTTGTGGCGACTTTAATATAGATATTTTAGCGAATCCTCTTGCCGATCGATTGCTTAATTTATTCAAATGCTTTAGTTTACAACATCTTTTCAAGGACCCTACTAGGGTAACCCCAACAACTGCTACTTGTTTAGATAATATTTTCTGCAATCAATCCCCAACCAACAAAGCAGTAATAAAGCATTTTAAATCAGACCATTATGGTCAGAGTGTCAATTTTAGTTACGATTATAACGATAAGAACAAAGTTGAGAAATATACCTACAGGCCTATCACAGAGAGCCGTATTAGGAATTTCCAAACTAAAATACAACTAGCAGTAACTAATGTATCTTGTTCTGATGACCCAAATGACTTATTTGCCGAACTTTTGAATATTGTAAACAAAGAACACAGTGAAGTCTTCAAACTTAAAACATGCATAGTTAGAGACAAGGTTGGGTTCACTGATTGGGCCACTCCCGGCATCTATAGAAGTAGGAATAGACTATATGATCTTTATGGTGCTAGAGAAGCTATGTTACATGATCCTGCGTTTCTTTTGTATGTAACCAACTACTCTAAAACATTTAAGAAAGTCTGCAATGCTGCGAAATGCCTGTTCTTGAGGAAAAAGCTAGTAAATTCATCTAATAAAATAAAAGCAACATGGACACTAATAAATAACGAAACTGGTAAATCAAAGCCACGGAATAGAGAAATTAGGTTAAAAATTAATAATTCAATACTCGTAAATGATAAAGATATAGCCAATGCTTTTGAAGCATTTTTTTCTAATATTCCTAAAGTTGTTACCGGGTCTCTAAACTCCTCACCTCCAATGGCCGTTAAATTATTAGAATCATCTGTTGAAAAATGTAAGGAGGTTTTTATCTTTAGCCATGTAAATGCTAATTATATAGTAAAAACATTTAAGTCGATTAACATCAAAAATACTGAGGATCTTTGGGGTATTTCATCCAAAGTACTGAGTTCAATTATTAAGGAAGTTGCTCCTTGTTTGGCCTACATTTTCAATAATTGTGTCGACGCAGGAGTTTTTCCTGATCTCATGAAATATAGTAAATTGGTACCTCTTTATAAATCTGGTAGTCACACTGATCCAGCCAACTACAGGCCAATTTCAATACTTCCCACAATGAGTAAAGTTTTTGAAAAGATTATCCTTACTCAGTTGTCCTCTCACTTTAACCTTAATAGACTACTTCATAAAAATCAATTTGGCTTCACCAAGGGTAGATCGACAACCGATGCTGGTACAGCTCTATTAAAGCATATATTGGATGCCTGGGATAAGGCGAAAAACGCCATCGGTATATTTTGCGACCTTTCTAAGGCTTTTGATTGTGTAGATCATTGTACACTAATTGGAAAATTAAAACATTACGGTATTGATAACAAGGCACAGGACCTTATGCAATCTTATTTATCTGGTCGAGTTCAAAAAGTAGATATTGGTAAAGAAAGATCTCGGGGCTCAAAAATTGAATTGGGCGTTCCACAAGGATCAATATTAGGTCCCTTTTTATTTTTAGTTTGTGTAAATGATCTCCCTTTTTTTGCAAAAGATCTCTGTGATATAGTGTTATTTGCTGATGATACTTCATTGATTTTTAAAGTTGACAGAAAAAAATGTAATTATGACGATGTAAATAACTCGCTTTCACAAATACTAGATTGGTTCACCTCCAACAACCTCTTACTAAATGCTAAAAAAACCAAATGCATAAAATTCATGCTACCAAATGTAAGAGAACTCCCAACTAAGATAATGCTAAAGGATGAGATCGTTGACTTTGTCGACTCAACGGTTTTCCTAGGGTTACATATTGATTCCTCTCTTCAATGGAGACCGCAAATTGATGCTCTCGCAGGCAAACTTAGTTCAGCAGCATATGCGGTTCGAACAATTAGATATATTACCGATGAAGATACAGCTAGGTTAGTTTATTTCAGTTACTTCCATAGTATCATGTCTTATGGTATTTTGCTTTGGGGACGGGCAGCCGACATTCAGACTATCTTTGTTCTCCAAAAAAGGGCTGTACACGCAATTTATAAATTAAAGCCACGCCACTCTTTGAGGGAATTATTTAAAGACATAAATATTTTGACAGTAATATCGCAATACATATATGAAAATCTAATGTATACGCACAAAAACAAAGATAGCTTTTTAAAAAAATGTGATGTTCACAAAGTAAATACAAGAAACAAGAACAAACTGCACATCCCATCATATAGATTACGAAAGGTAGGGAAATCATTTATGGGAAATTGCGTACGTTTCAATAACAAGCTTCCATCTGAAGCAACTGAGCTCCCTATTCGTAAATTTAAACAGTACATAAAACGAAATCTAATAAAGAAAGCCTATTACTCCATAGATGATTACATCAATGATGTAAATGCTTGGCCAGATGTCGCTCAGTTCCACACCGACAATGGTATATAAGGGATATAATGTTAAGCTAGGTTAGTTTTATATAAATATTGAGTTATATACAAATTAGATTATATTTAGACTGAGATAAGTAATGTATTAATTTTAAGATTTATAAAACTTACTAGTGGTTTCTTTTTCGCTTCTTCCACTAGTGGACAAAAAATTGAAGCGAATAAAATCAATAACATCATATTTCTTATTTGATAATAATGACTATTTATAAACCTGTTTATAGTATAAAATTTGACTTGTCTAAGTGCTTATTTTGTAAGCTTAAAGAAATAAACGTTATTGATATTTGATATTGATATTTGATGTAGGTACACTGCAGGCTGGGATCCGGTGCTTGAGTTTACCCGAGTTAGTAATAGCCGTACGTGTCCGCCGATCGAGTTGGAACTTTGCTACAATAGGGAACGTTGTGTATTTGTGCTTAGGTTATGGACTCGCGTGACGGATAGAGAGTGCAGTACTTTGTTTGTAGTATCTAGTGTGTGTAGGGCTTTCAATCGGAATCGAATGGACTTCAAATCCGAAATAAGTAATGTGCATGCAATTATTTTTTTAAGGTCTGAGCTAATTATGTTCACGACCTAAGACACATTGTATTGTATTTATGTACATTATAAAATGTAGGGAGGGATCTCGTTCATTGAGCGGACTATTTGGTTTCCACTAAAACGCAAAATATTGCGTTTTGGCTGTTTGTGGTGATTGCTATAACTACAAACTAGCAGCCGCTACTATATGTTGTAACTTGTAAATACCTCTAAAAATAGGTGTTAAGTAAATAGCGTAGGTACCTACTTATATTAATTATTGATAAAACAATTATCAATTCTTTTAATAAAGGACTATTATTGAAAGTTTTGCACCTATTGTTTCCTACCAAACGCCAAACCACTTGAAACTCAAAAACACATCGGAAGCTTAAATAGGGTTTGGTCTTTTCGGTCTAATTCCCTGAATGTCCAGTCTCCGAAAGTCATGTTTGTCTGCCAGTCCATTCCCCAAATCTCTAATTCCCGAACGTCTACTTACCTGTATAATGTCGTTCATAAGTGGTCTTGTTGTCAATTGTTTCTATTCAAAAAGCATTTTCTATCTTTCTAAACTGTCGGTGAATATTATCATGACTAAATTCACGTGAAATAATATTGCGAAAATATTACGAGGTCACCTTGATGACCCAGCTGAATCATCATAACTGCCTTATTCATTTTCAGATCACATGCAGGAAATAGTTACTATCTAAGAAAATGCACATAACTGACCTACACTTATTTAATAAAACATTGCTGAGGAGCGTGATTTGGTTATTTATACTTAATTGGTAGGTACCCAATTACTTATGATGTGATTATAAACTGAACTTTGATCTTGTTTTCTTATTGACTGGGCAATTCCACCAATCATAATCAGAGTTCAAACATGAGTCAGAATCCAAAAGGCCAAGAGATAGACAAAATAAGTATAAGCGACCCCGATTAAGCATTGCCAGTTTTATTCGAGAAATTTATCAGTAAATACGTGCTCGAATAAGAACTAAAAATGAATTTAAATTTAGTGGTAATAAAGCTCATAGTGCTGATTTTAGTGATAGAAAGCCACGGTGGGGTGATAGAAGAAGTTTATGGAAGGATCAAAAACACCACAACCGGTCTACGTCAGGACGCTAGAAATGTTTGGAGCTACAGTAAAGGTATAGTGGGACTAGAAGACCCAACAGAAGAACATAAAGATGGTTTCATAGGAGGGGCGATCCACTCAGCTCACGAGAAAGTGCACAACTTCCACGAAAAGTTTTGGGCTGTCGATGAAATCCCCAATGACAGCGGGATGCTTTGGAATATGTACAATCGCTTCAAGCAACGGTTGGCTAAAGCCAAAAACTATATTCTAGGAAATAAAGACAATGTTACCGTCACAGAAGCCCGCACAGAACCACCGAAAGAAGAAATTAACCTCATCAAAGAAACAATGGATAAGCTTTTTAATGCTGACGGAACAAGAAAAATGGAGGAACTCGCGTTTAACGCGGCTGTTGAGAACTTAAGAAAACAGTTGGGAGAAATGCGTAAAAGAGCAACTACAGGGACTCCAGTCACCTACGGTGAAGGAAACATTGATGTTCGACTATCTGATGTTAACAAAGACGACCAGGGCACTAGTATAACAGATACGTCCGGAATACAGAGTGTAGCCAACGACATTTACGACAAAGTAGATGATGGCATACAATCAATCAAGGACAAAAGTGAAATAAATAAATTTTCGATTCCCGACTTGAAGCCACATCTGAGCAACGGTGTACAGTCTGTTAAAGATGGCTACAACCAAGTAAGTGATGGGGCTATAGGTATTGCAGACAATGCTTTAGATGAAGCTGCCAAGGAGAAAGATCTTTTAGATATAACTTCAAATAAACTGTCACAGAAGGCAAAGAGTTTGGGTGAAAAGGTAAAGCAATCGGCTGATGATGCTGCACGGTTAGCTTACTCGTGAATACTGTGAGTTTGGCAACTTCTACTATAAAATAAACAGTTCAATTTTTGACTTTCCTATTTTTATAAAGTTTCTTCTAATTGTATTTAAAAGAAAAAAAAAATATTATTTCTCTCCAAACTTAGAGATTACTGCCTTAAAACATCATTTTATCACGAAAACAACAACCTGTCCCGATGCAGGTTGGTATGCTTAGTTCATTTAAAACATCAGTACGTATACCTACTATTTAATTTAATCAGATCTACTTAGACTAGCTTTGCTTGCTCTGTCAATAAATATTGACAAAATAATACTCCTTCATCCTTATCGCCGTGGTTTATTCCAAAAGTTATCACATTCAGTAGAATTCCAATAACGTTTTGATTTACCGCACATTCGTGTCCTCACCCTGGCGCCTGTTGTGACAACTTTATGAAGACGACAATCGTGCTTTGTGTCGGTGCCCGGTACCTCTGTCTCCGAGATTTATAAGTGGCAAGTTTCGATAGCTTTGCCAATTTTATTGTGACTGTCGTGATTCTGAATTGTTTAGTGTTATTCGTATGAAAAAATTGTACTAAACGATTAAAGATATCAAGAATGCGTTAAGTTTGAGTTTTATTATTGATAAATGAATTTATTGTTGTATATGTATTTTAGAAAAAAAATATTGAGATCGTATAGATTGGATTGATGTTAGCTGCCAATAATTACATTATTATCTAAAGTGCCTTTGAAAGTGTATTTGAAAATAAATAAATAAAGGACTTATTAAATAAAATATAAATAAATAATAATGATACACAATTTAAACAGCAATATCTGGCCCCAAGCTAAGCAGAGCTTATGTTATGGCTACTTGATAGTAGATAGCTAACTGATATACATAATATAATATATGTATTATCTGAACGTCTAGTCGATACGACGCGTGACCCGGGAGCTTGTGGGTATCGACGCAGCACATCAGCATTGCCAGTATTGCCACACTGGCCGTATAGTAGGTATAGGCCATACTGGCCATATGAGCAATACCGCCAGCGTCTTGGGCACGCTTCCGACTGGTATTGATATGGATCAACTGTTCCTGAACCTACCAATAAGGCAGAGGGCCTAGGTCCAGCAGTGGACCATTATAGGCAGCTGAGGAGAAGGAGCTACCTGTAGATTGTTTGCAAGAGTCTGCAGTTGGCTCAATTGTTTCAATTTTAAATACTGGTTTTAATTTAATTGTATTATATGATTGTAATTTTCTATAAAATACGTTTATATATATTTTTTATTATACTACGAAAACGACCAGAACACTCTGAAAGATATCTGCAGATCGTACAAATATTTGTCCCGAGGCCGGAATCAAATCCGCAACCTTCTACGTCGCAGACCGTCCTTCGGCCACCGCGCCACAGGGGTCGTCCGTACTAGGCTCGTCATCTGTAGTAAATACAGGCAGGTTCCTCGAGTAGAGCGCTGCGATTAAAGATTAAAAGAAAATGCTGGACAATTCACACATTATCATCACACAACTTCTATATTGTATACCCATCTACGTAAGAGAGCCCTTTACCATTCGGTGGGACTACAGGAATACATATTTACCCATCTTAGTCACGCACCGCACGATTACAAACGAACGGATTTTTCGTTTAGCGATGGAACATTTGTCCACCGTTTTGATTATACGCAACTTCAAGGAACGGTAAGAACTTTCAAAGCTCTCAGTATTGAGACGTCAGCGTCATCGAGACCACAAACTTAACTTTTTAACACGTTTCATTTTTGTATGGGATCCGCGATAGAGGCAATGTACTAAATCCCATAGAAAAATAAACATCTCTCTCGATATTATTGTCAATCTAAATTCAGTTGCTGGGCCTCTGGGTTCTGTTTATTCACCGTGAAGATAGTAGACGTAAAACAGATTGCATCCCTCAGTAACCATGGGTTAGGGGTTACCCGGAGGATTAATTATCCTTGCTAGGGTGGTTATGGCTGACCACAACGTAAGATGTGGCTGCCTTTCTGTTCGAGCATAAATGAGTTTTCTTTTGAGATTCGCAGTACCTAGTGGGTTGAAGGACTTGATGGTAGAAAATACACACACGAAAATGTTAAAGTTTATTGCCTAATCATGCCAAAACTAATAAACGTTGCTGGATGAGATTTTGCATAAAGAGGAACTAAGTAGGTAGTTCTAGATCTGGAATAAAAAAAAAGTTTCGTCTTTTTATTTCTTATATCAGTTTCAAAGGGATAGAAATAAAATAATTATATGATATTTAAATAGAAACAATACGTGCGAAGCTTTTAGGTAGTAGATAATATTTTGACTTACGTAACTTACCAACGAGCCGATGTTCTTGGACGCCATTCAGTTAGCGCCTTACTCACCTGTCATCTTGTCTCCGTGCAAGGGTTGCTGCCCAAACCTATTTCAGTTCCGTGATGCGATTCCGAACGTCTCTCACCTTGGTTCGATTTTGGGTTTGGACATTGGGAACAGCGTCTACAAGCTTGATGCCGAGCATGGCATGTGGCACAAGAGTTTGGAGGCCTTTATCCAGCAGTGGGTGAACTCGGGTTGCGGATGATTTCGGTAAGGTACATACCTAAATAAGCAGACTCTGTATTTCATTTCCGTTTCCGCTCGATCGAGCAGACAGACGTCGAGCGAGATTTACGAATCAAGACAACATGTACCGTTGGCAGAAAACTGCTTAGGGAATAATTTATAGTAAGTACGTACATACCTTACGATGTAGATTGTGATTTGTGATACAACGGGGGCAAAGGCCTAAATTTCCTGGCCAAGGTGCGCTAGTTAAGGTGTTTACTAAAACAGGTAAGCAGGTATGTCTAATAGATTATTGAAGACACTTTTATTGTAAGATACCTACTAAAGGGATGAGTAATTTTGGCAGTTTAACAATTTGTCGTGTTTTAGAAACTATAAATCGAATTCCTAACTAGTGAAAATGGGTTTGGAAGGAACACTTTGATAGCGCGATCTAGTTTTTCAAGTGGCGACATCTAGTTTAAATTCGAGCCTAATTTAGTTTGAATAGATGACACATGGATGATCGAATGAAAAGATCTCGCTTGTTGCTATCGAAACCATTTGCTACGAGTGAAGTGAAAATTATCATGCGATGATGTTGTAGACACGTTATCGTGTTTGTTTTAATACATTTTACGGCGCACATATCAATTCTTTGAAATTTTTTTTATGGGACTACCTCAAAATCAACCCTTTACAATGAAAGAAAATCTGCTCAGATTTGGCGAAGATATCACCAAAATTGTTTTAAGCTCGATGGGAGAAACACCCTCGTGATTTTTTTATAGGACCAATTCGGAATTACTATCTATTTAATAGAGAAAGAATTCTTAATGTCGGTCCATAATTGACGGACAAATCGATGCACATATATAAAAAAATACATACAATCGCACATATATCCAGCTCCACCTGAAGTCAGAATAATTAAGAAAATGTTTAGATAACTTAATACCTTCTGCTGATTTTCGAGAATGCAAACTAAGTCAAATATCTGTTTTGTTGACGCTACATCTGAGATAGTTAATTTAATCTCCCAGCGAGCGATAGCCAGTTTATCTTCTTAGTCAATTTAAGGCGAACAAGGTGGTGGTGCTGGGTATAGTACCTATCTACATAACTATTGTAGACGTAGGTACATAACTATGTTTTGTACAAGCAATAATGTTTGTAGACACGTCTGGTCCACGTTATGTTATGTAAATTGACAAAGAGATGCATGTTAAGCTGTCGGAACAGGAAATTTGAGATTATGTATACATACGGTGTAGGTATGCATTCGTTTGAACGAAGAGCAAAAACTGCAGATTCAATTCAGATTCCATTTTGAATTCGAATTCCGTCCATAATTCAGGGGAAATTATGCATATAAAAAACAGAAATAAAAACAAAAATTTATTAAGAGTTCTTTTTGGTAAATGCAAAATTATTACCGAGAGAAAAACAACCAAAATGTAACCATTAGATAAAATTTATGGCATATTAAATTATTTTAGTAAAATTATCTATAAGTAGAAGCACTATTCTTAGATGTAAATAAATAAAATAATTAGAAACTGTAGGTACTTATAATGTTAGGACATGACACTTTTTCATAGAATTCTAATCTCTTTTTTACAATGATTAACTTTATAAAGGCACCTCATTCTTTTGTTTAAGGATGGATACCTAACTTACGATTAGTTCAGGAATTTACCTTAAAAATATTAAGTACACATGAGATTTCAAATACATTTCTACAACCATAAGATTTCGCGACATTCGGTATATTTCATAGTATGATTATTTTATCGTTCTATGAAAAATTGTCGTGTAATATTATAAATAAATGTAAAATTCTATAAATATTTACAATTTTATTTAGTAACTGGCATTTTGAGAAGGCACTTCATTATAACAACATTTCTACCAGAAGCAGATTAATTATAATTCTATAATTAACTAATAAGGCACCGTGATTTTGATATTTACTTGACTAATTAGCTTACATCTAGTAGGTTTGTTAAATACTTGTTTCGACTTAAATTTATATAAGCAGCCATGAATTTATTTATTGCAAATTGATATTTAAATTGATCCCCTTACTTTCATTGATATTTCCTTTTGATTACTTTTTATACGATGCCATTATGATTCTATTTTAATAATAAATAAGCTTATTAATCCATTTACGCCTTCAGACATGCATAACATTGTATTAGCAAAACATACCTTATTAATAATTAACTTAGATCACAATTCTCAACAACTCTCATACATACAAGACACAATTTACAATATCACACTTCCGAGATATAATCTTTCTTTCTAAACCCCTTCGATAAAGCTTAATGTACGCAATTTATAAAATTATTATTGACGAGGAAAAGTCAACGAAATTTCGAAAAATTAAAATTTTATTCTATTTTGTTACCAAATTCACGAATTTTACATTAACCATAGTAATAAACAAAATAAACCTGTATTTTAATATATAAAATAAGCTTTCATCGGGCTTTTCATCAGCTTATTTATAGCGCACCAAGATTTAATGTAATTAATGTAACGTGACTAGTCGTAATGTTACAATGTTATTACTAAATTTTTACATTTAAATAAATGTTTACTACACCTTTACATATTTTCACAAAAAAAATATCTGAGGTGATTTTACAGTTTCGATATTATCATGAGGTAAAACCTTAGAGCATTTAGAACTGCTCTAAGAGTAAAAAACATTTATATCTACAAGTTTTTAAATTATCTTTCAACTGTAACAAACTTGTAAATGTAGGTGTAAAAATATTTACATTGTGCGAACTTTACCACACTGCACTAGCAACCGTTTACGACTCAAAGCACTACACGATTATCTAATAAATAGTATACCAAAACTTAACCGTTTTGATACCAAAATCCTCTTAAATCTGACGCCACTAGAAGTTCACTATAATTCTAAAATCTCGCATCGTCGCACTAGATTATAGCACCGATTAGTCATCACCTTTACGATCCATGCAAAATCCAGTGACTTCGACTTAGCACTTGCGCCATTAAAAAAGAAGTTGACTTAGCACTTTTTTATAGATAAGTTAATTCCGAGATTTCAAAACGTGTTCAGCGTTCACGAAAAATAAAGGTTTTTGGTAGTTATTTAATTTCTCCTAAACAAAAACCTATCACTCAATAGGCGTTCCACGATGCATTTACTAATATCGTTCTAAGCTAGTAGAGTCTCTGCTAGTGATGTCACTAGCCGCGTCAGTGGAAGAGTCGCTGGGGTCGCTAGTGCCCCCGGGGTCGGAGGTGCCCCCGGGGTCTGATGTACCCCCGGTGTCACTGGTGACCCCTGTCTCAGTGGTCGGATATCAAAGATGTTCGTCTCGACCGTTCAGGGGCTGGCGCTCGGCGTGGTCAGAAGGGCGGTTGCGCTTGAAGAATCCACACTGAGGACAAAATATTTATTCAGTAATTTTGTCATATTCTATCTCTTTTTATCACGGAACCGCTTTCGCCCAGAGCAGGAGCAGAGCAATGATCTCTTTTTTAATTTCAGAACATTCTTTTATTTCATTCACGCCATCTATCTAGAATTTTTTTGCACTACCTTTTACGCTACGCCCATCCAAAGTAGTATTATCTACTGCTGACGAATCTGCTGAAATTCTAGAGTCTAGTCATCTCTGAATTAGCACATCTACTCAGGTTTTACCATGGAGGTACAAAAAAAAGATGAGCAGCAATAACAGCAAAGTATCCTGCCAGTAGGTATGTGCCACAGGATCGGCCAGCATTCGATGGCCTAAGACTGTTGCAAGCAAGGCCTTGTCATTCACTCATCATTTTCTTGATCCTAACTTTATTTCATACTTTGGTTTTGGCAGATAACGTATCTTTCTGTCCTTTTTTACCTACCTATTTTTGCCTATTTTTTGCGATATGTCATTAGGTTTTCGTTGAGATAACAACTAGCACCATAGCACCTCGTTGACCAGCATCCATATTGTAGTCTTACCTTGTACAATGCAAAGATAAGTAGCAACAACAGCAATGCCCCCAGAACCGCTGCCAGTATGATAACCCAGGTGGGGATCTGTCCGATCTCCTTGGCCTCCAGCTGCGGGGTCACCACGGTCTGGGCCTCCGCCTGGTGCCACGAGGGGTCGCTGGGCTTCTCGATCATGGGGAGTTTGGAGACGCGGGTGGCGGCGAGGGTGGAGAGGATCACTGCTCGGTCTTCAGACATCTGGATTATAAATAATATATTTTAAAACTGTACTGAGAAGGAATCAGATATGCACACATCATGGATCAACTTGTAGAGATACCTGTGTATTGGAAATAATAATAAAATATGCAAAAGTAGACTGTCATCATTAAACGATTGTAAATACGTCAATTTAAACTACATTACCTTCTAGGGCGGGTTAGATACAGTACCTACTGGGTTAAAAGTAATGGGGATGGCTGTGCCATAGATACACTCAGGGTAGTTTAGATTGGCCTTTGTTAGTCTATTATCAGCTACGTATCTCGGCATGGCGGAGATATTTAAACATCTGTTTTTAAAAGTTTTTCGAAGAAAGACACATTATGTTATAGATAGATAGGAAATGCTTCATTTCATAACCCATAAACAAAAGAAAATTTATTACATTGGCATTTATGGAATTGGCGGCCTTATCGCTTAAAGCGATTTCTTCTATTCAACCAATGTTTGACAGCGGGTTAAATTGTCTAAGACCAATGTGCATGGAGATTACCATAGGATGTTCAGTATGATGTTATAGTTTGTGGAAGTATAATGTAACCTGGTTGAGCACAGTAGCGTTGATCCTCGAGCGCAGTGCGAACCAGACTTCCTGTCCCTTCGTGAGGCGGCCGGTGGCGCAGCGGATCACTTCGCACTTGTACTTCTCCTGACATTTCGTCAGGATTTCTTTCAACTGCTGGTCCACCTGAGAAACAGAGAAATTCCCTTAACTTGGAGCTTTCCATAGCATAACAGACGGGAGATAAATATAGCAGAGTTAAGTCAGTTAGAAGATAATACGATGTAAAACATACTTGATTGTCAGCCTGTCTTCGCCGCCTGGTGTTGTCCCGGCTGCTACTTGAAGAACTGAAGCTGCCACCAGTTTGGGTGTTGTAAGATCCACCTGAAATAATAAGAACCAGGCTATTTTAATGAAATACCAATTGGCAAACTCCATCTAGGCAAAGAACGCGTTATCTGTTCTTAAAATCTCAAAGACATGTACATATAAAAATTTGTATATTTAATTATGTATTACCTGACCGTGATGAGTAAGAGTATCCATTGCTGCCTGAGTTGCTGTAAGATCCACCGCCTCTCTGGTAGTTGCCACCTCCAGATTGGTAGGCACCTGCTCCTGACTGGTAGGCACCTCCTCCCGACTGGTAAGCTCCCCCACCAGATTGGTAGGAACCGGAGGCTCCCGTCTGCCTCACGCCAGCACCACCCGATGAGCCTGATCCAGCGCCACTCACATCAGCGATTCCATATCTGAATTCGTTGTTTGCGTTGCTGGCAGCATACGATCCAAAACCTTCAAGTTTGTCCTCTTCCTCATCACCGACGACCGTGACGGTTCCAGCTCCGCGAAAGGTCGAGGATCCTGCCTTCATGACGTCAGGGTTAACGGTCTCTGTGGTCGCCCAGTTGCCGTGGACGAAGCCAGCACCTTGAGCACCACTGTTCTGTCTGTTGTAGCCGCTGCCTGTAGCATACCCTGAGCCTCTTTGAGAACCCTGGTAGCCACTTTGAGAGCCCTGGGCATAGCCGCTTTGAGATCCCTGAGAGCTTTGTGAGCCTTGGACGAAGCCCGAACCACGGCTACCTTGGTTATTGGCATACCTGAAATATTTAGTCATTTAGTTAATAGAATTATTAATTAGAACGGCGAAATCACCATTAATATTGCATCTAAACAATGAAACATAAAGAGCTAACATGAAAATTAAATCAATAATTATAAAGTAATGTTAGAGTTATATGTACATGATGTATAAAAGTCAGTATTCGATTTATTATGAAAGAGAGCTAAATGTGATCGAGGATATCATTAAACATGATAATTATATAATAAGTAAACTTATGAGTAGCACTCATTACTCACCTATTGAATGAACTGCCTTCTTCACCCTCACGTCCCAATGATCCATACTCCGTACTGGTTTCTGTCTGAGAGACGATATTGTGATTTTGATCATACACTATGGTCCTGTTCTTGACCCTCACTATTTCCCCTTGACCATAAGCTCCTTGGTTGTAACCTCCTTGGCTTTGAGAACCAGCAACGTTTTGGAGATTCCTTCTTATTTGTTCTTGTTCTTCAGCCGTCAGACCTGCGCTTGAGCTGGTCCATGTTTTGTTGTACGATTGACTTCCATACCCACTCTGTCCTTGGCTACCGTATTGCCCTGAACCTTGGTTAAATTGGCCGGAACCATACTGTCCTTGAATAGTAGTGCCACTCTGGCTTCCTGTGTACTGCCCTCGGGAGCCTTGGCTGGAGCTGCTTGAACCCTGATTAGTGCCATATTGGTTGCTGGAGTATCGGTGGCCCCCGCTTTGGGAGGTGACCACACCGTTGTTGTTAGTGTATTGTTCTTCCCACATTGCTAGAAAGAAAAAAGTTCAATAATGACTTTAGCCAAAAAAGCCCCTGAAAATTCTGGTACAGCATAAATCATAAACTTACAACGGCTGCAACATATATATAATCAAACACATTTTTGTGATTTATAGCCACTTTTTCAAAAAGCTACCATCAGCTAGCATCAAAGAGCTACCTCTATATTGTTTGCCACAGTCTGCAGTCAGGTAGCTCAACTGTTTTAATACTAAATTCTATACAACTAGTTCTTATTTGTTTCTCATCTTTTTAAAAATCTTTGTTAAAAATACTAATAAAGAATTATTAGTATTTTTAACAAAGAATATTAAACCATACTAGTTTTCAATGAATCTACTAGGAGCTAAGGATTTTAGCCACGAAGTCTTAGCCGGTTCCATCGAATCCATCGGATCCGTTTGTGGGAACTTATTTTATTTCTACTGGGAGCTGATAATATTAGTGTAAAAATAAAACTTACATTGTCCGTAATACCCGCCGCCCCCAGAGATCTGGTCCGCAGTGTAAAGGTCGCTGCTCATCATGGCCTCGCGCTCCGTCCCCAGTAGGAACGCGTACGGGTTCTGCACGAACAAGTTGTCAGGGTTCACATGACGCGCCACGTCGCACTTCACGTTGCCCAGCGATTGGGGCTGGACCAGCATGTACATTAGGTTCTCTCCTGGAAGTAGAAAACGAAATTAAATGCATGTATACCTATGAAAGGTAGTTACTTTGTAGTGTTGATCCCATGCAAGTTTTAGGAAGTGGTAAGGTTCCCTGTTCATTAAGGCCAATTTTGCACATTTATCTCAATACTTATGTACCTATCTGGTTTTAGTTACACTTTTGAATTGTAAGAATACCTAACAACTTACTATAAAATAACATACTGGCCCCGAAGGCACAATAACATTATAAGTATAAGCATTATTTTAGTATTGTATCTCATTTTAAAAGAACTTCTGTTTTTATGACAAATAAAATATCTTTAAACCGAGGTTAAAACTGTTAAAATTTCAGTCAAAAATTATATTGCTAATTGAAAAAGGTCGTATAAAGTTCGCTCTTTCTCTGAGAAACATCTCATACCAAAGTCGTGCTTTGGGCTTGTAATCATGTCACACGTTTTTTTCCGACTACACAACAGATTTAGCCATATTTCTTTTCATGAGCGTTGGTATTCCTGACTCGGAGCGGACAGGTTTCATATAATTCATTAAGTACCTTCCAAAGTCTGAAACGGCCACATGAAATAGATCTCCGCTTCGTCCACAGTGAAAGGTCCTTCGTTCTTGATGTTGTACTTGTGTATGACTTGCGGGCCGAGCTTCGTGTCGTCCTTGATGTCGGTCGACTCGTACAGAGACGCGTTGTAGTGCAGCTCGGGAGGGTCGGAGGTCCTGTGGGCAGTGACCGGCTGTTAGCAATTGTTACTTGGCAGCTAAGTCGCGATAATTTGCAATCTATGTACAGCACAGAGAAAATTGGCGTGTAGAGGAAAGTTCACATTCAAAAGTGGGATCAAGGAGATGCGAATGAGTTGAGTCAACGAATTCAAAATTTGATCTCTGAATTTAATACTCGGTGTTGGGCTTTAGATCCAAATGAATGAATATTGTAACAGTTTAATTAAACGGATTAATAAAACTTTTTTTTATATTTTTGGCTTGTTTCTGACAGAACGTGGAAGTATATCTTTATACGTTCTGTCATATTATTAACATACATATTACAGTACATATAAATATAAATTTTAAAACATCACCCAATTCGTTCCAAAATAATTTTTGCGCAGAAGTTCTGCAGCGCATAAAGATCTAACATTCCTCGTGAATGTTTGTTGACATAAATATCTAACCAGCGTTAGGTTATGTTTATGTATACAGTTATCTTACCCGATGATAGACAGGTGCGCCTTGACAACGACTCCGATAGTCATCTGCATGGTGTTGTCGAAGTTGGTGCCTTGCTCCGGGTTGGTGCTGTTGGCTTCCATGTCGAAGTGCAGGATCGTCACTCGCGAGTCCACTTCCAAGATCACTCGGAAATTCACCTGGAATCATAAATTGGAAAGATCAGTTACATAGACAGTTTAATAATAATAAAAAAATATTACGACGGAACTCAAATTCGTGAACACTGTTTTTTTTTTGCGTTCAATTGCTGTAGGATATTTATGTATTAGGAACGTGTATTCTGGCAAACTTTTAAAAGAAAAAATAATGCTTACCTTTTGCCCCCCAGCCATCGGATTCCCCAAATCACACTTCAGCGTGCTATTCCCGGACGCATCCCGACTGGAGATAGAACAGTAAATGGGAGTCTCGGCGTTCTTGTCGAGCCGTTCCATCTTAGTGTAGGTGACACCGGCGGGGATGCGCAGGTAGTAGGCGGCTTCGAAGGCGTCCTCGCCAGAGTTGACCACTTTGACGTCAATGTGGACGTTCTCGCCGGAACCGAGGACGTAGTTTACTGTTGGGCTGTGCAGGAGAATATTTCCAATGAGTATACAGTCCCACTGGTTGGTTGTTTTTCTCAGCGACTTTGATAATACAAGCATGAATAAGAACTGTTGGACTTACGGATGAAGTCGATAAAGGAAGTGTAATCTTTTCATTTGTGACGCCGTGAAAGAAACTTTTTCAAATTGTACGACACAGAGCACACGTTGCGTTTATGTGAGTACACAACTATACCAGAAAGTAAGGATTTGAACCCTATAAAACTTGCCGAATGTTAGAACAGTTATGACTTTAATCCGTGTTTAGAAAACCACTAGACACTTAGTTAATTTTATTTATAAGAAATGACATCTTTTGAGGTTGTTAGACTCAATAGATAAAATGTACCTGGTCGTTGATCTAAGTCTCTTTTTTCATTGTGCCTGGTTAACTCATCAAAGAGAAAATATACAAGACAACGTTCCACAAAGCTAAGACTCACGTTGTAGCAGCCATCCTCAGATCCGGTATACAGATATTGTCAGGTCCGCAGTTCTTCTGTATGTTGAGCGAGTCCGCGTGGCTGCTGCTGGTGGTCTGGTCCAGCACGGGAGGGACGACGTCTCCGGAGGGCTGCGTTGTCAGGTTGTACGTCATCTTCACTTCGATGGGGGTTAGCTTGTCTCGGATCTCCTCCTGTAAATTACAGTGGTTAATCTATTTTAAGCATTTCTGTCTATATTGTTTACTGTCTTTGTGTGGTACCTTTTAGAAAGTGTTTACTATCTATCTATGTATCTAATCTTGCAGTTACGTGTTAGCCGACTCATCACTAGATTTGTGACGAAGCTTTCAATTTTAATTTTCTTTCGTTTACTCAAACTCGTAAAAAAAAAAAATTTGATTTGATTTGAGTATGATCGGAAACAACGTGAAAAAATATAGATCGAAAACATTAATTTCACTAATTAGTTAGAAACGATGGAGGCCTGGAAAAGCTGTTCGGCATCAGCAAAAAGAAAAGTAGACCTATGAAGAGTGATCTTTCAAGTGAGTCTTAAAAAAGGTGAGTGTGTCAAAATAAATAGGAATTCTAGGTACCTAGGTAATAAGGCTGTCACGCTTTCATTGAACTGTTAAACTAGAAACAATATGTTCGGCATGGGTAGGTACTTACGTCCAAGTAAACAGTGATTTCCTTGCACTCCTCCTGTTTTCTGGTGAGCAGTATGCGCGTGGTGTAGATAGTCTCCCGGCTCTCAGCTAAGAACAGCCGCTTGCTTCTCTTCTGACGAGAGTCCAGCTCGAGGGTTACTTCGAAATCTGTTGTGGGATTTGAGATAAAGAGTTGCATTATCAGTTTATACAACTAGACTAGCCCCTGCTGGCTGACTGAGGCCATCTAAAGAATACTGATTGGTATCCTATGTCATCCACTGCAGTTCTGCACTAGTCACATCTATTGATGCTTAGTGGCGTGTAGGTACAATGTTGTCAACCTACCGCGCCATCAGGCACTTAAGGTTGACACTATACGCCTAATCTCACGCCAATATCGTTTTTTACGAGACGCCAATATTATCTCTTACTAGACGATATTGGCACTTTGAAATAACTGATCTAAGGCGTAGCTAGAGAGTCACAATCAAACCAATTCAATCATTTCATCTTGTGATATTTGAAAGGTTTCGATTTGAAGTCCACAAACTAAATGACACAGTACAAAATGGTGCTGCTAGACACAATGAGCTAACATCAAGTGTTGTCTAACATCCAGTGGTTTAGTATGTACAAATTTCTGGTGAAAATGGTCCATTGCTACCTCACCCACTCACCAAAGTAGCAGATATATCCCTCCGCTTGGAAACAAAATAAGATAATTGTACCATCATTATAGATCTTAAAAAAACTAGAAGTATAAGGTACCTACTCCTATAGGTTTTGGAAAGCATTTGTTTATTTTGTGATTAGACTAGGTTACTTTATATTACTGACTTATTTATGCTTTTCGGATTTTTCCCTTTACTTGTGCTATAAGATCTTAATTCTTTCCAAATTACATTATTCATATCAACGGGAAGTACCCTTTAGGTTTTGGTCCAGGGCGAGAAACAATAATTATATTTTTTATGAATAAAATATAAATTAATTTTTTTCCGACTTTTTAATTTACTTGAGCTATAAGACCTTGCTTCTTGCTAGGCAAGAAGCAAGGTCTTATAGCTCAAGTAAATTAAAAAGTCGGAAAAAAATTAATTTATATATTTAGTATGATTCTAGGTCAACTAAGTGAAAAAGTACTCACTAATCTGTTGATCGACGTTGATCCCGTCATAGGACAGACAGAACTGCAGATGTGCGCAGGCGACTTGTGTGCCGTTGGCGAGGGTGCAGCTGCGGTCGTCGAGAGAGATCAGCTTACTCTCTCCCATGAACTTGATGTCGGCCATCACTTTTACTACTGGGCGGGACCTGAGATATGAAATGAACTTTAAGGCATCGCTGATGTGATTTTATTTTCTGGGAAAGCTTTAAGAATAAGAATAGTTTATTGTAAAATTGTGTGAATCATATTACATGAAGGGTGAAGGTTAAAATAATTAAGAAAGCAAAAAAAAACAATTTTTAATCGACGTAGCAATTTTTTTCTATCTATACAATGACTTGATCTAGGGACTCGTATATACAAATTTACTTTACACTTTGACGATAATACCTTAGAAGTAAGGTTTAAAAGGAGAAGATCATTTTCGCTTAGATCACGCATCACGATTATGTGATGCGTGGACAGAAGAAAAATAATTAATCATGTCGTTAAAACGTTATTGAAACTAATTATGTAGGTACTATAAAAAAGTGGCGCAAGAGTAAAGTCGAAGCCATTTATCACTTACTTCAAGAACACAACACTGTCAGATTTGTAGGAGCCAACAAGCAGATCTGTGTAGCTGTTGTCGTCCAAATCAACACCGCCTGACAGAGCGAAGCCGAAGGTGGTCAATGATGGAGAGATCTCCTCAGCTGTGATAGCTTGAGAGTACTTCTCGAGAATACCCTGCTCACTGCCGTGGTAGATGTAGACGACGCCGCGGCCGTTCTCACCGCCGTATGGAGCGCCTACTGCTATATCTGGAATATAAAATAAAGACTGTTAAAACTAAAGTACAATACACACTCATAAAGGTTATAAAACCACTTGGTGCGATTTGTGGTGATTAGTATATTTCTTACCTCCAAACCCATCATAATTGATATCTCCAAGCGAAGTGATGGATAATCCAAATCTTCCCTGAGATATTTCTCCAGTTCGAGAGTGAGACCTCGAGTAACTCTGAAAAACAAATATGAATAAAACTGGTTGGACCAAGTCAAGCGAGATCCTATCACACGCTAATGTGGTTAACTGGAAAGGTAAGGTACTGGTGATGAGCACGCATGTAGTAAAAAGTATAAACTTACTCTATCCTTTCCTTGGTAGATAACATAGATGCGACCGTGTTCAAAACCGTCGCTCTTTGGCCTGGTAAACATAGGCGCACCAACAATAACGTCTTCAGCGCCGTCGCCATCGATGTCACCGGCGGCGAGGCTGTAGCCGAAGTAAGCACCAATCTGAGACCCGGTGATGTTCTTGATGATTTGGAGCTCCCAGGTGTAAAGTACCACCTGAAAAGGGAAAACGTTGAGCATAACATAAAATTGGATGGTATAGTATGTGTGTAGGGTAACTAAGTTACCCTACACACATACATACATATGAGGGAGAGCGTTAAGAAGAATGTGTAAAACATCAAATCAATAACTATAACTATCTAGCAAAAATTTAAATCTGGATCCAACTAGTCAGCCAGTCATTCAAACATCGCAGGAGCTATACCACATACCAATCCTTTCAGATCAGATCCCCTTGGCACTCCAACAGCAACGCTTTGGATGCCCTCGCCGGCAAAGTCTCCGACAGTGATGGAGTATCCCATGTAAGAGTCGTCGTATTTGGTATTGCCTTCCGGGGTGGATATCAGGGCTGGTTTTCCGTTCAGAGTCTGTGACATCAGCTGGCCTATAAAGGATTGAAAACTTTGAGCGTTATACATCCTCGTTGTTATTGACGGTTTGAGAGTTTTTCCATTCAGACGTATTTTTTCGGAAAAGCAGTAAAATAATTTGTGGAATAATTTGTAGAATTAGAAAGTGACACAAAAAATAAAGATTTACGATAACGTCTAAGTGGAAACGATCTTTTGAATTTTATTAACGAACATTATGAAAAGCATCTGAAATTAATTAAAGGCAAATTAATGTAATGCTGAAAGGCAAATATGATGTCTTGTATGCATCAGTTTCGACATCCTCAAAACCAAAAATAAACGCTATGATTAAAATGATAATGATGACTTTTGACTGTTAAGTTTTAACTGGAAACTCGACCAAGCTTGACATCAAAATAAAGTCAAATATCCTTGACCACAATTAATAAATAAGCCAAAAGTGGTTGTCGTTCTTCAATGCTCAATTAGTATTGAAGCAGTCACATTATTTTCGTCAAAATATAAAGCATTATAAACCTGATCAACCAATCCAAATAGATAAAAGTAATGAGTTGACGAAGGGTTTAACATTCCTATTTACAACGGACAGCAATCAGAGGATTCAAGGCACAACACCGGTGAAGAAGAAAATCATATACAAAATGTGGGGTGGTCCATTCCAGCATGTTATGACGTCATTCATCCACGTACACATTAGCACAGATATGGATATGATCAACTAAGAAAGTCTAAGAATTGCTCTCGTGCACGATCTAAACTCATACGACTCTACAACTATGGGGTTTCTAAGGTGTATTGAACAAGTACTGTTGGGAGATACAATTGCGTGAAGTCCATAGGTTTTTGCCACCATTGTGAACCGTGACTGGTAGGAATGCTAATGGGTTGTCCTCCATTGGTTTCATCGACGTGCCCGTAATGTTGTTGTGATCAATGAAATCAATAGCTGTTGCGTAAATTAAATGAAATTCCCCATGATCAAATATAATTATTATTTATGCATTTATTTTAGATTCACAATACATATTACGTGTTTAATAAATTATTTAAAAGTCATATATTCATAACACATAAAAGATTCATTTTCTGTTGCATCTTGAACACTAATTTTGTTATCAAAGATTTCAGTTCGTAGGGTTTTTTTTGATCGGGTTCAAAACTATGAGGGAAATGATTTCCAACGATAAGTGTTTTAAAATAGTTCTTAGTAGGTATGATAAATAAAGCAAAAAAAATATGTTAGAAACATCGGATTTAATCTAAAGCTGTGATGCAAGTTGATTTCGGTATAATTTTTATTATACTTGATCATGATTAGAAATAGCATTTAAAATACTGAATTTTAATGGTTTATCAAGGATTAGGCGCTGTAAGCCTGTCACTATGTTATTGCGGTTAAGAGTTAGGTTGTTTTCAATCGTTTCGTTTTACCTTCCTCCGGTACTTTCGGCATAAAGTAGAAGAACTTTTCGTTCGAGTCTATCGACAATGTTCGCCCTGTGGATCGGTAGGAAAATTGTCAATAACATAAATACTTACGTAGGTTCGTTATCTGTTATATTCGCCTATAGAGGCCTTCTCATTATTTTTTCCTTTGTTTATTCATCAAACATTTAATTCCAGTAATCTAACGAAGTACTTAATAACAAATGAGAGGAAAATGACTACAGTGAATTCGTGATTTCCGTTTTACCACAATGTTAAAACATCCACCGATAGGATAACATCCGTTCATTCATGATGATGTAAAAGTCACACCACTGATTTTTTGTGATATTCCTTAAAATCCATTTATTAAAGTTTATGTCTATGATAGGATAGCTTATTCTTTTACCTTGCCAGTAGAAACTTCCAGGAGCACCCATGAAAAGCCTTTCACCATCCTGAAAAGTGAATATGAATAGGTACAATTAATTATTATATTAATATTAATTGATTTAATACAAAATCAAAACAGTTGTCATAAGAAAAAAATATCTTGAGTTGAGACAGATTTTGCAAAATAAAAGACAATAGCTTTAAGATAGGTGAGTTACGGTAAGTTTAACATTGTTGTAATATGCTGGTTAGCGATATATCGCCTAAATTATGGGGTTTTGATACATCGTCATTGATCAAGCGAAGTTAAAACTTCTTCAAAGAATAAAAAAATGACACAAAAATAAACCATAGCCAAAAAAAAATTATATAAAATAAATGATTACCTAAAAATACCTGTCCATAACAGTAGATTAAATCGAAAAAAAATGACTACATTACCCACATAATACCTCTAAAACATTACCCCCGAGATCGAGAAAACGGTTAACAAGCCATAAAACCGCTCAAACGATATGTCACCGACTTGTTTATTTATAAAGCGATCTTTACGAGCCATCCCACATTTTTATGGAGCACTCATGGTAATGCAGGGAAAGGTCTGCTCTAATTGTGTAAGATAACTTAGCCTATGGGACGTTCTAGTCCTTTTATGGCCTGATTATGTGTTGTTTATGTGGTGAGAATTCGAGGGCCTGTCTGTTATCTTGCATTTCTATTGATTCTTAACGGTACATTAAAAATAAATTATTAAGCTAAAATACTTATTCTTTTGGTAAGGAAAGGCGAAGCACAGCGAAAATATCTAAAGGTAGCTTTTCATTCCAAGGTCCATTTCACACAATAATATGTACCTATCTAGATAAAAAAAGTCAACGGGATTTAAGGCATAAAAATATATCAGAATAATAGGGATACAAACTGATACTAGAGCAGATTCTCGAGGTATCGAGAACTTGTTCAAAAGATGTTTTCAAACATGTCATACCACGTCTGGTTCGTCTCAACATCTAAGTAGAATCACGCAGACAGCCGACGACAAGCAAGTCGTGTGAACACGGAGATAAGTCCGAATGGCTCCAGTTACATCTTATCACAAAAACTACTCGACTCGGAACATTAACATGTGCAGCTAAAGACGGTAACGTATGGTGCGATGTCTGCATCCGATTGCTGACTGAGTCACGCAAGTGTTGTTTTTTTACTAGAATCTTTTTAGATGAGACTTGCAAAAATTGTGTAATGTACCTAACCCGTCATGAAGGAGAGTGGTAAGTATAAGAAAGGGTTATTTCCTCCTTCATCCTTCTTCTTCATCATTATCTGATGATTGATTTTAATCTCTGTTATAGGATAATAACCATCACAAGATTTCTGACTACAATTAGATAACGTTGCATCGTAGTTAGTCTTAATTTGTCGGTAATCAAATGCAATATCACATATATTACACAAGCCACACATTGCAGGATAAAAAAACTGGATGTACGTAAAGTTTTCCTATTTGTAAAACAAATTCTTGAAAATGTTTGCCGGTTTAAGTTGACGGTCCTAAAATCAGAATAAATACCGGCGACTAGGCATTGAATCACCATACGATGGACCACCACAGAGACGAGGCTAGGGGGCCATCATCGTTATAGATAGAAGAAGAAGAAGAAAAAAACTTCTTCGCACTTTTACTAAAGTGTCTTATTACTACCGAAGAATTAAAAATGATACATTACTGTAGAAATGCGTAAATTGTTAGTACGTGTCTTAAATTTTCTAGTAAATAACATTATTTCTACACGTAAATTCGAGATCGCCATAGTAGGTAAGGTTGCGTTAGGATTGGTCCCTTAAGTACATCTCCCCTCAGTACATCCCTGACTAGCATGTGGTAGGCAATGAGTATAAGCGCTTGCGCATCGACATGCGCCTTATAAAGCGGGACAAGCACCGCGCATGCGCGCCGCGCACGCCCCACTTCCACGTCAGGAGGGAATGTCAGGCACCTTTTGTTACGGGATAAGTAAAACGTGGCTAAGCGTGAAGCATTATTATATTATTTTAGCATTAGAAAGAGAAACAATAAATGAATAAATAATGCAAACAGCATTAATATTTTTTTTTTACCTCCGTTGCAAGCGGACATTCGCCCAATGCGCCACTAAGGTCGTCAATGAAACAAAAAGATAATGTAGCTAGGTTCATATGTGTTAAATGATGTATAATATGTGATGGTTTCAGCCCTTTCATGCATTCAAACTCATTAGCATGAGGATCAGGAAGATCTAAATCCTACCTATAGCAAATCCATCTTACCATAACCCCAACACAATATCTGTCACTCCAACCCGACTCATTCCTAGACCTTTGTGCGGAGTCACAGCCGTAAAACTGCTCATAATAAAGCTTTCCATTCACACACAAGTCGTTATTCCTTTAGTGCACCATTCTTCAGTTCAACAGGTACGCATGAAAGCATAAAGCTAAAGAAAGTCGCCATTTAACTACGTAGAATAATTGAATATTCAATTTAATTCGAATATACTGGGGAAGCGTTTAAAATCGCATATAATTTGCATACGCAGTGTGGAAATTAAGGCAGGTGGAGCGAATTTATAAAGCTTTTAGCTTGGTCCGCGCAATGGCAGATTATAAAAATAATTGATACCGGCAATATCATAAAGTCTATTGGAAAACTACCTTCCATAGATAATAAAGAGGCAGGCAAACCTTGTTCGAGTAGAAAATAGTAGGTGCCGACTGAGCATTTTAGAATGTACATATTACTGGGGTTGTTGTAGTTGGAATGAAAGGGGTTTGAAATGGTAGGTGGAGGAAGGTAGGCTAGCTAGAAACTATAAATGTATACGTAATATCAGTTAATTTTAATAGGTTATTTAATTCAAGCGAATTTAACACATAATAAGATAAATAACTTTTTAGTTTTGCTTTGAAAACTTCATAGGTACTTACCTAAATAATTCACAGAGCAACATGCCGAAAACAGTAAAATGTAAATAAGAATAAGTTTTACCTTTTTACAAGTCCCAACAAATCAAAGCACACAGAGCTATAAGCACAACAAAATAAAAAGACAATGACATCGAAACAAGTTGTTTCAATTCGAAATCGTAATTTTAGCGACAAATGCGCGGGCTCCGGTGTGCGGTGTGCCATTGTCCACAAATGGCTCCCACTTGCGCATGCGTACTGAAACCATGTGTGGAACCTCTCATGCGCTTTTGGAATTTAACGCCAAAGTGCTTAAGAATTTGGTTCAAAGGAGGCTGATAAAAAATAGATGGAAGTAACTTTTCATCTACCTTTGATTTATTTATTGCTATAATGTAAAATTCAACAGTATTTTCAAAAAATACTGTCATGAAATCATTTGGTCACTTATTATGAGATACTAATGCAGATTCGAATTTCGAAGTAGCCTACGTTCCGTTCTAAACCAACAGAAGTTTATCATGTCAGTTAAAGAAAGTTGTAGTTTATACTGGTTGCCATAATAGCTGGATCGGCCGATCCAACCACCAATGAATTTGCAATAATCACTGTTCACACCCGACGGTGCTAATAAGATACCGGACAAATTATTTGAGTAGGGTTGCCGATTGACACTTCAATTAAATCAAACTGCAATTTGCTACTTGCTATAATTGCTATACGCAGAACGATATTGATTTACAAGTAAGTGTTATGTCGGCACGATTTTGCAACTAAAATTATTATTAAGTATTTGTATGTATTTAAAATCATACTTCTCTATTTTGACGGGATATACGTAATAATAATGAGAGTGTACCTTATAAATTAGTTATTTTGAAATAACATTTCTCCTTATACTATACTTTATTAAAATATAATATGTAAAATAAAATATTTCGTTACAGGCACACAATTGTTACCAAGTTGCAATGTAATTTAGTAGGTAGTTGAGTATTTTACTTAGGTATTTTACAACTTTCTATAAAAAAGTGAAACTGGAAAACAATGGGTAAGTAAAAGCGGCCTACAGTAACTACCAACTCTCTGCCCACACCGGCAGAATTAAATTAAAAAAATATAAATTAATAATGCTGGACGATTAACACATTATCGTCTTGCTCCAAACTAATCAGAGCCTGTGTATTTTTTATAATAGAAAATAACCAGAACACCAGAACTTAAGGGCTGTACCTAATGACGAAGAAAAAATTAAACAATCTTATTTGGTAGGTATGTATCTCTTTCTTGGGTAGAAGATTAGCCAACCCCACAGACCTTACAGCTGGAAATCTTCTATAACAACAACAGCTCAATTAAAAGTCTGGACACGTCCAAGATTTCACATCTCGATTAGCACAATACGGTCCTTGTTCGTGGAAAGATTCATCTCGACAGTATTTTGCTCAGTGTTTATCTGCTTCACACTCGTTTTTAATAATGTCACCCGAAAAAAGTGTCAAGGGATGGTCGTAAACATGATAAAAAACGTTTAACCCTGTGTGCCATACGTAGGTATAGGTAGGTACTTGAACTTTACGATGGTTAAAAAAACTACTGGGTAAATTGCTAGAAAAGTACATAAATACATATTTAAAACCTGGTCTATTATTTCATAATCATACACCTAATAAATAAAGTAATAAAGCTCATTATCATCATCATCAGCCTATATTTGTCCACAGCTGGACAAAGTAAAAGATAAAGCTAAGATAAAGCTCATATTACTATATAATTATTCTGTGATATTATAAAAAAAAACAGAAAAGTAGAGTTTGATAAAAGCTTTTCATTTAATTCGCAACGTACATTTACTGAAATGGCAACACTAAATCAGGTTGCATCCTCAATTGTCTCCCAAATAAAGCCACAAATAAAACAGCAATAAAATCAGTTACTATTTTCAAAATAGGAATACCGTGTGCCATTTTGTTTTTGTTTTTTGCGCGCGGAACAATAAAAGTTTTTAATAATTCATAAGGCTCCGCGCGCGCATTCGGATCACGCGCCCGATGCGATCGAGCAGATAGCTCCTACCGCGCCCGTGGCCAGGCTATTATTCTTTCCCACGATTGTAAAATCACGTCAGTTCTAGGGTAGAATCTTTTCGCATTTTTTGTGGGCCTAGCTCTTAAGGTATAGAAGCTGAGCGCACTAAATGAAAATTAATAACTGTTGTTTGAACCATGTGTACCCACGTAATTTACACAAATTAAAATCAAAACTCAAATTAAAATCGTATTGTTCAAAATAATGTCAGCAAGAGCTTAAGTTGGTTGAGTAAACCTATAAACAATTTGTGCTTTCACATTATCAACGATGTTGCATAAGTAATTACGGAATTTAAGATGCATTTACCGTAATCATCATCCCAATTAATATCAATCAAAATACAATTAGTGTAAAAATAACGGAGTGCGAAACAGATAATACCCAAAGAAAGTAAAAGCCTATACTGAAAATCGACATTCTGTCTGAGTAACTGACGAATTTTAAGAACTTGTAGATTTGTCCTTATGATATTCAAATATCCATTTAGGTAGACATATAAAATTAACAGAAGGGATCCCAATATAGCACCTTGATATACACCAAAACATTTGTACTGGTACACTTAATTTATCTTACGTAAAAGACGAACGAAGGCAAATGCATTACACAAGTCAAAAAGGCTGTACCATTGAGTGTCATCAAAATAGCTTTTAAACGATTACGATTTCTTGAGATGCGTATCGAATCATAATTGGCGTGACAGAAATGATAAACGCCTTCTTTTTGTGTCGATTTCAATTGACGAAATTTCGAGAATTGCCAGTAGGTATTATGCCCTTGAAGCTGGACATGACCCATTGGTAAAACTGGATTCGAATCGAAAAAACGCTAATATTATAAATCCGAAAGTTTGGATGTATGGGAACAGCCGCACGTATAAAGTCTGTGGGATGTATGGATGCTTATTACTTCTTTACACCTAAATATGGTGTCACTCTAAACCTGGAGTCAAACATACCTAAGCTTTCTATCCCATTCGCAGGAAATCTTTTTATTTCGAACATAAATACCTTATAGACATATTCTATAGAATCAATGCGTGCAAAGCCGCGGGTAAAATCTAGAGTGGAAATAAAATAAAAAGGTTCATACGTAAATCAATAAAGACCGTGTTGCTTATTTTAAATTGCATTAATTTGTGTCTGACTTTAGCGAAGTAAGGTCTTTCCAGAGAGTACTTAAACCTAAAAAGCATCAAGTGTTTCTTCACATAATGATGGACCATCATCAGTTTAAGTGGAAATGGAAATTAATAAACACTTACAAATTGTTGTTTTTGAGGAATAATCATTCACAAAAGCGGCAATTATGGTAATTTTTAAAAGATTAGCGTTCATCAATCGAACTTTCGAAGTATCGCGTCGTATAATGAGCATGTTTATTATTAATTACCTACTATTTTATCATTTTGCAAAATCTGTCCAAAAGAAAACTTAAATTCAGCATTCTATTTAATTAAAAAAGTATGGACCACCATATCCTTAAACGGTTAAAGTTTTCACGGTAATTGCAAATCATTTGCCCATACTTAACAACTAGGTAGTTATTGATTACAAACCTTTGACATAGTAGCTGAGAAGCCGGCCTGGCAGACTCCAGTCTTTCGTTGACCATAACTTGCTGAAAACAGAAGAGTAAGGTGTTTAAAAGGAAATTATCAGCACAAAACATTCAGCACCGATTATATTGCACTCTCGGTAAGTAACTAATAGGCGATGTGTTGATGCCAAGAGTGAAATAGGTGTTTCACTTTCAACAATGCTGTATTGTCTCATACAAGTTTTGTGGTGTTCTTCAGCTAGATTTGTCACTAGTTCACTAAGTGCGTATACTCCAATTTAGAATCCAAGATATTTTATGTAAACAAAGACATTTAAGAATGGAAACTTAACAAAAACTGAACAGTAACAGAAAACAGTTAAGTTATCACTAAATAGTAAAACAAACTTCGACAACGAGAGATCAAATAAATTATGAATTAAAGTTTTCAACATCTCAAAATTGTTTGGAGCTGTGCTTCGATGATAACAATGATATCCAACAATATTCCTTGAGTTTAGTAGTCTTTGTATATAAAATATCCAAGTTTTTGAATCAGAGTATGGTTTGTAATTATTTACAGAGGTAAGTATATTTGTATGACTGACACAAGTGCGTATTTCTAGTATTGCTACCAGTGTTATTATTTTCACACTGAACTAAACTCACCATCGTCCTGTGTGGGAAATACTGAACAATTTATTAAAGAAAACCCCATTAAAATTTAAATTATTTCGCTTTTCAGGAACTACATAGAGAAAATTTTCTACAACCTAAGTAATGTACGTTATGCATATGCATATTTTATGTATCATTGTTATTACTGTATTTTTGTAAGAATGCGGTTAAATACTGTTAGTTCATATCTCAGAAAGTAGCTGTACGTTTATTACGTAACAAAACTGTAACTTCTGTAACCCTACATTTTAAAAATATCGTTTTACAGTCGTAAATCAAAGTTTACTGCGGCCGTCACGGCAATTTTCCCGCGCGCGCCATTACCGCCGGAAGTACCGGTTTCGCGCGCTTTTACGGACGCCATTGTTGTCCGCCATTGTAACTTTATGAAAGCTGTCAAATCAACTTTTACGGGTTCAGTTTTTGCGGGAGTAAAATTATATTTCACAGATACATTTGAGTAACATTGATGAAAAATATCATTTCGATATTATAGCTAATAGTAGGTGACTGTTGATTTCAGGCATCATCGTGATATATGGAAAGATATGAGGTAAGCCTTTTAAGAGCAGTAAGCAGAGTACTAAATATAGTAAAAATCTGTAAGGCAATAATGCCTTCTCTTTCCAAAAGTTAATCTTAAAAGTAATGTTTTAGAACTTACATGTTCTGCAAGGCGAGAACTCGGTGACATCCTGCAGGCTGGAAGACTTTGCCACGAAGCAGGTGCCCACTGGGTCCCGCAGGTTTAGCCTTGCAGAAACGAAGGATACGTAGCGGGGGGCGCAGGCCTATGGACAAAATTCAGAGTATTTAGTTGTGCATTAAATTTGCCTACTACAATCTTCGCAAAAAAAACTAGATGATGCTGTGTGGTTTGTGGATAGTCCAGTGTTATTTTTTTACTTTTTTTAAAGAACTCTACAATCTACTATAAAACCTCTTTTTATCAAAAGAAGGTAACACGTGATACATAAAACCTTTTTGCTTATGTTTAATGTCAGTAAAAGTCAAAACAGCAAAAAAATTATAAAACAAATCTCGATAAAACAAACAAAATCTACTCTGATTTACTACGCGTCTCAAAGAATCTCAGAGTCGTGAGGCTTACTAAAATAAACTGTACTAAATATGGTGTAAATGAACTTGAAAACCGTTCGTCAGTTAATTTTAACCGACGTTATAACATAACACGCGCCAAAGTTTAGTTTAGTCCGACTTAGGGTTGGCACATTCATAGACTTAAAGTTTATACAATGGTCACCCGAAAGCATAACCTTAACCTCGACTTAAGCCATTCTCTAGATACAATGTTTGTCAACAAACCACAACTTCAACTCTTTTTGACTTATGTAGACTATGAAAAATAGTTGTAAGCATTATGCATTGTAGGAAAGAGCTCAAATTGAAATCAAACTGAAATGCAAATTTTGACAAAATATCAAATAAACGTTATGAAATAAAAACAAAAAACAGTTCGGCCAGAGTATTTTACACTGTATTTTTTTGAATGGTCTAATATGCTGTAGACTGCAGATAGCCATAACAGCGTTACCGGACTTTAACACGCGCCGTCGGGCGTTTGATCCGCATATCGCACTCTGTGTTTTCAGCCATGAAAGTGTTAATAGTAACAATTTTAATTGTAGGCACTAAGTTATTGAAAAGTCAATTTCTCTTTATCTATACATATAATTCTTCCATACGTATGTCCTGGCTGGACCGATTTGTAAGAAATTGCGTATAGGTATATTGAAGTGGGTCCCTGGATGATTTGAAAATAAAATTAAACCCGGTAGATGGCATCGTGATCACGCCACCGCCAGGACAGTACAACGTCTGTTGCGACCCTAGAGAAATAATTTGATCTAGTGGTTAAATAATACAGCAGTGACAACCATAACAAAAACCCCTCAAATCAAAAATGGAAAGAAAACAGTCGTATGCGCCTGCGCATCGCACCGAGGTTAACGAAGGTGGAGATAATCCGCCAGAGACAACACATGCCATCTGCCGGAAATCTATGAAATTACATTTTGGGGTTACGAACCTACTTGTTTTAATTAACAAAGTTTACCAAAAACAATATTAAAACACGTGTTATTGAATACCAAATGAGATATGTGGGAATTGGTTTATGTTTCAAACTGAAAATTTCAGAGTTTTGTCCGCTTATTCCCAGTAGTTCTGTGCACCAAAATATATTATGCTAAATATATATTATGATAAATATCGATCAATGAAATTCAGCGAATGTCAAAATGACAGCAAATGTCCAAAATGACAGGAGTCGTCAAAAATAACAGGAAATGTCTACCTTTTCAATTTCGTTTTCATATAAATTCCAAAACAAAGCGGTCTCTTTGACAATTAAAAGTTCTCGAAATTCAAAAGGACGGTACTGTAGGTGTTAATTAGTTAAAAATATGCATTATTTTTATGGCAGTGGTACATTATGATCATTATGTCCGAGATCAATGACCAAACCTGATCAGTGTTTAAAGCCTGAGTCATGATGACGGTGACCATATCGAAAAACATTGAGATCGTAAACTTAAGTTATTAACTTATTAGTGTACAGTACAAGCCGCTTTATGTTAGCTTAGAGTGAATCATGTACTTTTCGGTTAACGTTCATTTAGCTTTAAAGTTATTGTGTTCTATCGAGACGATTGTTCTTTGAGTGATTTGCCGTTGGACCTATTATTATATTTATTTTATAGGACTGTTGCTAGCTGCCCTTGGTCAGTAACCTTATTTATTAGGAAGGAATTGGGTGACATGGGATCTTCATAAATGCTTACATAATGTTTTCACTATGTCGGAAGAGCTGTCTCTAGTACTGGTACTAATAAACTACCTCTATTAGGTATGTATATACGATGATTCTATCTATAACAAGTTGTCTGGCAGAGATCGCTCTTAAGCGATAAGACCGCCATTGTCACTTATTGGTTTCATTTGTAAATTGTTTTTAGTTTTAAGTGTGCAATGAAAGTATTTTCTATCTATCTACAAATTTTTTTCTTGCTTTACTAACCCGCGCAAATTCTCCAGAAATGTATGGTCGTATATTATATGGAAGGTAAGTTATTTCGAAGTAAAATCCGCTCCACTGAGTTTTATGAAAGTACCTTCCTCGTGAGTAAAGCAGCGGAAAGATATTAGTCTTCATAAAATTAGCGTGTCACGGGCAGGTGAGATGATTCACTCAGTTTGTCATGCGCCTGAGTCACTCAGTTCACTCGATCTAGAGATTGGTCAACAAAGAGTTATTGAGAAAAGAACCTCTTAGTCATTAATGGAGGTCTTGTGACAGTCTGTGCTCTGTCTATATGACCATTACCTACATTAGGACCAGTAGATTCAAAGACTTCTAAATATGCGAAAACCGTGGCTCTCAAGTATATATAATATTGGAAAACTCAAAAATCGAATCATGGTAAATATCCCGTTATAAATGACTTTAATTTTAATACCCATGATAGTTTTAAAAGTTTTATCTCAAGTATAAATCAATAAGTTGATCGCAAAGTTTCTTTTGGTGTTTAAGTACCTAAACTACCTACAATCAGGAGAATCATGCTGTCTGTAGGAATGGCCAGCGGCCTACTTACAAGAATAGCCACGCTGCCAGCACGGTGAGAATATCGGTCATTGGGCCCCGCGGAAAGGAAATTACTATTGTGTAACGAACGTGGCCTACAAAGGGTTTGTTTTTCATGAAACAGTGCTTTTATCGTTGTGACAGATGGCAACATAATGTGACTAAAAAGCGCTGTGAGTCTGCCTGAGGCAGTCGGTGAGAATGCAGCCTGTAAAAAAGCTACAACAATTTTGATGATATGTTCGCCAATTCTTAATAGATATGATGATTTTTTCCTTGTTATTTAAAATTTGATTTTGAGGTGGTCTCATAAAGTTTGATCCTAGAGGTATTTATATGTGTATCTAAATACGTATCAACAACTCTCCTTGTTTGTTTAACTTGATTGTGAAAGTTATCACTACATGATAATCACTGGTCGCTTTCACAATCGCTGGTGACAAATGGTTTCCATGGCAACGAGCGTATACAATCAAACCCGTAACCTCCTCGTTGCAGGCCCTTCTAGATCGTCATGATGTCTAGACCTTCACCTTCATTTCGTCATGTTTTTTTATACATATTTATAATATATATCTTTACAAAATTATAACCACTTTTGCCTCTTTATCATCATCATCATCAGCCTATACCAGTCCACTGCTGGACATAGGCCTCCCCTAATGAGCGCCATAGCGCCTCTTTATACTATGTAGGTTTGTATAAGTTGATAAAAAAGAATCTATAAACTGTTTTAGGGCCCGTAAGCTGGTCACACAATAACCCTTATTAGTACTACACACATCGCTATCCCCATAAACCAGCTAGACCTTCGGACGACACTCGCCCAAACTACAAGTAGGTACTTCGTTGTATAGTAAATCAGTCGAAATGGAAAATGTCAAACAACTTTATTTGGACGCATTGTTGTTTGATTTACGACACGCGCCGTGACAGTCGACTGCGACAAGTTATAGAGCCAACGGGTAGTTTTCTACGTCAAGCTGCGAGGTCAATCATTGTTCGGCCAGTGTCGTGGCCGACAAACTATTATTAATTTACAATTAACACACACAACCAATTACACGAATTAATTAATGGAGATCACTCAGTCGATTTGTTATTGTTTGTTTAACAGCAAAAAATAATTACAACTAATATTTACACTTACATCTATTTATTAATTTATTTATTTATTATTTATTTTATTAATTAATTACATGTGTTAGTACAAGTAAAATTTAATTTTAAAGCCATCACTATGTGCTTACAGGGAAATGATCATTCACTAAGTGAGATAGGCCAGGCCATTCACGCGGTTCGATGAAACAAATAGTTGCACATTAAAATAGTACATAATAATTGGCATAGTTAATGGCGAATTGCTTATTGAAAAAGCTTTAAAATTACAATTTAATACGCGAAGCGCAATTCTACCTTAGAGGTAGACATGAATGGTGAAGCCGTTCGCTACAATCAGGCTAACGGATTCGGAGTATTTTACAGAATTTATCTCTGTCCATTAAATATGTATTAAAATAATTTAACTACATCTTTAATGGGCAAAATTAAACAAAATTTTCCGACACCTACATTATTAGAAGAGGTCTTTAGAGAATCGTCAACATTATATGGCAACTTTTTGAGAACCGCATCGTTATCTACAGTTTATGACGTGGGAAAGCAATGTCTAGCTCTCCGAGTAGTGATGTGGACGATCTATTGTGTGGACATTACGGAACTAGGGAACAGAGTGTTAAGCGTTTCGCATCATGTTTGTATGTTCGAATTCAAGTATTGAGTACTGTCGATCATTTGGTGCCAAGATGTCATGGCACACTTATGGCTCAGTAAGGCCACAGTCAGTATTGGAACTGTAAAGGTAACGTTAGCAATGCTTTTTGTTTGCTAGAACTACCAAAATACCATTGTGAAGTTTTAAATAAATATGAAATAAAGTTATGGAACATTGACGAATCTAAAGATCTCATTCTATAATCATAGTCTATCATATATCATATTTAGGCCATAAGCTACCAACTAATCTTCGCAAATAATAAGGAAAAAAATACTGAGTCTTTATTATGTAGAGCATAGAACTGAAAAAGAGACAGGTTATGGCAAAAACATCATCATCTATTCAGAAAAAATTAAAATTCGAACTCACAATAATAATTATAATACTGACCCAATACAGTTCCATATTCAAAATACCCATTTTCGCAAAAATTTAACACCATCGGTAACATTCTAATAATGGTAATAAATGGTAACGAACGATTAAGAAGTAAATCCTACCGGGGTCGGGATAAAAGCCACGAAGACAAAACACTAACTTGAAAACGAGACAGCCGTCGCCAAAACAAAACACTTACGAATAAAGTTTCTCACGTGGAACTCTTTTTATCTCTTTTTCGCTGTCCACCAAAAGTTATAGTCATTAGAAAAAAGCTATTTGATTAAAGTCAGAAACAGTCACATAGAGAAGTGGGCCTTTGATTTTTATTTAGAATTTAGATTTTCATTGAAGAAGTAGATTTTTTTCTATTCCCTTCATCAGTATTCAGTACACAATCTCACCAGATGGAAAGTGAAGATGTGGTCGACGATGTATCACGAAGGTCTAGAAGATACATATTCACTCTTTTATTGAAGAGACCCAGGTTGTTGTTTCGAAAAACTGCAGCAGGGCCCGTGTTCCAAACCCGATATTATTAGAAATGGACATTTTAATGGTGGGAAATATTATTTTTAGTGGTATGTACAAGACCACCGAAAGTATAATGGAATATACAAATATCTATAAGTATCTGTTCCTGCAGGATGGATACGTCAGTTAGCACGTTAGTTGAACGGCTTTCAAGATAGTAAAATGCAGGCTTTCTGTTGGACCTATGCTATGACTTGATTGAAATGTAACAAGAACTGACCTATTCTCATCCAACGGTCCTGAATGTGCACTATGCAGGCTCACGGCAAGTGCAGTTGGTTCTAGAAATACGCGTGTCTATTTAGGGGTGCGCAGAAAAACTCGCAATTACTGCGCGAGCGCTTATAAGGGAGGCGGATTGAGTCGGATTGGCCTGATAACTGGTAGCGGTAAAAATGTACGTGTTACTTGATAGCTGTACAATGTAGGTATTTGCCAAGGTAAGCAACGACCTTCACGGGTACTAGTGACAATTTTATAAAAGTGGTTGAGCTAATTATAAATATACAATTATTATAAAGTTTTGTTTGGTTGACACTGACACAGTCTGGGGAAAGAATGTCGGGGAAACTAACACAAAAAAATGTTACTTTGAAATAGTTCAGACCACTTCTCTTCTTACTTGCGGCACTGTAGGATCTATGTCCGGAACATAGAGTAGAACTTGTAAAGTTGTAACTAAGAATGCCTATCATCAGGCAATAAAAAAATACCTAGTGAAATTGATTAATTTACTTAAAATCAAAATAAAAGTGTTGTTAATCGATAGATGTTTTTATGACATTTTATGACATATTGTACCTACAGTACCTTTCATAATTTTTACACACATTTTTAATATGTATGTTTATTACTTGGATTAGTTGTATATTATTTTATAAAGCCATTATATATTTATTAACTATTACATTTTAATTTTGCAAGCCTCGATGAGGCAGGTCGTATTAGTGTTACCATTATTAACGAGAGTTTCTGTACATTCTTTCGAATAAATGATCGACGTGTGAATAAATGATGACATCTATCTCTATAGAAGAGTCAAAGCTTTTAAATAATCCGATCGCAATTTTACATTTCCCTCTTCAGCATTATGCTTATCAAAAGGACCTTGTCTGCAAACATATTCGATAAACCACGAATCCAATAAAAACACTCCATAAATCGGCGCAGGAACATCGCATTCCACTTTACACCCTGTGTAAATAGGCCCTTATGCGCGCGCGCATCGACATCGATTTAAATGTTGCCACTTTCGCCATTGAATTACGCCAATATGTTGAGTTATCGGTGCGTGAAAGTTTTATTGGAATTGGGCGAGCTATTTTAAAGGTTTTCAAAGGTCTTGAGATTTATCTTGCTTCTGATAGATTGTGAGTTATTGGCGACCTTTGTAGCATAGTGACGCACTGGCCCTCATAAGAGGGAAAAAAATCCAACACGCAAGCTATGCCTGTGTGATGTGCAGATGTTCAGAATATTGTTTTACACTAGCACTCACACGTCATCATCCACATTGGCTTTATATTCTCCTGAGAGGACCATATAAGGAGTATCGTTAGACGCTATACATTGTTATAAAAAAAGCTATTTTTAACAGGTAGGTAAAACTAAACCCACGTTTGAAAGATTCTTTTAATTTCATAAAACGTCAGTGTGATTAACATCTTTGGCTACATTTACCCACACCGCCACATCTAATTGTACCTACGTGATCCCGTTAAGCCTCCTAGAAGATCTCATAAGGGAAGCCTACTTAAGTTTTTTAGCTCTATGTTCGGAGTTACCGTTCAATAAGCGGTCTTTGGTTAAATAGAACCAATAAATATAGTACAAGACTAACCGTAGTAACTTAGTACATACTCGCAGTCTCTATGCCATAGCTACCCACGCTACCCACAAACATAACAAGCACCATAGAGTCTATGGTGCTTGTTATGTTTGTGGGTAGCGTGAGCGCCAGCGCATTTCATACAGTTTTCAAAGCTTTGCACTAAACTTGATATTCGATTTTGAGTTCACATGTTAACCAGATGTTTGTCCGTAGGATCTCTGATTTATCAAACTAAATATCTATGAACACTGGAATAACCGGAATTCACCAAAGGTGCATGTTGGGGACCCAAAGGTAGAGTCTACTGATAGGTGGGAGCACATTTATAAAGACCAATAAAATTTAAATAAGGTCTATCCTTTCAGTTCTAGGTACCATACAATATGTTATCGCCTATCGTTTTGAATATCGATATAATATCGTGCCCTTTAGCTCCGGCTACAATAGCTAAATCAAGTGCGATGCTATCAGCAATTTGCCGTGTGCCGTGTGCCGAAGTACGCCCGAGGACAATAGGGTGTCTATTAGTTACAGTATTCGCCACGTCTAGAGCCCCATGAACCCTTTGTATGGTCCAAGTGTAGATATATAGAAAATACTTTTATTGCACACTTAAAACTAAAAAAAAACAATTTACACATAAAACAATGATACCATAAGTGACAATGGGCGGTCTTATCGCTCAAGAGCGATCTCTGCCAGACAACCTGGTATGGATAGGATCATCGGATATACATGGGGTAAGATCTGTGTGATCTTAGAACATATACATATATTTACTCAACATTTTATTTAAAATATATAATTATATAAATATACATACAATACTTATATGTGGCTAAGCCAGCATCGTGGCGGATGACGCAAACTTTTCCCTAAAATCGGATCTAATGATGTTGTACTAGAAAGTAATTCTTCTGAAGAACTGAAGTGAAATGAAATGAATGAAATGAAAAAAGTTTGTTTAGCTCAACACAAAACATAGGTACATACATAGGAAATAACTGAGAAGTTGCAATGAGGTGGGTAGGTATGCCATAGACAACTATAATAAACCATCCGGTTGTGCAGGGTAAAAAGATTGAGAATTCGGACATAGGGTTCACAACCACATATTTAACAAGCTCAAATAAATCAAATTAACTCATGATCTACCTATCGTGGAACTAAAATAATTTTTAATACTCTTTATTAGGGAAACATGTTAATCTTTTACGGGAACAATTACTTGTTTATCTTTTGGCGTCAAGTTTGTCTTTTTTTTTCTTGTAGCGTAATAAAATAAAGTTTAATTGTAATTACTAAACGTAATATCTGAAACCCTTATATCATGAACCAAACAATTCGCAGGAAATGCATCTCATTCGCTTTATATAATGTCGATGTACAGACAGGAAACGATGTGATCTTATGAAATACTAAAATCTATTTGCGAATACTCTTAGTGAGCGTTTTACTGCTGCCCTCTTGTTGTTGGATCGCTTTGATCATTACTGTATTACATTCTATTATCCAGAAGGTTGGTACGTGAATTATAGATTTCAGGATATTGTTATGAGCGCGTTGAAATCTTTTGTAAGACAATATGATATTGAACAAAACATTTTTAGATTTCGTTACAATTTTAACGTATTATTTAACTTTGATAAGCTTTATTGCATATTCAATTATTATTATTATTAGAGGTGATATTAAATAATGAAAATAAATAAATTATGAAAAATACTTGAAAATCCACACAGCATCATATGGCCCGTTTTTTTTTGTTGTACTATTTGACTTGAACTTCACTGTAGGTGTGAATAAAGTGTTTAATCTAAAATGATTGGAATATTATAAATTGAACAAAAGGTTTCTATATTCCATTTTTTATCTACGTAATTTAATTTCAATTTTAGCTGTCGTTTAATTAGCCTTTAAATTAACCTTTGATAATGCCGAAGAGAACCATGGGCAAGAGCTATCATCCTCTCAGTAACCGTGATGTGATGATGATAGAGCGATATCAGATCTGTATCAGAGAGTGCGCGCGCGCCGCAAATGGACGGAGATCGATGGAATGTCCGATAGTGGATGTAAAGTACAAAGGACGATCCATTAGAGTTTAATTTATCCTTTTTCGTAGTACCTACAAATAAAAAAGAGTTATAAAAATATACCTACCAAATAGGTTTATAACTTTGGTACTACGATGAAGGAGGTTGATCAAATGATTAATGATTTCTGTGAGGTTCACACTTTTTAACTATAATGAAAAAATACTGCTACATTTAAAATACTTGGTTTCTAGTTTTATGTGTTTCCCAGAAGCTACATTTAGTTTCTGATGAGAAATTTTGGTGTATGGGGATTACGAGCTTTACCCCCATGAAATAAAAAAATCAGGAGGAGACTTGCGTCCACCATTATAGGCTATTGAGGTTAAGGTTGAGAGACTAAAGGCTCACGGCTTAAGGTTTAAGTGAGCTATAGATTAATGATGATGATAAATACTATCTGCCCATGGTTTTCATATGGTTAATTCTATGGGCAAATTAATTAATTCGACTGTAAATTCTGCAAAGTCAGGCTCTTCTACTTTGTATATATAGTCTACCAGTGAACAACACTGGTACCTACACTTTATAGTAAGAATATGATATTGTTACCAATCGAGCTGTTTCATTTTGATTACAAAAAGTATCGATAACACAACACAATAATTAAATTTGAAGTGAACCGTGAAAAAAAGGTTTTATAGTGAAATAATGAATGGGCTCTAATGAGAGGGATCCAAAAATGTTAATAGTTTTATTCAGGGTTCTGTAGGTAATAAATCTACTTTTTCTCCCGCCTTTTGTGGACTAACAACCGGAACTATTGCACCGTCACTTTATACGTTTTTGAATGAATGATTGAACTTTAAAGAGTTGTTGATGTATTCTGATCTATAACTAACTAAAAAAATAAGACGCTTTAATTTTACTAAATATCAAAAGTGGTATTTCAATATTATACGCTACCTATGTAACTAGTACGTGTGTTTGTGTGCTATCTACATAAAAAAAGAATAACCTTTTATATTTTAACTAATCTATCTAGGAAGATATACCTATATCCCAAGCTTTATATAGTACAATGGTACAATAATAACTGAGTCAAAGAAATCTTGCGCTTTTGAAATCCTTCAAAGAAATTTCGCGTAGAGTAAAAGTGTCATGGAAAAGTAGAAAAATTTAAATCACACTCACTATGGGTAGAGCTTTTTTTAAAAAATATTTATCGTATAATCGATTAGAAGTAGATATTTATGCGTGAACACCAACTGTTATTTACCCTTATAACTACTGTTTAACGTTTTACATTTTTAGTTTTATTTCAATTTAACTGAGGAGTTTATAGCCGTTGTACAGAACCTCGCATCTGTCTCGGCATCTGTTCCAAATGGCGGTCTTATAGCTCGTGCGTGACTGATTCCAGATAATTGCTCTGCTTTACTTTAACGATAATGGGATATTAAGGACCGTGTTATTGATGCCTGCCTCACAACAAGATGTGAACTTGGACTTTTTAACTATTCTTTTAATTGGGAACATTTATCTTCATTAAAATGTTACAAGAAAAAACAAAAAATAAATAAATCTGTCCATGGAGTTGAGTTTAAAATCCCATAACGATTAATGATGATGCTTTTAAAAAAGAAAAAGTAGAGGGTTCATTTAGTAAATGTTTTAAACACGCAGGCGCTACTGTCATTTTGAAATAACGCCGGTATTCCAAATTACCTCAATTACCCCAAAAAGTCAAACAATCCGCCATTTCCCCAAAATGGCCGCCAGCCAATACCCCGCCACACGTCTCATATTCTGTTAACTGTCGCCCAATAAACGTGGAACGCCAAAAATTTGCCGCCAAAAAACAAATACCGTACAAATGGAGACAATAAAGGCTACGGCTCATAAAAGGAGGTAGAACCAAAGGCGGGAGCAGCTTATTTAATCTGTGGTGTAGCTGTCAAGTGCCCGCGGCCATGTAGGGTACGCGGGCGCAACAAAAACGAAAGTTTCGCGACGCTGACAAATCGCCAGACAATTTGTTATTTACAGGACGGTTTTGCTGAAATTCACAGGACGTAGATAGACTGCGATGTTTTGCTTCTTAGATTGGTGGCTTAGCATTTCATGTTTTTATTTAGGTATTAGTACTTACTTTATTACTGGATGGTGTAGACGTTGTTTACCCTTTTTATGGAAGTGTTATTGAGATTTGTCATTGCATTAAGCATCCCACTTCGATATGTTATACTTAATTGTATAATATTACGTATATCAGTTATCTAGTACCCATAACACAAGCTCTGCTTAGCTTGGGGCTAGATAATGGTGTGTGAATTGTCCAGCATTATTTATTTATTTATTTATTAATTTCACCATTCGTCATTATGACTCTTTTTAAAACCTAACGACCTCCTTCGACTTTGACGTCAAAACTAAAAGGACAGTTGAACCTTTAGCAGAATTAATATACAGGATGTCCCGAAATACAACGTCAAGCCGAAAGTGGATGCCAGGTTGGTTCATGGCGACCCAGAAAAAACAAAAACTCATGGGTCTATCTCTAATGGTATCTGTCAAAGTTCACCTATTGAAAATGATTGATCCAAATACATATTTCTAAACAATAGGCTATGTTATTTATTTTGCACTCAATTTAATCAATAAGTCAATTGATTTTCTAATACAAAAATAAAAATCATAATTATATTGTCATAAAAACGTTTCACAGCAAAAAAACGGTTGGCACCGTCCAAATAATTTACGATATTCAGTAAAAAGCCTGTATTTCAATTATTTTGAAATTTGTGTTTTTTCTTGGTTGTCATGAACCCACCTGTCCTCCACTTTCAGCATGACCTTAAGTTTCGGGACAGGTATACACTCAGTAAGTAGCAGTAGTATTAAGTATTATAAGTCTCAGAAAGTACCTACAGTATTTTCAATAAACCATTGTAAAAGAAACGTAGCGCCAACTTTTTACGTCTAAATCTAGCAAATTCCTCGCAAGCATACCATCAAGTAATAAATATTCACAACCACCATATTGGACTTGGACAATGAAGAAAATACCCTAAGAAATAGTGTCCAGAATAGACAACAGTCTCTTGTACCTATCATTGCATCAATCTTTCCTTACATAGAAGCCAACATAGATGAGCTAAAAACAGAAGAGACTCGTGATAATGAAAATACCTATGATTATTTTATTAGTAATAATGCAGTGTCTTATATAAATTAGTTTTTGTTATTAGTGAAATCCTATTTTTATTTTCACTTGATAGTACATTAAATGATGCCTAAATTTTTGTAAAAAAAATTATAGATGATATTGCACAAAGAACCGAAAGTAGGTTTTTAAAAAATTCGTCATTTAAAGTCTAATTCATGATCATAAACTTAATAATTCAGAACAAACTCTGTCGAGAAACGGTTCTGCTACGTCGAGAATCTATTTTTGTTCATTTTTGTAATTATTATTTCCACTACGGTCCACTGCCAGCCCTGGCGACGAGGGTTGGATAGGATGAAATCATACCACCATAATACTATCACTGCAATTTTACACCACAATTTCACCACGTCACGAAAAGCAAAAGTGCCCTTTCTGTGCTCACCGTTGCGGCCCAAAGAGCTGCGTACGCATGTCAAGTGCAGATACGTCGTCGGATCAGGATATCTCGAGATTTATCCGCCGTATCTATTTGCAATTATAATAAAGGGGGATGTCCAATGCATAAAATAAAATGTTTAGATTCTCATTGAGGCATATCGATTGGATTGGTACCTTCTGTTTTTTTTGTCAATTGTTGTTGATTGATTTGCGTCAGTCTTGCACAAGTTGCACAACGATGTTTAATGTGTAACTTTGACGTATTTGTATGATTTGACAAAATATTAAAATTTTCGATTTGTGCTGGTTGGCATTTTTCGAACTGACTAGTTTTAACATGAGCATAACAAAAGTGGGATAGTAAATTTGGTTTTTAAATAATTCGAAGTACCTATACCTACCTACTTTTTCTAACAAAAGGAACGAATTAAAAGTCTTGCAAATAACACATAAGATTTAGCGACAGAAAGCATTATTTTATTAATTAATGGTATTAAAAAATCCTTTCGTCCTTGTTTTACACACCAGCACCATTTAACATGCAATTATTCGCAACTGCATTCATCAGCTCAATAAAATCGCAATTAAATTTATCAGCCATTTATCGGCACTATGCACGAGAGCCATAATGGATTCCAAACACGTTCCGCAAAGAGAACAAAATGCCTAAACAAATTGCAGACAACAGCCCTGGGAGAGTTCGCTTTTTGCACTAATTCGGCATTCCGAAATAAAAATTCCAACTCCATACCGGGTGACGACAAAAAGTGACGAGTTCGAAACGTCCGTCGTCGCCGCGTCGCACTTCGGAGAACGATGTGGGTTGCCAGCTAAAACCATTTGGTTTTCAGGCAAGTATATATAATATTCTTGATTATCTTCTTTGAATTTTTGTATACCTAGTTGAAGTTTTTTTTAGAAAATACCACAAGATATTTTTTTGTTGTTAAAATGTTATGTACCTAACCTATTTAAATATGCTAAGTCAACAAAATTGAAAAGATTAGTAGTAGGTATCATAATCATGCTGTGATTAAATTACACAAAAATATTTTTTTATTTTTTGAATGAAAATTCTTTAGTAGGTATGCAACTTTCAATAAAACCTACTAAGACAAAAGTTGGCAACATAGCAAAAGAGGTCGCATTGTCGAGTGTTTTCAAATATGGAAGGGCGGGAAAAACGTTCTGAAACTGAGACGCGAATACATTGTACTGGCGTGAGTAATGGCGGCTGGGCTCAATAAAATTATAATAATAACAAGCAACAGCACACGACAGAAATCTTGATCGCCTCTCAACATTGGATAGTGAAAGCTTATTGCCATGGCATTGCGTGTTAGATTCGAACGTTAAAGATTCCTATTTCGTTAAGTAGGTAACTAATAAAAAAAGCTAAAGGCTCAGGCTAAATCAACCAAGGGAGGCCTTTTCTGTCCACCTGACTGGTGTCCACAGCTGGACATAGACATCCCTTGATATGTCTTTTAGTTATTTACCATCATGTTATTTCTTCCCGTAAATTATTAACTTTTAAGCAAATTCATTCACATACTCGAAGTTAGTAATTCTCCTCATGGATGAGGTAGATCCCAGCATTGCGCCTTAGGTACTTGAGACAAGAACGGAGACATTCTGAGATTGCAAGCTTTTAAAATAAAAGACGGAAGTTTGGTGTTTACATTGAATGAGGTGTTCTGTGTTCGCCCACTCGCCTCAGCCCGAAGTAGCCCGAAAACGGAAAATCAAATTTAACTCTGAAATCGTTCCTGTTTCGTCCCTTTTTAAGTTTTGTAACAGACTCGTAGCAAAATAACTGTCGTCCACACACTTCTCGTGCAAGTAAGTAGAAGCAGACTATAAACAGTATATAACCTTAAGAATATAGGTCTTCAGGGTATCGAACGTAACCTTTGCAAAATACCGTGACCTAAAAAACGTTCCCCATCAACCCATTCCGCGGCAGTTTGTCCATCGCGCATCGTAAATGCGCCCGCTGACCTAATGGGCTCAACCCTAGGCCTTGGGTGACCCTGGTGCCCCAAATGTTGACTGTCACTGCTCAAATTGATGTTTGCCAAACTAATTTGGGGATTCCAAGGTTAGTTTACAAAAGGTTGCTACTATTTATTCATTGTTATGATTTCCCTGACATTTTTAGGAAAAATTTGTTGAGAAGATACAGTTAATTTAAATTTAAAGATTCATTTTAAATTGTGTCAGACAGGCTCAATAAAACAATTTAAGAAAGATGACAAAAAAATGGAGGAAACAAAAATTGGTTGAGAGAACCATCAAATAGAAAATTTGATTTCGTCAATTTTTTTTGTCGTTTTCTGAATAGAACTTTACATAAGCTTGGCTGAATTAAGGTTGAATCTTGAAACAGCAAACTTTTTTTATGAAGTCATTTGAATGACTCATATTAGATCCACTGCCATGTTGGATCTATTGAGCTTTTTGTTGTATGTTTTCGTTAAATCTCAGTTGATTCACTCCAGTCCACAGTGACATTATGTCGATGGAGGTGTAGCAGGAAGGGTGTGCCAGCCATCAAGACGTCCGTAAACTTTATAGGTCACTGTGTTAGATAGGTAGGTACTAGGAATTGTAGGCCAAGTAGGTAAGCTCTAATGGAACAAAGATAACCTACTATGTATCCTTACGTTTTATCCAGTGTTGCTTACTAAAAAGAAGATATTTTAAAGGGTAACTTACGACAATGGGACCATTGCTGCCCGTACTGGCAAGAGTCGCTCCGAACCACTGATTTGACTTCTGGTCAACCTGATTCCCGTAGGGGTCTATATTATTTCCTGCGAACAAAAGAAATGTGGATAAAAATTTGTAAACAGATACATCAAATTATAAATATTTAAGCATTGAATAAATGTCAAAAAATATGATACAATGAAGGTAATTGAGACGATGATCATTCATTTCCCGCCCGGAGGTCGCATCATTCTCATTTCGAAGAAACTTGACATCTTAAACTGTATTAAAAACGACAAATTACAGTTTTCTCCTCAAAATAATACATCACTCAAAATAAAGGAGACTTCCCCTTTTATGTCCATAACCGTCTGCCGTATAAATAACGATTATTATCGTCCAAATACGGCTGATACGGTCAAAATGGCCAAAATATGGTCATGTACAATATTCAATGTTGCCAGCGAGATGGACGGTAATGGCTTAATTCTGGACGGTGGCTATTTATCACCAGATTCAATTTTATAACCGGATAATGGCGGATGTTTCAAATGTCTCTTTGTTTCCATTGCAACCACATTAAGACTCATATTCTTATACACGAAACTATCGAGCATTATATGAACTCAACTCAAATAATAGGGATGTTAACAATTTTTCGGAATTGCTTTTATTTTGAAGATGGACTCTTGTTTAGCATAAAAAAAAATATTTTCTTTAAAAATATTACTATTTTCGATAAGAAAATGTACAAAAATAGAGTAATTTTAAACTTTTCCGCTAAAACACTAACAACTGTCACGTAACAGAAATGACGTCACGAACCGCAAAACGATGGTCGCGATTCATGACATGACTGTATGTTGTATGTCCATTGTTCGATTAGGACATGTGTTTTCTTAATTTTACTTGAATACAAACAATCAAAATGAACACAAAGTTTTACAAAACCTGTGCAGTGCCCCCTGTGTAAAAGTACAACAATTACTATACCGGAAAAACTGTTTATTCATGTGCCAAAAGATAAGCAAATGTTACGAATTTATTGTTTTAGCACATAACCTAACTTTGTAAACAGTGATTTAAACGATGTTCTAAACACGATAAATTATATATAAAAAGCAGAAAATCATCTATTACACATGTACTTGACTGTTATTTATGTATTCGTAGATAGATAAATGGTATTAAACGTAAAAGAGTACCTACAAAGATGTTTTCACGTTCCTGAATTCTGAACCACAAAAGTCTTCGTTTCTTGCAAAAAAGTTTGCCACCATCAACAAATCTACTTTTGGTAAGTTGGAACTATTCCCTTTAGTGAATCCGGATTCCATCATGTATTAATATTATGTAATTTACAGACTAATTCGTCGTTATGAGAAAATGCAGAAAGGTAAACAAACAGTGCGACAGCTAGTTTTGCAGCTAGTGACGTCATAAGCTTATAATGGCGTTTGCAGTCACTTGACAACAGATTATAAATATAGCATTTAAAATCATTTTTAATAAATTCAATAAGTTATATTATATTATAAAAATGTGATTTTCGATATTCTAATAATACAAATGATTATAAAATTAACACTAAACTTTAATTTGTGATTATGGTTAACATCCCTATTATAGGTCTTATTTTTACATCGACAAGATCCAAAAGACTATCATCAGATTACAAACAGATAAGTCGTAATACAACGCATTAAACATTCGAGCTTAGAGCCACTGTAAGCGATGTTACTTTACACCTTTGATGACCATATTATTAAGGTAGATAATAAAAATGCTAATGCTAAGATAACAATCGCCCAGACAATCATTATTTGTAGATATTTGTAGGTATTTTCTTATTGTAACTAACTATAACTATATTATTTAAAAAAATCCTGTGAAAATATGTGTATTTATCACCGCAAATCAATACCAAAGTATACCTATGTATGTATGTACCTAAACATGCCGTTCTTTTTTATTAAAGTACTTCAATTTCAAATTCAATCTCTGTAACATCGGTTGGTACCCGCCAATTCTTACCTAGCTACCTAGTTAGGTACGACAACAGGGTAAGATTTTATTAGTAGTTATAAGATTAATCGAGGTGTCTAAATTTAAAAGAAGTTTAAGACAAAACATTATTATATCTCGTAATAGAGGACACGTATTTGGAATTTTAGAAATGGCATAGAAAGAAATGGAAATTTAAAAAAGTTACACCCGGAAAAACAATTGTTTTAATTCAGTTCAGCAGGTACCTACTTACATAATTAAATTAAAAAATATGAAATATTAATGAGTGCTCAACAAAGTGCGATCCTCTCTAGAGGCTAGGTACCGGTGCCGTGCTACAATGGAGCAGGCACTGGGCGTGACACGATCATCAAAAGCGTCGTATGTCAAAAACCGGGCGAAACACAATTTTGACAGTAGTAATTAATATCAAAGAGAAAGAGCCATTACTTTTAATTATTTCCCGGCCGATTTCAGTTATCATCGCGAAGATTAATGGCCGACATGGACAGTGGCTTGTAAAATAATAAAAGTTATTTAATCGTAGATTTTGGGTCACGAATACCATTTTAGCAATAATAGTAATATTACTAATAAATAAACAGTAATAAATAAGTATAGTACTTCTGATGACAGAGTCATATCAATAATAGCCACCAGACAAATGATCATCATTAGAGATAACAAACGTCGAGTGACGAAAGTGGTATCATTATGAATATTGTCGTTAATGAGTTAATGACCTTCTTATAAAAAGCATCATAATTCTAACGAAGGTAAAAAATAAACCGGCATTTGAAAAAAACCCGAGCGTTTTGAAATTTTATTTGCTTTTTTATCTATGCTTTTTTATAGGTAAATATTACTAAATTCTGTACTTGGCTCACACACTTCCGTGTCAAATTCTGAAGTAGGCAAGTACTTAATTTTGCGGGTTTTGATGTTTTTTCATAGCGTATTATGCCTAGTCGTCGCTAGTAAGGTGGCAACATTTTATTTTATTTTTACGTTTTCTAATGTGACCAGCTAATGGACCCGTAATGGTCACAACACTTACTAATGCATTTCGAATTTCGACCAGTTATCAAATACGGTCCAATTTGGAATTCTAAATAGGAATGAGGAAATACAAGCTATGACTCACTACTTTTTAAGATGTTATACAACTCTGATACTATTGAGTCGATATAACTTGGTATCTAAGAATGTAAGAAGCTAGCTTCTGATAGAAATGGATTAAAAGCCTACAACGCCATATAAAAAATTTGATGATTAGACTTTGAATTTGATTATTTTGAAAAAACAAACCGACTTCAAATTCCTATTTACACTTTTTAAGTTCATTGGAACAAATACTTATCTCACTGGAATATCACTACATAGTATAAAACAAAGTCACTTCCCGCTGTCTGTCTGTCCCTATGTATGCTTAGATCTTTAAAACTACGAAACAGATTTTGATGCGGTTTTTTTTATAGATAGAAAGATTCAAGGAAATAATATATGTATAATACATGCATAATATAGTACCCGCTAGTTATAGCAGTAACTAGTTTTTAACCATTTTCCATATATGTAATAGCGAAAGGATTATCGAAATCGGTCCATAATTGAAAGAGAAATCGAAGATCATAAAAAAAATATACATGTGAACATTTATTGTACAACATAAACAAATAAATATCTTCTAAAGAACCTCCTGCGCATTTGTTTCTCGTTTCGTCGGCGAAAAATCAAACATTAAAGAAATTTTAATACTTTATTTTAATATTTTAATACAATGCAATGCACATTTGTTTGAAGATTGAGATTTCATTGGATACCTATTAACTATCCTTTTACGGAGTGTGTACAATGTACATCAATAACCACATACAATATTTCATCAGGCCCCGTTGCCCCCGCCCCGTTGCCCCCGCCCCGCTGCCCCCGCCTGTGTTTGTTTTCTCGGCGTAAAAGCCTTCCAAAAACGTACAGCCTGATTTAATCTCTCTCGATACACTTAATGGTCTATAAGTCATGCCATATTTGTCGCCATGCACCAATCACAATCAAAATTATAGTCGTACACGATGAAATGATACGGCGATGAGAACGTGCTTGATAATCATGGCATATCGATGATTGTCAGATGATAGGTAATTAACCGTTTTGCATTAAGACATAAAGCTTCTACCTTTTTATGGTGGCCATTGTGGTCATCGTAAAATGCCTCAACTCTAATATGATTGGTTCCGTATAAGACTTATCGGTGAAAAAATTGATGGGTAACTGGAAAAGTGTATTGGGCAGTAAATGTTTTTGGCAAGTTTTTGCAAGATTGACTGCTCAATATTGGTCGTATGTCTCGGAACAGATTACATGAAGCCCCGCGATAATGTGGAATTATCTTGACGGAGTAGAATATAAATGACATGTAATGATCAATTTATTAGTAGAATTTTTGTTGTTTGTTAATACAACACAATAGTATGAAATAAATAACGCGTCTGAACTGAACCGTCAGTTAGGTATAATAAATATATAATTCTGGACAATCCACACAGATGGTATGGGTAGGTACTAGATAAGTGAAATGCATAGTATAATATACATTACATAGATATTTTTTATTATAAATTTGTCCCAAGGTGAGAATCGAACCCGTTACCTAACCCTGCATCCACCATGCCACATGAGTACATACACAGGCAGTCGACAAAATGCAGTTACTCATAAATGTTCTTGTTTATTAATGCATTTTTACCATATTGTGATCTTTATTTTCCCTATTTATATTTCGTTGCAACAATGTACAAATCGTGACTAAAAGAACTTACATACAGACAGGTTCATTAAATCACATCCCCTTAAATTCTAAACACTCCCTTTAACTTCGTTTACACTTTGCTGTTTATTATACCGAAAATCATTCCACTAAGTACAGTCCCACACAAAGTTAGGTGAAAGTTAACATTTTCAAAAAAGCGTACCTAAATGAATCTAATAAAATAAAACTTGAAAACCTACAATTGTACCATAGTTGTAGTGCCATATTATCTGCAATGTCCATATACAGCAGCTATAGTGTTGCTTTGACTATTTATTTTGTCATAGTAGGTACTGAAAGATATATTTATTATAAGTGAAATCACAGTATAACTATATAGTACTGACATGAAATGTAAATAGACTTATCTAAGTGTGCCTTGTGCTCCTACGGCGGATAAAAATGTATGAGTAGGTATGAATAACCTACAACCTATTATAAGATCTTATGTAAATGCAAGAAATGACAATAAGAATAGAATAACTTATTGCATACATAGTAAGCTGAAGTGGCAGTGGGCAGGTCATATAGCTCGCAGAGCTGACAACCGCTGGGGAGTAAAGGTTCTCGAGTGACGGCCGCGCTGCAACGCGAAACGGAGTGTTGGGAGACCATCAACTCGATGGACCGATGACATCGTACCGGTCGCAGAAATCGATGGATGGAGGCGGCCGTGGACCGCTCTATTAGACGTCGTATGGGGGAGGCCTATGTCCAGCAGTGGGCGTATATGAACTGATATGATGACGATGATGCATTTATTGCATAAAATAATTATTAAATAACAATATGTCCGACATGAAGCTTTTGTAAGGAAGACTCTGTTCTTGAATGTTGTCCTTTACTGTACATTATTATTCGCTTCACTGAATCCCCATTTTGTAATGTGTAGAGACATCAATAATAACACTACGAATGTTGGAAATAAAATGAAATGTAAAATCGTGTCGTGGCGATACGCCTCAGTGGTTCTGTAACCTGAGGGGATGCAGACAGACAAGTCATAAATGTCTGGCAAGGAAGGGAGCGGCACATACCGAGCTTTCAGAAAATTAAAAAGTTTTAAATTGTTACGTAGTTTTAACGTATTTTGGCTATTGTCTTATCCTATCCTGTATAGCTCTTGTTTTGAAGATTTACGAGAAACTTTTCTTGAGACTTTGGGAATAGCAAAACGTCACGGACCATGGTTGCATTTTCGGAAGCCGTGGTGTATTGGAATTAAAAAAACCTATTTGTATGAATGATCAATCGATGGAAATGAGTGATTAGTTTCGTCAAGGTAGACTTACTACGTAACCTCATAGTTATCCTCGCAATTAACGTATCTTGCTTTATAGTGGAGTATTATTCTCAATATGAAGTAGGGAGTGCCTGTGATCTACGCAACGCTTAGGTAAATAAATAAATAATGCTGGACAATTCTCACAGGTAGGTAGGTAAGACAAAGGTGTTAATAAAGTTCGTTTACTATCATTTTTTTGTAATTGTATACTTACTCGCAGAGTTGGATCAAAAACTCCGAACATTTCCTGTTTTAAATTATAGGAATCAAAAATATAACAGCTCGTCAATAGGATTTCCGAGGGCTTGGCCTTTGATTGTAAGACGATAAACCTAAACCCAACTATCAACTGATAAGTGGTACATTTTATTTAATGTCAATCAAAACACCAATACAATACACAAAATTAAATTGACACAAAATCACTTTATTGTACCAGAAAAGAACATTACAAAAAGACAATGGGCGGCCTTATTGCTTAGAAGCGATCTCTTCCAGGCGACCTAAAAAATTTAAGGACACACATGAAAGTAGACATGAAAGTGAGTGCTTATTATCAAAAATCTTCTAAAGTAAACCACCGATTGCGTTTATTTTCCCGACGTGTTGTCAGATTTAAATGCGTAATCAAAGAACATTACAAAAAGATAATTCATTAGACAATGGGCGGCCTTATTGCTTAAAAGCGATCTCTTCCAGGCAACCTAAAAATATAAGGGCACACATGAAAGTAGACATGAAAGTGAGTACTTATTATCAAAAATCTTTTAAAGTAAACCACCGATTGCGTTTATTTTCCCGACGTGTTGTCAGATTTAAATGCGTAATCATTTGGTTACAAAATCATAAAGATGTGCCATTCACACACACTTCTAACAAGAGCACATTTTACAACCCATCGGAAACAAAGAGGATATTGTAAATTAATATAATTTATTGCTATCGAAGTTTAATTAGGTACATTATTTTATTATCATTAATGTGGAACGGAACAGCTGAACGATTGTTAATTGGGATCGATTCGATGGTTTGTACGAAAGGGGAGATATGACACACCTTCTACTTTATAATTACCTACCTAATAGTCATAGGTAGAGTAAAGGAAATACAACAATACAGCCAAAACCATAATCCATATTAATATTATAAATTCGAAAGTAAAATTAATATTAGTAATTCGAAAGTCTGTCTGTCTGTTACCTTTTCACGCCTTAACAGCTCAACGGATTTTAATGAAATTTGGCAGGAAGGTAAATGGTATCCCGGGTACAAACATAGGCATAAGTGTAAGTGAAACCACAAACAACACCTAGTATTTGTATATTTGTCAAAGATAGCACAGAATTCTTCTTGCATCTCATTCTTTCTTCTACTCCATTTACTAGCCAAGAAAGCTGACCCCCCTGTTATGGAATAACGAAGTGAGAAGAAAGAGATGTAAGTGAAACCACAAACAACACCTAGTATTTGTATATTTGTCAAAGATAGCACAGAATTCTTCTTGCATCTCATTCTTTCTTCTACTCCATTTACTAGCCAAGAAAGCTGACCCCCCTGTTATGGAATAACGAAGTGAGAAGAAAGAGATGGTCAATAAAACACAACTTCGGAAAGAAATAAAAAGTTTAACATAACTTGGAAGTGTGAGTGGATTTTCACTGCGCAAAAAAGTCGCTTTCATCCACTGAAAATGGAACCGAAATTCACGTTTTAAAATTTTATCCCACTCTGAATAAAAACTTTCTACAACTAATCAATCCAATATCCAAATAATTAAGAATCCGGTCTTGAATCTGTTTATTGTTTGTTTTGTAAAGGAGAACATAGACGTACGTGGAGATGATCAAATAATTAGGTAATAGTGGCTTCAAGTGGCTTCTTCAGTCGCTTATTGTTATTGACAATGAAATGCACACCGCACGGCCGTGCTTGTCTTTATCCGATAGGAAATCGGTATTATGGCTGCATATGGCTAGTAATATGATAGAGAAAGAGGTACCGTATCATGTTATGTAGGTAGAAAGCGATAGACCGCAGATAAAATAATCAGTAGGTCTGATTATAGGTTCTAATCTAATAGTAGTTCTACTACTCGTAGTAGAATCTAATATCTTACCCACATTTCTCTGGAAATGAAGTTTGTTTGTTTGTATATTTTTCGAACTGGCTGAAAGGACATGGCATGGTTAGCTTCTATAGATGAATACTAGCTGTGTTATATTTAAAGTACTTTTCTAAATCATCATAATAGAATTGGTACTTACATCATATTGACCCTCTTACGTCCATCAGTTTTTTGATGAATCGAGTGCCCAAAATTGGTGCTTTGGCTAAACAAAATACAATTGAATTAGTGGCACAAAACGATCGAGTCTCTGGAGGCTGCGGAACGTGGTCGAATCAATCAAGCAATCAGCGGGCTGCTATCAACCACTTTGACCAATCAGCGACAAGTGGACTGAGGCAAGGGCTGCCAATCATATCAAGGGACTTCATATAGCGCAAAAAATAAATCTAACATTTGAAAAAATTTTTTTGCCTTTACATTCTATTAAAAAAAATAGTATTTAAAATTTGTTTCTATAGGTACATGTTTTGTTCTGTATGCACATAATTTGAAAAATGATCAAGTTCTAAATACATATTATATAAGTTTTGTTACATTCTGTGATTATTTTATGTGTTGTGCATCTAAATAAATAAAATACTAATCTGCTCATAATTAGCAAAGTACTGTAAAGCACCTGACACATTGTACCATGTCTGTTACAATGAGTTAAAGGTTAACGAGGAGCACCCTTTTATACGACATCTTCATAGAACCTACCAGAGGAAGGGCAGTGGCTTCCTTTGGATTTTTAACACCTTTACTGCGATCACCAATCAATTTGCGCGTAATGATTATGGGAAAACCCCCCATGTGTGGGAGTCAAGGTCACTTGTGTTGTGGTCGTATGTGTGCTGGTGAGGAACCGCGTTGCTAAAAGAATAAAATGGAGATGAAACGGATCATCACCTGCGCGGACGCAGCTCGTCACAAGGTGACATCCCTAAGGGACTGTGGTCAGACGCGGGACCTCTTGTCCCAGATTGATGACTCTAAATTAAGGGAACCTAATAGTTTTATAATTAAGTGTTTCTTATTAATTCACGACCTAATTAAATTAATATTTTATCTTTAAAAAAATTATGTCATCAAAGATTTTGTTAAAAAAAAATACATTTTGGCTAGATGATGCTGTGTCAAATGTCTAGAATTATTGTTGAATAATATTATTTTTTGTGTAAAAATTAAATCAAATCAAAATTATGCTGAAATCCTAGCACGTTTAGACATCTCTAAATATTCGTAAATTCTATAAATGATAATGATAAAGGCTAATCTAAAATTGGCTGAGCTATATTGAAGAAGTAAGACCCAAATATTATGTTTATTACCGTGAAACAAAACTGCATTGTTCAGCAACATGTGGCGCGGTCGACGACCTGCGCTCGCGCATCCAATGAAATAAATGGCGCTTCTGAAAGAGCAGGCGCGTTACGATTGCTACAGGGGGCTGGGGTGGCCATGTGATCTGTACACCAGTAGCTGGTTCTCTGTTCCACACTACATTATTCGTGGGCGTCCCTCAGACTCCACCTGGTCAAAAAGCTGAGCACAGCTTTTGAGGAGTCATTTTTGGTCCGTCGCATACTCCGTAGTATGAGAAATGAATTGATTTCTTGCCAATGTCCCATCTCGGGTCCGTTGGCCAGAAATCGAGAATCACGAACCCGAGATAGGCCATTGGCAAGAAAATCTATTATTTTCACAAAATACGTACAAAACTCCTAATAAAGTCCACACTCCACAGGTGATCGGAATGCTGGCTCTTTATTTCGGTAAACTAATTAGTATTGCCATTCAACGTGGCAATGCTGCCAGCATACTGGGCACTCTGCCTTCTGGTGACAGTGACAGCTAGATTTTTAGTATTTTTTAAAATTATTTCTGTTATAATATAATATTCTGTCTATAATTTCATTAATAAATATTATGACAGTTATTATTATTATTAATATGGTTCTAATCTAACAATGCTTTGTCGGACAAGTTTACGAAAAGGATATGCAATTTTATCCACCGTATAAAAATTGATTCTTACGGCCACTCTGTTTCTACCGCATACATGATATATCTTTCGTTTCAGAAATCAATATCCTTTACTGTATCGTCACCCTACATCACATCCCTGCGCAAACGCATTGATTTACGTTTATCAGAACGATGCGTTAACAGCGCTACAGCCGTTTCATCGGCTCTAACATCGACCGGCACTTAAGGCCCTGATTCTGAGCTTCGAGCGAAAATCAATAACCAATCAAAAGCTAGTTGGTAGGTTGTATTTATCAGCCGAAACTCTAGTCTCTATTAACTTAAGGTTCAGATTTGCCTGTATATCAAAATTGTTTGTTCCAATCACAATCAAAGTCTTTACAGAGTAGGGGTTCATGAAACCTCCTCTAAATCTAAACTGAAGACATGCTTATTGCATTTCTGCAGTATTGAACAGGGAGAAGAACAAGACCATTTTATTACCGAAGAATATATAAATAATTACGCATAGAATCAAGTAGGTATTCTAGACCTGTAAATACAACAATAGCACCAGCCGTTGGGCGCAATTTTATCTTATTTACGCTTAGCCATAAAATATCAATAGCATGGAAACCATCACACATGTTGTTGCAATTTCGGTACTTTCGGTAGACCACAAACCGCGAGCCGCAGCATATCAAGGAGTTACTACATAACGCCACATCGATGGTTAGATAGAACTGTGTTGAAATAACTGACAGTCTGGTTAACGTGTCGTTATGACTAGGATAGGGTTTCAGTCTACCGCATCTAGGACGTGGTTTGATGGTGAAAGCTGAACATTGCTGAGGTTGATACTATCACTAGAAAAAGGGATATAGTTCGGAATAACAGTAAACCTACAAAAATAGGTGATGAGGAAGAAGCACGGTTCTCTGTTATGATGTGGAGTAAAATCTTTAGATTCTCTTATCCGCAGAAATTTCTAGCTAAACAAAATCTCTAGAGAACAGAGGTTTCGGTAGACAATATGTTTTCGATCTAGATGTATAGTTACGAAAACCAGATCATCCGGTTATTATACATATCTTACTTGTAAGATTAGCGATTCCAAAACGAATAACAATAAATACCTACCCAAAGCTATCGATGCCCAAAGCCATATTAATAAAGGCTTGCCGAAATTCCGAAAACCTGTTTCCTTCCTACATTTGGCTAACTTTGTTCTAAACCAGTAGATTCTAAACAAGTCGCTTAAGACGCCCACGACCATCAAATGTTTGTCTGTTTGTCCATCGGCAAATTAACTTGCGTAGGCAAGACATCTGTGAACAAGCTGCTTCCGGTACTTTGGAGGGATACTGCTGACCAACTTTCAAAGACACCGATTGTTTATGTCGTGAAAGATTATCCCATGACAAAAATAATAATTATCATCATCATCGCGGTGGCCTAATCGTCTTGGATAATTCCTATTATTTTTTACCATTCCTAGCGATCTTGAGTCCATCATGCACTGTGAAGAAAACAGTTTATCAAATATAATGATCAAAAGAACAAAATTTGTCAGAGGACACGTTGCTATGTGTCCAAGGAAATAGTTGAAAAAACCGTGTTCACACCATTTTGGGAAAATACTCAAACATAAACCGGTTTTCGCGAATATATTTGGCGAAACTAGTTCCTGTCATTTGAATACCTACAAACTTTTGAGTACCTATGTATCTGCTATTGCCTAATCCGTTCTCTATATTTTTTACGTCTTATAAAAAACTGGCAACGGTTTTTTTATTGACACACTTTCTCTTTGGGAGGTCCCATGCTAAATTCCGAATCTGTCGAAACCAACAAAAGCAAAATCAACATAACAATTTAAACAAAATAACAAATTATTTACCAACACAAAGCTACCAAACCATCTCACAAATTGTCAATATTGAAAGTGTTTCCAATAAAAATATTACATTTCAATAAAATCTAATGGTGTAGTAACTCGTGGTATATTGTCGAGACGGGAATCAAACCTACGCTGGCCTTGCAACCCACACGGCTCAAATATCTGGCCCAAGCCTACGACTTAATAACTACTGTTGAGGTACTTAAGCAGGTACTTTGTCTCGGTGGAGTAGATTTCGGTGTTTACTAAAGACATGACAAAAATGTTCGGTGTCGGTAACTTTGGAATTTATGAGTAACTTCATTTCCTTTATTTTTAGGGTTTCAAAGATCGGTTTTGAAACCCTTATGGTCTCGCTCTGTCCGTCCCCGCTCTTTCTTGAATATCTCAGTAACTACTGCAGCTATTAACTTGAAATTTGAAATAATGATACATTTCGTGCGCCATTACTGATTTTAAGAAAAAAATATATAAATAAATGAAAAATAAAAATGAATATTTTCAGTACAAATTTTGATGTTGAAATTTCAAAAGAGACCTAGGAAGGCAAATGGGGTATCAAATGAAAGGTATCGTTTTGTACATTTCAAAACACTTTTTGAAATTTCTGTAAATTTCATACTTTTTGAAATATTTCAAAAAAAGTCGAAAAATTGACCATACCCCCCCCCCCTATCTCCGAAGATTGCACACCGATCCACGTACAATGTACTAGGCGTTTGTAGACATCAATCTATATTTTACAGGAAAAATATAGAGAAGTCGGTAATAATAATAGTTTTTGAAAAATGGTTAAAAAGGGGGGGAATTTTTTTTCAAAAGGAGGGGTACCTACCTATGTGGGGTATCAAATGAAAGGTATCGTTTTGACCATTTCAAAACACTTTTTGAAATTTCTGTAAGTTTCATACTTTTTGAAATATTTCAAAAAAAGACGAAAAATTGACCATTCCCCCCCCCCTAGCTCCGAAGATTGCAGACCGATCCATGTACAATGTATTAGGCGTTTGTAGACATCGATCTATATTTTACAGGAAAAATATAGAGAAGTCTGTAATAATAATAGTTTTTGAAAAATGGTCAAAAAGGGGGGGAATTTTTTTTCAAAAGGAGGGGTACCTGCCTATGTGGGGTATCAAATGAAAGGTATCGTTTTGACCATTTCAAAACATTTTTTGAAATTTCTGTAAGTTTCATACTTTTTGAAATATTTCAAAAAAAGACGAAAAATTGACCATTCCCCCCCCCCTAGCTCCGAAGATTGCAGACCGATCCATGTACAATGTATTAGGCGTTTGTAGACATCGATCTATATTTTACAGGAAAAATATAGAGAAGTCTGTAATAATAATAGTTTTTGAAAAATGGTCAAAAAGGGGGGGAATTTTTTTTCAAAAGGAGGGGTACCTGCCTATGTGGGGTATCAAATGAAAGGTATCGTTTTGACCATTTCAAAACATTTTTTGAAATTTCTGTGAGTTTCATACTTTTTGAAATATTTCAAAAATAGTCAAAAAATTGACCTTTCCCCCCCCCCTATCTCCGAAGATTGCAGACCGATCCACGTACAATGTATTAGGCGTTTGTAGATATCGATCTATATTTTACAGGAAAAATATAGAGAAGTCTGTAATAATAATAATTTTTGAAAAATGGTCAAAAAGGGGGGGAATTTTTTTTCAAAAGGGGGGGTACCTACCTATGTGGGGTATCAAATGAAAGGTATCATTTTGACCATTTCAAAACACTTTTTGAAATTTCTGTGAGTTTCATACTTTTTGAAATATTTCAAAAAAAGACGAAAAATTGACCATTCCCCCCCCCCTAGCTCCGAAGATTGCAGACCGATCCATGTACAATGTATTAAGCGTTTGTAGATATCAATCTATATTTTACAGGAAAAATATAGAGAAGTCTGTAATAATAATAGTTTTTGAAAAATGGTCAAAAAGAGGGGGATTTTTTTTTCAAAAGGAGGGGTACCTGCCTATGTGGGGTATCAAATGAAAGGTATCGTTTTGACCATTTCAAAACACTTTTTGAAATTTCTGTAAGTTTCATACTTTTTGAAATATTTCAAAAATAGTCGAAAAATTTACCTTTCCCCCCCCCCTATCTCCGAAGATTGCAGACCGATCCACGTACAATGTACTAGGCGTTTGTAGATATCGATCTATATTTTACAGGAAAAATATAGAGAAGTCGGTAATAATAATGGTTTTTGAAAAATGGTCAAAAAGGGGGGGATTTTTTTTTCAAAAGGGGGGTACCTACCTATCTGGGGTATCAAATGAAAGGTATCGTTTTGACCATTTCAAAACACTTGTTGAAATTTCTGTAAGTTTCATACTTTTTGAAATATTTCAAAAAAAGACGAAAAATTGACCATTCCCCCCCCCCTAGCTTCGAAGATTGCAGACCGATCCATGTACAATGTATTAGGCGTTTGTAGATATCAATCTATATTTTACAGGAAAAATATAGAGAAGTCTGTAATAATAATAGTTTTTGAAAAATGGTCAAAAAAGGGGATTTTTTTTCAAAAAGGGGTACCTACCCATGTGGGGTATCAAATGAAAGGTATCGTTTTGACCATTTCAAAACACTTTTTGAAATTTCTGTAAGATTCATACTTTTTAAAATATTTCAGAAAATTGATTGTCCAAATAATTGGCAAATGTTTGAAACCCTCGGCGCGCGAGTTACACTCGCACTTGGCGAATCTTGTTTTTTAATTCCTTCAACTTTTATTTATGTTAAGTAAATTCAATATTCTATTCTACGCTGCAAATCTATACAAAACCAATGACAGTCGCTGAGTTCTCAGTGAAAATCATTTTTGAAAGATTTAAACATTTTAAACAATACGTACCTCACTCGCACTATGAAGTTCAGTTACTGACAGACCCCGTACAATGTTTACAAATCGAAAAAGTCTTAAGAAGACAAACTAGCAACAAAAAAACATAGTCAAATCCAATCTACCGCACCACACATCAATCTCAGGCCCATCGTTCACGCGCGACGCGCAGTTAAACATCCTGAAGTGTATGCGCGTGCGCATACACTCTGTATTTGGCGCACAGCCACAGATGGCGATCGCGCACGGATTTGTCCCTCGTGTGGCGGCGTCGTGCGAGCGTGTACCGACACCAGGCAAATGCTTTATTTGCTCCCAGGAGGTACAATTATATATCTAGCTCTATAGCCTCTAAGTCTAAATAGAATATGGTCCCTATCTCGGGAAGGAACCTATGAGGTTAATATAAATGACAGTTGGTTTAACCAAATACAAATATGTAGTTGGAAAAATCAAAACTTTAATTGGGACACCAAGCAACATTCATATCATAATGGAAACCACAATGCTGATACATATATTGTGGGTTGAGAATTTTTAACCATTCCCCCTCTTGCTAATTACCTGACTACTTTATTTCATCATCATCAGCCTACCTTTATCAGTCCACTGCTGGCTAGCCTTCCCTAATGAGCGCCATAGAGCGTCCTGTATTCAGATACTTTATTTATTAAACTAAATTGTTTCAAAACTCACGATTCAAACTTGCAAGCTTAAGTTATTACAATTCCATAAGTTATTAACAGCCAGCCCACTCTCAGTCACTCTTGGTCACGTAATAAAGTTCAAATTACGTAACATCCTAAAATCTGTCTTTTTTCTGCAAAGTAAAGCTGCAGTATATTATTTAACACTATAGATCAACAAACTCATAACTAATTTCTTCTTGCACAGTTGGGTGGTTCGTCATAATAATAAGACCAAAATTGTCGCATATATTCAGCACCGAACTCATGGCAACATTCCAGCAGTTGATAAGGAATTGTAAACCGTTTTACCTACATGTAAGAGTGTGTATATCATAGTTTGTTTAAATTTTACGATAATTTTATATTTATTAGTACTTTTAGAAGTTTAAGGCTAGTTATAGTAACCGCATAAATTTTTAGGTAAATAAGAGATCTCAGTGCCTAGACAAACCTAACATTTGCTTTAAGGTACTAAGCCAAGCTATGTAACGAATTTTTATGAATGAATTATATCTATCTACCTCTATCTATCTACCTATTGGTTCTTTTCTTCTTCACTGTAAACTCAAGTAATCTGGTTGATCTCTTTTGGTGCATCTCTACTCCTCGACCGACCCCTCACGTGAGATTTATCTGCAGGTAGCTCATTGTGTACATTGTGAACATAAATAAGGTTAAGTAGCTACTTTACTTTGTCTAGGACGAGTGTGTTTTATTGTCAGTCCGCTTTGTTAGAAAGACATAAAAGGTTGGTATACCAGAATATAGCCTTATAGACCAGTTTGATTAGTCACCATAAATTGAATTGTACATAGATTTCAGATTGCAATAATTTTATTTATTTAATCTTTCAAATTAAAATTTTTATACTAAAAATTTAATTAATACCAGCATATTGTACTATTACATTGTTTACCAAGCTCACATTGCAGTCTTAAGAAATATGTATATATATAGGTACACGAAATAAGGAAAATTAGAATTCATAATTTTATTTATGAAAATAATAATGTGGCAAATACCTATAGTGTTCGTAACCTAATGATCCCTTATCTTTTGCTTACCTTCCTATCGCATCTCCACTTCCTGACTCATGCATGACCCCGCGACCTCACACCACACGCATGCTTTGTCGGCATCTTACGAATACTGCTGTGCGAGACATTGTGTATACATTATATCAGTCAACGAATATACACATCAATGAATTCTCTGCAGTTCCGATAGTAATAAAACTAGGCTGGTTAGTAGTGCATGCTTGCCAACGTCACTTTAGTATGCTGATCTCATACAATATCAATTATTTAATTGATTGGAATGCTGGCTTTTATTTCAGTTAAAAAATTAGTATTGTCATTCAACGTGGCAATGCTGCCAGCATTCTAGGCACCTTACCTTCTGGTGACGGCTTAGATTTTTAGAAAACATATGTATGTCAGTGTAAATATTAGTTTTATAAGTGTATATGCTGGTTGTTATTGTTTTTTTGTTATTGTTATAGCTTAAATAAATTTTACCATTATTTAAAGATGCAAAAGGCATCTTTGTATACAATACAAAGTTCAATGAATAGCTAAAGAAGCAAGTTATTCACATATATTCAGTGGTATCGAAGAATTTTCTATTGCATTGGCAGGGTAGCCCTATAAAAAATCCTATCCCACTAATTGTTAATCCAGATAATTCATCAGGAAAACTAAATAATAACTTTTGAAATTTCTTTGGTAATCTCGTTACTAATGAAAGTACTTGCCTATGAATTGCATTTACCTATCTAATTTAGCCGTTAGCATACGATGTCTGTATCGACCATAGGACAGGGGAATACTCTACCACAATGGTATAAAATCTACATGACGTAAACAAGCATGACTCAGTCAATCTAATGCCACGCAAATAACTCCGTCCCCATAACTCTACAAAATATACCTAGCTACTAGCTTTTGCCAGCGGTTTCGCACATGCTGTTCCTGGCCAAAATGTAGTTGCTTATGTGAAGAGAAAGTTTCAGGGCTAGAATTATATCTATTTATTGAAATCTTCAGAATGATAATGTTTTTATTAAGGAAGAATTTACGTAATTGTTAGTCGAGGTGGCTGGGGGTATTGAATAACCGTAGAGTTGAAGAGATTTGGCGTTAAGGACTTTGGTTTTATTCAGATCTTTTCTGAATCATCGACAATGATAACCAAAAATAAGCACAGATAGAACATAGTCCAGTATATGAGTTACCACAAAACAGAAAAAAACTATTAAGGAAAAAAAATATTATGGAATAACGGGATTATGGAGAATATTCTGTTAAATTTCTCACGTTTGAATAAAAAAATCATTCCCTTAATTTTTACATGTATTGATTTTAGGAAATGGATATAAGTGTAAATACTAGTTATAATTGTTTTATTCTGTTATTGTAATTTCCATAATAAATGCGTCTTACACGTTTCTTTCATTTATGTAGTCTCAATTATATTTAGTTGGCGACTGTACATATACATAATCAAATCAAGCTGAGTTGTATAACAAACGACGTGCAGGCCCAAGATGTAATAGAAATATTGATTTATTTTGAATTTTCACTTGGGCACGGGCGATGCAACATCTTGCGGTCCGAAGTTACTAACTCACGAAAACAAACATCAATTACACATCCAAACTTTCGCCTTTATATATTAGTATGTTACATAGATTCTACAGCCTACATCCTTCACTCCGCGATGAGCTCATATCTTCCACTTTCCCTCGCCGATAAACGCCGATTACACTACTGACCTGTATTTGACAGTTCATTAGCGAGTTACGAAATGCGTAGGCGCATGTGGGCAGAACCTGTAGCGACATTACACTGAGCCCTTCTACAGCCGTAGGAGGTATTTGGCCCTTTCTGTCTACCATACGAGTGGTTTTGCAAACGGTTCAAAAATTTTCCATCTAGGTATTCAAGTTACCAACTATTTTTTAGAAATTATAAAATTAAGCATGTCGTCCATAACTCAAAATGTCGTTTACACAGGTTTTCTCTTTGAGGCTAGATAATGATGATGCATTTTGGACAAGGATTAGAAATAATATTTCATTTTGTCGATCATTGGGATTCGCTAGGGACAGGACAGTAAAAATTATAAGTATAATCAGGCCACTCATATGTTTTATGCTGGATATTATACACAGCTGTATCAATTCCCAAAGAAAACACAACTTGTGTGGGAAATGGCATTAAAATACACTTGTAAATCAATATAACTTAACGGGCTGCATCCGGGCAGCTGATTACTTTTCTAGCCACGCGCAATGCAAACATGCGTATGCGCAAGCGATCAGCATTTTGCACGCGCCTGCGCCAATTTGTTCGGCCAGTAGTACGTCCGTCCATTGTCATTGCGTTTTGGCGAGACACGACTGTTGTATTGCACCTTCTGTGGTCTACCATCCTGTCATTTACTAGGACTGTAGCTACTATGTCTTACTAGTATAAAGTCTGTGGTCTTACTACACTTTATTATAGATCAAAAAGATTAAAAGTAGGCAGCGGAAGTACGAGTGGGAGTGGATTTTGGCAGTTTTCAACTGAACACAAGTTCACGACGACGCATTGTTTTTGATAGCTTTCTTATAAATCCGACGAAAGCTGTCAGAATCTGGATTCAATTATATGACGAATCCCCAAACCTTGTATTTTCCTGGACAACCGTGATCCTTATCATTTTCATAATTCTAGCCTCATTTAGGCTACGAATATCAACATTGAAATTTCTTGCTCAAGATATTTTTAAGGTACCTACAGCGTCGCCATCTTTTGTTTACTTGGTAACGTATGATACTGAATTTATTTCTTTCTCTTATGTATAAAGGTCCACATTTTTAAGCCCGTAACGGAATTGTATGAAGCCAACAACCAAACTCTGATTCATGGTCCAGCATTGTCTCGTTTATTTTCCTCCGTAAGTAATTTAAATAACATTTTTGGATCAGGCTGCACTTTATCGCTCGGACATACAAAAGGTGCTAAACTGACCACGACACGTTTTAAGAATGTCTCCTTTTTTGTTGGACAAAGAAGCTTAAAAATTTAAATTAAATGAACTCGGCTCTTTTTAATCTGATAAAATATTTGGCAAGGTTCTTTATTACAAATCCATTTTTGGGTTCGCGAGGTCTACTTTTTTCCGAAAATTATTCATAAAAGTTTATCGTAAAGAAAACTTATTCTAACTAATTCATTATTATTTCATAAAGGCAGAAGGGTCCATAAAGATATTCATTCATCCATGGCAAATAAAGTTGAAGCTTTTCATTCTCAAGCCGTTGTTGCTGACCCTTAATTTCTAAGGCCAAGAGCATGGTGACTGTGACATGCCTAAACCGACAAGAAGATGGCACGACCTGCGCAGCGTGACGTCATGCGCACGCGACGTGATTTATTCTCATGTGCTATTGTAGACAGAGACGCATCTAGGAATCTATGTACCTAGGTGTAATCTTCTTCCACGAGTGGACAAACAAATTAAGTGAAAAGATATAAATGTTTTCATTTTAATCAATAATATCAAGGTTATATAATCAATCAAACTATGTATTTATTAATTTTTTAGACTTATTTTATAGCTCAAAATTTGACTTGTCTAAGAGTTAATTTTGTAAACTTAGCTTATTATTTGTTTGGAAATAAAAAACATATAATTTCTTTTTATGGCGCCACTGCTACGGACGATCTGTAGTTCAAGTTCTTTACCCTGACTAACTGACTGGAAAAAAAACGTAAAAATTAGTAAGTAGGTTGACATGAAATAGGTATATTTGAAAAGCCGTGTTTTCAATAGCTTAGTTGCAATTTGTATAATTTTAAATAATTTTGGATAATTTTATATGTATGTAGGTACTTAAATTCTTTAATCTTTTTAGGGTTTCAAACATCGGTTTTGAAACCCTTATGGTCTCGCTCTGTCCGTCCCCGCTCTTTCTTGAATATCTCAGTAACTACTGCAGCTATTAACTTGAAATTTAAAATAATGATACATTTCGTGCGCCATTACTGATTTCAAGAAAAAAATATATAAATAAATGAAAAATGAAAATGAATAATTTCAATACAAATTTTGATGTTGAAATTTCAAAAGAGACATAGGAAGGCAAATGGGGTATCAAATGAAAGGTATCGTTTTGTACATTTCAAAACAATTTTTGAAATTTCTGTAAGTTTCATACTTTTTGAAATATTTCAAAAAAAGTCGAAAAATTGCCCTTTCCCCCCCCCCTATCTCCGAAGATTGCAGACCGATTCATGTACAATGTATTAGGCGTTTGTAGATATGGATCTATATTTTACAGGAAAAATATAGAGAAGTCTGTAATAATAATAGTTTTTGAAAAATGGTCAAAAAGGGGGGGAATTTTTTTTCAAAAGGGGGGGTACCTACCCATATTGGGTATCAAATGAAAGGTATCGTTTTGACCATTTCAAAACATTTTTTGAAATTTCTGTAAGTTTCATACTTTTTGAAATATTTCAAAAAAAGTCGAAAAATTGCCCTTTCCCCCCCCCTATCTCCGAAGATTGCAGACCGATTCATGTACAATATATTAAGCGTTTGTAGATATGGATCTATTTTTTACAGGAAAAATATAGAGAAGTCTGTAATAATAATAGTTTTTGAAAAATTGTCAAAAAGGGGGGGAATTTTTTTTCAAAAGGGGGGGTACCTACCCATGTGGGGTATCAAATGAAAGGTATCGTTTTGACCATTTCAAAACACTTTTTGAAATTTTTGTAAGTTTCATACTTTTTGAAATATTTCAAAAATAGTCGAAAAATTGACCATTCCCCCCCCCCCTAGCTCCGAAGATTGCAGACCGATCCATGTACAATGTATTAGGCGTTTGTAGACATCAATCTATATTTTACAGGAAAAATATAGAGAAGTCTGTAATAATAATAGTTTTTGAAAAATGGTCAAAAAAGGGGGGAATTTTTTTTCAAAAGGGGTGGTACCTACCCATGTGGGGTATCAAATGAAAGGTATCGTTTTGGCCATTTCAAAACACTTTTTGAAATTTCTGTAAGTTTCATACTTTTTGAAATATTTCAAAAAAAGTCAAAAAATTGCCCTTTCCCCCCCCCTATCTCCGAAGATTGCGGACCGATTCATGTACAATGTATTAGGCGTTTGTAGATATGGATCTATATTTTACAGGAAAAATATAGAAAAGTCTGTAATAATAATAGTTTTTGAAATATGGTCAAAAAAGGGGATTTTTTTTCAAAAGGGGGTACCTACCCATGTGGCATATCAAATGAAAGGTATCGTTTTGGCCTTTTTAAAACACTTTTTGAAATTTCTGTTAGTTTCATACTTTTTAAAATATTTCAGAAAATTGATTGTACAAATAATTGGCAAATGTTTGAAACCCTCGGCGCGCGAGTTACACTCGCACTTGGCGAATCTTGTTTTTTATGTTTCAGCATTCTCAAACACATCTATAACAGAGAATAGGTAAGTCCGCTGCATCGACCATTGACTTTCAGAATGTAATGCTTCATTATCGTTATCCGCAGCCAAGTTTGTGCTATCCAAAACGGTTTGATGCTAAGTAAAATTGTACCCTCCTAATTGTACCTCGTACCCTCAAGCCCATCCCTGGCCACATGTTGCAGCTCCCGCAGATGGATACAAGCGATGCAAATGATATAAAGCTTGCTTTGTTGTGGACGATAAGCTTTTTGTCTTAGTAGAAACGAACATGAGTATATCCATTATGTACATTTGTCGCGGCACAATGGCAGGAGGTTGCCCGTTACTATAAATCTTGGCATAGACTTGGATAATTTGCATTCGTCTTGAGTCAAGACACATTAAATGAGAAAGAGACCTAACGCAGTGACTCAGATAAAAAAGGTTATAATTACACAAGATGAAGTTTTAAAGTCTGTAAATTAATGCAGATTTAGAGAGAATTTAAATCTTGAATCGAAAAAGCAAATGCCGGAGTCGACTAAGTTGCCAGTTTTACAGTTGAGAGAAAATTACTCTTATTACCTACTACACCGTGCCCCATAAAGAAGGAAACTCCCGCCATAGTGTTATTGTCTATACAGACTACAAAGTAGTTTCATACTCCGAAGTAGGCAGCGAGACAGTTCCTCGCCCTCATAAAACTACCGTAGAAGCCACTCCATCATCATCGAGGAAACAGAAGCTATCCATCATAACCGACTGTCGCCATTAGGTACCTTTATTGACCATTCGCCAGCTGCTATTTATTAATAATCATATTTATTGATCGTGTGTCACTCCAGTCCATATGTGGCAGTTTTACTGCCTCATGTCGATAACTGCAATATTTATTGGAGCTAATAGAAATATTGTTTTAGCGTTGGTTCTTATGGAAATAGATCTGGTTTGGAGCATGCGTGCGCGCAATCAGATCGAGCTTGTTCTTATAAAGTGTATAAGTTTAAAGACATGTCACAAGTTGTACGGAAAAGCAATAGGAAACAGGTCAGGCCCATAAAGAATGTCAAGGGATAGGTACAAACATATTCTAGGGTGGGACCAGTGCCCTTTTCAGAATCGAAATGTCATCTGTGAATGCGGCAACAAATAGCAATAGGGACATATTTTATGACATACCTACCATCTCTCTGAGAAATGATTTAAGCAGGGTAAATATTTTGTTGAACAGTAGTAGCGAAATTATAGTCAGTTTTTTTATGAAATCACGTGCAATCTCTATCAAAAATCCACGCTCCCGCAATGGGTTCTTACGCTCTTCCTAGACTAGAATTAACATTTACTTAACATTTGAGTGTACAAAAATAACAGTATATTGTGTGTTTGTATTCACTTGACTAGTCCAGTTCCAAAGACCTATAACAATATTACATTATTATTATTGTCGCGATACCAAACAGGATCCTGGCGCTTCTAATGTCGAATAAGAACCCCACTCACCATTCTTTCTGTCGAACACCATCTGCTGGCAGTGTCTCAGCGGCGCTAGGCCCCGTGCCTCGCCCGCGTAATCCCTGTACCCGGGGGCGCAGCTGTAGACTGCCCCGGGACGGGTCACGTTGGCCATCCGGGACGAGGGGTCGTCCTCCGGAGCGCCCACTAGGATCCTGGGGAAGATAGGACACGGTTAGAGATTTGCTATACCTATCAGGGCTGTGAAGTTTTTTATGAATACAATAAATATAAATTGGGTGTATTTCGTTAAGGTACTTTAAGATCCATTCGGAAGCATCGATATCGAGAAAACGATTTTAATGAAATTTTGCATACCTACCTAAATAATCGGATAAGAAATATCTGAGATTACATCGTATTCGTTTTTCAAAAAACAAAAACTATCATTGAAAGCGAAAGCAATATAATTGCTTGAAAATTAATTGTAATGAATTTTCGTTCTCATTTAATACTGATTATGTATTTTTAAGAACTAAAGGTGTTAAACTTTAGAAATACTAAAGGTGTTAATATCTGCAGCGTTCCCCAACATAGATAATTTAATTCGACAATCAGATAAAAAATTAGACGTGTACCCATTTGCCGGAAGAAAAATAATATAATTAAATCAATCCGGCAAAAGGGACCGCGGTCCCTTTTGCTAGCGGTCCAATTGACGGAAGACTCCGTCTTCTAGACAGAAAGTGGAGACAGAAACTGTTTTTCATAATATTCACAACGAGTCAATATTATGTGATACCTTATTTATTTCAAATCATGTCCCACCTTAAGCCTACTTACCGAAAACGACTACCTAAGTCCTAGGTACCCACCGTAATTTAGTGCCGCAATTCAAATAAATAAATATAAATTAAATAAATAAATAATGCTGGACAATTCACACAGCATTATCTAGCCCCAAGCTAAGCAGAGCTTATGTTATGGGTACTAGATAACTGATATACATAATATAATACAATACGTAGATAGATATTTTTTATTATACATAGAAAACGACCAGAACACCCTGAACAAATGTCTGCAGATCGTACACACATTTGTCCCGAGGCGGGAATCGAACCCGCAACCTTCTGCGTCGCAGGCAGACCTTCGCCCACCGCGCCGCATCGGTCGTCAATAATTACGTTACATATGTAAATAAATATAAAATAATAATAGACCGGAGCCCATTAGTAAAGCTACAACCAACTTTTTAAATGTCGCGTCAAGGAGTTTTACCTTTCAGAATAGTGAATATTGGTAGGTACATATTATTGCTTATTTAGATAAGTAATTTGTAACATTTATTTAATATGATTATGTTTTTCAAAATTCTGTTATGTTCATGATAATTTTATCTTTGGTACACCCCCTGCCTTTCTTATATTCATAAAATTCTTTTCATCCAAAGGTTGCCTGGAAGAGATCGCTTCTAAGCGACAAGGCCGCCCATTGTAGGTACTTGTCTAATGTAATGTACTTTTGTAATGTTCTTGTTCTGGTGTACGAAAAAGTGTTTTTGTATTGTATTGCAAATAAACTAATAAATCAAGAACATATGACGAAACCATACCTACCTACAATGTAATGTAACTAATGTAACAGATAACTCTTGTGCAACAATGATGCCCCTGTTTACCACGGCTATGATAGCTACCGTCGCCATGGAGGAAGCGGGTCAACAGTCAGCCGGCTGGCACGGCGCCAACACGCAAATAGTGCGGGTTCATTCCCGGTCGGTTACACGCCAAATCGTATTTCTATATCGCTGACTCACCTGTGACGTGGAACTTTGAATCATGTGTAAGAAAGCTTTCAATGTTTTCAGCTTAAAATATAATAACTCTCGTTTTGATGTTTACTAATATTTTCTGGCGTCTAAACAATCGAATGTCGCTTTATAACTTCTAATATAGTTTACATGAGTATTGTTTTGATAGATCGGATACTGACTTATTGTTTTTATTCAGATTTCAATACTATACTTATATCTTTGTCACAAAATAGAAGAAAATTTGAAATGACGGCCTCTGTGGAGCGGTGGGTGAAAGTCTGTTTGCGACGCAGGAGGTTGCTGGTTCGATTCCCGCCTTGGTACAAATGTGTCTACGATCTGCAGACATTTGTTCAGGGTGTTCTGGTCGTTTTCTATGTATATAAAAAATATGGATTGTATTATATTGTGTTTATCTAGACCCATAACACAAGCTCTGCTTAGCTTGGGGCTAGATCATGCTGTGTGAATTGTTCAGCATTTTTTATTAATGTATATCCTTGAATCCATGATAAAACGTGTGTTATTTAGAATACGTTATTATGAACACACCCCACCTCAGTCTTAGCTTTTTTACCACACACCTTAGTCCTTAGCAAGTAATGTGAGTATACTCTTAGGTACTTAACTGCAACATAAAAAGAACCATAACAACACAAAACGAGGATCTAATGGACCTATGCACCTCTAAGGTACTTTTCACTTGTATTGTAATGTCAGAACATAGACTGGAGTTCTCTGAAGCTCCTTGAAAGCTCTAAAATGTTCGCACATAGGTGTGGTGATGGACAGAAATAGTCCCCCATCCGGGGACAGAAATAAACGTCATAGCCGTCGCAACGTGCATCCGATACTCTACAAAGTAATACCAACGGATCACATTAAAGAGAGATATAGAAACTTAAGTCTAGGATCTGTGGATACAAAAAATCCACCCTTATAAAACAACAACAACACAATCTACAACCGCCTCACGGATGTCAAAAGAAATGCATTCCAAATTAAAATCACCAGTTATTTTTTTTTTTCAAAACCGAGTACTCGGTGTTTGGATTCGCCGGTTTCCGTTTCCATGAAGTTTGCAGCACAGAATTCACTAACTAGAGAGTATAAAAAAAAATAAGTAACGCCCCCGGACACGGAAGGGAAATACTTTACAATTTTACAACCCGTGCACTTTCTAATGATTTGCATTTAGAGGCTTTAAGCATAGCTTTAGGTTCAATATAACTAGCGTTATACTAATTTAACTGTTATATACATACATCTTTATAGAGTCTATAAAGATGAAGAAATCTATAATATAGACTATAGATACTAAGATCCGTAATATACCACAACGTGCCGAATTAGAATTTGCACCACCCCAACTGTTCACTCGGGTGTCGTAACGACTTCCCGGTAGATATCCTTTAGTCGTCTAAAGGATATCCACCGGGGGGTCGTCGGCAGCAGCGCCTCCTGCAGAACAATTCTATCCCCATCCCTTATGCCCAGCGTGGGGCACATTACCTCCCTTATGATTAAAGCCAATAAGGCGCTTATCACGAGGAGGCCTGCGTCCAGCTGTGGGCCTTCTCTATACCCGCCTATGGCCTCCCGCCTCCTCTATAGCCTATACTAGACTGGACTAGATGTAGAGCTGTAGATAAACAGTTGATTTCGCGTCGCTGTCTAAAAGTGTTGAGTGTGATCATAAGTAGCTCTCACATAAATGGCAGTAGTGACTACTCCGCTGAATGCCAGTTGTGCCACCAGTAATTTGTAGAAGCCACTCCTTGAATGCAGTCGACATGCACTGAGCAAGCACAGATGGTCTATCTAAGACCTAGTTTGTATTAGAGTTTTAACACTGAGTCAATAAATGGTGGGATCTAATTCTCTTATTTTATTATGAAAGGAAGGTACCCTAGTATTTGTAGGTATTTAGCGAACGCAGGGGTTATCCCCACCATCTCACGTGAGACGTTCCTATTTGCAACGTCTCACGAAAAGTATTCCCAGCGTCTTACGTGAGCCGTTGCCTATTCTGAGCGTCTTATGAAAATAGAGCTTTTTATAACAATCTACAACATCTAATGATCATGTTTTTCAAGAATGGCCTTTAATATTTGGACCTTTTCAGTAAGCTACCTCTGCAGGCATGAAATATTGGATTTCACAACACAACGCTGCTCAACCGTATAGAGTCGGCTGTAGACATTCTAAAATTGAGTTCAAGACAAAACACATCATAACAAAACATGGCCAAATGAAATTCTGCCAGTTCTGCGTAGAGATTTTTGACAGTTCCCGATAGAGCTTTTGCCCGCCAAACACGTTTAGTATAATTCAACTGAAGCGATCTATGAACTACGTGTATTCGTGTAAATAGTGACTAAGAGTCGTTGAACTCATCAGCTCGCCATTGTCTGACACAATGCAATCGGAACCTCCATACAACTCCATAAGTGCACATGGTACGATTACGAACTCCGAACAATACGTAATGACGTCTAAATAATAGAATTAAGTGTCTAATATAGTTATTATTACAAAATTTGCTATACTCAAGTCTCTATCTGATTTTGATTTCAGAAACATCATTTGCGCTGAAGTTAGCTTTTTGCTTTAAAGCGCACTCGCACTGGGAAAATTTTCTACGAAAATTTAATAATGTTCCAAAAATTTTGTGGAGCGCAGGTTCTAATCCTGCTGAAATAGAAATTTTTTGGGACGTTATTAAATGTGCGCTGTAGTTTTTAGTATTAACTTTGTCAAAAACAACAAGACCTGAAGCATTTAGAGCATGAATTAAAAAAAGACAAAATAAAACTGAGCATCCGAACATTGAGAAAAACTAATCATGATTTATTATTTTTATACCTACATTAATTAAGTCTTATTGGTTTATGGTTTGACTTTAACCACAAAAATGTTGCAAGAGAATATTAACTCAAAGAAAATTTAGGAAGAAATAAATATAATAGAAATTTATGTACCAACAGAACATAAACATAGACAGTAAAAAATCCTACTAATATTATAAACGCGAAAGTTTATAAATATGGATGGATGGGTGGATGTTTGTTACTCTTTTACGTAAAAACTACTGAGCGGACCTGGATAAAATTTGGCACAGAGATAGATTATAGTTTGGAATAACACATAGGCTATATTTTATATACCGGAGTTCCCACGGGAACGGGGACTACGCGGGTGAAACCGCGAGGCGCTGCTAGTGAGAAATAAACTTACAGCATCACAATTCATAAGTGTAACAAACTTGATCAAGTACAGTGGTTCTACCTAGTGGGGGTTAAACGGACACAATTAGCGAAGCGAATTGACTAATGTGCCAAATGCAAGCGGCCGTGATCCCACAATGATCTCGGTTTACACATGGAACCTGTCACCGATGATGCTACATTACACAAAGATGTCTGAGAAAAATAAAGAAAACTTGCTTTTTCCCTTTTGTCAACCTTTTCATCTCACATCACAGCCCTTATAAAGAATAAACGAAAGTTTTACATTTTATACATTTCGTTGCATTTGGAAACTAGCTGAATAATAACTAAAGACTGTTCCAAGCTATTGTTTAGAAAATTTATAAGAATTTAAAACTTATGGCGAATTTATGTGTACATACAGGATGAGCAGTAATATATATGGTCAATGTACGGTTAATATTGCTAAAGAAGTAAATTCTGTCGGCAGGGACTGCACACAATAGGCCAGTACCTAATCGTCTTTTAATTGTGCCAGAGTGATGCAACGCTGAGCAGTCAACGTATCTGAATTCAAACATAACAAATTACTTAGATAACGCCCTCATTCGCTTACATAGCCTATTTTTAGCGGGTGTGATAATTTCTTCTAGAAGAGTAGTCTAATGACAACACTTGTTTTATTTATGTGGATCGTTATCAAGAGAGAATCCGTCAAAACTCCAATTTAGAAGAAACACTTTGTATTTTCATTGCAAAAACAGTATTTGAAAGTGTTTTGCTTTATTTCGTGTAACGGCTATCTGCATCACATATTCAGGACGAGATAGCGCGGAACATAAACAAACTCGTACGCGCAGGCGCAATTTGCATAGCAATCGCACCGCCGCCGGCTCCGGACCGCGCTGTTTTACATTCAGCCAGGTCGCCAGCGAGAGAGAGGCTGCTGATCTACAACTATATCCTTCTCTCAGAAGCACAATGACGAGATAGGAACAAAAACTTACCTATCTCATCATCTTAAATTGTTAAGCCTGACAAAATTGTACTGATTATATTATATAAGCCATAGATTCTAGGGCAAAGTCTTACACGCAACTAAAATCTTAAGCTTTTCAAGAATTATAGTATTCTTGAAAAATTATTATATTTACTATCAACTACTACTAGTTCTAATTTTTTTTAATTATTTGATTGTAGTTTTCTTTTCAAGATGAACATCGTTCAGAGATAGAAACTAAAACTTTATGATAAAAACAAATAAGTACCTAAAAGAGGTCTAACTAATAATTATTAATATACTATTTATTAACTATTCTTTTAGCTATGCTCACTACATTGAACCCAGGCTACAGTAGGCTATGGAAATAAAAATGGTTTGCGACTCTCTTCTTTTACTGGAGAAAGACCCGTACCCCAGCATTATTCCAGCGTTATGCAAAATGTAGGTTCTCGGACAGGTGCCCTATATAGCGAGGATGCACGGATGCGCCTGCGCATATCTTGCGAAATGCGCATAAATGTCATGCTTGCATCGCTAAACTGTCGTCATTGTTGTCATGTTGCGATGTCAGTCGCTTTGCATGATTCGTGCCGTTTTAGAAACATGTGCACGAACAAAAAGGCGCTGTATTTTCTTCTTGTAACAATGAACATTGAGACATCTGGGAAGATGTCTGCTCTCGTGGACCACCAGCCGCAACATGGGCGACTGTCTCGCGACTATTCTGTTTACATTACGTGTGGATCACGGAGCAAATGTGGTGTGGATGCACTGATGAACTCGCTCATGGTATTGGTTAGTATAGATATTCAGATCTCACTGGTCTGCAGATCGACTACATAAGTGGAGAAATGATATACCTTTACCTACTGCCGAAAGCTCAAATAATGGATTGGTTTTCGGAAAGCAGCAAGAGCCAGTTTCTGACTGTCTTCAATAAAACGCTTACGCTGTCCAAGGCTTTTGCAACTTATATAAATGCAACAAAAAACACAGCGTAATTGACTATTCACCTTTACCTACGTACACAAATTAAAGTTTTTTGATCCCATTTGTAAACATGATCGTGTCACAGCACTAAACACAAGTTAATGACTTGCGGTTACGGATAACCAAACATTGACTGAGGTTGTATCGTCCGACCCCTCCCATGTTTGGCTTCCTTGTATTAAACCGTGTGGTCTTCTCTGGCATTTTAATCACAGAGTTCCTTGCAACTCCTTTACCCTTACAATAGCGTCTACAAAAAATATAGCAAGTAAGTAGATGAACTACTACTTTGGTCTTTTATTGGTTGTCCTTTAGTATTCTTTAAAGTCATTTATAACGGGATATTTACCATGATTCGATTCTTCTTAGAGTTCTTCAAAGATCATGGCACATGAAACTGTGCCGAAACATTGGAAAACTCAAAAATCGAATCATGCTAAATATCCCGTTATTAAGATAACCATGATAAGATTTAAGAGTTTTAGTATTCTTTTCAATACTTACCTACACTTACTTGGTCGCTATTTCGGAACTTATTTTAAGATTGCTAATAAACAATCGTCACGAATCTCTGATTCCAAATCTAGCCGAACGCATTTCGCGAAGTTTATTCACAATTCGCGTGCGTCGAGCTATTCTCGTAGTGGCGACGGAGCACAATCATCTCATTGAGACAATCAGCAGTGCTTAGGGTGCGGGCCTGAGCTTCCGCGATACGTAGTGCCCAGCTAGACCTGCACGAAAACGCCAGTACAGATACCTACCACGAGTTGGCTTCGTTGAATCATCTGTGTTGTTAGATTTGTGAGCCTGTTCGCTGTGATTCGTCTCGTGGATAGCGTATTAGACGATGTTGGTGGATGGCTAAGATGATATCTGTGTTTTTAATATATTTGACGTTAAGACGATTCACCAGTATTTCCATTAAATGCTGACAAAATCAACAAGTGCTTCCGCTTCCCTGGTCAACCCTGACAGTTTCCGAAAAGGCCCGAATTTCTGTAAAGAATTATAAGAAGGCGGCTGAGAGAAGACGCACATAAAAAAATCTGCTTGGTATTGTACCATAAAGGCCCGATTAAAGCTTTGTCTTGTATCTTTATGATGGCTGATTGATCAAATTCCATCCAACGAACCATAGATCATGTCCATTTGTTTCAACACAACATAGCCACGTAGGTAGAGACACGCCTATCTCATCAAGTCATCGAGGCAATCACATAGCATCAATAAAATAGTTTCGTTCCCACAGAATTACTCTAATAAACACACGCATTCAAACAATCGATGATCAAAACAATGACATGCGCGGGCGCGCGGTATCGCGTGGCATTGCGCAAACAAGGCTTTTCGGCTCCATAGGGCTGGCTACATGCGTTTTCAATGCCATAAATAGTCACATGATCTAGGTAACAGAATTTATTTCGTCGCAAAGCATTTCGGCTCGAATAGAGAAAACGTTCTGGTAAACAAAGGCATACATTAATCGGAATTGTCTTGTTTTCCTAAACAACTATCCAAATATGGATATGGTAAAAGCAGTTTACCACTGATCTTCAAAACAACTTTTATTTCTATTTCATGAAAATGCTATGCATCAGCGTTATTTTAATATCAGTCAGCCCTAATCTACCGTAATGCAAATCACGGAGAGAGCGGCTTAGGTACATTTTTATTAGGACTCTCGAGGTTTTGCGAGGGCGGTAGGTACCTGCATCACCTACTCAGATGAGTTATGAACATACGGAGTCTTACTTCCTCAAGTAAGACTTTCACAATCAGTGTCAAATTATCTTTAATCATCGTCAGCATCTTTCAATTTACTGCTGGATAGAAGCAGAGACCAGGGTCCTGGAGGCCTCTGTGTTATTCGACAGCCCCCTACCTATTAATTTCCTTCTGCAGTCTCCAAGAACAACCCGTCATTGAGATGTGATGCAAACCCTACCTTTATTATAGTAATTGTGACATAAATGCTTTGTCCGAACCGTATCTTTTATCTGAGTTTACACGCGCAAAACCTAGTAAAGTGGAATCGGAGACGAAGTTGTTAAAGCTGTTGAAATTGTCCTTTGTTTAGTTTTATGAGAAAATAAACTGCATTATTATGTTTACGATTATGAGCAAATCAATGTCCCAGAGCTTTTGAATAGACTTTGACGTAAGAACCAAGAACTTTTGGTAAAAAAACGTCATACAATATTCTTCAGATATTCTCCTATCGCCGATGCTTCCAACCAATAAGAAACATGCGTAGGAGTGTACACTAACGACATAATTGAAATATCAGCGCTGCCGTGGGTGTGCAGATGACCTTAAGATTAACAATTGAAAGTGGCTGGTTGGACGAATACCAAGAGGTTTCTGGCCAAGAAAGGTTTGTGTTGTAAATATTGCATGATCGTAAGACACAAGATCGAGTCTTTGATTCAGAGCCAGAAAATTTGTATAAACGTTCACATAATGGAACCCTGGAACCCGTTAGTATTATTTCCATAGTCTATCCTTGTTTGAGTTTGTCTTTTACATTTGTTTTACTTTCAATCTATGTTCACTTTAGTTTCAATGATCCTCTGAAATGTTTAAAATACCTCGTAACTAGTCCATTTTATTATGAAGTAAGAACTTATCAGCGTATTCAAAGACCTCCAATATAGTCATCTTTGGAGATACTGAATGCATGATCATTATTCCATCTTGATAAGAGAATATTTATTTTAGAATTCCAACGACATAAACAAGGGCATGCAAAGTAAATGTAAATACGTATTTTATACAATGAACAAGCATTTATTGAAAACCAAGTCTATCGAAGAAATGTAACAAATAAGAGAGATGATCGAGTTATTTGTTCTATGGTATAGGTATTCCGACTTTTGATTCAAAGGTCATTCTGTTCTGGGGCGCATTCTTTTACGAAACAGATCATAGTAAAATAAGGCTTACCTATTTATATAATGCGACATCAACCATCAGACAAGGAATTGTGAAAGTACGTTCGTTCTTAAAAGAACCCTTTTCCCCTGAAGATTACTTGAAGAAGATGCCCTTCCCCAAAGATCGCCACAATGCCTAACCCTTACCTCTTGCCTGGAACTCGTTTGTAATGGTATACAAACTGATTCCGGTAATTTTGAATATTAAAACTGTGGCAGTTCGACGAATTCATACAGCGCGCAGTGCTCGGGGGGAAGCGGTACGAGCGCGTCGTAAACTGCACTCGCTCACCCTGAAGAAGTCCCTCATCAAGGGATGAAAAGTTGGTGTTCTTCCAACACAAATAATGTTCGTAGTTAACCCGCTTACATCCGGTAAGTAAAGGATTTAGATTACATTATACATATTATACATATTTATTTTTGATTTACACTTAAATATGTATGTACTTTTAAAAGCTGGCGCGATTGTTTTTTGTTTTTTTCATACAATTATTCACGCTAACGCATGACGTCACAAATCCAGCCTTCTACCTCATATCATCATCATCATCAGCCTTTTTCAGTCCACTGCTGGACATAGGCCTCCCCTAATGAGCGCCATAGCGCCCTGTCTTCAGCTTGCCGCATCCAGCATCTGCCAGCAGTCTTTCGCAAATCGTCATCCCACCTGGTCGGAGGGCGTCCTACACTACGTTTGCCGAGTCGCGGTCTCCACTCAAGAACACGTTTACCCCAGTGGTTATCGGTTCTTCTCGAGATATGGCCAGCCCACTGCCACTTCAGCTTGCTAATCCTCTGAGCTATGTCGATAACCTTAGTTCTCTGTCGGATGTATTCGTTGCGAATCCTATCCTTCAGAGAAACACCGAGCATAGCTCTCTCCATAGCTCGCTGGGCGACTTTAAACTGGTGGACCAGCCCTACCGTGAGTGTCCACGTCTCAGCTCCGTAGGTCATGACGGGTAGGACGCACTGATTGAAAACTTTCGTTTTCAAGCATTGCGGTATGGATGACGAGAAGACTCGACGTAGTTTTCCAAACGCTGCCCAACTTAGCTGGATCCTCCTCTTGGCCTCCTTCTCGAAATTGTTTTTACCCAACTGCAGAATCTGCCCAAGGTAAGTGTACTCGGAAACAATTTCGAGAAGGTGGCCATGTAATATTATTATATCTGTGTCTATAGGTACTTAAAAAAAAGGGGATCGCACCAGCTTTTAAAAAAATTGCGCTGTAACCCCTACACTAGTTATCCACTCGCCCTCTTCTTACTAACGCTTATGGAAATTTATAGCAAGGCTTTGTTTATGGTGGGCTATAGCCGTCATAGCCGGACCACCCGTGGGCCTTTGAGGAGCGCGCCATAAGGCCGTGATCCATAGAGTTATAGAGGCTTCACGGAATTTGTGCGTAAGGCTTATTACACGGTGATTAGGGAGAGTTTATGGTGGCTATACAATGATTTTACTGGCCTGGATGATTTAGGTATGCATGTAGCATTACGACGGTTATACGGGAGCTAACTGCAGGGTATTAGTGCTGAATTTTCCAAGCGCTTTGCTGATATCATATTTTTGATTAACCTAGTTTAATCCTCATTAGATCAGCAGGAGAAGCAGATCGCAGGAGACATAATTTCACTTTTGTGCACACCGCTCATCATTTTGATAGGTAATAGTTCTGTAGGTACATCTAGATGCTTTGTATCTTCATCTAAAATGATCCTACTCCCTACGTCTTCCTTCGCGCACGAGCTTGTCTAAATATCTCCCATTTTAATTACCAGATATTTCATCTATCCTCATCACCCCTAGATTCGGTCCATAAACCATAACTAGTCCAGAAATATCCACAGGATATGTTCATTACGGGCCGCTAACGGACTCGCGGTGTTTTCGTTGGTTTAATTAATCTGTCCACACCTGCCCTGCCGGCTGTCGGCGTCGCCAGGGCTGTCGGCCGGCCTTCCTGCTTCACATCCTTCCGGTTTACAGCTTTAAGCACAAGGATTAAGGCTTCTAAGTCTTGTGAAATCAGTGCTTGGATAGACTAATCGTTATTTATGGATTTGTCAGAGTATGTGCTTGAGTAGACTTTACCGAGAAGATTAATAAGAAAGACAAGTTACTTCCTGAAGCAGCAATCGTCGTAGCGGGTATAATATTTTTATTAATGCTGTAAGTTATGCACATTTGATAAAACTTTCGCGTAGGGTGTTCGGTTTATGCTTGAAGGTGCGGTAGTCAGATTGAGTTACCTCACTCGTCCCACTGAATTCGGCCCAAAGTGGGACGAATCAAGAAACTAAAACTTTATGCTGAAAACGTCCTTGATTCATCCCACGTTTTAAAGGCAGGCAAAAGAACTTTGCAACAAAATTGCATATGATTTGACGTCACGTCCGTCAGCTGTCTTTTTAACGTAATAAAGTTCATCCACTGATTCACCCCTTTATTCCTCGAGCAAAGCCCGTTACATTACAGCATAAAACAAGTTCCCTGACAGGTGTCAGCCCTACCTGCCCTGAGCGTGCGCGATGCGCGCGCGCACGTGCCGGCCCTTTATTACGATATCGCCTGCGCGGCCATCGAATCATTTAGATTATCTCGTTTTTACATTTTATCATAAAACGGAACCAGAGGGTCGAAAGGTTAACGATTCTATTACGAGATATGATAAAATGAACATGTTAAAAATGTTACCTAGATTCGATAGATTTGTCATGTGATGATGATGCCTAGCAGACTTCAACATTCAAAACTTTCTCCTTTTCTTTTCATTTATTAATTTTACAAGTAGGTATTATATGGATATGATATAGATCAGTATTTTGTTTTTTCTTTCTTAATAAAGAGAGTAATCTTTTTACTAATGAACTTACAGTTAAGAAACTAAAGCCCTTATCAACATTACCTTTCAATCCTATTAATAGTGACCTGTGTCCTTTCTGGCTATAGGCGACCAGATGTGCGGAATATTATTCGATTTAGTCAGGTTATTAGTAGCTATGTGAGTTCTTTAAAAGTTTTTATAAAGATACCTGCGCCTAGGTTACTGATAGCATTACCAACCTGTGGTGAAGTCTCCAGTATAATGCTGGACAATTCACATAGCATTATCTAGCCCCAAGCTAAGCAGAGCTTGTACTGGGTACTAGATAACTGATACATAATATAATACAATACATAGATAGATATTTTTATTATAGGTACATAGAAAACGATCAGAACACCCTGAACAAATGTCTGCTGATCGTACACATATTTTTCCCGAGGCGGGAATCGAACCCATCATCATCATCCCTGCATCGCAGGCAGACCTTCGCCCACCGCGCCACAGAGGTCGTCAAACTGCAGGGATATTGAGATTATGGCTACGAATAAATAATAAAACGCGGGGAATCCTCTGTCCGGCAGGCGACCCGACCCGTATCGGGTTTGTCAAAAAAAATTGAAAGGCTGGCTGGTAAGCAACCTGTTTCGGGTCGATCTTTTTGTTCCGGTGAATTTTAAAAAGTACGGTATTAGTGTGAACATAGCAAATTCGTTCAATAGACAAAGTGCAACCATGTTGCCATACCATTACTAGTATTCATGACCATCAAACTGTGTCGGGGAGAACTCGGTTTATTATTTTACTTTGTACTAACTAATAAACTACAGTATACCTACAAGTATTCCTATACTTTAGTAGCGCTTATAGCCACTAGAGAAGGTATTAAGAAGAAATGAGGTAGCTTTAATTTGATCCAAAAAAAATTGGCGTAATGAGAGCTCCAACAAATATGTAGATAAAAATCACTAGGCACGCAACGTTTTTTCGCGTATTTATTACTGATGTTGCTGATGATTTTTGTCTACACTAATATGTATTATGAACAGGAAAAAAATTGTTTGTTTGAATTGAATAGGCTCCGAAACTACTGGACCGATTTGAAATTATTTCACCATTCGAATCCTACAATTTATCCCTGCTGAACAAGGCTATAGAATATACCCGTGCGAAGCCAGGGTGCACCGCTAGTATTAAATATTTTTAATTGAGAAGAAAATTACTTTTATCTGTTTGAGGAAAAAAATTGGGAAAAATGTGGGGAATATTGATTTTATTTTCCTTAAAATAGGGGATTTTCGGTAGGTACGATTTTTGGGTAATTCAGGCCATGGACATTGACATCACTAGTTACCTACTATTGCACTTAACTATACCACTTCAAATTTAGCGCTTTTTTTCGGAAGCTACACGCTTCGAGTATAAGTACCTACCTTCTACAGAAATAACACTCAGTCAGGGCAATAATCCTGAGTACTTATGCAGTTAACAAATCTCGTTTATATTTAGGCGCGGAAATACCTACTGGAGCTGGGAGGATATATCGGGAAACAGGAGCATTATTTTTACTTGAACTTTGTGGAAAGTGCTTAACAATCTTAGAAGAGGGGAATTTCTATGAAAATATATGTATTGAATTAGATTGTATAGGTCTTTTTGAATATTCACGTATTTTGACATAATAAAGAGGAATGAGGCGGTTGTTGTCCAACCAGTGGGACATTTTAGCATAATTTTAACTATAGACTTAACATCTTAGACTTAACATCTTTTTTCTGTCTGTTATGTGTTTTCTGCTATTTGTTTGATGGTGTCTTTTGAGCCCACTGGGTTTCCTTCCCATAACACAAGCTCTGTTGCTTTCTGGTTAGATGATGTTGTGGGAAAATACAGCATTCTCTAAAATTTTGAGAAAGGCAGCAGAGACCATGTTGTTTTCTAAAGTTCTGAAGTTTTCTAAAGAGATTGATTGCCCTTATGGACCCATCACATTCACACCTGCTTCACAAGGTTTGGAAAGTGCACAATGAAGACAAGAAAATAGAAAGTGATCGAATTTTTCACATCTTTCTAATAATTAGAGCATGTTAATAATACTTTTAAAAGTACAGTCAAGTGTATTATACTTATGTTAGTCTTCTATACTAATATAATAAAAAGGAAAAATTTGTTTGTTTGTTTGAATTGAATAGGCTCCGAAACTACTGGACCGATTTGAAAAATTCTTTCACCATTAGAATCCTACATTATCCCTGATGAACATAGGCTTTAGCATATACCAGTGCAAAGCCGGGGTGGACAGCTAGCAAATATGAAATTCAGAAGAAATTTGATGGATGAAATAATGTTTAGCCTCTGCCTCGGTAAAATAACCCACTAACATGAACGGGCAGAATTTTTTACAGTGCTTTGTTGTTTAATAGCTTCTTTTCAGGGAAAACAAGTAAATATGCGAGGCCGCGGGCAGAATTTTGTCCGTCTGGCATAAAACGCTACAGCCGCATGTATACTTTAAAAAAAGGAGATCTTAAACAGGCTTGTTTGGTTGTTTTGTTTAGCGCTTAGAGTCAAGGTGTTAATGTTAACCTGCCACTGAGTGTACCAGCGAAGTGCAGAGTTCCGTACAACCGTAAAGCCGTTAACGTTGTAAATCAGTGAAAGGTGCTAATCGGCCCGTTGTCACGACGACGCTAACTGCGGTTAGTGCCATTTGGAGCGTTTGCATGCAAAACAAAGTAGTTTGCTTGCCGTTGGAAATAATAAAGTGTTTTGTGGAAAATGAAGTTGGTTTTACACATCGTTGAGGTTTTTTTTAAGCTAATGGACCTCTGTGGCGCGGTGGGCGAAGGTCGGCCTGCGACGCAGGAGGTTGCGGGTTCGATTCCCGCCTTGGGACAAATATTTGTACGATCTGCAGGTATTTGTTCCGGGTGTTCTGGTCGTTTTCTATGTATAATAAAAATATATATCTATGTAATGTATTGTATTATATATATATCAGTTATCTAGTACCCATAACACAAGCTCTGCTTAGCTTGGGGCTAGATAATGCTGTGTGGATTTGTCCATCATATTTTTTTTATTCATCAGTTAACAATAAAATAATAATAAATAAATAATAAAATATACTAAAATAATAAAATATTGTGCATTATCGAAACTCATTACCATTCACTGTTGGTTACACTGCTGGATATTTAGGTACCAAGCCTTTAAAATATTTTTGATCATCGTCGTTTGTTGACAATTGCTACGGTGCAATCAGCGCATGTTTTGTAGTCATTATCTCGTGTGTGCGCTTCAATGCAAGATATTACTCTCTAAAAAATAAAATAATGTTGGACAATTCACACAGAATTATCTAGTCCCAAACTAAGCAGAGCTTGTGTTAAGGCTACTAGATAACTGATATACATAATATAATACAATACACCGATAGATATTTTTTATTATTCGAAAACGACCAGAACACCCTAAACAAATGTCTGCTGATCGTACACACGTTTGTCCCGAGGCGGGAATCGAATCCGCAACCTGGTCTCGCAGGCAGACCTTCGCCTACCGCGCCACAGAAGTCGTCATAATGTGCTGTCCAATCCCAAGATATCCCAAGATTATCCCATTTTATTCCTGACTTATTAGTATTTGTCTCAAAACTTTAAAAATACAAAGTTTTAACTGTTTTAGTAGCAAAAATATCAAGTATCAAACAAATTGTCCACGTCAAAATTCGATGAACACATGTCTCAGCAGACTCCTCGTACCTCCTCACGTAGTACGTAATAGTCTAAAATAAGCTTGTATCCGTGTCGAGGTGAGAGCCGCCCACGTGAGACCAGACCCTGCAAGTATCTACGTGCGAATTGTACACTCATTCATACTGAACTGCTGATGATTAAGAAGAACCTGTGGTTTCTGAACGAACATTTCGGAAAACAGAGCAGAATTATTCAGCAAATATGGTCTATGCCATAATTTCAAAATAATTCTGATCCTGTAACGATCTGATCTATGTACCTAACGCATAAATAGTTTATGCGTTACATAGATCTATAATATATCATATATAATGTAACGCATAAATAGTTTATGCGTTACATATAGATCACGTGTTATTTTTTATCCTTATTTCTATCTCATGGACAATTATTTACGTAAAAAAGTAGTTTGTATGTCATTCCAGGCCTTGACCTACATTGATGCAAAATTTCAGCCAGATCCGATTAGTACCTAGTTTTAGCGTAAACAAGTAATATACACAATATATTCATAATTTTTTTGTATGAAATATTATGAAATATTGTGTAAATGTGTGTGTGGAATTTGTCAGGCTACAAATATGGACGAAATATGTTGTAGATTAACTCGAGCAGTTCAGACTGACAATGTATTTCAGTATCTCCTCATCTCCTCTTCAATTGTAGAGTCACTTCATGCACTTTAAAATGGATATTAATTCGTTACCACTTCCAAACTATAAGAATGGATTGCAAAAGAACATTATGTACGTAAATAATCTGCTATGAACGTATTGCTCTCAATTTAATTCAATTGAATAGGCATACATTTACAATGCACTTAGAATTACAAACGGTAGAGGTTTGTCATCGTAATTACGCGATAATTTGTTGCGCTACGATTCCCTCGCTCGTGGAGACGTCCTTGCAAGAAGCAAGTGAAATCAAGCAGGAGTTACTTATAAGTAGAATCAAAATGTCTCCTAGCTAGCACTGTGGCTAGCACCGATAAGCCGACAAACAGTCTCGTAACTTAAACAATTAGTTCATCCTAGTAGAACATTAATCCGTCAACAAAGATAACCGGCCACCGACCCCGAGGCAGCGTCTTATCGGAAGGGATGCCCGTGCACTGATATTACTGTTTTTATTTTACACTGATTTTATTAGAGCTGCAGTAGCTTTTGATTTAGGTGTTGAGAAAATTCATATTGATAGTGCAGGTAACACTTTTTTTCCACGGTCATAATTATTTTATTCATAGAACTTTTACTTAGCACCGCACGCACTATCTAGCGTTTCTTTCATCTAAGAACGATTCCTCCGACCAGGTGGGATGACGATTTGCGAAAGACTGTTGGCAGATGCTGGATGCGGCAAGCTGGAGACAGGGCGCTATGGCGCTTATTAGGGGAGGCCTATGGCCAGCAGTGGACTATAGGCTGAATATAGGCTGATGATGAAGAACGATTCATGCTATGTGACGATTCTGTGACTGTGTATTGTCAATGTACCTATACACTTGATAATCAAGGTGTACATTATTCGGCCGTACAATAAATGTAACGTGCAATAAAGTAACCCCCTATAGCGATGGTTAGTTAGCAGGACTGAGCCTCGGATCAGCTTAATTTGCCTAACGGTGTGCAGAAGACAGGCCTTTTTGTGCGTTTTAAAAATAATTATTCATAGGTACAGGTTGTACCTTATCACCATTATCTAACAGTTATTTCGCCAAACCACAGGTCTGATTCAACAATAGCTGGTGACTGGTGGAATGGTTCAACTGGCGGTGTCGAGTATCGCACGCGCTCAGGTTTCAGCGGACGCTGGACCACCGGGTCGGTAGCGGATACCTATCGCTATAAGGTTATTTTGATTCGTTTTATAGTTTTGAAATATATTATACGATGGAACTCTTTCATAATTGGGTAGTTACACTCTCAATTTTATTTTAAAAACTTTAACAAATCTGTACTAATAGGTACCTACTGTGGTATATCGTCCTTTATCTACCTGATTTTGTGAACTTGTAAGTAAAGTTAAGACAGGTTTGAAAGCCAGTCATGGCTCACTACGAAGAGACAAACCTTGGCTAACATATAAATAATTTGACACCCAATAAAGATAGAATTAGATATAAAGGTACCAATTTAAAACTGTATTTTATCTGTCTAATGTAGTGAAACTGTACCTACACTTTATACATACCTAAGATGTTTTTTTTGTACAACAGTTAACAATAAATATATTTCTGATTCTAATTCTGAACATGTAACTGAACCATTTCATGGTAATCCTACCATTATCACGAAATATTTGGACTCGTGTATTAGTAATGGCAGTAGGTTCTCTGTTAAGCTGATACTCTTCTAGACAAACTTCCCAAATTACTTCACCTTTTAAGGGCAACTTCCGTTGCATACCTCTAGGTTGGCAATCAGCAAACAGTCTCCAAGGTGTAGGCTTGAGCTTGCGGTCACGGTTGGCGACGACGACGGCCATATGGCGTTACGTCATCACGTGGCATGCGCGTGGGCAGCGCCTACGACAGATTCATGAACGTTTTTGGACTTGGAAGCCGATAGAATTCGATTGTTTATTAAATTGAGACCAGGTAGGCTTTGATGTTGATTGTGACTACTATACGAGACCAAATAATACAACATCACCATCCTTAACCGGATTCACGCCATGCATATAAGCCTCCCGAACTTTATGCTATTCATAATCTTATATTTAATTTCATAAATATTCTTAGAGGTATACCCAAGGTATTTGTAATTTTCTTTCAAATAAGTATTTATTCCACATATTATTTAATCCAAACAACTGTCCCGCTTAGATATAATCGCCGCTAGAATATAATCTTTACTTAAATTCTTACTACTCTTTAAGATAAGGAGGTAACTTTATTGACCTAGCGTTTTATCAAAGATTAATGAATCAGCGAACTCCTTTTCAATTTCATTTATTTATTTTATTACAGGATTTTCTAGTCAAAACGTCCAAGAGTCGGGAACTTTTTAAGAATAACTAATAGAAACACAGTAAGTCAAATCTTAAAGTTATATGTATACGTAAAAGCAAAAAATAGGTACAATTAATTATCAAACCTCGAGTCAATACAATAATCATCACATCATTATGCTACCTGGATAATAAATAAATAGAGATGTTGTCATATTTTATTTAAAAACAGATAATTAAGAGGCCTGCGGATGATGATATCTAATCTAATATAGTATGTGTACTCATAACACAATGCATCACTGCACGACCACAATAACCAATGACTGCATTTATAATCGTAATTCTGTGAAGGAAGGTGCGAAGTGAAGATGAATCAGCTGACAGCAGTGGAAGTCACGTCCGAGAACGTGATGAGTGGATCAACTGCATCTTGGAAATTGTAAATAGCCTATAGGATATAGTAACATTCGCTGGAGAAAGATATTGAAAGATTTAAATAATGTGTGTTTAGGTACCTACCTAAACACACATTATTTAAATACTACCACATAGTTAGATGTGAAATTTTCACAACAGACAATTTTGAGCTTTTCTGAAGGGATAGAGACCTGTTAACTCTGAGGTGTAGGTTAAGAAAGAACATTTAGATACAGCCTACGGTTGTAGGTGTATGTCCCTGGGTGTAAATGGACGAATATGCTGACGTAGATACCTAACCTACCTACCCGAAATTATTAAAAAAATACGTAGAACGTAGACTCTTATCTTAGATTGTCTTGTATCGTTCCAAATTAGCTTATAGTTACTATAATAACTCTATGTTCCAAATGTGTCGAAATCTTTCTCTTGAAGTCAGAGCCGAGTTTTATCGCAACCGTTATAATAGGAAGTAGGACCGCCATAAACAAAGCATAAAACAATCATCCAAGCTCTAGATTAGATACTCTACTCAGAAACACTGCAACACTCCATAAAAGCATTCCCAACGTCAAAACAAAGCTATGTTTACCATTCACAATCACTAGAACCAAATGCAGTGCGAACAGCGTGAGTACAGCCGAGGTACAGCCTCTTGGTGAATGGAGGATGACGTCACCGCCATAGATGACGGAGCAGTAGCATGCAATGACGGCCCACGCTGGTCATGCAGCCATATGGCGCTTGAGGCGACGTTTTATGACTGGATAATTATTTCTGAACCTTTAAAATAATTATCAAGGTAGTTGTGAACATTCATCATGCTTGCGCTAACTATCTGGGTAATCTATGCAGTTAACGTTAACATGCGTCTTGCAGTAGAGGAGAAATGCTTTTGTGAAGATTTCAGACTCTACTTATAAGTACGCTGCGCTCTGTTTATAATGAAAGTGTAGAAAAGGTCTACTCAGCAGAGCGATCTCTACTATTACAGACCCACCCTAATCAAATCACCGAAGCGATCACCTTATCGTTGATTTCTAGTGATTCATGCAAAATACCCGCGAGTCGCGTGACCCCGGCCGCGCCGCCTGCTCATGCAATTTCCACAGGTGATTCACTATTTGCTGACCTGCGACATGTCTGCGGCCAGGTGCCGCTTTGTTTACAATAACTATATCTACTTTGGTATCACACACAGTAGGTACACACACATCCATATCCATACTAAACTTAAAAGTAGGTACTAAAAATAAGAAAGTAACGCTGTCTGTTTACTAAACTACCAGTACTAAACTTCTCTACATAGTATAAAACAAAGTCGCTTCCCGCTGTCTGTCTGTCCCTATGTATTTAGATCTTTCAAACTACGCAACGGATTTCGATGCGTTTTTTATAATTATAGATAGATAGAAAATACTTTATTGCACAATTAAAACTAAAAAACAATTTACACAAAAAACAATTACATCGTAAGTGACAATTGGCGGTCTTATAGCTCAAGAGCGATCTCTGCCAGACAACCTGATATGGATAGGATCATCGGATATACATGGGGTTAAGATCTGTGTGCATCGGATGGTACTACTTACAAATATATACATATATTTACTCTATAGTACTTGTGCGAAACCGGGGCGGGTAGCTAGTTTATTATAAGTTAGAATGTAAAGTAACATTTCGCCTATGTTCAAGACAGTATCCCAGGGACGGACTTAGGCCAGTTTTTATCCCGGTAAAGTGCGTGCGAAATCGCGGGCACTAGTACTGTTATAATATTATAATTATATTCCTGTTACCTTCACAAGACCTAAACGGCTGAACGGAAAATGAGCGTGCGAAGCACGAGCTATTTCTGTACCTATAGTATTTGCTTCCAACTGCTTATTGGAAATTATATTTTTCTGTTGTGTCATGTTTTAGTTGTTGACACGGGTTGTTCACAGGAACTACATGACCTAATTCCACCATCCCCCTTCTACTCCAGGACAAGCAGACGCACAGCGCATTACCACCCCTACTTGGTGGATATACCGTCCACTCGCAGAAGCGGTTTGCCTCCACCTTCATCATTCGTACCACTGGGGTTTGGAACACGCTCCCTGCTGCTGTTTTTCCGGACAATTACAACCTGGGTCTCTTCAAGATAAGAGTCTAGAGGGAGACCAGACTTCGTGATACATCGTTGACCACATCCTTACTTTCTATCAGATGATTGTGGCCAGATGAACGTATAAAAAAGTTGTTCTCTTCCTACGTTTTTATAGTGAAGGTATTTTGACTACCTTCTACTGTAATGTGTCTTTTCCTTTTTGAGCATTTAATAATAAAATCGACGCAAACTACTTCTTGTGGTATTTATCTAGTTTTTTAACAAACCCAGAGGCAACAATTAACTACTTATTTTTAAACACTTAGGTGGTCAAGTTAGCTAGATATCCATTAACTGTTGGTATGGAAGACGATCCACCATAAATCTTGTACCATGTATCTCGTCTCGTAGGTACTTTCATATCTACACAATTATCTCAGTTGCAAAGATAAGAGCTATCGCAATTCTATTAGCACTGGACTTATAATTAAATAGAAGCTGCCGCGGTCTTGAACCTATTGAACTCATAAATATGTGTCTAATTGATTATGTGTAGCTTTCGTCATTATTTTATATTACGAACGAACTTACTATTATGTAACAAGTTTAAATTAGTGCAAGGTACAAATCATTTATTTTAAAAATGTCTATTGGTCTACACCAATTTCTACCTCTACTGGTATCTAGGTACCTTAGGTACCACAACACATTTATTATGTTTCTTATGCCGAAATTGAATTATTTTGGGATATTATTTAATTTCTTAGTTTACGAATATTTTAAAGCTGGGATAGTATCTTAAAATCACAAGTAACTTAGCTGCTACAGAACTTATTAATGTACATGTTATAAGAAAACTCTACCTTGATTCTCACGATAATTGCAGTAATTATCGACTAGATCACACGTAATTGCTCACCGTACACGTATTTACTAACTCTAAATAGATCAATTACTCCCTATAAGTCCGAATCAAACATTCTGTTCTACGAATAACTGTCTCCCATTTAAATATCAATTAGTGAACGTTGGTGACTTCCGGGCATGGCGTCGCTTCCGGTTTGCGCGTGCGCATACAAAGCCTACGGCGCTTCGTGTGGCACCATCACCTCCTCTTGGTCAGTACTTACTGCACTTGTGTCCGGTGTCGGTGTCGGCAGAGCTTTTGGTTCTAATTTATGGTGGTGTCGGTGAAAACCTATTGATGATGGAACCGTCCATTGGCCAGACGTGGTCAGGGGACGAAAGCTATGACCGAGTAACAAGAAGATCAAGAAAAAGCAGCGTTGGAGACGAAGATACTTTATTTTATTTTATGCAAAAGTCGTACCTAACTGGTTTATTTGTGTTTAAGCTGTCGTCGTAAAGTAAGCAAGCCGTTGTACAGGTGTGCTCACCTACTCACCTTGACTCATCCTTATGTCATCCAACAACCTTTGAGATGACATATTGGCGGCAATGAATAATCTTTTTAATATAAACTTACCTATGATGAATAATATAGACTGTAGAGAAAAACACGTTATGAATCCACGTACTTACGTATTTTGAATATTACGATCTTGACTATTTTGGAGTATTACTGATTACGTAAGTATTATTAGATATTCTCTGCTATAATGATCCCTCTTACTCACATTAGCTAATAAAAACGTTCACAGGAGAATTGGGAAGTAAAATGTTTCTCTTGTCTGAGCTCCTCTTGAAAACCGCTCACGCTTCCGCCTTCGCTCACTACCGCATCGAGTCTTACAGACCGGGTTAAATGAGGCTTCCGTCAATTGGGACCGCTAGCTAGGTAAAGGTACCGCGGTCCCATTCGCCGGATTGATTTATTTTTATTATTTTTCTTCCGGCAAATAGGACCGCTCTCGAAATAGTCGAAAAAATCTATTGTTCAAGGCGAATAAAGTACAGTCAAATGAAAAAGTTGGTATAGAAAGTAATATTAAAGAACAATAATACTGTTTGATGGAACATTATTTATTTAAAAAAAAAAAAATTACAATTGTTAAAAGAAAATTGATTTTCATGCATACAAATAATCAACAAATTAGAAAGAAATGGAGCAGTATGTAAACAATTTAAAAGTTTAGTCTTAATACGTTTTAATTATATGGTCTTTGTCATTTAAAATGTAATAAAAATCGTACCTACTGTAAATAATCAACAAAGTCTAAGCTAAGACCGCGATTGTATCAGTTCGAATTGTGTAAAAATATCTACCTAAAGCAATCATGGGTACGTGTAAAAATATCTACCTAAAGCAATCATGGGTACGTGTAAAAATATCTACCTAAAGCAATCATGGGTACGATTGCTACCCTTTAAAATGGTGTAAATGATTATCGAACATAATCGAGTGAAAGTAAAAATCGAATTCAGAGCATTATTGCAAAAGAATTAATCGTTTTTGTTAAACTTATTGAGAGAGAGAGGTGGTTTTGCTTCTGACATTTGGACTTTTTTCGTTGAAATTAAATGGAGATAAATTACAATTTCCAATCGATATCGATAATGATCATTTAAATGTACTTATGCTACTGTTGGGCTTTGATCGATCAATTTATGAGGAACGAAAGCGTTATGTCACTCGCTTGGAATTGCATTCTGTTCTACCAGTTTTTCAGTACCTCTTAAAACGATCTGAAATAACCTTATTAACAGAATTAATTTTTACCTTTCAAATTAACCTTTTATTTCCGTTTATATTATATGTATGTACAAGGTATATCAACCACAAGGTATAAAACCTATTATTGTGATTAATAAAAGGCTCTTGTCATCTGAAACTGTAATAAAAAAGATTTGTTGAAACTCATCGACGAGTCCCAGCTGATCACCTTGGGGCACAGAATAGCGAGCAGTTAATATGCCGACTCTATATTTTTTTAACACTGCTTTCAGGTCAAGGAGAGCAATGCTCAATATAGGGACTTAACCTACACCTTCTCAGAACTTGCAGTCATCAAATTTACGGAAAGAAACCTTTATTGCTCATGACCTGGATACATTCGTTGACGTAGGTAGTGTATAAAAAGGGACTCGACTCATCAAATTCGGTTTACTTGCATACAATGATCTATTTTGAATTATAGTTTTAGAATGTGACCTCAATTTAACATGATGAGGTGGTAATTCGTCCAATAGCTATCAATTAGTAGTGTGGGTGACCCTTAAGATTTGGTAGGTACCTATACACATGTAATATTGATTACGGCAAATAGGCATTATTACTTGAAGGTATTTCTTATAAATTAGGGAAACAAAGCCCGTTCGATTCAATCGAATCAATTTCAAGGGCCCTGTCCAGTATAGGTAGGTACTCCTTAAATAATTATATAGATTAAACGAGTTTTTAAACCTAAGAAAACAAAAGTGGTGGCTGGCACCCATCCAAAAAAAAAACGGCATTTAAAAATGAATATGCACAAAACAACTGGCAAGGTCATCTCGATTAGTCCAGTTGCGAATAATTCGACAATTAGACAAGTGATGAATTTAAGCACACTGCTAATGTGGCTTTAATTTGCAACAATTTAAACGCTATTCCTTCGGTTCAGAGTCCAGAGTTCAACTTCTGTGAATTTAAGAATGAAAGTTACACCAGTCAGGATTCCTACTAAAAGTAATCGTATCATTTCACTTACTAGAAAAACTACTTAGGGTCAGGTAGGTGCTTAGTGGTTACGTGAAATGAAAACAAGAATGGTACACGTGCTGGAATGATATTGACCAATAACCAATGCGTGTCATAATAGGCACCACAGAGGGTTTTCAATAAATGTTATTTCATATTTCATAATTTTTGATGACCAAAAATCAATAAATCTCTTAATTAAAATTAAAAAAACGTTCGTAGTTTTTCAAACTATAACGGTTATCAACTTTTCACATAAATCATTTACAGCGGGATATTTACCATATTTTAAGTTTTGAGTTTTCTAATATGGCACAGTTTCATGCGACATAATCACGGAATAACTGAAACCACTGCGAATAAGTTTTTATTTGCAAACCCTCATTTTATCGTTTTATCTGTTTTATTCTTCCTTTAACTGTTCATATGTTTCAATCAGAGAAAACCTTAATTATAAATGCTTGCCTACACTAATCTACCTGACTTCGGGCAAAGCTCGATTTCAGGGTATGGTATCGAGTCTTATCGGGTGAGAAACTTTCGATGAACATTTTCATGTTTACACAAAGATCTTATGATTAATAATTATTGGGCAATCACTATTTAACCAGACTGCTACATATTGGCAATCATACATATGAACATACAATAGCTGTAAAGTAAACTGAAATGGAGGTCGGGCGCCGCAATGAGGTCATGGATGCGCCCGCGCACGTCTTCGACATATCTGCCGAACTTTGTGTCTGCTTTTATGTCAAGAAATTTTTATATAAACGTCAGTAATAACAGTGTTTTATTATTGTAATTTACCTTCCTAATAATGATAATAATGTTTTAACTCTATTTTTTACAAAGGCGTTTAAAGACTTGAAAGAATATCAACACACTGGATTTAGGCCACTTTGCATCAAATAATATCTACTGAATTAGGTACCTAACCTACCTACCTAATCTATTATTTATGCGGTAGACGATGATTTGGCGACAGAATTGATTTAGTACACATTTCAAAATCGACGACATTATTAAGATAGAGTGGAGCAAACGTTTGATGCAAAGGGCCTCATGCTGCCCCTCATCAGTATTCGTGGAGCCACGCGCAGGTGCCAGCTCACCAGGTGCCTGCGCCCTGAATGAACAAGTGTCGACTCTTGCGCAGCACAAGGCGCGTTGAGTCTTTACGTATATCCCAGAGCCTAGAGGTTAATAAATCGATTATTTATTAAACATATTTATATCTTATATATACATACTACATAATTACCTGTTATGTTACTTCTGGAATATTGGAATGTTTCAAATGTTATAAATCACTTATGCTAGTTTTGTTTAGTCTAATTACCACGTGAGGAAAGTAGTGGACTTTCCATTTCTGACAAGATACCTAGGTAGGTAGGTACTCTAGATTTTTTGTCAAGTTATTGCAGGCACCCAGGTATTAATATCATCAGGACAAGCGTAGCGGTCCTTACACCTTTCTCTGTCATGTAATATTTATGTTGTACATTTATTGTGTTTTAACATAGTTTTTAAGACAGCTCACTAACAATAAAATGGACTCAATATTGTCTGATAATGAATTTAATAATAAATGAATTTAATTTAATTTAATTAATAGGTTAAACAATATTATAACTTACATAACTCATTCAAATACTTATTTGATAGACGACAAAGGCATACATTGGTGATGGAATGTAAAAAAAACGGATTAGATCTTTTATTGCGGGAATGATACCCACAAAGCTCTATGTTGATACCCATGTCTCAATCTAACCGGCAATATTCACACATATCACGTTTTACGGTTCCAGAAAGTATTTTAACGATATTATTACAAAGGTTGTAATTTTATTATTTGGTAGTAAAATAAAATAAAATTCGTCTAGTGATTTGACCGACACATCGAGATATGAACGTAGAGTTGTGCGATAACTTATACGATGATAAGAGCTTATTTTTAACGCTGAAAACCAGCGCTGCAATGGACCTCGTGTTATTTCAGCTTCCTTATAACGTATGGCGTTTTAAATATTTTAAATAAATAATTTTGTTTGCCGTTTACAGAGACTCATCTGAGCATCATCAACTTATATTAGTCCACAGCTGGACATAGCTAATGAGCGCCATAGCACCCTGTCTTAAGCTTGTCGCATCCATCATCTGACCGCCGTCTTTCACCTCGTAGACCTTAGTATTAATTTTCTCAATAGGTACCTTCGCGTTTGGAAATCAACTAAGATACTATATTCTTTTATTGTTTTACCTTGTTATAGTTTGTACCTACCTACGTACAAATATACCTACCTACAAACCTTGAGTGATTCGTGTCCAAGGGTCCTGTAAGGTCTAAAAGAAATAAAACACTGGTTTTTGTAACCCCCTTATGATAAGAAGTTTTCTACCAGATACAAAATGGTGAACTAGTACGGGCTCGTGGGGGCTGAGAGTTCGAGAGGGTTCGGGTTCAATTATCCAATTCCAGATAATTTTGTTCTGCTTGATTAGGCCAGAATTTCCAAAATAACATGGACATTAATTACGTAGGTATTTGATAGGTAGACTTATAACAAATTGTGTTTGTTAGCTTCTAATAATAGGTAACATTTCCTGATAAGCAGTGTTATATTTTTTTTAGGATTAATTCGGAAATTCGTTCCGTATTTGTTGATACGTCATTAAGTGCACCTATACCTACTAAACATTTTGCTCCTAAAGATTCCTAAATATTTCTTGCGACAATAATATAGCCGATAGCCAGAGAGGCGTAAAAATCCCATGAGCCATAATCATCATCAGCCTACACTAGTCTACCACTGGACATAAAAAAGCCGTGGCTTCGTACGCGTTGTTTAAGGTTATTTCTATCTCATGGGAACTGATTTATGGGATAAAAAGTAGCCTATGTTACTATCCGTCCTTTTAACTAACAGTGTGTCAAAAATCAAAGACATTGACGACCTCTGTGGCGCGGTGGGCGAAGGTCTGCCTGCGACGCAGGAGGTGTTCTGGTCGTTTACTATGTATAATAAAAAATATTTATTTATGTATTGTGTTATATTATGTATATCGGTTATTTAGTACCCATAACACAAGCTCTGCTTAGCTTGGGGCTAGGTAATGCTGTGTGAATTGTGTCCAGCATTATAATTATTTATTATTATTATTGGTTGCTTACTTAGGGCGTGAAGGAAGGACAAACAAAGAAACATACTTTCAAATTTATAATATTTATATAGATTAGAAGAGTCAAAATTTGCTCACGATAGAGTCCATATCTTTAAAACCTTCAGAAAATAGATAGCCAGTGTATTTTGCCGCCGACTTAAGAACCTGCTTAAAGAAACACAAAAAATTATTAAAAATTTATACTGCATACGTATCGTCTCCAGTTTTAGCCTTAGGCCTGTATAATGAAAGCTTGCTAAGTCCAGTCATTAATATACGTATATTAATGGAATATGTATATGGATATATGCTTGAGTAACGACTAACTAAAGAGCAAGCTTTCATGATACGGCCCTTAGAACATAATGTTCTGTCGGTTACTCATCACCACCAGTCTTCACCATTAAAGCATTTGAAGCTGAAGCATCTCTCGACTCAGAGACAGTGCAGTTATCTAAAAATACCAGAGAAATATGCGCTGATACGAGGGTCGGGGTTATCGACACAACACGAATCACTTGTCGGATGATAACAGTGTTTTTAAAGCACAAGCTTTTTGTTTCAACTAAGCTAGAGTCATCTTTAGCATCATTACACACCTAGGTACATACTTAATTTTGAAAATACTGAATTAACGGTTGGTGAAAGACGGCAAAACATAGACAAAGTCTAGACCTACAGCTTTGTTTAATTCTGTTGTTTTGACGTAAAGGAGTAACAAACACTGATCATTCATCCACAAATCGAAAATTATTACTGTGCCTTTCATGCAGTCTTCATAATTTTCTCAAAATAAGCACAAACGTTAGAATATTTCTACGAAGACGGATGGAAACATAAATCAAAAATCACTTTTTCTCACAACAACTATCCATCAACTTCAACATGAAAACATTTCAAGTCGTCAATCAGTAATCAATAATGCGACTGCGCACCACACATGCACCGAACATTACTTAACTTCTACATTCCCATTAGTGGGATAGAGGCCCACTTGTTGAGGACGTCTAATGACATAAAGCTAAATAGCCCAATCTTCATGCAAGCGAGTGTAATCATAAATCAACGGAAGCTCGCACCCGCTACTAAAATAGCCGCTTTTAAAAAAAGGTTTATAAAAAAAACAGTAAAAAGGCGTCGGTCTGCCAAGCGCATGTGCACAACATGTGCTGCACTGTTTCCGGTTCACCGAAATGAAATTTGCGTTATTGTCTATGGGATGGGGTGTCAGAGATAATAAACTAGAGTTCAAAGTCAACTATGACAAAAAGGGGCGCACCAAGGGCGCAACAAAAAACACGCATATCAGGGGCGCCCGCCGCATGCGGTTGGGACAATACAATTTAGCGTAACTTCACAGTACCTATTCAAAACATACTGTTATATTAACATGTATTCAAATAGATACAGTTATTCAAAGTTAATTAAGTTTTGAGTAAGGGTTGTTTTTTTAATACGTAACCAATCGCGCATCGTATGAGTTAAGTGAGTTACGTGCTCATTAATCATGCGTCCCGGCAGTTGTGCATTAACTTAAACTTTTTTAAATGCAAAGGGTTGGAGATAAACAGACCTGTGTGAATAATGCTTGAAGTGCATAATGTCTTTCCTTACAAATATTAAAATGCAATAAATTTTGTACATCGTAGTTTGTAAGAAAACTGTACGAAACTACAGGTCTTGTTCTAAAAACTATTTTAATATTGTGTAAGCTTCAACAGCCACGAGAAGTAACCAATTAAGGTGTTAATTAATGTCTCCCACTTAGCTAAAAAAATATGGAGTATGCAAAAAATGCTAATTAGGTAGGTACCTACTTGTTACTAACACGAGTAGGTACCTAATTAGCATTTTTAAGGCTAAACTATAAAGAGTGTAAGAGAGACGTTAAGATAACAAAAAAGCTACCATTTTCGGTGAATCTGCAAAAACAGGCCGTTGATAAAACGTTTTTCTTTGAAAATCCTACACTGACCCCTTGTACTTAAATATATATGATCATCGTCATTGCTCAGACGTTAATACATCATTCAGATACAAACAGACATTGTTAAAGAGAGGAGTCATCATCATGGTCCATACCCCGCACATCTCAAGGCCTGTTGTCAAGTTATATTTGTTCTTTGGAACAGTCTAATCATTTATTGCAAGCGCTAAAAATCTCACCCGTTCGATGACATCATCGATAGGCGATCTTGAACGGAGCAGCATAGCTCGTAAGGTCACAGCATACATTACAATTTGTATACCTAGAAAGGTTAGCGTAGTCGTATTGGAATGAGGTAAGAAGTAGACCGAAATTTGATTCACGATGTTTTTACCTGTAGGTTAATGATTCATGATCTAGAAGAAAATGTTGATAAGCTTCTAGATACTACTAATAAACACTTTGATATGTAGACTTTTTCCTGTAACACCTGGTTACAATCTATTCTAAGTCCTTTGATTACATGTAAAATTTAGTGAATGGCAGCAGAGTCATTCAAATTTTGTCAAATTTAGTTTGGCAGACATTTCGAAATAAAATTACGTATTCGTAAAAGCGGCGAGTTTAAAATTAATATCAGCGCCGGCGCCGCGGCGCCTCCGCACTAAACAAATCAGCCACACATCGCTAAATGGAACTGTTAGATCACTACAGACAAATTGTTCTCAATAAAATAAACAAGATCCCAAGGAAAACCAGACAGTACCAAAACACACTAATTTGCATTCTACTACTCCATTCTACAGTATGGAATACTTCTCTGGGGGATGAAACGAAAATTTGAGGGATGAAGCTTCAGATAAAAAATAAAATAAATATTGGTAGAGCAGTATGTACTTACATTTTTCTTCCATTATCCACATGCGCCTGCACAGTAAATCCAAACATCGAATTCTGGTTACCCTTATAAACTACCCTCGAGGGAATGTCCACATTGAACGCCAGCGCCCCGGCGCACAGGCACGCAAACACAAAAACTGATGCCATTGTTAATATTTACACTCGCGACACTGTAATACTCGTAAACTATAAGATTATATAATTCGTCCTCATGATTCGTTCGGCGATGCGAGTTCGAAGCGCGATACGTCCGCCGTCCACAGAGGTCGGCGATGCACTGAGCCACGCACAGTCTCGTCGGCCGCGGCCGCCCGGTGAGGTAACCCCGTGAAAATACTTCGGAAAATCGTCCCTTTACGCGCTTTTCTCGGTAAATGACGAGTAGTGTTGTAACGCGTATTTCTGAAGGCGATTACAGAATATTCTGAAGGACGGTGACTCATTTATTTACTTTAAGATTGTTTTCGCATGAAGAACAGCTGCTTCTCTTATAATTATAACTAGCTTGAGACTTACAAGTACAATCAATTTTGTATTAAATGGTGATACAATGCTTACTGGCTATCCTATTACACATAAAGTAAATGTTATTTTATTACCTTGACCCGATTCAAGTTGAAAATAGCTCGTAAGACACAGAAATTAACCATGAAAATTTAATGGCGGTTACTAAATTTAATTGAAAATATTAAAAGACCGAAATAGGAATAATTTAAGTCTTTATTAAACAGATCAATAAAAATACTGGCTAAAAATACTCGATGCTTTTACAAAAATAGCGGGAATCATACAGTTTCACTTACGAATAAAATATATTAAATACATTTCACAGCGTATATTTCTTGCTTATCCAAAATTATTATATACAAATTCCTTCAACTATGAAAATTGAAATTTTTGCATATCTATAACCACAATACAACCGAATACTCAAATGCAACTCAAACTTAAGCACGTCTCTAGTCGCGAGTTTTGACAGTTTTCAATGAAAATCTGTCAAAAATTCGTCACTAACAACTAAAAAAGAAATGAATAACGAATAAGGAATAAATACTAAAAAGACTGCTGTTGCACTTGAGTATACAAGGGGTCTTTTAACAATGATAATAAGAAGCATACATATACTAGAATTAGAATCTCATTTCAAGAATCAATTTATTTTTATCGATTTATGGATCGTAGGTTGTATACATTTTTTGCCACATTTGGGATATAATAAATCTACTTATTTACTAATGACGTCGCTTTAAGTCCATGTCGAAATCAAAGAAGGAAAGAGGAAACGGGATTCTTTGGAATAATATAGAAGGGAGTATGTATATTTTACTTTTAAAATGCATAAAATCTGGTCTATAAATCCCAGAAACCAATCAACCAAAATACATCATAACATTACACACGATGTCTTTCAAAGTCTTTCTTAGATCACAACAGGCGCAAAGTCACAATTAATTCTCATCATCATCATCAGCCTATACTAGTCCACTGCTGGACATAGGCTTCCCCTAATGAGCGCCATAGCGCCCTGTCTTCAGCTTGCCGCATCCAGCATCTGCCAGCAGTCTTTCGCAAATCGTCATCCCACCTGGTCGGAGGGCGTTCTACACTACGTTTGCCGAGTCGCGGTCTCCACTCAAGAACACGAAAATGTTAATTCTCATACTTATCTAATGCTTTCTTAAATATGTGAAGTTGCTAAACAATGTTTTATCCTTTTCCGACAGATCAAAAAAGAAAGTTTTTTTTTATAAAAACGAAACCAATTTCTAGATAGCAAAGGTATCATCACACTTGGCCCACAATTGATCGGCGAACAATAACATAAAACAACATACAGCCGAAAATAGAATCGCCTCCATTTCTCGTAGACCGTTAAATAAATTGTATTATTGTTTCGAAGAAACTAAAAATCGACAGAAATAATTTTACAGTTTTAAGTTTTGCGGGACAAATACTAATCCCTAGGGAATAACATTTTACGGAGCCATCGGGGATCATTCTCCATACAACAACGAAAGGATTTTCCAAACCAGTCCATAAATGACGGAGAAAACAACATCTCGAAAAAGGTACATAATACAACCGAAAATGAACCTATTTGAAGATGCAAAGCAATGCAAAGCAAACCTTAAAAATTGTAAAGAAAAAAATTCACAAAAATTCTAAAGTTTAGAAAATTTATATGTGGTGGGTAATACTTTCAATCCATAATAATTCTAATGGTGTCTTTTCAGATGACACACAATCTAAACTTAACAATTTGATATCACTAAAATGTATGTACGATTTGTTCCGGGTGTTCTGGTCGTTTTTTATGTATAATAAAAAATATCTATGTAAATAAAAATAAATAAATAAGATATATGTGAGATTATGCGTTGTTGTTGAAGTTTGTTTTCGTTTTTAGTGATAACCTAGTTGTTAAAATTTTTTTCAGTTCAATGTTTTGTTTTCTGTTTTATTTACAGTTTTTGTTTTGTTTTCATTCGCAAATGTCTTTGTTGTATTTGTTGACATAAATATCTAGTATTCTAAATCGGAGTACAGAGGCGTTATATCTTCTTTCAGTCATGATTCCGTTGTTGTGCTAATACTACGATTTGGAAAATTTGAAGACACTGGGGGTAGTCTTCTTCTGAGGTTTGTTCTCGGCCACCTACAACATTACATCACTGAATAAACATCGAATACACTTTTGAACAGATAGGGATAGGGTAGTGCCCTCTCTGGCGCAGTGGGCCAAATTTCGTATAATTGCGGGTTTGATTCTCGCTAGAGAATCTATGTCTGAATGTTTCCTATAAGAATTTCGGCATTTACAGATCACCGCATAACTTTACCAATTATTTAACCTTTCGTAACCACTAGGAGGATAATGTTAATTTGAATCCGTTTAAAAGTTAACAGTAATTGAAATGAAATAAGGTTTTTTAAAGTTTTTATTGTAGCCCTAATTGTAAGTACTGACCGTTCTCTCTCCCAGTAGAAGCCTCGCCTTATCCTCTTCCAATGGCTCGGGCGCGGCCTGCGCGCGTCGGTGTAGTTGTAGCTTTTGACGGATCGCTTGAGATAGGATCACCCTGTACATACATATTAGAGAGTTTAGTTTACGTTGTAGATGGTGTAATGTCAAACATCACACCGCAGCGAGCTAGACATTATATAAAGCACAGTTTTTTTTATAGAAACCAGGTCACTGAACCTTCTAGAAAAACATTCTGGGAAATAAGTATCAAAATCCTTAAATCTTTTGGTATGCATGTTCAAAAATATCTCATAGAAGATTCCTAGCGGGTATGTCCGCCATGTGTGGTGCAGATCGACTACATAATATCATGTCAAGGTGTGAAGCTGTCCTGTCCCTTGGCCCGTACCTCCTGGTGTCACTCTTGGTAGCCAACAGCAGGTCGAGCCAGGTCCACGTGACGTTGTGGTACTCCAGCGTAGGCAGCACTAGCGGCAGATCCCTCACGTCCTCCAAGTTCTTCTCCTTGCTTCCCTTGTAAGACACCCGGACAGGTACCTCCGGGATCTTGATGTAGATGAACAGTTTGTTCTTTTCTGCTCTTTCCTGAGGGCATAAGGTGAATTTTAATTTCCTTTTGATTTTTGATATTACAATTATACATTATTTTTTTATTAGGATTTCTGTAAAATGGTATAATAGGCTGCAAACTTTGACAAAGTAACCAAAGGACTCGCCTTGATGGATCTTACCCCTCTGCCAAGGACCATGATTTTTTAATCAAGGTCGTTTATAAAAACTACTTCTATAATCGATTTCATCAGTCGCAGTATCGTTATGGCCGAGTAAGGAGCTCTGATAAAAATGCCTACCAGTGCGGTCAGCGTCTTTATAAAAAAATTAAACACCTTGAACATACTAAAAGATGGTGGTTCATTTTACATGCGAGTATTTTTTTGTGTAAATAATAATAGTTTCCTCCAATTTGAATCGTTGCAAATTATTTTCATAGTGCATCCATTTTCCGAAATAATCAAGTAATATGAAAAAAAATCGAATTGCTTCGCGTCGTATTTATATTTTATTTTCAATCATATAACCATTGTGTAAAGTCTTATTTTGAATAACTATGTCCAAATAAACGAGTATTTAACATTTTTTCGCAAGCTCTATGGGTACTCCCACAAGACTAGTGGGCGTTTTTGACAGGAGATAGTTTTATACTTATGGTAATTTATGCCAAATTTCCTTATCACAGGAATGCATTTTTGACCTTATTGCTTAACGCATAAGGTCACCCACGAATTTCTAAATTTGAATTTTGACTTCTACAAGCTTTGAGTTTTTATGTACCGAGACTACCTGAAGGGATGGTTTACTCACTCTGTATCGATATCGATATAACTGAGTTAGTTCCGGCCGATTGACATTTTCTTAGGCATAGGTTTTTTTATCTTTCGCATTTTGAAGAAAAAGTCGTAGAGCACATAATTATCTGGATTTTTTGGTATTTGCCCTCTCTAAAAATATTAAATGTGATAATTGCCTTAAGGTTCAATTTGGTCCACGTGATGACAAAAGCCTTACAAATATCACAAAAACGAACGATAGCATTTTTGTTATAGTGCTTACCCGCACTCTGGGCATCTCTAAGAAATGAACAATCTCAAAGATTTTCGACTAAACCGACTGAAGACTTCGTGGCTTAGTTGGTTAGAGCACACCCGTACTAAGGGTGGGGCGCAGGTTCGAGTCCCGCCGAAGTCGAAAATTTTAGGGAACCTATTTCATTTCTTACGCACGAAAGCGTTATCAAGCTTAGTCGTTTATGTGAAAAATTTATAAGACTGGGCCTAGACGACTACAAAAAGTTAAATAACAAATTTACAACTGCATACAAAATAACAAAAGGTTTTCATCACTTGAATGGTGATGATTTATTCTCAAATACACGATACAGATATTTATGTTAATCAAAAAAAAAATTAAGTAGCCACAGCTATGCTATGATAGCTAGCTATATATATTTATATGTAAAAATATACAGATACCAGAATCTCATATATTGCAAAAAAGCGACCCTGAAAAATATATTAGGCACATTCACACAAAACTGATTCTTTTAAAAAAATTGTTTATTTGATATAATGTCGGTTCAGAATCAAGCAATGTCTAGCCAGGCATTACATACATTATTTAATAACCAGCTGATCCGCTTGCGATTTCATTCGCGTGAACTTTAGAATAAAAAAGCTCGATATCAGCTGAAATCCTGGTATAGGAGTAGGAGCATACATAAATCCGTATTCAAAAACCGTTTAAGCTCGTTTTGGATAATTTCGAAACATCCTGAAATCTGTATTCAGTCATTATCTGTTTTTTTTTTTAGTTTAAACATTAGTTATATTGTTATAATAGTGTAATTACAAAGAAACGATGTCACAAAAAATCTAATTACATTAAGTAAAACTATACAGTGATCATTTAGATTTTTTGTTCATTTCAATCTTTTTAAACGTAAAGAAGCGAACAAGAAACCAAAAAAGGTTTTTTTAAGGCAGACCAGAAAATTGCGTCTGATGAACAATGAGAGAGAATTTATTACTAGCATTTTTTTTTTATTTTAGTTTTAATGTAAGTAAATCTATTCATTACTAAGTAATAATATTTTAATAATATAGTAAAAAATACATAATGGACTTGTCATGGTTGTTTTAATTCGCTACCAAGTGAAAAACATGGACATCGGAAATCATCGATATTTATCAATCCCTACGAACTTTTGACTTTCATGCAGTAGTGATACCTACCTGAATATATTTTCCCAAGATTTTTGGTAGTTTAGGCATAGGTTAAAAGTAATTTCTGGAGACTAATTTATACATAAAATTTTTTCGAATCTAATGATTTGAGTAAGTCCATTAATGATTATGATTTCTTTCAGACAAATACATAGTAATGCCCACCAGGAAGCTGTAGTTTGCATAGGCATTAATTTTTACAATCTATCAAATAAAAAAAAAATTAGAATTGTTCTAATTTTATTTTTTAAACAAAATATTTCACAAACTTTCAAATTTAAGTAAGTTATGATTATGTTATGAGGTAATGAAGTTTGATAGTAGGGATCACCATAAATTTTCCCCATTCCTCCCCTCCCGCTAAAAATGGCAGAATATTTTGTTTTTAGGAAATCAGACGAGCCTCGTCCATTGACAGCGGGTTAAATTGTCTAAGGCTGCAAACAATATATGAAGCATTATGGCTGCAACCACATTGCATGAAATGGATAGTCATTGTGCTAACAAATAAATGACAAGCACAAAATACCTAAGAATAAATAAATGATATGTCTATGTCTAAGAATAATGGTTGGTCAACGACTTTCCTAGCATGATCACATCGAACTTTGATTAACTGGGTTCGTAACCTAATCTGGATCTTCAAAATATTACGTCATATCGCAATAAAAAAATTAAAGTAATCTACACATCATTGGATCAATCAATTCAAAAATACTGTAAGTATAAGAATCTGTGTAGGAGCTACTGAAACCAAGTTCTTAGAACTCGAAAGAGCTCAGAGGTCTTTATAAAAGTTATGTATTTGACTTTTTTTATGTAGTCAGGAAACTCTACACTACATCCTAAGCGCCGTTTTTAAGCTTCATAGATCTCTTGAGTATGACCCCAAATAACTTAATAAGCGAACAAGTGAACAAGTAGATCCTTAAATTTCTAGTCGGTCCGAGTTTGCGTCGCGAGAGTATGCCAAGCAATCTGCCTACAAAACCTTAAAAATCCTATGAATAATAATTATGAATGCACAACTCACAACACGCACACGCATACACACAGACGTGCATACAACACAAACATACATACACACTCACCCTCACAGGCACACACCACATACAATCACATGTGTGCAATTTTTTGCAAAGCACTATTAGGTGACTTTTTTATTGTAATTTCAATTAATATTTTAACCACGCACCTTACAATATTATCATATCATTAATATAATAAATTAATTAATAATGCTGGACAATTCACACGGCATTATCTAGCCCCAAGCTTGTGTTATGGTATTATCATATAATATCATAAGTGTATATTACGGAAGAGCGGAACCCTGGAACACAGGTATATACCTACTTAAGAGCGGGCCTAATGCAAAAAATTGTGAAAAGGATAGGCATAGGATTTCGCGTTCATAGGACCGGGACAGAGTAAAGCAATGTCAGTGCAAAAATCAAGTTTTTGCTTCTTTTCTATTAATGATTCAAAATTTAAGCATTAAATAGAAAAACTAAACGATTACTTAAATAAAACAGTAGTCTGGCTATGTAATTCGTAAAAAATAATATGGTGTTGTCGCTGATACTTTAGAGCATTTCACTTAAAACAGTTTTTTTAAAGCGATTTTTGTATAATTTTTTGTAAAGAAACCAGTTTATTTTTCAAAATTCTATTCGATTACTTGACTTCTATGCGTTTTTCCCCTACCTATCGTATTTTTTTAATTAGAATATTTAAGTTCGTTACCATAGATGTAAGTGTTTAAAAATACACAATTTGCTTGATTTTTGCATTAGGCGCACTCTTAAAAGAGGGTCGCAAACCCATGCAATGTTTATTAATTTAAATTTATTAGTTTAATATATTTTTATTGTAAAACTAAACGGTGACCTCACAAAAAAGGTCAGCGTTTTTATCACCCGATACTGTGCAGTTTTATTTTTAGTTTTTTTTTATTATTAATAATCTATGCATATACCTTAATTAGTTGCTAATACTTCCGTACTGAGAGGGAAGAAGTACCAATCTGTATAGTTCCACCTTCTGTAAACGCATATTTCTTATGAATTCCTAAATAAATAAAAAAACCTTTCAAATGACACGAAGTAAACTACTCTGAACTAAACATTTGAATCTGGCGGTTCGTCACACTGACGTCACAGTCGGCATGCGCGCGCATGCCGCGGCACTCCGTTTACAGTGTCAGAACTAGATGTCGCCACTAGTCAGTTAGATCGCGCTAACGAAGCGTTTCACGAAAATGACCTACGCATTACTGAATGTACATTACATTACTGAATGAACAATATTTGTTATAACTTTATTTATGGGATAAAAAGTAACCTATTACTCTCTATCCCTTCAACTAACTTTAATGCCAAAAATCAAGTCGATTGGGTGCTTAAGTGTGTTAAAGTGTGAAGGAAGGACAAACAAACAAACACACTTAGGCATTAAAAATATTAGTATACTATAGATAGATAGAAAACACAATCTGCAGCGGAACAAATATCTGCAGATCTTACATAAATTTGACCCGAGGCGGGAACCGAACCAGCAACCTCCTGTGTCGCAGGTGGACCTTCACCCACTGCGCCACAGAGGTCGTCAAATGTCAAAGATATGAATCAAAAACCTCTAGCTTGTTTTAATTATCAATGAGTTAGTCATCTATATAGTTTTGTAGTAACTTTGCTGAGAGGAGGCTTTATCACTACATACATAGTATAAAACAAAGTCTCTTCCCGGTGTCTGTCTGTTAATTTTGATGCGGTTTTTAATAGATAGAGTGATTCAAGAGGAAGGTTTATATGTATAATACATGCATAATATAGTACCCGTGCGAAGCCGGGGCGGCTCGCTAGTAATAATCATAATAAATAAATAATCTGGACCATTCATCATGGTATCCCTCTCCCCGTCCGTCTTTTATCAATTATGATCTCAGCAACTACAAATAATAAAATACTGAAAAATCCACACAGCCTCATCTAGCCCCAAACTAAGCAGAGCTTGTGTTATGGAAACTAGATGACTGATATAATACAATGCATCACATAGATAGATATTTTTTATTATATAGACTTACATAAAAATACCTGGAACACCTGAACAAATATTTGCAGATCACCTGAACAAATATTTGCAAACATTTGTACGATGTTGTTCTGGTAGTTTTCTATCTATCTGTGTATTGTATTATATTATGTATAGGTATCAGTTAGCGCCCTTTAATATTTATTTATTTTTTTGTTTTTTAGTATTTGTTGTTATAGCGACAACAGAAATAGGTACCTACATCATCTGTGAAAATTTTCAACTGTCTAACTATAACGGCAACCCTCTATGAATATTGCTAAAAAGAAATGGCCCCCAGTTCCCGGCCACCTCGCTGTTCCTGGCCAGTGGCCACAGTAGCAGCCCAGGTAACGGCGGAGCAGGGGGTGCTAGGAACCCCCGGGCAGGAGTATGGCGCTCATTAGGAGAGGCCTATGTGTGTGTTATTTACTATGTTTGTTGTTATTGTTAAGATATTCATCTCATAATATAAAAAAATCGCTTGAAAACTACTCGATTTGGTGGTTGGCTCATTTAATGATGATTATGTTTTTAGAAAAACTAAAACCGTGTCATAGCTATTTCGAATCCGATTATGTAGGTATGCAAAAGTGCATATAAAACGGGGATGTACTTACATAGTTGCAATGAATCAGAAAGTACGTTTGTGTGAGGGCTTAGGTATTTGCACTAAACCCTTTCACCCGTAAATCTCTCCCGTAAAACACTCAGCACTTACCAAAAACCTCTTTTGGTCTAAAAGGGACGTAGAAGTTGGACGTTAAAAAGACGTTTCAAATATAAATCTGTAGTTACCTTCATCTTCTCAACATCATCTTTATCCTTCTTATCCCGCTTCACATAGAAGTTGGAGTTAGAGTCCTTTCCCTTCTTCTTGATCTTCTTGGAGCCCGTGGCGACCAGACCGGAGGCCCCACTGCGAAGGGTCCCCTCGCCGTCATCCTCTCCATCCTCGATCGAATCCGGGTCGCGTTCAGGGAAGCAGAACTTGAGCATTGTGTTGAAGAACTTCTTCGTTAGACCTGGGTAGAGGGAATACTAATAGGTTTTATGATCGGTTTTTATAACTTGCCGAGGTGTAGGTACGCTTTTACCAACACCGTCAACATGAGAGGAATTTTTTATCATCATTATATTTGCCCATACACGTCCACAGCTGGACATAGGCCTCCCCCCATAAGTCGTCTAAAAGAGCGGTCCAGGGCCGCCGTTATCCATCGACTCCCTGCGACCGCTACGATGTCATCGGTCCATCGAGTTGATGCTCTCCTAACATTCCGTTTCGCGTTGCATCGCGGCCGCCACTTGAGAACCTTTACTCCCCAGCGGTTATCAGTTCTGCGAGCTATATGACCTGCCCACTGCCACTTCAGCTTACTAATTCTGAGAGTGTCGGTGACTTTAGTTCTTCTACGGATTTCCGTATTCCGGATTCTATCACGTATAGAAACCCCGAGCATAGCTCTCTCCAAAGCCCGCTGAGCGACTCTAAGCTTTTGATCGAGGCCTATAGTTAGCGACCACGTCTCGGATCCGAATTTTGTATAATTTATGATAAAATGACCTCTATCTTATCTAACTACCTCGTAGGACCATACCGCTGGAAATGTATGCAAAGACGGGAGGAACACAATTTACATTACTAAAAACTAGTTTCTGTCTGCGATTTGTACGCGTTGTTTAAGGTTATTTCTGTCCCATGGGAAGTTATTTATTTATGGGATAAAAGTAGCCTATTTTATTATCTGTATGTAAAATTTGAGTCCGATCCGTTCAGTAATTTTGGCGTGAATAGGTAATAAACATGAAAAATCTAAACTTCCAAACTTTCGCATTTCTAATATTGTGACATGAGAGTACAATTTGTTTGAACTGTGGTTGAAAATTTAAGATGGTCTCAAAAAAAAACTTATTAGCCTAACCACCGGTGGAACAGATGTAACAGATGTGTTAAAAAACCACTTTTCTACATATATTCTGTAAATACGGTCTACTTTCGTAATAAGCGACCAGAGATAATAAATATGAACGGTACAAAACACAAAGTATTAAGAGGCGAACCCAGCGTGTTTGCTTGATGTACCGAAACATTTCGCCGCCGTATTTGCACAGATGCAGCTCATTTGCTTCACAGTCCATTAAAATTTGTGGTAATTTGGATGCGGCTAGATGTGTGTTATATTTTTAAGGCACTTGGTAGCGCCAAATATGTAGAGTAACATTACATGTATAGTCTATTTTGTCTGAATAAAAAAGTTTGATTTAGCAAAGACCTTTTCTTGTCGAATTTATTGTTATGGCGGCCATAATGTAGTTTGCGCGAATTCGGGTTACATGAAAACCTTTTTTCTCCATAATATTTATTGAAAAGGCTTCGAAAAAAATATATAATAAATCATCTATGACATACAACTTCATACAAGGCATATCCCCTACTTTTCAAAAATTATAAAATATCATTTTAAATAACAAATATGATTGTGCAAAGAACCATCTGTTTCCTTGGATAGCCAGGGACCTTCGCCTTATATTTGCAAATAACTGTCCTTAGTAATAGACAACAAGCAAAAACTTTTTTTTTTGTTTTTTGGGCTAACGCAGCTTTGCTCTGTCCCGCTTCTACAAACGCGAAATCCTATGCCTATCCTTTTCACAAAATGGCGTCATAGTAATGACAAGCTTATTGTCTAAAAAAAATAACGATATATTATAGTTCATTACAAACCAACTTTGGATGGTGTTTGTTAGTGCAGGTGCACTTAAAATATACCCAAGACGAGTCACCGACACGTGACCTGTCCGGTTATAACACGAAACTAAGAATATGAGGACATACAATGACGTACACCCAAACTCTTTGGGCAATTGAAATATTGCTAATTGAAGGTATGATTTGTGAGTCAATAGTGACATCATTTACACACAATGATTTAGAAAAATTCAACCAAGTTGAATCATCACATCACCAAGTCTTGAATGTCTACAGCAGGAAGAAAGGACAAATTAATAAAAAAGGAAAGATATCTCAAGGAATATCCTTTTTGAGGTAATTTGAGCTTATACCCTATATTATTGACTTCGTTATATACTTGGAATCCTCAAGGAGCACTCAAACTCATTTTTATTCTAGGATTTTTTTTGAGGAATTTTTATTTAGGGAAAGGAATTAGCAAATTTTTACAGATTTTTGTTGACTGTGCGATTTCTTCATAAATAGAACCGACTTGAAATCACTGAAGCCCTAGGACTTAAAACAGACAGATGCGTACCTATCCTGATGGGCACGATGTTGACCTCGAAGTGTTCTTTGACTGCGATGCCCCCGACGGGCGGCCGGTCACGGCAGAACACTCGCAGGGCTGCGCGCCGTGCGACTGGAGCCCTACCCATGGCGGCGGCGGGCGCTAGGACCTTACAATAAACAAATGAAGCATATTATTACCAGCCCTCATGGTCCCACTGTCGAGCAAGGGCGTACCCTATTCCCCTTTCACAACTGAAGTTCTAGCTAGTGCTATTGCGGGCCAACCCATCTCAAATAACTAAGACATTAAATCCCGATTTCCGCTAAAGACATTGGTATTCGCCCCACTTTAGTGCAATGAGCAGAATTTTGCAAGAATGGTCACAATTCAAAGACCAAAACCTGATAACTTACCTCTGGGAATGGTTCGTTCGGCAAGAGATTCGTAACTTGAACGTATCCGACTTCCAGCTGATGTTCCACGGAGTCATCGGATCGCGATGTTTTTGTGTACCTGTACAGAAAATTCAATATTTAGAAAGATCTTTTAGAGACCTCTGAGTCCCATAGAGAGGCTCAATAGGGAGGCTCAGCGTCGGCTGGGGACCCCCCAAACGAGCTCAGTTTATTTACTGTTGCTACAGATGATTGTGGAAGGATCTATAGACAATGAAATAAGATGGTGATAGATAGATATTGCTTTATTTCATAGCCCATAAACAAAAAAAAAGAAAACCATAAATTACATTAAACAAACTTATCCTAAACAAAGGCATGGATTTGGCGGCCTTATCGCTAAAAGCGATTTCTTTCAGGCAACCAATGTACACGGAGATTACTATAGGATATAGGTGATATGATAAATATTTTTAAACGAGGTCTAGAAAATCCCCCTCCCGCCATTTCAGGTGAGCCGCCAGCGTGCGCTCTTGAAGCAGATCTCTGGAGAGCGGTGCTGTTAGTTAGAAAGACGTTAGTGTGACGTCACTCACAGGAAGTTAGTCAGCAGCAGGTCGGCGATGCCCAGCTGTCCGTCGGCGTCGGTGAGCCGCCAGCGTGCGCTCTTGAAGCAGATCTCGTTGTAGCGGTGCGGCGGCGCGGGGAGCGGGGCGGGCCCGGTGCGCCGCGCCCCCCGCCTCTCCTCGCGCCACCCGCGGACCATCGCGTCTAACTCCTCGCCGAGGGACCAGACGGACTCTTTGCACTCGTTCACCTGACGGATGGAAAAACGGAGCGTTCGAGGACAGATAGAAAACGAATAGGGTTAAAACGAGTAGGTAAGGTCTTGTGTAAAAATTAACAAAAGGAAACGAATTTGCGGTAAACTTATTGAGCGGACTAATTGGTGCAGGTGGTGGGCGCCAATGGCGTCCAAAGTTTGGGGTTGAAGACGGTGTTTTTCGACGACATTACTTTAATTTGTATGGTGACAAAGCCGTGTGGTGCCGGCTTAAATTTGCACCATCCCAACTATTCCTGTGGGTATCGTATGAGGCGACTAAGGTACATACACCGGGTGGCGGTCAGCAGCGCCTCTTGTGCATGGATCTACCACCTAACTGCGATCCCCAACCCGCATGCCAAGCGTGGGGATTATGGGCATTATCTCCCATAAGATAAAAACAATAAGGCGCCTATCAGGGGGAGGCTTGCGTCCAGCAGTGGACCACTATAGGCTGTTGAGAGTATGGTGAAAAAACTAGGTTGCTATCCGGAACAAAAATATTATAGAGACCTGATCATCCAGACTCTTTAGCTCGGCGATAGCCACAGGATCATCATCAGTGATAGACCGGTTCTTGAGGTAGTACTCTTTTTCTAGGCGACGTAGCCTGGCAAGAGATTCGCGGACCTGTTAAACAATAAAAAATATTTGTAGATGTATAAAATGAGACCCTGCACGTCCACCGCAACTAAGACCTTAATCGAACAACGTCACAAATCGGCATCCTGAGCCGACTATCTATTGACTCTCCGCGACCGCGACACCAACGTCACAGTACACATATGCATACATCCATTATGTATACTGTGTCATTGTGTTGTCAAATTATTGGGTTTTCCCACACACACTTTCTAACTTCAGTTTTGCTGATTCTGAGAGGTTTGCGACAACTAAGAGACACCAGTGATTAATTTTGGGGTGTAGAAAATCTGTCATTTACGAGGTCATGGTTTATGTCAATATTTAGCTGGTTTGGCAGGCCGTCATGGTTCAAAGTAGGTACGTCAAAAGATAAATAACGAGAGAGTCAAGTCATACTACCCCAAATCAACTCAGTTAGATCATCTTCCAAACTACTACTTTAACTTTGAAATATATAAATGTTTCGAAAACACGATTCCATAAATTTTCTCTACAGAAAAAAATTGCTACCTCTATATTCTTACTAAAACCTTAATTTCTCAATAAATACAGAAGTTTTTGGGCTGATTCTTGGGCTTGCGTTGCGTTATTTTGGCATACCCTGTCCCGCTCCTATGAACGCGAAATCCTATGTCTATCCATTTTACAAAAACTTGAGGTTGTACATAGGCTCTTAAGGGGGCGATATATATGACGCCATTTTGTGAATAGGATAGGAGGCACAGGATTTCGCGTTTAAAGGAGCGTGACAGAGCAGAACAAGCTCAAAAATCAAGTTTCTGCTAATTATCTATTAACTAAGACATTTGTTTGCAAAAATAACTCGAAGGTGCCCTCGGTATTCTTCTATTTAACATAGTGATGAAAATAAAAAATCTTGAGATTGATAGTTTAGGAGAAAAATTGAAAAACTTAGAAAACAGATGGTACTCTGCACCATTTCTTCCGGTATTTAAAACAGTTTTTTTACATTAAGAAGAAAAGGAGATCTGTCTTGTATCCCATAGATTATAAGGTATTTTTTACAGTGCTTCATCGATTAAGATGACGGAAAAAAACTGTTTAAATGTAACCCAAATTTGCCCACTTCACATATATCGCTACCCTAATTGTTTAATTAACAAACCGCATCCCTACGACGGACTATGAGTAAATTTTCTTAACATCATTTCGCAAATACATAGAAATTAATAGATCTGTGCTTTTCTTTATTTGGTTTTTCAGTATAGGTAAAACATCAGTAAATATGAATGGTAAATAATCTTTATTAAGAAAGAAAATTACAATCAAATAATAGAATTAAATTAATACTAGTATTTACAATAGAAACAGTTGAGCTATCCGCAAACTGTTGCCAACAATCTACAGGTAGCTCAACTGATCAATACCAGTCGGAAGCGTGCCCAAGACACTGGCTGCATTGCCCCGCTGTATGGCAATAATTAATTAATTATCTACTATGCAATCACTTTATTTGCTTCTTAAATTACCCCATCGATAAAGGTCGTTCTAACCTGTACGTCCTCGCCAGTGCACTCTAAGTACACTTTTACTAGCGATACTCAGGTTATAAATTTATAGAACTAATACAACCATTATTGGCCCTTTTCATTATGACTCTGGATTCGGGCTCAGCGCATCAGCGTTGCCATACAGCGGGGCAATGCAGCCAGCGTCTTGAAGACGTGCGCGACTGGTATTGATATGGATCAGTTGAGCTACCTGTAAATTGTTTGCAGCAGTCTGCAGTTAGCTCAATTGTTTCTATTGTGAATACTAGTTCTAATTTGTTTCTTTTATTTGATTGTTGTTGTTAATAAAGTTCTTATTTATTTCCTACGTCATCTAAAAGTGGTTAAGGCTTGTTTTTTGAGTCATTCAATTTATCTTAATACCTTGACTTAAATGTATGACACAGAATTTATTATTCCAAGTAATTTAAATTACTTATTTTATTACCTACTATCAGAAAACAGTACAAAAACAATCAAAAGTAGAGGTCAAACAAGTAGTAATAGTACGTAATTTTCCAGCTCGGTCTGAGTTAATAAAACTGTTTCAAGGATAACCACAGCATCATACATAACTCACACAAGTCGTACTAAGAAACAAGCACCTTATTGCGTATGAATAAATACCAAATCAGTCCGGCCTTGAATACCAGTGGCTGACGTCATCCGCTACAGCAAATCTGTCGTCACTTAGCAGTTCTCAATTTCGACCCACAGACGTAATCTTCGGTAGTATAGTGGTAAGTATCCCCGCCTGTCACGCGGGAGACCGGGGTTCGATTCCCCGCCGGAGAGACCCACTTTTTGCGTTTAAAATTACATTCTTGTTCAGTGATTGTACAAGAACAACTAATTATAAAATACAAAAGTATAAAATTAATTTTAAGCTTAATGTTTTTTTCCACTTTCAATTCGGATCTACAAGTTTTCATCAAGTGATATAGGAGGTAAAAGGAAAATCTCTCCGGCGGGGAATCGAACCCCGGTCTCCCGCGTGACAGGCGGGGATACTTACCACTATACTACCGAAGATTGTGACAACTTCAGCGAAATTAAGAATCAAAACCAACGAAATTAACCTGTTTTTGATCAAAACAAAGGGATGAGTGGCCGGAGATAAACTTTGTTGGACACAAAGATAAACTTGTTCACAGCATGTAGATAACGTTATGTACTTCACTTAATGCTGCAGTATTTTTGTTCTTGTTGCGAGCTCACTAGCGAACTGTCTGTCAACTTCTTAAGTATCGTCAAGTTCGCGAAGATCGGATTCAATTTCACTAATCCGATTTGATATGTGGTTGGTAAACCTTTACATAAAATAAATAAATGCAGCGATACCTTGGGCGTCCGACCGGTTTTACCGCGGAGCTCACTCTTACGAAAACTACTTACAGTACGTATACGTAAGTACCTTTGTTTTCTCGATTACACATCAAGCTTACTTAATTACGTAAAACCTCTTGAAACTAACATGGTTATTTTCACTATAACCACTTGATCGTGATTTTAGCACTATATAACTTTAAGAAAAAGAGTCGTTTGTTTTTTATTTTTCTTCCGTTGGCTTAGTCGGGATATTATAAACACTGATTAGCAATTTCAAAAAGTTGCCCGATTTTTTTCAATAATTGTTTTATGAATCTGTACATTACCTGCGTCTGCAGTTTGTGTATGAGATGCCTGGGGTCCTGGTCGTGCCTCAGTTGCAACTGGAACCGCATCCTGGCTCGCCGCTCCAAAGTCCTTCTTCTTTCTGGTTCCACGTGCAGAACTACATTGTTTATTACATCGAGCAGCATTGCGTACTGGGAACAAAAAATTTCGAATAATATAACCTTCCAGCATTATATTTTTGCATATTTTTGAGAATAGAGGAGTACTTGTTGTATAAGTCGCTGCCACAAGCGGCGTTATCATCGCGCGTTGGACGACGACGCTTTCTTAACTAACCCTTTTGCGAGCTTTGATTATTTATTGATTATTCAACAGTATGTACATTGATTGATTTGAGCGGGAGTGCTCGCGATTGACAGACAGAGCTCACGATTTCGCCGCACAATCGTACACAGCGTGTCGAGCGAAGCGTGTCAAGCTGCTGCTTAGTAGCACGCACAAGACGTTTCACGTACTCCACTGCGACTGCATCAACGATAGAACCTAATTCTTAATTTTTTATTGCACTAAGAATACATTTTTTTAAACCTTAAAACTAGAGAGGTATCGCAAAAGCGAGCTTAACCCTATAAAGAGTTCTACAGACCTACCCAACAAGTAAATATCTAGGAGTAGAATATGCGAAGCCGCTGGCTGAAAGTAATAGGACTAATACCTGTAGAGAGTTGGTACAGACGTCCAGGTCGTGATGCATGAGGGCGAAGGAGTCGTAGGGGGGGTGCGCGTCGCCCCACCCCCCACGCGCCACGTCCCCGCCCGTGCCCGCCTCCTCTGTACATACGTAGTGGAACTCGCACGCGCACCGGGACACTATTCTTTGGAGCTGGGGACAAAATATACGAGAGTAGACTTCCCTTCTAATGATGATAATAAGAGCAAGTCTCCTAACATCTTAGAATCAACACCAAAGCGTATACGTCCACTGCTGATTAACAGACCTCCTTCAACAGACGTGACGTCATGAATACCGGTCTATCTATCCACTCGAAGACTCCCGGTCACAGGGATGTCAAAAAAACGTTTGTTTCAGGCAACATTAGTCTAGTACATGATGTAAAATACTGAAAACTACGGCCCATATAAAATATATTTACCTTAATCTAACATACATAAAATAAACCAATTTAATATGCATTGCTGGACAGGCCTTTTTCCCTTTGAATAGAACATACCTGTGCGAGCGAGGGGTCCTGGCTGGGCCCCACGGTGGACCCTATGACCACGCCGGCGGAATGCCCGCTGCCCACGAGCCGCGGCACGTCGGGTAGCGTACTGATTTCCGTGCTGCCGCCGCCAGCAGAGATCTCTTCTACAGGCACCCATTGTATGTTCTCTGGAACAGATAAACTTCTTATCATCTATCGTCAATGGATAAACACTGGCTTACCAGAGTTACCAGTCTCTTAAGACTTCTGGCATATTAAAAATGGTAAGCTGAAGAAGTTGGCCTAGGTTCTTGGGAGAGACTTTCAGGAGCAAACAAAAAGCTTCAAATATAATTCCATGGTGGAGATAAGCTCCGTCTACACTATCCACACCGCTGCTTGGGCGAGACGGTCGCGACACAGAAATTGATCCCCTCCATCTTAGCACATGGATGTCCGTGAATGTAAAGTAAGAAGCCAAAGGTGACAAAGGGAATCAACCAGAGCCCTTTCCACCAGTAGAGTCGTCATGTCAGTTAATCCCGTTTTAATGGCAACTATTTGTGGCATTGACAAAAGGAGGCCTTTATGCCCCAGTGGACATATCTATATTAATATTGTGAAGAGGTTAAAGTTTGTGAATTTGTGAGATTGTAGGGGGTAATCTCTGGATCTACTGAACCGATTTTGAAAATTCTTTTACTAATAGTAAGTCACGTTATTTGTGAGTGTGGGGGCTATATATTAACCCGAAAATGGGATAAGTACATAAAACGCGCAGGCGAAGCCGCGGGCAACAGCTAGTGGGCTGATACGAAGAGTCCGTACCTGGCAGCTGGTCCCGTTCATTGGCGCTGACGGTCGCGTAGTACTGCATGGCGGATAGGGCTCCGCTCCAGGCGGTCGCCGGTGGCGCACGCCTGACCCGCTGCCTCACCTCCGCGCGCGCCGCACACAAGACCACGTAGCCTCGTGTTTCACAGCCTTTAAGGACCACTTGGGAGTTCACCAGCTCGACTGTAACATAAAATAAAAGATGTAACCACTGCCTTCACAGCTAGAGGCGGACAGAATATTACATTAATTTTGAGTTAAAGCTCCTTTTAAGTCGGCTAGTAGGGGATCAAGCTATCCTTTAGTACGTCCGACGGTCGCTTTCTTCAAGGTTGTTTCAAAGCATCAGTTTGGGACAGCCTCAAAAACAAGATGACTTATGAAATAAAGAAGGTCTGCCCTCACCACTTGTAAATATTAGCAACGCCATCTAGTTTGAGTGTAGTTAACAGTAAGATACTCACTCAAACAAGCGGTGTGACTGTTGTCGTCGTCCAACACATGCCTCACGTGAGGTTGGTGCGGCGGCTGCTCCTCGGCGCCGCTGAGCTCGTCGCTAAACACCACGGGAGCCTCGCCCCCCGCCTCCGCCACCAGGGCCGCCAGCATGCCGCCGCCTAGCGCTCCGCTAGCGCTTGTGTTCTAACAAATAAAAATAATTATTGTTTAATTTAATAACTCAGTATAATGGCCTACACGCCATTATACTGAATTGTTGCAAAACAATAGCTCTCATGCTGTCCTGCTCAGTTCGAAGAATATCTGTGCGAGACGACATGACAGATGACGTCATTGTTAATTTGTCAGTAATAAATAATGGTCTTTATAAATTTGTTTCTTAATTCGTTTGAGCCAAGCACTTATTTCACAGCTTGCGTTTAACCCACTGATATTTTTTTGGCGAAACACATATCGATCGATACCGGGTCAGGTTTTTTTCGGTATGGTACCGAGTACTGACCCAGGGGGCGGGATGAGCTCTAGTGAACCGCAGCAGTAAGTAAAGTCTTACTTGAGTGGAAGCAGTCGGCGGCGGCGATATGACGTCAGAGTCGCGATTGTGCTTTGGAGACGTATTAGGGGGATCTTCTTCTTTTAGCGCTTTTGTGGAGAGGTTCTTCTTTAGTTGCTGGAAGAAAAGAGTAGCTAGTTAGAATGAGCGCTGTATTTCCCACTGTGAAATAAACATTTTGTTTAACACTAAACCATACATTTATTTGAATAAGCGAGATATGTGTCACCTCAGTAAACAGCCAGTCGCGATGCGAGCTTTTTTATTACTAAAACTCCAATAAGTCATTTAAAACGGGATATTTACCATGATTCGATTTTTGAGTTTTCCAATAAATTACTTTAATGTTAACAAAATTGTAAACAAAATTTTCAAATAGTAAAACGCATCCCCAGAGGTGCCAGATTGTGTGTTGCGCAGTCCTTGACAAAAGATATAAAAAGTGCAGTTTCGGAAAATACAAGGACTGCTTGGGAACATTTGTTGACTTTCCCTTATAGGATACTGCATGCTGAAAGAGACAATAGAAATATTTCTCTTACAGCCAAAATTAAGCAAAATTGTACAAAAATTTCTAATCCACCGACAAGTTTTAGTTCAAACAACTATTTTAGGCATTTCGTAAAAAAACCAAACTCTGATATAGCCTATCGAATGGTAGAAAACCGTGTCAGTGATGGGGATATCAGAGGTGCAGCAAGACTTTTGTTTTCTAACGACACGCTTGCCTCAAATTCTAGTGAAACTCTTTCGGCACTTGCATCAAAACATCCACCTGCTGCGCCTGATCTTTGCCTCCCAGCACCACCGGATGATTCCTGCACTTTCTTGTCAGTGCTTCCTGACGACGTAATCTTCAGCATAAACTCTTTTCAGAGTGGCTCTGCTGGTGGCCTCGACGGCCTTTCACCACAACACTTAAAAGATTTAACAGGTGCTGGTTGTGGTGAAATGGGCGAAGGCCTCATAGTAGCGATTACGTCGTTGGTGAACAAAATGCTATCCGGGCAGGTCAGTGCAGACATCATCGACATTTTGTATGGTGCAAATCTATGTGCACTTTCAAAAAAAGATGGAGGCATTAGACCAATCGCAGTTGGTACGACCTACCGCCGGCTTGCAGCTAAAATTTGCTGCAGAATCAAAAGCTCAGAATTGAGGTCGGAATTCCAGCCGACCCAGCTGGGTTTTGGATCCCGTGGTGGTTGTGAAGCTGCGGTACACTCGCTTCGATCGTTTGTATCTTTTCACACAAACGATTTTTTGTTGAAGGTGGATGTTAAAAATGCTTTCAATTCTGTAGACAGGGGCGCCCTTCTGACACAAATAAAAGATAAATTACCTGATGTTTATCCCTTTCTTTGGCAATGTTATGGTAGTCCTTCAAAATTAGTATATAAAGATAACTTATTGTCCTCTGAGGTTGGTTGTCAGCAGGGCGATCCTTTAGGACCGGCTATTTTCAGTCTCGCAATACATCCCATTATAAAACGTTTAGAGTCAAAATTTAATGTTTGGTATCTGGATGACGGCACTATAGGAGGCGAGGTGGAGACGATTTTGGAAGATTTACGTGTTTTAAAACAAGAATTTAAGCTTATAGGCTTGGAGCTAAACTTTGCAAAATGTGAACTTTATGTTCCAGAAACGGCAAGGGCTTTACCTAATTTTTTAAATATAAAAAGTAGCTTTGAAAGTTTAGCCCCAAACCTGAAGTTGATAGATAAGTCTTCACTTTGCCTATTGGGATCTCCGATAATGGATGAGTGTTTGCCTAATTTCATAAATGAAAAAATTCAAAATTTTCTTTCGTTTTCAGACAAATTGCAAAACATCAATGTTCACGTGGCTTTTGTTATTTTACGTTTCTGTCTTTTTGTTCCCAAATTCACTTACTATTTACGATGCTCCCAACTCTGGAAATATCCTCAACATACACAGCAGTTGGACAGCATCATGCGCGACACATTAATCAAAATTTTTAATATACCTTTAGATGATAGAGCGTGGCACCAGGCCACTCTTTCTATTAGATTGGGGGGTCTAGGTGTCCGCGAAATTTCTAGTGTTTCACTCCCTGCTTTTATGTCTTCAATTCACGGTACAAAGGATCTTATATATAAAATTTTGGCCAAATGTTCACAAAATTGTCAAATAACAGGTTTCGAGCAAGCATTAGCGTCTTGGAAAATAGCCTGTCCTGAAACTAATCTGCCCAAAGTCCTCTCTTCTCAGAGACTGTGGGATGAGCCGCTATGTGAGTTGGTACGGAAAAATCTTATTAATACGTCTACCAGCTCATCAGAACGCGCTCGTCTACTCGCTGTTTCCGAGTGGGAATCAGGACTTTGGTTATATGTTTTGCCTTCCAAAAATTTAGGTACCCTTTTAGACAATAACTCATTTCGGGTGGCTACCTCTTTGCGTTTAGGTTCTCCTTGCCTAGTGCCACACCGTTGCCAGTGCGGTGAAACCGTTGATAAGTTCGGTCACCATGCACTGGCATGTGTCTCTAGTGCAGGACGTGTGTCCCGCCATGGTTCAATTAATGACATCATTCGTCGGGCTTTTACCAGCGTCAGTGTGCCAGCTACTCTCGAACCACGTGGCCTAATGCGAGATGATGGTAAAAGGCCTGACGGTATGACTCTGATTCCTTGGAAGATGGGTCAGCCTTTAGTTTGGGATGCTACGTGTGTAGATACCCTAGCACCTTCTCATCTTGCAGGGACATCAGTAAGGGCAGGCTCCGCAGCAACATCAGCGGAGTTCCTCAAACGGCGAAAATACGCTAGTCTTGACAGAGGTTACCTATTTGAGCCGTTTGGGGTGGAAACCCTAGGTCCTTGGGGTCCTGGGGCACACGTTATCTATAAAGATCTTACAAAACTACTAATAGAGTCCACAGGTGATCGGAATGCTGGTTTTTATTTCGGTCAACGAATTAGCATTGCCATTCAACGTGGCAATGCTGCCAGCATTCTGGGCACTCTGCCTTCTGGTGACGGCTTAGATTTTTAGTAAATAGATGTAAGTGTAAATATTAGTTGTAATTATTTTTTGCTGTTAAATAAATAAAATACTATTGTTTTAAAAAAAAAAATTAATGTTAATAACCATGATAGTTTTAAAAGTTTTAAAACTCCAATTACAAAGACGCGCAGTGCACAGCAGCGTCCTTGTACAAAAAGTGGCTAGGTATAGCTTCATTATATGTACATCGATAAGGCTACATGATGCATGACAATGCATAGAGCCTACTAAAATGCTAACTCGTGAACCCCTCCACAAATGAGGGTTTCATACGCCTGAATTTCCTTGCAATCTACAGAAAACTCGCAATAAATTTTATAAAATGATTATCACCTGTGTCTTGATATAAGTATCAATAAGCGCGAAGGCCAGATCCCTGTTCAACTTAGTCCAGGCCCCCCTGAGGTCGTGCACCGCCAGTCGGTGGGTAGCCCCCGTGCCCCCCGCGCTGCTCGCGCCTCCCGCGTCCTCTCGTCCGTAGGAGACGCGTCTCACGGACAGACAGTAGCACTTCTCCATGGCGGTTGCTACGCCGCCGCCGCCGAATATCGAACCTGTCTGGATGATAAAACTTTATTTTTATTTGTTCATAATGTTTGTTCTTCAGATAATCGGCTTCTTTACTACTGATTACGGCAAGTTAAAAATCTCGGAATAACCACACCATACACAAATTGATGTGTATTTATTAGCGTGTACCATAAAGGGTTAAAACAGAAACATAATAAGTACTGGATTCAATTCTTTAGTCCGATCTAAATAAACAAAGAAGTTATGTAATTGACTCTAGCTGGTGCTAACAATTTCAATACTTCTATAATGCTTTGTTTCGCCGCCATGACAGTAGACGATTCCTTAAAATACACAATCTCACCTCAGCCTCTTTATCATCACCTCCAGAAGACGATGGAGTGATATTCGCCAGCGTTTTCAACCATATCTGCGCGTCGTTAAGGTCGCAGTTCATGTACAACGTGCCCCAGTTGGCCCTAGGCCTCCGTCGCAGGCCGTCGTTCAACGCGTGGAGGGTCAGACGGTGCCGGGAGCCGAGGGTCACTCGACCACCTTCCAGCTCTATGCCGCGTTGGAGAGACGAGGACGACCAGTAGAATACCTGCGGATTTTATGCGACGATTAAAATAAGTGCTGGTATTGAAAAAAAACTGAATTCCCAGAATTGAACTTATTCCTAACGGAAATACAAATTAAGAAGAAGCAGATCCGATCGCATCGTGACTGAAGCTGCAAATCCCTTACTAGGTTGTGCAAAGTGGCAGACTACAGAGACGTTCCAAAGTGCAGATACCTACAGCTGCTTCTTCTTCGGTTGGACATTATCAGTCTCTAACCATTGGTTATAATAAGAATGCAACTCCCTTACCTGCAGGTTGTGCAAAGTGACAGATACAGAGACGTTCCGATAGTGTCGAGACAGCTGAGGTTTCCTAGGTCGAACGTTGTCGAAGATCCGGCCGCGCCGAGTCGGACGAGTTATGCCAGATAGAATGAGCTTTAGACTTTCGAACCATCTGGAAATAGAAATAGCACCAGTCTTTATCCAATGGAATAAGGATTGACTTTGAATGGTCCATCAAAAAAGAGGTATTCATACACCACAGTATAACTGGTTGTGTTTCACGGTTCTTCATTATCTTGCTAACACTTCACTAGTCCCGGGACAGTGGCGCTCTATAATGACATAATGGCGCTCAGGAGGGACAGAGGCGTCCTTATGAGTGCCATTGCGCCCTGACTTCAGCTTAACGAGGACGAGATTAAATGAGACGAGCGAACATGTTGGTGGGAATTTTAAACACACTTAATTCTGTCACCCACCTCAATGTGCTTCCATACAGTAAGATAACAGGCCCGTATCCATCTTTGTCGAAGGGTTTCGTCTCCAAAGTGAGGTGGATGTCCAGACTTTGCGATCTGAAAGCTCGGTATGAGTCGTGTTCCTGTAACAAAAAGGATAATGTTTGTTTATTTGCTGTTTTAGATAATACAAGAAACAAACAATAGTTGACGTAAGATTACATATATCCAGATCAGCCATATCTGACGGCAGGTTATGCAATTTTTTTAGGCTTTGCACATAACAAAAACACAAACGGAAGGTGAAAGTTTTTGTTTTTGGTGGTCTTTAGTGCTGTAGAAACTAAAGTCAACTATACAAAACTAAATATTAGGGGGCTGATGATTAGTACCGTACATACCAAAAACATCAACTAAAAAGAGAAGCTCCCAAACCGAGCCGTTAGTGCTGCAAACATGTAATATATAATAAGACAACCTTGACGCCTTAGCACAAATATTTGTACGATCTGCAGGTATTAGTTCCGGGTGTTCTGGTCGTTTTCTATGTATAGTATAAAATATCTATCTATCAGACTCATTATACATAGCATACACTACTTACCATAAACCTAACATGCATTATACTATACTAATGATAAACGGACAAACACATAAAAAGTAGTATTTTCTTGTTACACGGATAGATAATAATAAATAAAATAAAATAAAATCATTTATTTCTTGTACTAGCTAGACTAATGTTGCCTGAAATAAATGGTTTTAATGGTTTATCTATAATGAAACTGATAGATAGATATTTTATACTATACATAGAAAACGACCATAATACTGATAATACTGATGAAGCAGTTTTTTGAATATAGGAAGTTATTTTGCACCCCTTAAACACAAGCTCTGCTTAGCTTGGGGCTAGATAATGTTGTGTGAATTGTCCAGCATTATTTATTATTATTAAGGATGACAAGGAGGCTAGGGTGCTGAGCCGCATTAATTATTACGTACCTGGTTGCTAGAGTACTCAGGCAGGCGAGTGGGCGCGCAGGGCGCCGGGGCGCGGTGGTCGCGCGCGTCCCCGCAGCACGCCCAGCCCAGCTTGGAGCTGAGGCGCAGCGCCGGCACGCGCGCCACGCGGCAGTCGTCGTACTTACTGGCCGTGCGGACCAGCACCTCCAGGGAACCGAGGAAGCATAGCTTTCCTGGAAACACATAATTGTACATTCCTCATCAGGACACATAATATGTCTACTTGTCAACAGCGGAAAATAACTTCCCCATTCCCATTTTCTTCGGAAATTAGACATAAGGGTTTAGTCACGGCCTGCGAGCCTGAAGTCTAGTATAGTTACCATTGGTCCAGTCCAGCACCAGGTCGGTCCAGGACAGCTCCATCTCCTCGGTAGTGTTGTAGGGGTCCAACGACACATGTAGCAGACACGTGAAGCGCGAGCAGCGCGCCGTGACGCGCCCGTGCATCATGAGGCGGACCTTGTCCCACCAGGAAAGCGGAGCTGAGGGGTCGAGTGATGGACGGGAGACTTGTTCGAATGCTGGGGCAGAAATTAAACAATATGGTTAGATTTTTCCACATTTATTGACGTAAACATATTCAAACACATTTTTGACACATCTGGTGTCAAACATGTGTCTAAAGTTTTATATCAGAACCAGAGATAGATAGGTAGGACTTAAGACATGACCAAAAATGATGTTGATGTCATCTACATTACATCCAATCCATCAGGCTTCTTACCCAAGTTGCATTGCGCTATAACCGGCTCCCAGCACGGTCCGAACGCGTAGCTGTACTCCGCCATCTCGCAGCACAGGTCGTGGTACCACTTAAGAGGCATCATGCTCCGTTCCAGCTCCAGCTCTCCCCACGGCGCACCCTGGTCGATGGTCACTGTCCGCACCGCTGGAAGGGACAGGGTAAGTTTAGTTGTTAGGCGTTGATCAGTTTACTAATTTATGTCTCAAATGGCCACGTAAGCTGCGTCAGAAACGCAACCGCAACGGAGTACATTGCGGCTGCGTTTCTGAAGCAGCTTACCCGACTTTTACTTTAAATAGTTTAGAACAAATCTTTCAACTTCAAAAATCAAGGAAGTTGTTCTCAAGCTCGTTGAAACTTGTCTATAGTTAGTTCTTGCCTCGAGGTGGTGGCGCCTCCTCGGCCGCCAGCAGCGTACCCCAGAGCCGCAGCCGCCGCAGCCTCAGCAGGGGTTGCGGGAAGTCCCTGAGGGCCAGCTCCCACGCGCCACACGACACGCTGACGCAGCGGCACCACAGAGTCGGGAACTCCACGCCTTCTTCTGCCCATGGACTGGACGAAATATGTGGGGTGTTAGATAGTTATCTTCTGAAATCGCACTGCGCTGTCTAAGCAAGGGTCATTTTACTTAGTATTCTACTCAGTTCTGAGCGAGGTATGTTCGTTGGAGCAGCAGATGAAATTTCTTAACACGAGCAAATATACTGACAAGACTTATGAGATGTCTTGTCAATATTATAACAATTAAAACACTGAGAAATTCTTACCTATCATAGTCAATCTCTCTCATGCGTCTGGTCGCATTCTGTGTACCGTGTATGGTAGGGTCGGCTAACGCTATGATCCTGAGGTCCGAGAGGCAGCAAGCCACGAGTCTAGTCCGCGGCGCGGGCGCAGCGCGGCAACGCTGCACGTAGATCTGAGCGTCCTGGGAAACATACGACATAGAGTTACGAAGTGACATTACCCTATCTGTGGATAAACTCTACATTTCTTAACTATTATTTATAGAGGCAAGCTGAAGACAGGGCGCTATGACAATCATTAGGGGAGGCCTATGTCCAGCAGTGGACTAATATAGACTGATGATACATTTCTGAGGCAATTGACAGCACTAGAAACTTTGCCGTCCCTTTCTTATCCATCGATATGGAAAGGAAAGATGACATCATTTTAATGCTGTCAAATAAGTTTCATCTGAATAAATATCAATGTTATGATCGATCGCCATCCAGAATATCTTGTGACGTACCAAATACATCAATATATGTAGCGTTACTACGAGTAGTATAGTATTATTATAGCTAGTATAGTAGGTATATAGTAGCGTTAAATTCGATGCTGATCAATCTGGGCACATTGACTATTTTGCAGATCGCAGAAAAGGCTTACTTTTGCCCGAAGCGCCGCGTATAGTTCTTCCACTTTACCGGCTGGCAGGAATAGATGTGGCTTGCACAACTCTTGAACCTGTAAAAATCAAACTTCATTGCAATCCTTAGTTAGTTTTAGTTGGCATTAATAACTATGTCTTATTCCCTCACCAAAAAGAGACAGCTACTAAATTATACCTTGGCATCGAGCATTGACCTCCGTTTTTGGCTCTCCTTGTATTCATCTTCAAGTAATTCGTAGTTATCTCGCAGCTTCACTTCGAATGGATCGTCGCTCATTTCGATGAGGATTTCATCTATCTGTAAATAAGATCATAACACCACAATGATACCGCTGCTGGAATGGGTTTGAGACAGTCGTGATTGATTCCACGTTTGAACCTTAGAAGTTGTAAAAAAGCGCTAAGACTTCGTTGTTCAGTTACCTTGATATGTAAATCACTGGGCAAAGGACTATCTTCTGTGAAAGGTTTCTTCTTGATCCCGTGAACCAGTTTGATCCACTTGAACAGCGACACGAAATCACCCTGCACCGCCTCCGCGAAACGGTGCTTGTACGGGAATATAACACGCACTGACTCAACGTTTACTGACCTGAAGAGGAAATTAGTGATTTGGGACACCATGATGTAAATAATAATGAGGGTGGGACGAAAAATGTGTTCGTCGAAATCTATATCATGATTATGATATAGATTTCGACGAACCATCTTTTCAATCTGTTTGTAAACAGCTTTATTGACCCTTATTATAATTCTGCGGACATTTGTTCATGGTGCTCTGATCGTTTTATAATGTATAACAAAATATCTATCTATGTATTGTATATGTATATCGGTTGTTATCTAGTACTATGGGTACTATCTAACTACATAACATAAGCTCTGCTTAGCTTGGGGCTAGATAATGCTGTGTGAATTGTCCAATATTTCTTTTTAATTATATATAATTTATTTATTTATCAGACCCGCTTCTGACTATTATCAAACGATTCCTATCTTTGATTGAGCCGTCCATCCAACCATATATTTAAACTCTCCGAATTTTACTCTTCTTATTTTACTTTTTTTTTATATTCATCGAGAACCCTGAACCCTTTCAAAAATCGACGCTCCATTCTCACCTTTCCATAACAACTCCGTTTAACACTGACCTCTAAATGAAAGACCCTAAAGAAAGAAGGATGATAGAAGAGATAAGAGAGATTGAGATCTCTCCTATTATCCCCAGAAGGTGAACCAATAACAACTCACCTCCTCACCTCAACAGCCTATAATGATCCACTGCCGGACGCAGGCCTCCCCCGATAATCACCTTATTGGCTTTTAAATTACGGGTGGTGCTGCTCATAATCCCCACACTGGGCATGCGGGTTGGGGATCGATGAAGTTAACAAGAAACCAGTAAATGCGGACAGCGAAGAGCCGGTTGTTGTGGATCATAGGGGAAGCCTATGTCTAGCCTTGGACAGCTTTTGGCTGCGATGCTAATGACTTACCAAACCTTGTTCCACGTCATCATAAACCCTTCATTGGCCTTCCTCTCGACCCTTACTTCTGCATCATCAGAAGCCCTTTCCTGGCTGTATCCTGCCACGCTGACGATCTCAGTTCCATTCAGCGCCATGCTGAGCTTACTCCAGAGGATCGAGAGACCGGTTTCGTGGTCGTACGATATTGTCATGTCATCTGAATGTTTTAAAATTGTCACTTTACATTGTCTCGAGAGTGCCATTAAATATACAAGCAAGCACTGTAGAAGGCGATTTTATCATCAGCCTATACCAGTCCACTGCTGGACATAGGCCTCCACTAATGAGCGCTCGCATCTTCATTGGGGGGTAATGCCCATAATCCACACGCTGGGCATGCGGGTTGGGGATCGCAGTTTCGTGTTGGAATCGTTCTGCAGGGGACGCTGCTGCCCGCCCCCCGGTATATGTCCCTTGGTTGCCTCCTACGACACCCACGGGAAGAGTTGGGTTGGTACTATTCTAGGCCGACACCACACAGCCAGAAGGCGATTTAGGGCAATATAAAATACCCAATTTATGGTTATTGGAAAATTGTGAACCATTTTAAAAATCCAATCGCCAGCCCATGGCTAGCTAAAAGCCAGAGATGGATTGAGTATTGTGAACGGCAATTACAGATCTTAGCAGGGGATGGACATATTGGACATACACAAATTTTTGGTAATAACACTCACCAGTCCCAAAAATCATATTATTCTCCGCCGACAGCAACAACAAAAGGTTCGTATCCATCTTGAAGCTGACCCTCCAATCTATCGCCCTCTCTGTCTCTCTCACTACAGCATCAACTCTATCTCTCTTCAACTGCGTTCTAAAACCTTTAACCGCACGCACTAGAGTTAGTATCTTTAGGTGTAAGTTAGCACTCCACTCGAGGTCAACGCTCTCTTCGAATTGGAAGTCCAGAAGATACGAGTTCCGTTCTTTGGAAGGCACGTGTTCGATTCTTGCGTTTTTGACGTGGAAGAACGAGGATAGGATCTCGTCTGAACGTGTGCAGTGCATGTTTCCTGGAATAAGTTGGATTTCGTTAATTTTTTCAAACCGCAGATAATCAAGGTAACTTCTGTAATCGTCATCATTTTAGCTGGTCCACTGTTTTTCAAATGTCTCCCTTAAAGTTCGTCACTCTCATACATAGTTACGAACTTTGAAATGAAATGAAAATTTGGAGTCAGAACCAATGAACTACATGAATTGTATGAATCAATCGATATAAAAACATATTTAAGGTGGCAGCTAGGTGGCAGCCCGTAATTTGATGGGCTGGTAAGGCTCAAGATATTTTAGTATTTTCAAATGTCACATTTCCAGTTTCCAAGGTTTTCGTATTATTGTGCGTAACCCCTCGCACTTTGGGTAATCTCTAAGAAATGTGGTTTAGTTGGTTAGAGCACACCCGTACTGAGGGTGGGGCGCACGCAGGTTCGAGTCCTGCCGAAATCGAAAACTTTTGGAAACTTATTTAATTTTTTCAGTTTCCGTTTGTAAAAGTAGAGATATAGAAGCGGATTCAACACTCACCTCTGTAAGGTACTGTATCTAACACTTTCAACCCCCCCACGTGTGCCCACGACTTAACCACAGTCTTTTCCAACGTCACCGCATCTATCCTCGCCATCAGACACACATCCTCACTCACTATGAGAAACAGGTTTATATGCGACAGCGCGATGTTCATGGAGATGTTACAGGGGGGGTCGGAGGAGGGAACAGGGGGGGCTGATGGAGAGGAGGGGCCAAAGTCGTGGACGCAGTCGTACAGAGATATTATCGTTTCCGCGATCGCCGGGCTCCATTCTAGGCGGAGGCAGTCCATCATCGCTTCTACCTGTAACATGAGTAGGAAGGTAAGTTTTAGTGATTATGCTCAAGTGTCGAGAACTTATTTTTAACTACCGACGAAAACGAGGGTGGATATAATCGAAGTCTGTCCGTCTTATTGTATATCCGACACGATTTTTGAATGGTGATTTGATTGAGTGTTTTTGCATGTTAATATGTTGATTGTTATTTTATTAAAAAATAAATGTAAAATATATTTTTTTGAGCAAGAACGGCACCGGCATGAAACAGGTTGATACATAAAGGTTTGACAGAAGAACTAATATCTAATGTATCTCTGAACCAAATTCAAAATAAAAACGTCGATATTTAAAATCTTCGTTAATTTGTTTTTTAAAATTCTTAGAATTCAATACCTTAGAGTCCCTTGGTCCATGACTGCCCCACTTGACAAGCGCGACCGCCAACAGCGCCGACCCCCAGGCGTGGTGCCTCCGCGGAGGGGGCTCGCGCAGCCAGCCCCCCGCGCCGTCTGACCCCCCCACCCCGCACCAGCCGCCGTCCACGAGCAGCTCCGTGCTCCAGTGCCGCGCTCCGACCACTAGGCGGGCCATGTCGGATCGATAGGCTTCTTCTGTTGACATAAATAATAGCTCTTTGACAAGTTTTTCTTGATTCCTTGATTAAGCAGAGTTAAGTGGAAATCCTAATTTAACTTCTTGCCAAAAAATTACAGTACAGACTCTCATAAGTGTCATTTTACACTGACACTTAAGTGTAAAATGACACACAGTCTAGTCAGTAGTTATATTATAGCATATTCGCACAATAATTATTGGGTGTTTTGAGTATTCGTATATTTAGGCACAGTTGTATGCACCATGATTACGGAATAGAACAAAAGTCACTTGACAGGTATTTTTGTGTTAGTAACCACGATAGTTAAAAATCTGTTAACTGCTGACTAACCTCTAGTATCCAACAGCTGGTCCAACTTCACCTTAACCCCCCCACAGCCGGCGGCCAGGCTGCACCCCCCTCTCAACGCAGCCTGGCCCGACACGCCTCGCAGCTCTGCGCAGCCCTGCACCACGCACGAGGAGAATATGTGGGAGATCCACGCGGGAGTTGGCGCTACAGATTAAATATAATTTCAAAGTAAAACATAATTTCAAAAAGAAATAACCGACTTCATATACCAGCATATTCACACTGTTTTTTCAGGTTTCACAAAACAAAGTAATAATCTCTTGGGAATAAAACTTTTATAGGGCCTTATGGGGATCACTTTCAACACAAAAGCGAGAGAGTCAAACAAATCGGATAACAATAGGAGGTTAGTCACATGCAAAAACATAGCTACAGCTGAATTGAGAAGCTCCTCCTGGTTTGAATCTGGTGAAAACTGATAAATAAATTTAGTTTTCCTTTTACAGTTACTTGGTTTTATGGTACAGTATTACTACGTTAATAAAAAAAACACTGGTTAATAAAAAAGTTTGTACTACAATCTTTCTAGAAATCGCTTTTATAAAAGTATTCCGCCCCGGCTTCGCACGGGTATCAATGGCCTATGTTCATCAGAGATAATGTAGGATTCTAATGGTGAAAGAAATTTTTACATCGGTCCAGTTGTTTCCGAGCCTATTCCATTCAAACAAACAAATCTTTCCTCTTTTTTATATGTGTAGATGAATGCAATGACGAATGAAACTAAAGTTAAGAGAATAATACCCATTTGGGTTCAAAAGCTTAATAAAAGCACAGTCCATGATATGCAAATTGCATATGGGCTGTGAATTACAATAATAAATCGGCCTAAAACGAAGCTTTAATAATGTAACCTGCAGTAGTATATTTTTTAAAATAAGAGAAATAAAGAGAATAAGATAAAATAAGGATCAAACAGGCAGAATCCTTACCCTTCCCTGCTGCCTCTCTCATCAGTAACGGCTGTGATTTCTTCATCCTTTCCTTTGTTGTTCCATACCAGTTTAGGAAGTTTGTATGTATGTATGTTATATTCAATGTGCTGATTATGAGATACAGGTTTAGGACACCTTTCTCAAGCTGAAACATAACATTGAATGAGAGAGAATAAAACAAAAACTTTGTTCTTCGCAAAATACCTAATATAAGGTGCTACAAAATAAGCATACTAAGTTGAAAGGGGGTAATTTTGGGCCCAAGTTGCATTTTGCCTATCTATGAGTACGTATTTTTTGCAATTTTCATTTCTTAAACCAAACTGAAAATCTTTAAAATATTTCATAAGTAGGTAGGTAGATAGGCATAAAATGTAGGTAAGTAGGTATATGCGATTTATTAAAGTTGCTCAACATCTTGGGGGCCTATACTAGATCAAATCAACTCCGTCTGATCTCTATATCTTACAAACGATTAAATATTTATCATTGAAATTTATATAATATGGTAAAGTTCAGGACTTACACTATCGACCATATTTTCGAAAATACGATTCAATAAAATTAAATCAATAGAAAAAAATATCAAAGTTACCTCTAAATTTTTTACTTAAACCTTACTTTCTCAATAAATAGAAGATCTTGAGAATAAGCATGGTAATAGAACTAAGCATAAAGAACATTTCATGTCTTGTTTTTTTTTCAAATATAGTCATAATCAATCAACAATAAAATAAGCTAAAACTTGATTTTTGGACTTGCGCTGCGTTGTTTTGGCATGCCCTGTCTTGCTCCTCTGAACGCAAAATCCTATGTCTATCCTTTTCACAAAAACTTGTATATGCTCTTAATATTGGAATAAGTTAACGATTAAGAAAATTATAATGTTCGTGTCACCTTAGCATCAAGCTTCAACTTGTTCAGAAACAGCAGATCCTTGCTATCAGCCACAAACTGGTACTGGTCCATCTGGAATGCCACATACACCTGCGGGAGAGAGCTGGTCTCGCCGCCTGCAGCGTCTACGTGGACTGATGCTGCACTGAACCTGGAGTTTACCTGGAAACATCATCATTATTCATCACAATTAGACCAGGATAGAAGTCATCATCATCAGTCATCAAAGTTCTCGACTGAACATAATGCCCCTAATGCACCATCTGCAGTCTTTTACAGATAGTCATCCCATTTCGCAACTGGGCATTCTGCACTTCGTAAACAGAGCTCTGGTCTCCACTCAAGTAAGAATACGATTACCCAATAGGACCTAGGGGAATCCAAGGGAATTGCCTTACGGGAGATATGGGTGGCCGACTGCCACTTCCACTTATTCTTTGCACAACGCTAACTTCAGTTCCATGCTAGATAGCACTACCAGTACTTACTTGTAGACTCTGTAGTGACATTTCAAAGTTTGTCTTTGTGCTTTTACTTGCACATCCCATTTTTGTAGCATCTATTCTTAGGCTAAATATCTGAAACAAAATGTATCATGTTTACATCTATATTGTTAGCTAGATGCATTGTTAGAAGTGTTGAGAAACGTTCAGTTAGGAACCCAAAAGACGAAGGAGTCTGTTGTTAAAATGTAAGGAGCCTTGCAAGATTATTTGTTTTAAAAAAGCCCGACTTATTCATACAGAGGCGGTAGAGGAGCCGGGCCGGGCCAAATGTTTAAAACTTTAAATTTAGCGAAAAATTTGAGAATGTCATCGTAATCTGCCAACAAAGAGTAGTAAAGAAGTCTTCAGAAGTAACCTTTGGTATAATTGGTGAGAGCCTCGGTATAATGGAAGCGAACTGCTGCTCTGTCTCGGGACACGGTTGAACATGTTTCTGCGGCTTTTTGTGCTTCTGCACGAAATGATACAGCTCATCTTGAAATGTTATCACTGAGTTGCTGACGGAGGCATGGATTTTCTGCGAAAAAGGCAAATAATTAAGACGAAATAGGTTCGCTGTTTCGAGACAAGGACGAGCTAATGCCGCGCGGTGAAGGTGAGAAGGGGAGGCAAGAGCCAGCCCGCGCGCAATTAAACAGTTTTTTATATATTCGTTATTGCTCTGATACTCTTTCGCAAAAAAATAAAACCATAATCGTCTAGGTATTAATCATCATTAAAGTAGTACCTATTTAGTTAGTATTTTTAGACGACATTTTGTTACAATATAATTATTATGTTTAATAACTAGCAAATGTTTCATTTGCTTTTTCGTAGTGAAAATAAAAATTTAGAGGAAACTGCGTTTTTTTTGTATCCAGTCAAGTAGAGGGTAATCGACTCCCATGATTTACTGACAAAATCTTAAACTTTTGATGCTCATCAAAAATATTCAAAAAAATAGTTTGTTATTTTCATTTTCCGTACAGTCAAAACGTCGGTTTTGGGACTCATTTCACCTTAAGTTGATTGACTAGTAGATTATGTCGCCGCCGGATCGTAGATTGAACCCGTGTGTATAAAGCATCATTCAGTTAACTGCCTTTGCAATTGCCTTTTAGCCATATTGTTGAACGTTAATCGTTCAACAATATGGCTAAAAGGTACTTGGACATCTTGTTGAATGAAATTAATTAGGTACACTACACCGATCAAATCAGCGTTCATTTTGTAGGGCTGCTCTCTACAAACGGACTGATCTCGTATTTTAACAACTCAGTGTTTATTTTGTAAGCAGCCTAGCGATTCTACAACCGGGCTGATTCCACGATTCGGCCCGTTCCGGCGACAGATGTTATTTAGAGTGTTTTATGTTTTAAAAGCCATTTCCCGTTGCAGTAGGCCAAGCACGGTGATTGTTGTCGTTTCGAGCCTATTCAATTCTAACAAACAAACAAATCTTTACTCTTTATAATCTTATAAGAAGGTTTGTAGAAAAATACAAAGACCCAAGCTATCTATCAAAGTATGGTTGCAATGAGGTAGTATAAGTGCCAGGATTGATTTGCAAGGTAATGCTACTCAGCAATTAGCTTAGCCATGTCGACTGACCTTCACTAATTAAATCATTGCTCCAACACAAACAGAATACATTTCCTATGGTTAATAAATGTATTTCTATCTATCTATCATGAGTTCCATATCTGCTTGTTTCTTTAAATTCACTTCATTTGCTCAACTAATGAATAAATAATGCTGGACAATTCACACAGCATTATCTAGCCCCAAGCTAAGCAGCGAGCTTGTGATATGGGTACTAGATAACTGATATAGGTACATAATACAATACATTACATAGATAGATATTTTTTTATAATACATAGAATACGACCAGAACACCCAGAACAGATCGTACAAATATTTGTCCCAAGGCGGGAATCGAACCCGCAACCTCCTGCGTCGCAGGCGGACCTTCGCCCACCGCGCCACAGAGGTCGTCAAAATAAAATTATTGAATAAATTGTGAAATTATTGAATACTAGCATTCCACCTCAGCTTCGTATGGGTATATCCTATAGCCTATGTTACTCAGGGATTATGTAGCTTTCTAACAACAAAAAATTTTGAAATTGGTCTAGTAGTTTTTAAGTTAATTCTTTACATACAAAAATACAAATCTTTCCTCTTTATAATATTTGTGTAGATATAGGCCAGTTAAGGTCCAGAAAGAACCCCTTTCCACTTAGCTTATTAACTTTCAAGCACTTTGTTTAAAAAAACCATAGAATAGAATAGAATAGAATAGAATACATTTTATTGGCTGTGTAAGCCAATAAAATGTATTCTATTCTATTATACATACACAGTACACAGAAATATACAAAAAAAACATAAAATAATTAATTAAAAATAATTAGTTTTTTACTTAATTGTTCCAGTGACTATGGATTTAACTTTGATTTTACTTACTTCAACATTAAGAGGTCCATCAGCCTTAACAGTCCCTTCAATAACAAAGCTGCAACCCGCCTCCCCCAGCCTGTCCCCTCCGCCCACCACCATGACACATCCTTCCACCACCTTGGTGGAGAACACCAGGGCCCGAGCAGGCCCTCCGGCAGCACCATCTGCATGGACCTCTGTGGCTGTTGCGTGGATTGTGTACTGTTCCAGTGATTGGCTTTTGAGTATGATGCTGGCATCAAATATGTGGACACCCATGAACTGGTAAATAATATCATGATGGAAGATAAAACAATAAAGGGTTAATGTTAAATCAATTACAATCTTTTAACTTGATTTCAGCAGGTTTTGAAACTTATTTACAGCCAACATCAACCTTGAAGCTGTTTAAAACGCTTCCAAATGCCTGCACCACTCACTATAGTCCTACCCTGGTCATATCAAGGTTCTTCCTGAATGATCCATCTGTTACAATTATAAACCAAATCTAATTACCTGAGCAAACATGATCAAACTATGAGGAAGTGTCTTGTCCCTGAAATCCAGTGTTTTCTTATCAGTAATTCCCTTTTCATAATCTTTAACTCCACTGGCCATTTGCTCCATTCCTTCCCTTGATAGGGAGTTTTGCTTCGACAGTAATGGCTTGAGGATGGTTTCCACCACAACACTCCGCTTTTCTGCCACATTATTGTTGATCTGCACTCCGCGGATCACAACTGACACCAGCTTATTGATCTCCGAGTTGAAGCAGCTGCTTTGAAATGATATTTCATCAATATGCTGTAAATAAAATATTTTTACAGCTACTAACTTGTTCAACTTCAAAATAAGTGTTGCTGAAGTTTTAATTTAATTATTATTTTTGTTTTGACAACCTCTGTGGCGCGGTGGGCGAAGGTTAGCCTGCGATGCAGGAGGTTGTGGGTTCGCTACCCGCCTCGGGACAAATGTTTGTACGATCTGCAGGCATTTGTTCAGGGTGTTCACCAGAACATATTATACATAAAAAATGACCACATTTTTTATGTATAATAAAAAATATCTATCTATTTATATTATGTATATCAGTTATCTAGTAGCCATAACACAAGCTTTGCTTAGCTTGGGGCTAGATAATGCTGTGTGGATTGTCGAGCATTACTTATTTATAATCTCAAAGATGCAACTTTTTATGAACTCGGAGATACTTACAATGAAATATCTATCTTTTGACAGAGTCACATCCTTAAGAATAAGCTTTGGCACAGCTATCCTCCCGATTTTCAGCTTTATGTTGAGTTTTCTCATAAATAGCCATGCAAGCACAGTCGGCAAGAGCCTATAATAGAACAAACACCGAGAATAAATAGTCAGCACAACAAAAACAAATAGATAAGCGGTGTCAACAAGTAATTTAGCACATACCATGAAACGCATGAATAGATAGCCGCAAAAACTATTAAAATTATTAATAAGACGTGCATTTCAAGGCGTTTCGTTGACCATTTCAATAAGTAAGTAAATTAACTCGTTTTATTTGTAATGAATGAGCTAGTGAGAAGTTAAATCGCCACAAATTGAGAATGAACTTAATTATTTTGATTTGTATATTTGATTGACGTGACGAGCGAGCAGCGGCCGGCTGTCCGATCTGAGGTCCGATCGGCTTCTCTCAATGTCATATAATGTCAATTTTACAATTTATCGACTGACTGACAGTAACCTGACATGACAACACGACACGGAGATAATGATTCTTCATATTAGGGTTTCCTCAGGAAGGACACAAAAAAATTCTGAAATATTGACTTAAATTTATTTAGAAATGATTATTTATGTTACCTTATCGATTAATGTAACGTCACAGATGAAATAATGTTACTTGTAACGTCCCTTAACTAGTCAAATCGGCAGGTAGCGTAGCGAGCAAGGGCGGTTTATGTAGTACCGCGTCCCTCCCGTAAAACGAATTTCATACATATTTATATTATTAGGGTAAAACCTTCATATAGATTACGAAAGGTAGGGAAATCATTTATGGGTAACATACGCTTTTATAACAAGCTTCCATCTGAAGCAACTGAGCTCCCTATTCGTAAAAAACAGAACATAAAACGAAATCTTATCAAGAAAGCCTTTTACTCCATAGATGATTACATCAATGATGTTAATGCTAGGCCAGATGTCGCCCAGTTCCGCACCGACAATAGTATTTATGGAAAATAATGTTAAGCTTAGTTAGTTTTATATAAATATTGACTTATATAAAAATCTAATTATATTTAGACTGAGATAATTGTATTAATTTTAAATTTTATAAAACTTAAGAGGGGTTTTTTTTCGTTTAGTTATCATAAATTTGTATATAAAATCTTGAAATACATAAAATAGGGTTATTTGTGGAATAATACGTCAGGCAAATGTCCTCGTAGGCTTTGCTGACACATACGCACACTTGTCAAAATTTTCAATGACCATTTTGTATAGATGCGGCTGAATTTCTCCATTGCAGCGTCGAATTTCCTCTTTTAAAGCATGAGTGGTTGTGGGCTTATTGGCATAGACTTTAGACTTTCAATAACCCCATAAAAAGAAGTCTAACCGCGTTAAATCGCAAGATCTAGGGGGGCAATTCTGGTCACCGAATCGAGAGATCACACGACTAGGAAATGTTTCATGCAGTAATTGCATCGTTTCTCTGGCTGTGTGGCAACTGTGGCAAGTGGCCCCGTCTTGTTGAAACCACATTGCTTCCACATCGATATCCTCTAATTCGGCTAGAAAAAACCTTGTTATCATGTCGCGATATCGAACTCCATTAACAGTAACTGCATGAACGGCCTCATTTTGAAAAAAATATGGTCCAGTTATGCCTCCAGCCCAAAATTCTTATTACGGCTTGTTTTTGGATGACCAGTGGAATGAACATCATTAATTAATCCACTCTCCCTGCTCTCCTGCTCACAGTTGATGAAAGTCAAGTCAATATTCCAACCATATTTTGTACGGAATTTTCGAACCGTACCCGCTAAACTTTCATTTCTTTTGAAATATTGCATAATAAAAAAGAGTTGATCTTTCGTATAACCCGCCATTTTTACAAACCCTAAACATTCAGCTGTCAAATAGTTTTTTTTAGGGTTGCCAGCACTAAAATACAAAAATGGCGGCAAATTCAAATCTTGCGTCCTTTTTGGGACACCCGATATTAAAATTGACTTGTCTAAGTGCTTATTTTGTAAGGTCAGTATGTAATGTTGAAATTTAGCTAAGTTTTAAATCATGTTGTCATTACTACAACTTTTGATGTTACATTTCATGAAGAATTAGAAACAATGGGCACAATCGTATCCACCGCCATTTTGGAGTTCTAAAGGTTGTCTCAAAAGTCTCATAAAAACTTGTATAAAATATAAAGGTAGTCTTCAATACTTTTTTCTATTAAGAAAATAACTCGAGGATAAATAAATACATTGGATAATATTCACTGAGATTCACGGTTGACCTTCCATTGTTGAACGCTGCGGGCTCTATGTCGAAAACGATTGGACGTATTGGCAATGTTTATGTAATTTGTTTATGTTTTTGGGATGACGATTTGCGAAAGACTGCTGGCAGATGCTGGATGCGGCAAGCTGAAGACAGGGCGCTATAGCGCTCATTAGGGGAGGCCTATGTCCAGCAGTGGACTGGTATAGGCTGATGATGATGATGATGATGATGTAATTTGTCTGACGACAAATTTAAACATATACCTATGTTTAAATTTATTCTCTAAATTTTTTTTAAATAATGGAGCTAAAAAAACCGAGTTAATCGCGTAAAACTGTTTTTTGTGATCTAGGATAGGAGACAACTTTTAGAACACCAAAATGAAGGCTTTTCGTGTTTACAGCTTATAATTATCTCATCCCGAGGTTGACCCCATTTTAGGGTTCCGTACCCAAAAGTTAAAACGGGACTCTGTTACTTGGATTCCGCTGTCCGTCTGTCACCAGGCCGTATGTCATGAACCGTTATAGTATAGTGTATTTCTAATCTGTTGCCGCTATAGCAACAAATACTAAAAAACTAAATAAAAATTTAAGGGGCTCCCATCCCATACAACGGTACGGAACCCTTCGTGCGAGAGTCCAACTTCCACTTGGCTGGTTTTTTATTTGCGTTGAAAAAGCTATGTGCAGTCAGCACATCGCTTTTTCATAAACTCCGACCGTCACTACCCGATCCTCGCCTAATTCACACACAACCTAAAACAAGGATCATATCTCGTGTTTTAACCTAATTTATTTATATTAAGGGACTCCCAGTGGAAGGGCTGACACCTAACAGAAAGATCACATCAGTCAGGTACTTGAAATATTACTTAACAAAGTGGTCTTAAGATGTAAAAAAATAATGTTCTTCTAATAAAATAATGTCACAGCGTGTATAAATTATAGATCGACTAAAGATTTGCTTATGTAGTCGTCGGCAAAGAGCCATAATGATCGTACTTGAAACTTGTGGTAAGCAACAAGTGACAAAGTTGAAGCAAGCTTACCGCACGCCATCTATGCTGTCCCTATAAAACGTGTGAAGTTTTGAGTTGAAAATCATATTTATATGTTGAATTAAATGATCATGCAGAATGTGTTCAGATAAACACCTTTTTGGACTTCACCTTGATTTAGATCAGCGAAGGTCAGATGTAGCCACGAAATTTACAGTTGGCTACATTATACATACAATCAATTCGTCGTTTTTGACATACTGCTTTTCGTTCTAAAACATCACCTTTTCTTCGTACCTTTCGTCCAAAAATTGGGGCCAGGGTTGGTTACTGCGAGGGTCACTTTATTGCACGACAATTTATTGTTCGGCCGAATAATGTACACCTTGACAATCCGTGTCAAATCAAAACCTATTAAATTGGAACTAATTGGAAGCTATGACACGGCGGATTATCAAGGTGTACATTATTCGGCCGTACAATAAATTGTCGTTCATTATAGTATATAGTGATGCATTCATTACTTGCAGTCTGGCTCCCGGCACTCTGGCAAGTTGGTTGAACGTACATAAGGTTCTTTGAAAATTAAATACTTTTATCCCACGACGCACAGAAGTGCACTCTACAGGTGGCGCCACCGAGGCTTGGCAGTGAATGCGATATATAGTTATCTATTTTAAAATAAAAAATCGAAAAAAGTTACCTACTGATTTATACCTTCAATAAAACCTATAACATTTACATTTCTAAGCTATTTAATATTTAAGGCCATGTTCGTTTTGCTTTGAACCCTTCATACTTCTTTCTTGACTTCAGCCCTGACACAATAGTAGAACTCTTGGGGAAAGCTGTTGCTCCATTGAACAAGGTATCTTTATCTGAAAATTATAAAGTTTGGTGCTTACAAATGTCATTATCGTTATTATGCATTCTTCCTGTCTAACAGCTGGCCAAGGGCCCCTCTAAAAGTAATAAGAAGGTATTGGATACCAGAAAAAAAATTCAAAAAAATATATTTTCAGCCTTCATTTGTCTGAAATTCTTGAATATTGTGACAATAGATGGGCCACAAAACAATCCTCATCTCACCTGGGTGGAATCGCATATAATTCTCTTGGACATGCATATTCTTGGGTAGTTCCATTTTGGTTAATGTATCAAATGGCGTTTTTGAATCCACTGGAGTTGTGTAAAATTCCTTGAGGTCATCTGAGGAAGATAAAACATTGTTTATTTGAGGTAAGTTCTTTTCTTCTTTCTTTTTTAAATTGAACTCCCAGACGGCCCTGACATGTTTTATTCTTGCATCAGCATACATGATGATAGTCCCGCTGTTAGGCTAAGGCAAATGTTTTATACAGTATATTTTACTCTTTATTTCCATAAATAGACCTACACTTAGAAAAAAACTAATTATTTTGATAAATTCATAGGTACTGAAAATACTTACTAACACTCTCAATTGTGTGCAATAAGGAGTTGGGCACACTGTACCCTGTTTCTTCATAACAGGCTTTGAGTATAGCAAACTTAACATCAAGCCCTTCAAACGTTGAATCTGACTTCAATCCATTGCTAGCACAGATTTTAGTGATGGTATCCGTAATACTGGATGGAGGGTCCCAAGGTTTTGTTGGGCGCAAGAATCTGGAAAATTATAAGTTTTATTTTAGCTTAGGCTGGCTGTGAGTGTGGCTATGTAAACTCACAAAGTACGTAAGAGTAGGTACTAGTCGTAAACAGACCTGCCTGTTTGATAATTTCTAATAAGGTTAGCAGTAAATTATTTACTGCTATAAATTAAACAAAAACAACCACTTACCCTCTAGACGCTAAGGATTCCGCATAAGCCTGCATTTTTTTATCAACTTTGGGAAACTTCTTTTGGGCATATCTTATAGATTGAACCTTTAAAACAATGATTATTAGAGCAGAATAGAAACTACAAAAAATGCAAAATAACATATTATTTGTAACCTAAAATTACCTGTACATTTCTTTGCGTCAGTGGCACAACCGCGTTTCGAAGCATTTTACAAATAAAATTTATATTTCCTTCAACACAGGAAACGACCCGTAATCTTACAATTTCAAAATATCTTTGTTAAAATATTTTGTTTTGAGTAATTTTTCATCAATCAATTTGACAATTTGTCATACATTGATGTTTGACGTTTCATTACACGCAACTTCTTATTAAGATTGACGATTCTCATCGTTTTCATCGCAATGAATAATTATTTATTAGCTTTGAAATTAACGAACAAACATTCAACTTTCATAATTTTTTACATTATTTTGTGTTTTATGGGAATTTAATATCAAATAACATATACAAAATAATGAATTTATACATGAATGGAACGTTGCAACTTCTGTCGGACTAGTTTTATGTTGTTGCCGCCTGCAGCAGCACTATCGGCTTGGGTTTGTTGTTTCTGTTTCGTATCCGCCATTTTCCATTCCAGTCGCCATTGGAAGGTGAAAACTCCACTAAATGTCGGTGATGATTTTAAGATTTTGAGTGGTTTCTTTGATATTTTACTCGTTATTTAGTGTTGTGAATTGAAAATGAAGTGTCCCGGACTACCATGACGCATCAAAATCACCAAACAAACGGTGCAAGTCTCGAGGATTGCCACACAAACTTCTTCGCCTTGGTAAGTCACTTTTACATTGATGAAAGAACTCGTATGTACCTTTCTTTCGAAATCATAGTGATTTACGTGATGTCAATTCTTGCGCTATTGTTCTAAGGTATCTGGCAGTACACTATAAGTGTTTTTATTCGTGTGGTCACTAAATAAAACTATGCAATGAATCGAATTGTCGTTATTGGACGCTGCTAGACGAAATTCGCCTTATTGCGATGCTGCTACTGGATCGATTTATTGCGATAATGTTTTCATTGGAGACAATTTAGGTATAGGTGGCCAATGACGCTCGACCGTTAGTCATTCTGGCATCGTTTTCGACGCTGCTAAAAAGTCAAAACGGGTTGCTAACCCATAAAATGTCATCGCTTTCGTCTAGCGAGGCCACTAGATGCCACTGGCCCATAGAGGTCATTTTAAATTCACCTGGCCGTAACGCAAACCGTAAAATGCGTTCGCAAGACTAGTTTCGCCGTGCTGAGGAAATACTTTCATATTACATTTTTGAAACGGTTCTCCGTTCGATAATGCGACACGATAGCAAACCGCGAGAAGCGCGTTTGTAAGCGAGCATGGCAAAAAGAAACGGTCGGCTCGGGTCATTCATTATCGCCGTGTTGTAGTGTCGAGTAGCTTTGCGTAATGTTCATAGCTGGCGCGAATTTTATCAGATTGTGTTCGGGTTAGGAGCAGCGCGGGTGTGGGGTGGGGTGGTGGGGTCGGGTCGCGGAGAGCGCCACTTCCACCTGACGCGTCGCCGTATCTCCGCGGCGGCGCGCGCCTGCCTGCACCCGCGCTCCGTATATCGAGACACGATACAAATTACCGATTTCTTGCCCCGCCTGCTTATTGTCTAATTATTTATGCGTGGTTGCGGCCGCCGAGCCTTTGTCGAGTGGAATTTTACGCGATATCGTCGCCTTGTCAATGACGCATTCGCCATGAAATGTCGACGAGTTCAATACCTACTCCATTTCTCACGAAAATCGCACTTGTCCATCCATGGTGTGGGCATAGTGTCGTCCTTAATCGATTCCTACCCATCCAGTTTTATTTAGATCTGGTGCTGGTATGCGGGCATCTGCGTGGCGACACAGATGTCGAGGGTCGGTTCGGTGCGCGCGCGCTCGCCGCCTGCGCGGGCGTCTTGCGCTTATTCAACCGTTCATGAATGGTTGTAATGATTGTAACTTTCCCATAAGCGGGCCTCCGCCCAACCATAGTTTGTGTGCCCTGTGATTGCTCGCCTAGGCTGGGCTCCCGATCATTCCGTTAACTCGCGTTGTAAATATATTCTCCCCTTTTTGCAACGAATTCTTCTCATTTTATAACTTTCTGAAATGAAGATCACGATCTTTTATGATCTTCCTTCGCAGGGTTGCGTTCTCTGAATCAATCATTCTCAACTGGTCCTTCGAGCCGCAATCTTTATTACATTAGTAAAACTGCATATTTCACGTAATTTTATTTCATCTGTCTAGTTCACGTGACGTTTATTTGACTACCAATTTCTTTTTTTTTCGTATGCTGCCTGCTGTCGGTTCAGTGTTGAAATTCACCACTAAGTTATTCATGGCATTCGGCATACCCTCAGCCAGCGACCTCGACGTCCGTCCACCCTCTTATCTCCCTCTGTGCACACAGAGCACGACTCCAATTTCGCCCTGAATATGCCCATTCTTGCGGTTATGAATCCTTCGCCTTCTAGGTCAAACTAAAAGCACCCGTGAAACCTTGTGTTAATACAAAATTTGACTTAGATCAACCTAAATAGCTGAGCTAGATTAGCATTATGCTAATTGTATATCGTTTGTAATTAACGTCAAGTGCTAATTTAACGGTCGTTTTAAACATCGAAGCACGCTGATTGACGGAACGTGTGCTAATTTTATCGGAAGATTGTTGTTTTAGTTATAACATTAAAGTAGCAGACGAAAAGTCTCATAATAAGATCCCAGTTACCTATCCCTTCGCCGATCATAGCGTAGCAAACAGTACCTGAAACCTTAAAAATATGCTTTCACCTTTTCACCCAGCATTATTTCGATAAGTCGCCTAGCCACTTTATTGCTTGTTGAAAATCGATTCTCAACATAGCAGTATCGAGAACCACATCAAGTGTAGTAGTATTGTGTTGACATTACGATAAAAACACAAAATCTAGAGTAAACAAATAAGCAACCATCAATTAGAACATTCAGAACTCGCTTTTGGTCCAAGGTCGCCAAAAAACTTCTACCTGGGATATAACGAAATCTGTGCCTTACTCGCCAGACGCCTGCGAAGGAAACTGAACCTTATGTCAATGACCTAGAGCGGTTTCCTATACAGTGATTCCATTTGGTTATGATAAGCAAGGTGACTGTGATGACCTCTTGTTCGTCAAATGGTTGAATTGTTTCAAGTATCGCACGCAACATGCGGCGATTATAGACCTTTGTAAACATTGTCGCTTGTATGTTTCCCTCTCAGGAGATGAGTGGGAACAGCGAATCCTTGTGTGACGAGAGAACTGAAGATAATATTAATTTCACAACTTCTATGAAAGAACAAGGGACTAATACGTTCCTTATCTATAATGTTACGTTACGTAACATTGTCTGGTTTACATGATCAAATTATTATTCGTAAAAAAAACGCGTGTAAAAACGAACGTCGTCGTTGAAATCTAAGATTATAATCTGAGCAAGCTTTCATAGTAGCTACGAATGAAAGCTAAATCAATAATAAATAAATACTGGACAATTCACAAAGCATTATCTAGCCCCAAGCTAAGCAGAGCTTGTGTTATGGATATACGTAAAAATTACAATACGCAGATAGATATTTTTTTTATACATAGAAAATGACCAGAGCACCCTGAACAAATGTCTGCAGATCGTACAAACATTTGTCCCAAGGTGGGAATCGAACCCACAACTTCCTGCGTCGCCGGCGAACCTTCGCCCGCCGCGTCACAGAAGTCGTCAGAGCTTACTCAGTCATCGATCAATACTTAGGTAACGTTTTTCTACCGCATAAGCGTTGCTCAAGCGTAGTTCGATGACTGAGCGAGCTTTCGTAATACGGGCCTCACACCACACTCCTTGCGTTGTAATTGTAAACTAATGAAATGAACTCCAGTACCTACCTTTGATTCTAATTGCAGTGAAGTTTACCACCAAGCAGGGCTATCCCGAATATCCGTTTCCGTCTCTTAACTCTCTCGAATCGGAATGTGACACAGATCGCGTGAAATTCAAACATTTTAGCGATTTTTAATATTTTCTGCGTTTTACAAGAAACCTTTATTTAAATAGCGGAAAAGTAGTTCATAAAATATTTTCTATCGTAAATCATAAAATATTATCTATGAAGCCATGTTTAAACAAATTTCGATTTAGTGCTTCTTTTGGAGCAATTACTTAATAATACGTAAGTATTTTAACTATTATGTATAAGAAGATATTTATGATAAGATATTTATAATATCTAAGATATTTATAATATCTAAGATATTTATTACTAAAAATAAAGCTCCATTTATGTATTGTATTTGTGAAAAAGTATTTTCTCTAGTAGTTTTCTGAAGAGGCGAACCTAGCGTGTTTGCTTGTCAAACTAGGACTAAGTCTCGGTACTCATGGGATGTTTCATCTCATCATTTGCTCGAGATCTCGGGAATTCTGCGATCTATTAAAATGACTTATGTTTTCTTTCGTAGGGTACAAATTAATTTGGTGCGTGTTAAGAGTGTTTTTAAAAACTCAAATCACAAATAAATTCTAATTTTTTTCTTTGGTTGTTTTCTTGGTTGTTCCTACAAAGTAAAAAAACGATTAAGAAAAAAATACGATGCTAAAAAACATAAAATTGCACTGTTTTGCATCATTTAGTCGAGATCTCAGAAACCCCCGTGGTCTATTGAAATGACTTATGTATTGATTCGTAGGTATATTACTAATTACTTGGTTCCTTCAGATAGTTTTTTTATAAGTTGTGTAGTGTTTTTTGTAAATAAGCAAAAAACCTTTTTTGCACTTGCTTCGTTCCAAAAACGTATGCTCAGTCTCGCTCCTGAACGCAAAATCCTGGGCCTATCCTTTTTCACAAAACGTCGCGCATTGCGTTCTCTAACTATTTTTCATCTTTTCCTTGCAGAATGCGACTATATAAAAACCGCTAAATATTTGAATTTCGCCTCGAAGACTTTGAAACCTAATTTCTAAATATCCCTGCCTGCAGGTGTTCTTTACAACGAAACTCCGTTAAATTTCCTTGGCAATACATTGTTGTAACACGAAGTGAACAATAACTCTTTATGTATGTACGAAGTTTGTTGTGGCGCGCGTTGTTATCGCTTGCTGATAAGTGAGTTATTATCACCGTGGCGCACTATCAAGGTCCGAGCGAGAGCGGTGGCTATCGCCGAATGTTATCTGCCACTAGAATTCACCACGTAATTAGACTATTCTGTTGCCACAATCCATCTATTTAGTTATCTAATAATTACATTTTGACTATAATTTTATCAAGACGATTTATGCTGAGCGGTAATTCGTGATTTATTGAACGAAACAAACGATCATGAATATGTTAAACGTGATTTACATGAGTGACGTGATTAAATCAGATTCGGTAATCACATCTGTAAGAAGATATTTTTTCGGTTAAAGAAGATCACGAAATTATTGAATGTCCATATCCAATACTGTGGATGGACATTATGAAAAATGTTTAGTTCTCAACCTTTGATCACTGGAAATTTTGTTCTCGAGCAGCGCAACGTGTGGCGGCACGTTTTTTATTCTCCTATGTTTTCAACACTATCGCGTTTATCTATTTACAAATAATATTTGCCGGTGAATATCTTCGCACTGAAATGGTAAAAATCTGTTAAAAAATTGAGAAACCGCAACTACTAAGCAACTCAGAAATAAGGCGAGTGAACTTATTTATGTCTGAAACAGATCAGAAATAGAACTTTCGATCAAAATGTGATATAATACCTACCCGTGTTTGCCCCTGGCACAGTAACATAACAGCAAGAGTCCTTTTCCTCTCAACGTCATAGGCAGCGCTTTCTGGGTCAAGGTTTTGTTTTGATCAGTCTTGAGGAAAATATTTGGAATGCCCGTGAATTTTTGGCATTTATAAAACAAGAAACTACTTGTTCATTTAATTAACTTAAAATATGATAAAACTTCCTAATTTACGAGAGCATGCATGCCTGCTAAGTGTTGATACGGATGTCAACAATATAAACTCTCCTAGTTCAGTTTTTGCATTGAGTGAAAATTTTCGAAACGCAGGATATAAAAGCATTAATAGGTTTCAGGATGAGTTTGACCAAGAACGAAATAAAGGTCTTCCGCTTGTAGCGACAGTCTGTGAGGGCCGGCCGCGACCGCGGTCACGATATGTGGGTCAAGATAACAGAAGAGCGCTCGTCGACCGTCCCACATTCGATACCGCGACAGGCACGTTATGACGACGCCTGCTTTATCGGTTTTGTCTTCTCAACGAATTCGATCATTTAGACAGGATACTATTAGTCAAGTCGGTCAGTCATCAAGTGCTCCACTTTCGCTTTTCGCCCTTAATTGTACAAGTAATCGGTATTTTTTTTATTTCGACAACAATCAATAAACGTTACTGCCAGACTCCATAAAACTTGCGTGCGTATAATTAATTATCTATTCAATAATCCTATTATTGCCTACCTAGTACTAATGCATGGCTTATACATCTTGCTTTTTAACACAGCTTGCAACTACTACACGAATTCCAACCCAAATGTGGGATTAAGCTTGTAGACATTTCATTTGCTGATAGTGATAATGATAACTAACATACAAAAGTTCATACAGACAGAACCACAGGAAATTCGAAGTTCGCCGTGATCACCTGATCTCAGACCCTTTGCATGCAAGATTCGACCCTCAAAAACAAGTTTCATTTGACGATCAACATGTAATACGGCTCTACTCGCTGGTTCTCGAATTCTGAAACAACCTTTAATCATTAAATGTAAGCTGGATATAATTGTCGCCGCCTGATCGCAGAATCAGCCTGTTTGTAGAATAGCTAGGCGGATTACAAAACAATCAATTAAAACAGTCAAATGCCTATACAAATTTTGAACGATCATCGTTCAACAATGTGGCTAAACGTCATTAGCCATCTCGTTGAATGATACAAATCAGCGTTCGTTTTGAAAACCGCTAAGCTATTCTACAATCCGGCGAAGACATATATATTTCAACACGGTCATTCAGACCTCGGTATGGGTACCGTAGGTACAGGTAGAGCCGCAATAATGAAAAGGAAGTATTTTTATTAGAAAGTTCAAATTGTGCTAGTTAGGGACCAATTATTGGTAAGAACTAAGTGATTTGATATTGCAAAGTCCTTATCAGTATTGGGATTGCCCATATCTATGCAGTGCCGCCTATTATGTAAGTAACACATTGCCCCTTTTATAATCGCTCAGCTTTAAGAAACCATAGATTTACGTACGTAGGTACGTAAATTAGTGATGGATGACCATGGCATTAAATTAATTATTTTATATTAACCTTCGACCTAATTAGTACCTACTAGGGTTTTATACACAATTCACTCTATGCATTACTTATGTGGTTTTAGCAAGTAACAAGAGTTTCTCTATGTCGTCGACAGAAACTCGGTCGATTGCAATGTCTGAGGGCACGCGATAAAATTTGAAACGCTTTCACTCTGCTTTTCTGAAGGTCTGGTCTGAGTTTTGCATCGCGTATTGTAACATCCACAAGTACATATTGAAGAATAAAGAACTAGTCGTGCTTGGACTAGATGAGTTGTCGATTCATAATTTACTGAAGAAATAGTTCGAGAGAATTGTCTCCTTGCCCGTAAAGCCCGTTTTATGAATATGAAACCTTGCTCAGGCATAGACCTATGTTTAAATGACGTTTATGCCCAATAAAAGCTTTAATCAAGCATATAGCGATGACTGAACAAAGTTTCATAAAACGGTCTAGGTCCTACCTAAACATCTACATGTTTAACTATTTACCTAACTTGTAGGTCATTGTTATTTTTGGTCGATTCGAGACTAATGTTTTTATAATCCATTATCAGCCATTATCATTTATCAATGCAGTCTGGTTAGTATAAATAATATTCGCACTGCAACCCCAGACTTGCTGACCAATCCTTTTCGTGAATATTAAATTTAAATAACGCTTATTATCTTGGAGTCACTATAACTATAACCACACAAAAAGTAACTTCATTATTTTAAATCATTAATTCCTAGCTTAGTCTGTTTAGATGGGTGGTGCATTTGCAGATTCTAAATTTCCAAAATATGTATATTGAATGGGAGGGAGGCTCTCGCAGTAGTAAGAGTGCGCTCCACTTGCTAAATAGTGCGCGCACGGACCGAGCAATGTTTATGTGTATTGTCTGCATGGACAAGCAGACTTGTATTGAAACGGCCACGAGAGCACAGGATTGTATAAGAAACAATTGTCTTGTCGTGAGAACAAGTAGATTAGTAGGGTACCAATTACCGAACATCCTAAATTGTTAAATAAAAGATGACGACATGAAACGTCTTTTAATAACGAGTTTCCTGAGTATCAATCACCCAAACAACACTCTTGCAAACACTAGGTAGACTTTACTAAAACCCATACATCATTGTTTTATTTGTTCTATGCATTAGGTCTGTAAGTTCAACAAATAACGGCATAAATCTTGTATCATATCATATCACACCCATCAACAGCCTTCACAAGTCCACTGCTGAACGAACATAGGTCTCCGCTGATAAGCACCTTATTCGAGTAAGTAAATCAGAAGTTCAGATTTCAAAACATTATTTGCAGCAGCAGCTTGGCTTACAAAATAAGCAATAGGACGCGTAAGATTTGAAACTTACCGTAAATTATGTATGCTAGTTTCAAAGTGCTCGTAGGTATATTTGTAGAAGTTCCTGCATTAAGTCGATTCCTTCTCTTTGATTAATAGCGCCACCTATGTAATACTTAAATAAATTTCCTGAACTAGGGCGAACCCTCAAAATTCTAGACTTAGCTTAAGGTCGTTGAGTTCGTTGACCGCCGCTGTCGGCGCGCGCCTTTACCGTTAACGGCGGGGCGTATAGTTTGAATCGTCTACCTGCATACCCTCTGCCCAGTGACTCCTATTCGGGATAAAGCAAACTATTCAGGATTTTATTATTTTATAATACCTACTTAATGGCGTTCAGTTTCCTACTTATACTTACCCTTTGTGGCTTCGCACGAATAAATTCCAACTAGAATCTTTGTGGCGTTGAAATTTCGTCCTGATCAGCGGCTACTATATTTTGTCTTTCTACATTGTCCGTTGCTTGACGACAATCGGCATCATTGCCGGCTGCCCAATTATATATATTACATGTGCCATGTCTTTGTCATATCTTCATCAGCACAACAGCGGTCTGTTTTATTTTCTACCGATTTTTATTGGTGTTCCTGTCGTCGCTTAGGTGATGTAGTTTCAAAGTAAAAATTCATTAGCTGTATATACACACTTTGTTTGCTGAATGCATTAATTGTACACTATCATTGTAAAATTCATTATTGGCACAGTCGGCTTTGTAAATATTGTTATGATTTGCTAAGCGCCAGCGTAGCAATAAATACTGTGGCCTCTAAAACGATCCCTGGCGCGTGCCTCGTACGCGTTAACCGCATAACAATTCCATTATAATTCATACGTGCAACATGATGCCTGTTGACATGAAATGACCAAGCTGGTGATGTCAAAAATGATTTTGTTATAGGATCCGTATCGTAAAGTACAAAATCTAAATCAATAACTTTATTTCTTTAGCTTACTATACTAGTCCTTGTCCACTAGTGGAAGAAATGAAAATTAAAACACTATTAAGTTTATATATCACATAAAAAATAACATAATTATTTGCAACATACCTAACCTACTTATTAAGATGGTACGATACGTTACAGGCATTTGTGCGAATTGGATACTGGATAGGAATAAGGTTTAACTTTCATAGGAGCGGAACAGAGCATACCTTTTTGGAAAGGCGTAAGCGCAAAGATTAAATTATTGTTCATTACAAGAAAAGTACAGAACGAATTATGAAGGCGCAATGCGCGCCATTTTGTGAAAATGATGTATAGGATTTTGCTTTCATAGTAGCGGGACAGAGCATGCGTTTTCGGAACGGCAAGTGCAAAAATGGAGTTTTTGCTTATTTACAAGAAAACTACACAACTTATGAAAAAACTACCTGAAGGAACCAAGTAATTAGTAATAACCTACGAATCAAAACATAAGTCATTTTAATAAAACTCAGGGTTCCTAATCGTCGTTGTAACTCGACCAAATTATGTGCAAAACAGTGCAATTTCATGTTCTTTATGGTAATTTTTTTGCATAATCGTGTTTTTATTTTACGTTGAGGAACCAAAGAAAAAATGTAGAATTTTGTTTAATTAAAGTTGTTTTTGAGATCTACTCGGTCCTAATTTGACAACAAACGCACCAAATAATTAGTGATACCTACCCTACTAATGAAAACATAAGTCATTTCAATAGACCGCAGGATTCCTGATATTTCGACCATGTGATATGAGGAAACAGTGCAATTTAATGATTTAATTTTTTTTATAAAATTAAAGTTTTTTACTAATAGGATTCCGAGAGTCGAGTACTGAGATCTAGGACTAATCTGTTAACAAACCAAACTTTTCGCTCGCAGCTTTGCCTCTGTTATGACCAGTGAATACATTGGTAGTTGTAGTTGTTTCACTCAGTCGAGTTACTTACTTAGTCAAGTGTTCCCTGTGAATCTGGTCTGGTATTATGGATAAATTAATTGAATGGTTGAGTACCTAGACTAATAAGCGAACACAAAACTTTATCTTATTCAAGTAAAACCTTATGCTAATATTAATAACGATTATGTTTATATTACACACACGTAATTATTATTCATTTGTCCTCGCCCTTGACGACGAACGAGCTAGCTGGCTCCTAGAATGGAAATCTTGTTTAACCACCATCAAGTTTCCTACAATCCGTTCCGTTGGTTGAAATTACTTGACGTAATGTATTTATTATGCTAGGAAATATTTATGTAACTTGAATTGGAACAAATGATAACAAGCTAATCGACGTAAAACTGGAATTGATGGTATTTAAACACTGGTATATATGTATTTGTAAGTAATCTTAAATTCTGGGGTCAAAGAAAATAATATATTTATCATGATAGCAACGGAGAAAAACTAATATGAACCAAAAACTCTCTGTCTTGCACAGGCGCGCTCGTATGTGTGGTATTAACAAAAACTGCAATGAGTTACTTGACTGCCGCCTATTCACAACTTTTAGTTACTATCATTAGATGAAAGACATGGGTTTCCATCGTACTGGTTCGTTTCATACCATACACGTTTCGGGGTAAGCCAGAGATCATCACTGGATCACCACTTTCACACTCATGGTAAACGACCCCATAATAGTCAATATCTTCTTTATGTTGACGGCCTTATAATCTTCAAAGTTGTAGTGACTGTTGAAAGATTGCCACAATCTGCAACTGGACCTGAATTTCGTCCTTGACTGGTGTGACGCGAATTCACTATATCTTTTAAGTTACTACTTTTACAAGATCCAAGCAGCCTACAAAATGCGTAGACGTGCTGAAAAATATGCCTGATGCCAAACAGGAAAGGATCTTTGTGTAATATTTGGTTTAAAACTCACCTTCCATTCCACAACCACTGTAGCATGCTCCTGGGTAGATTGAATTAATAGACTAGGGTTTCTCATTATCATTAGATAGAACTGTAACGACTTACCTATATCACAACATTCACAACCATACACGTACGTAACCCTAAATACAGCACAGGTGTGGCCTAAGTTGGAAAGCAGCTCTTGTGTTTGGTAACCCTATGAGTCCTACGTACACGTACACCCTTATGTTGGAAAAATTACGTAAACTATTTTTACGATTTGTCTACAAAAAATGCCACGCCTACTAACTACCGTTCATGTATCCGACCAAATACATCCAAGGTACGGTTTTAACTCGATAAAAACACGCCGATTATGTAGCAACTAATGTCGGTGTACCGCGTCCTAAATGGGATAGTGAAGAATCCCTCCACCTTCCCATGTTCCTGCCAACGTTACGGTGATACGAACCGAAACTAAGAACTGAGCCACTCAGGTAGCTCAAGCCTCTACAAATCCGACGCATTTTGTCCCGAACACTCCACGTTCGGGACAAAATGCGTCGAATTCACTATATCTTTTAAGTTACTACTTTTACAAGATCCAAGCAGCCTACAAAATGCGTAGACGTGCTGAAAAATATGCCTGATGCCAAACAGGAAAGGATCTTTGTGTAATATTTGGTTTAAAACTCACCTTCCATTCCACAACCACTGTAGCATGCTCCTGGGTAGATTGAATTAATAGACTAGGGTTTCTCATTATCATTAGATAGAACTGTAACGACTTACCTATATCACAACATTCACAACCATACACGTACGTAACCCTAAATACAGCACAGGTGTGGCCTAAGTTGGAAAGCAGCTCTTGTGTTTGGTAACCCTATGAGTCCTACGTACACGTACACCCTTATGTTGGAAAAATTACGTAAACTATTTTTACGATTTGTCTACAAAAAATGCCACGCCTACTAACTACCGTTCATGTATCCGACCAAATACATCCAAGGTACGGTTTTAACTCGATAAAAACACGCCGATTATGTAGCAACTAATGTCGGTGTACCGCGTCCTAAATGGGATAGTGAAGAATCCCTCCACCTTCCCATGTTCCTGCCAACGTTACGGTGATACGAACCGAAACTAAGAACTGAGCCACTCAGGTAGCTCAAGCCTCTACAAATCCGACGCATTTTGTCCCGAACGTGGAGTGTTCGGGACAAAATGCGTCGTACTTCTGGGGCATATCACATCACAGATGCTGCTCCAAATCAGCTCGGTGGTGATCTGTGCCCCTGCGAAGGTTTAGTGGCAGTCCAGGCCTAGGAGAAGAAAAAGCCGGCTCTGCGTCCCTGAGCCCTACGTTCCGTCTTGGTTGCAATTGCAACCCGCTGTTGTTCGCGCTTTATTTTGCTATTGTCATTGCTGTCTAATTGTCTGGCTAGAGTATAACGGTTTAGGCTAAGTGGTAAAAAAAAAATATTACAGAAAAAAAAATTAAGTAACCTTTGATAAACGACTTCAAAAAAAGGAGAAAATTCTCAATTCGGCTGTATGTTTTTATCTGTGTGTTACTTGACACCTCCGTCAATGGCTATTGTATAGAGATTAATCCCCAATTACCCGAGGTGGTCCCATAAAATCGTTATTCCCGAAAGAATTTATTGCGTAAAATTAAAAAAAAAAATCATAATGTTTGTATGATCACGACTTGTTACAATAATTTTGGTTAAATCTCCGACCATTGTTAATCGATTTTGATGATTCTTTCGTTGTTGTGTAAATATTGAAATTAGACTCGAATATTAGTGAAAATTTTACTCTAATTATTTTTATTAAAAAAATATAGATCTATCGAAGTGTTCCGGGTTTAAAACTACTTCCAAATTTATTTTCATTATTCTGGAATTGGAAGTCGGTTTATAGTTTTTTTAAACACCTATTTATTTTAGATAAATGTTTGTACAAAATCCGATACACATTTTGTTTAGTGAATAAGAGTAAGTCGTTCCAAGTCTAACATCAGTGACGATTGCGGAAGCACACTGAACACGATTGACGGCCGATGGCATGGCTAAATGGCTATCAAGATACGTGATACGGGCTTAGTTCAAGCTAATACTTACGCTTAGGTATGTACATTCAATTCAAACCTTGCAATTGAATTGCATTGAAACTTACACGTATTACCTATTCCAGTTTTAGGGGCAGTGCGCTGAACCTTCAGCTTAATGTTCTTATGAGTGAGATTATTTAATCAACAGGAGAATATCTATTATAATTATCATATTTAATCAACGATTTTCCCTGATCGTCGCATCATCAATACCGCGCGTTTTTTTAAAACGCCTCAAAAATATATCTTTTCTAAGCAGCGAGTGGCATCTGAGAGTCAAGGTCGAAGCTTGTTAATAATCGTTCTCGCTTGCTTTTGTTCTCTTTTACCTGCATTAATGTTGAATGGCGATAATTGTTCACGATCAATAAAATTGTTTGGTAATTCTGTCTCGTTCTGGTCTTTTATTGATAAGCCGATGACAGTACCGTCAAGTCATGATGTCAAAAATGCAGTAGCGAAGTGCACGGTCGCCGGCCGGGTGCAGGCGCACGCGCACGCAATGCCGTCACGTCACATATCCCCGATTGTTTACCCCACTGCCGCTAGTAACGTAACTATCCGTGCGAGGTTGCCGCTCCGCGTGTCTCCTCCTCTCACTTTCGCGACTACATCTGTTTCGCTCCCACGGAGTCTGTCTCGCTCACTCGACTAGCGGTGCTCGACTTTTTTGGACGTGCAGTTTTTTTCCGTTCTAGGCTAGATAGCTTTACGGGATCGTTGCTAATCTAAGTTATTCAAGGCAATATCAAACTTAACTGCTTCATCAGTCTTCAAATTATATAAGGTTCATTCAGAAGCGACCTAGTAACATTATTAATTTATTTTCTTCCATTACCCTAAGTTTATCACAATGATGATGTGTTTTTAAGCTCTGCCAACTCTGCCCCCATTTCCCTTAAAAGTTTTCAAATGGTCGCATGAAGTACCGCTAACTCGGGCTCTGCGGCCGGTTACAGCGGTATTTTCCGGAAAATGCTCGGCTTTTCTCCCGTCTCTATCCGGGTGTTAGCGCTGGGCCGTCCGTTGACGTTCGTTTTGCATTTTAAATTCGAACAACGCGGATTTTTGCCGACAAACTTCGGCTTTCCGGAGCTCTTTGTCGATGAATATGTTTGCGTAATGCTCTGCTGATGTTGTCACAGCGTCATAACCGTTCTGCAGCATTTAAATTTTCATTGTGAATCTATTAACCTTTCTGGGCAAAAAGTGTGCTGGGGATTATAAAGACTTCGCAGTCCATCAAAGTTTAAAAGTTACGGGTCGTATAAAACAACTTTACAATAATAAACAAACGATAGCGTGCCACTTGAGCTAAACACGTAACCTTCTTGTTCTTTAAATTCTTGTTTGTTCCCTAAAAGCGAGACCCCGATTATGATCACCCCTATAACTTGCGCTTTCGTGTAACACCCCTTATTTGATGTTATCGTTATGTTGAATGGTATTAGCATATAATTTTAATAACGTCGAATTGTTTTAAATCCAATAAAAGTTAGCGGCCGTGATGTCGTCGTGGGTACAATAGAAAGTGAAGCGGGCTGGTTGCGCGGGCGCATCGGTCGGACGCGTTAGAAAGCGGCTGGGTGGTGCGGTGGCGGCGGTGGTAGCACGACGCTCACAACTCCGGCCTCGCATTCTTTCACATGTTGCCCATTAGAGGTGAACTTATGTGAGGAATGTGGAATAAACTGATTATATCCTGTATGTACTCAAGCGTGACGCGCTGCCTGCTCTAATGCTTTTCAGACAAGTATTTTACTAAAGTCACAAAATTACTTACACTAAAGTTATAAATAGATGTTTTTTTAAGGTCGTATAAGATATTCCTTGCACAAACAAATGCTTACACAAGATATTGTATACCTAGTGTAAGAAAGGAGTATTTAAAATACTATTTGAATGATTGTTGTAAATAAACACTGCACTCAGAAGACAATTTATAGAGCTGCAATAAAATCTCAGCTTCCAACCACAAACGGAAGACCATAACATTCCATTAACAGCGCTGTAAGCGTTTAACAGTGGCATTATGAGTACCGCGAGCAATAACCCCTCGTATCGGAGTTTACACTAAACTCGTTTACAGCGGATCCTCCCTAGCCGGCCAGGTCTCGCGGCGACCCCACGCGAGTCTGCCAGGTGCGGTGCGGGCCCCTTCCGTCGCAGAACACATGCTCGCACCGAGACAATACTGAACCCACAACTTTTAAGATTATCTACACTACATCTTGAACAACGATCCAAAATCAAAAAATATCACGCGGTATCTGTTACGATTGAAATTAAATTTATTTTTGATTGGCAAAGTGCAGATTCGCTTGCAAAGGGTTGCATCTTTAACATTGTCATTTGTCGTTGGCAAAAACACGTACCTATCTGATCTATTCTGTAAAATGTGTAAAAGTGACCACATAAAACGCTTAGGGTCCGGTCCAGGCAATAGGGTCCTGGGCTGACGCAAGCACTCTTCAGATAGGCTGAGACTATCATAGATACACAAAAATTCAGGTGGTATGGGATGGGATTGACCAGAACACATCGAGGGCGTTAGGTTTATGACCCGGTGAAATATTTGCATTACCAAGGTCGGCGCACCACCTGCCGCTCGCTCTCACGCGTTGTGGACACTCGCCTTGTGTAAACTCTGATCGTAATTTACCAACGAAAGGGATACCGAAATTGTTAAAACAATATTTGCCGACGCCATGACCTTGGTTATTATTTTGAAAAATGTTGAAAGCACGAGGTTTTTGTCACGACAAAGTCAACTAATTGAACGAGAAAACACGGTGTTCCTTCATTAATTTACAACCAATTTAACAACAAAATCAAACGAGAATATTGAATCACACAATAAAACTACATAAAACGACCACAGCCGTTGCGTTATAGCCGTTTCATGATACTTAAGTTTAGTAAACTTCAAACTGAACTGCCAAGAGATCATTAATCTTTAAGCTTAAGATTATTGCCGTTTTTATGAGACACCCAGCACATGTTCTGTTAAAAAGTCCAGCGCTTTGGCACAAACTCTGTCTTAGATTTGCTAAATCCGCTTATTAGAGTTAGTGAAGCACAGCCACCGTCTCTTCCGGTTCGATGGTAAGTAGTCGCACCTAGGTGTGCATTTCCTTCTTGAACTTGAACCTGTGCCAATGCTTATTTTTCATTTCCCTTATTTTTGCTTGCATCTAAGTAAATGGTTAGTTAAGTTGACACTAGGAACTATTTTACTACTATTTTCCATTAATATCCATTTTATAAAATATAAGTAAACAAAGATCAGCTTTGAAATTCGAGGTTTTGTAGTAGAAAGTAGGCGTTTAAGTTGTGTAGTTTCTCAGTTAAAAATCCCGATTTTTCAATCTTTAAATAGGGCACGATACACGGTCAATCTTATCACGATATCATGATAATACATTACTGATAGATAATACAGGCAGGAATCTTGAAAACCGCGAATTACACGAGAGAATATTGAAAAATATAAAATTTAAATAATATAACATTATTTTCTTAAGTCAGGAAGAAGCCCATCCATAGACTATAAATCAATTGTTAATACTTAAACGAAAACATAAACAAAACTAGACTAGTAAATTCAACGACAAACTGATCATAATATTCATCAGCATAATTATATTAGTCTACTGTTAGACAGGCCTCCCCTAATGAGCGTCATAGCGCCCTGTCTTCAGCTTGCCGCATCCAGCATCTGCCAGCAGTGTTGTGCAAATTGTCATTCCACCTGGTCGAAGGCGTCCTACACTACGTTGAGGTCTTCAATTGATGATGATATTATTACACGTATAATAGTCGCAACTTTTTTATTTAATGATTTACCTAATTACATGACATGTGTTAGTTACATATTAATAAATAAATAATAATAAAATCCTTTATTTCAGGCAACATTAGTCTAGTACAAGATGTAAAATACTTAAAAACTACGGCCCATAGGTACAAAATATATACCTTAATCTAACATACATACTATGTACATAAAAAAACCTATTTATTAGCATGTAGTGTCGGTGATGTGTTACACAATATTATGTGCTGCGACCGGTAATCGTCCACGAAAACGCCGAAACTGCACATTCTTCGGCCAGAATTCTTTCTTTGAAGGTCGAAATATTCTCAGTTAGAATTCGCACCACGAACGATTTAAAATCATTATGACGCGACTCCAACCGCTCGACCCTCACCAAGGTGTTGGTCTTCCTCTTCACATACTCCACGATTTCCTCCGCCTTCGTGGTATAGTGAAGCCTGGATACGTAGAGCAACGTCGAAGGCACGGCCGGGCGCAACAAGTAGTTAGGTCCAGTCGGAGCGACGCCAAGCTGGTTTCGGCTGCTGGGCTTCCTTTTCCTCCGCACTACCTTAGTAAACCCTTCAGCATCACACGGCTTTCTCTCACAGGAAGTCGGAACGATATTATTATATATGTATAGGTAATTAGGTATTGATTTTATAAAAAAAAGGCGTCCATAGTTAGCCTGTCGAGTTACTTATTAATTTGTCTAGTACTTTGTTAGGCTCTAAACAGTGTTGAGGTAATTTACGAATGTTAAGCTTTAGTATCAAATAAAGAACTTCGAAAAACAAACAAAAAACAATAGCACAATATCAGTACTTGTCATCCTGCAATAGTGTGATCGTGATAATATTGACTGTAACACAAGTCAACAACTTATCTTAATCATAAATGGTTTTGACTCGATTTTCTTAACTAGCTGTTAAATTAATTCTCAGATAAGTTTTCTGACGTTTAACATAATATCAAGACGTACTGGGATATGTTATTTAAAGAAGTATTTTTTATTTCCAGACGGAGCTGTATGGCATAAAATGGCGTAAGCTTGTCTGGGGCGAGGGCGGCTGCGAGTCGGAAGGCGGCGCTCCGCTGACGGACCCGGTGATCAGCAGCTACGCGCGCTGCCTTGCCGGCGACATCCTGTGCGTGTGGCGCCGCGTGCCCGCGCCGCAGCCGCAAGACATCTACGAGCCCGCCTCGCCGCCCGCTCCGCCGCCGCTCTCGCTCCGCGCCGCCAAAGAACTCTGGATCTTCTGGTACGGAGAGGAACCTGATCTCAAGGGACTCGTCGCGCCAGAACTCATTGCAACTGCCAATCGTAAGTACTATTTCATAAAATTACAAACAATTATGTATGAGCACAATACGGACGACGACGGACGCGGGAGCGACCTGACCTGTTGGTTTACAATTGACACAGCTCCCACAGCTATCCATCTCTTGGAACATTTTTCAATCGGAAATTTATTTCACCAGCATCATCTAGCTGTGAGCAGGGATTTTGTTAAAGTTTTACATACATCGTTATCTAGATTTGTTCTTAAACCCTCAAGTTCAATAATCCTGACCTTAAATTTGATTTGATTCTTAAATATCAAATAGTTCGTTTGATATCACAACTACATCACGCTATGTGATGTAGCAGTCCCGTGGAAGAGACAACAAAGTGAACAGTTCCAGATTAAAAGCGATAATGCTCCCGACTCGGAACGCGAACAATAGCTCAAGTTTACAGCTCGTTAACTAGAGCCAAGACGTTGTATCCGCGACAATTAACGGGTGGATAAGATCTCGCGGCGACGACATCTCGAGGAAAGCTCGACGACTAGACGACAATGGACGAAAATCCCGAGTGCGGCTGACTCGCGCAAGTAATCAACTTAATGAGTCGCACTCAAACTTGCCCAGCCTTTGGAGTGGCGGCTTCTTTATGAATCCAAGTACCTACTTTTTTTCATTTTCCTCTGATGACGAGAGAAAAATTTCGCAAAGATAATGGTTATCCGAGTGATAAAGTGATTACTGTCAGACTGTGTTAATGTCATTACATTATTCGTTTGGGTTTAATAAATTAATGGAATTCTTTGCACGGTCAACGCAACAAAAAAAGTGTTTAAAACCGTAAACTATTTTTTTTATTGAAGTAGGTATCTACTTGCCACAGTCTCCTTTGCCAAGTAATGTAATATGTTGGTTGTCCCAAAACCGTAATGCAAAAGAGAGTTCATTTTTGCCGCACAGCGACACAAGACCCTCGACATAAGAGCGGAACGCGAGCGACATCTCTGCGGTTACACACTACCAAGCGCCGCCCGCCCAATTTGCGCGGCAGCGCTGGGCGGGCGGTGTCGTCGGCCCCTTTAGTGGCCTGCCTACGCTTGTTAAAGCTTTCTTGGATATCAAGGATAAACTTTTTTCTCGGAAAATGCCCTTATAAACGTTATCGTAAAATTCCCTTATAAACGTTATCGTAAAATTTCACTGCGGCTATTTTGCCGCCTTACAGAGGTCAATTGCCATAAATATCACTTTCGACCTGGGGTTTTGCTTGCTCACTGAACTTCTTGATTTACAAATGGCCTCTTAAATTTTGAAACAACTCTGTCGATAATATTGCAGTTGTTGCAATAAAATTTATTGCACTTCTCGCACAAAGAGTAGGCGCCGCCGGATATAATATTCGATTTATCCGTTTCTGATATTACGTTATTGTGAGCCGCGAATGAATGTTGAAGGGTCGACTTTACGATCACCAGCGCGCGTCGTAACTCTATTCAATAGAGATGCAGCACTGTCGTCATTTATCGAAAACTTGTAGTAAATACTGCTAATACCTGTCCAAATAGGCCTCAAAGAAAGTATTGCTACTACGTCACTAACGTAGTTAAACCTATTTTATGTCTGCGTCTTTGTTGTCTCAATAATTGCTTCTCTAACTAATTAAATACCCGTGTTAGACGGTATGGTACTAACTCTGGCTATCAATGTACACCGTACATAATTTGTTAATGCCTAACAACTAAAGTATGTACATACATACGTAAAGCATTATGTACTTAGTTTTAAACGAACAATGCATGTCCACTCATTTTACTGGTTAACAAACTTGCAACTGCTATTTAGTCGACAGTTATCTGCCTATCAGCAATAACAAAATTGTCTATTGTCTGAAAAACAGCTTAGATTCATGCAAAACGGCTTAGTTTTCCTCGTATAGTTTTACGTATCAATCAGCGCTCGCGTAATGTTTCTATAGTGACGGGCGCCCTCTGACGGGCTTTTGTTGATGCGTGACCGGCCAAATACAAAAATAGATCGTGACATAAATCTACATAAACGGCCTTTATTTAGCTCCTTCATTGTGTTCGTCTTTAAGAAGTACATAACTGTCTCAAAAATCCGTCGCATACGCAATTTCATTTCGCTATTGGAGAAAGTTGGACAGTCTTTCTCTTGCTGATACAGAGAGGTCCAATTACGTTATTGGCGTGCAGTGTACCGCGGTCTTGGCCGTGATCATCTCGATTGGTTCGGCCTTGCGATTCTATTACGATCTGCTACCACTCGATACGTTGATAACCATTCTGCTGAGGCAGATTCGATAATCGCTCTTGTGATTGTTCACTGTTGACAATTTGATTGACCATTCAAAACAGTTTTTTGCTGCGAAGGATTAGTTTTATGTATGAAGCCTATACATACGGCTGGACGGGATTTGACAAATTGAGAAGTCGATTTTGGATTCGTTTGCATCACGACTCAAAGAGTAAAGTAATAATCCCAAATGACCTAATGTGTAGTTGTAAAAAGCTATTTTTAAGCTCACGTAAATTTCACAGTCGGTTTTGTTTCTAAGTAATTTCTTTTGTAAAAAAAAAACAATAATGACCTTACTCCATTTAAAATGTTGAACGAAATGATCTATATTGAAGTTACATCGGATGTATCACATAGGCATCAACAAACTTAAGGAAAAGTTGTGTAATGTCGCACCCATGTGCTAAGTGCTTGTAAACCGCCTGCCTTAGTTACCGCCGACTCTGCAGAGTCTAGGCCTCCGAGCGTTGGAAGATTGAATGGCTTTGCGCATAAAATCTGGCGCTTCTGTTCCCTTTAAATATTTTTTTGTATTTAAACCTTGTGACTCATATAATTAATAATCGTAAGTGAAAATAATACTTTCTGCAACAAACGCGGCCGTGCTAGATTGCTACGATGTAGCGTGACCAACAATCCTTCGCACAATGCGCGAGCGTGGGAAGGCTGCAGCTATGCATGCATTATCTGTTTCCATTTCTATAGGACCTAATAATACACTACTTGCTTTACATGCCCCTGAAGATTGTCTGACTGCGAACGGTCAAAGGCAATGCTCCTCGCTTGAGAAGGGTTCTGTCGCGCTCCCTCGATCGAATAATTTGTGTCAGCGCAATATCAAAATCATATCGTCGTTCGGCAGTCAATACCGCGAATGAGACATTTTTGACGAAAACCTTTTTTTTTGTTTATTTGATTCTACGCGTTCAAATACGCAATCCTACATTCAAATTATAGCCTAAAGTGGCACCGATCCTTATGTTTTCGAGTCATGCCAAAACCGCAAACGTGATTTAGCGCCAAAAAAACCGCGAACGTGACAGTTTCTTAGCGCCGCCGTTCCGCCCGCAAGTGCAACACGTGACGCTGTGATTTCTGGGTAAGTTTTTTGTTTTGACTAATGTTAATCCCATTTTTTCTTTGCAAAATATGTTGTTAAATGTGTATTAAGTTAAATTAACGTTATATGTTAGCATATTTCTGAATACACTATGAAACAAAACTATTACAAAGATAAGTTTTCGTATTCGCGGTTTTGACTGACCAAGTTTTCCGCTTTGTTTGCAGGTTCGCGGTAATACCTAAATATGACGCTTGTATCGGGGTTTTAGTAAACTTATAGCTTTATTTAGATTATATTATTAATAGTGATTATTTTTTACAGCGCGATGGAAGACTCATCAGAAAATGAAAATATTCTAAAGGACATGGGGTTTAGTAACACAATAATAGCACAAATCAACAAGAAATCGCGTTTGAAGAACATTTTCTCTTCACTACCGTCATGCACATCAAAAAGGCTCAAAGTAGATGCTCAGTCACAGCCTACAAGCCTGGAAGTTTCGGATCAGCTTTCCTGTACGGATTTAAGTCTTCAGCCTCAGTTGAATTTTGGCGACACTCTAACAGAACTGCAGTCTCAGAGCACTCCGCTGTTAGTCCAACCTCTAACTCCTACTCAGGATCGCCCTGAAATAGAGCCTCAGTCAGAGCCTGCATACCTGGATATCTCGCTTCATCCCTCCACGTGTCAGCCTCAGCCGATTTTTGGTGACACTAACAGAACTGCAGTCTCAGATCATTCTACTGTCAGTCCAATCTTTACCCATCACTCCAAATTGCCCAGAAATAGAGCGTCCGCCTCTTCAAGATGTAGCAAGAGTAACTAATGTACAAACTAATAATCCATCTCAGCCGGTAGTTTCTTCTTCTGCAGATTTAACGGGAATATTAGAAACATGTTTATCTGAACCTCGTCGCGGTCGAAAAAGAGACATTGAGAAGGTAAAAAGAATGAACGGCGAATCCTTTTTAGGATTTCGGAAAGAGGAAGATAAGTGGATACAGGATATTGAAAGAAGTAAAAGAGAGATGGGACCACGGTGTACATCAGATACATGCTTAAAAGGAGGACTTATCTGCCGGGATATTACAGAAGAAGATAGGAAGCAAAACTTTTAAACTTTTTGGACTGAAATGGATTGGAATAGCAAAAAAGTTTTTATTAAATCTATGGTTGATGTCAAGTCACCAAAATGTAGACAAAGGGGTAATTCTTCTACAAACTCAAGAAAAAATTCGACTAAGACATACCACTTGAAGGTAAAGGGTCAACGCATTCGAGTCTGTCGCATTTTTTTCCTGAATTCTTTGGGATAAAGGAATGGACGGTGCGTTATTGGCTTGTTCCAAAATGCTTTAAATTTATCCAAAATGCTTTAAATTTAGCTATAATAAACCTTTTTACTACCAACATTTCACATAGTGATATTAGATATTAATTGAACTTTACCCTATTTAAAAAAATACCTTCTGATTAATATTTTAATACTTTCTCATAATTCCATTACATTATTAGTTAAGTATAATAAAAATAGTCATGAGAAAAGATTGGTTTTAATTCTAGATCTAGAACATAACCGCCAATATGATACGATTTTACCAAAAATAGTGGGTAAAAACCGCGAACGTGATTTTTCTTGCGAATACTACCATAATACTGAGAAAAACATGTATTTGTACAATCATAACACATTATTTTAATTAAAAATATCAGTTTTAAAAGAATTGTAAGTTCACAGAATCATTAACACGTTTTTTTCGTCTCCTGTAAATTTTGTTGAATGTCTCATTCGCGGTATTGACTGCCGAACGACGATATAATATTCATGTTTAAATTTTAGACTCAGTTTACACTAGAGCTTACTCTCACGTTATTGTTTAATTATCTAGTCTCTGTCCTGCAATAATTTATCCTGCGCTATAAATAAATCCCTTAGTAGTCTATAAATGTCCCGGTCACCCAGTTTCAGCTTATAGGGAAACGGAAACCGTAACCAAGGACGCACTCCGCGCCAGGCCAACGTTTATCATTCCGCTTTTATAAGAGACGACGATTGCATGTTGACGGTCATAGAAGAGTTAGTTACTAGTTCCTTAGGCCAGGCGAATATTCTTGGTGTTATGCGCAGATTCAAACGATCGATGTCATGCATTGCAACGCAAATTCCAATCTAAGAATAGTTGATTTATGCTATTGATATTTTCGTGAATTCCACGAAATGGTTAAATAACTGGATTTCCATTTTCATCTTACACCCGTTTTAAGAGATTTGAAGATAAGTTCGCTTGTATTTACGACTGGGGCTTTATAGGTTTTATAACTTCTTTAAAGTAAAAGATAAATCTGTTTTTAACTATAAAGATTTTGTTTAAGTAGCAATAATGTTTACACGTGGTTGTGCATTTGTGGAGTGCATTTATTCGAAGGTCAGCGCCGGCCGCAGCCACCGACGACTGCCGACAGACGGAAATAACCGAACGTAAGGCAATTTCCCGTCTTAACAGATTGCAATATTTCAACGAGTAAATGAGCCTTTTGATTAAACTCGATAATTGCTCGTATAACCTAGATGAAGTCGCCAGATGCTAAGGATAGGCGAGTCATTTCCCGCCTGTTATAAACTAACCCTATTCTACTTAATATCATCATTTTACATCTATAAGTACAAACGCCCGCTATTCAAACATGATGCCGATATGACCATTAAATCATAACACCTCATAATACCAATTACCACAAGGTATCCCATTTCTGCATTTAGCGACCAAGCAACCCCGCACAAAAACATAGATTAACACATTCCGGTCGGATATCTGGCTATGATCTCTGCTTGACCGGGGTTTGTTGGTTATAATGGCGGGGCGGGCGTGCATGGTCGGCCTGTACGTGAGGATATTTGCGCGGTAACAGCGGTAACCGACTACCCGCCCGCGGGTGCGAGAGGCGACACCGGGTAGTGGGTAATCTGCTTAGGCCCTGCTTTCGCTTAGACCGCCGCGCCGCCCCGCCTCGGGCCCTGCGGTAGGGGTTGCGGATACTGCCGGGTAAAGACCGCTTTATTTTGTCCGATTGTAATCTGCAGCAGATAAGCTCGTAAAATGTTTAGTTGGACCTTTTGCGGTTTTTCGTTGGTTTGTTTTGGTGGTACATTATTTTCCTTTGATACATTGAAATAAGTTAACTATTTGTCCCCTCAACTGTTGTAAAATATCACGATCCACTATCTTGCGAGTGGTAACTTATGGCACTTAAAAATGTAAGCCTCCTCAAATGGGTCACTTATGTCGGAAGAAAAGTTTTAACGAATGGCTCTTACTATTCTAAAGGCTACCGCAATCTGGAATACGTTAGTGTACAACTCAAATGTCCTTATGCAATCTGTGGAATGAATCTTGGTATCTCTAAATACCTTGTACTCTGTAGTGCTGAGGGCCAGGAACGTGGGGGCGGCGAGGTCGCAGGGCGGGCGGGCTGCAAATGTCACGTTACCACCCCGCCCGCGTGGGCGCGGCGTGTGCCGTGCCCAGACCACCAGCCGCCTAGCGCCTAGCGCCTAGCCACGGTGCTAATCATTACTCATTAATAAAGGTCACGCTCTAATTTACTTACCTTCCTGTGAACTCCTTTATGTTATCTCCTCTAGGCGCCTCTTGACGCTTTGAGTTTAGAAGGAATAATGATTCGCAAAGCATACATTATTTACCCTAAATCTTGGGATAATTATATTATTATCATCATCAAATCACACTAATGCGAATGTTTGGATGGATGTTTGTTACCTCTTCACGCCAAAACTACTGAACAGATCGGGCTAAAATTTGCTGCTGCCCTTGGCTTCGCATACGCTTTTTAAGTAGCCTATGTCTGTCTCCGGGATATCATTTACCCTCCCTGCTTAAAATGCAAATAAAGATTATGATTATGAATGTCAAATTATAGGACAATATTATCCATTTGCTACAATTTTCCAGTTTATCAATCGCATCTCATCTCATCAGATTGTCACAGAAATATCGAAACCAGCAATATTTTTATGTTACGCGATAAACGGCGTCGCTTTCATATGATTAAATTCCAATTAGTTTAAATTGACCCCCAATAACTGGTTCATCACACACCTGGCGCGGGCGGGCATGCAAACAGCGAGGGGGCGGCTTCGGTTCAAGGGGTGTCAAGGTGCTGCCCGCGACCCGTCCCCGCTGCCGCTGCTAGCCCGCACTACCGTTCATTATTAATACACCCGTGCGCGTTTACTCCACATATCGATGGACATAATCGCCTTAATTGTATTGTGGAAAACGAGGAGCTCTCCGTGTTCCATCTGCGGATGGAGCAATAAAATAAATGAAGCGAAATGCGAGAAGGAATAACGAATGACACAAGATATATTGTACAGATCGAATATCATTACGGTCCATCTCGCTATAGAAACGAGGGCTCTCGAATGATTACGTTTTCTAACAAACCCAATGGTAAAAGTACTCGGTTGGAGATTGGATGTACAAACAGCTCACAACTGGAAAGAAGATTGCTTTGCGCTCGACATGCGGTGAAGTCGTCTGCAAAGAAATCCGACAGCGAACAAGGCGGCTCAAGTCAAGTCGAGACACTTGAGAATAGCAAAGGGCGGGAAAGTGGCGCAGTTGCAGGCGGGCGGGGCCGCGGGGCCAGGCCTCCAGGGCTGCACGACGAGCGCGCGCGGATGCGGACGTGGCTCGGCGCTATCGATCGCACCATTCGCACCCCTTGTCCGCGCGCCTATCGGTCCCCTTGGTCCCGCGCCGCACCCACGCGCGCTTCTATTTACACCAGTACCAAGTGTCCTCTGACCTTCACACAACCAAACAAACCCGCAACCATCTAAAGTAAACAAATAACTCCATAATTAATTTGTTGGTCATTTCATGATAAGAACATTTTGATTAAATGGCCTCATTAAGACATTCGTGGGCCCTATGTTCAACCTACATTGTTGAAATAAAGATTAAAACTTTGGCATGCTTATAACAACTGTTAATAGGCTAGCTAGTTAAATGAAACTGTAATCTATAAACTGCTCTTATTTTCCTAAATGACTGCATAATTTTGTTGCTATATTCTGTGTAGCGAAAGTATGGATGCTACACCGGCCTTAAATCTCATATAACTTTATCGCGTAATAAACGTGCAGCACACAATAAAAGTACATAAACGCTAAGGAGCATCATAACTGTACAGAAACATCGGCGTCGATTGCGACACGCGATAAATTGGGTGTGAAGACGGTGATAAGTGGCACCTACCGGGCGCTTCCTTGCACCACCTCGAGCTCGCTGGTCTCGCTCGCTCGCTGATCGATACCGCCCCCTGGCACCCGCTGCACGCCGATTTGTGTACAAGCGCTCCGCCGGCGCCGACCCCGCTCCGCTCCCACACGTTTATTGATATTCATCCTTAGCCCCACACACGCGGGTTGTTGCTAACTTACGTAACATGCCTCCACCAAGAATGGCGCATGCTTCCAATCCAAGACGTTGTTTTAATCGGGGTGAAGTATTTCTATTGCACGGTCGTGTCTCTTTTAGTTTTACACATTGTCATTGTCACATGTGTCATTTTCCCCAGAGTTATTCTGATACATTCATGATTTGAACTTTAATAATATACACTAGATGAAAAAAATGAATGGCTGAGGCTATAAGTGGCTAACCAACAAAACTGATCGATCAACAACTTCGAACTCGAAGTCGGAAGTAAATCTCAAGTTACGTTGAAGTTGAAGCACAAATGTATTGACCCAAAAAATATAAGTACATACAAAACAAATACTTTTAGGCAGCGTGTCAGTCGATACGACTGAAAATATTCGGTAAAGCGCCATTCATAAAATACAATTTCTCGAGAGCGAAAACCGAAATGACCACGAACCCGCAATATTGTTCGCCCGAAATTACCGAGTCAATGCGGCAGGCGGGAAGGCAACCCCACACCGCGAAGGACCCTCGTTACGGCGCGCGCCGCCCTGCCATTACGGACGACAGAGCACCTTAATAATTGACACGTTTAGATATTATCCATGCCGTTATACCATGTTATACATCTCTTTTATTGCGGCTGCTACCAATAACCGATCGAATACTCCGCCCGCCATCTGCCGGCGCAAGCCACATTATAGTCTCTTGGAACAGTGCCAGATTCTAGTAAAATTTCCCAAGTTCATTGAGGAGGTCAACATGAACTCTACTTTTAGTATCATTCTTTCGAAACTTTACCGCTTTATTTGTATACACTTCATAATACTAGATCAAAGTTCATAGTGTTCATGCTGTCCTTTTGTTTGATCGCACTAGCAATAGGGTTTCAGTTTCCTTAAATGTTGTGCAAGTTATAAGAACCCCCCCCGGTTGAAGTCCTTAATCAGTCTAAAAGCTCTATGAATCTGTACTTCTCTAAACCCATCGCTTACAACAAAGCCCAGATTATGTCTAGACGTCATGACTGTAGGTAGGTAGAGTAATGAGACGGGACTAATTGCACGCAGGATTGCCACTGGACTTGGGATTCTGACACCGCCGGGGCGCCAGCTTTTACCTAATGCCTTAATATCTTGTTTATACTATCAACATGTAAATGTGACCCACCCAATGCGGTCATTTTAAAATGAGACTAATACCATTCCAATCAAAATATCTCAATTGACTCGCATTTAACTCTGCCTGCAGTAACGCGAACGCAACAGGTTGTTTCTAGGCTAATTGTGGACGCAATTAAACCTTTTCTTTTTGCACTCGAATCGGAGGACGCCTTGTTATCTACCAGTCTCGCTCAAATCGAAGGTTTTTGTTTCTCTAACATTGTTCACTTTGCTTCTAATTGTCTCTTCGTTGACGTCCTTTTCGTCTGATCGCTTGCCATGATCCTGCCTGATGGCTAGAATAGAGGCGGTTAAATCTGTCGTGTATATTGGCTGTATCAGTAGCGCTAGGGCCCCTGTTTTGTGCAATGGAATATTTTTGTGTATGTGGTGGGACGAGCGGCCCGATAACCCGTTCTACAGGGTTTGCCCGCGGTCAGTGCAGCGCGACACCTGATCCTTGCCACACATGTCCTCCCTACTTGGGTGCCGGTTATGTAGTAGACAGATGTCAAGGACTGAACGGAGCTGGTTACGACTATTTAAAATATTTTAAAACGATTACAGTTTTAGGTACCTACTCGCTTCACCGTCGCGCGTCGTTCCATTTTAATTGAGGGTTTGTCCGCGGTCAGTGCAGTGCGGCACTTGATCCTTGCCACACGTGTTCTGAGTTCTCCCTACTTGGGTGCCGGTTATGTAGCAGACAGATGTCAAGGACCAATCGGAGCTGGTTCCAGCTACTATTAAAAATATTTTAAAACGATTACAATTGTAGGTACTACTCTCTTCACCGTCCTTCCACTTTAAATGACTGACGATAAAACACGCAATAGGTACGTGTGTGTTTGTTTGTCTCGTCGTCGCCCAAATTCCTGACAATGACTTCTTTGTAAGTGGTTCCGTTGTTAGCATGTCACTGAACTCTTGACTTCATCATTTTCAACTGAACGCGCGCAATGTATTCCTTCTTTTTCTTGATACAATTTTAAAAATGTTTCTATTTGATCATAATCAAACATGTCTGTAATTAAGGGCTTGACTTGGAGCAATGTTGGCCAGGTCTTGGTTGGCGTTTCGCGCTCTGATGGCATCCCGCACCCGTGTCCAATGGACTAGATGAATTATTTCACCTCAGGCCGTGCTGTCCGGACGCAGTCGTTGACCCGCCGCATTGCGCGCCAGCCTGACCGCAGGATTCCCATAAGCCCTCTACAAATAAGGGCTTCACTCATCCATAAAACCCTTGAAAACATAGACGAACATAAACAAATTGCCAGCTCGAGCGCACTAAACCTACATACAAACATTGTTTACGTAATTTTGATCGTCGCTGTCGTTGGTTCAGTTCTGTTATCTAATTCAAGCATTACGTCATCGTCATCGTTCTGTTGATGTTGATGCTGACGACTTGAGATAAGGCTCAAGCATCTTCCGCTATGAAGTACGTCCCTTTAACGAATTCCTTTAAAATTTTATGTAATCTTATGAACCTACATAGTAGTAGAAGAAAATAATCATGAAACTGTTATTGTTTTACCATGCCCATATCGTTCCGCTCGGTCAAAGAAATCATGAGAGTGTGGAAACTCGCCCGTTAGGTCTATTAATTAGTAGTTAGGGCGGCGTGGGTTGAATGCGCGCGCGCACTCCTCGGTTATTGTGGGAATCGACTCGAGTGCTCCGCAAGTGAAACGCACGTATGTCGCTCATTTACTCAATCTCTTTAAACTGCTACTACTACTTTTGGACATTCCATGTTTATTACTCTGTCAATTCCAAGTATTCAAATGCATTCACGCCTTGACAACTCTTGCAATATTCTTTGGACTGGCGTTTCAGAAAGAAGTGAGTTGGAGTTTCATTATTCTGGTGATGATAATGGTATGCTTTGTCATCACTCTATGATGCGTCCAGTGACACCTGCTGTGCCATGTGCATCCGATGTCGACTTTCTAGATTGAATGCCTCTGTGATGCCAAGTTGTAACAATGTCATAAATGCGTTTTACAATTCGCGTAGGTTGGCTTTGAGGCCGTGGGAAAAGGCTCCCTTCTTACCGCTGTCTCGACTTAGCTCATCTATGACAAGATCATAACGGTAGGTACCAAACTACCAATGGAAACTTCTAGCATTCCGATTTCAAATATTGTTGTGATTTTTGTATAAGGAATGAGTTCAGGTCAGAGCGGTGTAGTAGGTGATGTAACTATGTAGAGTACGTAAGAGGCGGGTCGCGAGCGGGGTTGTTGAACGTTCGCTGCGCCCGCGCGTTGTTCGGCGTTTTATTAATAAAATGTTCGTGACGCGTATCGACCGGCTATTTATTGATGCGTGGCGTGCACACCGCCCGTCCAGCGCCCACTACTCCTGTATCGACCTCCTAATATCGATAAATTGCCATTCTTCTTTAAAATTAGCTATCCTCTAGTTGTGATGATTTGTGTAGTGTAGATAATGCAAAACTTAACCTGATTCAATGTTAAACAATCAAAAGCAATTTGCAGCATAACCCACAATTCTTCTGCGACTGCTAACGGTTAACATTAGCAAGCAAATAGTTAAGTAGGTATCATGCAAGTATGAGAGTGGAAGAAGATATAGCTCGGGGAGGGGTTGGAGTGTGACGTGGTCGACGGGACGAGACGGGGCTCACGCTCGTGACGTCACGTGCACGTGGGCGCATGCCACTTGGCGGGAGCGAGATGCCGCGAGCGCCCGCCATCAGGCGAAAACAGCAGCACTTCACCCATACACTGAGGATGAACGCTAATTGATAGATTTCAACGCGTACTTTACCTATCATCTTGTCGCTATCAGAATCGCTGAGGATGCAGACATTGAAAATACCGTCTCTAGTGGAATAAATGACCTGCAATGCCAACCTTATTCCTCCCTATAACAATACTTAGTAGGCTTTATTTCAATTGGAAGGGCTCATCCAATTAATCCCCGCGAACAATGCCAATCGATTGTGAAAGACGAGATTAGTGTATTATCAGGTAATTGATAAACTTTCTTCTGCTTGTTGACATTGATAAGCTTATACCGCAGCGGCCTCGCCCGGCTACCTACCAACGGGTTGTAAACAAAGCGCGCGCAGATTACGCACAATGCGGCGTTGCCAAGTCTCTCGAATCTCCTGTTCCACTCCGTTATGCTGTGCAATGCAACTGTCAACGGATTAAGTTATCTTTATTCTACAAATAATCTTAAGTCACGAATTCACGATTAAAAAACAACGATGTTTTTTCAAAATGGGAAATGACCCTGTACTAGGGACCCCGACCCCGGTTCCCTTTCGCATCGATGTTCCTTCTTATAAACATGATGTAGGTACTTATGTGCCATCCTAAATAAGAAAGTACCAAGTATTATCTTTATCGTCATACAGTTGAATAAAGTTGCAGTGTTGTGTTGTTCATGCATTATAAGCACGAGCGAGCACGATGCTGACGCTCACGTCTCGCGATGTTGTACAAGCTGTCGGAGGATGTTGTACATTTTACTACTTGTTTCCAAGGTCTTGTATCGTTTATTTCACAGCCCGGCATTTGTTTTCGTTGCATGTCTCGAACTTCATCTTTGCGCTGTCGATAACTCGATACACTTAAAAGCGTGCCTATATTAATTGCCTGAATTGACGTAGTTCGCTTTGAATTCAGTTGGTTTCTGATATTGCGAAAGCATTGCTTGGAACACGATGAACATAGGTACAAAGCAAATGTTGGTGGAATGGAAACATTTGCGAGAGAAAGGGACGACGATACTGCAGCCGCAACCCACGTGTGGAGCGATAATGTTGTTGCGCTGTCACCATCTCAGATAAATCTGTCCCTTCCACTGTCACGAACGACTGGCACCACGTTAAACCCCATATTTTATCGCTTTAATGCCGAAGCATCTGCATCGTCTTATCTCGCTTATTTTGCACCAAAAGTTCTTCGTCACAAAATACTTACTTAGATTTAGCTGGATAGTTGATTACCTAAAGAAAATATCAGCATTCTAATCGAACATTAATGATGACGAGTAGGTATGTGATAATCGCATAATGATTGCGCTCACATCATCGGCGCGGGGCGGCGCGGAGACGGGTTTCGAAGGCGCGGCGGCGCGCGTCGTCTACCCGCTATCGATCCCGGCGCAAGGTGGTGCCAACCACCGCACTTACACCGCCGCTAAACATGCGACCTTGAACCTTAACTATCCTCATTATTGCACAGAGAAGAATGCACTCTCTCTCACCACGCAACATTATAAACAATAAGTACTTACCCACTACCATTCGACAAATCTGTCGGTTTCGAATCCGAACCAGCAATTTTTGTCCAGTGACTGATAAATCTTTCAGAATCCTGTAACTGGTCCAACGGTGGAATTATCAATACATGTTGCTAGATTACCAATTCAAATTAACCGTATTGTCACGACAGTCAGTACAATACAATAAAAAAACCATCACTCCACTTTGTTCGCTGAGTCGAGGTAATCCTTAATGCTTGCTGTAATGCCGTGCGGAAGCTTTCAGAATAATTCAATTACATTCGAAAAGCACTGAAAACCTGCGAATGCGAAGTAATCTGAACCGTATAGTCTCGATTGCTTACAGAATGGGTTAGTCGTGACTGGCTCCGGTAATCGAACACTTATCTGTACGGTAAGCGTACCGTTTGTTGCGTTAACGGCCTTGTGAGCTGATGCCGAGGGTGTCGAATCTTCATTACCATTCATATGGCCTACAATATTTGTCGCACTCCTTACTTTGCTGGTTATATTACTTTGTTAACTTCATGTTTTAACTTTTTCTTTCAATTCGTTCATTCGCAGGAATGTTTGAATGGTGCAATACTATCATATTCATAGAATTTATTTATTGATGTAACATGTAAATGAAAGGTTTTATTTATGTGGCGATCAGTCTAAAAGTACTCCCAAAAATTACGTCACGATTGTACGTTATTTCGCCAGCATTCAAATATCTATCTATGTATTGTATTATATTATGTTATGTATATCAGTTATCTAGTACCCATAACACAAGCTCTGCTTAACTTGGGGCTAGATAATGCTGTGTGAATTGTCCATCATTATTTATTATTATTATTCAGTCCCGAAGAATCAAGATATACGCATTACGCATAATCGTTTGCAACTAAATGCGGACTGCATTTTGATCATTTGTTTCAATTGTAACTACGAGTTCTATATGTATTTTTTAAATATTTGATTGTAATTTTCTTTGATACTAAAAATCAATAATAAAACAATCGCTAAATTATTACGGCTAAGTTAAGCCCAGACTGCTAAGCTGAGCACCTAGGCTCATCCTATGTTTATTTTACATTTGCTACAGAGAAGATTTCTGTTTTATATGTTACATTTCTTTATTCTCCTATATAATTTAAGAGATAATGATAATTCTCATGGAATTTGTTAATGTTTATTCTTGGTGAAATAATTTGCAGTCACATTATTAGAAAATAGTGATATTAAACTCTTAGAAATGTCACTTTTATATGTAGATCTGCTAGTGAACCAGTTTGTTTGAACTAAGAAAGAGATGGCACGCATACACCTGGAGCGCGAATGTCAAGGCTGTCGGTTTGGAAGCTCTCCAGGCGTCCGCACCGAGAACGACGGAGCAAACTTTTTGTTCAAAAAACTTTTTACTTGTGTACAAAGCCAAACGTGCTTCTCCTTGTTTATTTCTTGGATCTTACCAAAATTGTTGCACCTAATATTAGGTATCTAAAATTGATCGATAACAAGCCAATGCTCAAATATTATTTGGGTACGAGTACATAATACATAAGTACTAGATTCTGCCCGTATTTTACCTGGCTAATAAGTGGCCTATGTACGGTCACAGTCCACTTTTTATCGTATATACCCTTTATCGCTTTTTGGCAGGGAGGTAGATGAAGAGGGTATCCCACGGCCGTCCCTGGAATACCGTCTACCTCCCTGCCAGATTGAGATTTGTTCAGTCGTTTACGCGTGAAAAGGTAACAGACAGACACAGCTACTTTCGAATTTATAACTTTAGTGTGGATTGACCTCAATAAACAATCTGCATTATTTATATGACCTACTTTCATAAGAATCAACTGTACCTGCATAGGTCGTCATTTAAATTATTTTGCGTAATTAAATTACATTACATAGATTTATTTCATGCATCCGTGTATATTTTTCCTTAAAACAAATTTGTATATTACTTATTTTGTACAGGAAATTCAATGTCAATTAAATTGTTAGCGAATGCTAACCACCTCTCGCTTGTGTGTCTTTTGCGGCGCGCGCTACAAACACAAGCACGTGCGCCGCGAACGACTAGCTGACGTCTGACGTCACTCAGGTCGCCCTCGCCCCGCCCCTTTGCTAGACAAGGACGGGATACTTGCACGGAGCGGCAACGTTGCGCGCGCCTTTTTGTTTTCGCATCTAACGTCGTCGTCGGTGGTGATAGGCCGAGTTTATCATCCGATTGCGAATGCAACAACGGCTATTTCTAGCGTTACTTACCATAGCATCCTATAAAGATTAACATTTTGACTTTGGCGGCAATGCCCCACTGCTGCATGCATGTCATTGTCATCATAACGACCTTGAATATTCTAGAGTTTTATTGGAGTTACACTTGATTGAACTAATTTAATAGCATATCACTCTATGATATTTAGCTGCATTCTTATCTTAAATAGAAAAGCGATCAATGTCGAGGGTAAACATTGCAGCTAGGACATAATAATATAGCCAAGGTCAAGGATACTTATTTTATAAATGCTCCAGTACTAGTTAATTCATTTATATTACCTATGTTCCTGCTTACGTTTTATGCATTTTCAGTAGGTAACTAACTTTTTTATATTTATTTGCAGAAACCGGTGATCAGGGATCGTGGGAAAGCGGACTGTCCTATGAATGCCGTTCGTTGTTGTTCAAGGCCTTACACAACCTCATTGAAAGGTAATTTTCTACAACTGCGACGAAGAGACAAGCCATTTTTTTAATTGATTTTTTATTATTTTTATTTTTCTTCTAGGAACACAAACATAGTTAAAAGAAAACTGTCTACATTTTAATAATTAAGTAGACATTGTCAATAAGCCTCGAAATTCATTAGATCATGGATCTCACGAAAGCATTGGACCCGGTTTCTCACCTAAATAGACAACATAGTACATAATGTAATCTATATATATAAAAATCAATTGCTGTTCGTTAGTCTCGCTAAAACTCGAGAACGGCTGAACGGATTTATCTTATCTTGGTCTTGAATTATTCGTGGAGGTCTAGGGAAGGTTTAAAAGGTGAGAAAAATTCGAATAGGTACCCGTGCGAAGCCGGGGCGGACCGCTAGTGTATAATAAAATTTGATTGCCTTCATATCAAGAAATCCATAGAAAATAAGAGCATAAGAAATTATAACTGCTTTAGTTTAAATATTCGTTTGATACAACAAGGTCGTTCAATACAAAAAGAGGTAAAGTTAAGCAAGGGTCACTTCTCGGACCCCTTTTATTGCTATTTTCTGATATTTACTGGATTTATAATGCTATTATTTATCAGTTGGTTTTGCTTATTAAAACCAGGGTGGTCCAACTGAGAACTTTGTTACACATTTTGTTCTTGCGTCCAAATTAACGTACCCCCTTTATGGGGGGGGGGGGGGGGGGTTGTTGGACTACGTGAGTGATGTTTGTAATACGGTCCGTTGTTGCTTGCACCTGGCCGGACGAGTGGGTACTGGTTACTGGTAGCTGGCTGGCCTGAAGGTCGATGTCTCTGCGGGCGTTCTAATGTCGTTTTTTGCTGCACATTTCGCGCAATATCGTCCGTGCCTGTTACCCGAAGCCAGGCTTGCTTCTCGTAAATGCCAAACGTCTGTTCTGATAACGATAATTTCTGCATCAACGCTGCTGGATACTTAAAAGATAATATTTGAGTTCTTTCATGAATCGTGACATGGCCCAAGACAAGAACAACGGTTAAATTAGCTTTAGGTAAAACTCAATGTCACGCTTGTCTACAATTTGCTATAGTTGCGTAAACAGTTTGCAATAATGGAGTTCAGTTAGTAGGAATAGTTGTCGATTGTACTCGTAGATACGGTGGACTGGTGATGCAATGCAAGGCGATCATAGCATGCACCCAACACACGGCGGCAGAATCTCTGTATATGAGCGGAATCCAGACGAGTCGTTGACCCCGGTCGGCGGCACGTCAAAGTAACAATGCGTTCGTCGCTCGGTCGAGACGCGACCGAGATGAGAACCTGCGACGATTTTACGATAAGCAGCCGAACGCTCTTCGTAATGATGGCAACAAAAACGAACACAAAGGCATCGTATTCGTGCCTTGAATTGAAGCTCGATTCGAAGCGAACTAGTTCATATGTGCGTTTAGCTTATCTTCTGTTTCATTTCGTTCGATCATCGATTAAGTCAATATTTTTACGGCGCGCATTTCACGGTCGGCGTCGTCTTTTGGCTTATTCGTTGTTTTATTTTTACTGCTGGTATATTAATTCATTATTGATACATCAACAAACGTATTTTCTGATCACGTATTAAAGCATAGATTTTAACGATCGTTAGAGAACTAGGTGCATTAATTGATAACAGTTTAAAGTAGCGAGTTCATTCGTCCGCTACATTTGATACTTCCAAGCTGGTAGCTATTTGTACTCGCTCACGCCACGGACCAGTGATTCACGTAAGATTGAGCATTGTTTACAAAAGCAGTTCACGGAGTACTACCTATTGCCTGCGTTATGGAGTGCTCCGCTACAAAGATAGTCGCTCGCGCAGCGCTAAATATAAACTCGCGTCCAATTATATCGATCCTCGGATCGAACCGCTCCAGATATCGACACTTTACCAACACCATGTCAAAATAAATATGCGCAATCCATAGTCGGGATGTAGATTTACTAGGAAGTCGATTTCGAACCAAGAAATACGACAAGCAGATAAATTCCGAATTTATGATGCATGAAAAAGCGGAATCGTGTCCTAATCGATTTCATTGAACATTATGTTTTGATCATCTGGCATCTCATTTGAATAATAAAATGCTGAACTATTCACACAGCATCATCTAGCCCCAAGCTAACTAAGCAGATGTATTAATAGAGGATTTTATTACAGATTTAAGTACTTACTAAGTACCTACTAGTTAATTGGGTTTAAGACCAGGAATGTATACCTCGACCTAGAACATAAACTCAAAGTCAATAACTTTATTTCTTTAGGTTTACAGTATAAGCACTTAGACAAGTCAAATTTAATACTAAGTATAAACAGGTTTATAAATAGTCATTATTATCAAATATGATGTTATTGATTTTATTCGCTTCAATTTTAAACATCTATATCCAGGCTGCGCACTCTGAATAACAAATAACTCTGTCATAGAAAATTCCTCAAGTCAAAGTTGACAAGTCATTAGAAGACCATGTAAGGAAACAGCCGCGCTGACAAATCACCAGCATTTGAAATACATTGCTGGAATCCAAACAAAATTGTCTGAACCTGTTTACGACTTTATGCCTAGCTAAATATGACTGTAAATTCAACAAGATTGTTCGTAATATACGAGTATCATAAATGTCGCATTACGCAATTGCTCCGTATAGGTAACAACGAGCGATTATTCATATACTCACGCCTGACAATAACTAGAAGAGAAGCACGTACGGGCAAGGCTCGACAATTTACTAATTTACAATTCAATACAATATTTGATCGTAATCTTGCACAATAAGAGAAGGCGAATCTATTCCGTGATCTCGCACGCAGTGCATACTAAATTAAAGTCACAGCTCATTTATGTTTTCATGGTAATAATAAGCCAATTAATATCGTGATCGGCAGTCCTTTTGTGGGTTCCTGAGCGATAGGTACAGCATGGCAGTCGGAACCTGATTTAACGCCGCGTTAACATCTTTATGTAGCGAAATGTGATCGTAAAACTGAGCATTCGAATAACAATCGAGAGCGGCGATCGCTGCATGTAGAAATATTTATCCAGTCACGCATGTAGCCTCCACGATACCTTGCTCAAGTACTAAACTAAGTATAAGCAGCAATATTGCAAATTAGTCACAGAATGCCGTATGTAGTAAACTGTGTATGCATTGCTGGTAAAATCTGTATAACAATGTCACTCACAAAACAAATTGCACGAATCGCAATTTGTTATATTATATTAAGTTCTTGCCGAGAACATGCACGTCGCTAACTCGCCACGTAGAAGGCATTCCAATAAAAGTAAGGCGATATAGTCGTAAAGTAGCTAAATGTTGCCAGCGGTTTAAGTTGCACCGCCGTGAAATTAAACAGTTTATTATGGAGGTCTACCTGCCCTGCGGCCTGCGGCACTCATAATACGCTTGCTGAATGTAGATACAATATCATTATCATGCGAGCAGTTGTATCGGGACAGAAAGGGATGCCTTTACGTTTAATTTGTATTTACCTGTGTACAAATGTATCTCATTCGCTGAGCAGTACCTTTGTCTGGCTAATATTTGTTGATCTGTGGTTCTTCCCTGCATCGCTTGTCGTCCCCGCCCACTGAATTGTCAGCCTTCTCGAGTTCCAGTCGAAACGACTGCATCTTGTTCGGTCAGCAATTAGGCAAGCTGCTTTCCAAACTTATTTTAAATCATGATTATTCATTGAAAAAATCGTGGGCGAATCGTCTCTAAAGCAAGTTACAATAAAATACTAAAAACGTGGCAACTATGACAGCGTCCCAGTTATCCAAACTACAATTAATGTAAAAGTGAAAGCACTTGAATGCCTCGAGAAATTCTCTTCGTATGCCTGCCTAAATTAAGTGTCGTATAAATCCACCATTTGTTATGTTATGACCATGATTATCTAACAGTTTCCTCGTGAGTTCTCGAAAAGTGAGAGGGTCATAATTCAGTATCAGGCGTTGAGTGTGTGTGCGGGTTTTACTGCACAGCCTCATGCCAAAACATACCAGCAAATGCAATAGCCTTGGATCTCTAATAAGATTTCTGTTCTTATGCAATGTTGTTTTGGTTTCCAGATGCCTGCTGTCGCGGGATTTCGTGAGACTCGGCAAGTGGTTCGTCCAACCTTACGACGGCGACGAGGAGGATGTCGGAAAAAGGTAAAACTCTGCAAAAGTTGACGGATACATTCAACCGTATTTGTCCACCTTGCGTAAGAATGTTGATGCTATTATTTCCATTTCATTGAGGTCGGTTCAATAAAGGGCGTATAAAGTACAAATTGAAACTTCAATTGTATTTTGATGAGCTATTATTGCATCGATTTGCATTTTATTGCTGCACAACACTTGTCAAATCAAACAGTATTTAAAATGGAAGTTAATATCGATGTGGCTCGTCTCAGTGGGCTAACTTCGGTACAAAATCAGTGGCAACATTGGTTTTACTTCCTATAGCAATATGAGGATCTCTGTGTCGCATTCGTTAAGACATTAGGATGTGACTTCGTTCCCCTTCATACATTTCTTAAATCAATAGAATACCTGATCTTAAAAGAAGCTTTTCATACACACCATACTTTAAAAATTCGATCATGTATCATCGATTCGATGATCAGTATCATCAGCCAGTCAGTATACGTTTACTGCTGAACATAGGCCTCCCCCAAACGACGCCGACGACACCACAAACTGCAGCACGTTGAGGCCCTATTGAACATCAATTCAACAAGAAAGCGACTGCTTTGTGCCTCGTAGTTGTCTTCATAATATACTTAGGCTTTGCGATGCAACCAAAGAATTCTACTCTATTCTCATACTAAATCTGCCCTGTAACGTTCCATTCCAGTCCATGGCACCTCTCGTTTTCTTTCGCATTCTTCCTGCACGGCGAGAGCACGGTGTGCGCGTCGGTGGATGTGCGGCAACACCCGCCGGTGCGTACGCTCACGCCCAAGCGACTCGCCAGGATCAACTCGCCGGAACATCAGGCGAACGCTAAAGGTAACGCATGCTATTGAAGTTATGAACAATCCTCTAGAGACGGCCTTGGGTGTCTGATGATAGAACGCATTCTGCTTATCATAGAAACTGCGCCGACTATTTCCAGTCTGAAAAAATCACGTTCTGATATTTAAATTCTAATATCTTTAGATCTAGGTAGGGTATTTTCTGGTATGAAAGTCATCTGCTTAAATACATATAGACCAAAGCGAATCGTCAAGGCAGTTCTTTTCCCCAGTAACCCCAAAAGGTATCTTCGTAAATTTGCACAGACCATAGCCACTCATCAATGCCATCTTATTCCTCAGTGATCCTGGCTCCATTCGGACTGGAAGGCACGCTGACCGGCCGCGAGTGGGGCGAGGCGGACCCTCCCACCGCGCGCATGCTCGACTCCTGGAGACAATTGTACCCGCTAGAGCAGGGCTGCGGGGCTGTCGAGGTAACATTGTACCACCTGGTCACTAGCTGGCTCCATTCGGACTTAAATATTATACTATCCGCCGGGCTGGCGTGTGCGCCCGATCGCTTTGTCCTAGCTCTTTCTTCGAATTAGACGAATTCTCTATGTAAGCGTGGACAATGCGACATGCGTGCTAGCCCGGCTTGGTAACACTAGTATACATAACGCATATTACATATTGTAGTTGTCTGTTTTTATAACTATCAGCAGCCATAATAAGGAGATCGCACCCTTGCAGGTCGCTACGCGTTAAAAACGATTGCTATAAATTATTCTGCCAGGTTCTACCGATTTAGAATACGTATGCTTTAAAAATTAATTCCTAAATGTTTTTATGTACTAAAAACTTACGTATTTTTGTCCTCAAATTAAAGTACTTTTTTAAGGGATATTGTACAAACAGGAAAACCCACAAGCATGCGTTGCATTGCACGTCACGGGATGACGATCAAAACAATGACACACAGTGCGTTTGATGTGGATGATCTCATCTCTAACAGCGTCACTCGCCACCGTAAATAAAGCTCTTGCATGTGCAGCCATTTGAACAATGTGTTGCTCATTTTGTAATGGAATCTTGAAGAGTTTTAGTAAATGGAAATCGTCAGTAGGCATTCGAATCTGGACCAGCACACACTGATGATAATCACCCGTAGCATATACAACAGCTAGACAAAGTTTTGGCTGATCTAGAATAGAGAAAAACGCCTCTTCAAATAACATGGTAAAAGACGACTGATCATTTTAAAATATTATACGCTTTCGATGATGATTCCCTGTCATTTTCGTCTTTTCTATCCTAGACAAATCTCTACCGGATAGGCAAAGCTTAGGTAGGAGTACTCATTCGTCCGCATTTGGACTCCTTGTGGTCCATTATGCGTTATTTATGCTAGCATAGCCAGCCTACCTCCGTCCAGAAGCGCAGAATCTTCCTGGGGTCTTCACAGGCTTCGTACCGGATAGGCATGCGAAGCCTTGTGATGTTTTACTAATACCGTTCCATCTTTATTATTGTTGACATCCTAAGTGGCGCGGCTTGCGACGCAAGAGATGATGGATATTTTCTTTGAATAATAAAATATCTATTTATATTATTAAGTATGTATATCAAGTACACTTAGTACCCATAACCCAAGCTCTGCTTAGTCAGGAACTAGATAATGTTGTATGGATTGTCCAGAATTATTTGTTTATTGTATGTACGTTATTGCAGGTTGTATGCGGTTCAGCCCGCATGCGCTACCCCGTGCCCTACGTGCTCGTGACTGAGATGGAGGCGGCGCCGCGCGCGCCCTCCGCGCCTTCCGCAGCCATTGCTCACAAGGCGCTCCAAGCACTCACCACACCACTTCCGCACCAGGTATGTCGTGCAGCGGAGACATTTTGTCTCAGCCGAGAGGTGCCACTGCTGGATATATAGGCCTCTACCAAAACGTCAGTGTTTGGATGAGGCTACTTCGCCCCACAGACACGGGATGGCGATTACAGTTCAGCGGTGCAGTGGTCGGTTCTGTAGGGGGCGCTGATGCACGCACTACGTCTATGCCCCTTATCGCCACGTACGGTACCCGCGAAAAAGGTTGGGGATAACTGCGACATCTTTGAATCCTGACTGCAGACAGCCTGCAGCTGCGTCTGACGAGTTCAGACGAACGCGCCGAGCATCCGTGCACTGTGAAAGGGTCACGCAACTACATTACACTGATTCACTTTTTTATTTGATGCCCAGTCCCACAAGGACATTCTGTGGCCCGAGGTAGAAATAAGACATCACTACTAAGTACACAAAATAATGGAAGTGGGAAACTGGACTATGTTTAAGCCATAAGTAGTTCAGAGTAATCTTCCAAGAATAAAACGAAACGATCATTATACTTTCGCTATTGCTAAGTCTGATATGGCGATTCAATCGTTCGGACATATTGTAAATTGCCTTTGCAAACATTGGCATCCCGAACAGCATGATTCAAGTACAACGGACGCTGTTCTTCATCAGCTCGCACAACGGCCACTGCAGAATCTCGTCTAAACAACATTACACCGCGCTTGGCAGGCTCATCGGTAATCGCAGAGGGCGTGTTAAATACACACAGAAGGAAACTGCGACCCGTCCTCTGAAAGCTTCCTTATTCGGCTGTTACGACATACGTGGTCTGCACCGCCATCGCCACGTCCAACGGACGCAGTAAAAAGTACAAATGTAATAAAAAAATATATGGATTGTTTACAAAGTTTTTATTCAATTTTATCCAAGCGTTTGATCATCTTTCAGACAGCAGAGCTGTGTTACAGCGACACGGCAGGCGAGAAGAGCGAAGACTTTGTAGATCCCACCAGAAAGACACCCTGTACCTGTGCCAAGTGAGTCCCGCTCTTGTACTCTACATCATAAAGTCTAGATTACTACATTGTGCACCATAGAAGCTGCAAACCAGGCCTTGCTTTTGCTTTTATACGAGGTTTGAAGTGTTTGAACGTCAAAGGGAACTATGGGGCTTATCCTCGTATACGTAAACTCTAGTTATATTTTAGCAGCGCTTAGTCCTGATTTCTTGACAGGTTTTCATTGAATTCTGCCAATCGTCTGACATTTAAGTTGTGCTCAAATTTAATTGGATTTTCTGTATACGAGAGTTAGCAGCGTTTATGATGCATGATGCCAATATCTTAGTTCCTATAACATTGATAATTCAATATACAGTAGAAAAGAACGTTATTATAGCATTATGTAGTTGGACGATCGTTGTGTGTTTTTGCCTTTATATTAGTAAAAGTACTTATGTGTATGAAAAAGTATATTTTATCTATTTGTTTGTTTTGTAAGATGCATTCGAATGAAGCGCCTATCACAGTCAAATGAATCTTATAGACAAAGGCATGAGGCGCAAATTGGCAGTGATTGACGTGGTTGAAATTAACCGGGTATTGCCGTGTAGATGAATAGGTAGATGTTATGTGAATGACTTTATTACTTCTAGTAGAGTTAAGCCAGTAGAGGGTTACGAGCCAACGCTTCGTCGATATTTGTTAACTATCGATATATATTGCAGTGCGATGAAGGAATTTGGATACAAGGAATCGTGTGTGTTATAAGTACCTGTCTCACAGTCCGCCATCTTTGTGTTATCGTGTGGGTGTTTTGACGTTCTTTTTAATGGTTTTTGATGTAATCATCCGTATTCCTTCATCGCAAACAACGCGCCTGACCCTCCTCACACTTTATCCGAAGTAATTAGTTTATTTTCTGTTTGTTTGCTTTATAAATTTTTATGTTGAGTGGGCAATATAATATGTCTGAGAGCTGGGTAAAGGTGCGCTGGGGTAAAAGCGAACTCTGGGCTACTTGAAAGCCGAATCAGTGGTAAATGTGAGTTGAGTCTTTACCCAACTCAAACTCTTTCTGCAACTGAGAGAAACACTGCGTTCTATAATAAACGTGGTTTGATCATACATAAATGTTTAGTTTAAATGTTATCTTTTGTCTTCACAAAAGTAAGTAAAAAATGCAAGAAACCTTAGAAGGGGGGGGGAGTTAGGTAATTAATTTTTATTAGTAAAAGTTAGATAAAGCCACGTTTTGGGTAAAAGTATTTCGTAAACGATTAGATAAAATGTTGTTATGGGTAAAAATATCGTTTTTGGGTTAGATCCGGGGTAAAAGCATAGGGTATAAAGTGTGAGAGGGTCAGGTTCTGTCGGCGTGCGGCTAGCGTTCCGTTGGTGCAGGTGGCGGCGGCGCCGAGCCCCTCGCGCGCCGCCCTTCCACCGCCGCGCGCCGCGCCGGGCCCTCCACGACCACACGCACACCAATCTGTGAGTACACACACCACACAACACAACTACACTACGGAAAAGACTACACACACACACGAATAACACACTACTAGACAGACACAAAGTAGAAGTATAAAACGTAAAGCTAAAGTAAATACTGCATACCTGTGATTTGATTACATATACGTACCACACAACGACCACAACACAAAGATGACTGTAGTAACATAAATGTCTAATATATAAGTTATTATGACATAATACTTTGGAATAAATCGTTGTTTACGGTGGTTGTGTTAGCCCCCACCGATAACTAAAACATTCAAATAACCTTACAAAGTAGGTATTCTTAGTATTACCTACATTAACAATAAACTCCTTGTTCTACCATTCGATTTTATTTATAACTAGCGGTCCGCCCCGGCTTCGCACGGGTACCTATTCGAATTTTTGTCACCTTTTAAACCTTCCCTAGACCTCCACGAATAATTCAAGACCAAGATAAGATAAATCCGTTCAGCCGTTGTCGAGTTTTAGCGAGACTAACGAACAGCAATTGATTTTTATATATATAGATTGTACGTGTTCGATGTAAAATCGAGCCATAGTACAAGCTTGCATCGAGTTACGTAAAGTCCACTGTTTATGAACACTGAACAAAGGTCGTCCCACAACAACCCAAAACAGAACACGGTCACAATTACACATCTGAATATACCTATCTCTTTCTACAAAGAGGTGGTGAAGAGAGATGGATAAAGTTCTAGAGGTGCTTTTAAAATCTGTTCTGGTCCATCCACGAATAGTGCAATGCGGCGTGAATAATGCATGCTATAATGCCTACATAAATTATCATTTATTTATTGCATCCTAGACAAATTATAATGCATGCTATACCATGGCGATTGTTTTGTGAATTGCATGTTTTGTGTCTTTACATATCAAGTGTACTGTCTTATTTACTAACGTGGTTTACTTCGATGTCCGCTCATACCGAGAAGCTACTCTGCGCGCACTTTGATTCTCAATATAAATGTATGTACTACGCAATAAGATACAAATAGGCGCAAGCGCGGCGCAGTTCCGCCGCCCCGGGGAGTGTTAATGTGTTAATATAATTTGTTCCTTTTTGCGTAGAAAAGAAATTTATAATTTGAATCAACGTGCGCGCAGCGTCGCCTTACGTGAGTTGACCCTTATTTCACAATTTATTATTAAATCACATGTAAAATGTGGAACAAAATAAGCTTTTACAGAAGGCTTTGTGGGTCACTGTCATTGTTATTCTATCACCAATCATGGATCTCCTGCACTTGCAATGAGAAGAACTACCTGCGACCTTTTTAAAACTAAAACATCGCTACATTCGTCTCTTGTGACTACATACCTCGCACATTGATAGAATTACAGTGCTTCTGTTGGCACAAAAGTCAAACTAAACTAGCGTCTAAATATTGCCGTCCCTTTTTATTACGATTGAACAAAAGGGACGGCGCATTTTAGGATCTTTTTGCCAACAAAATCACTTCCATTGTTTTCATATTCTAACCCGCAATATTTCAAAGGTACAAGACACTGTTTCTCATGTCATGTTTATAACTCGTATTGATTTCTCAAGGTTATATAAAAGGTTTGTGGAAACGCATTGTAACGTTGACATAATATTAAAACATCTACCTCTCATCTCGGGCACTGATTTCAACCGATACCATTGTGACGGCAGGGTCATTCATTGTCAACCATGTTTGTTTACATAAGAGAGATCGATAGCATTTGAAACTGCAAAAACTTATTTAAAATTGAAACTAGTTTCAATCAGGCACAAGTGAAAAGATTATAGGGTTTCGGTATAGTCGGGTTACATTTCGTCCTGGTACGGTGTCTTGGTTGTATCGATTTTAGATTACGTTGTCTAAAGAAGGGTCTTTGTTTCACTTGCTTTGAGAATTTATGGGTAAATTACCACTTGTATACTTGTGTGTTATATGAAATATAATTTTGATAAAACATAATTAACTCCGTAGTTAAGTATTTGTTATTTCCCCGCCTTTGCTATTTACAAAAATGGTATTAAAATCCAGTGAAAGTGTCGTAGGTGATCTGAGCACTGTACAGTGCTTCAGCTGACAAGGGTATAGACACTGTTCAGTGCTTCCGCATATCAAAGGTTAATTGGCGAATTTGTAGCCGTTAAGATACTGTAAAATTTACCTATGTAGCACAGAAGCCAACTGGTTTTTCCGGCTATTTCGGGGTAAGATAATGCTGTGTGAAATATTGTGCATTGGATACAATTAAATACTCGCTGCTTATCTCCTTTCGAATGCTATCGAATCCCTCCCAACACCCCGTATACTCCTTATATTTGAATTAGCATTTACTCAATACTTGTTCCACAGAGGTTGTCTCGGCGGCGTGTCGCCGGGTTCCTGCGGCGGCGGGTCGCCGGCGGCGGCCGTGTCGGCGCCGTCATCGGCCGGCGGCGGGCCGGCGCCGCCATCGCCGCACGCCCATCCCCACACCGTGCATACGCCTGTCACGCAGCATCAGGTAAGGAATCTTGATAAACGTCGCCGTCAGTGAAAAGGCATGAGGGACAAATTACTAAATCCAACACACGACAGACTGTCATATTTTTATAACCATTCGACAAGTAAATGTACCCTTAAAATAATACAGAATCTGCTTCTATCAAGCCGTTCAGAAAAAGTTTTACGTTACAATACACGAATGTAGATGACAGCTTGTATGTCTTAAATTAAAGCTGTTGTTAAGAGCAGGCCTAATGCAAAAAATTGTGAAAAGGATAGGCATAGGATTTCGCGTTCATAGGAGCGGGATAGAGTAAAGCAATGTCTGCAAAAATCAAGTTTTTGTTTCTTTTCTATTAATGATTCAAAGTTTAAACATTAAATAGAAAAACTTACACGATTACTTAAATAAAACATTAGTCTGGCTATGTAATTCATAAAAAATAATGTGATGTTGTGGCCGATAATTTAGAGCTTTTCAATTAAAACAGTTTTTTTTGGCGAATTTTGTATTTTTTTTTATTAAAAAAAACTAGTCTATTTTCAAAAATTCTATTCGATTACTCGACTTCTACAGTTTTTTTCCTACCTACTGTATTATTTTAATCTGAAAATTCACGTCCGTTACCATAAATGTAAGTGTTTAAAAATACACATTTTACTTGATTTTTGCATTAGGCGCACTCTTAAGGCTCAAACCGATTCCTGTCGATAAATATCAGCGAACATCTCGAAAACATCAGAACACATGCCGTCCTTTCTCAAAGATCCAAATCCGTTCAATTGATACCTATGTTATTTATAACCATCCGGTAACACCTATGCTGAATATAGATCTAGCCTAAGTAGTGCTTATGTCGTCAGCCCTTGCGGTCATGTGGACTGGATAGACTGGATCCACTGCTTCCGTACTGCCCTCTCAGCCTAACCGATAACGATAACGATGGTATATCGTTTTGGACAGTTACTTTTAAGTAAAATATAGGTTGTAATAATGTAAGTTTAACTAATACGACGTATGTTTCAGTCGTCCGCGGCGGTCCCCACCACGCTGCATACGCCGGCGCCCACGCCCGATCCGCACGCGCCGCCCACGCCCGCCCCGCCCTCGCTGCCGCCGCCCAAACATCATCAGGTATATCAGCACGTCCACTGGATACCCCCTGCTGGAGATAGGCATTCCCTTTTACACGACAACTCAATCGGTACTGTAAGAAAACGGTAAAGTACCTGCCTATAATGTGCCTGCCTGCAACATGTACAGTTTTGCCCCATGACTGTCGTACGAGTGCATGCTACGGGAAACTTAATGATCGATAATATTTTATTCGAAAACCTTACATCTTTAACAGTTTGTTAAACTAAGTTAATGCAGGTGCAAATAAATGAAGGTGAAATTGTTGATGAGCTCTAACGTTGTGTTGTGACAAAAAATTTAAGGCTTTTTGTGGTGCGCTATTTTTACTGCGATTTTGCATTCAAAGCTACGTTTATAGGTCTCATATTTTTCGCTCAGATATCATCATCATCAGCCTCTACTAGTCCACTGCTGGACATAGGCCTCCCCTAATGAGCGCCATAGCGCCCTGTCTTCAGCTTGTCGCATCCAGCATCTGCCAGCAGTCTTTCGCAAATCGTCATCCCACCTGGTCGGAGGGCGTCCTACACTACTTTCGCCGAGTCGCGTTCTCCACTCAAGAACACGTTTACCCCAGCGGTTGTCGGTTCTTCTCGAAATATGGCCAGCCCACTGCCACTTCAGCTTGCTGATCCCTTGAGCTATGTCGATAACCTTGGTTCTCTGTCGGATGTATATTCGTTGCTAATCCTATCCTTCAGAGAAACTCCGAGTATAGCTCTCTCCATAGCTCGCTGGGCGACTTTAAACTGGTGGACCAGCCCTACCATGAGTGTCCACGTCTCAGCTCCGTAGGTCATGACGGGTAGGACGCACTGATTGAAAACTTTCGTTTTCAAGCATTGCGGTATGGATGACGAGAACACTAGACGTAGTTTCCCAAACGCTGCCCAACCTAGCTGGATCCTCCTCTTGGCCTCCTTCTCTTTTGAAATGTAAATCAATCCTAACATTTGGTCATTGTTTCAGAGTGACTCCCCAGTAGGTTCTACATACGGCGTGGAGTTTTCGCGGCGGCCCGTGCTGCCCTCTGCCGTCAAACGACTGGACCCGCTCGAAGATGAACACTCTCTGCATATGCTTTACGACTACACCACCGTACATGCTTGGTAAGTACACTCTTTTATCGCATAGATAATAACATTTTTTTGGCCGTATATTCTATTCAGATACCCTAAGCAGGGTGGGGTGTCTGGTGTCTGCCTCTACGCCTATATGAGGTATCTTAAGGTGAAGTACGTTCGTAATTTCTATACAAGGACGAGCGAACACCGCGCAGTGAAAGCGAGAAAGGGACGCAAGAGCCGGCCCGCGCGCAATTTATTTATAAATTGCGCTGCTTTTTATTTATAAATTTGATATTGCTCTTAAATGATACTCTTTCGCAAAAAACTAAAACCATAATCCTCTAAAGTGTTTAGTTAAGTATTTTTTAGACAATATTTCATTCAAATATGTTAAGTAACTAGCAAATGAAACTGGTGTCCGTAGTAAAAATGCAAAATTTAGAGGAAACTTTGCGATTTTTTTCTATCGAGTCAAGTTGAGTCAATCGTGTTTCGGCTCCCATAATTTACTAACAAAAATCCTAAGCTTTCGATGCTCATTAAAAAAGATTTTAAAAAAATTGTGTTTTCTTGCCTTAAAATTGATTTTCCGTCTAGGCAAAACCTGAGTTTTGAGACCTACTTCGCCTTAAGTTAGATAATAGTACTCTCAAATCTTTATGAATTCTCGGAGTGCGTAGCGTATTAAAAAGTTCACAAAATTCATGAAGGTTTGCGCGAACTCTAAGCTTATGTATCGTTTGTAACGTGTACCTTATTGACACAATAAATGAAGAAGGGCTAAAATCTTTTCAATGAGCGCCTCAGCGTCCATCCACTGAACCTTATTATAAATGATATATGCGAGTTTCCACGGAGATGTCGGCAGTTGAGACCATTGCGGCATGCATCTTAACGCTCGCTACAGTAACACCGCATTAAGCGCAGCAAACTCATTATAGCTTTTGATTGATGTGTCTGTTTGCGGTTACATTCCTATTACTATTACGAAGCGGTTACGGTTTCTATTTTAATTATTATTAAAAGAGAAAACTTTTGTATTTAGTTCATTTTTGATTATTAATCATAATGTTTCAAGTTTGTGAAACTAAACTTTAGTTGGCACATTTTATGTAAGGTAGGCGCTTTAATATTCACATGCCAGTAATGTTGCAAGATATGAGGCTCACTTATTTGTGATACCACCTGTGTAATTAAAGTAACCATGTCTGTGATATGAATAAACTATTTGAAACTTTGACATTTTATTCATCCGTAGCCCGAATTCTCTGCTGGTTATAGTCCTTCCGTTAACTCCACAGTCGCATAAGCAGTTGCATATTATTATGCCAATACCCAATACCGACAATACCCTCAGTCTACCAACTCTCTCTCTTTCACACAGGTTGGAGCATCCAGTAAAGCGGTTCAAACCAACAGAACCTTGCTTCCGCGAGGAGTTACTACTCGGCGCGGCCGAGACGGATCTATACGCGGGCCACGAACACACGAGGATGGCGCCGCACCACGCCTCTGACCTCAAGCAGGAGAAACAAGACCATGTAAGTTAATTCACGAAATACGTGCATGCCGCATCTATGATGTTACATGAGTCCATAGGAAGCGTCAGGCGGGCTGCCTGCTTGTCTGCCAGTTTTGTGGTAAAAAGAGTTCACAAGCTTCCTAAAAAGATTGACAAATTACAGACACTTAACAGCTATGCATCAGTCAGGTTAACGGACGCAAGCAATGTATCTTAGAGGGCATTCTAAGCGTTTGTGCCACCAATAAAATACAGAATATACCTACAATGAATGCTACAAGGAACTTGTTCAGGACAGTTCAAGACAGTATGAAGCGTTTTACTGTGACTATCATCTTGACTTATGCCCGCTTTCTATATTCAACGGACATTCATAGCATATAAAAGTTAAGACTATTTTCCACCTAACCAATAACGAATAGTTACGGATGGCAAGTGTGACAGATAAACTGACGTTTGAGAATGGTTATAGAAACATAATCGAGTGCCATTTCCATACAAAGCAGGTACGGAGCGTTGACGGTAACCCTCCCATCCATTACTAACAAATTGTTGGTGTTTTATACTGCGAGACGTTTATTATTATAGAAACGGTTTACACTTACGCCTGTTATCATTATCATATTTTACTGTTTGTAGGTAAAACGAACTGTTTTATTTTTATAGGAGCCGGGCATTATGCAACATGTAATACATTAGTAATACAATACAATACAAAAATGCTTTATTGTACACCAGAAAAGAACATTACAAAAAACTTTTACATGAGACAAGTACAATGGGCGGCCTTATCGCTTAGAAGCGATCTCTCCCAGGCAATCTTTGGATGGAATGAATTATATGAATATAAGAAAGGCAGGAGGTGTACATCGTAATCTACCACAGTCAGTGTAGCTACTTGTTAGAATGCGTATTATATAGTTATGACCGTGTACATGTGGGTATGTATCTAGATACTACCCTAATAATAGACCAAGTATGGAGCTACTTGTTTAAATTGATAACTGACATACCAAGAGTGCATTTACTAAACTCTGTAATATTCCAGGACGATTCAAAAGAATACAAGAACCTGTTCACGTCGGACGGTCTGTGCGCCACTCTGAAAGACCTCGACCAGATCTTCGACAACTCCGACGACGCGGCCAGCGGCGATGAGACGGTAAGACTTGTGAGTGTACCCTTCTTTATTACTCATATTTTCTAAGGCGGAAATGTACTGTTAAATGTTATTGATAATAAGAGGAATGCCTTTTGAATTATTGTTATAAAATTGTAGAATATTGTATTGGGGTCGTCTGAAAAACAACACATTTTTAATTAAAATTGGACAGATTTTTGTTAAATGTTATTTAAAAAACTCACCCGTCGACAGCTGATTATTTTTGTATGGTAATTGGATGGAATTAGATTCGATTAAATTATTAATTTGCATCCTAGATGACGTATTGAAACACTGGCTGTATGCAATGTAATAAAATGAAATGTAACAAATACTGTATTGGCTGTGTGCTTAGCTATCACTGAATTCAAAATAATTATAGAGACATACAAGGCAAATTCATATGTGGTTTTTAAAATCACTTTATAATGCCAATGCCCACTCTCACAACACATGTTCTAATTTCCAAAGTCATGGTTTGACAAAATATTTCATCTTGGATCATGACCAAAGCAATCTATAAATAATTTTCGCGTAGAAAATTTACAAACAATGTTTTACAGTACACATATCTCACGTCGTCGATATAGTGATACAATGATCTGTCCGCGTGACTGTGACAGTCACGCGAATGACGTTTTGATGTTATACAAGAAACTGTGTGAGGTTTTCTGAACCGGATCCAACTCCTCTTGTTAAGTATGTGCATGTTGTCTGTTATTTTTAAAAATTAATAGTTAAGATATTGGATGAGTGGAATGGGCACCTTGTTCCTTTTCTATCAGTCTTTGCTGTAACACTTTAGAGGGACAGATGTGTGTGTGTAGGTAATCACAAGATATTTGCCAACTATACAGACTTTACGAATACTAATTTATCTCTAAACTAAATGACATCCTTTCAATACGTTGCTATACTGAATAAGCAGCTCTAACCACGATTTCTTGTCATATTTCGGTTGGACTTGTAGGGATATTTCGACCGCAGAGAAGTAAGACCATACCATTGGCTCTGTGTGTCGCTGTATTATCGAGACATTAAGTCTTCGTAGTCAGCGGGTTTTTTTCTCCACTGCTGCAGGTATCAAAATAGGAACTAGGTAGCGTCGTTCGTCCGCGACCCGAAACAGAAGACCGCGAGGCGGTTGTCTGCCTATACCAGATGCCCTAGTCGTGCGTGAGAGTTGTGGCGCGGATTGCCTCGCGCACATTAAGACAGTGCCAGCGTTGCGCCGCCATTCGTCACCGCCGCCTTAGACCTTATCGTTGTAAGTGTTTTAGCTGTGAGTGACGAGATTGACCTTTGTCTCCAGTTGCAAGTGGCAACGCCCCCCGATTCCAACAAGTCCGGCGAGGAGGCGCGTTGCCGCGTGCGCGCCGAGGAGCTGTCCAAGATGTTTCCCACGCCGCCCTCCATGGAGGCGCACGCGCAGCCCTCGCCCGGCTTCACGCCGGTGGACGAGCCGCGCCTACTGCACGCGCCGCCCTCGTCGCACGCGCACCTCGCCTCGCCACAGCCGGACCAGCCTATAGAGGTAACTTTACTGTACTCTACCATTCTCCTATGCTTTCCAACGCAGTTCGGACTTCTATGGAAAATAAACAAATTAATTCTATACCGCTGCGCAAGTATGCCAACGTAAGCTAACATAGCTAACTAACTTTATGATTGGCGCAGCCGCCGGGATATTTACTTTTTAACTGGTGCATGGTGTTAAGTAATTTAGACTCAACTTTCCCTTACCTGTGACTTTGAATTGAATCGGTGATTTAATCTGTTGCAGGACTGGTCATACGTGTTCAAACCTCCCACCGTGTGCAAATATGTTGGTTCGTCCAAGTACGCGCCCCTGCAAGTGTTACCGAGTCAGCTGTTACCTCCGGTGGCTCTGCCCGCGCACGCGGTGTACCGGCCGCGTGCTCGCGACGCGCCCGCCGCGCCGCGCTCGCGCCCCGCCACGCCGCCTGAGGAGCCCGCTACCACCGCCAACGGTACCTACCTACCTCTCTACACTTGACTGTTACTGCCGATTCATCGTATACTGTTCCTAATATTCAATCTATCTACGTATTGTTTTTTCCCTTTTGTAATATTGTGTATAGATTACCGTAGATACCTCGAATAAAGATCGGGAAAGGTTAGAAATAACCACAAAACGAGCTATACTAAAGCCCGTATTATGAAAGCCTATCAGTCATCTATCTATGCTTGATTAACGCTTTTCTATGGCATTAACTTTACTCAAGCATAGGTTATCACTTCGACTTTATACCCAATAGACGCCTAATACCTATTTATTCGCTATGCAAACAAGTCTGTCAACCAAAAGTGACTGCTAATTGGTCCGTTCAAGGTTACGACAAATCATAAACATAATTAGGGATGGGGTACTTAGTTTCTATGAAAACAATAATCGATACTTGTCACAACGTAGGTATATTTACTAGTAAGTATTTAACGGCACTTTTGACCGACTGCGCCATGGCAAAGATTTTAACACTAATATTATGGTGTAGGTACATTACATACACATAATAATAGCCTAAGCATAGTGAAATAAGATGTAGGTAGGTAGTCACGTTAAGCTTCTAAGTTTATGTATAGTTTATTCTCTTGCATCAAGCAAACAGACTATGTATTCTTTTAATTATGTAAATCACCCACTGAAACTAAATAAATAACTAGCTTATATCCGCGATATCATGGAGAACAATTATGTCGATCAGTGAGTCAGTATAATAATCGGGTGGTTAACATTTAAGTAGGTACTTTACATTTAGATAGATACTTAGATAGATGTAGCTATGTAACGGTGAATATTATTCAAATCGATTTTTACAGAATTATTTATAATTAGTCCTGTATTGTAATACACCCATATCGATATTCTGATCACTACCCGGCCCGGAACGGCACATCACTAGTTGCACGCGCCTTGTCAGAGAAGAAAGGAAAGCAAATATAAAATTGGTTATCAAAGAAAGGGATGCACCGTTGGTGACGTCGACCGGCCAACCAAATTAAGTTGATCTCCGTCAAAACTAAATAAATTAGCAAATTTTATTCTGTTTATGAAAGAAATCAGTTTACTTGTGAAATGTTATTCCATCGATTTTAAAATTTGAGGTCTTGCTCTGTTTTCCACACCATTTTATACTACAAGGAGCCATTGCAGCTGGGATATTATGATATTTTCCGTAAGCGAGCGCAGAGATGTTTACGGGTCACTGATCTGGTCGTTACTGGCCAAACGTTAGAGGGCGTGGTTTAATATAAGATCTATTTTCCTAATGTGTTACCTGAAAGCGTTCTCCCTATAATAGGCGTCTACTGGGTATAAAGTCGATGGGTTATCATCTTACGTTACCATCTATGCCTGAGCGAGCTTTCATAATACGGGCCTAAGACCCGCCGTCTCATTACAAACGAAAAATCCAGGTCTCAGATCAGCATCTTTCAACAAATAATCGAATAATCGAAGTACCTTCCTCGGCAGGCATAAAGCGATCGTGTTCCCCCCTCGAGCGCGCGGCCCGCCGCTCGGAGGCGCGCTCCCGGCGCAGCCCAGGCGCGGCGTCTCCGCCCGCGGCCGCCGCGCCGCGTCCACTCCCCGCCTGCCCGCTGCTCCTTAACGTGCTGTTAGCGGATACCGTGCTCAACGTGTTTAGAGACCACAACTTTGACAGCTGCACGCTTTGTGTCTGCAACGCTGGACCCAAGGTACGGACTCAAACCCTACGACAACGCAGTAAGCTCCCACGGTGTTTATACATATTTGTGTAATGGTAATTGCCTGATTCCATAGGTACGATCCAAACTTGCGCTTTCTGATCAATGCAGATCTCAATTACATCGTAAAGAAGTTTACTGGTGTTTCTTTCTCCCTATTGGTCTGCTCCTGTTGAACAATCAAGTAACTTTACATGTGTTGTGTTCGCAGGTTGTGGGCAACATTCGCGGCGCGGACGCGGCAACGTACCTGAACGAAGTGATGGCGGGCTGGGGCGAGGGCGGCGCGGATGAAGAACCTTCTCGATGCACGTGCGGGTTCAGTGCGGTCGTCAACAGGCGGCGCGCGCATCGAGCGGGACTCTTCTACGAGGTAACCTACAGTGCAATGTGTATGAATGTCTAACCTACACTTGAAACAAGACAATAAATAATTACAATGAAAACGTTGAGGGGAATAACATATCAAAGAGGCTTGAGTATGACCCGGTCATACTTGTCATCACTGCACCTAACTTGGGATTAGCGCAGCCCAGGCGATTACCCAGAAATGATTCCTAAATGTTTATGTATGTTACAGGACGAGATGGAAATCACAGGTCTAGCCGCGCCGCCCAGTTTGAACAGCGGCTGCGGCCTGGGTCCCGTGGCGGGGCTGGTGGTGGCGCAGTGCGCGGCGGGCGGCGGTGGCGACGCCAGTGCGTTGCACCGCGCCGCGCGTCGGCACGCTGATCTCGCACCGCCGCATCCACAGGACCTCAACCTACTCGAGTTAGTTTACATACTGTGATGACCTTAGCTTAGAATACCCCCCAGGCAGCGTCACCGGTCAGAACGTGACGGTTCACTTTAGATTAAGAGTTAAGTCGGTTTGATTTACTAGCGTCAATCTCGAGTGTAATGCTTCAGTATCGTTTACTAGCAGCGTTATCAACTCGGGGGTAATGTTTTAGTTTCATTCATTAGCGTCACCTACCGGAGCGTGACTGTTTAGTTTCGTTCTCCAACTCAATATTTACTATTTAGAGCTAGAGAAGAAAAAGCGCTTCAAGAAGTTTTCTCTTGAAAAACACTTACATTTCCAGAACAAGTAAAGTACCAGGCCTAGCACAAAAGCAGAAAGAAAGACATGCAGGTGGTCGAGTGGTGTGCGACGTGTCAAGTCTCGCGCCGCGTCACAGTCCAGATACTGAGACAAGAGACCGCCTTATACGCGGAGCAAACCGTCGCCTTGAAGGCTTCGCCAAATAGAAGGTCGTCGTGTGGTTGTACTGTGTTGGTATATTATCGACACACCTGATGACCGCCGAAAACGTGCATCCGAAACTTCAACCTCTAGGCCCAAAATGTGTGACTAAAGTGTTCCATGTTACAGATACAGTGACGGCGGTGCAGCGGCGGCGCGTGCGTTGCGCGCGGCGGGCGGTGGCGCGTGCGGCGGCGGCGTGCACCGCTGGCCGTTCATCGGGGCGCGCGCGCCGCGGTCTACCAGGGACGTCGTGCGGCTCATGAGGAGACTCAGGCCGCTGCTGCAGGATGCTATACAGAAACGGTACTCTACTTTAACACTTTTAGTTCATTATTAATGTAAACGGGTTAACTGCAAACCTAGTTCGTGTTGGAAGTCCGTCGTTAAGGGATGAAACATTGGTGTTGTTCTTACTCAAACTAAGTTAGTTAAATTTTGTTTACTGTAAAATAGCTTTAGTTCAATTTTAAATTATAGTTAGCGATACATCCCATTATATGCCTCAATATGTTCATTTCACGCGCCATCGGGAAGCGATGACAGTCTTCATCGGGGTGGTGATCCTAGCTTGAATTCAAAGTTGATTAGTATGTCGACTTCAACAGGGCATGAAAATAAAGGAAGCAGCGTAGCGTTATAAGCCTCAGTTCACCATTCTTGTAGCGGAGTCCTTATTTTGTCCTTTAAGCTCTGGGAAGAATGTCCACCATTGACTATCACATTTTGTTTATCTAAAATTACAAAATGATCGTTTTGCATGTCTGATTTCTATTTAGAAACGTAACCAGTTAGGTACCTACTTAGGATTTTCTAACTCCGTACATGGCGCTGCAATAGGATGAACTATTGAATCATGAACCAGTTATTGACGTACTGTATTATATTCAGGTGTTGCGGCGCCCGCATGTGGGACGGTGTGACCGGTCCGCTGACGTGGCGGCAGTTCCACCGGCTGGCGGGACGCGGGAACGAGGACCTGTGCGAGCCGCAGCCGGTGCCCCCGCTGCTCGTGGGACACGACACCGACTGGCTCTCTCTGGCACCCTACGCGCTCCGTCACTGGGAGCGGCTGCAGCTGGAGCCCTACTCCTACCCCAGGGACGTTGCCTACGCGGTGCTGGCGCCTAGCAACGCGGCACTACAGGTACTGACGAGTACGGTACGGTCATTAAGCCCACTCGTGGGCTCGTCACCAGCTCCGATATATCGCATACGGTGACATGTCGCGTAAGCGAATTGAGGAACGCAGTAATATGTGGATCTGAAGTGCGCACTCCTGATTAACTTTTAAAAAATATTAAATACACAAAATAAAACTTCGCGAGCATTTATGCGTTTGTTTTGTGCGTGGTTGAAGATTCCGGATGCGCGATGCCTTTTCATTCCAATATCACACTATGCCTTAACTTATCTCCCCCTTTTGTGTACCTCAGGAGCCCCTACGAGCGTTCTTCCGCGAGTTGTCAGCCGCTTACGAGTCGTGCCGGCTAGGGCGGCACCGGCCGCTGCTGCGCGTGGGCCGCGACGGCATGGTGCGCGCGCCGCCCGCCTCCGCCGCGCCAGGGGACGACGACTGGACAGGGCCGCTGCCGCAGGGCAGGGCCAGCGCCTATCTACGGGGGTGAGTGCACAATGATCTATCTATGTGTCCTCTCGGCTAGGGCGGCGCTCCCGCTTACTGACAAAAAAGTAACAACTCACAAAGTAAATGAAGGGTGATTGATAAACGACGAAATAGCAGTGAAGCTCAATACAAGCGTCTTAAAAGTTTCAAAGATTCGACAGCATACTGCGCAACTACGTATTTCGGATTTTTAAGAATATTCCTAACGTCCGGAACGTTACCTTACTACTTACCCGCAGCAATCCTTAAAATATAATCCATAACTTACAGATACGTAGAAGCGTTACGAAGCTCCCTAGTACCTCAACTGGCCGCGCTCACCGTCGACCGAACACTTTTCGACGGCGAGCGGACGGACGGCATGCGAGCACCCCCCGGCGGCGACCCCCCCGCCACGGGCCCTAACGAACCGCGCGACGAGAACGAGGGAGGCATCTCCACGCCCCACAACCCCCCCGCCTGGCACGAGGAGGACGAGAGTGGGACCCCCGCGCTGGTCATCTACGTAGTGGAGCCCCCCGCGGCGCACGCCAACCGAGCCAAGACGCTGCATGCCTTGCTGCGGATAGCGTCAAGGACGCATCAACATTTGCACCATCATAACCCTTTAGTCAAGGTAAGATGCTATACGATACCGTCTATTACTTTTCATTGCTTTGCACATTTGCTACTTTGTCTCATTGAGGAGAATTAATTTTGTTAGCATCTGGTATAACACCCGGATTGGTGCTTCGGTGCAAAACTTCTCCAGTCATCTCGGTTCTGTAGAGTTGATATCTCTACTTCTACTACTACGATGCGCTGAGTCCGGTGGCCGAACGGTTAATGGCCCGATGGTTTTCCCTCGTACGCCTTTTTGTCCAATGGTCCTCAATGAGCGCGCCAGCGAAGCGTTCCGCACTTTGTGTTGTTTTCTAGAATGCATATTGCATGATGGTTAACATACTCCACTGCGGCTGCGTTCCTGATACAGCATACGAATGTAGTTTTCCGTATACATGATTGCTACCCGAGCTTCTCCCATTCTCTCGTATCTCGTCTAAACCATTGATTTTTATTCAGATAATATCCCTGGAAAGCATCTGCGAGACGTACGGTATGGGCGTGGGCAGCGAGGGCGGCGGCGCGGGCACCACCGCGCCGGGTGCCATGTGGTCTGCGCGCGCGCTCGCCTTCAGCGTGTTCACCGGGTCGCGCCGCCTGCTGCAGCACCGACCCGACGGCAAGTCGCTCACGGGCTTCGGCACCGCGGCCGCCGGGAACCTGTTCCTGCACTCCAAAGACGTGAGTACACGCCTACAACTGACCTGATACACGAGATCTAAACCCGAGGGTCTGAACCCCAAGCTCTCAAATTCCCATTCAGCTTCAAAATTTTATGTGGGTCAGATCAAACATCGTTTCACTCTCAAGTCCCCAGCTGCAGCCAGTGAGAAGTTAAGAGGGGGTTGAGCCCCCCAATAGGGCATCATGCATAGATTTTTTTCATTCTTTTAATCAATTATTTAAAGTTACTCAGTTTCGGGTGATTAAAAGCGGCCTTTTTGCTGTGACGGCACCGTTCAGTTTGTCATATCACGTTCATGATAAATGCCAAGTCACATGCATATACCCTATTGTGCTAAGAGAAGGTAGAACTCCTCAATGCATAACTTCTTTGTTCAGTTTATCAGTTATCTAGTACCAATAACACATGTCATGCTGTACTTAGCTTAAGGCTAGATGATGCTGTGTTTTTAGATTTTACATTACTATGTTTCAACTTATATCGACTCCGCATGTTTTTCCAGGAGAAGAACCGAGCCCCTTACAAATTATTCTCCCCCGCGTGGATCCTGGGCGGTGCGCGGTCGCTGCGGAGCGGCGGTGAGGGCGAAGGCTGGGGCGCGCCGGGCGAGCAGGGCGCCGTACTGTTCCTGGCCTACTGCCTCAGCCACGACCAGCGCTGGCTGCTCGCCGCCGCCAGCGACGCACGAGGGGAACTGCTTGACACCGTCGCCATCAACATACATGTGCCGCACAGGTACTAGCTTATACCAACACTTTTCACCACGGTACCACCAGAACCGTCTTGTGGTCACTCTGTGGCTCTGTGGCCTCACTGAAACATAAGTTGTCGAGATAATCTAGCTGTCTATCTATCATTATAAAAATAGGACCTGTTAGTTTAGTTTAAGTCGAGCTCATCCCGTCATTTCTGGCTGAGCTGTCGTCCGGCATCAAGTCGCTGTCGATATTATTATTATATTATTTACTGTTCAAAAACTGTGCCCATTGTGCAACCGAAATGTCTTGTCTATGACTGACCAATTTTCCGACCCGTATTATGAATGCTTGCTCAGTCGTAGATCTATGGATGAGTCATCATCATCAGCCTATATTTGTCCACTGCTGGACATAGGCCTCCCCCTAATGAGCGCCATAGCGCCCTGTCTTCAGCTTGCCGCATCCAGCATCTGCCAGCAGTCTTTCGCAAATCGTCATCCCACCTGGTCGGAGGGCGTCCTACACTACGTTTGCCGAGTCGCGGTCTCCACTCAAGAACACGTTTACCCCAGCGGTTGTCGATTCTTGAGATATGGCCAGCCCACTGCCACTTCAGCTTGCTAATCCTTTGAGCTATGTCGATAACCTTAGTTCTCTGTCGGATGATTCGTTGCGAATCCTATCCTATCCTTCAGAGAAACTCCGAGCATAGCTCTCTCCATAGCTCGCTGGGCGACTTTAAACTGGTGGACTAGCCCTACCGTGTATGTCCACGTCTCAGCTCCGTAGGTCATGACGGGTAGAACGCACTGATTGAAAACTTTCGTTTTCAAGCATTGGGGTATGGTTGACTACAAGACTCGACGTAGTTTGCCAAACGCGGCCCAACCTAGCTGGATCCTCCTCTTGGCCTCCTTCTCGAAATTGTTTTTACCCAACTGCAGAATCTGCCCAAGGTAAGTATACTCGGAAACAATTTCGAGAAGGTGACCATGTACGACCACCGGTCCCGGATCAATGTGACCATTGATCATGACCTTGGTTTGATCCAAGTTCATGCCAAGACCGATGCGTCGCGAGGCTGAAGCTAGGTCGGGCAGCATCCGGTTTAGCTCCTCAAGCGACTCCGCCATTAAGACTATGTCATCAGCGAATCGCAGGTGTGAGATGTAATCGCCGTTTATGTTGATGCCCTTACCTTTCCAGTCCAGCGTCTTAAACACATCTTCCAACGCGCTTGTGAACAGTTTCGGGAATATAACATCCCCCTGTCTCACTCCTCTGGATGAGTGAGTTGCACAAATTATCAAAAAATAATTTCAAATAAATTGTCAAATATATCCTTTGTAAAAAGGCTTACTGAAAAATATTATCAGATTATAGACGATAAAAAACTTAGGACGAGTTTTGCTTCAACTCGTAAACTAACATTCTAACAAGGTAAAGGTTTCTTGTTCACTTCGTTACTTTAAAGTGGACAAAAAAATCAAAGTGATCACTTTATTTCCTTACGAAATCAGAATTTTCAGTTTTGTGATGTGTCCAAGAGTCGTGTAAGGTCTAAAGAAAATAAAGCACTGAATGAGTTTAAAACTTTAGATCGATGACTGCTGGCCCTAATGACAGTTTGACGACCTCAGTGGCGCAGCGGGCGAGAGTCTGCCTGCGACGCAAGAGGTTGCGGGTTCGATCCCCCCCCCGCCTCGGAACAAATTTGTGTACGATCTGCAGAAATTTGTTCCGTTGGTCTGGGTGTTTTCTATGTATAATAAAAAAATATCTATCTATGTAATGTATAATATTACGTATATCAGTTATCTAGTACCCATAACACAAGCTCTGCTTACCTTGGGGCTAGATAATGCTGTGTGAATTGTCCAGCGTTATTTATTATTTATTTATTATTATAGTTTATCTGATCAAGGACCCCTGGCCTGATCCAATGCTTCACTAAGCTGACCTTATTTCACCAAGGCATATGAAGCAGGCGGATTCGGAGAGGGGCTGAGCTCCCCAATTTTTACTGGAAGCTCAACATTTACCTTTTATAAATTTGGGTGAAATTAACAGAGAACTATAAATCAGATTATAGTACATAATATAGACTTATAAAGTCAGTGTCCTACTTAGAGTATTAACATGTCAGGATTGTTTGTTCATAGATCGCGACGGAGACTGCGCGGTCCGGCGCGGCGGCTAGGGTTGACCAAGCTCATGGACTTTACGCTCGGCGTCATGAGCCAGGCGGCGCAGCCCTGGAGACTGGTCGTGGGACGGATCGGCCGGATCGGACACGGGGAGCTCAAGGGTTTGTACAATATCTATACAGACTAATATCATTTAATAGCATCTAGTTAAAATAAAGATTCACCCGGATTGGACCTTCGATGCAAAACTTCTCCAGGCATCTCGGTTCTGTGATATTGATGTATTCACTACTTCGCAGTGCGGAGTTTTTCCTGCGGCCGAAAGGTTAATACAATACAATACAGCTAGGCCCGGTCATTTTACATCTACACTATATAATATTATAAATAGGGAATATTCTTTGTTTGTTTGAATTAAACTACTACCGAAACTACTGAACCAATTTGAATGATTCTTTCGCCATTACAATCCTATATAAAAACTCAAAACTCTCAACGCACGTTAGAATAGTTGTTTTTGAGATGTGATTATGTGTGTAGGTTGGAGCTGGCTCCTTTCCCGCAAGCACCTGACGCTGGCGTCGGGCACGCTGCGCGAGCTGTGCGGCGTGTGCGGGGTCTTGCCCGCCGCTGCCGTGCCCTGCATCCTGTCCGCCTGCCTCGTGTCCACGGAGCCCGAGCCGGCGCTGCGCCTCATGGCGGACCGCTTCACGCCGGACGAGCGCTTCTCGCAGCACTCTCTGCACTCCGCACTGCACACGCCCAGGGACGTTACCGCCACACATATACTCGTCTTCCCTACTTCCGGTCAGTACGATATATAGAAAACTATGAGCGACCAGCAAAACGACTTCACCCGAATCGTCGCAGATTGAACATTATTCTAATCAAGTCCTTCTTTCTCTCCACAGCAACCACCCAATCCAATCAGATGCCATTCGAGCCTCCCATGGCGAACGGCGAAGACAACGACATGATGTTCCTAAACGTCGACATGGGAGACGAAGACATGGGCGACGGAGAGATGACGGATATCTTTAGCACGGACGAGATGTTTACGTCTATGTTCGCGCAGACGTCGCCGCGGCGGATGGACGAGGACGGCGGGGGCGAGGAGGCGCCGGCGCAGCACGCCAGCACGCACAAACAGAGGGGGGAGAACGACCAGCAGGAGGCTGTGGGGACGGTGCTGCAACAGCCGCTAGCGCTAGGGTTAGTCATTATAATTACATTACCCATCTACATAACAGACAAATAATACTGGCACTAACAGAAATATCATTTGATAAGTAAACGTCAAGCACTCGCTAGAAGTTGAAGTAGAGTTCAACTTGTACATTGTGCCTCTGCGGCTGGTTTGACTCAAACCTCTGTGTCCATTCTAAGATACGATCGCTATTTTATATTATGGCTTTATGTCTACAACCAAAGTAGGGTGAAAACGAGATGGGCGGGGGAATGTTGAGTGATAAATATCTTAATCTCCAATATTCGATAAAAAGAGGACTACAATCAAGAAGGGCGGAGAACGACCACAAGTTTGCTTTCGGGTCTAGAAGGCTCATAAGCTTAACACAAATTCTAGCCACTCAGTTTATAATGTTTGTGTTGCAGGTACCTGGTATCGACCGCGCCTCTAGGCGGCATGCCCGCCTGGTGGTGGGCGGGCTGCGGCCACCTGCGCGACGCTTGCCCTGCGTTCCTGCGGTCCGCCCTGCACCTGCACGCCGGCTCGCTCCAGCAGGCCGACGACTACACCAGCCTGGTGCAGCGCCGCGACCACAACGCGCATCCACTCGACTCACAGCTCACTACGGACGTGCTCAGGTATCTAACATTATATCATATCCACGGTTACACAGAAGACTGATTTGGAAATATTGATTGAGGGAACAAATCTGTCTACTGGTGCTGAAAGGCAGCACAAAAAGTTCTAGCGGCTTCTTAAGGGCATGGTTAGCAGGGAAATACGATGTCTTCCAGACAGACAGGGTATGTACTCCGCCACCGCTAAGCTCGCCGATAAAATCTCACATAGGGGAACAGTTCACAAATATATATCCATCCTATCAATTGGTTCGTTTTCCAGATACGTCCTGGAAGGTTACAACGCGCTGTCGTGGCTGGCGCTGGACGGCAACACGGCGGACCGCGTGTCGTGCCTGCCTCTGCACGTGCAAGTGCTCATGCAGTTGTACCACACGGCGGCCGCGCTTGGCTGAACACGCCCGACCAGCCGCGTCTCACATCTGAACAGCAGCGGCGCCACATATCCCCACGCTCTGATGCAATACACCAACTGTGATTCAAGCGTGATAGTTTGAAAATTACGGAACTTTAGATACAGTGATTAGATGATACCCTGGTGGCGCCAAATCGACCAATACCTGCTGATAGAGGTACCTCAGTGCCTTGCAATTTGTTGTTTCAATCGACCTCGCGTGGAAACGCAGTGTAACGCAAGATGACGTCTAAGGTCACAAAATTACGGACCTCGTCTTAGATAGATAAATTTTTCATTTAAGCGATTTACCTGAATAGGGATATGAATCCTCCAGCTTTTAGCAAAACAAACAACAGAACCGGAGCAAACTTTGCTTGCCGTCACATCCAACCTTGAAGCAAAAAACCACATTCAAGACAGTATTATGAATAAGTGTAAGTTAAAATCAGTGGCATTAAGGATTTGAAACGTGGAAGTTTCGCGGTTTGTGTTCAATAGTAAAATATTGCTGAAGTTATTGCTGTAGTGTTGTGTTAGAACATAGTTTAATAGTGTCCGGTTGGACAACGCAGTTTTAAGTGGACAGTGAATCAAAGCAATCTCGAATTAAGCGGCGGTTTTACACAGATTTACAGATCAATCTACATAAGTTTCTATTTAATATGGCACGAATGTTAGTGTGGTAAGGGAAATTTTTTATCCTGCAATTTGATAGAATTCATAAAATTTATACCAACAAAATAGCTATTGTGGTTTAATGATTGAAAAAATATTATTTTTAATGTTCTTATTTCCGATAACTAGGTTTTAAGAACTGGCCTGCAGAGCCTGCGCTAGAACTAAAGGTGTGCAAACGTGCGTAAATATTTTTGTATGACTTACAGCGCAGCGCTGATCCAACAAAGATTTGTAATATTTTTACTATAGTGAATTTGACATTCAAGCTATTGTCGCAAATCGTACGTTTTCATACGTAAATGTTCGTATATACGTTACTGGTGTAATACGCTAGAGTTTTATCTAAGTTTAAATGCAGATACTTAGCTAATAATCACAAAATCAGATGGTCCAATTTCTAAGTTTAAATTGTTGACCAGTTTTGGGGATTGTCGAAATTCTCAAGATTATTTAGAAGTAGTTATATCAGTTTGAGTAACTTCTAAATTCTCAAACACTACCCAGGTATGACAGACTTTCATTGAAACTGGCAAAAAATCGCTACTTGGCGTCTGATTTGCGTTTAAGTATACAGGAGTTAGTTATATTATCCGCGTACTTAAATACTTCCATTAGTTAGATTTATCTGTAATTAAACCAACAACTTCCTTGATCTTTCGAGAACCTCATTTTGTGTAGTAAATTAGTTTTCAATCCATAAGTAAATTATTTGTTATGGTTCAGGGTTTGCTCAAGTAGAAGCTCTTGTTACAATTAGATTACAACTTTTTAAACATTCACGATTGGTTAAAATACTATCGATTATATCATTAATACCCGATAAAATATAATAGATTGATTGTTATCTGCCAGCCCAAGCCAGCCCACATCACGTCACCAGATGGCAGCCGCAAACTGTTGCAGGTTAATGTTGAGCTGTAAAATGTTATTTTTCGTTACTATATTTAAACCGGTATGAATTACCAAAGGCGTTAGATATTTTGTAGTATTTTAGATATTTTTACCAACAATTATTATCTTTTATATAATTCAATCATTCACTTGAACTCATTTTTCTTAGTCTTAGCCAAAGGGCTGATAGAACTATGTTACTCGTTCAGTTATTTATGTTCATAGAATAAATTTTACTTTTTGTATTGCACCTACAATCTAATGATAAATGTCATTTTTTATGATTTTTCAGGCAATTTTTTATAAACACATGAATTAATGAACATGATGTACTCATGTACAGGTTTTATACAAGGGAACAAAAGCTCAAAATTTGCTTCACAATAAACATTCCACATTGCATGGACACTTGACATTAACTCTTATTTATTTATTTAATAACAAAACTGAATGTCCATGCACTGCGGGCTACCAACTGAATGCTAGAACATTTTCTTATGATAAAGTAAATCCTCCAATCAGGAATAATTAGTAACACCAATAGTATATGGAATAGTTGATTAGTTGTAAACAGAGTTTAGGCGATGTTTGATGTAGCATTTGTAATTAGACAACTTGTCGTTTTATAAAAATATTTATATTAAATAAATGGAACTTCAGAGGCAACTATGCTGAAGAGTCGTCGAATCTCTGACAGTTCGTTCGTAGTTATATTAAATTTTCTATTTTAATATTACCTAAAGCGTAAGAGTAGGGAGTTTGGTATCGAACTGTAAATAAGGTCCATAGCGCGATCTGTCGTTGGCTTCAGGATCCCCGTTGCATTTGGTTCCATGGACTGATTACAGAAATAACCCGGTTCTTTGTTCGGATACAAATGATCCGAACATTAAATTATTATTTGTTGCCTAGTACTTTAATTAATCGAACGCGTGAAGCGATCCTAGGCAATTTGTACAGGTTTGTTTTATGAGCGCATGTTTTAACTTAGAATCGGCTCCGGCCGGGGCCGTCTAACTGAAATTACGTCAAGTTGATTATAAAATGTTTTAAATGTGTTACAGCATTTGAGAATATTTAACGATGTTGTATATAGTTTATATTTGTTTTGTAAAGTAATGTGATGTAAATATAGCGGGGAGTGTTGATCCTGTTAATTATTTGCCTACTTTGCCGAAATTTAATTGAGCACTATTTGTAGAAACCACTCTAATCCTTGTACAGTTGTTGAGCGAGATTCTTTGTAGAATTAACTAATTTTAAGGATTTCGTTTTGACATTTTTGTTATATTGTGAAGTTGTCAATTTTTTAGGGAATTGGGAATGTACTGTACATAGACCTCACCATTTTGTTTTATATAAATTGTAAGGAGCATATCTTAATGATTGACATGGAAATAAAATTTTCTAAATGAAGCAATCATTAGGGATTCGTAAAACAAATTTAGTGTAATACTTGATATTAATATAACTTTATAAATAACTGTGAAAATAGGTAATTATGAATAAAATATTACATATTTAAAACATTGTTTATTTTGATAGAATATTACAGTATGACACCTGTCCAGTGGTTTTCAATTTTCAACCGAACGCTCAAAATAGAAGGTTACGCAATCCCGTAGAATCACTCTGTTTAATATCTAGGCACCTTGCTAAATACCAACCAATCTCTTAACTATATATAGATAAGATACTAACTGGGCTGAAAACACTAATAAGAACCCAAGGTTAAAAGGAAGAGCCTAAACACATTATCCCCTATCCTGAACAGGTTGTCTCGGAAACACTAAGTTATAAATATACAGCACCTTCGCACGTCTCTGTATAACCTATGCATGTCCCGTCTACAAGTCATTCAATATGAATACGCCTACAATACATACTTTTCAAACTATTTTACGCAAAGTCCTACACATTAATATTAAATTTCCTACTTAGTACGATACGAACATATTTTTTTTATCCTGTTTGACCACAGTCTCACCATGGAAAGTGAAGATGTGTGACCGACGATGTATCACGAAGATCTAGAAGATACCTATTCACTCTCGTCTTGAAGAGACCCAGATTGTATTTACAAACTATCTGCTGCCCGCGGCTTCGCCTGCGCGCTTTTCATGTATCCCCGCAAATAACGTGGCTTTCTATTAGTAAATTAACTTTTAAAGTAGATCCAGAGAACTCCCTACAACCTCACAACTCCCTCTTGGTACAGCAGTAATCAGCCTGTATTTGTGCACTGCTGGATATAGGCCTCCCCTAATGAGCGCCATAGCGCCTTATAGTCTTCAGCTTTCTGCATCCAGCATCTGCCAGCAGTCTTTCGCAAACCGTCATCCCACCTGGTCGGAGGGCGTCCTACACTACGCGTTTGCCGAGTCGCGGTCTCCACTCAAGAACACGTTTACCCCAGCGGTTGTCGGTTGTTCTCGAGATATGGCCAGCCCAGCCCAATGCCACTTCAGCTTAGATACTAATTCTTTGTGCTATATCGATAACCTTAGTTCTCTGTCGGATGTATTCGTTACGAATCCTATCCTTCGGAGAAACTCCGGGCATAGCTCGCTGGGCGACTTCAAACTGGTGGACCAGCCCTATCGTGAGTATCCACGTCTCAACTCCGTAGGTCATGACTGGTAGGACGCACTGATTGAAAACTTTCGTTCTCAAGCATTGGGGTATGGATGACGAGAAGATTCGACGTAGTTTGCCAAACGCGGCCCAACCTAGCTGGATCCTCCTCTTGGAGTCCTTCTCGAAATTGTTTTTACCTAACTGCAGAGTCTGCCCAAGTTAAGTATCCTCTTATATATATATATATCTCAATACTCTGAAACAATTTCGAGAAAGTGACCATGTACCTACGACGACCGGTCCCGGATCAATGTGGCCATTGATCATGACCTTGGTTTTGTCCAAGTTCATGCCAAGACCTATGCGTAGCGAAGCTGAAGCTAGGCCGCCCAGCATCCGGTTAAGCTCTCCAGCGACTACGACTATGTTAAATATGTAAAAAATATAAATCTCGACTAAAGCTACTAAAGCTAGAACATGCTTAAATTGAATAATACAAATCCAGTATTTAATTTAAATAATTTGTATTACTTTTACTCGTTATGATTATAATATAAATAAAGATATTTTGAAAACTGAAGTGGTTTTCAACCAAGTTTCTGTCTGACTGACGTGACGATGCACTTCTTGTTTGTTGAAATGTGGATGGAATGAAAGCAAAACCATTTAGCGTAGTTCAAAATAAATAGATTTATTTATAAAAACAACTACTTACTACATAATAAATTATATGTATGGTCAGCCACAAAAGTATGATTGAATACACAAAAGTATGATTGAAACAGTATGTTCACAAATTACTTTTGATGCTGACTGTACAAAGAACCTGAACACAAAAAAGAACTAAAGTTACAGTACCTACATATTATTATGTAGATTTCGTCCTTGTTATAAAATTTATTATTGGCAAGGACACTACTAGCCGCACTACCAGTAGTGTCGTTTACAATCAACGACACTACCAAGACTATTTTGGAATACACCCAAAGGTGGTCCATGGTCAACATAATAAAGCCCGCCCAACCCCCGCGGGGGCGGATTCGTGGCGACTCGGTGACTAAAACAATGTGTTTTAAGTAACTATAAACAGTTCCACCATTCGTCGGCAAGACTTGTGAATTGTATTAGGTTCAAAAGGTTGACTGTACAATTAAATCCAAAATAGTTTTAGTAGATATATAGTGGGATGGATATACGAGACACAACTGGTAGTGCGGCTGGTAGTGAGTGTCTTTACAATAAGTGGATTCTAATATAAAGCTAGCTGATAATAGAACAGAGCACAGCACACATGTTTTATTCTAGTTTAGAATCTATCAGATAACGAATCCAGCAGTACATAAGATACTGCAAGTAACATTATGGTACCTATTTAAAATAAAAGCACCTATGATAGGATTTTATTAATTTTAAGCCTGTCAATATGTCAATTCAAGTTGGGTCTTTAGCGTGCCTTTTTAACATGCCTATGAAAGTTGACGACAAAAATGATGGATACTCCATGGTCGACCATAGTCGGTCTAACGAATGATGAGATCCAAGATAAATGGTTACTTTTTATAAAGCAATGCTAATCCAGGCCATAAGGTTGTGGAATGCACTACCAGAGTCCATTAGGAAAGCAAAATCCTTACCTGTTTTTAAATCTCGCGTCAAGGAGTTTTTCCTGCCGGCATAGTGAATATTGGTACAAATTATTTATTTATTTATGTATTTAAGTAGTATATTAAATAATTTTTTTTCCTTTGTTTTTATCTAGTTTATGTGTAAATATATTGATTTAGGTAATTTGTAATATTTACTTATTTAATATAATTATGAATTTCAATATTCTGTTATATTCATGTTTATTTTATCTTTTGTACACCCCCTGCCTTTCTATATTCATATTATTTTTTCCATCCAAAAGTTGCCTGGAAGAGATCGCTTCTAAGCGATAAGGCCGCCCAATGTACTTGTCTCATGTAATAGGTATGTCTTTTTATAATGTTCTTTTTCGGGTGTACAATAAAGTGTATTGTATTGTATTGTAAAATGCATGACAAATTGAATTCTATAAAACATATAGTTATTGCTCTAAGTTTAGAACAATAAAATGACTAGAAGTGCCAGTACGTGAGGTAAGTAATTATTATTGGCCGATTTATAAATGCAATGAAAATTAGATAACATTTTCTCATAGCTCCCAAAATAGTAATGAAACAAAGTTGATTTTATCATGAGTTCATGGAAAATGGTTTACTTTTCAGCTAGTACAATTGTTTGTGGAACGGAAAAAAATTGTATCCCGCGCCATCCGCCATCCCGCCTCGAACCACCATAATATAAAGTTTGCAGTTACGTTCAGATCCTACCACAGATGAAAGTATCAAATCGATTATTCCAGTCCACCTATAATTTTGGGGCTGCCATACTTTACTACATTTCATTTTTAGGTTCCGTACCCAAAGGGTAACGGGTCCCTATTACTAAGTCTCCGCTGTCCGTCCGCCTAGTATCTCATGAACCGTGTTAGTTAGACAGTTGAAATTTTCACAGATGATGTATTTCTGTTGCTGATATAACAACAAATGTGTTTTTTTCTCGTTTTTGCTTGATAATGATAACGGCAACAGGTAGACGCTTGAAATATTCACAGAAAATTTAGGTACCTATATCTTCACGTATGGTAAATTTCCCGCGCTTTTTCTGTATCTTCACTAGCTAGTCAGATTCTAGTCGTAATTATGAACGAGATATTTTTAAACTATTTCTAAATGTTGACATAGACCCCTAAGCTTGTCGTCAATTAATTTCATAATTAATCTATCTGGTATTTGTCTCGGCCAAGTTGATTTCTTCCATTCCCGTCCTTTCTGATGATGGACCACCGATGCCCATCGCTGACACAGTATCAACCGTCTAGCTGGACGATGCTGTACTATCCTGGGCATCTACTCGTATAAACGAAACCGAAGTTTCCGATTTGTTTTTGTGCAAATGCTATCTTTATGTTAGTGAGATAAGAGTAGTTTTTGCATGTCAACGAATCAGAAACTTCGATTTTTGCTTTGCGAGTAGGCCTTCCCTACATAGCTAGTATTTATCTCTCTGCTCGCTGCTAGTAGGTCAAGATGACGGACTATAAGTCGCACCGCATCTATATTCCTTTCAGTCATGGTTGGAAACAAGGAACTGCCTATGGAAGGTATTCTCCTCCGCTAGTAAGTGAAGATGATGGATCTTATGAGGCCGTCCCGTACTGAATCCGACGTCTGTCCGATGCAGAAGTTGAAGAAGACAGTCTCGGCGGAGACGTGCTGCGCGCACGTGCCCATGGGGTACCAGCCCACCTTGTTGAACACTATGCCCACCTTGTACACCTGGAATATATCATTCACTATTTAGTAACATCAGGGATAATGTAGAATTGTAATGGTGAAAGATTTTTTCGGTCCAGTAGTTTCGGAGCCTATTCAATTCAAACAAACAAATCTTAACTCTTTGTAATATTACTGTAGATAACTGTAGATGAAACAAATAAGACCAATATCATATCGAAATATGACCAGGTTGAAATTGTTTTGGAAAGACATAAATATGCTACAATTATTTCGCAAAGTTTTTACAAAAACGTGTTTTTCGGGTTTTAATATCATTGTAGGGAATAAAATAATATTTATGAAATCTTTATAGTTAAGTTAGAGGAAAGATATGATTTTGAAGTAGTAGTTTGAATGTTTTTTTATTCATTCGGTGTTTTCCGTTTCCTTAGAGAGTTAAAACCCCGCGCTCATTGTGTTTTATATACAGTGATTTATTATATTTATCAACTACATAAAATATTTTAAAATGAAATATTCTAGAGAGTAGATAAAATATTGTATATATAAAAATATCATGTCTAATTCATAAGCGTATCATTTCTTATTTACCCTTAAGGTCATCACTAAGTTTGTCTCAATTTAACCAGCATCATCTCATCTCGCTGTCGGGAATATGTACGATGAAACTGCACTATTCTCTTGCGTCAGCATTTTTACCTCATTGTAGCAATCATCGCGCGCGCTCTCATCAGTACATGTCAGCTTTTCATACCGGGCGCGTGTCTCATATCATTATCATCATTAGCTCGTAGAGTTGTGGAATAAAATCCATTTATCATACTTCAACATCTTATCATTTCTAAGGGTGTAAGACCTTACAGCCATATTTTGCGATTTGTTTCATTAGATCACATTTGATACATTAGATTAGTTTAAGAGAAATATCTAAAACGCTGAGGATTAAATTAGCCAATTTATAGCGGAGCCCCTGGAGTAGATCAATCCCGGAGCGCTAGTTCCACCCACAAGAGCGGAGCCGCGGGAAAGCGAACTTGACTCACCTAAGATCTTTCTTATTATAGTGCATAAGCACTGGGAAAAATCTCCAAGTTCAAGAGAGTTCACATGTCCCACAGAAAGATTTTGGTGTTTTATATTATAATGATATTGTATATTTATATATATCACCTTGTTCCTCTGTATATAGACGGGCCTGTTGAACATGATATCCAGCAGGTGGCGGTAGCGCACGCGGCACGTGTAGTGCGTGTAGGTGAGCCGCGCGCCGTCCGCGTCCAGCAGGTGCGCGTACAGCAGCTCCGAGTACCCGCCGCTGCCCGCCACCCCGCCGCCCCCCAGCTGGCCCAGCGCGCACACCGAGCTATCCTCGTTGGGCGCCTGCGTCGGCACCTGCGGGAACGATGCGCAGACTGTATCAGAGACGCAGCCACACTGTTACCTTCTCTAGGGCACTATGTCACGCCGAGTTAGGGGCTGTTTTTTTATACCACAAAGGTCGTACAACAGCTTGCGGCCTGCCTGCTGGGATTTTAGCGCAATCTACGTGAGCGACATAATAAAACATATTATACACTATGAGGATGGATGGATATATTCTATACTTAGTTTTGTTTGACTCCAATATATGATTATAAAATAAAACTGGTAGATGCCATACTTTAATAAGCGAATTTTGCCATAAAATATTTTATTTTAAAGTAGGATTCGAGTGTGTTAAAGCATTCACTGCCCAGTCTCGGCGGTGCGACCCGCCGTTACGACGGAGCCGGACACGACTTCTGCGTCTTGGGCCATGTAAGTGTTAAGTGAGCGATTTGAAATACAGTTTCACTTACTACTGTGTATAACTAAGTAGTAAATGGTAAATACTTAAACGAAATTAGTAATGTATTTGAACGTCAAAACCGTCGCCTGGCGGGTGATGCGGCGGATCTCCGCGCCCGCGCCAGTGTAACGCTACCACACGAACCTGCACGCCCAGCAGACAGATATTCTTATCGACCATGAAGGTGACGCAGCAGTCTAACACGCTGGTGTTGAGGCAGTCGGTGTGCTGGATGATGGCTCGCTGGCAGTAGAACTTGTTGACCTCCGGCCCGCCTTGCCGGTCCAGCGGCAGGCCGGGCAGACCCGAGCAGCGCGGATCTGGCAAACTCCCGTTGCTCGAGTGCACAGCGCCCGGGGGGAACCTACCACCTGAGGAAATAACAAGCGCATGTTATTGCACTTTTTATTTTCTTGCCCTTTTTCCCGCTTAGGGGTCGGGTAGATTTTCCTTATGTACTTCAGTCGTAACAATATTAACAAGACAAATTGTCATGACACAGCTTCATCTAGCACTAAAGTAGAGCTTTTGGTACGGGTACTAGCTGGCTATTATACCTACCGGAACGTCAATTAATGCAATAAATAAAACGTCAAGTTCGAGTTACACACGCGCATCAAGGGTTCCGTACAAACTTCTACTCTTCAGCAAAGAAATCCACCCAGACGAATAGTGTACAATAATTTTCTGATTTGATAACGATTATGACGTAACTAATTTAGTCCCTCAAACTATTGGTTTGGCGCCCCGTCTCGGGACTAAATAAGTTACGTCCAACCCTAGGGTAACAATGTACTATTTTCTATGAATAAACCACAAATTTAGTTTTCAGATTTTTCCTTTACTTGGCTATAAGACATTGCTTCTTGACAAATTTTATGGTTCTAGGTCAACGGAAAGTACCCTACAGGTTTTTGGTCCATGGCGAGATTAAAAAAATATTTTTTGTGTGTGAATAAAGTACAAAATTACGGTTTTCGGATTTTTGCCTTTATTTGTGCTATAAGACCTTGTTTCTCGCCAAATTTCATGATACTAGTTCAACGGGAAGTACCCTATGGGTTTTGTGTGCATGTGATTCCCTTGAAACATTAAAAAAAATAGACATAAACAGCTGTAAATTTTAATTGTGACTTAGAAGTTTGATTTATATCGCGGCTCCAAGAGGTTACGAGCCTGCTTATATGATGTGAATCTCGATAACTCCACGCGTTTCTGAGAAAAGAGGGTTGACAAACGTACAGACGGACAACAAAGTGATCCTATAAATAAGGGTTCCTTTTTTTCTTTTGAGGTACGAAACCCTAAAAACTAAACCTCTAACTCAACTAACCCTAAAACAAACACTGAAAAAAGAGGCCATCGCACTTGACGAATCTATCAAGTGCGATGGCCTCTTTTTTCAGTGAATTAAAAAAAAATGTATTTGAATATGTCTGATTTCCAAAAACTGTTTTGAAATGTACATACATTATCAATACCTTTTATTTGATAACCCACTCAATGTAATCAAATAGGCCCCCATTTCGAAAATTAGTTTTTTGATTGTTAAAAAAGTAGTCTTCATATAGACGTCCTTATATTTTTCCAGTAAAACATAGATGCATATACCTAGTAGGTACAGGCACACACGCTACAATACCTAGTAGGTACAGGCACACACGCTACAATACCTAGTAGGTACAGGCACACACGCTACAATACCTAGTAGGTACAGGCACACACGCTACAATACCTAGTAGGTACAGGCACACACGCTACAATACCTAGTAGGTACAGGCACACACGCTACATACATTACAGATGTGATGAATCGCTCTGCAAAATCGGAGATAGGGGTTAGAACGGTCAATTTTTGTGCCTATTATGCCCATTGATGCCTCACTTGATAATATGTGATTGCGACCTAATTTTTTATTGAAAATTTATATTTAAATAATTTTTCTTTAATTACACGCACACAAAATGCATTATTATCATAAACTTTTAGATAACAGCTGCGATGCATCCATGGAAATCAAAATGGCTTACGCCCAGATGGCAGGTGGTACGCACTGCTGGTGGACTTCACCCAGTCCAGCAGATCGATTACGGTAAAATACCCCATCCAAATTTGACATTTGAAAGCCCGTAGGATGGCCTTTGAGCCTCCCATCCATCCAATTGTAAATAAAATAGCCGTCACTGAGACGATTGCCAGTCCCAGCCGAAATTGAAGCCCATGAATGAATGAGATGAATGCTTTTGACAGTAAATAGAACGATTTTGACGTAAGGTTGTTTGCTTTTCATTTGACATTGACATACCCTAATTTCCAGTTGAGGCCCCCTGCCACCTATCGATTTATTTGGAACTATGTATTGTATTGTAGTCGTAAAAAATAGATAAATAAATCAACAAAAAGAAAAAGGGCAAGAAAATGGCCCAATATGCTAAACTGGCAACATTTCACTGAAAACTTCTACCATGACAATGACAGTTCCGATGCATGTTCTTGATAACGTTTCATTGCCGCAATTCTGACTCCAAATACAGTAACATAACCTTCATGATATTTTTATTTAATGTACCCTTATATTTTCTTAGGCAACCCAACTATTAAATGTTTCAGCCTTAATATTTATTATTTCAACACAGACTATGAAGCCCCTAACGTACTTGGAGAAGAAAAGAGACGTTTTCTAAAATTTGTTAAATCATCAGTTTTAGGACAATATTTAGGCAAAATCGAAAACGAAACGTAAAATGGGGAATCCACTTTGTTCACTCCGTGTTCACTCACATTGACCATCCAGCCATAAAATTTAGTGCAATTCTATTTGTCCCATTGATGGAATCGAACCCATTCGCCCATCCATTGATCCATTGAGAATAGCGTAATCACTCTGCAGGATGAGGTGGGCTTCGTAACGATGGTGTAAGGTAAGACACTCACCGTCGCACCGCGGAGGGATGGCTCGCGAGCCCTCCCCGAAGCCCATCCACGACTGTGCGGGCTGCTCCACCATCACAGGGCTGGGAGTATCCACAGTGAACGCTACCTGGAAAACCACCACTTTTGAACGTCCTACTAGTAACACTTATCTGAATACAAGGAAATCCATACGTGACGCGTCACCGGCTCTTCTTGCTAGATAATAATAATATGATGTAGATTCAGCGACCATCGTTCCAATAGTTGATTCGGTTAACGGCGTGATAGCGAAGAGCCTTGATCAACATCTGAAGAGACTCTCGCTAGGAAGTTGGATCAAGGGTCAGATCCAAAAGGCGGTACTGGATTCGGCGCGTATCGTCAGGAAGTTCCTCTCCTTGCAGCCCTAGTCACCGGCTGCTTGAGCCTAGCTTCGCGGCCGGTGATCTACCGTTTTGACATATTTTTTACTGTAGAATTGTTGTACAATATTTTATTTTCTTTCCAAAAATGTATTTTTTACTAGATTTAAAATAAATGAAGTGATTACTAATAATAATAAAAGTATTTCATTACAGAAAAGGTTAACAGATTACTTACGTTATAAACAAAGTTAGCTATGTACATTAGATTAAATGATAGAAGTTATGTAGGATTTTCCTGTAAAGAAGCATTTGAATCATTCGCCGTCTTCTTTTAATTACAGTTTTTTTCCTTTTACCAAATTGCATATATTCATATAATATTAGTACCACACTTATTGTTGCTAACACTACAGCTGTGTCAACCTCCATTATTGTGTGGTTGACGCGTTACTTCACTAGGAATTACCTCTTGACTGCGCATTGCACTTGTACATTTTAATGCGTAAATGGACATTAACATTAACGTCTACGCTAATGCAGAGAGAGCAGTAGCATAACAAATAAAGTTATTTTTATATTACTACTAGTACATTTTCTAAATACTGCCAAAATTCAACTTGACCTAATCAATAGATAAGGCGTTGTCTACGGTAAAAAATGTATAATGTAGAAAATCATAAAGTGCACACTTTTGTACATAGTTTGATTGAGAACACCGTTTTGATTTGTAGATTATTACTAATTATTTGGTTCCTCGAGCCAGTTTCTTCATAAGTTGTGTAGTTTTCTTGTAAATAAGCAAACACTTGATTTTTGCGCTTACGCCTACGTTCCAAAAATGTATACCCTATCCCGCTCCTATGAACGCGAAATCCTATGCCTATCCTTTTCATAAAATGTTATATAAAATGGTACTAAACTAAACCAACTTAAATAAAGAAAACTTACAGCAGGAGGTCCCCCGATCAGCTGTTTCCGGGGTACCCGACAGACGGAGAAGCCTCTTGGCATGGGCACATCGCTGACGCTGGAGAGGATATTCATGAGCACCGCGAAGGACTCTGGCTGAGTCAGCAGCGTGGAGAGCGCCGGACCATCCGCGAACTGTTGGGGAGTCAGCGTCAGAAAGCGGACCTTCTCGATGGCCGAACGGATGGTGGGCTTGTCCGGCTCTTTGGTGTCTGCTGCGGGGGGAGAAATCCATGTTAGCGACGACATTATGCCGATGGAATAAGCTTCAAATCAGTACTAAGTAAGAAGTTTGTTTACGCAAAATTATGTAGGTACCTTTAGATTAAGTTCTCGAATAAATCGAAAAGAAAACAAGGACATTCAAAATAAAGAAAGAGATAGGTAAGCCCCGGATGACGTAGAATTTTCAAGTAGGTATGGCTCGGCAGAGGTACAAAAGCAGAGCTTTTCCACGGGTTTAGTCAGTTTGTATGGAGAGCGATCAAGTGGACAAATCGGAAAAGTGAATGGCGAAATGCACTGCGGGGCTTTGTATTAGGTACCTATAGGTCGCGTTACGGATAAATAACACTGAAATTGATGCGCTAAAGTCGATTTTTGTTGTTAAGCGTGAATATACATCTTCGCAGAGCCGCCCTTCACATCCGCACCGTGAAGAGACGTGTACGTCGTTGTGGTCTTCCACCTTCGACGAGCCGTTACATGCGTGTAAGAATAGTAGAATAACTGGTATTCTAAAAATAATCTTTCTTTGTTCTTTTTTAGGACTCCGTACCCAACGGGGCCCTATTACTAAGTCACCGCTGTCTATATATGTCTTACCAACAACAACAAGACAAATAAATGCCTTTTCGGGTCGGTATCGCATGCAGTATCGTCTGCATAGGTCGCTGTCACTACATCTGGGCGCAGGTAGGTCTGCCGTAGGTAGGTATACAGGGTGGCTTTTTCAGATGGGAGAGGATAGCAGAATCCAAGACCACGAGAGTTACGAGAAACGTGAAAGGAGTCATGAACTCGATGATGATGATGATGATTCTTAGTTAATGGCAATATAAGTCTGGTTGGACTCTTTTCTGCCAGTGTCAAGTAATGGAAAATAATAGTAAATTAAGAGTTAGCAAGTTATGAAGAATGTTGATATTTTCACCAGAGCCTAGTTCGTTATCTAGCAGGGTACACCACATGCAGGTTAGGTTGGCTTGGGAGACAAGATCTTGGAGTCTCCCTTGTACCCCTCATGAACTCGAATATGGTCTGTTCAAATCCTGCAAACAACGTAAACAAAGAAATGTCACTATCAAAGTGACAAGACAGTGGAGTAAAACCTTGTAATTTTATGGACCAATAGTTCTTGCTTGCGGCTTTGCTTCAGCAGAAAATTTTCTTAAAGAAAGCTGTAATTATATAACTAAACCCATTCATCTCACAAGGCAAGTTTTACGGCGGGAAGCCTCGCCCTCCCGCCGTAAAACTACACGCTACCTAAACGCCCAGAGTTTTACATGCTGCTGGTGTTCTTTTCAGTGAGCCTTAATAATCCTAGGATCAAGCCGCGATTCAGGCAAAGTGTATTGGACGCTTGTTGCTTCTTTATCAGCAAACAATAGAAATAGAAATAATACAGAAATATATTTATTTGTAAACCTAATTTTCATGTAATTTTTTTTATGTTGATTGTTAGTTCATTATTAAATTGTATTAAAATTATGAATGAAAAAAAAATTACATAATCAAACAAATTCAGTACAAAATCATACAATTATACATAAATAAAATGTAAATAGAATTATGGTTCTAGGAATTCGTCCACAGAATAGAAATTCTGATCGACAAGCCAAAATTCTGTAGCAGAGTAGACTGCCATCAGATGTGAAGAGTCTGGTAGTTTGTTGTACACTGCCGGACCCCATTAGATGGGTTAACCTTGAGGACTTCGTGAGGGAACGGGCGATGGACGGGAGCATTCCTGCGTTCCGCGTTCCGTACGAGTGGGTGTCGCCGTTTTTCATAAACACAGTAATAATCAATAAAAGAAAACTCCAAGTAAAAATATCTTCTGTTGACGACATCGTGCGTGACACCAAAAATAGAGAAATAAAATACTTTAACCTCTCTGTACTGACAGTTTAGTTTTGCGCAGTCCAGTTTGCACGAGTTTATTTGCATGTGTGGCCACTGTGCCGTATTCAGTATTTTTGAACAAATATAACTGCGCAAGCAAGATGGAGCGTGTGGCCGTGTGGTTTTTCAATATTATTTCACATTTTCTTTCAAACGCCATAATATTTTTTTTTTATATCTTTGTAATAATATCATGCTTTTTTTGTTTGTTTTTGTTTCAAAAACCGTAATACTTGTATAAGGTATGGTCAGTTTGCCATAATTAACTTAGTAACACAGCAGTAAATATTAAGGAAATTCAGATTCTTCCTAACCTTCTTTGCTCTTAATGTTGTCAGGCTCTTCAGGTTTCTTTGACTCGGGCTCTGCTGCTGGACTATTCTCTGCACTGCTCTCAACATTCACCACCTAAAACAAACAAGAGCTGTCATTTTGCAGAGTCCTCTACACAAGTTCAGAAGTTAAGGTTCGACGCAGGTTGACTGGAGTTTTTTTTTTTTGTGTTTTTAAAATTTTCTGCAACAATACTAGCGAAAAAGTAATTTGCTGCGAAATCGTACATTATTTTTCTGTGAACTCATGATAAGACCAACTTCGATTCTGTTTTCTTGGTTTTAGGCATATCACAATTCACATTTTTTTTACTATACATCCAACCATCTAATATTATAAATCAGGATGTAATTCTATTTGTCTGCCTGTTAAGCTTTCATGCCTAAACGGCCGAATTGATCTTAATGAAATTTGGCATGGAAATAAATGAATAAATTGGATAATAATATATTTGTAATAGTGAAGTCAGTAATTTTTTAAATTTTGTAAATTGGTTACTTTTAGTTTACATCATTTTAAATTACTATTGTTAACAAGAGAGAGCTGTGACTCCATTTTTCCTCTGCAAGCAAGCAGTTTTTTAGATATTATATTCGAGGACACATTAATGTTTAAGTTATAGTGTTATTATTACACCGGTTTATATGAATAGTGTTTATAACTGTTTGTTCTCCAAATAAAAAAAAAATATTTAGAAATGTTGGGAATGAGACTTAAAAACAAATTACAGATTTCTATGTCAATAGAGAATGCAAATAAAAATCAGCTTTTTAGAAGTCACCATGTTGTTTCAATTGTAGATGCTAGTTAAGGAGTAACATTACTTCATATCTTATCATAATAGTTCTAATTTGTGTCTATTATATTTAGCTTTCATTGATAATACACCTACCTTTTCTTCCTTCTCCTTAGAGGAAGTAGAAGGTTCTGGACTTTTTGACCTCTTTTCTGAAGGAGGTCCAACATCCACTGCAGGACTGATGCTTCGTTCCTGAGTCCTCTTCTCTTGTGCTTTAGCATATCTGACTGCTGCCTGGAACAGGTCCAGCTCACTATCCACATTTAGGTGATCCAGAGAAAATACTGTGATGACTGTGTTAAGTTCTACATCCTCAAAACTGGTGTCATTGAGGACTTCTTTGGTATTTGTACTTATTATCTGCAAGTAACAGTAAAATAAAATAGTGAGGCTTGCTGTATATATAAATATTTTCTGGAGTAAATATTGGTTTGTTTTAGGCACAGAGTAATCTTTAGTTTTAGGTTTCTCAAGACCTATTAAGGTCCCAGTTATTATATATTACCTGAATACACTTTTCCATGAGAATATTTTCCTCAAAAAGATGAGCAAACTCATAGGCTCTACAAGCATTCCTTGGATACAGATCTGACCAGAGGTACCTGGTGCATTCTTTCACCAGGTGCGGCAGCATGTACTTCTTGGCTCCATAGCACAGCTCACATGCTTTGTCAAATGAGCTTATGTTTATGTTATCTGTGTAGATGTACCTGAAAATATGTACTAATTATTATAAATTCGAATTGTTATCTGTCTGTCTGTTACCTTTTCATGCCTAAATAAATCACTGAACGGGTCTTAATGAAATTTTGCAGTGAGGTGAATGGTATCTTGGGAACAGACAGGCTACTTGAAAAGTGCATGCGAAGCCGCGGGCAGTAGCTAGTAATATATATATCTAATAAAATAATAAGCCCATGGATGTCATAAGAGCCGAGGAGCCGACTAAGGGAACCCGCCAGTGTGGCAACAGCTTCCTTCTGTAGGTATATAATATATAAACACCCTGACTGCAATCATTAGTCTGCCTGCCAAGCGAGGTGATTATGGTAAAGTCCACCTTGTTAGGGAGAGGCATGTTCAGCAATGAACGTGTGTGATATGATAATCAAAAGGTCGTCTATGTAAAAACTTACTCTAGCAGCGCTCTGAAAGCCTCCGGTTGTACATCGAGGATAGAAATTGGTTCGTTGCGCTCTGCCATCCCTCCGTAAAACATGGCTTCGAAGACAGGAGAAGCCATGGCCAAGATGAGCTTGTGGCCAGGAATCACCACCTGGTTGGGCTCTGAACCCACCAGGAAGGTGCAATCGGACCATTGCCCCGACTGAAGTAAATATGAACCTCTCTGCTTCACTTCTACACATTCGAGCTGCCAATCGCCAGGAGCTCCTGCCATTTAGCGACACAAACGATATCACTTTGCGGAATTAAAAAAGACAAGTGTAATAAAAACTCCTCAGTAGTACTATACTTTTATATCTGTCTCCTCAGCCAATTCTAGATTTAAAATCAACTAAAAATAAAATTTTACGACAGGTGCCCATTCCACTCATCCAATTTTGTCCAATCCACTAAATCCAATGCATGCATCATGCATCATGCGTCAAATTCATTCATGGTTTATTATTATACTCCACCGTCAAATTAAACAAGGGCAAAGATGTACTAGGGATGCTATGAACAAGGGTCTGCCACTTACCTACTGGTGGCACTCACACAAGCTTATCACAGAAGTTGGCAAACAAATAAGCTAATGTTCAATTTATTTGTCTTCTCTGTCAAACGTGTTTGTACCACATATCGCTGTCTTGCTTGTATGTATAATTACTCTATGTTTTTCAAACTTTTACTAGTATCGCGAAACTTTTTTACTGTCGCGAACTCAGAACAACTATCAAATCCTCCGAGGCGACTAAGGGACATACACCGGGGGGCGGGCAGCAGCGCCTCTTGCAGAATAGATCTACCACCGAACCGAACTGCGATTCGCAACCCGCATGCCCAGCGTGAGGATTATAAGCATTACCCCTCATCATCATCATCAGCCTATACCATTCCACTGCTGACTACGGATTCCTAAAATTTATTTAATTAAGTACCTACCTTAGTATGCGGGAATAGGTAAACTGAGCATTGAAATAAAACTACGTTTAGGTATCAATTTTATTTTCTGAAATTTATTATCACCGCTACTTATACTACTAGCTACGTGAAGAAATAATTTTAAAAATTATTCTGAGAAATAATTCTTTAAAATATTATACTTTATTTACTATTAACTTATACAAAACATTTTGAAAAAAATATTATTGCTAGGGAATCTATTCAAACACGATAAACAGGCACAGACTTACAATAAAACCCTTCTTCCTCTAAGCTTAGAATAGTGTATATAAAAGTTCTATGTCTATGGTTCCGTGTATTGTACCATGTGCACCGATGACAATATAACTCAAATAAGATAATATCATATTAAGTGGGGGATCTTTTTTTCCATGCATATACTTCTTAGTTTATGGGTTCTAGTCTTAGAGAATTTACAACTGGAGATGTCATCGCACGGCGTACCCCTCTGCCGCCGGCCTTAAGGCGCTCTTGGTCGTACGTACCGTACGCGTTATACAAAAGTTTACAAAACTACTTCACTCGTTTAGTGCTTAGTGAAAACGGTGAATTGTGCGGTATTTTGGGGTAAAAGGCGATCAGAGACATCAAACTTAAGTTAACACGGTATTTCTTATCACAAGTAAGTGAAATTTTTGTCAATTGTTTTTGTAATTTTGTATATTTTGATTTAAATGGAATACTAGTTGTGACAGTTTCAAGCGTCTTGCCTCTTGGTAGGAGGTGTAGGTGAGTATTGATTTCTTGGTAGAAGGCGAAGTGCGTGTTAGTGTGTAACTCATTAATGGTGTAACAACAGTCATTGTATAATTGTGTGCTTGTTTTGTGTTTGTGTCACAGCTTTTATTTGCGTGTGCATTTGTATGTGCGCTAAGTACCGAAACCTGGTGTCGCATTAAAAGCTCACGCACACACAGTAAAAAAAATAGAAACAATACTTCACGTTGTGTGCTTGTCATGCACACAACGCGTATATTGCAACTATTGGTTCGCACACTAGGTTACAAGTGATGTCCGTACAGCACCACTACAGTCGCAATAATAGGCGTTTACGATAGGGATTGTTTGTCGAGAAAAAGTAATACGATAAGTACTTGATTATTATTTTTACGTCTAAAAATTAAAATAAAATTAATAGGTGTTTTTTAAGGACTTCAAACATAATATCGTGAATCCAATTTGGTCCTCTGTTTGTAGCACTAATCTATTCCTGTTTGCTTTATGCATAGTTCATAAGCACAAAGACAACAGTCAATCTAAGACCCAAAATGTTACTTATTATTATTGATTACAATAATAATACTGTAATTTATTAAACAAATATCAGCCTGACATTTATTAAAGACCTGTTTTGTAGTAACAGTACTTATTATTATACACTAAATATACATTTGTACACATTAAATCCAAATGTTTAAGGTTAAGTCTTCAATATAATACATAATAGGTATCAAAAATGTCAATCTTTATCGACAAATAACAACTCGGGGCACATCACCAAATCACGTCTACGAGCAGTGGCCGTACCACGCGGTTGATCGTATTCTGTACTTTCACTATGTTAATTATACATTGCGGTATTGGAACTCAACGTTCGAATAGGCATAGGTACTGAGCAAGCATTGTAAACAGTTTACAACATTATCGCGGCTGGCGTTCAGTCACATAATAAAAAAGTAGAGAGATCAAGAAATCAATCAGCATTAATTTGTTTTTAAGTTTTTAGTATGAAAAACATATTATTTTAAGTACTTACCGATGATATGTGATTCCATTTGACTTAAAGTTCCTAATTTCACTTCTATTTTTACAAATTACTATGTAACAACACGGCATTTTACCAGAATACGTTAATCCGTTGAAGCCAACGTTCGAACTTCAACTAAAACTAAATGATACTTCTACTGCCGCGAGCAATGTGTTCCGTCCGTTTTTGGGCATATTGCTGCGACACCGGCCACGCCCCTTTTTCATATCTCCTTTATTTCTGTTATCTGTCTGTGAACGTAACTTCATTATATTCTTCAATCACAGATTTATAAGTATAGTACCTACTATACCCTTCTTCCTCTAAGTACTATAGTTAGTATCTTCAATCTCTCTCTCTTCTCTATTCTGGATTAGCAATTTGCATTGAATTTGTTTATTTCATTGCGTTTGTGCCATAAACTAGTAAGTATTGGTGCAAACGTCGAACGAAACATAATTCATCTAAGAACGAAACAAACAAAGAGCACGATGGAATAGCCTAACTGACTGATCACAAAACAAACGACCGTGCGTGATGCTCTTAAACTAGGAAGTATAGTATGTGATTTTAGTATAAAAAAAATCTGTGTATGTGATGCTTAAAGCTCGTTACAAAACCAAGCACGTTTTCTCTGCATATTTCGTGAGGGAGGAAAAAATACCTGCCTTCAATGACTATGAAGATAAATGAGAAGAATCTGTGTGCGTTCGCGTCATCGGCCACGCCGGTGGACCGCGAGGGATGGTTGGAGATCCGGTACGAGGTCGGCAAGAGTTACACCCGGCGGTGGTTCACCCTCAAGGGAAACCTACTCTTTTACTACGATAAGCCAGGGGACAAGGACCCTGTCGGCGTGATCATACTGGAAGGATGCACTATCGGTAAGGGTCCCATTCCATTCATCCAATATCTTTGTCCAAGATTCTGTAATTAGCGTATTTCATTTCAATGACATTACATCACATCACACTAAAAATTCGAAATTTTGGATGGATCGATGGATTAATAATTACCTCTTCACGCTAAAACTTCTCACCAGATAGGTGTGGCTTTTGAACTGGAATGAAACTTAGGCTACTTTTTAATCGATAAAATTTCAGTTTCCTAGAAAGAAAAGATTACCTATTTCTGTTTTAACAACGCATGCAAAGCCGCACGTAGAAACTAGTATCCAAATCTTTGATCAAAATATATCAGTGTTAGTAAATTGGTCAAAGCCATCCAATTTCTTTGATCTAACATACATTGGACAAAGATATTGAATGAGTGGAATGGGTACAGTACAGACACAGCACACTCACTCTAAAATAGAAATAGATAGTACCTATACCAACCTTATAAGATAGTAGATGGGCATTTTTTTTTAAAAACGTCCATTAAGATTTTTATGTGTCCCACAAGTTCATTAATAATTTTCATAGAAATTTGTCTATTTTTAGATATTAACAATTTTTTTTTTAAGTCTATAGTTTTATTTGCGATAAAAAAAGAGTTTTTTATGACTATTTTATTATAAAAATTGAAAAATAAGACTAAAACTAGCTTTCAATACCCCTTTTATAAGTTTGTCCTACAGTGTTATACTGACTTTTGAGTTTAGTTTATTTTTTAACTTGGTTTGGATAAAGGCCAAAACTAGATTATTTATGTTTAAATATGTGAAGGCCATCATAATTAGATGTAAAATGCGGTACTTCTAATACAAAATAATAACTTTTTATCAATTATATTGTGTCCCATGATTTTGGACATGAGTGGAATTCTATTTTGTAACTGTAATATCGCCGTATTATTTTAAAAGAAATACTATGTGGTCACATTATTTTTATTCCTGGCAACATTACTCATCGATTCCACCACTTTGAATTGGTTATCAAAGAGCGTCCTGTCACTAATTCGTGTCTGAACTCGCAGTGCGTTACCGCGGTGATTTCTTCTTCAGTTTTGTAACTGCGATTTATGCTGGTAATTTTGTGTTTTTGCAAAGTAAAACTAACGAAATGATTACTGTATTATTGTATTAAATGAATTAATGAGTCACCTGTGGCCTCAACTGTTTTAAATTAAAAAGACACGGAATTTTAGATCGGGTACCATGGGAACGTTACTTCCATTTTGTTTGGTTACGTATATGTGGAATGATAAAGTTACAAAATGGAAATACAAAGGCAAGTTTACACAGTCATTGTTGACAAAGCTTCAAAGGGTTCTAGCGTTTTAAATCTTGGTTTGAAATTGATTTAATATTGAATGGTTTATATATGCTTACATAACCTTTAGCTTCGGGCACGGGCATGATTATATTTTATTTTAAAGTTGTGTGTGGTCTTCTCTTTTGTGCATTTTTTGATAATTTAATGTGTGTATGATATGTAAAAATAAAGTTTGCGTACAATGCACTGGACCGACAGGTTTCGATTACATATGTAATAAATGTCTAGAATAATAATAGTACCTAAGTAGATTGTCAGGAGAAAATTTTCGGCCATTGTAAACCAAGCTTTATGTTTTCCATTTTGTAACTGTTCCTTTATATTTTGTAACTGTCTCATGTTTTAAGTATGAAAATATATTTTTTTCGGTTCCATTAAAGGGCACTTGCTAATTATTTTTGTGTTTTTCTTGTAGTATTAATAGGATCTATTTGATAAAAAAAAATGCGGTCACTAAGACTGTTTTACCATACATAAAACATAACATTTTCATAGCAAAGTTACCCAAAGGTAACAAAGTGGATATGTTCTTGTTAAAATACAAATAATTATTGCTTATCTTCATTCCAGGGTTTTACTTTTTATTCAATCTCATATTTATAAAGGAATTAAACACATTAAATTAGTTGTGGATTACTGTGGTATTATTTTATATGACTTTAAAAAAAGTTACAAAAAGGAAACCTGAACAACTTTCTGATCTGAAAAAAGTTAAAAATCCTTTTAAAATGCTAATTAATCGTTATTTTGCCGCTATTGTAAACATCTCTGAGGAATGGCGAATCATTTTAAATAAGTTAGATAATCTTAAAATGATATTTATTTATTTCACTCCATTTTGTAACCGGGACAAATTTCTACGAAAATGCCCAGATACTTACAAATTTTTGTAGATACATCTAATCTAATGAACAAGTAGGTACTACAAGTTTTGTTTTCTCAAATATTAGATTTATATAAACTACTAACAATGTACCCATATGTTTTAGACAACATAATGACCATTTGTTAATTGAAATAATTAGATTCAGCATAGAATTGGCGTAGATATTTAAAAAAGTAATAAAATCAATAGAATTTAATGGTGAAATCATTGGAACTCTGTTAGGCGTGCATAATTTCGTAGTGATAACCCTAAAAATCAGCTGATTTCATTTGTATACAACAAGTGACTATCCTCGATGGGTACAGTATAGGTATAATACCTCCACACTTGTTTGGTCATTTGTATGTAGGAAAGACTGATGCCAAACTATGGTAAACTGATCACTAAGGTAGCCTAAAAAAAATAATCCAAATAGACTATATTTACTTAACTATATAAAATATTGACATTTAATTCCACACTTCAATCTATTAACCAGCTTGAATGATATCAACTGTCTTCTACTACATTCTGGTTCTGACTAACTTACACTGTCACCTTAGGAAATTGGTCATCCCAAGCCTTGGTGGTCATGGTTACCGTAGGGCATAGTCACAACAAGAATATTGACCCATTTCTAAAATAGTCCAAAAAGAAATTGTTGTTTAAAAGTAAACTAGAGCAGTTCATCTCCTGCATTGTGTTCATTGAATTGCAGGTATGTCATTAAATTGCAGGTATGTCATTGAATTGCAGGTATGTCATTTCCTTGTAGCTACTTTCCTTTTTGCATCATATTCATGTTCACATTCACAATGAATTGATTCTCATTAATTGATTCTCATGCACAAGGTGTTAAAATGTCTCTAAGAAATCAGCTTTCACAGCTTTTGTAGCTGATTTCGTTTTCTTCTTATATCCATTGAGAATTGAGATGTTTTTTTATCGGGTATTGACTTGAATCAGTAATAATAATAATAAGGTATATAAAATAAAGTAAATTTTAAATGCATTTTAGGGCACTTATCATTTGAATAAAAAAAAATGCATCTTTATTTTATTGGTTCATTAGCACCAAAGAAGCTAATTGAGACACTTATCAAAAATGTGTGAAGCTAGTGTGAAGCCCTACACTAGCTTCACACATTTTTGATTTTTGATAAGTGAATTCTAGAACTGTCAATTTATTGACCTATAACTTCTATACGAATCAGTACTTCGATTGGTGCAGATTGGAACCCTATAAGTTTCAGCCAAACGTCAACAACGGGAAACTTCCGGAAAACGTTCTCGCGCACGGTCCCAACGAAATAATAAGATAAAAATAATAAGATATTTTTTAATGGTGGAAACTTTGCTGGTTTAAGTGTTATTTGAGTAGTTTTAGTTTAGTTGATAAGTACTGTTTGTTTCCCAAATAAAATAAAATAAAATAAAAAATAAAATAAAATAGGTGGCGGCGCTTGTTTGGCTCGGGGTACCGTCTTAAGTGTGTGAAATGAAGGCGCCCCATTATGCATTGCAGCGTCCGCCGCGCGGTTGACACACACCAACCAAACACGAGGGTCGCTAAGCAAGAGAGTTAACAAAGTGAAACTTTATCCTTAGGTGGAGACCTATGACGCCATTTTGTGAAAAGGATTTTGCGCATGGTAACGGGCGCCTAAAAAACAACTTTTGGGTTTCTTTTTGGGCACCCGCTATTATGGAATATGTATGACCGATAAATTATTTTGAGAAACATATAGCAAATGATAATTTCGACATAATACGTATCTTTAATAAATTCATATCTTTTGAACGGGAGCAATCAGGAAGTATATCAAAGGTCGAGGTGGCTTTCTTAACGGTTAGCTCATAATATCTAACATAAAAATCAAACAACATATTGATTTGTATTACATTTAGCCCACATAGTAATATGACCTAAATAAGCATTTTTAATTAATTCATATCATGCAGAATGGACAGTTCCGGACCAAGGTCAAAGGTTATATGCCTGCCTTCCTGTAAAGATTGGTTTATATTGTTAATAGTTAGGCTGATGGCAATCCGAATAAAATAAATATCTATAAGTTTCATCCCGACCCAGCGGGAACAAAAGGAGAGTTATGAGGAAAAGAAAAACCATTTAAGTAGGTTCAAAACCTATAAACCCATATTTTAAAGGTTTATATTTAAAAAAAAAACAGGTACTTAGCCACTATTTCAAAACACCAAAAAAAGAAACTTTATTTTTCAAAATTCCTATGAAAGGGACATTGAATTTTCCGACCATACAGTGCTCCGCGCGGCTGGCGCTTCCGCTTTTAGTGTCCCCCGTCCGTCCTGCCATTTTGATGGGCAGGTCTAGCCGAAGATAACAAACATCCCACTAGGTACCTATTGTTTTCTGTCTATGCATGGAACACTACCTGTATTCACCTCCAGATGTAGAAATTGTAATGTTTTATATAATTCTTACAGAATTAACAGAAGAAGAAGAAACATACAGCTTTAAAATAGTGTTCCAATGTGTGGGAGGCCGCACATATTACCTGTGCACAACCACGCAGGGGTCTATGGAGGCCTGGATGAAGGCCCTTGCATGTGCTAGTTACGATTATATGAAGCTGATGGTAGCTGATCTCCAAAGGCAGTTGGAAGAGGCACAAGGTAGGGACTTCTTAATTTACCTCTCTTCTACAGCCTACTCTAACTAGTCCACTGCTGGAGTCCAGCGGCGGACATAGGCTTCCATACTCTCCACCTTTCTATTTACCTAAAAATTTAACTTTTACTGTTATGTATATTTTGTGTGTGTTGTGGTGGTAAATAAATGATGTCTATGTCCCCTGATAAACGCCAGGAGCTCATAACTCTGGATGTCCATGACGCACATGCGTTAGTTAGTACCCATTCGTGGAGCCTGGTCAGTGAATTTCTTTATTTCATACTAATTTCTGAGGCCACGATCCCACTGCTAGCGCCTTGGTCGGAGCTGATAGGTTGGTTCATGCTTCGCTGCTGTAGTGTGGCCGGTCTCATAATATATCAATGTTGGACTCGCTTCATCTGTAGTTTCTTTCAATAAGGTAGAATACCAAAATCACATTTTGCTATAATACCAATGTCATAGTGAAGCAATTAGCTTAGCATAGCAGTCCCCCTAGTTACTACTAATACCGCGATATTTCCAGCTGATGCAGCAGAAGCGGCCGCCCACGTGACAGTAACTCCCCCTGACGAAGAGCCGAAGGTGCCCCCACGCGGCCAGAGACACAACCCCTTCAACAAGATGAACGAGTCTGACACGAAGACGGTGCAAGGCAGCAGACAACGTGAGTAATGAGCACATGTCTTAGCAGAAGTCAGCTGCAGGCGCAGTCGTCGGTGACGTGGCGGTCGCTGCTTGAGAATCGACCCCTAGTCCCCGACCTAAAGCCATAGAATCGCCAGCCCATAGAAGTCGCAAAGAACTCTAGACTAATACAGGGTAGGCCATAATTTTTTACACATTTGAAACATGAACAGAAATAAAACTATAAATGTTATTTAGTTGATAATTTTTCGGCGTAACACACATCTAATGTATTATATATTTAACTAATAACATTGTCGGGATGTGCCCAGTCAAGTCTAAAGTTTGGAAAACTCACCGACACTCTCGTATGATTTTATCGCTCCTTGAACGCGGCTGCCCTGATTGTTTAATATTGGTTGTGGAACCAGTTTGCTTGAACTTCTCCATATCGCAAGCTCTGTTTAACTCGGGGCTAGATAATGCTGTGTGAATTGTCCAACATCATTTATTTATGCTTTTATTAAATTAACACTTGGAGTTGGACTCATCAATCACTCACTTAAATGACGTAATCCATATTCAATTCTAATCAAGCGTCGCGTCGTACAGTAAGGTCAGTAAGGTAGGAAGGAAGCAATCGTTGTTTTTGTAAAGCTGTTTTAGAGAAGGAAGACGTCATATTATTAAGAAAACGTCTTGTTCTTTCACAGACAAGGAGAACTCAAGGACAGAACTACCTCGTAAGCAAACGTCTTTCCGGGATATCCACACTGTGTACGGACGCCGCATCCTCGCCGACAGAAGCCAATGGAAGGCGAGACTTGCCAAGCCGAGCAACGACGTCGCGCTGATACAGCTGTGACGTATGTAAAGTAGGCTATGCACTTGTGGTGGTAAAGTTTCCTTTGAAGCCTTGGAATTCATACTAGGAGGATTCTTTTTGAAAAATGCTGTTTAGTATTTGTGAATATCTATAAATTACACTGCGCTACGGTGGATTATTTTATCTATCTGTACTCTACTGATAAATTCAGGTCATTAACAGAAAGTTACTAAAAACCAAAGCGTAAGGTCAAGATGGGTCATTATACCATAGAAAATCTTTTAAATAGAAATTGATGCGTCTGTTAGCAATACCCGCTATAATAAATACACGCTCGATTCTACCTGTTTTGCCGCAAATTAAAAAAAACGATTGAGGCATTTATGACCAAAGAAAATTATTCGAATTTAGTATTAAAATCATTATAAAAGGATAAGCAAACATAATCTAGAAACCCATAGACAATACTAAACAAAAATAAAAAGTTGTAGACAAAAATAAAATCACTTTAGCGGGTTTTGTAACTAACCTGTCATTATATAGGGTTTAGTTATTAACAGATGACCTTTTAGCGGACTTTGCATCGAAAGTTATTTAGGATATCTTTGGTGTGTGGATATCGTTATGCAATAAATGAAAGTGTAAAAAGGTGCTTAGAAATTATGCTAAGGAAGAGGTAAAATATCTCTCATGAAATAAAAAAAAAACATAAACGTATGGTCAAGAGTTATATTATAATACAAAGAAAGCCTTAATGCAAAAACCACTAGGTAGTGATTTTTGCATTAAACGTTTATAATTATTAAGTACCAAAATCCTTATCAATCAAACCAATTTAAACATGTGAACCAATTTCCTCAAATCCACCCTCACACAGATCACATGCATCTTCAAAACCTCCATCATCCTCGAGTCTGCGCTCTTTCTTGAATGTTTTTGTAATATTTTAATATTTCCATTTCCTGCCACTTGTTACCGAAGTGGGTCGTCAAGAGCTTGACAACATCTTGTAGTTTAGCCCGTTTTGGTATAATTTTGTTAGGTTGGTTCAGTCCAGGTTGTATCATTGTAATTTTTTTATTCTTCTTAGTAATTACTTTCTTTTCGTTTATTTCGCTATTATAATTTACCTCACCTTGTATCAAAACATTATCTGTCTTTGTCCTGGTCAAAAAAAAGCGTTTACTTTTCATAAAAGGAAAATGGTTCGCGAGCCTGATTGTATAGGCGCCACATTTTACGGATATTTAATTCCGGAGAGAGATACAATCGGTGCATATTTTTAGACCTACAATAGTGGCTCTCTTATCCCTTAAACGATTCTATAAACCAATTGACTGAAAATCGTTTTGCTTGAAATGCGTCACTCATTCGGTCACCATCTCTATTTTCGACTGGCATCACACCGCCGCTATTGTAGAATCTGTTCAACACACCTTGAACACGGTCCTTTTTAATTAAAAGTGCTCCCGTAAAGGTTTTCTGACATACAGGAATATTTTTTCCGTCTTTTCCGAGAATGCTGTATTTTATTGCTTTTTGTCTTTTGCTGTTAGCTTTGCCAGCTTTAGCCTTAGTTACAGCACAGTATTTTAAGAAAAAATTGTCTTGTGTCAATTTGTTCGAGCGTTGGTAAAAAAAATTGTGAAATTTCCTGATATCTGTTTGGGAGGCAGGTGGATTTGTCGTATTAGATGGATGCGGCAGAAAATAAAGTCAGTTATTGAAGCATTGCATTTGTATTAACTCACGAATACTATAAATAACAATACATGTCGGTGATTAAAGCGATAAACTTGGATTAGTTTTAACAACACAGAAAATCAGATGTAATCCATGATCGGTTCGGCAAGCAAGAGCGAGAGCGAGACAGCCAGCTCTTGACTTCTCATGTAACACATCAACGTCAAAACCGGAGCATCTGTCAATGTAGTGTCACTCACATGTCCGTGTAATGCGTACAACAAAACAAATGAAAAGTATTCCCAACACTCCTCCTTAGGCATTACATAGGATAACATGTTCCAAATGACCTTACATTGGCTCTACATGAAATCAAAAAGACTATACAGTTTAATCCTACTTCAATTTACCTAAGTGACGAATTTCAAAATGTTGTTTTAACATAGACAAAATATTATCAATAAAACCATTGTGAAATACATAGATATCGTCAACATATGTATAAGGCTAATAATATATATTCATCCTTGGTCTTTTTACAGTAAACACAAGGTTCACACTTACTCTGCACAAACCCATTCTGTGATAAGACATCATGAATTTTAACATTCCACATGCGGCTTGCTTGTTTCGAGCCATAAATGTTTTTTTTCAGTAAACAAACTTTATTATTAGCATCGTCAGATTTAAAACCAGTTGGCTGTTCCATATAGATGACTTCATCTAACTCACCATTTAAAAATGCTGTGGTGACATCTATGTGATCCATATTCAGGTCCAACTGATTTGAAATACTGAATAATATTCTAAGAGTAGAATGTCTATCAACGGGTGAAAAAGTATCAGCATAATCTATGCCATGTTTCTGACTATAACCACAGGCAACCAGTCTCGCTTTATATTTTATGAAGTGACCTGTAGCATCAAACTTTTTCTTAAAAATCCATTTGTTTTTAACTACATTTACTCCTACAGGGCGATCTGCCAACTCCCATACATTATTTTTGAGCATGGAATTATACTCACCCTTCATAGCCTCGTACCATTCATCTTTCTCAGATGAGTTCATGGCATCTCGAAGCGTTTGTGGTTCATCTAATGAACTCGCAGCTGCTAACAATGATGACAAATCATAGTCTTTAAACCTTACAGGGGCAATACCTCTAGAACCACGTACAGGACGAGAGATAGACGCGTCGCTATCATGCGACGTAATCTGCTCTCCTCCTTGAGATGTCGAGCACGGCAGAGAAGGTGTGTGTTCTTCATCACCGTCAAGCTCTTCCAAAACATCTGAAACAGACAATGGATTTAAAGTTTTTGACTGAACAGCATCATTATGATTAATACTAGTATCACAGCTAACGTTGTCATCATCAACAGCAACAAAATTATCATTATTAATTAAATTCTCATTGTTATTAAAAATTTCATTATGATTATTAATTGTATTCATATTATTATCAACATTAATCATGTCATTGAAAATAAAATGCTCTTTGCCATTCACATCATTTTCTAAAAACTTGTCCTCAAGAAAGGTGACTGTTCTGGCATATACGGCCTTTCGAGGATCAAGTGGATCGATAAATCGGTAGCCTTTACAGGTTTCGCCATACCCAACAAAAATAAGCTTTTGTGCTTTGGCATCGAGTTTACGTCTTCGCTGAGAAGGTATGTGTGCATAGGCAACACAGCCAAAAACGCGCAGATGACTAAGGTCAATTTTTGACCCAGTCCATTCACATTCAGGTATCGCATTAGATAACGCAGAGGTAGGAGACCTATTTTTCAAGTAAATAGCTGTCATAACAGCTTCTCCCCAAAAACGATTACTAAGACGTGAATCCTGTAACATAGCTCTGGCTTTCTCAAAAATAGTGCGATTGACGCGCTCAGATACGCCATTTTGCTGAGGGCTATAAGGCACAGAAACCTCATGAATAATACCTGCCTTCTTCAGGAAATCAGCAAAACTTTTGTTGACATATTCACTACCATTATCGGAACGTAGGATTTTAATTTGGAAACCAGACTGTTTTTCTGCCATATTTTTAAAGGTAACAAAATGGGAACTCACCTCAGATTTATTCTTCATAAGGAATCCAAAGGTCTTCCTTGTTTTATCATCGGTAAAAGTTAACAAGTAGCGCGCTCCGCCCCAGCTGCTCACTTGCATCGGGCCACAAACGTCAGAGTGGATAAGTTCCAGTGGATCAGCAGCACGCCTCACACTTGCCCGCGGAAACGACGACATGTGCATCTTTCCGGTAAGGCATGAGACACAGTTGCCTGGCACGCCATCTTTACTCTGAAAAACGACACCAACACACTGATTCCCTCCACCAAGTACAGACATACCTTTATGACTCAGATGACCAAGACGCTTGTGCCATACCTCCATTGGTACACACGCTACAGCATTGGCACTCTCGGTTCCCTGCCTAAAACGAAGGGAAGAAGAATTGCCTTCTTCAGAGGCGGGCCGACCTTGTACTTTAAATTTAAAGAGCCCATTACTTTTCCTAGCAGATAAAACCTGGTTGCCTGTGATTTTACAATCACTATAAATCTTACATACATTATTTTGAAAAGTAACAATATAACCTTTATCTGTCATCGCACTTACGGACATAAGATTATTTGAGAGAGAAGGAACTAATAATACATTTTCTAAACACACATTAGACATAAGGGAAACCTTACCAAGACTTTCACTCATCAAATGCTCTCCATTTGCAACTGAAATAGTGCACTGTGTTTGCTTAGCATTATAAATAAATTCAGAGTTTGTACACATATGGGCCGTAGCACCGCTGTCCACTATGAATTCATCGGAACTGCAGGCTGAGAAAGCTGTAGCAAACAAAGAGTGTTCTTCATTCTTGTCGCTCTTCTCATCCCTTTTCTTCTTAAAACAGCGCTTGGCAATGTGACCGCTCTTCTTACAGTAAGAGCAGATAGGCTTGTTGGTATTCCTCTTGTTGGCTACATAAGCAGAATTGTCTGTGTTGCTATTGTTACGACGATGGTCCTCTTGCAGTAGTCGAGTGCGTACAACTTCACTAGTAAGACTGTTGGTCAGGCTTGCCGTCTCCAGACTTGAAACGAGCACGTCAAACTGCTCCGGCAGTCCAGAAAGTAATATTTCTGCAATTTCACCATCTTCGATGATCTTGCCGATGTCCGTCAGTTGTGCGACGAGGCTCATGACACCTTCGATATAGTCTTGACATATTGGCAAATTGATTATATTCGATTCTGTGTAATTTCCGCAGAAGTAATACCTTTCTGTATAGGCCTTTGTCCTCAAACGTATCCGACAATCTTTTCCAGGCTTCTTTGGAAGTTTTTGCATCTCTGACGAACTGGAACAAACTTGGTTGAATAGACAGACAGATGCGCGCTAGCGCACGACCGTCGCGCGCAGCATCAGGGTCAGTGCCTAAAACACAGTTCCATACACCATCCAGCGTGAGTAACATTCGTATTGCGAATTTCCAATTTAGATAATTCGATAGTCCTTGTAATTTCTCAATGTTGCTGTAGGTTATATTGTTAGAATTTGTGGTGACGTCCATTACATCGCTACGACGACTTTCAGATGACGCCGACATCCTTTTGGGCAAAATCTTTTGTGTGATTTTATTCAACGCCCAAAGCTGGTCCCACAACCTGTTTGGGAGGCAGGTGGATTTGTCGTATTAGATGGATGCGGCAGAAAATAAAGTCAGTTATTGAAGCATTGCATTTGTATTAACTCACGAATACTATAAATAACAATACATGTCGGTGATTAAAGCGATAAACTTGGATTAGTTTTAACAACACAGAAAATCAGATGTAATCCATGATCGGTTCGGCAAGCAAGAGCGAGAGCGAGACAGCCAGCTCTTGACTTCTCATGTAACACATCAACGTCAAAACCGGAGCATCTGTCAATGTAGTGTCACTCACATGTCCGTGTAATGCGTACAACAAAACAAATGAAAAGTATTCCCAACAATATCTTGGCATGTCACTGTACTGCAGCGAAACGCCTTTTGGTTGTGATTACATTTTGGGTAATCCGGGAGCCGTGTACCTAGAAAAAAAACATGAAGTAAGTACCTAATATGTAATTAAATACAATTTAAGAAAAAAGTTTTTTAAGTATTTGGCTTCTTGGTATCGACAGCTCAGCAGCTTGAGGTGATGACTCCTAGACCTAGACAAACTTGTAATTTAGGTTCCTATGCAAAGTCAACAGAACAACTTTTTCTACTTTTATACTCTTAACTATTTCTGAACAGAAATTATACCTACCTATAGAAATAATTGCTTTTGTCAGTACATACAACAAGCAAGCCATCAAAATGCCAAAAGTTGGTATTTCAGTCTGTGACTTCCCGCGTTTTTATAATTTCTTGCAGCATGTTGCATGACAACTGTTTTTGAACTGTTTACCTACGTTAGTTTAGAGGTAACTTTTTACTCACCGTTTCTCGCGATCCACTTCACGCTTCCACAAAGCTTTATAAACAGGTCGTTTCCTTGAGTGTTTATAGTCACATTTTGTTACCAACTGCATCAATTCATCCATTATCTTTTTTTTAATAAGTTAAAACGTAATCACACAACTTCACTGTTTATCACAAAACACCTCAGTCCGCCATACTGTTTTCCCAGTCGCGCGGTGCGAACCAAGCGCTCTGATTGGTCGATTCTGTTAAAGAGGATTTTGCAATTCACCCTTGCCGTTTTAGCGGATTCTGATACTAAGCATAGTGTTGAAGTCTTAATTAACACTGTTATAGAGGGAATTGCTTGCTTTACAGCGGTATACATAACATGATCCTGAAATGATCATAAAAACCGTTTTAGCGGGATTTGCTCCTATACGCCTCTCCTGTTTTAAAACTCGGGAAAGACCGTCTATTGACATTTAACACGTTGTTTGGTATGTTATCTGTATGCTTATGTACAATTTATTATAAAAATATAAGTCCTTCAAATATGCACTTTACACGAATAATAATAACGCTCAAATTCGAAGAGAATTAACGTTTTCATATTTAGAGGGTGTTAATTATCGGGAAAAGATCTGCAGGAAGGACCATGGGAAAGTTTGTGAATCATACCTTGGAGATCGTAGCATCTATGCGTGGCTTTGGAATTAAACATGCGTTGGCGGTATTTTTCCCTTGTACAATGAGGTTCTTTCTTCTTGGTTCTTCGCTGGGCCCAGCACGGTGTTGTTTGTAGTTTGCACTCGCGGTGTGTATTATTTATAATCACTGTCTGTCTAAATCATTTAACTTTAATTCACAAAAAATAATGTCGCGTTTCGCTCGACTTTGTCTCTTCACTCCAAAAAACCACAGTTCCAAAAAAAAACGCCATCTTATTTTTTTTCTTTCTTTTTTTACGTTCCGTGCTTCCGCTTTCAATTCTTCTTGTCAATTTGGCCGACAACTCTCCGGTAAGGATGTAAGGAAAGAAACGGTTGGACGCACAAAATATCAATTGGCGTAAACAGAGGATAAGACCATCACATATTCTCGAAAGAGGTTGTAAACATTTTTCTTGAAGATGACGGTCTTACACTCTCAGAATACAAAAACGAGATAAAATAAGCTGTCAGAAATACCCTAACTAATTGAATTTGCAAAAAGAAGGTTTAAAATTAAATGAAAGGATAGATAAACCGGTACAAAATATATTTTAAACAAAGCGTTACAAAAATGTGTTTGAAGACAATATTAAGACAGAAAGTTTAATCTCTATCTAAATGGAAACCTATGAGATTCAATATCGCCTGACATATGACATATGATAAAGCGGCTTAAGGCCATGTTGAAAGAGTCGCCTAACTCTTGATTAATTTTGTCCAAGGGAACCTTGAGAGGCAATGTTACCTCAAACTTACAGTCACTAAGGACTACATTATCTTGAAAATGTTTCTCTGTATGCTCAAGCTCTGGCATTTTCTCTGGATAGATTTCATCAACTTGGTCTGCCTTCCAGAATTTAGACAAGGACTCACTAATGTCTGATTCACAACTTTCACAAAAGAGAGAAACCACCTCGTTGGAAGTGACATGCGTCTGCCCAGCAATGATGTACCCCGAAGGAGGTATAAAGAAGGCGGGGCTGCTCTGGGTGGCTGTTGGCGTCACACTCGCTTGGAGGTTCGTGGCAGCAAGCAGTGGTGGTTCTTCTCTCACTCGCAAGGGCAGTCTGCGGCAGTATCACCTGGAAGAAAACATCAGCGCCTAAAAGCAGATGCACATCACCAGGCTTGTTGAATTTGGGGTCTGCAAGTTGGCTAGACTTTGGCAACTGAATGTGTGAAATGTCGAACATTCGTTGTGGCAACTTGGATGTTATTTGTGGCACCACATGACAATTCACATTGATTTTGAAGGGGTGGACTAGCGAATGGACATCAACTTTCATTGAGTGAGTTATTGTGTGCTGAGCATTTGTGATACCTACAATATCACTGTTAGTGCGGTTAGGGGTGCAACCTAGCTGCTTGACAAGCTTTTCTGTTATGAAGCATGCTTGTGAACCGCTATCAAGCAAGGCCCTGCAATTTATGATTGTACCTGTGCTGGAATAAAGTTTTACCAATGCGGTTGGCAGCAGAACTTGACCATGTGATGCCCCAGACATCAGTGTCACTGTTGGTGCTGGTGTGGAATCATTGTGCAACAAGGTGTTATGATTTTGTGACTTACAAAGCTTGCATTTAAAAAATGAGCGGCACTTTTTAGTGTGCGGATATAGGCAACGTTGGCACAGCTTATTTTTAGCAACAAAATCCATTTTTTTTTCCAACGATATCAACTGAAAGTCTGGGCTTTTGTGAATTGGGTGCGCATACTTACAATAATTGCAGATCTTGTTTTCTTTCACTGGGGTGTTGCTAGCAGAAACATTAGCAGTATACCTCGACTGCAGTTTAGCCGAGGTTGCCAGGGTGTCGGTGTTTTCTAAGGCTAGCGATCGCCTTTCCAGGAACTCGAGGAGATTAGTGATAGTGGGCATCTCAGCTTGGTTTCTTTCTAAGCGGAATGCACGGCTGGAAACTAAATCCAGTTTTTTAGTAAGTAAGTAAAGGAGTATACTGTCCCACTGGTCAACTGGCTCCCCCAGATTCCTTAGAGCTGCAAGCTCTTGTTTGCAAGTTGAGACAAAGGTACGTAGAGCTTGCGGGGTCGATCTCGTTACATTTGATTGATCAATCAGCTGAGCTATATGTTCATTCACAATCTGAATCTTGTTTTCATACCTATCCTGTAAGAGTTTAATGGCTTGTTCATGACGACCTCAGTGGCGCAGCGGGCGAGAGTCTGCCTGCGACGCAAGAGGTTGCGGGTTCGATCCCCGCCTCGGAACAAATTTGTGTACGATCTGCAGAAATTTGTTCCGTTGGTCTGGGTGTTTTCTATGTATAATAAAAAATATCTATCTATGTAATCTATAATATTACGTATATCAGTTATCTAGTACCCATAACACAAGCTCTGCTTACCTTGGGGCTAGATAATGCTGTGTGAATTGTCCAGCATTATTTATTTATTTTATTTATTTATTTATAGGCTCCATTGTCTAGGGGCAGGTTATTTATCAGATCATATGGCTCTCCAGTAAGAAAGGTTTTTAGGTCGTACAGTTTCTGAATGGGTGGGCGGCATGGATCATCACCAATGACAGATTTGAATAGGTTAATGAACGGATGATAGTCTGTGTATTTTCCACTGAAGGTGGGTATAAAAATGTTCGGGAGCTTAATGGGTGTAGCTAAATTGTGGGCGTGTGGCGCGAGAGACGGCGTTTCAGTGTGCGTGTATTTGTCCATGATGTCATTGAAACCGGCGAGGGTAGAAATATAAGTGTCTTCAATCTTACCTGGTTCCTCATCGTCTTCGTCATGCATAATCTTGATTTGCAGGCAGAGACGGTTGTACTCATCAAAGGCAGTCATGAGTCTTTCTATACGCAGTTTGACGGCAGATAAATTTATTTCGCCATTTAGAATTGTCTCGTAGTGCGATTTGGCGCGCGTTATTGCAGCTTTAGCATAACCTCTAGACTTGACTAAAGAATTTAGAGATAATTCATCACTTTTAGACATTGTGACGACTTCTAATAAAAAATTTGTTAGAGTAACGTGAACCTTTCGGAGAAAACAGAGTTTTATAAAATGGCTGACTGAAGTGATAAAGTGTTACCAATGAATATTGAAATCTACCAAATTCTACTATGATCTTCTATTGTTCGACCACGTGAAATGTGAATGTTTTACAAGATAGAAAATGAATACTTATTCTAGCCAGATTATAAACTAAGAACTGCTCTGCGAGTGAATGTCCTTTTGTAGATACAACAACGCTCCCGAAGACTTGATGTAGCTTTTTTCTTTCGAGGCGTTTTGCGTTGCTGAAGGGTTCCCGCAGATTGAATCGCGCCAGGACTGCTCACGGAAGTGTTCACCGGTGGTGGATAGTTTCTTACGTGGCTTTAGGGCGGTTTGAAGATTGAGGGTTTTGCACACCGACGGGAGTAGCTTACAGCCGTGGTTACGACGACGGCTGTTGACGCGTGGCGGCTTGAGACCGTTGGATATATGTAAGGGTCTGGATGTTGTGACCACGTTCACACTATGGGTACGGCGTGATTTTGACGTGGCACAATAGTCCCTTGGGAAATGAATGTTGCCAGCTAAACAACTATACAATCGATAATCCTATCGATTATTAATTTATGTAGGTATCTTACATGTGTAGAGAATATACTACTAACTAAATAACATCGTTAATAAACAAAAAACAACATCAATAATTTTCACAGAAATGTACGTATAAGTAAAAGAAAATCTGTGACATCATTTTTGAACACCATGTAGAAACAACTTTTGTATGGGATTTGCAATTCAATAAATATAAAGCCTAATTGCCGACACTGTTAATGTTTTGTCAATCACGAGTAAGCTGTTATTCAATTTGATGTATAACACATAAAGAAAATCATTAAAAACTAATAAATCGTCGGATGAACTTGACTCTCGGCGTCAAATTTTATAGGTATCGATTCTCGTATAAAACTTAAGAAAACCTTTAGTATTTAAAGTATATTAATTTGTACTTTGACCTATAAATAATACATTACGACTAACAAAATCACAAACATACACGTAAATACTTACTTTAACAGATAAAAACACCTCCGAAAAAACTTGTGCGAACACGACACTTTCACTTGTTATTGTGAACTAAATTCACAGATAAAAAATAATTTCGGGTAATATTTTAAGTTCATTCGGTCATAATCTCAATCATAGTCTTATATAAGTCATAACTAGTCATAAGTCTAAATCACTTTTAACGCATTTGAGGGGTCTAGATGCAGAAGCGCCTCTATCACTTTTTTCTATTTTGTCACTAGACATCAAAAACCAGTTTAAGAAACTTGGACATAACTTGCAGCATGTCTCTAAACTTCGTTTGATAAGAAAAGGGGTGCTTTCCACCTCATATGAAATGAGATTTAAGGTTTTCCAAACGTTTCTAGCTTATTATATGAACTGAAATATGAACAGAGTAGGTTTTGCATCTAAGTCTTTGATAGAGGCGTTTTTGCACTTAACAACTAAGGATAGAGGCGAGTTTGCTCCTAGGGTCATTGCTTGAATGGTTTTATGCAAGATTGCCTAAGACAGAATAAAATCTAGTTCAATTTAGAATTTTGAGACATTTATCATTTTAATAAAACAACCGAGTAGATAAATATTTGAAAAGTAATTTAATTAAAAACCAAAATCAACAAAACTAACTTAAAAATCAAAACCTAAAACAATTCAAATCGACATTCCAACTTCCTCTAAATATTCACAAGATTCTAGATCTTCAGTTTCTCCAGATGGAGTGTTGTCAAGAACTTGCTTGTAAAATACCAGATGGCCAGATCCCAAGTTCGTTTTCCACTGATCACCAAAATGTTTGGACAACAATTTGTCGACATCAGCAAGTTTTAAACTTGAAACGTTTACTTGAAACGGTGGTACGTCTCTAACGTCAAAGTCGGACATCGATAATACTCCTCGTTTTATAACACTCTTAGCAACTCCCAAATCATTCTTGTAGTTTACTTCGCCCCTTAATAAGAACCGCCCTGGCTTATGCTTGACCCTTGTCACATAATATCGCTTACATTCAGCAAACTTGAAATGAAATTGAGCCGGAGGTTTCATCACTTTACCGGCATACTCCTTCCAATTTTTTACTGTGCAATCTTCGCCCAATTTGGTTACCACACCATAATTTTCATAAATTTCTCGGTATTCAGATGGATCTATAATGATTTCCTTGTTTTTAACTTCTTTTTCTATGTAACCGAAAATTCGATCCGCTGGCATGAACGAATGCCCAGGAACCGGGAAAATCAGTTCAACGATTTTGTAATTCCTTGGGGCACATGTTGTTAACCAGTGGCCAGCCATAGCAATCATTGTACTATTTTTGTTTTGCGAACCGCATCCGTCAGCCAGCATGCGAAGTTTTTTTTTGCCAGTCATGTCTGTGTTTGAAAGCAAGTGAAAAACGGCCGATGCGATTTCATTTGAAGACTTGCTATGAACACTTTCTGTCCACGTATAAATGCGGACGTTTTCTTTGGGAAATTTGTTAGTGCTTGAGCCAATCACTATGGTGAAATTATAGATATATAATTGCCGTGAGTAATACGCAGCTTGATCAGCAACTTTGGGCAATACTTGATTTTTTTGGCAGTCAAACGATATTGAAAACATTTCTTCATCAGATTCCCGCAAAAATGTATAGAAGCACTTGGCTTTAAGCTTGTGAATCCTTAACGCTGCCATCAGATTGACTTTTTCAGATTCCACTGTCTCTCTCTTGATTTTTTCTGACAGTTCTGAGCACTTAGAACACACATCAACCCTTGGTGATTTAAATCCAATATTATATTTCCAATATATATAACCAATTTGTACGGTTTTACGTATGTACGAATGTAAAACTTCGTGAATGTCTTCGATTCAGCTCGGTTTTTGACTAAACGTCTTCTTTGCTTCGGTGTGTGAACCTTTATAAATTTCAAGATGAAATTGTCTTGGGTAGATTTATCTGGTCTGGCATAAAATGCTTCATGGAACTTTCTAATATCTTGGGCATTCAAAGTGCTACATTTAAGTTTAACATCTTTTTTATGTTTGCAACTTGTAATATCTTTTATATTAGGTGGTCTTTTGGCAGCATACCTGTAAATAATAACCGTAATGATATTACAATGAAAATGGTGAAACATGCGTACTGGGTTGATGGTTAGGAATCTTCAGTGGATTAAGAATCGAAAAGTGAATCACATAACATTTACTTGATTTTATGTTATGTAAGTAGGTTTAAGAACGTACGCCTGCTTACCTCGATTCCAAATCCACTGAAGATTTTTAACCAACAACCGAAACACATAAACTAAATTCAAAAGTTAATCATAGACGGAAGTAAAATGTGTTAACATTTGAGTTTAGGATTAACTATTGAATTTTCGTTTATGTACTTTGGTTGGTGGTTTTTAATTTTATGATAAGTAGGTGTTCCTACCTAGTTATTACGATTCGAAATCCACATGAAGATTCCTAACCAACAACCAAAGCACATAATCTACCGATTACGTAAAAACGTTTGGTATTCGGACCGACATAAATTTTTGGTGGGTGTCGGGGTTACCACATAACACCAGAACAGAACCCCCAAAAAATTATTTCAGTCTGAATATCAAACGTCCTGTATACATACTAACAAACATACATTAAACTCATAACCCTCCTTACATACCAACAAACATACATTAAACTCATAACCCTCCTTCTGCTCCGCGTAGTAGAGTTAAAATATAACATTTTACTTCAGTTTATGCAAACACCAAATTAGTAACATTTTTAAGATAATGCATTACGGTGCTTTACGGTGTGCACTTATTGCATGAATCAGTTCTCATAGTAAGGCTTATGAAACTTACCTCTCATGCTTTTTTATGTTGCGTTTCCACTGACTTGCATTCCTCGCCCTCTTCCTTGCTGTATTCCCTTGGACTGGAGCTATATTAATTTCCATTTTGCAATGTATTTCAGTTATAAAACACTAAAAGAAAAACACATCCGGAGCACAACAACAACACAACACGAAGTAATCGCCATTTTGAAAAACCTTGAATGTCCTACTAAACTCTGAGCTATGATTGGTCGAACTTGACAGTGGCGCTTTTGCAACTCACGTAGGCAATAGAGGCGGTTTTGCTTCTCACCTAAAGCTTGCGCAGCTGATTTCTATTAGATAGAGGCTGATTTGCACCCAAATTATTTATTGATCCTATAGAAGACTTTGCAAAGAGTTGCCACAATAAAAAAAACCTACTTCGTCAAAAACTGGATAGAGGCGCTTTTGCATTTAGACCCCTCATTTACGTTAAAAGTGATTTAGACTCTCGGTTACACACAAAAAGGTTAATTTTTCGATGTCGTGTTATCGCGCGTAGATATAGGCCCTTCTCTCACGAAGCGACTCTCAAGCGATTTGTGTTTCGTGCGCGAATCCTACGCGTCGCTTGTGAGTAGCCGCCCCATACATATTCAGCTAGTTTCGCACACGACGAGACGCGTCGACGACGCGTTTGATATCAGTCGCACGCTACCGTCTTGCTGGTCGCACGCTACCCGAGTCGTATACGCGTTGCATTACAAAATGGCGGCGGAACAAACTTTTAATACTTAGGTATCATTAATTTTGTAACGTGTTTCGTGTTTGAGGCTTTTTGGCGGGAACTCGCGGAGTAAAGTGTGCCATTTATTTAATTTTTCTTTAGAATTTTAGATACCTACCTAGGTACCTATTCGTATGACGTTTTTAGAGGTTCGAGGTCGGTTTCGGCTACTGCTGCTATTGACTTGCAATTTGAAATTTATAACAATAAATTTCGTGCGCCATTAGGTAGGTAGGTACTGATTTTAAAAAATTAAATTTAAAAAATAAACCAAAATTTTCTGTAGGTACAAATTACGATGTTGAAATTTTAAAATAACGACATGGAGTAAATTATGTGTAGTAAATTTCTTTACTTTCAATTAATAATAATTAATGTCGAATAAATAAAGTCGAATTTACAGTCTGAATTAAATAGCAAAGTTTCTAACCGGTACCTAAAATATATTTGTATAGGTAATTGGCAAATGTTCGAAACTCTCGACGCGCGTGTGATAGTCGTGACACTCGCACTTGGCGATTTAGTCTAATTCTCGTCCGATAATTGGACTAAATTCGGACGTGTGCGGCCGCCCTACCTACCCGGTGTTTTCAGTTTCTTTGGTTTTATCTTCTTTCCTTGAAATACATTTAGGGTTTCGATAATCCCGACTTTTTCATATTCCCGGGAAACGTGAATAAAAAAATTGATTTAGCTAAATCTCGGTTTCGGGATAGTTTGAAAAATTGTTAGTTTCGCTACAGTAATTCACGGTTCACAATAAATCCTTTTTGTTTGCTTGTTTTTCCATCTCAAGAAATGCACAGTTCCCGGTACCTACGGGAAAATATCAGACGAAAAACATTACAGCGTTTAAGTTATAAAATAAGTAACGTTAGTCTAAAATAAAACAATGCATTGTTATAAACTGTGTCTTTATTTAGATGTACAAAAAGAAACGTAAGAAATTGAAGATAATACCGTATTTTTAGGAATAACCTTAGATAGCAAACTTCAAACCTCACACATAAATAAGCTATCGAAGAGACTTAGTTTTGCAACATGCAATAAAAAAATCCGTCATCTTATAGACGTTGTGGATACACTTCTAGAATGGTCTATTTCAGCTACTTCCAAAGTATTATGTCATACTTTTTGGAGAAACGCTGCAGTTACTAGTTAGTTATTATCCCAGATAATCCCAACGTGATAAATTCAAAGAAATAAACATAGTGACAGTAACATAATATTTATGAAAACTTGATGTACACTGATAGAAATTATATATATCATATTAATCGGTTCCCTAGAAATATCAACGTACATAATTGAATTACTAGAAAAAAGAATAAACTCGCTGTGCCCACAACTAGACTACACAATGTGCCTTTTAAAGGGTACAACACGCTTCTACAAAAAACTACAGGTGGGTTGCCAAATTTATCAATGAATTAATTCAAACAAATTGACAAAAAACAATATCTTTTCATTAAAAAGCTAACCTACTACAAAATATCAGATTATCTAGAGGATAAAACACTTGGAATTCTTTATATAAAAAAATTAAACAAAAAAGAATAACATGTTAAAGGTTTCTTTGTCGCCTCTTTACTTTAGTCTACATACCGAAGCGACCGACATCAAAAATATCACTTTATTTCCGTGCCAATGTTTTATTTAAAAAATTTACCTTTTCTGTACACTTAGAAAAGGTAAATTTTATGGAAATAAAGACTTTTTGATTTGATTCGATTTGGGACGAGTTTTGCCAACTCGAAAACTAAAAACCTAATAAGGTAAAGGTTTCTTTTTCGCTTCTTTTATTTATTTATTAGTTAAGAAAACAGAGTACAGGATCGTTAAAAAAATAAAGTAGGTACATTTTTGTTAAGAACTAAATTATACCCAAAAATGCAATACCAAGTAGGTATAGAAAAAAATGTTGCAAGCTAAAATTAAAATTTACAAAAAAATAAGGAGATTTTTCACAAAACTAAATACTTTAAACAAAACACGTACGATTTTTATTCAATTTAGTGAAATAAAAACAAATAAGAATGATTGAACAAATAGGATTAACCTAATTTAAAATTTTCGTGGAACACCATAATTTAACCAACCTGATTACGCATCGCTTAAATTTATACTTATTGGAATAGAAGATGGTCAGTGTTTTTGGAAGCTTTATTCGTTGTAAAAACGACAAGCTCTAAACAAAGGGCATTAACGACGTGTTATTTTTTAAGTTTTTGCTAAGTGAAAATATAGCGGGGTTTCGGGATCGATAGTATGTGTCTTTACTTTACATTATAAGGATTGAAGTGAAAATGGAATACTTTTTTATTTCCTAGTTTTTCCTGGTATTTGAATTTTACGACGTGTCCTATAAGAAAATGTCCTGAAGGAAATAAAGGACTTTGATGTTTGATTTTATCAAGGCCATTTGTACTGTGTTTAGTTTTAATGTAGGTATAAAATATTTCATTTATTTATGGTGTCCAATAAAGTGTTAGTTTATTTTATTCATTCAGGGGTAATCGATCTCTTATAGGCAGTTTTCTTGGATGTCGTGGGTCAATTATTTCAGGTAAAATGCACTGTAGGTAGAAATCTTTTAATTTATTGACATTTGAGTGCCAAAAGTGATCATCTTTATATATTTGCTCATATGCTATTCCTTTAGGCGTCCATACAACAAAATAACATAATTTTCTATTTGTTATATGTAATTGACCCTGTATTTGATAATAGTAATTATGATTTCGTTTAAGAAAAATTTTTTCTTCATTTATTATGCAAAATTTAATTTTTTTTGCCTCGATTGCCTGCATCGGCGTTAGATTTGATGCTGATGCCGGACATTTTATTTCAATTATGGCTTCTTCTCCTATTAATCCATCAGGACTTGCACCCAGGTAGGGATAAATTTCATCTACAAACAAGCCACAAGGAATCACCTGAACCCCTAACAACACTTCTGCATCTTTTATTGCCAAAGGTTCATTCATATTCCCGTATCGGGTGTCATCGTTGCCTTTGAAAGTCGTATACAGTAATGTTTTTACAATATTTTTGCAAGGCGTTGTTGGTTTGAGCTTGCAAACTTGCCCGAACATTGAAGCTGTTAGTCTAAGTTTTCTTTGTTGGATCCATTCTGGGTTAGTTGATTGTCCGATTGTTTGGATCTGTAATTGGGCTATTTCCGCTGAAGATATTTGAATTTTTTTTAAAAAGTCTTCCTTTTGTTTTTCAAAAATATCTGTTTCTATGTCAGCTTCTCTTTCTATTGCTCCATAGTGTTCATCTGCTGTTGCACATCTTTTTGCTCTTTTTGTTTTTATTGTCGTGTTTTTTGGGCATTTTCGTTTCCGTTCCAGTTGTTTTTTGTATCGTTGGTCATATTTTTCCGCATATACTTCTGTTTCACCTTCTTTTTTTAAAGCTTGTATAAGGGATCCTGTGTTAAATTTTGCGGCAGCTACGTAACACCGAGATTCGTACGAACCTCGAAGTGAGTAGTTAATTCTTTTTCCGCCTATAAACTTTGCTACTATCGAATTATATTGCTCAGCAATGTTATTGTTTTTTTCCATCAGTAAACTTTCGGCATTATTCAAAATATGATTGATAGTAGCATATATATCATACCATAAACCACAATCTTTTAATCGAGATACAAAGTTTTCTTCTTGTCGGTTCGAGTTATTACAGTACTGTTTGCAGTCCTTATGGTCCCCGAACACGTGGCAAGGGCTGTTTCTTATGTCTTCTTTCAGTAAAATTATTTTTTCAGAAATTGTTTGGTCTTGCATTTTGGATGTATTGACGATTGCACCTTTGATAGCTTTTCGCAATCGCAGAATATTTTTATCAAGTGTTTTCCTCATCAAGACTGGAACTGATCCTTGTTTGTTTTCAGTTTTTTTTGTTAAATTTTTTAATTTCGTGCAATAATTGCGCAGCAAGTGGTTACTGCATTCAATTTTTTTTATAGCGGTAGAATGACCGTAAGGTAATGCGTCATTCAGCGCGCTTATCACGCTACTATCACCATCTCCGATAATTTCTCAATAATCTTCTACAATTCCATCTGCCTCCATTGCTGTCGAAGTACCCGTCCAGTTTTTGAAGCACTTGTGCTCTTTAGGTGTTCCTTTTTTGTTATAAGCAATTGCACAGATGCAGCAATAGGAGTTTCTTACGCCTAAGAATAATACTTTTTTCGTCTCAAATCCGATAATACATGCAACTCCAGACAAAGAATTATAATTGGTCGATCTGTAAGATCGTTTGCCCCATGAACCATCCGTCACTACTGCTATATTAGGCACTCCGTCGGAATCTACATTTCCTTTTTTAAATGCAATATTCTTTTCCTCAATACCCGCTTCTATCATTGTTTGAATCGAAACATCTTTGAACGATTCGCCAAGTATCATATTATGCCTATTATAAGATCTGTCAGATATACATGGCAAATTTATATGAGCACAAAACTCATCCAGTTGGGAAAAACTACTACCGGAACAAACAACGCCTTGTACGACTTTTTTGTTAATATTGTTATTCATGTGACTTTTAATAATTTCAGTTGCGCCACACATTTTACACACAAATGTATATAACGACTGAAAGCCCACTATTCTTTCTTTGACAAATGTGAATTCTTTCAAGGTGCAATTAAATGGACTATGATCAATCGCAATTAACTGGTCAAATAAATACTTAACGTCAAATATTCGTTGACCAGTCAACTCAACAACTTCTTGCATATCATCCTCAACTTCAACAATTAGCGAAGAGCTTGCTGAAGAGCTTGTAGTAGAATTTCTAAAAAAAAAATATTGACAAGAAAATTAGCATAATTGCTTTATTAAAATATATATAAAAAGTTAAAATATACAGGGTGTAACAAAATGTCAAGTACAAAGTTGTCCTTAGGTGATCGAATCAAATATTTGTCCCAGGCAGGAATCGAACCAGCAACCCCCTGTGTGCCAGGCGGACCTGTGCCGACCGCGCGACAGAGGTTAAATGCCTAATTTATTAATCAGAAGTTGATGGTAATTATTTACCTCTGGTCGCGTGAGCGTATTTCATGTACTTCAGCTTGTACTATAAGCTTAGGGGATTCTACACCAGAATGTGCCTTCAATATTGGGCTAAAACAAAAAACAATACTATTATTGAGACGTTGTCGTTTCCAAATCCGACTGCAGAACCACTTACCAGGTGCAGTTGAAAATTTAAGCCATCTAGGTACCCACAAAATCTCACACAAATTTCATGAAAATTAGCCCAGCCGTTTTAGGAGTAATACTGTGGCAGAGACATATACAAAATTAAATAAATATACATTTTAGTGGTTTATTTACCTCTGGTCGCGTGAGTGTATTTCATGTACTTCAGCTTGTACTATAAGTTTAGAGGATTCTACACCAGAATGTGCCTCCAATATTGGGCTAAAAAAAAAAACAATACTATTATTGAAAGACGTTTTCGTTTCCAAATCCGACTGCAGTGCCACTTACCGGGTGCAGTTGAAAATTTAAGCCATCTAGGTACCCACAAAATCTCACACAAATTTCATGAAAATTAGCCCAGCCGTTTTAGGAGTAATACTGTGGCAGAGACATATACAAAATTAAATAAATATACATTTTAGTGGTTTATTTACCTCTGGTCGCGTGAGTGTATTTCATGTACTTCAGCTTGTACTATAAGTTTAGAGGATTCTACACCAGAATGTGCCTCCAATATTGGGCTAAAAAAAAAAACAATACTATTATTGAAAGACGTTTTCGTTTCCAAATCCGACTGCAGTGCCACTTACCGGGTGCAGTTGAAAATTTAAGCCATCTAGGTACCCACAAAATCTCACACAAATTTCATGAAAATTAGCCCAGCCGTTTTAGGAGTAATACTGTGGCAGAGACATATACAAAATTAAATAAATATACATTTTAGTGGTTTATTTACCTCTGGTCGCGTGAGTGTATTTCATGTACTTCAGCTTGTACTATAAGTTTAGAGGATTCTACACCAGAATGTGCCTCCAATATTGGGCTAAAAAAAAAAACAATACTATTATTGAAAGACGTTTTCGTTTCCAAATCCGACTGCAGTGCCACTTACCGGGTGCAGTTGAAAATTTAAGCCATCTAGGTACCCACAAAATCTCACACAAATTTCATGAAAATTAGCCCAGCCGTTTTAGGAGTAATACTGTGGCAGAGACATATACAAAATTAAATAAATATACATTTTAGTGGTTTATTTACCTCTGGTCGCGTGAGTGTATTTCATGTACTTCAGCTTGTACTATAAGTTTAGAGGATTCTACACCAGAATGTGCCTCCAATATTGGGCTAAAAAAAAAAACAATACTATTATTGAAAGACGTTTTCGTTTCCAAATCCGACTGCAGTGCCACTTACCGGGTGCAGTTGAAAATTTAAGCCATCTAGGTACCCACAAAATCTCACACAAATTTCATGAAAATTAGCCCAGCCGTTTTAGGAGTAATACTGTGGCAGAGACATATACAAAATATTAATACAATATGTTGGTTTATTTACCTCTAGTCGCGTGAGCGTATTTCATGTATTTCAGTGAGTATTTTGACCTTAGGTACTTCTGCATGAGATTTTATGTCCGAATTAAATCTAAAACAAATAAACATCAAAATTTCGGTTCCCGGGATTTCGCGGGAAACGAAAATTTTACACCGGACAACCGGGAAATAAAAAGATTAACAAGATGAAACCCCTTCCAATGGGTAACACTTTTATCGTCTGCGCATTTCGATTAGGTTACCCTTAGTTCGGGTAACCCGTTTAAAACACATGTGAAAAGGTAACCCTTTGATTGGGTTTTAGCAATGATAGGGTAACCCTTTCGTTGGGCTATCAGATTGAAGGGGAGTAACCTCGTTGTATGGGTTTTTAGTGTAACACCATCGTAATATATTCTACTGCAGTGGCACGGGTACTCGACATTTTTAAAATAAATACAATTTTTTTATTATTGGATAAATAAGTTTCGATCGCGCGATCACTCAATCTGGTTGAAACTAATCTTTTTGAGTAGGAATTCACTACGAAGGTACTTAGTTATATATCTGAACACTGACCAATGTTGGATAGGTACATGCATATAGGTACATGAATCCCTACCTACAATGATTAACATAAACATAAAAACATAAAAATATATTTATTTCAGCAAAAACACATTAGGTACAGTAGGTATTTAACTTAATGGGTAGGCAGGTAGAGTTTCATTATAATGTATTACAATGGTCTGTTAAACTGATAGAGGTTATTGCTGAGGGTTTGGAGACAATGTTTTTACTTATGGATCTCACACTAGGCGGAGCCTGTATCGTGAGATCCAAGCTGGTGATTCTTACAGACACATGCGGGTACTTTGTCTCGGTGTGAAACGTACAATACTTAGTTTACACTTAAATTATCTTATCTAGTGCTAAAGTTCACAATTGAGCGAGTCTAATAATTTTATCAGTACCTACAATATAAATAATTTCTCTTTTGTCTTTTTGGTGGTGAAAGGAGTATAGAAAAAATGGTTGACTTTGATTTTCAACCACCTGAGATTCTGAAAGACAAAAATAACAAAACTTACCTATAATTATCCTTATTTATTAACCTATAATTTTGACACAAACAAGAATAAAGAAATTAATAGCTAACTTATTATTTTGAGAAAATTCTCAGTGTCCGTGTAATTTAAGGTCAAAAGCCATTTGAATATGGTTTGTTTAGCTTCACGGACAGACATATCTCTAATATCACAAATTTTAACTACCTTGTTATATACATATGACCGTATATGCTGCCCAAAGCGGTGAGCAAAGGATGAGTTTACCCATTACACGTGAATTTGAAGAATGACATGACCAGAGAGAGGTCAGGCGCAGGACCAACGGCTTTCAGACACGACCGGGGAGAGGTCAGGTGCAGCACCAACGACTTTCAGATACGACCGGCGAGAGGTTAGGCGCAGGACCAACGGCAGAACGACACGACCGCGGAGAGGTCAGGTGCAGGACCAATGTATTTGGTCTATCAAAATCGAAATAAAATAATTGCCACCTTTTCGGCACATCAAACAATAAGTCGCTAAAAGGTCTAAGATACCGCCACCTGCATTGTGCTTGCGCCGCCGCCGCTGAATACACGCGCCGCGCGCCGCCGCCCCGCCCCGCCCCGCCCCGCCGCGCCGCGCCGCGCCGCGCCGCCGCGCCCCGGCTCGAATAGCCACAGGCGCGGCCGGGTCGGCTCGGCTTTATGAAACTGATGTATAATATCTAGATATTATTGATAAATAAATAAATAATGCTAGACAATTCACACAGCATTATCTAGCCCCAAGCTAAGCAGAGCTTGTGTTATGAGTAGGTACTAGATTACTGATATACCTATTCAATACATTGATATATATATTTTTATTATAAGTACATAGAAAACGACCAGAACACCCTGAACAAATGTCTGCAGATCGTACACACATTTTGTCCCGAGGCGGGAATCGAACCCGCAACCTCCTGCGCAGACCTTCGCCCACCGCGCCATAGAGGTCGTCATAATGATAGGTAGGTACCTACTTACTTTTTTGGATGTTTGTTTTCCTTTCCTTTAGTAAATACATGTTTTTTCCTTTTCGCTGACATCCATAATCGTTGTTTTTTTGAAGTTTTCAATGTTGCTAAAACATAGTAAGTATTTGTTAGTTATTTGTCACAAAGGAACCTTTTGTAGGATTCATAGGATTTTTATTCTTCTATATTATCATTGACATTCTTCTATTGATTTTCTTCACTGTTAGAAGTAGGTATGTAGGATACCTTTATTCTTATAAAGGATGTGCTAGGTACTGTATTTATAGCTGCAAATTATAAAAAAGATAGGTACTTACTAGGTGGGTCCATTTTTGCTGGTTATTTGCAAAGTCAAGTTGATTATAATACTAGAAAAACCTTTATTAAAATTTTAGTGAGCGCGTAGCAAGTAACAACAGAGAACTGTGACAGAGACTGTCTGTCAGTCGCCGCCGTCCATTCAATGTAGGTACTCTTTGGCGCCGACCAACCGGGCCGAGCCGACCCACAGTGTGTTATTTGACCTTAGCTTCGATTTATATTTAAATTTAGTGCATTTTGTATTAATAAATCGAACACCCGTGCGGATATTTTACATCGCTTTAGAAATACAGATTTTTTGATGAATTCTCATTATCATTCGTAAAAAATTAATTTATTTATATTTCCGAAAGAAACTTTTCCCTTAGTAAAATTTAGCAAGTTGAAAATATCTCAAAAACTGTTTTAGATAAGGTCACGGGAGTTTATTAGTGTTCGTGGTTTTGTTTGAATGATTTGTTGTATTCAAAATTTATATAAAACGAGGCTGTCCGCAAATGAGGTCAAATCACACACAGTGCGACCGACGACAGGTCGTTCTCGATCGGCTTGGCCCCATCGGCGTCGCTCGCCTAATTTCGGGATTTCACCTCCTCCGCGTCTTACAGCCCCCCGCGTGTGAGCGAGCGGTTGCAGAATCTATAAGGAATTTCACCATTTTTTGATAATTTTTCGTACTTTTCGATTCATTTTGTATAAAGGATTGATTTCCTAAATATTATTGTTCATTTCTAATATTGAATATATTTACGATGTCGGTATCCAGTCAGATTTTCGAATAAAGTTGTTTATCATGCTAATAAAAGCGCTTGAAAACTACTCGATTTGGTGGTTAAAATATGGAAAATTAGTTTCGCTCTCATTTAATCATGATTATGTTTTTTGAAAAACCAAGCCGATACCGGCATAGCTATTTATTATCCGATTATGTGTGCAAAATTTCCTATCAGTAGGGCATGTAGTTTCCAAATGAATCGAAAAGTACGTTTGTATGGGAGCTTCGATGTTCGGGGGCACCTTAACACCTAATAATTAAATCTCATTGGAAACCTTTTTTTTCCAGTTTGAAATAGAAGTCACGTTTCGCGATTAGGTACGTAAACAAGCATTGTTATTAACTATTTAACAATGTATTTAATGTCTCAATTAATTTTCATAAATAGTAGAGAAATATCAGTTTGGAAAAGTAAATAACTTAAAAAACAAGAACTTGAATGTTTTTAATTTATTGTGATGGTTCAATAGGAGTACCCAAATTAAATTTTCAGTTATGGACCTTAAAGCCATTGAGATAAGGTTTAATTTAAAAGACAGACAGATACCACCCCACCTGCACGTCGTCCGTCACAAACAGCGCCATCCACTGGCCGCGGCATCGTCCGCGCGTTTTGATTGGTTCTCGCTGCAAATTCGTTTGAATGAATAAGAATTCCAACCCTGGACGGTTTGAATTCTTATTAGAATATTATTATTTGTGTCTACTTCCATTTCATAGCAAATACAACATACTTCCCTAATTACGGGATAATACATACCATTCCATTTACCCTTATTAACCGACATTAAAAAAGGAGAAGGTTATCAATTTGACACGTAGGTATCTATTATGTATTTATATCCGCACGCCGAACCGTTTTCACTGACTCGCCATGGAAGTATTGTTCCTGAGAGATAAGTAGCTATCCCGTCATACTAAAAAACATGTATTTAAATAAATTCGAGAAATTACAACCTTTTCAAATTAAATCTCAAGCCCTCAACTCAAGTCTGTCAAAGTTAGAATAGAATATTATGTAGGTACCTACTCCGATTATGTCCGATGTCTTGTTTCTCAGGCTCTCGTGTGACAGCTTCGGCATGGCTTCAAAGCATGGAGCCGTGCGCTGCGCACGAGTCTTGAAATCTAGAAAATCCCAGAAATCTTTTATGGTTCTCACAAACACTATACATTTTTTGACTTTTTTCTCAGGCTCTCGTGTGACAGCTTCGGCATGGCTTCAGAGTCTTGAAATCTGGAAAATCCCAGAAATCTGTTATGGTTCTCACAAACACTATGCATTTTTTGTCTTTTTTCTCAGGCTCTCGTGTGACAGCTTCGGCATGGCTTCAAAGCATGGAGCTGTGCGCTGCGCACGAGTCTTGAAATCTGGAAAATCCCAGAAATCTGTTATGGTGCTCACAGACACTATGCATTTTTTGTCCTTTTTCTCAGGCTCTCGTGTGACAGCTTCGGCATGGCTTCAAAGCATGGAGCTGTGCGCTGCGCACGAGTCTTGAAATCTGGAAAATCCCAGAATCTTTTATGGTTCTCACAAACACTGCATTTTTCTCAGGCTCTCGTGTGACAGCTACGGCATGGCTTCAAAGCATGGAGCTGTGCGCTGCGCACGAGTCTTGAAATCTGGAAAATCCCAGAAATCTGTTATGGTTCTCACAAACACTATGCTTTTTTTGTCACTGTTGGCAAATAAAAAATTACAAAAAGCTGTACTTCGCCATCAGTGTCTCAAGATTACCGAAGAATATATCAATTTCTGCTTTATTAAATCCCAACACTCTGTTCAAGCTCGTGGGCTCTGGAAGTCTCAAGGAAATTCCAGGATTCCTTTTCAACAAAGCATATATAAAACATTTTTTGACGACCTCAGTGGCGCAGCGGGCGAGAGTCTGCCTGCGACGCAAGAGGTTGCGGGTTCGATCCCCGCCTCGGAACAAATTTGTGTACGATCTGCAGAAATTTGTTGCGTTGGTCTGGGTGTTTTCTATGTATAATAAACAAAGATAGGAATAGGTAGTGCAATTTAGGGTTGATGACCCCAAACGTTATAATAGTATGGATCGACCTCGGGATTCCGGGATTTAAAAAATTATTATACTTAATGCGGTAACTATCCGTTTTCAATAAGTTGAATGCATTTTATAAGCTTGACTTTTAAATTAATAATACTAAAAAAAGAAAAATATGACGGACTAATTTCAGATTAAAAAACCATAATTTGCATTATACTTTTTAGTTTCTTAAAAATCAACAACAAATAAAAATGTTCATCTGCAACAGATATACCTAAATAACATAAACTTATTTTAACCATAAGTTAAAATTTCTCTAGCTCTCCAAAAAAAGAAATCCAATTCAGCAGCAAATCAGAGGTCTGGTATACAAAAGCCAAATGGTTACACACAGAGATCGAATAAGTCCAAAAAACAAGCCAAGGTGTCGTTAAAATAATCAAAGATCGAATAAGTCCAAAAAACAAGCCAAGGTGTCGTTAAAATAATCAAATCAATCAGGTAACTCAAATTTCAAGGACATGAGTAAACTAAACGAACGATCTTTGCTTAGCTGACTGCATTTATGATCCCTTCTTACAAGTATCTTATCGCCGCTTTTGTGATGCCGAAACAATGCATTCCGTAATATTTTTGGTCTAACTTGAAGTAAACACCAAAATGGCGGCAAGTTTACCTTCATTCATAATTATGATGAATCAATAATATCGTAAGAATATCTATTTAAAATATTATTTAACATAGTATTAAATAATGTTTTTTCATTCAATTCCCGGGAGGCATATCCACATTATGATACCCTCATGAAGTCCCGTTAAATTGCACTACCTATTCCTATCACTGATAATAAAATATATCTATCTATGTAATGTCACATTACATCTGATATACGTAATATTACACATTACTAATGTGTAATATTACGTATATCAGTTATCTAGTACCCATAACACAAGCTCTGCTTACCTTGGGGCTAGATAATGCTGTGTGAATTGTCCAGCATTATTTATTATTTATTTATTTATTTTCCTGCCATGCCCTTCTCTGTCGAAAAATTGTTTTTTATGTTCTTTGCCACGGCGAAATCATAAACCAATTTTCGTAACTGTTGCTGAGTTATTCCGTAGAACTTCTTGGCTGATAATTTTATATACTCGCATATTTCTTTTTCTTCTGCATCAGTAAATGTGGTTTTTCGACCCATCATGGGAGGATTATAATCTTCTCCTAATCTCATACGATCTCTAAGAGAAGATTCCGGAACGTTGAAATTCCTAGCCGCGGTTTTTATCTTGCTGCCACTACTTACAGCCGCTAACGCGGTCTTCATGTCTTCTGGATTCCATGTTTTTTTCTTTTTCGTAGGAGGATCAGCCATCTCTTTTACGATAGTGACCTACCGTGTCAAGAAAGTCGTTCCTGTAAATAAACAAATTTGCTTTGATATTTTCATACTCGTTAATTTCGCGCGTGGTTTGATAATACCGCGCCCTACGCGCGAAATTATCAAACAAGGTAATTTTATTTTGTAACCTTAAAAACTAAAACAAACTCAAAGGATTAATTTAAACTTATTTTACACATAAGATCTACACAATTCTCCCCCTAAAATTGCGTATAATATATAACTGACTGTGAAATATTCATTGACTCACCTTTTATTCAAATCTCCCGAAAAAATAGATTGATTGCGCGGGAAAAATAAAAGCGCGCGGCCTTCCTCTCTGCTTGCTCGGTGGGAACTGACAGTGCTCGAGCGGGGTGGAGGGGCGTAGAGCTATGATTTTACTAACATTGCGGGCGCGTATTGTTGATAGTTTTAGAGAAACCAAGGGGCGCGAAATTATCAACCGCGCGGTAATAGCATACTCTCCCCTACCCAATTCAAAGAAATACCGTAAAACGTGGCAACTTGACCATGTTTTTTGACAAAAATCTAAATATTTCCATAACTATCAGATGAATGAAAATAAACCTTTTTCTAACTAATTTATTGTAGATTTGCCTATCGTTTTATGCATTGCCTATTCTTTATAGGCTTATAATTAAAATTCTAGAGCGTAATTAAGCAACATGGGTCGAGTTAACAATTTTTTGGCAACATTACCTACGCTCATTATTTCATTAATATTAGACTTAGGCAGTACTTTAGGAAAAGATAACGTAGATTACGATGGCTATTTTGTAAAGAAAAGAAGATTGAAGGAGAAATACGAACAGAAAATGGCAATACAAACAGTAGGTAAAGTTGCCAAGGGTTCTGTGTAATTTTCATACAATAATCCTCTAACAAATAGGGTTGTCAAAAATACAAAACGGAACACGTTTTATTTATAATAATATATTATTAAGAAAAAAAAAACATGTTATAAGTTTCAGTAAAACTAGGTACGAAAACAAATTATCTGTCTACAACAAACTACCTAGATATAGGTATTTAAAAAAAACGTGTTTTAGTACTAAAAATAAAATACTAAAAGTTTAATAAAACAACGAAAACAAATTATCTGTCTACAACAAACAATCTGGCTCAAAGTACAAAGTATTTTTTTTGTTTCAAACTTAAAACAAAAAAAAACTTCATTTCTTAATTTTTCGTCCTTACCTCTGTCTCATTGTTCGAGTCTTGTTTATTATTCTTCCATATAAAAATAATAAAATAAAATAAAATAAAATGGTTTTATTTCAGACAACACATAGTCCATAGATTTACGACAAAAGAAAAATACATAAAAAATACAATTTAAAAAACACACAAAATTAAAAATAGAAGATAAATCAAAAGACATACTTACAAGAGAACCGTGACAGGAACATAACTGAGCCGAGGATACTCAATGCAGGAAATATGTTCCTTCATTAATCACCCTCACCACAAAGTGTCTCCAGAGTGAAGATGATAATCCATCTGCCACAGTCCCCAAGATGTGGTTGCGACTGTCCCGTATTCTGCGCATCAAGGACGCAGTTTTCTTGCGCACGATGGCATGAAAACCATCAGTGTGATACTGCGCAAACATTCCCGATGCACTGCAGAACCGGGGCAGTCGCAACATCATCCGAAATACGTTATTGTATTGGATTCGTAGGGCGTCCATCGACCTTTTGGTATGCCGGACCCACAGACCTCCCGTGTAAAAACTCTGACAGTAAGCCGTAAAAAGCGTGATTTTAACTTGTTCAGTACAACGGGAAAATCTGCGAGCCAGCATATTACCTCGGACCGACATAGCCCTACGCTCCCTTTCAATATCTTCATCATCTTTAAGGTCGTCGGTCACTATATGTCCCAGATATTTGAACTTGGACACGCGCTTAATATTCATGCCGTTCAGAGTAATATCAAGTTTAGTATCAGGACATTTACCGGCGGCCTTAAAGACCATGTATTCTGTTTTTTCAACATTGTATATGAGCCCATGCTTAATAGCGTAGGCTTCACATACTTTTAAGAGCTCTCTAATCCCACCAATCGTCGGACTCAGCAGCACCATGTCATCGGCATAACTAATGTTGTTTATGCTTACACCGTTCATGCGGCAGCCGATACGCATACTGCTGAGCCAGCCGATAAGGTCATCCACATACAAATTAAAGAGTTTTGGAGACGTCAGCCCCCCTGTCTCACTCCGCTCTCCAACCTGTAGGCTTTCGATAGAGTGCCGGCCCACTTAACAACATTGGTTTGGTTGTCATACCAGTGCTTAAATATCTTAAGGACTTCAACCGGTACACCCCTGTCCCTCAACTTACTCCACAGCACATCATATGACACAAGGTCAAAGGCCTTGGAGAGGTCAAGAAAACAGGCGTATACCGGCGTCCTACGATCTGTATAATACTGGATGGTGTTCTTGAGACTTATGATTGCGCTTTCAGTAGATAGTCCAGGCCGAAACCCAAACTGTGCGTCATGGAAATTTAAATATTTAACTAGATAAGCATCAAGGACACCATCCAGAATTTTAGCTATGATGGTTGCCAAGGAAATAGGTCGATAGTTTTTTAAATCGGAGACATCCCCAGTTCTGTTTTTCACAATGGGCACCACTAATGTTTTCATTAAATCTAGGGGAAGGTGAGAGTGACTAATGCACATTGTGAAAAACATAGCTAGAACATTTGGAAGGTGCACTCCCGCATGCTTAAGATGCTCAACACTGAGCCCATCGTGACCGGGAGATTTCCCACCACTCATCTTACCCAGAACCATCCTCACCTGTCCTGCAGTAAAACGAGCAAGTGGCCCACCTACTCCGTCTACGGACTCAGTATCAATCGTCATAGCAGAAGGGCCAAGCGGGGACCGCACCTTAAAGTGTTCCCGGAACATATTCGCGATGTCTGCGACCTCACTTACTCCACCTATACTCACCGGGAGGCCAGGCCTGACTTCCTGTTTATTTGTTGCCTTCCAAAATTTACTGAAATCTTTAGCTGATCTATGCTTAGCGAGAATGTCCATTTTAATTTGATCATGGTTTTTCTGGCACCAATTAAGACGACTTTTAAAAATTTTACGGGACTCTTGCATCTTAGTATATGTCACTCCAGAAGAAGGTCGATTGCTAAGTACCCACATTTTAAAATCATGTCAGTAAAATCATATGTCAGTATCATTCTTCATGGCTTCCAGTTTCATTTCCTCCCTTGTCTCGGTCTCATCCATTGTATCTTCCTGTCTTTTTGTCTCAGTCTCATTCGTTATCTCTTTATTTTTCGCCTTTGTCTCAGTCTCAATATTTGTGTCTTCCTGTTCTCTTCTCGTAATTTCTTCAAATATACTTTATTCGATCATGTCAACTGCCTTTCTTACATCACCTTCAGTTTCACTATCCAAATCAATCAATTCTATATCACTATCACTGTGTACGCTCCATTCCATGTCTTATCCGTGGTAGTGGAGCAGCTGGTAACTTTTTTGATCGTTTTGCTGGTATTTTTTTAACGTTTGCCTTTAAAGAACGCCTACGTTGTTTCTTTTGTTTTGTTGTTGCAATGGCATCGATGTCTATAAATGAATCTTTGGATGTCTCATCATCGCTCAAAGTTCCATAAATATTTACATGAATATTACGTGTATTCCCACCGCTGTCTTCAATTCTTGTATTACATTCATTTTCTCCTTCTGATGTTATCTGGTCAACATTCTGGTTTGTGAGTTCCTGAACTTTCTGTCTTCTTTGTGTTCTTTTTTCTCAGGTCCTCTCTGGTTGATATTGATTTGCCTGGCGAGACATTCAGCATTTTTTTTCATTTCAGTTGGTTTCCTGTTTTCCTTTAAATACTCTAGTAACGTGCGGTCTACAGTGAAATTTGGATCGTTCGGTAGAGCTTCATGAATTTTTTTGTATACTTTTTGCGGGTTGAATGGCATTATTCCCGTTGCTGTGAAACCACTTACGACATTTTCTTTTTTATTCATATAAACCTCATCCATTACTTTTGCAAGAAAATGCGGAAAATGGGTTGTATTTAGCCCCACTTGCTTTGGGTTTTCAAGTTTTTATGAGGTTAAAATTTTACGCCATACCTTTTTTAACGGACCAAAGAAAGCCACATCCAGTGGCTGTGTAAGGTGAGTCGAATTAGGTGGCAGCAGCACAAACCGAATGTCATATTGTTCGCATAATTTTATTACATCTGCGTTGATGTGACTAGAAAGGTTGTCGCCAATTACGACCTTTGGCCCTTCCAATTTTTGAGCCCATGGCACTTGATGGCACAATCATTGATTGAAACCAGTAAAAAAATGTTGTAGAATCAAACCAGCCACTTTTGGTTCTGTTAAAGCGAGCATTCTTGGGTCCTCCTTCGACCCACTGAAGCCACAAGCTCTCTGCCTTATAGACAACATATAATCTGTTCCATCTGCTGCAGCCGCAAACATAACTGATATACAGGCTTTGGAACTATTCATAACACGTTCAGGGTATTTGATACCACGACGGAATATGCATTTTACGGAGCCGGGGTCGTCACTGAAATTTGTCTCGTCGAGAAATAGAGTTATAAACATCGGATTATCGGTTATCGAAAAGTTTCGATAATTGCATGCCCTACTTTGTGACGACATGACGTCATGGGTCTGTGTTCTCTAATTCTAAGAAGCTTCTCCATAGCTCTGGAAACCTCGATTCGAACCTCGTGGGTTAAAATTATTTCTGTTACCACGGTAGCTGTTGTTATTGCCACGGTGCTGATAAGAGTTGTTATAAAATTGACCACGATGACCTTGAACCCTGACTCTAGAATTTTGCCAAAACCTACCTCGCGATCTTCGTGATAACTGGAATACGTCCGACCTGTTACTTGTATTAGACGTTGAGGCTGCTGATGTATTCTCATCCTTAGCCACCTGTATGGCATCTTTGAGGTTGCTGCAGTTACGAGCTGCAACGATGGTGCTCAGCCTGGAGGAATCTTTAAGTCCATCTGAAAATTTCTTTATAGCCATTTTTTCGTTTAATGGTTTCAAGACGTTATATTTCGCAGGATCTCCTTCAGCTTGGGAAACAGTTAGTTCAGTGAAAAGTTTTTCAATTTCACTGCCATACTCATTGATTGTCCTAAAACCCTGATTTGTACGAAAAAGTTTAGATTGAATCGCCGTACACGATTTTCCTACAAGAAGATGTTTTCTTAATGCCTGCAGAAGGTCTGTCACTGTAGCATAACTTCCTGTGATACGCAATTTTGCAGTTTCAGAAAGCCGGCCTTTGAGAACAAATTTGATTAACATTTGTTTACCCGGTTCATCAATCATTTCCGCGTACATTTCTACAGCATCAATCAATCGTTTCGTGGTTTCTTCCTTAACATCTAGAAGTGGAATTAGACAACAGGCCGTTTTAATATCGAATTCCATTTTGCCACTTAATTCACAATCTGGAGAAATCTGACACAATTGACTTATTTCCTCGAATGTGCTTTTTATATTATCGTTTTAACTTCACCTTTCTCGTCCTTTGATAGATTTGACAATAACAAGGTAGCTTTATTATATAAAATTTCAGCTTCTCTCAACTTATTTACAGTAATCGTACCTCTATATCTACTTTGTCCCTTTTTTATTAAATATTTTCTTATTATCATCAAATCATCATATAACTTCATAAAATTTTCGGCCATAATAAAATAATCCAAAGGGCAAAAGTCGACGCATCTCACTAGCTTAAATGTAACAAGTAGCTAGTCTGCCTTAACGAGAGAACTATGCCATACCGCACCATATACGTCAAGCGGTATCATGTTCGTTGAGTGTCTTGGTACATTTTTACTAAAATTAATGCTACAGATAAGCCTTATCAATAGTGTCTAAATTTTAACTTTAACAAATTATAATTTTAAATTTTAATTTTAACAAAACATTTAATACTAATAAGTTCACTTCACTAAGAGTTTTATAAAGTTAATTGTCCCATTTAAATGCAAAACTTGAAAGTTCCGAAGTTACAGTCAAATGTAGTAAATAACGCGTTTTATCACTCACTTCACTAAACAATTTTCTACACTTTCTGTATGTTACCCGATCACACGTACCTTTTATTAAGTTGAGGTCACACCGCACCTTACGAACATTTAATTACGCTGTTCTGGAAATAGGAAGACCGCAGAAGAACTCCTTAAACTGGCTCGTCCCGGGGACCAGGAGCATGAAGTATGACGAGGCCTCTCTCCGTTGTAGGGAACGCCGATTCATGCATCTCTCCATCCAATCGGTGTGCATCTTCTTATAAAAGTAACAAAACGCATACCCAGCTCCAGCCAAATGATGATGGTGATGATCGTCAGAAGGATGTTAGTAGTGCTAACACTTGCATAACTGGTCTCCGCGGTTTCCGAATTTTTGCCGTCACCAGCTGCCGTTTGTGCGATTATTGTCTCTTCTTTTGAGTATGTTTTGCCCATTTTTCCGAATTCACAAATAGATTTTAATTTAATTTTGAGTATGAAAATAAATTTTCTGTAGACATTTTTTTTTCTTTTCACTCGAACTAATTTATTCGTACGGTACGGACTCGTACGGAGCCGAAATTTATTTAATTCGCGGCTTAGGAATGCGCGTCAACACCATATTTGGCAAGGTCGCCATGTAAGGACGGGTGTTGGGATGACTAGTGAAACGCTCGGATACTTGCAATAGACTGTTTAATATGTGTAATGTTCCTACTTCTAAGTACACCACTACAACTGTCATTTAAAAAGGTACTTTTTATTTTCACCTCCAACTCCTCACAGGTACAACAGGTATCCACCTGGGGCAGTCCAAATCGAAGAGAGTATTGTTCCTTGAAAATTTTTATGTAAAAGGAATATTTTACATCCAAGTTTGGATGTTTTGCTCGAAATGCTGAGTGCATAATTTTTACATCGAGTCTAGCATCCAAATAATGACACTCTTGGCTAGCATAATGATAGATCTTTTTAGGAAACGACTTAATATGTTCCTTCACAGCTTGTATTACAGCTTCCTCTTTGGCGTTTCCAGGTGTACTCAGTCCTCGTCTATCTATTTGTGCTTTTCGTTGAGACAGCAGAGAGCACAATCTTCTCACGCGATCGGTGGTAACGCCGTGAATATTAACAAAGGTTACCTTGCAAACTTGATATTTACCAGAACATGTCGAAATAGTATACTCGTTACTCGACCCATGTGGTTTTGAAGTTGCAGACTCAGGATTACGTGGTCTTTTCTGTTTTACTTGAACAACTGAAATTTGACCCTGAAGGTAACCATCCTGTTCATTTTTTGTGTTGAAACTGATGAATTTATCAAAAATTGACAGCCGTTCTTCTTCACTGATTTTGTCGTAGCACTTTCTTTTGCACCTGAAACAAAAATAAAAAATAATTGTACTCATTACAATAGAACATAATATGTCTGGATTTCAATCAAGAAACAAGATCTCAAAGAAGAAAGCAAATCTTACCGGCTTATCTTCTTTAGGTTGTAATGGGTTAACAACTCGGCCCTTTGAATTGGTGTACTGTAGTCCTTTTACTCGAGTTTGTTTAATTATTTCCGATTTATAAACAGACTTGTTAACTATGCCTCTTTTTCTCTTCCTTGGAGTATCGCAGCTACCGTCTGAATCACTATTTTCCGCCATTTCCATGCGTTTTTCAAACAAAATGAACCATGAAAGCAACAGCAATGAAAATACGATAGAAATAACCTTAAAACGCCGCTGGCTCAGTTTTGCCACTCATTTGACAGATTTCAAATTTTAATAACGTTTATTTCTTTAGGCTTACAAAATAAGCACTTAGACATTTATTTGAGAAACCCCATAAGTCACTGACTTATGGTGTTTTTCAACTAAACGAAATATTCGACCTGTTATATTTCGTACGTATAGCATTGACTTGTGGGATTTCTCTTTGTATTGTTAATACTGTGTATTTACGTCCATAGAACACATTCCCGCAAAAAGTCATTTCGTCAAAAAGACTGACTTGTGGGGTTTCTCAAATAATCGATTCTTTTTAATGGGTGAAAATACGCCACATCTAGTGGCTAGGTTATGTGGGTAGTTGGGTACTGTTAGGTGGCAGCGCCACAAAAGCTATGTTGTGTTCTTCACACGCCGTTAGGACCCTAACTTAAATGTGAAATTGTAACTCAAATTGTCACCTATTATCAATTTCTTTCCTATTAACGACGCAGACTGGTAAAATCGTCGTAAAAAACCAGTCTTCAAAGCTGTTTGCATAGAACCAGCCTGATTTAGTCCTATTATAGCGGGTATTCTCTGGTCCTCCAACGGTCCATGTGTCTCAAAGATTTTCGGCTTTATAATTGACATAGGGTGGCAAAACTTCACCCGCAGCATTACCACACATCATCAAACTGAAATTGGCTTTTGTTGAGTTTTTGATAGCCTCTGGGTATTTTTCTCCACGTTTTGTCAGAATTTTCTTTGTTCCCGGATCGTCCACCAAATTCGTTTCGTCGTAATTGTAGATCAAATGCGGTTCAACACCTTCAATTTCCTTCTTTACACTATCAAAATAGGTCGTAAGTGTCTCTTCATCAACTTTCGCTCGTACACGCTTAAAAATGTTGCTGCACATTCTTTGAGATAGCTGACTTTTATTCCTTTTTAGGAATGCCTGGGCCCAAGAGCGACCCGAAACATTATTCGTGAACTGGGGAATGCTCACTCCTTTTTTATCCAAGTAAGTTTTGACTATACAGCGCATACATCGAGTTAGAATACTAACTCGATGAGCGCATATCAAATATTGTGATGGGATACCCATATTTGCACATTTCCATTGCTTGATGGACAAACATGTCTTCCTCTTCTTTAGTGAAAATACACATGCGACCTGGTGAACGAACCATATTCGTCTTGATTGGTTTCAGCTTCAAGATGATCGAGCTTCGTGGTATTTTGTACTTTAACCCTTCACCCAACGGAAAATCAGGTGTCGAAAATTAGCACGAATCAATATCACACGCCCCGCACCGCGCGCCTTTCAAAATTGCGTCACGCTTCAGAGAAATGCTCATAAAAACATAACTAGGCCCCCTAAGTTCTGTAAACGGTTTCAGCTTCCTAAATAATTTTTCTTTATGTGTTTATTATTTCTGTAAGCTAATATTTACAAACAACAACACAAAAACAGAATAAACGTGCAACTTTTTACGAAGCACATTTTGACAACAAAACTAATTATTTTTTCACGGAAATATAAAAGAATGGCATGAAGATAATCTATTTATAATATTTCAATGATAAACAAGAGCTGTGCTTTGAAAAAATATTGATTTTTTTCAAAATGAAAATTACCATTTTTTGTTCACGTGCTGCACCATGTTGTAGTGATGTGCTGCGTACCTAGGATCGAAATTTTATCGATATTTTTTGCTGCGATGGAAGTTTGTAAATAAATAAAAGAATCATATTTTATAACAGTATTTTGTTTATTTTACTTTATACATTATAATATTAAAAAATTATCTGAGCGTCTGGTCGAAGCGACGCGTGACCCGAGAGCTGGTGAGTATCTGGCACAGCGCATCAGCATTGCTATACGGCGGGCAATGCAGCCAGCGTCTTGGGGACGCGACGACTGGTATTGATATGGATGAATTGAGCTACCTGTAGATTTTTTGCAACAGTCTTGCAGTTAGCTCAATTCTTCAATTGTAAATACTAGTTCGTGACCCGAGAGCTGGTGAGTATCTGGCACAGCGCATCAGCATTGCTATACGGCGGGCAATGCAGCCAGCGTCTTGGGGACGCGACGACTGGTATTGATATGGATGAATTGAGCTACCTGTAGATTTTTTGCAACAGTCTTGCAGTTAGCTCAATTCTTCAATTGTAAATACTAGTTCTAACTTATTATTAGTTGATTAGTGAATAAAGATATTAGTAAGTTTGTTAATATAATATTATCGGACGAATCTACGGAACATATTGCAGATTGACATGGGCTAGTAATAATATTATCAAGTGATTTTTTTAGGAGATTCAATTACAAATTATTGTAATATACGAATTTATAGTAAGATTACAAAAATGTTACGCATAACGTGACCATAAAATCAGTTCGGTATTTTAGGATACTCTTTAGTTATAAATAAAGACATACGATTGTTGTAAAATAGTTTTCCAAGATTACAAAAATGTTACATATAAGGTGACCATAAAATCAGTTCGGTATTCTATGATACTCATGTGTTATATAGTACATACATACGATTGATGTAAAATAGCTGATTCAATTACAAATTATTGTAATATACAAATTTATACTAAGATTACAAAAATGTTACGCATAGGGTGACCATAAAATCTGGTCGGTATTCTATGACACTCATGTGTTATAAGTACATACGATTGATGTGAAATAGCTGATTCAATTACAAATTATTGTAATATACAAATTTATAGTCAATCTTTATTCAGAAAGAAAATAACAATCAAATAACAAATTTAAATTAAAACTAGTATTTACAATAGAAACAATCAAGCTATCTGCAAACTGTGGCAAACAATCTACAGGTAGCTCAACTGATCCATATCAATACCAGTTGGAAGCGTGCCTAAGACACTGGCTGCATTGCCCCGCTGTATAGCAATGCTGATGCGCTGTGCCAGATACTCACCAGCTCTCGGGTCACGCGTCGCTTCGACCAGACGCTCAGATAATTTTTTGAAAACCCGGAGAGCCTCGGTACCCCACGAACCTAGGGTCTCGACTCCAAGGGGAGCAAATGTGTAGGCTCAGTCGAGACCTGCATATTTGCGCCTCTTGAGATCTTCGGCTAAATCTGCCGCCGCACCAGCCCTCACGGAAGTCCTAGGAAGATGGGAAGGCGCGAGTGTGTCGACACATGTAGCGTCCCACACAATAGGCCTCCCCAACTCCCATGGGACTAGAGTCATGCCGTCAGGCCTCTTACCTTATTTATAGTTAGATTACAAAAATGTTACGCATAGGGTGACCATAAAATCTGGTCGGTATTCTATGACACTCATTTGTTATAAGTACATACGATTGATGTGAAATAGCTGATTCAATTACAAATTATTGTAATATACAAATTTATAGTTAGATTACAAAAATGTTACGCATAGGGTGACCATAAAATAAGATCGGTATTCTATGATACTCTTTTGTTGTAAAATAGCTTTCCAAGATTACAAAAATGTTTCGCATAAGGTGACCATAAAATCAGTTCGGTATTTTATGATACTCTTTTGTTATAAGTATACACGATTGATGTAAAATAGCTTTCCATTACTTTGAACTAATAATTAAAATTTACATTATATTTAGGGTTTTCAGGAATAATATTGATACAGATGTAGGTAAATTTTAAAATAGCTCGCATTCTGGTCAACTTAAAATTCTTTTGGTTTTCATACGTTTGGTCACCCTAGCACAGTAGATTTAGAACAAACACACATTCACTCAGATTCATAATATTATTATCATACTACACCCATAAAAAAACCTGCATTCAATCCATTCATTCATCCATTACAAATAGACAACTGGGCAGAATCAAACGCAAATGAAGCAAAAGCAAGCCTAAAAAATTAAATGGATGTATGATATTTTTTAAAGCAGTTCACCACACACAGCGGCACTTTGCAATCTTCGCACATAAATGCCGTCTTTTGCGTTTTCCGCCCTTCCTGGAGGCAAATGACGCATTTATTGCGAGTTTGGCGATTTATCGCCAGATCGGCATGGCTTTGCGGGAAATGAATGGGCCAATGTGTGTGTTGAACTATGTGAGGAAAAGCTTGAGTTCTACGATGAGATGATTGCGAGTTTGGCGATTTATCGCCAGATCGGCATGGCTTTGCGGGAAATGAATGGGCCAATGTGTGTGTTGAACTATGTGAGGAAAAGCTTGAGTTCTACGATGAGATGATTCGGCTCTACAGTTCTTTGGAACTAGTGAATGATGATGATTAAGAATTGCATGCACTAATTCTAAGCGGAATTTAAGGTTATCCTGTCGCACCTTCAGGGAAGATTCCAACAGGACACGAGAATTATGGATCGAAACATTAAGCAGACGCTTGAAAAGCTTAAGATACCATTTGGCACCTCGCTTCCGCTCTAGCAGATACGGTTCGAGCATTTGATCTTTGAGATCAACACCGCCCATCGACCGATTGTAGTCGAGGATCGATTGCGGCTTGAAAAGTTCCGGACGAGGTGGTGGGCAAGAGGATACCCTGGGTAAGCCAGTGGCTGCCCCATGACATGTGGATATCATGGTTATCCTCTTTTTGTCCATCCAGGACAAGACGCAGACGTCCCCCGAATGCCTCGCCACTGGCCCTGCTTGAGCGGAGCGTTTGTTACCAACCTGGGAACGTCTAACCGAGACGGACGCAGGGTACCAACACAGTCGGTACCGGAACGTTTGAGATAGCGAGCGAGATAAGGAGAATTGAACCAGTTGTCCATAAATAACCGATAACCTTTATTAAGTAAGGGCTGAATCAACTTACGAACTACGGCGGTGCTTTTTGCGAGTTCTGGTCCAAGCGAGCTCTCCTTTCCCGTGTAAACCAGGAAAGACCAGAGGTATCCCGTCGCACTCTCGCAGAGTTCGAAAGTTTTGATCCCGAACTTTGCAGCCTTCGACCGAATGTACTGTTTCATATTTAGCCTGCCTTTCCAAAGCGTTAAACTTTCATCAATGCAAATGTCTTTTGCTAAGACGTAGTTGGATTGAAATTTGCAATTCAGATGATCAATAATAGGCCTCAAACGGTGCAATCGATCGGAGCTTGCGGCGTCATTAGCGGTAGGGTTCGCGTTAGTGGCAGGACTGGTATCCACAAAATGGAGAGCCCTGGTGAGGTTGGTGTACCTCTTTAACGTTGTTATGCGGGAAAAGACCTCCGTTTTCAACAACGAGTTTGTAGAAAAATAACTACAAATCGTTGGCATACGGATTATACCGGTCATCATCCAGAACGCAAAGAGGCACAACAACTCATCAGCATTCGTAGGGTACCAATCTGCTTGGAAGGAGGCCGAATTAATTCGACTAGCATACCGGTTAGTTTCGTCCACAATAAGATTTAAGATGCCATTGTCCCAAAAAGAACGAAAGGCATCATACGGATTAGTGTACGACGAAACCGAACCAGTGCGCTCAGGCATAAAAGTCTCTTCGACACTTCGAAAAGTCTCCATATTCGAAATGGAGATCCTCACCTTCCAACAGCGCATTATCCCGTCCATCAATGGCGTCCTCAAATACGTCATCATTCTCGCTCTCGCTATTTTCCCCTTCATTCAAATTTCTTGCGCGGTTCCTTCGTCTTTCTAACTCCTCCATTCTCACCTGTCGCCTCCTCACTAGATCCCTCGCCATTTCACGCAGCTGGAGGGGAACATCGTCGTCGGTTACCCAAATCTCTTCAAGGGGCTGGTCAGGCAGCCAACCGGCGGCCCGGCGACGACGTCCCCCTCCGCGACCTTGGCTAGATCGCCCACGGTTTCTCGCATGCCCTCGTCCACCCCGCCCTCTTGCACTCCGCACTCTACCTCTCACACTTCTTCCACGACCAGACCTATTCATTCCGTCATCTATTTCATACAGGGCATGCGAGTCCGGGGCATAAAACTCTTCCATTTCTAGTAGCTCGCCCTCTTCGTCATACATACGTAAGACGACGCCAAGTCTGAAACAAATACCATCGTTAATACGTGTAGTCGGAAACAGGATAAAAAGTAGCCTATGTTTGATTTCAGGATTAGAGTTACCTGTTTGCAAAATTTTAAATATTTTTTCAGCCCGATCCGTTCAATAGTTTAGGCGTGAAGAAGTCGCAAACATCCATCCAAACTTTCGCTTTTATAATATTAGTGTGATTAAAACTTACGGTTCCGGCGAGCGAGCGGGCGAGCGAACGGGCGAGCGGGACCTATTATCTTGTGGGGATCCTCCCAAATATCTGAAATAAATGAACTGTCATTAGTATGTGTAGTCGGAAACAAGATAAAAAGTAGCCTATGTTTGATTTCAGGATTAGAATTACCTGTTTGCAAAATTTTCAGCCCGATCCGTTCAATAGTTTAGGCGTGAAGAAGTAACAAACATCCATTCAAACTTTCGCTTTTATAATATTAGTGATTAAAACTTACGGTTCCGGCGAGCGAGCGGGCGAGCGAACGGGTGAGCGGGACCTATTATCTTGTGGGGATCCTCCCAAATATCTGAAATAAATGAACCCTCGTCAGTATGGTCGTCAGATCTTGCCCAAACTACAGATTTAAAGAATTAAAACTTACGGTTCCAATGGTGGAGGCCAGCTTCCTCGGCGCTCTGGCGACGTGAGGGGAGAATATGCTGGAGCTTCGAGGGACGAGGCATCGTCAAATTCGACATCCTGCAAAATACCAATTTTTTTTAAATTTCTTTATACCATTACAGGTACAAAAGGGCATAAAATGGACTACCTACATAAAAGTGAAGTTAGGTACTTTTTATTTATCTGACTATTTTTGACAAGATCACGTTTTATAATAAAAATAGTTTTCTTCGAAATAATACCTCTGCATCACTAATTTCTTCTTCGAGCTCCTCGATCACCTCGTCCACCTCGTCCAGCATCTCCTCACTATCCTCCCCATACAGCGCCGCCATAAAGTCCGGGGGAGCCTCCCCATCGTTGGGATTCCATTCCATGTTATTTATTGGTTTTCTCCTAAAACATATTAAAATATGAGCTACCGTACTATGAAAAGCTACTTTTTTTTGTTGTAAATAAATAATGCTGGAGCATTCAGACAGAAACCACCTAGACCCAGAACAAAAGATCGTACAAACATTTGCCCCGAGGCGGGAATCGAACCTGCAACCACCTGCGTCGCAAGCGAACATTCCCCGCTTCGCCACTAAGGTCATCAGTAAAAACTAATCATTACCTAGTTACCTACATAAAAATCTGAATATGGACCATGGTCCATGGACGTCTGTAGGTTGATGATGATGATCATTATTATGTCGATAACTAACAAACGATTCCCAACACTATCACTGTAAAGCCCTCTCAAAAAGTTTCCGGCGCAATGCCCCATTTGCCAAACTATTATAAACCCTGAGTTCCTACTTATAGAGCTTAGATTAGCATAATGGAATTAGAATTTCGTTTGCATCAATTTTACGTGGGTGTACAACGGAACAACTGATACTTTTGATGAATGATTTTTCCGATTTATTCATTGAAATAAACAATTACTTGCGTAAATAGTTGTTGTAAACACGATTATGCAGCCTATTTCAATTATCTTTAGCTAGATTGCTTCGGAAATTACATAAAAAAGGCAAAAATCTTGTTGCCGATATTTGAGGTTGAAAACAAGAAAAATACAACAAAATTCACAAATCCTATCATGTAAATAGCTTTATCGTGCCCCAATTATTACAAAATATACTAGTTATTCCATAAAACAATGCACTTACCTTGATAAAACGAAAAAAACAACACGAGATTCACAGACTAGGTAGAGATACTAACGTATCAGACAGCCAACTCTAGAACAAAAATTCTCATATTGAGTTTTAATGTCGTATGACGTTTGTTTTTTTTTTCTGTCGATTGGCAAAGAAATATGGCGCATATAAACCTATTATACTGAGATTTCGTTCGTCCAAGAGCCCTATATATACCTACAGCTTGGCAAAAAAGAGTAGAAAATCCGGAGGCCGCCACTGTGCTGCTCTTATGGCAACCCGCTGTGACCGTATAGCGTACGCGTACCAACCTATAGTCTTGATACTTTTGTTACTATTTTTTTGTACATATAGTTTATTTATTAAAATCAGTAAATATCATTTAATTAAACAATCATTTATTACCTAAAAATAAATATATTATAATAAATATATCTAGGATTAAAATAAGACGCAGATACAATGTTATTGTAATTAATCTAATATATTTTCCTCCAAATATTCCACCCCCTCCATTTCATCCGAGTCTTGGCTAGAGTTAGCCGCATATTCGTTTAAATCGTTCTCCGATTCAGAGGAACTACTATCGTCTTCGAGGTTTATTATAATTCGCTCCATGTCTTCGTACATAGTTAGTTCCCGCTCGTAATAATCTTTTTCTATTTTGATTACATGCTGGCATGAATTCTTCCAATCTTCCTCCGTAATTGATTGGAATGCGCGCTCAGCTGCTTCCTATAAAGACGAAACATTTTAATTAAACCTTTATCAACATTAAAAGTAAAACATCAATATAATCTCTCTCAATATCATACTTTAATAAGCCAAACTGTACCTTTATTTCGATCGAGCCTACATTTTGGGCTGCAATTTTATGTTTCGCTATTCCCCAAATCAGCTCAATAGGATTCAGATCACAGTGGTAAGGTGGAAGTCTTACCACTGTATGTCCATGTTCTCCTAACAGCTCGTCTATTTCAAATTTCGGCTCGGGCTTGTGCCGTTTGACCAGCATCAACAGCTGTGGCTTTTTCAACGACACATCAAATGGAATTCCATTTTTGAATAACCATTCCTTTATATCGGCTACTTTAGTAGCAGAGGTAGGCGCTTTGTTCAATACCACGGAATGATACGGCGCATTATCCATTACCACAATAGATGCAGGTGGTAAATTTGGAATCAACCTATCTTCAACCCATTTTTGAAAATTGGTTTTATTCATTTCCGAATGGTAGTCTGCATTTTTATTTGTTCCAGTAAATATGAGCAAAGCATTAGGAATAAACCCTTTTTCACTGCCAGCATGAACAATAATATAGCGTTTACCCTTTGAAACATTCTGCTTTACTCCACTTACATCAATCGACTGCCAGCACTTTTTTAATTTATACGATTGGTGAACGTAGCTTTCATCGAGGTAAACTATGGGCTTTCTAAGCTCTTCGGGCAAATTTCTATTGCTGATAATTTTATTTAAATACGCTGCCCGTTTCGCTGCTATATTCGGCCGTTCAATTAATGCACTTCTTTCTGACTGACATCTTTTATATTTGAATCCTAGGGCGATAAGTATTTTCCGTAAATGCTCACGGCTTCCGTCATATCCCAAATCTTCTCTTACTACTGGCAGTAAGTTTCGTAAGGTTGGTACCTGAAAATAAAATAACTATGTAAAAATTTTAAATTTGAAAGTTGCAGTGACGTGTCAAACGAATGAACACTGCTAGTACGTATTATTTATTCAGTTAAATTTTAATACCAATAATAATAATGATAAATGTACCTGTTTTCTCACAGTGTAAAAAAATTGAACTTTTTGTCTGATGGCACATAAGTCAAAGTTATCCAACTGTTTTTTAGGACGACCTTTTCTATTTTTTCCGGGTGTAGAAAATACGCCTTTGTTTCGATCTCCTTCCAGCACGACTCTTCTTACAGTGCTTACTGATTTACCTGAGGTGAATAAATAAATATACAAACAAAATATTAATAAAAATACATTTTTGGTAAATTTCTAATTGTAATGATTTTCATTCAACAATAAAGTTATGTAGAAATCGAATTTAAATTTAGGTACATATTGCAAAGTACGCCACTCAAGTATCAACACTGATCTGTCGCACTATACCAAAGTAATGTTAGACAAAATGTAAACATAACCTATGTGCTCGATGATTATTGTTCAAAATTCCACTTATTTCGTATGCAAGCTATTCAAAACAGAATAGCATTCATCAATTTACACTTAATTCATCTAAAAACAACAATACAAACAGTTACATACCTGTCATATCAGCGGTTCTTTGGTAAACATCGTTGAGATCGGTAAGAATGGTTTTGGCCTCTTTTTCTGCCAAACATCGCCTATAAACCTTATAAATAATTTGTCTGCCAGCACTTCGGATGGTTTTATTCATTTTTAAGTTAGTTTTATCACGCTTTTATGGCACAAATTATAAATTGTATAAACTTCCGAACTTTGTTTACTTCAAACAATTCAAACGTCATCATTTTTTAAATGTTGCCAGCAAACAAAAAAATTAGTTCCGTTTCTACTCATTTTTGCCAAACTATATACATATTTACATACCTATATAGTCTACTATATAGAACTATTTTCCTTTTTTATTTTCTTAATAATATATTTGTGAAAAAAAGAATAAAACTACAAGTTATTTATTAAATGATTTATTTTTCAATTTCTTTTTGTATTTTTCAAAGGCCTTATTTTGCATCGCAGGCAAAACACGATTTTGCAGTCGAATTATATCCGTCCCTTTTAGTATTTTATTTACTATATTGCACCAATTCATGATTGTGAATCTTACAGTTAATGTTATGAAATAACTGAGGAGAATAGACTTGTGCTCAGTACATTCTATGTAATCAAATGAATATTTCGAGAAAATTATCTCTTTTATGTTTGATGACACTCCATTTTTATGAGCATTATGTTCCAAATATTCATTTGTTTCGCTGATGACTGTACTGAAACACCTTACTGCTCCTTTAGATGGGTAGTTTAAGCGGTTCTTTGCCGCAGTATATTCCCTGTGACTTATCCAGTCGTGAATGTTACCCTGTTCACTGCTTGTGAGGGTTTTTTTGCAATTGTCACAATTTAGTTGCAGCTTATTAAATATTTTCCGCACTACCCATCCAGCAGTGTAGGCCCGCGAATGAACGTTCATGCGTTCTCTTCGGGCCTGCTCCACAATTTCTTCAATGCGTTGCTTAGTTCTGGGATGACGACCGGGCTCAACACTTTCTTTTACTTTTTCGTCAGACAATGTCTGTAAATTTATTACCTGTTGTGCCGGATCATCCTCACAATTAAATGTTTCATTATGAAACTTTATAATTCTTGTAATCAACAATGATTTAAAAGTGCACTTGAAACTGTGGCAGTTTGGGTCATTATTTCTGTAATTATATGCTCTCACTTGGCCAAAAAAGTTTTCGATGGGGTCTGAATTAAAATATCTTGGCCTCATTATTTTAATATTTTGGCTTTTAAAAAACAGCCACAGCCTCATGAAACTTTTCAATGTAATTATGAAATTTTCTAAAGATGGCACAGACTTTTTCTTTCCTGTTGAATCCACGTACTTAATTTTTTCCAATTTTTGGATTGCTTCCATCCAAAACGCGTGGTGAGGTGACATTTCTACAACAGCTGTTCTCAATACTTTCCCTTTCGTTTTTTTCGATAATGTTGCAGCTCCATTTACGCTGTCAAATAATTTATCGAAGAACAGGATCATTTCTGCAGTGTTCTTTAAAGTTTCGCTGACAGGTCTGCCATCTGCATAGTGAGCTGAAAGAAGCTTTCGTTTATATAATAAGCAGTAAATTTTGATCTTAAGGTGGCCCCGAACCTCTAAGCTCCCATACAAACGTACTTTTCGATTTATTTGGAAACTACGTCCCCGATTTTTATTAAATTTTGCATACATAATTGGATAAGAAATCGCTATGTTTGTATCGTTTTAGTTTTTCAATATACATAATCATCATTAAATGAGAGCGAATGTAAAAAAACCGCTTGAAAATGGGTAAAAATTAATTTTCGCTCTTACGTAATGATGATTATGTATTTCGAAAAACTAAAACAATACAAACATAGCTATTCCTTATCCAATTATTTATGCAAAATTTAATAAAAATCGGGGACGAAGTTTCCAAATAAATCGAAAAGTACGTTTGTATGGGAGCTTAGATGTTCGGGGCCACCTTAATGGCACCAAGGAAAATTAACTTGGTAAATTTCTAACACTTCTAATATTACTTACAAAACTTTGCTGTATATGACAATGCTGCAGATACAGTTGAACTAAACACTTTCACACAATTTTTCACCTGCAAACAAATATAAACAATAATTATTGTTATCGAAAATCTGTCGTATATAATTTAGAGGAGGAAAGTTTGATACGAAACAACATAGTAATTGCTGTTTAAAATGCTAACAAACGCACCTTCATCTTCTTTATTTTTTCTGGAATGACATGTTGGTCATTCAATTTGTGCAGGAGTCTGGCTTCTGTGTGATTACAGTCTGTTTTATAAACATCCACTATGTCTTGCCACTTTGATATCTTGCCATCCAAATTGATATTCTTATTTATAAAGTTATTCCTCAGACCCTTAATTAAGTGTGGGGGGTCATATATAACACTGAGGTTAACTCCTCTTATTGTGATTGTGCCATCTGAAATCATAAAACATGTATAAATTTCAAAATCTCCAGAATATGACATGAAAAAAGGGAAGAAGCATTTTCGAAATAAAAAAATACAAAGTTTCAGGAAAAGAGAGATAACAGAGTTGCAGAATGGGCAATATGTTTAATAGGATCTGTTTTTATAGAGCAACAAACTCAAGACTGTAACTAGATTTTGATTGTTTTTTCAAGTTTTGTTAATATTAAGACTTATATACAGCCAGTTATAGAGTTTTTTAAGATACCTAAGCAGAAAATTATCCCAACCTGGTTTTTGATTTGCAAGTATTTGTTCACGCTTTGTCTCTTCCTTCAGGCTTTTGAGTGCAGACTGAAACGCCGCACCTTGATCACAAATGACCGCAATAGGCTTCAGCCCACATCCCACTACAGCAGAAATGACATCTTTCAGAATAGTTTTTAGTTCTAGTCCTGCAGTAGCTCCTTGGCAGTAATAAAAAGCCACTGGTTGCTGCCACTTGTAAACAGCTCCTCTCAACATAAAGACGAGGGCATGGTCTGCAAACTCATTCTTCTTTTCGTTCAGCTCTACAAAGCCATTAATAGTGTCCTTATTTTTATCATAAGTTAAGGCAGCTTCTAATGGCTCTTAGAAATTGATTGTAGTCTGACGCTCTGTGCACCATGTTGCTGAATGTGCCTACATTTTCATAAGCGAGCAGACTTACCGGCTTCCTCCCGAGATGGAACTCCACTCGAAATCTCGTCTTCACTAAACAGGGAAGGGTATGCTTTCCCTATAAGTCGTGATTTAGGCGTAATGAACTTTTTTTCAAAGTGTTTTTGACAAACAAAGAGCTTGGAAAGCTGTTCTTGTGTTAAATTTTTCAGATCACGGATTAGCTTCAGACACTCTAACCACTTATTGAGTCTTTTCTCATTGCTCGGAAAATGATGTAAAATAGCGTCCTGTCGCGAACTTTTACAAACACAGCACTCGTAATACATTTTACAAGAAGTAAAATAACGCGTACGTACAATAATTGGCGTAATAAGACAAAATAGTAATCTTTGGTGAGAGGTTATGCACCAAACCAAACAATACTACCGGCCGGCACAACGAAACTTGACAACTTGACTCGAACAAAACAAATATGGCCCGCCAGCCAGCCAATCACAGCTGCCCCAAACGTCATACAACATTAAAAACAAAATGGCGCTACCTCAAGCGTTTCGTTATACGGAGATTATCAGGTGTGACGAGATTCACACTGACCAGCGCCAAAACAATGCACAGATTGAAAGACAATTTTCTTTTTTTTTTTCTATTACTGGATGGCTGCGTGGTGTTGCAATGCATAGGATAATAATTAGTCTATGACACAGTCAGAAGTTGTTCAAACCAATATAGACCGTAACATGTAGAAAATAATGTTTATAATCGTCCGGGCGAGCCGGCCCGCCGGCGGGCTCGCGCCTGTCAAAGCATATTCCGTTACATTCTTAGCGAGCCCGCCGGCGGGCTCCTGCTAAATGAACTTCCCTTTGTGTAAGATTTTTGTTTCTTATTTCTTCCAGGCATAAATACATTTGCCAATCTGTATAAAACTTATATGGTCTGGCTCCGGGCAATCGACGAGACATTGTATTGGATCAATCTGCAGAACAAAAATAATAATTTCAAATTTGGTCCAAAAAAACCGTTGGACTATAGTTGAGATCAAAGTAAAAAACGATTTGAATATTTTATTTAAAACCAAAATATACATTATTCTGAAAAGTTTAATATCGTAAAGTCGTAAGGGAGACGCATCTTCACGCAACTTCAACACTTGACTCCTAATAAAAGTTTGACAAAGTTTCTAGTCCTGTCCGACGTGAAAAAGTTTGGGCCGAAAATGTGATTCGAATGAGTGGTGCGACAGTAACTACCACAACAAATTTGTTCCTAGAACTTTACATCAACTTCTTATAGTGTTTGATTACGAATTTGCATAAAGTATGACTACTGGGAGTGGAAGTACTTCACGCACTATTTATACATATAGCATTTACATTAAGAAAACGTCGTTTTCTATAGGAACTATTTCGGTTTTTAATGGGTACGCTAGCATAACGCCAGCTCAGGTGTTATTTTATAGTCTTGTTCCATATCTCTGTTCCTATGAGAGCAATCATTATGAAATTTTGCCTAGTTAAGACGCTATTTATACTCTATTATTGTGTATAAATTTTGTTGCTATAGTATAAGCCGTTTTTGAGAACGGTCGTGTGTACGCTAGCTTGATCGTTATGCTGGCGTACCCACAAACAATGGTCATTATTTCTTAAACCAAGGAGGCGCTATTTATTTTACTTTTGCACTGATTATACTCTATTTATACGCTATTTATTAGGCATAACAACAAACGTGAATTCGGTTATGTGTAGGCTACCATCACGGACACCAAAGCTGAGGACGAAGAGGCCACTGCCTCCCCGTGAAATTATTTTATCGCAAATTGTACATTTCACTTTGCTGCGGTCTTTTTCACTCTCCCGATAATAAGTCCACATGGACATACATACTGGCGGCAATCCGCGCGCTTGGCGTAAACAAGTTTAGACTTGCATTTGTGCGACGGAACGGAATCAAATGTACCGAATATTCGGCCGAATGTTCGTATTCGGTGAAATCCATGTTCGGAGTTCGGTCCATCTCTAATTTTTATATTATGTATAAAATAAAGTTCGCAACGTTACAACAGGTAGGCTAATGTGGCACTCCTTTGGTGAATATCTGTAAATAAAAATTATCATATATGAGTCGTATAGAATCAATGGTGGCCATCTTACTTTTAAAGATTTTTGGTAGGTAAATCGAAAAAAACTGTCAAAATTACAAAGCTACTTCAATGTACTCATTGAGATATGCTAATAATTGCAGTTAATTTTAAAAAGTTGATTAATAGAACTTAAATTTAATCAAACTTAATAAAGAGATATAATTTAAATAAATGTTATTAATATGGCTGACTTTGATACCAACAAATTAAAATTGCCATTTTTAATCCCAAGATTGGTCAAGATGGCCGTTTCTGTCACAAAGCAAAGAAAAGATTGCCGCTTTTGCTCCTAATCGATTCTACGAAAAATTAGGGTTGTGCTAAGCATGTTGAAATAAAAACCCAGTCAAATTTTAGCATTCTTATATTAAAGTTATTAAACCACTAAAACATTTATTTTTAACATTAAATTAAACTTAAACGCGTAAATCGTTTCCTTCCTCAAGTGGTTCTTGGCAGTAATCTACACCTTCAGGGGGAGGAGTAAACTGTAGAGACTCCTGAGTTGATAATAAATCTTTGTAAAATTTTAGAGATGGCGAAGAGAGCCAATCATTTCCAAAATGTTTGGTTATAAGATTTTTTATATCCTTTACTTTATTTTTATTCAATGCAACGGTTTTCTTAAGTTGTTTTGGATGTAACATATCAATTGTTTTCTGCCGTTTGCAGATGTTAGAGGCAGTTCCTATGTCACTTTTGTAAAAAGTTTCGCCCCTCACAAGGACATTACCCGGTTTTTTAGAACGCACCAAAATAAATCTCTTGCATTCTTTAAATCTGACGTTCCAGGAAGTCGTTGGTGCTAGAATCTTCTTAGCCGTTTCTCTCCAATCACTGACTGGACAGTCATCTCCAAATCGCACAATTGTTGAAGTTTGAGATATAATCTCTTTTATCTCATCAGGGTGCACGATGACTTCTTGTCTCTTCAGTTTTTTTTCTATTACACCAAACGCTCGATCCGGAGGCATATACGAGTGACCGGGAAGACCACTTCACTCTAAATAGAACTAATATTGAGGAATTGTAAGTCCTCATACTATTTCATCTTAGCCTTCATCAACCTATAATAGTACATTGTCATTTATTCAATTCCATTCCTTTTATATGTATACTAAAAATATTTATTTATTTATTTTTATTCCTATAATTTAAATAAGTCCGCTCACCTGAAAGGTATGTATGTATGTCTTGTTTTATGTGGGCAAATTATTGCTCGCATACTTTATAGCATACAGATGACTTGCAAATGCGTAGTAGAATGCTATGGCCATGTCTTTCCTGTGTTGTGTTGCTCTTGTGGCTTGCCGGGTCGGTAGACGCAACTTCCCTCAAACCATTAGAGGTAAATGTGTGCCTAGAATCAGTAACAGCTCACATGTAACATTTATTCTAACCAATAGGTAGGTACATAATATCACAATTGACTGAACACAAAAGCTATTTTCGCTTACCATAAAATCTGCTTAATAATTATGCAAAACTATGCGCCAGTTTCGTCCAGTGTGGTTTCGTTTTTAATTTGACTGCACAGGACTTTGGTTGGACACTTGGAAAAGTGTTAGCATACCTCTCCATGCTCCACGGGGTTTACTTTGTGTGTGCACGCGGTAAACTAAACTTCACAAAACAAACAGCACTTTCTCCATTTCTTACAATGAAATTCGATCCGCAACATTTTCTTTGACTGCAAGTTGCAACGTGCAAGCATAGCAATTTATATAGCTAGCGCGCCAGCCAGCCAAGCGTCGCGTTAGTTCGTTTTTATAAGGTGGTACCAGGGCACAAATGTCACACGCTTCACAAATGCCATTTATGTCAGTGTCAACCAACTTTCACGATTTGTTGCGGTTTCGTTCGTCCAACACATAATTTGTTAGTCCATGTAGGTACGTACAGGTAGGGATCTTATTTTATTAACTCACTCACTCGGGCTCCACCTGAAAACCAGCGTAGCATTGGGCTTAGCCGAATGCTACACATGCTGAGGTGGGGACCCTTTTTTTCCCATTTACATGTTTTTTTTTTGTTATGTTGTATTTATTTTTTCTTTGTATACCGTCAATCACCCTAAATTAGCCTACTTTTGACACATTTTCGTTTGCTATTCTAGATATATGTAGTTTAGAACAAAATCAAATATACCAGTCACTTTCTTTTACATCAGGTTATCTAAAAAGAGAAACAAAGACATAAAATGTTAATTATTTCCATACTAAAATGGGTCGCAAAGATGCCAGGCGAATTTAGGCACTTGTGCCTAAATTCGCCTACCCTCATTTTTTCGGTCCCTGTAAGACGTGGAAATTGCGTTGTTAAAGAAGTTTAGTATAAAAGTTTTGCTTTAAACGAATTTAAACTCTAATGTTTCATAAACAAAGTCTAATTCACAAAAAATGGGGTAGGCGAATTTAGGCACGCTTTTGAACAATGCGCACATTAGCTCCATACATTAAGCGAGTTGTGGTTAGGGCTGCCAAAAATATTTTTTGTTGTAATATGCACCTACTACGTCGTCGTAGTCGGTCGCTGGCGCGAATGTAAAGCAAACCTAGTATGTATACCTATCCTACTGAAGTGTGTCTTTAAAATGAAACGATGGTTGAAAATATTTAAAAAAAATTAAGAAATTTTATTCATAAAAGTAGTACCTTATCTTTAAAAGTAAAGTTGTTCAATTATGTGTCACTTTAGTTTTTTAGCTTATAAAACACATTTAGATTCTTCAATAAATCTAACAAATATAGGTAGTTTTATAATTATAACATAAAACGTTCTAATAAAAGTCTTCAAAAAATCTTAACGGTATCTATCAAATATCTTATTACTTTTAGAATCACATTTAGTTATAATATAAGTCTTTTAAAAATCTTAATAGGTATTGGACGTAAATTTAAAAATCACAAATGAAAAATAATGTCTTCTAAAAAATTTCTTTTCCGCGTCATAGGAACTCATAGATTTATTACGCAGTTGCTCCAAAGCCAATTCTAACTGTTTTTCGGTATACTTATTTTTATACGGTCGTCTGCTCCGCCGTTTTGTAATTTTGTGTTTTTTAGGCATCGCTATCTGAAATATAAATAAAAGCTTTCCATCACCATTCAAGCAAACAAAAAGGCGTACCTAGTACCCACCTACCATTTTAATTAAAAATATTTTTCAGTCATTAGATCACAACATGCAACAAAATCATAACCCTCTAATTTTGCAGTCGGGTAAGGAAACCAAGTGACAACCCTAAACCCAGGCGAATTTTGGAACTAACATGTCAGAAATTTTACCTCTAATTATTCAAATGCATTTTTTGTCACAACCACTTAACTTAGCTTATAAATTAATATATTGTTAGAAAGCCGGCAAAATTCAGTTTCGACTAATAACGGTGCTACTGGTCTTACCTCTTATTTTCTTCGGTTTCCAGATGAAGTTTTGCAGACCACTTATAAAACTTGCCTTGTTCGACTTTACTCAAAATGTGACTGTCATCTCATACCTGAAGTTTGCTACAATTCGATTGCAGAATGTTGCCATAAAAGAAAATTGTCTACTTATTGGTAGGTTTAGGAACCGTTATCTATGCTATAGTCCATGTTCTGACCATTTAAAACAAGATTCGCCAAGTGCGAGTGTAACTCGCGCGCCGAGGGTTTCAAACATTTGCCAATTATTTGGACAATCAATTTTCTGAAATATTTTAAAAAGTATGAAACTTACAGAAATTTCAAAAAGTGTTTTGAAATGGTCAAAACGATACCTTTCATTTGATACCCCACATGGGTAGGTACCCCTCCTTTTGAAAAAAAAATCCCCCCCTTTTTGACCATTTTTCAAAAACTATTATTATTACAGACTTCTCTATATTTTTCCTGTAAAATATAGATCGATATCTACAAACGCCTAATACATTGTACATGGATCGGTATGCAATCTTCGGAGCTAGGGGGGGGGGAATGGTCAATTTTTCGTCTTTTTTTGAAATATTTCAAAAAGTATGAAACTCACAGAAATTTCAAAAAGTGTTTTGAAATGGTCAAAACGATACCTTTCATTTGATACCCCACATGGGTAGGTACCCCTCCTTTTGAAAAAAAAATCCCCCCCTTTTTGACCATTTTTCAAAAACTATTATTATTACAGACTTCTCTATATTTTTCCTGTAAAATATAGATCGATATCTACAAACGCCTAATACATTGTACATGGATCGGTATGCAATCTTCGGAGATAGGGGGGGGGGGAAAGGTAAATTTTTCGACTATTTTTGAAATATTTCAAAAAGTATGAAACTTACAGAAATTTCAAAAAGTGTTTTGAAATGGTCAAAGCGATACCTTTTATTTGATACCCCACATAGGCAGGTACCTCCCCTTTTGAAAAAAAATTCCCCCCCTTTTTGACCATTTTTCAAAAACTATTATTATTACAGACTTCTCTATATTTTTCCTGTAAAATATAGATCGATATCTACAAACGCCTAATACATTGTACGTGGATCGGTCTGCAATCTTCGGAGATAGGGGGGGGGGAAAGGTCAATTTTTCGACTATTTTTGAAATATTTCAAAAAGTATGAAACTTACAGAAATTTCAAAAAGTGTTTTGAAATGGTCAAAACGATACCTTTCATTTGATATCCCACATAGGTAGGTACCCCCCCTTTTGAAAAAAAATTCTCCCCCTTTTTGACCATTTTTCAAAAACTATTATTATTACCGACTTCTCTATTAGGGCGTGCAAAACCGGAAGGTTCTTAAAACCGGTTTTGAATTTCGGTTTTGAGGGCCCAAAACCGGAAACCGGTTTTAGCCCCGGTTTTGACAACATTTTTATATTTTTTTATATAGTAGATTTTGAAGAAGGAAACGATATTTTTGGATACCCACAAAACCTACAAATAAATATATAAATAAGTAATAAATAAGTAGAACTAACTGAGATCAAATCAACTACAAGTACGAATCAAGAATAATATTTTTTAAACATACAAAACATAGTAATATCTTTACATACTAAACACAACCACAAAATTTAAACACAAAATATAGTCGTCATCTTAATAAGATTTCTTGAATCTTGACTTAATAATTACGAACGAACCTATTAACAACATTATTAAAGGTTTCATATTTGGTAAAAAAGGAGATCAAATCAACTTTAGTCTACATACCGAAGCGACAAAAATAAAAAATATCACTTTATTTCTTAAGAATTTGACTTTTTCTAAGTGTACATTTTTGTATTTACGGAAATAAAGAAATTTTGATTTCCCCTATCGTGTTGGTCTACGCTCCCATCGTATTATGATCGAGGGAATAGAAAGTGCATCTGTGTTTGCGGCACATACTTAGGCACTATTATGTCCTGCGCACCTGGGTCTTCGTCGAGACTGGCCGCCGCCTTGGCCAGTCCGAACGATAGTCTACTTGGCATCGCTGTAAGGATTCCAGAACAGCTTACGTTTCGACTGAGTCAAAGGCTTTTTCATAGTCCATAAAGGCCAGACACAGGGGCTTTCCATATTTAAGCTGCCTCAGAACCAGCACGATCTCGTCTTGACTGATGTGCCTGGCAGTTCGTCGGCGTAGTGGCGTATCAGGGTGGCTTTAGAATCGTGGTCGTTTCGTTGGGCACGAGGGGCATGTGCAGTGTATAAACGGCCATAGAAATCCTTGATCTCTGCTAAGATCTCCGGCTTCGACAATACGGTCCTACCATCGTGCGTTTCAAGTTCGTTTGGCAGGAACCACCTGACCAAGCTGCTGAGTGACTTTGGTCCCTCGGTTTCGCTCTATCGCCTCTTCAATAAATCGTGTGGTGGAGCTCCGAAGGTCGATCCGTACCATCTTCGCAATTTGCTTGTTCAGGTCTGACCTATTCTTACACCTATACATATTCTTAAGTTAATAATGAGTTATCATTATCTTTTATCCAATAATTCATAATAAAATTTCAATAAATTTAAGCTATTTTCCATATTACTAATGGTACATTCAATCTTTGAAACTTTAAAGAACGAAAGCTATAAGAAAAAAACATTTAATTACTAATACTTACATTTAACGATAAAGATCGATAAATACTAGGTAATACGTAAATATTCTTGTAACAGAGCAGCAAATTAAAAACCGAAACATAAAGATATTTTCCTTAACCAAAACCGATAACTCTCGACATTTAATCGATTTTTTTTATCGAAAAATAGAACGATAAACATCGAATTATCGAAATGTTTCGATAATTGCATGCCCTAGTTGGTATAGGTTGCGTTCGGATATATTTGATGACTCAAAATTACATATTTTGGATTTAAATCAAAATTTAATTCATTAACGGGAAAACCGGAGTTAACTCCGGTTTTGGCTCTCAACGCCGGTTTTGAAAAATGGTAAATTTGGTCCGGTTTTCCGGTTTTCGGCAAAAACCGAAAACCGGTTTTGCACGCCCTATTCTCTATATTTTTCCTGTAAAATATAGATCGATATCTACAAACGCCTAATACATTGTACGAGGATCGGTGTGCAATCTTCGGAGATAGGGGGGGGGGGTATGGTCAATTTTTCGACTTTTTTTGAAATATTTCAAAAAGTATGAATTTTACAGAAATTTCAAAAAGTGCTTTGAAATGTACAAAACAATACCTTTCATTTGATACCCCATTTGCCTTCCTAGGTCTCTTTTGAAATTTCAACATCAAAATTTGTACTGAAAATATTCATTTTCATTTTTCATTTATTTATATATTTTTTTCTTAAAATCAGTAATGGCGCACGAAATGTATCATTATTTCAAATTTCAAGTTAATAGCTGCAGTAGTTACTGAGATATTCAAGAAAGAGCGGGGACGGACAGAGCGAGACCATAAGGGTTTCAAAACCGATCTTTGAAACCCTAAAAATCAGGCGAATTATGGTACACCAGGCGAAATTAGGGTGTTTGACGGTACCTAGTTTTAACTGTAGTTATTAGTACCTAGTATGTAAGTCTTATGTATCTTTGGGAAAAAAATAAATATTTCTCTCTCTCTCTCTCTCTCTCACTTCAATGTTTTTGATGGTTGGGTTTGACAGCAACCATTTACAACATGTTGCAATGACTACGGAATTTTTATTCTGACCCCCACAACCGTCAGCTACCAGGCGTATTCTGTTTATTCCAGTTTTATCAGTTTCAGTAAGTCTATGGTAGATAGCGGAGCGGATAAAATCAAATTCGAATCCTTGTGAAACTCATCTTCGGTGCAGCAGTACGCAAACACGTTTTCCTTGGTCATGGGTTGTATAGAAGCCCCTTCTACCATTGTCAAGTTGTAGAGGTAAAGTTGTCGGCTATAGTAGCATATCTGGTCAGGTAATTTTGGTAGTGGGAGGTTTTTTTGGCAGTCAAATGAAATAATTTTTAATCCATCTGATTGCTCACGTAATTTGTCAAAGAAGGCTTTTGCTCTCAGTTTATGCACTCTCTTTTGAGTTATTAGTAAACTTTTCTTTGATGTGTCCAATTCCGTTTTAATTTTCTCCTCTAGCTCGAAACATGTTGAGCACACATCAGTGCGCGGTGAACCAAACCCGAGGTTGTAGAAAATATTAAAAATATACCTGAAGTACGACAGTTTTACTTCCGGTTTGACCCACTCACATGTTTTGTACATATTGTACAATTTAGTGATATTTAACTCAGCAGCTAAATATTTTCTTTCGGCGAATTTAGATTTGCGGCAGTAGTGCGACTCCACAGACTTCAAACTTTGAATAAATTCGTGTACAGAATTCTTTTGCTCGGTGTATTTTTGTGAGTTCCGAAATCCACCACGAGTTTCATGAGCTATATCACCATCGTAAAAAAAATCTTTTCATTACATAGTTCACTCTGTGTTTTGTAACTCAAAAATGCTCAGAAATTGCTTTTGGCATACTGGTATCTTTTCTTTATTGACGAATACTGCATATTTTATCGATGTTTGTTTACAGACTCTTGGTGTTGTTCTTTTAGCAATATACTTGATAGAACATAGTTTTAAAAGCATTGCGTCGCTGTAGAATGATAACCTTGTATGTCCAGAGAACCAAACTTTACAGGAAACGGAAAAAATGTTTCATTTCGTCAATGTTTAAAATATCATTATGTGCTTTTGTCCCAAGTTTTAGATGGTAAAAAGGACTTTTTTTATGTTAGTAACCAATTTCTTACTTAATTAGAATATACCAGTTAAATGACATAAGAGGTTTTCTGTTTTAATGTGTACAAATTTACGAGGTTTTCAAAAGTAAAGTCAAATCAGATGTAGTTTAAAAAATGTTTATTGAATACGATGTGGACAAAGTTTTGGTAAGAAATCAGTCCAGAAAGATTTCCTTTCACAGATATCAATCAATCCTAAAATTATCTTAAACCTGGTCTTACTAAATGAAGTTCGTTTTCATCCAAATACCCAGAGAATACAACAATAACTATGACTTTAATTATTAATGCGGCAGGCTATCATAGAATGGATGAATATCTCGTGGAATTACACATTTTAATTCCTGAAGATGGTTGTACTTCACCTTAGTAATGGGTAATTTTGAATGATACAACTGTTGAAAACAATCATTAGCATTTGGTTGATTAATTCTTCTTGGTAATAATTGGTATTCTTCGGAATGACTTAGCTTGAACTTTATGGATCCTTCTGGTTCATATTTAAGGCATCGTATGTCGGTGACTTGTGGATCTCCAGCCTTATTACCAGGTCTTATCGAGGAAAAATACGGTTGAGAGCTGTATTTTTTGAAGAATGTGTGGTCTAACTGGACAACATTATAGGGACCAGGATTATTACGGGCAGTCTTACAAGCTTCAACATAACCTGCTGGTGAATAAATCTCACGATTTTTTAGCTGCCGCTCAATTGTGGAATGCATCGCATCACATTCCATTTGGGTGTGACCTTTTTCAAGATATTTTTGAACTATGACTATACCTGTCTTAGCGGCTACGAATATAAGTGCATTGGAAAGAATAGAATTCCTATTTTGATATGTGCACCCATCACTGTATATAATCACTTTGCGAATGACTGTTGTGTCAACATTGTTAATTACGAAATCAACAATGATACTTGCAAACTCGTCAGCTGTTAAACCACCTTCAGACTCATCCCAGAGGAAACAAAATCCTTCTTTGGTTTTCAGATTATTTATCGTAAAATTATGCACCTTGAGCTTCATTTTGTAATAAAGCGCTGATGCTTTTAAATACGGACAAAGCAATACAGCTTGCAAGTCCATAGTAAATACAGCAACAGAAGCATCATTTATTGCTTTGTCTTTTTCTTTCTGGCTTTGTGCTTCCGTTTTCCGAATTAAATGTAGTTGATAGTCTGTATCACTAACATTTCCAGCCTTGTGACCACAGCAAATGTCACATTGGTCCTTTTTTGGGTGGAATAAGGACAAATTCAGGCTCTCAAATACTTCCCAAAATGTATACCTTGAGGCACTCAGATGAGATTTGTTTTGGTCATTTGTATATTTTAAGTATTCATTAAAAAGTGCCGATTTAGATTGCCAATAGGGTTCTAAGTAGAGTTTTGATGAACTCTTTCTGCAATAATGTGACTCAAGCTTTGGCAGGGATTGGAAAAACTCTCTTAGTAATTCCTTTTTCAAATTGTTTGCTTGTCCTCTGTTGCTGTGTCTGTCTGAAACAGGTACTGTATTATTTGTAATAGTTTTTTCAACCCAGTTGTGAACAGACCATTCACCGATATTTATTGTGTTTAAAAACATATTTTTACAGACTCTAAATGTTGCCCCTTTATCTTTTAAATTATACTTAAACGAATAACCTCTGCGAGAATCAGAGTTTTCCGTCTTTTTTTGCACAGTACCGCTTTTCAATACAAACGATGATACAAAGCAATGTTTTGCTTCTCTAGTTAGACCCCAAAAATGCTCGAAAATCTGTAATCTTGAATCGTCCGAAAGTTTACAGCATTCAAAATATTTGGCGTTATTGTTATGTTCACATCGAGATTTCATTTCTTTTGGCGCCTTTTGAATATCATAGACAATTTTTCCCTCTTCGTTTTTTCTTCTTCCCAGATATCCTTCACCTCTCATTCGTTTAATTTTTTGTTGTTCATATGTCCATTGAGATTTATCACTCCGTCCTCGTTTAGCTCTTTTACGCTGATTATTGGATATTTCCCCCAAAATTTCAGGGTCGTCATATGGCTGAAAATTTGGATCTTGCACAGAGTCGTCGCTGCTGAAATCTATGTCATCGTGAGCCTCTATAACTTGCAAATTAAGATTTTCAGTATTTTCATTATTTCTCATAGCTGAAGTAGATGGTGCAGAGGCTGGAATTTCGGAAAGTGTGATTGTTTCATCATTTTCAGGACCGAAATTTGCTGTAGATGGAAGATTTTCCAGTGTTTGTTCTGAAGACATTATTGCAGAGCATTCTTCCAGCACATCATTAAAATTTAGATCTGGCGGTAACAAAGACGGAGATCCTTCCAAATCAGAAAGGCTGATTAAGTCTTCTTCTGGTGGCATATGGTTCTTTAGACACTCTGCCACTAATTTTCTCCCTCTACTGAACATTTTGGCCTGAAAAAGAAATAACCATGAAAATGAAAACCTCGTTTGTTGTTTGAATACTACAGCTATTACAGCTATACGAGGTTTTCCCGTGTGATTTTTAACTTATTGCTCTGACATGAATACTAACCTAATATTTACCGCCGTTATTGGAAATAAACAAAGATACCACTTTATTTACACTTTCAACAGTAAATAGAAGCCGTTAAAATCCTATGTGAAAAGCTAGTATGTCACTAAAGTGGCTTGCTTTGCCGGGGACATACGAGGTTTTCCTTGTTATTAACCCGCCAAATAAACCAACGCATATTTATTGCTAAACAACGAATCCCCGGCTATGAAATACAACCAAAGCGTACTTAGAAATATAAATAATTGAAATAAACTTACTTCACATCGATTTGTCCACAAATTTTCACAAATAATCTCAAAAATACAGAGCAACGCCCACACCATGCACTTTTTACGAGGTTATCTCACTTGTGACGGCAAGATGGCCGACGAGTAACAAATAAGAGGTTTTCGTTTTACTCCATAGATGGCATTAGTAGTCATAAAATTGGGTTCAAGGGTTCGCCACTTTATAAAATACGTGGTTTTCATTCGATTTTTACAAAAATAAAAAATAATTTATTTTTTGACATACGAGGTATTCATTCTACAGCGACGAATTTGCGTCTTGGCTTTTTTTATCTTTATGTGCATAAAATTTCTCGTGCAGTTTTCTAATGTTTGTTAAGCTTAGTTTGGAGCACTGGAATGCTGGTTGGTCGTGCTCACACACGCGCGAGGGTAGAGTTTTTGATGAGTATCTGAAATTAATTCAAAATCATCAAAATGTATGAAATTAGGTATCTACCTAGGGGTCGTCTATTCCAGGCTCGACATGGGTTCGGAAAAAATCACGACATCATTCATAATCTCAAGTGTTTGTGTGTTTTATTATAATGTAGAAAACATCCAAAAAACCCAGAAAAAAATCTGCAAATATTTATCCCGAGTCGGGAATTGAACCCACAGGTTTGATCCTCCTGCAACTTTAATGTCAGATAGATATTTTTATCAGGATGTTTATATTTTCCAGAATTATTTTTGCACAGCTCACACTCTCCGTAAGAACATTCCTTGGATTTTAAATCACACAACTATGCCCAATAATTCTTCAAGATCTTTAGTTCCTATTCCTATTAATCCAGTCTCCTCGAGTACTTTGGCTTTCATTTGTAAATTTTCGTGTCTTTTGCAAGCGCAGGTATCTCGCTTTTCGGCTTTTGGTGGCAAAACATAAAAATGCCTGTATCTTTTGAACGTAGCGAATGACAATTTTCCACCTTCTTGTCTGTATTTTTGATGTAGTTTACGTAGAGTTCCGAGCAAATATCTTCTTTGTTTTTTAAGTTTTTGTGTTTTTATTTCATTCTTGCCTGCCGTCATTCTACTTACATCGTAAAAGTAAAAGTAAAAGTCGTAAAAGTCTCCCAATTGCGCCTGTATTAAACAGCTTTAATTTTTCTGTCGCGTATGATGCCGAATTTTTCCTTTCAAGCCTAAATAGGTAGCTATTTTGGTTTTCATCTTGTATCTATGTATAATGTCACTTTTGCTGAAAACATTCTTTATTAATCGTTTTTCTTGAACGTTTTTATTTTCGTAACTTTCTTTTATACTTTCTACAATAACGTGATGTTCAAACAGTTTTTTTTTTCAGTCTTTCTTTTTCTTCAGGAGGTATATTTGGCAAATGTTGATCAATGTAAGCATTCGTTTTCGATGAAGGAGTCATTTTTTCAAGATCATCTTCTGTAATTTTAGCACTTAAGTTTGCATTTTCTACAAGATCACGAATTAATTTGTTTTTTTCTTTGATTATTCGAGTAAGTCATTGTTTTTTTTTGTTGACACCTATTTAATTTTTGTCTCATATTTTTTAATAGTTGTTTTAATTTTCTAACTCCCTCGTTTAAATTTTGGTTTTCAGTCTTTAGTTTATAAATCACTCTTCTTTCATTATTCCTCTTCTGTTTTAAAACCGGTGCATGTTCTGGTAAAGGCACTACTTTAGACTTCGGTTCTAGTTTGGATTTCTTCTTTCTATCTCTCCACTGCTTTCTTATATTTTCCTGATCAGATGAAGCATATTCTGCTATTTTCTTTCTATTTTGTTTTGTTCTCTCTGCATTTTTCTTTTCTGTGATAAGAACTTTTCAAATCTTTTCTTTCAGCCTTTCCCTATAGCGCTTTTGCCTTTCAGCCGGCGTCAGCGGCATCTACAAATAAATAAACTGTTTAAACCAAAATAAATATTATGGGGAAGATGCATAAGAAAAACTAATTAGTCCGTCAGTTAGATTACCAAAAAATATTGGACACGTATTTTTTCTTTAGATCCGAAAACAAAAAATAACGAAGATACAGTGCGTTAAAATTTCGCGTGACGTTACTCCTGTCTAAAACGTATCTTTTTTATTATTCATTTTCGGAACTAAAGAAAAAATACGTGTCCAATATTTTTCGGTAATCTAACTGACGGACGGATTTGATTAGGTTTTTTATGCAACTTCCCCATTGCATGCAATTACTGGCTCGGGACTGCGTGCTTCGGAAAACAATTACGATGTGAACTTAGCTTTACACACTTCACGTGTGTTACGTCGCACATACACGTAACACACGCAACACACGTGAACAAACACACGTAATATTTTATAACCTAAACTGCATGTAGCATCTTTAAAATGCAATGCAAATCAGTGGTAAACTACATTATTTGATAATAGTAACGTCTCTCAGAACTGTCCTTAACCGAAACAAACATATTTTATAACTTACCATGCGAAATTGCCACTACTGACTACGTTTCGAAAATCTAAGGACGAAAAATAACACACACAGAGTACTGCCACTTTCACAAAAACCAAGATGTCTGACAATGACACCTGACATTTCATATTGAAAATAGTAATGTTGCCATCACAAAAAAATATATCAAGTGTTGCTAGTGCTTATTACAAAAAAACTACTACGTAATAAATCTACATAACACACGTGAAATGTGATTTGGCACATTTTTTTTTTTAAATCATATTTTATTTATTTATTGCCTGTTTTATTATATCTACCATTGAGATAGTAGTTTAACTCCAGATATTTAACATCATTACTTAGATATAATGTTAAATAATAAATCAAAGATGAAAAAAAATAATAATGAACTCGATTTGGGGTAGACACATTTTATTTTTCTATAAACGAAACTAGAAGTAAGTAATTTGTTGTACCGGTTCGTTTTTGGATGAATTCAAAATATTGACTATTTTAAAGGACCGATATTAACAATTTAATAATAGCTTACATGGAAAACAAAAGTTTAATTTATTACGAACTTTCGAATTATCATTTTTCTTTCTTCAGAATTAGGCCTATAAAAAAAATATTGTAAGTACATTTTTTGCGAGCCTTAACCTACTACCACTTCATCGTGGTAATCAATTGGGTTATTCTCAATCTCCAAAATACTCGTACTCAGTACTTGTACTTTGAGTTGGCTGAGTTTGAGATGGCTGAAATAGATGGACAAGATGTTTTTAAGTCGCACACACCTCACTAGATATTAAATTAATTTAGAATGTATTGTGTGGTACGAAGTGTTAAATTAAAAGTAGGAAAATTAAAGCTTACAAATGCAGGCTGTGCTGGGACTGGGAGTCACCATACACAGCACCCTCGCCGATTATCGCTAGGACCTTTCGGTCCGTTTCCGACAGTTCGTCGAGGGTAACTGGTCCACCACCAGTGCCCGAAGCTTCAGATCTTCTTAAGGCGGCCCTACTTTTGGTCTTGAATTTCAAGTCCGCCCAGTAGGTACTAAAAATACAAGAAGAAAACCGTTATTGTACCTAAGGTAACCCAAGCATGATATGCGAGCACGAGATCTAAATGTAAAAAAAGAAATTCATACACGTTTCCATCGCTGGCCAGTTTTCGTTGAACCTCCGCCGTGAGCGTTTAGCCTGGTAGCGAGATCATTCCATTCCATTCACGATCTATGGCCTCCTTTGACCTCGCTCCCAAGCCAACGCCTTTGGCAAGGCTCGAGTGCGTCATAAGGTGCTGCAGCAACTCGTCTAGCTGCTCGGCTGAAACTCGATATTCCACTGAAATTACAAGAACATCATTAAGACAGAAAGCAAAACTACGCATTATAATTGACTGCGATAACTTACTTTTAGTTCCAGAATCCAAGGGAGCTTACAAAGTTCTGGAGAAACACTTGAAAAATTATAAAAAAATATCGAAGGTCGAAGCAAACAACAACAACAAACATATCAAGATGACGCACAGAATAAAAAAAATTACCTGCACTTATTGTTTCCGCCTATAGCTGCTCTATTGCTAGTGGTGCTAGTGTTCATGGACAATGTGCATTCAGCAACAACTTTGTGGTAGGCGGGCGATAGGCTTAGGTAATATGATTTAGAATAACATTTTGCAACCTATCGCGTAGCGGTCGCTGTCGCTTTGCTGTTGCTGTTGCTACTACAAAGTCTTACATAATAGGCCTGCGGGTTGCGCGGCCGCGCATAGAACACCACTTGCACCGGTTGTATTTGGAGTCTGCCTTTTTAGGGTTTCAAAGATCGGTTTTGAAACCCTTATGGTCTCGCTCTGTCCGTCCCCGCTCTTTCTTGAATATCTCAGTAACTACTGCAGCTATTAACTTGAAATTTTAAATAATGATACATTTCGTGCACCATTACTGATTTAAAGAAAAATATATATAAATAAATGAAAAATGAAAATGAATATTTTCAGTACAAATTTTGATGTTGAAATTTCAAAAGAGACCTAGGAAGGCAAATGGGGTATCAAATGAAAGGTATCTTTTTGTACATTTCAAAACACTTTTTCCATACTTTTTGAAAAATTTCAAAAAAAGTCGAAAAATTTGACCATACACCCCCCCCCCTATCTCCGAAGATTGCACACCGATCCATGTACAATGTATTAGGCGTTTGTAGATATCGATCTATATTTTACAGGAAAAATATAGAGAAGTCTGTAATAATAATAGTTTTTGAAAAATGGTCAAAAAGGAGGGGATTTTTTTTTCAAAAGTAGGGGTACCTACCTACCCAAGTGGGATATCAAATGAAAGGTATCGTTTTGACCATTTCAAAACACTTTGAAATTTTTGTAAGTTTCATACTTTTTAAGCAAAGCTTTTCAAGCTCCGGTTCAATCGCAGGGGACCCTGCGATTAAACCGGAAATTGTGTCTGTTTTTGTTGTTTTAGGAGACGGGACAACAACGGGGCGTTATAGAAGTTGTCTATTACTAGGACGTGGCCTCGCCCTAGTAATGGACGAACCAAGTCGAAAACAATTTTTGATGTTGCCGACTGTGGCTCATTTTCGGGTTCTGTCACGTCATGCCCTTTGCCCGTATAAAGTCCCATAGGTCAGCGGTCCGCAGACTTTTAGATATTGCGACCCCATAATTAAAAAAACAGTTATGAGCGACCCCAGAAAAGAAAATCACTAAGTTAACAAGTGCAAAGGTTGGTTCAGGTAACAAAGTTAGCTGTTTTTATTTCGTAAATTATTTATATAGAAGAGTTTATTTATTTTGGAAAATAATATTAGAGCAAACTAGAAAATATGCATACGAGTAATATTTATGATGGCATTAAATGAGACAAGCAATTATTTTAATATTTTATTTAAACAAAAAGGACATATACGTAACCTTACAAACTAATGTGAACCTTGTGCTTGCACACTTGCAGTCAGTATAATAATTCTTGGTGATATGTTATCAGAAAGAGACACCCTCAAATCAGGTTCTACGTTAAGTCTGATATTTTGTTTTTATAGCAGTTAATGTGGAGAAAGCTGTCTCGCAAAGGTATGTAGATGCGAATGGCAGCAATTTCAGCAGAGATGTTTTGAATAACAGGGATATTCCTTTTCCGTCATTATCCAGAACTTGGATAGATCTGTGGTTTTGAAAATAGATCTGTGGCTTTCATCGGACATTACATCGATCAGCTGCTCCTTTTCTTTTAAGTTCATCTTCACAGTGTTAAGATCACAAGTGAATGGATTAATTATCCATTGTCGCCGTGTGACGTATCTGAAAAATAATTAATTCAACACACATTTAAAACCAAACTGGATGTACGATTCTTTAAAAATGCGTTGACGCTTCCCAGTTGTCTCCGATGTAGCTGTTGCTTGTTTGGTTGAAGTTGAAGCGTCACTCTCTGTATCGATGTGTAATTTAGATGTGGCTGTTGAACTACAATCATCGCTGTTAGTTATGACTAATAGTTATAGTAGTGGAACTAGATGTTGCTCTGCTGTCATCGAAAGTAATAACACTACTAGTACTTGAAGTGGCGGCATTGTTTTCACGACTTATATTATGTACTCGTAACAGTAGTTGTCATTGTAGAATCTGAGGCGACACTGTTGTCAAGAACTACGTGTTTAATTCTTTTGATTTGTGATGCGTTATTAGGACTTCCGCCACCTGCATCTTTAGATGTGCGTTTTATTAGCCACTTATCCATTGTTAACTGCTTTAATAAATACCTACGTATTAATGCATAAAAATTTCCAAAAGATTAATATTAGATTTTTGCAGACCCTCCCTTACATCGTCTATGAAAATAGCAACTGTCTAACTATCACGGTTCATGAGATACAGACAGCGAGACTTAGTAATAGGGTGCCGTATTATCCTTTGGGTACGGAACCCTGAAAATTACAAATGTCACGTCATCACTGTCACAGACAAAAAAAAGTAGGTATATAATAGATGTGGGCGCCGCCTTAAAAATTCTCGGCGGCGGCGCGTTGACTAATTTCAATCGGCGGCGGCGTGGCGCCGGCGGCGTAGTTTTCTACTACCTACCTCCAACTTAAACTCGCAATCTACTCCCTACCTTAGTACCTTCTTTAAGCCGGCCGGCTTCTTAATATCGTTTTAGGCGGACGACAGGAAAATGTCAGTCCTATACAGTACAGTAAATACCTTGTCCAGATCAGGTCATCAGGTACAAAAGAAAACAGTTTTCCAAAGGGACACTTTAATAGCCTCGTAAACAATTTTTTAACATAAACACAGATAATAATAATTATAAAATATGCAGATAAGATATAAGATATAATATATTAATATATCTTACATATTTTATAATTATCATGAATAAATATGATTTTATTAACCCGAATCGAGCTCAAGCGAGATCTTTTGGCCGTAACTGTTAGCCCAGCTACTGAGAATACCCTCTCACTCGGAGTGCTAGTGGCAGGTATACAGAGTAAAGCTCTAGCAAGAGCAGCAAGATGAGGAAATGCTTCTTTTTTATTATTCCAATAGGATAATAAATCACCATCTTTTGGTTCTGTAGGATCAGCACCAGCAATGTAACGCCAACATTCTTGCTCTATTGGATCACCTTGAATGCCTTGGCATGAACTCATACTATGTTTCCTTGACAGTTTGTGCAATAATGATGTGTCAATTACATTGCTGGTGCTTGTACTTGCTGCGTTTTCGGCTAAAGCTTCTGGTTCGTTATAAATATTTATGATTTCCCTAATGTACGAGGAAAGGAATGACGTCCTGGTCATATTCTGGTTTTCAAGATATGAATCTATTTCTGACAGACTCATGAAGCGATTATCCAATAGTGCTGCTGCGACAATGGGCTTTGTTACTGGGAATCTTTTATTTATTTTTGCCATCATGTTGCGTTTTAAGCGTAACATTATTAGCGCTTCATCATCTTGATTGATCCTTAATACGTCTTTAATCTCCGAAAGAAACACCAGAGCAACATTCATCGTGCATGCTTTCTGAGACGACAAGATTTCGACGATTTCGCGAAAGCTTCTCAAAATTTTTACCAGATCCTCTAAAAGGATCCACTCACTCTGAGTTATTCTGAGTTCTTCTTGGCCAATCTTCCTCAACATATTATTTATAGGTTCTCGGTTGCATATGTGGATTACACTTTCTAGCATTTCTAAGATGCTGTGCCAACGAGTTGGGGTCGCGGTTTTGATTGTTGGAATATTTTTGTAATTTTCGGATCCTGATGGTAAAGCCCTGCCCTCATTTTCGGTTTCTTCCGCATTTTCCAATATTAGATCAACTTGAGGGACAGGGTCGCTCTCGTCACTTTCTAAAGTTTCAACGACGCTTTCTATTTTTTCCAAAAACTCTAGCTGTTGCTGTACCTTTTCGGCCTCAGCATGCAACTCTGGGGCGCGATATCTCACAGCCTTAACAACTTTTTTGCATTTCTGGACTAGTAGTGCAATTTCTGGAACCGAGTTAATGCCATCGACTGTAACCAGATTGTGAAGCCCATGACCTAGACATAGATGGTGAGTCATTTTTGCCATCCCAACTGCTCGTTTCACATTGCTTCCAGCATCAGTAACTGCAACTATAGCTTTGCCGACTAATATGAACCTCTTCTTTATGTCCTCAATGGCATCATTAATTTTTTCTCCAGTTTTTTTGCCAGTCATTATTTCTGAGCTCAAAGCTTTTAAGTCAAAATCTGAACACATCTGATACACGTCTTTACGCCACTCACGCCGCGCGGTGAATGTCGGCGGCGGCGGCGGCGGGCGGGGGGCACACGGCGGCGCGGCGCCCATATCTAATATAATATGTTTTTAGGAATAGATTATTGCTACAAGTTTTATGCTGATATAATAAATTGTCCCCTTCCTAATCCAAGGCTATAAGTAGGGCATGGCGGTAATGAGCTAAATGACAATACCGGTAATTTACCGGTATTCAAATTTTTAAAACCGGGATCCCGGTTTTTCGGTATTTTTTCGGTATTTCACTACATATACTAAAAAAGCAGAAAAAAATGTTTTCCACTCCGTTTAATATTGTATTAGACTGAATAAATGTACCAAGAAATGTTATTAGAAATAAGCCTAACTTTTATTGATAATTTAAAATGGTCCTTTTTACTTTATGTTCTTTCTTTTACTTAAACAATCAAATCGAGTTTAAATATCTATTAGGATGGCAATGCCTGCTACTTATATCCATGCCTGTCAAATTTGGGAGCTTAGATATTCGCAAAAATGTAGCCCTGACTTCTGTCTAAATCACTAGTTGATTTTTTCTTAGAGCCGTCTTATTTGGACCTGGAATTTCATTCAATATTTAGTTTTTAGGCTAATTAGAACGGTTTGGCATAGTGCTTGCCCCAATGCTGCTCCTCCAAAATATCTTTTGTCGTCATGACAATAGGACGGGCTTTTGTGTGAGTTGACACGGAATTGTTTCATACAAACGTGCTCCAGCTGTGCAGATCGTGCCCGTCTCCCGGCCGTTTCTAAATGGGATTTTCCGAATATTAAGTGCAAGCACTTCCTACATATAACACTGCCACTTTATTGGACCCCGTAACTTTCCGTATCTTCAGTTGTGTGCAAGGTGTTGCGCGTCTCATCAATGCCAGTGCAATACTGCTGTCGAATAGCTCATTACGGATTGTCGTGTAATATAGGCAGTGCCGGTTTTAGCACTACCAGCGCCCTGGGCGAGATTTGTACGGCGCCCCCTAACTGCAATTCAAACCCATATGAAAAAAGGAAAAAGATATAATGAAATTACCATTCACATATTAAAAGGAATAACCATTTATTTAAAAAAAACTAATAAAACTTGACTTTTCTAGCCTTTCTGTCGGCGAACTCTTTTATTATTTTATCAAAATCGAAGTTTTCAGCAATTTCATTCTCGATTGACAAAGTTGCCAAGTTTGTCAATCGGGATTGCGATATTATCGATCGCAGATAGGTTTTTATCAGCTTAAGCTTAGAAAAACTCCTCTCCCCACTAGCAACCGTTACAGGTATAGTTAATAATATGCGCATTGCTATCCATAGATTTGGATACAGTTCTTGTAAGTTGCGATATGCCGTGTGGTGCCGGCCTATAGAATAGCACCCCAACTCTTCCCGTGGGTGTCGTAGGAGGCGACTAAAGGACACAAACCGGGGGGTGGGCAGCAGCGCCCCTGCAGAACAATCCGACCACTGAACTGCGATCCTCAACCCGCATGCCCAGCGTGGGCATTATGGGCATTACCCCTAAATGATGCAAGGAACCAAAAAATGGCCCCCAGTTCCCGGCCGCCTCGCTATTCCTGGCCATGGCAGCGGCCATGGTAACGGCGGGGCAAGGGGTGCTAGGAATCACCGGGCTACCTCAGGCTGCCAACAACAACTGACCCTGGCAACGTACAACGGACGAACTCTGAGGCTTGACCAACATCTAGCGCAGTTGGAAGTGGAGTTAGAGAACATTAAATGGCATATTCTGGGGTTATGTGAAGTCCGCAGAGAGGGGGAGGACACCGTAAGCCTAGACTCGGGCCATCTTCTCTACTTTCGCGAGGGTGATAAAACATCCCAGGGTGGCGTAGGTTTCCTCGTCAATAAGGCCCTCTCTAACAACGTCCAAGAAATCTCCAGTGTGTCGACCAGGGTAGTGTACCTGATCCTTCGGCTATCCAAACGGTATAGCATGAAAGTAATTCAGGTCTACGCACCGACCTCGGCACACTCGGATGATGAAGTGGAGGATATGTATGAAGACATATCCAAAGCCTTGCATAACACCACTAAGGCCCACTTCAACGTTGTTATGGGGGACTTTAACGGCAAGGTGGGAACCCAGAATGGCAACGAATCCCGAATAGGCCCGCATGGTTATGGAGTTAGGAATCACAGGGGGCAAATGCTTGTCAACTTCCTTGAGAAAGAGGAGCTGTTCTTAATGAACTCTTTCTTTAAGAAGCAGCCTCAAAGGAAGTGGACATGGCGAAGCCCCGACGCTGTGACTAAAAATGAGATTGACTTCATCATGACGAATAGCAAGCACATATTCAGAGATGTCTCAGTGATCAACAGGTTCAATACCGGATCTGATCACCGACTCCTCCTCCGAGGCTCTCTGAATATCAACCTGAAGCTTGAAAGAAACCGTCTGATGAAGTCCACGCTCCGACCTAACCCAATCCAAATCATGACGGGCACCGAGAAGTTCCAGCAGCTTCTCGGGGATAGATTTGTTGCCTTGGAACCCACTGATGACGCTGACGAGACCCTGCACAAACTGGTCGAAACGCTGAGGCACGAAGGCATCAAGCTTTGTAAAAAGCAGCGTACTGGGAAATCCAAACTCTCGGACGAGACTCTCGGTTTGATGACAAGAAGACGGGAAACCACCCAGGCGACTTCGTCAGAGAGGTCAGACCTGAACAAGCGAATTGCGAAGATGGTACGGCGCGACCTTCGGAGCTCCAACACACGCTTCATTGAAGAGACAATAGAGCGAAACCGATGGTCCAAAGTATTCACTCAGCAGCTTGGCAGGAGCCACCTGACGAAGATTAAAACGCACGATGGGAGGAACGTATTGTCGAAGCCGGAGATCTCTGCTGAGATAGAGGATTTCTATGGCCGTTTATAAGCTGCACATGCCCCTCGTGCCCAACGGGACGACCACGATTCACGAGCCACCCTGACACGCCACTACACCGACGAACTGCCAGACATCAGTCAAGACGAGATCGGGATTGCTCTGAGACAGCTAAAAAATGGAAAAGCCCCCGGTGAAGACGGCATTACTTCAGAGCTTCTGAAGGCAGGAGGAGCCCCTGTTTTGCAGGAGCTTCAGAGCCTATTTAACGCCGTTCTTCACAGTGGGATAACTCCAAAGGCGTGGAGCGGGAGTTTGGTGGTGCTCTTTTTTAAGACGGGAGATAATACCCTTCTTAAAAACTACAGACCCATCACACTCTTGAGCCACGTCTATAAGCTTTTCTCACGAGTGGTCACGAATCGTCTCGCCAGGAGAGAACATAACGATTTTTTCGCTAAATTTAGGGAATTTACGAGTAAGTAGGCCTCGCTCAATGAGCGAGAGGAAATAAAGGGGCGCCTGCGGCGCCCCTTTATATCCGGCGCCCTGGGCGGTCGCCCAACCGCGCCCCACCCTAACGCCGCTACTGAATATAGGGTCGCCAGTCAGATATCTTGCCATGCCATGCCACATCATCAGGCCTTTGTCACCGCTAAAGTAAAATTTACTCTCCAACCGAATGGTATTTTGCATGACGATGGTAGGTAAGAGGTCCGACGACGACAGTATGACAGTAGTCCCATGGGAGTTGAGTTGAGGAACCCATTGTGTGGGACGCTAATTCAACATACTTGCGCCTTTCCATCTTCCCGGACATCCGTGAGGGTTAGTGCGGTGGCAGATTTGGCTTGACGATCTCAAGAGCTGCTAATATGCAGATCTCGACAGATCCTACGCTGCTTAGCCTACATTCAATTGTAAATACTAATTCCATCTTTTTGTTTGTATTATTTGATTGTTGAAATTACAAGAACAGTACTACTCGTAATGTAATGAGCTCGCTGCAATTTCCACGCACACATTGACATTGATTAGAAGTAAAGATTTTACACAATATAAGATGAAACACGGTTTTACACTATTCTACGCGCATTTATTTGTTAATATACCTACTTTATTTTATAGTCTCTTCTATAGACCTTCGTTTGACCACAAACTCACTTGATGAAAAGTGAAGATGTGGCCGACGATGTATCACGAAGGTTTAGAAGATACCCATTTACTTTAAGCTTTTTGTCTTTAATACACCTAAGTTGTTATTGACGGGAAAAACAGCAGCAGGGAGCGTGTTCCAAATCCCGGTACGAATGATGAAGGCGGTGGCAAAACCGTTTAGTGCGAGTGGACGGTATATTCATCAAGTACTAGGGGTACTTGATGAATATACCGTGGTAATACGATATGCGTCTGCTTGTCCTGAAGTGGAAAGAGGATGCACGTTGGTTTATCAATTTTTGAAATCATTATAATAAAAACGTAGACTGGCTATCAATTTTACAATCATAAAATGTATTATGTTTTATAAAGAAGTTGTTTGGTAGGTATTTGTGTAATTAAGAACCGTCATAAGGGTTTTCTTCACGCATATTCATTCATCATAACTTATTTTTTGAAAATACCGAATTACCGGGATTTACAATTTCAATACCGGTATTCGGAATTGCCTTAAATCGTCCGGTATTACCGGTTTTTCGGTAATACCGAATACCGGTGTCCATGCCCTAGCTATAAGATAGGTAGATATATTAGTGGATGTCTAAGTGATGGTACAGTAGGTACTGATAATATTTAGAAATATATGGTCACACAACACAATGCAAGATGTGGTAACTTCGACTTGATTCGAGGTGTCTAAGTTTAAGTTCTCGACCCCAACGGCCAACAGACAAAATAACCGCGCGGGTCGCGATTATAAAACTGAGAACACATTGAAATAATGGTTGGGGGCATCACCAACGAATACTTACTCCCGTCTGAAACAAGGCATCGTGCCAGGATCTGAATATTCTGGTTTAGAATAAGAAATGTATGGAAATAATTAGTATGTTATAATACCAACGAATTAGTAAACTATTAACAAATTTATGACTGAGCACTGTTACAAGGTCTGATGCCTTTTCTATGTACCTACGCAAATCAATGCACTTTATAAATGCAACAGTTATAAATGCGTACTTTTTAAATGCGGTAGTTGGTAAATATATACCAACTGCGGCTTATCAACTTTGTTGCCACGAGGCTTGCCACCTTCATTGGAAACTGATTATAATGAAGTCTTTCCCTCGCACAATAATTGTTACAGTGCATAGGTACCACTCGTAATCCTCTGCCCACATCATGAAGGCTCACGATAAAAAACTAGGAGGCTTTAGTTTTAAGGCAAATATTACTGTGTGTACTTGACCTTAAATTTATGTAATTGTTGTTACCATTTTAATTAAAGTAAATAAATAAATTGTATATTATTTAATGATTGTATAGAATTTAGTTACCTTTACGGCCAGTTTCTACCATACGTTCTCCGCTATGGAAACAGGAAACTCGACAACCAATAAAATAACAAAATGATTGTGGACCTACCTCTAGATTGTTTGCAACAGTATGCAGTCAAACTGTTTCATGTGCATTTTGTAAAAACTTGTCTCCAGATACATTAGTAGGTCGTGCGTGACAGTCATGGCCATTTTGAAATGATGCTTCTATCTATTTTTACATAATATGCGTTTTAATGGAAACCGGCCGTTCGTTAATTCAGTATTAGCAACGCATGCGTGTGTTTATTCTTTATATACATTGTCAACATACAAATATCGACTGTTCTTTACATGTTTGGATAGGTTGGCATAATTAATATAATGTTCTTACATGTACTAACGCTATTAGAATTAGGATTAAAAAAATCTAATTATTTAATGATTGTTTGGAAGTCTTTGAATAATGTTAAAATGTTACGTTTGCTTGCCAATTACTTTAATAATCAGGCAAATCAAGAATAAAATTCGACTACTATACATAATATATGATCCTCTTTAGGTTGTATTGTAATAGTGTCAAAAGTGTGCTTTAATATAATGTTAACTTTATGGATACTGGTATTATCCAAATTATTTTAGCCGCACCACTAAGTGATGCGCAGTAATTATTTAGGTTAGTTTTAGATGTAATGTAGTTGATAATTTGTATTTTGTGTAAAATACGGGACTGACATAGTCATACAAATGACTCAATGTCCCATTCAATATAAAGAATAAATACCCAACTATTTTATGAATAAACATTATGTAACTGTATATTGGTGGTTTTCCTTACAAGATCCTATTTCGCCCTATGTCTTCGACACTCACCCCCGCCCGACTACTCAAAACGCAACTCGCATAATAAGCTCGTCTCAAGTGATGAATTATCGACAGTTTTCAATGAAAATGTGTCGAAAATATTCATCACTTGAGACGAGATCACATCTAAGATTCGTTTGAATATTCGGGGGTCACTGACGCGATGTGTCGAAGACATTTCAATAACCGTACCCCGTGATAGATGTAGGATATGTAAATAATATTCTATTATCCGACCCTTGTATAGTGGAGATATCGTGCTATAGATTAGGATAAGAGTTAGGTTTAGTTAAGAGTGCGCCTAATGCAAACATCAAGCAAAATGTGTATTTTAGATACATGGTAACGAACCTAAATGTTTAGATTAAAAAATATGATAGGTAGGGAAAAAAACCTGTAGAAGTCGAGTATCGAAATAGAATTTTAAAAATAAACTGGTTTCTTTACTAGACAAATCATAATTCGCATAAAAAAACTGTTTTAATTGAAATGTTCTAAATTATCAGCGTCAAAACCATATTTTTTTTTACTTATTACATACTTAGCCAAATTAATGTTATAATAAAAAAAATTAAGTAATCGTTTAGTTTTTGAATGATTAATAGATAAATAAAAACTTGATTTTTGCACTGACGTTGCCCTGCTCTGTCCCGCTTCTATGAACGCGAAATCCTATGTCTATCCTTTTCACAAATTTTTGAATAATGCGCACTCTTAATCTGTTTGTCTTTTAATAATTTGTTTGTCTGCATTTTTTTATTTTTATGTTTCTATGGGTGCGATGTTATTGCTAAGCAATAAAATAAATAAACAAAAACAAAAATCATATCGCCAAAATGGGTAAATCTAGATTAAAAAATAATAATCGTGGTATACTCCTTAGCAAGCACTAATAAGAAATTATCCAATGAATTTCTACATGAGGTGTAAGTTTTAAATTAGACAAGCAGAAGTCCCATGGAGATAGAGAAAGTAAGTACCTATTTAATATTAATACTAATGCGTATTGAAAAGAAAGAACTAAAACTTGTTTCGGTTTATGCTGTCTGCTGTCCCACTACCGTAAATCTTCAAGTGCTTGGAGAGCAGCAGTTCATTGGGGGTACCAAATAAGAACTTTGTTTAGGTTTTATCCATCCTGGTAACTGGTCACTGGCCAGCCTCCAGCGGCGCGACCCCCGGGCTCGCATCGCCGCCGCTGCTTGGATCCGGAGATCGGCTTTGCGTCCGGGGCCATGAAAGTGTTAGTTTAATGGTTCTAGTTGACTACGGAGGCTCCTGTTGCATTATATAATTGAAAAATAAATGGCCGAAACAATACTGGTTATTTTTTGAGTATCGTCCTGCTTATCAATGGGCGGAAACAAAGCACGCAACTACATCTAATTTTACCAATTTTGGGGAATGCAGGTATTTGGGGGACACCCTGAACAATCTATACTACGACGACCTCTGAGGCGCGGTGGCGCGGTCTGCCTGCGACGCAGGAGGTTGCGGGTTCGATTCCCGCCTCGGGACAAATGTGTGTACAATCTTCAGACATTTGTTCAGGGTGTTCTGGTCGTTTTCTATGTGTAATAAAAATTATCTATCTGTGTATTGTATATGTATATTAGTTATCCATAACACAAGCTCTGCTTAGCTTGGGGCTAGATAATGCTGTGTGAATTGTACAGCATTATTATTATACTTATATTATGAAAGCCTTTTCACGGCTGAACGGCTCTTAATGAAATTTGACAGGGAGGTACACGGTATCCCCAGGGACGGACATAGACTATTATACATTACGTTTGACCATGACCAGTAAAAAGTTCTTAAAACGAGCGTGCAAAGCCGCGGGCATTAGCTTGTTACAAATAAAACACACAAGTGTATTAAGTACAGTTTATTAAAAAATCTTTGTTATAATAAACTCAACACTATACAAGAGCAACTAATACAATCAGACTCACAAACTTAAGAATGTCAGCGATATCATTAAATATTTGAAATCTAAAAAATCAATAATATCCCAAAAGATTATTTGGCGGGACTTGAACCCACGACCTCCCTCAGTTCGGCAATGCGCTAACCAACTGAGCTACGAAATCAAGTAACCGACGAGTCGAAAATCTCTGCGACTTACTGACTCTAGCGTCGTTTTTAGTGGTATTTGAAATGTCAACGTAACTAAGAGGCCGGCCGGTATTCCAGATCAAATTATCCACACGTGCGTTTTTCAACGTACTTACTACTTTCTATGCTTGTCGTTGTCAAAACCTACAAGCAGTGTGGAGAAGCGTTTTTACAGAATTCGTTTATTCGAACCGTTGCCGAGACAACTTTAATTCATAAAGGTCCTTACGAAAAGCTTGTTGGTATGTCTGGAATACGGGCTTATGCATTTGTCACCGAATAATGTAGAATAGCTATAAAATAGCGTGTACACTAGGGGTCAGGATTATACTGCGGTTTTGGTATAGTTCTATGCAACTAAATAACATTGAGCAAACAACCTCTGGGTCTATTGCGTCCCGTCAGCTAGTCTTAAACCAGCGTTACCATTTTATATAAACGTATAAAAACGCTCGTCAACCCAAACCAAGACAAACTTTTATATTACTTAAGTAATTCCTTGAAGTGATACTATACATAACAAAGTGAAGCTGTGGAAGACAGAATGCCCACGATGGGTGTTGGTAACGCGACGGTGAATTCCAAAAAGTACATTATTACGGATTTAATAATGAAACTAAAACTAATTTTTAAAATTAAATATGCCTCATTACGTTATAATTCTCTAAGCTAATTTCATTTGCGCGGGATACGTGGATGTGCTTGTAAACAAACTCGAATAACCTAGTTTTAGTAAAGGATTAAAAACATTTCATGGATCGAAGTTAATTTTATGGGGTGGCTTGTGATCCTTTATGGAAAGACTAAACAGAACTTAAAAATAATAAAATATTAAAGTGAAATTACAACGATATATTAATTTAAAGAGTAGACACACTACCAGTGAAACTGCCTGAAACGTCGATAAACTCTGGACAGGTATCCTGGACAACGCTGTCGTGCACGCGTGAGGACAACGTACGCTAGCCTTAAAAATAAGTATAAAATATGAAAAATATTTGGTAACAATTTCATAAAACAAACAAAAGTACTATTTACAGTGTTAAATATACAAATCACTAACCAGAGAAGGGCAGCTCACTAGACTAGGATACAAGCAATTAAATAGTCATACAATACGAATATGCATAAACTTCATAGAGAACGTGTGGTGGGTGGGAGTTAGTCTGGCCACTATACAAAACTTTATTTGGTGTTACATATTACTCATACATGCTTACTTCTACGTGTTTCGATAAATAACATACAAAATCAGTCGATTACATATCGGATACTCGATAACAAGCCGTGGCCAGTTGCTAGCGTGGTGGGAGTGCCTTATCTTATTACTTTGGACCTTAAACTTAGTGTTTATGTCTCGAATCTCTTCTTTCTCTCCGCGACCATGCCCACTTGTGGGCGTGCGGTCGCGCGCTCGCTCCTCGAACAACATCGGCTGTCTAGTTCTGTTGAAGAAATGTTCTTAGTTAGCTACAATATCAAAAAGTATCTTATCATAAAGTAAACTAATGCGAGTGTTTGTGGGATGTAAAATTGGTTTGTTTGTGGGAAGGAGTTATCGGTCCAATTTTGAAAATCCTTTAACTCATAGAATTTAATTAATTTATTTAGGAAAGCCATCAGCTATAATAATTATTAGCTTTTTGCTTTATAGTGCTTTACTCGCAGTAGGAAAATTTAATAATGCCATTATAAAATTTTCGTAGCTGTAATAATGTCAAAAGAATGTCGTGTAAATAGATAGATAGATAGATAGATAAAAGCTTTATTTGACACTTCAGACACACACATACAAAATACAACAATTATACAGTACACTAGTAAAAACAAACAACAATAGAATACATTTATAAAAACAAATACTAAAATAATTAAAATCTAGGTAAGGTGTCTATGTGTGCTGCATTATGTCAAAAAGGCCAAAAAAAAAAAAACTTGAGAGACAGACAGCTAATGCTACGTATTTACTGATACTAACTAAGAAACCTAGCTACATCATAGCAGAGTGACATAGACTATGTTATCCAGGTAGTGCATGAACGAAGCCGCGAGCAGATGCCAGTTTCAAATAAACTACATAATATAAACTCCCAGGGTACCTACCTACCAGATTAGAGTCCTGACTTTGGTTTATGTAAAATTCAATTTAATAAACTAAATTTATATAAATGCTGAAGACAAGGCGCTATGGCGCTCATTAGGGGAGGCCTATGTCCAACGACTTATATAGTCTGATGATGATGAAAATGGTATCGTCCTAGTGAAGTCTTATTCAAGGGGAATAAAACCACTACGTTTTTTTTTTCTATAGGTACCTACTGTACTCCATCTATGGTTTCTATTCGTACAGCGCCTCTAGCGAGCGTACATAGAACTTACAACTCAAAATTTGTTTTGACGATCTCATTTTTCCTAATGTAATAGAACCTAGAAGTCATCATGACTATAGGTAACGCCAAACAAGTTGTCCGGAGAATTAAAATAGGCTTATACCTCAAGAGCCGTAACCGTGAGAGCTGATGCTGACTGACCTGGACGGGCGACAGCTGCAGGTTCCGGGTGGTCTCCGTCTTCGCGAACTGAATCTTGGCGCGGGATGGGCGCGCAGCCTCCAGCAGTGGGCTCGCTCGGGACGCCTTCGCCTGACACAAACACACGTAAGTAAAGTACACACTACTTTAAATAGTCTGCTTTCCTTACTACCATCAATTTATAAGTAATATTGTTGTATTGATCATAAGCCAATATGTTTGGTATATTATGTACATCAAGAGTAAATGTAAAAGTTACAAAACCTACTTTATTTACAAATCTATTAACAAACCACAAGTGTCAACACGAAAAAACACTACCTACCTACTGTGGGAACACACGGTGGTAAAAAAATAACGTGTTAAGTTATTTAATTGTGCGGGAAAGGCCTTTGAAAGGGGTTCTAACGCACGGAAGACATGTATTTATCTAACTAATTCTATTTTCCTTAAACATTTCACTCTAACTTTTCATTTTCTCAAATCGAGAATGAATAAAAAAAGTGCGAAGTATCTACAAAGCACACAATCACCACAGTGCAAATCGAAATGAGAGGGAAAACATACCACTTAATGCAAATATCAAAATAAAGAAGCAAAAATCATTCATCAAAAATTTGGTACCTACTTGGGTTGCCAGCTCTAAGTAAAATTTCCCTGGTTCAATAAAACAGTAGATAAGATAATTTGAGATACCTGTCGCGTTGCGTTGCCACGCCGCCGCCAGGTGTCGCAGGTGAGCCCACAGCGGCGCCTCCTTCCCATGCTGTTAGTGCACCCATATTACCAACACGCCAATAAAAGATCGCATAAATTCTACTTCTATTTTTCCCTAAAACCGGGGAGGAGCTCAGTCCCAGTCCTCACTGCTGGGCATAAAACTCAATTAAAAAAGTGCAAACGAGTGCAAGATGTACTGCAAACTGTACATTGCACATCTAACATGACGTTGTTATTTCAGCAAAATTTTTGCGATCATAAAATAAATTTTGAAATAGAGAGTATTTACAAAATAATTGAAAAAAATGTTCAACAAATTGCACAAGATGATGGTGATCGTGTTACATGTAAAGTATTACATGTCAAGAGATGACGAGTTCGAATATAGGAGCGCTATATTCAGACCGGTCAAGCTGTTTGACGCGTGCTATGTCCATGCCAAGCGTGATGGTAGCTTGAATGGTAGTGATCAAAATATACATTGATATAAAGCGCTAGCATAGGCTGTACAAGCGTGCACTCTGATCATGGTGCTTTAAAAATGAAAATGATATTTTCCCTTACACTTTTCTTTTAGCCAAATGTTGCCAACATTGACTATTTTATTACAATGTATTTCAACTATTTGAAAAGTCTGAAAGTTGGCAGCACTCTGTATAAATAAGTGTAAAAGGAAGCACAGTAAGACAGAAACATCCCACAAATGATATTTACCCAGAAAATATTAACACAAAGTAAAAAAAACCTTTTAATTTTTTATTATGTTTGATCAAATAAATAATGCCTTCATAATTTGTTATGGACTTGCTGTCTCACGGTGGCTACACTAGGGCTTCGGGGAACTTCACGAACTTCGACGCTTTCTCAAAATTAGAACCCATATTTCATCTATAGATGGATATTTTATATAGCAAAACGCCTCTCATCGAATTTAGGAACTTCGCCGAAGCCATTAAGTTAGTGGCACAGTTAGCCACATATTATGGACATAGATACAGGTATTCGCTACGTACCGGCGCAGTTTCCTCGATGAGCTGCGAAAGAGAGGAACCTTCAGGGTTCTTCATCTCATTCGCTTCTGATATCAGGTGCGCGCGCAACTGCTTATTCCTGAAATAATACAAGATAACAGTCAGGATAATACCTACTTATTTCCTTTTACTGTCAGTTACATTTTCACAAATAAAAGGCTGATCTGGAGATGTATTGTATCCCGGAAAAGGAAACCTAGGCTACTTTTCATATCCAAGAACAAACGCATGAGAACCCTTGGGTAGAAGCCACACAAGTATGTATGGTGTCCGATGACTATTTATTTTATTTATTTATTTATTAATCACAAGAATAAAATTACAGATTATACAATCCAATGCATTATTTATGATGGCACACAATTCACACACTAACAATCACCTTCAGAGAATTATGTTTATCATAACATAGGAGGTACATAGGTATAAAGTAGGATATCAGTGCAGATTGCCCGTCTCTACTTCAACTGCAACTCTCTCTTTATCCACTGACCTGGAGTCCAGCTGCATGATATGGCTATGCGCCTGCGCCAGCTGCGCGGTGCAGGTCGCCAGTCTCTCCTCTAACGCGGCGGACTCCACGCACTTGACGGAGTACTTCTCGGAAAGAGAGAGGATCTCTCGCTTTATCTCCTCCATTTCTTGCCTGCTGAGAGAGGAGATTATTTAGGGAGGGAGTTAAATGACGTCATAAGTGTCCTTCATTGGTGGTCAGGTCTTATAAAACGTTGATTGATTGGAACAAAGATCCTAGGATGCTACGTTCATTGGAATGCTTGGTCTAATAAGCTGAATAAGGACGTCTGGAGAAAAAATTAAAAAAATTCTTTCAGTCCATGGTTTATAACAATAATTCAACTACTATGTTGCATTTTCCCCAACGTTTCAACCGCGTTACAGCGATCGTGGTCACGGGGCGACAACCACGAAACGTTGGGTAAAAGAAAGCAATAGGTACGCGATAAATACCCGATAAATAATCTTAAATATGAAATAAGTTCCCAAAAAATTTCGACATCGGCGGGACTCGAACCCGCGCCCCACCCTTATTTCTTAGAGATGCCCAGAGTGCGGGTAAGCACTATAACAAAAATCCTTATGTCAAGTTTTATTTAAAAAATTTTTGTTTATTTACAATTTAATTTCTTTGGTAAGTAGGTATTTAGGTAATTAAGTAGGTATGTTATTTTATGTAATTGTAATGTAATCAATGAAATAATTATTGTTTTGTTTATTTAATTTAATGATTATTATTATTCAGGCTAAGATTTTATGTAATTTGATTTCATTGTGGGTTTTGTATGTATGGATTTTATTATCTGAAATAAATGAGTTAATAATAATTTAAACCATATTTTTTTTATAAATAAATCTATTTATGTGTGCGAGATAGGTAAGTACAATATGAATAATGAAGTGAATACTGACTGGTGCCGCTGGCTGATCTGCCCCAGGTCGGCGTGCTTCACCCCCCGCGCGAGGAACTCCGCCTTGAACTTGTCCACCTCGCGCCTCACTTCGCTCTCGTGCGCCTTGCGCATCGCGTCCAGTGCGGCTAACGTCGCGCGGGTCTCCTCCGCCAGCGCCTGCTCTTTGTCCGACCTGGAACATTCACGGAATTTTCAAGCACAACTATTTTTTTTTACTAAACAAGTAAATCTCGCTTTAACATGAAACGATCAACGCATTCACATAGCCAATCCGTTTTTTATACGGACCATTTTTAAGTTGATCCTTCGCTGCTGGAATCAAATACAAATACATTGGTCCGCCATCACGAAAAAAAACGGCTCCTGGGAAAGCGGATCCGCTGTGATTGCACTCTGAAACCTCATATATCCTACTCACGCTTTAGGGTCATGCGTCCTTTCTCGCACAGCACTCGTAATTGCTCTACTTTTTGTAAAAATTAATATAAATAAAATAAAGACGAGTCTACAGCAGTAATACCTGAGCTGCTCTCTCTCAGCGCGATGTTTATCTTCCATCTCGCGCACGATGCGGCGGTGCGAGCTCTCCATGGCCATGAGTCCCTTCTCACACAGCGCTCGTAACTGCTCGATCTCCTGCTGGTAGCGCGCGCGCAGCCCGTCGCCGTGCGTGTCCGCGGCCACTGCACTCTGACGGAAAAACAAAATAATAGCTTGATAAAACGCGAAAAATATACTCCGGGGCTGATGCGCTAACATGTTGAGAATGTAACTTATGCTAGGGGCTTGATGGGGTAACGGGGGAACTTACTTGATATGCAGCGCGCAGACTATCGAGCTGCGCGGAGTACTCTGAGTCGAGTGCTGCGAGGCGGCGCTGCAGCGTGCGCGCGCGCTCGCGCAACACAGCGCGCTCGCGCTCGTGCGTGGCGCCGAGCTGGGCGCGCGCGCGCCGGGCCGCGGCCAGCGCCGCCGCCTGCTGCGCCAGGGCCGCCTCGCCGCGCACGCGTTCCTCGCGGACTCTAAGGGGAAGGGCAGGTGCTTGTAAGTAGGCCGAAGATTTGATGGAGAATCCATGTACCTACCCATGTAAAATCAACCAACCTGTCTAGCGCGTCCTGAAGCTGCTTGCAGTGCTGACACGGGGCCAGCTCGTGCAGAGCCTCGACGCGCCGGCGCAGCGCCTCCGCGCGCTCCGCCAGCCCCTCCGCGGCGGGGGCGGGCGACCCCTCGGGGGCCCCCAGCCGCCGCCGCAGCTCCTCCACCGCCTCCTCGACCCGCTCGAGGCTCGCGCCGATCTTCATCGAGTCTTCACTGTCGCCGGTACAGTCGCCGGAGAAGAGCGCGCGGCACTCGCTCGAGAACCGCTGGAACAGGAACACGAACTCTGCCTCCTGCGCGGGGTCCGCTGCCAGCGAGCCCAGCGCGTCCTCGCGCCGCGGGGGGCCTGCCTCACCCGACGAGCACGCGCCCGCCGCGCCGCACGTACCCGCCAGCACGGCTACGCGCGCCGACACCAGCGCGCGCATCGCCAGCGCCTCGCCCAGCTGTTGGAGGAGGGCTCGCGGCGCGGCCGGCGGGGCGGCGGCAGCGGGCGGCGGCGTGCCCGAAGCGGCCCGCCGGTATAACGCCGCCACGTCGCGCGCCGCCGCATCCATCTCGCAGCGCAGGTGGTCGTGCGCTGCGCGCCACCATAGCTCCAGGTCTGCGCGCTCCTGCGCCGCCAGCGTGAGGCGCGCGCGCCGCGCGTCGTCGAGGCGGCCCTCACAGGCGCGTGCGGCGCGGGCCAGCGCGCGCGCCACCTCCGCCTGCACGAGCTCGGCGCCGAGCGCATCCCGCGCCGCCGCCCACGCCGAGCGCACGCGGGCCGCCTCGCCCCCCGCCGCCTCGTCCTCGTCCCCGATCGCACCCGCGCCCCCCACTCCCCCCGCGAGCGCGGCCGCCAGCTCGGCTAGCTTCTCCGCCTTGAATGCGTCGACGGCGCGGTCGAGGTCCCTCTGCTGCGCGCGTAGCTCGTCCAGGTCGGCGGTGTGCGCCAGCAGCGCGGCCCGGCGCGGCTCGCTCCCCCCGCCCGCCTCCACGCGGCGCGCCAGCACGCGTGCCAGGTAGTCAAGCGAGTGGCGGGTGGCGGCGTCCCCCTCGCGCGCGCCCCCCAGCCGCCCGCGCAGGTCTTCGATCAGTTGCCCGGTCTCGGTGATCTCTGAGCGGATGAGGCGTGCGAAGAAGCCGTCCCCGCCGGCGCAGTCGAGCGCGTCCCGTATGCGACCTACCAGCACGGCCTCGTAGGCCAGCTTCTCGGCCAGCAGCTCGAGCGAGCGGCGCGGCGTGAGCTCGCCGGCCTCGTACAGCGCCGCCTTGCGCTGCGAGATGTCCGTCAGCTTGGCACGCAGCTGCTCCTCGAGCTCGGTGACGGCGCGCGCCACGTCCTCCCCCGCCTCGCCGCCCGCCCGCTCCCCGCGCTCCACACACTCCTGCAGGCGCCTGCTCACGTCCGCGAGACACTTCTCCATGGACTTGACGCTGTACTTCTTGTCGAGACTGGGCGAGGGCGAGCGCCGGCTGCGGGCGGCTCGCATGTTGCTCATCTGGCAGAGGCACTCGTTGACCTTGTTGCGCGAATGTATGACGGCGCTCTCGAGGCTGTGCAGACGCTCCAGCAGGTGTCGTGGCGCGGAGGCTGCGTCCGGGCTGTCGGCGAGCGGTGGGCTGTCGGCGCAACGGCCACCCTGGCTGAGAGACTCGCACGAGTTGGTGAGCTCCTTGCGCACGTCGAGCGCGGACGCTACTTTGGTTTCGAGGGAGCTCAGGCGGACGAGCATCTTCATTGGCTCGGAGCTGGTGGCGCTGTCGAGAGACTTCCTCCGAAGTCTTGCGGCGAGCCGCTTCAGTCGCTTCTCCTCTGTCGACTCCGGTTTCTTGCTTTCTTTGGCGGGCGATGAGCTCTTCGACGGAGAGTTGATAACTGGAACCGGCTCACCCGACTCGAGCATGGTGATTTTCTGCTCCAGTTCCGTTAGTTTCTCTTCCACCTCCTTCCCCAGTGTGAGAGACTCCCTCCCTTTGAGCGACAGACTGCGTCTCTTCTCTCGCGATTCGGTCTTTTGAATTTTATGTTTCAACGTTCGCACTTGTTTGTCGGACGCCGTTAGTTTTTGGGTGAGGTCTAAGATGCGGGCTGCCATCAGATCTATTTCTGATCTACTGCACTGTTCCCTCAGCTTCATCTCGTTGCGAAGTTTCATGTTGATAACCTCGAGCTCGTCGTAGATGGAATGGGAGTCTCTCAGTTCTTTCTTCATAGCTTTGATTTCTTGTATCGCTTTTAGAAAACGTCCTCTTAACTCATCATACTCCTCAATCAGTCTGTTCTTGTCTAATGTTTCTAGGTTTAAATCAGCGTTTATGTTTGTGAGATCACTTAGGGAACCTACGCTTTTTCGTTTTTCTCGCGTAGGCGATTCGTTCACGACTCGTCCTTCCAGGTCCCTGATCTTCGCGTACAAGCTGTCGTTTTCCTTGACGCTCTTCAGTAGCCTGTCGTTTAGTTCATTGAGCTCTCTCTGCAGCTGCGCAATCGTCTCCTGCGCCGACGCGAGCTGCCGCGTCAACAGTTCGCAATGATCCGTAGACTCTTTCAAAAAGTTTTGCGTTTCTGTTAGTTTTGTCTCCCACATAGTCTTATCCTGGTTGTACATGTGTTTAAGCGCGTCTAAATTTTCAGCCTCTTTTGTTCTCAAAACTAACTCTTCTTCCTTTTTCTGCAGCTCTATCACAAGATCCTCCATTTTCTTTTCTTTGACAGCAGCATCTGACTTGATTTTGTGTAACCTCGTGAGTTCGTTTTCCGCCGCGCTGACGTCGTTCAGAGCCATCTTCAGCTGCTTGCGCAGATCTTCGATCTGTATCGTCTGCTTGTCTATCGTGGATATGTAGCTGCGCTTGCGCGGCTCGTTCGGTTTCTCGTTTTCGTCAACGTCATTGGACGGATGTTCTATTTCTTTGGTTGCGTCTATTTCGTCCGTCTCGATCGTGGTCGTTTCTAATGGAGGTGATTTGTAGCAGCCTCGTGCTCTGACCTTCTCTTTGACTTTGGATATGGGAGTGCGACTGAGGATGGGCGAGGGGGGCGGTTGCGATCCTATCTCTCCCCAATCAGCGCTGTCTCTCCGGCCGCCCTCGGAGGCTGTTCTGTACTCCTCGTCGGAAGAGAAAGGCGCAGATTTCCCAGTGAGAGGCGTGACTGGTGTTATCGGTGACGTGGAGGACTCCGAGGCGCGGTCCATTGCGTCGTCTCTCAGGATGAGAGAGAGTGGTCCTGTATCGGGAAGACCGGCGGTTCTCTTCATCGCTGACACCCAATTTGCTCTGATACCCGCTGTCACCGCTGATAAAACGATGTGTTTACCATCCCAAGTCTGGAAAGAAATGCAAATTTATTATGGCTTCGATACTCGCACTGGGACAATATTAAATTTTCATTATGGCTTTTTCAATAAATCCAACATCTATTAATTGCCTTTTTTTTCTTTCAAATGTGTAGTTTATAGTTATTATTTTATAATTATAAAATTTAAACTTATTTGTAAATTTAACAATTGCATGCATAAAGCCATATAGGTAGGTACATACATAGAATAATATCCTTTGGGTACAACATTGTATTTCGAACAAAAAAATAATTTGCATTTACTTAAGACTACACACAATACAACATTAAACTTACTTCAGTCTCAAAAGCATATCCATTGGCATTGTTCGCGGCTGGCAGATCCACAACCCTGGATATCCCGCTGAGGTCAATGACCCCGTCCATCAGTCCCCTGTGCTCGGCATGAGGGTCCCTGAAGTACAACAGAGCCGCCCCGCGGAGCACGAACCAATGCCGCGACCAGACGCCCCCTGGCCCGCGACGTTGCAGCCAGCCAGCCCTGGCGTGGAGTAGCCTTTCCGCTGGCAGCTCTACTCTGCCCGGTTCTGCACTTTCGGTTGTTTCTACTGCGTCTGTGGTCTCACTGCCTTCGCTGGCAGAGCTGGATACACCTTCTTCTGGAGGCGCACCACCGTCTGGTGACCCTCGAGCCTGGTGGAAACAAATCCCGAAAATACATTTGGGTACTATCTTTAGGTTCTATCTAATACAAATCCACAATTCACAAATTAAAAGAAATATGTAGCTGGGGTTAGAAACTTAGCGTTTATAAGCGCTATGGTTGGACATTGATTGGTAGACTTGTTTCCAATTGATCAGCCGATTGTTCAATTAAATTTTGAAACGGTGGTAAGCAATTATCAAAATTGATTCAAAGAAAGTCAAAATTATAATAAAAATCAATTATCCAGATATCATTTCTATCTTTGAAGTCGTTATTTATTGAAACTTGTTTATTTCACTTTCTTCTTTGAGTTAGTTAGGCTTTTTTATCACTGTAGATAATTACCAAGACTGCTTACATCCATAAATAAAAAGGACATTTAATTCAGAGAACAACCAGGTGTTCAGATGACGCTAATTTCTCTGAGTTGATTTCAAGTTATAGAAAATAATTAATGGAATGCGATTGTCTTTTTGTAACCCATTTTTGCAATTCTACTAGTGTTCTCGAATGGCGACCGCGACTAAATGCGAGTAGGTATGAGAAGAAATCTTGTCGATGGACTGAAGCGACGCCATTGTAGTAGTTGCGGGAAGTGAATGGATGGAGGCGGCTCAGAACTATGTTTGGTGTCGCTTGGAGGAGGCCTATGTTCAGCAGCGGAACTATAGGTATGGATTGTTACGATAGTCTATTTACCGGCAGCCTGTCCGGAGGCGGCAACCGCGTGGGGCGCTCCAGCGGCGGTGGCAGCGCGCGGCGGGAGCGTGGCCGCGTCAGCGACGCCGCGATGTCGCGCAGCTGCTCGTCGTATTGCTGGTGCTGGTGCAGGAGCGGTGAGCGGACGTCTACAGCTGGATTTAAAGAGTTTAAAAACATGCTATGAATCCAGGCCAATGAAGAATTCTGTGTTGCAGTAAGCGAAAGACCTCAGACATGACACGATTCCCTGTTCACAAAAAAAACCTGAAAAAAAACTGCAGTCATGGTCGCTGTTCGATTTTTTAGCGCTTAGTTACAGTGATACAGAGAGAGAGATTGCCTTTTTATTCTGGCCAAAACAATTTACAGTCTTTTGTAAATCGTTTCTCCTGAGCCAAAGGAAGCCTTTGTTAAGAGTACCTTCATCAGTTCCCTGGTTGGCAGACGGCTCCGCCCAGGTGTCTCGTCTCCTAGACCTGGCCTTCTCTTCCCCGTTGATCTTGTCTCGGGTCGGCGGGGACGCGGACGACACTGGCTGGTCCGTGTATACTGGAATTAAGAAAAATCTAGTCAGCAGTTGGTTTTTATCTTTTTCATCCCAGTGCGTGTCAGAGGCGACGCAAAATAGGTAACTATGATGATGAACTAGTTTTGCTAGGTAATTTCGACCACGGCCATTGTGTGAATATTTAAACACTAATATTTTTTTTTCTATCTAAGGATCTTAAGTCTCAGGGTAATTGGGATGGAATCTTGAAAAGACGTAGGTTATTGTGTTTAGTGTGTGTGTAAGTGTGTAGTAAATGAGTAAGCTGAATAGGTAGAAAAAATGTAACGCAATAAAACTCAAGACATTATAGTAGAAGACGAAATACCTATCTACCTCAGCATGTTTTAAGTTTCTCATCTTTACAAAAGAAGCTCGAAGACCTTACTCTTATCGAAGTTTTATCAAATCGCAGTCACGGAGTTTAAAATTAAATTCCCAAAGATCCTATTAATCCCATTTATTTTTATTTTAACCCTCCAACCAAAATGCAATCATGCTTTTCGTTCCCTTTATCAAGATCCCGATAAGATCCTCCCAAAATGATGGTCCCAGCATGAAATTAATGAAGATTTACACCACATCGAAGTAACCAATACTTACCGTCTCACTCCAGACGCAACTCTTGCGCATCCCGAGCGCATCGCCCATAATTGAGCCTAACTTAACGAGCGGATCGCATGCACCAAGGTCGACAATAAGAGCAAAAGGTCTAAGATTAAGGTGCGGTTCACACGAGCAAAGTAAGCAAGAATTTCACTTTTAATGGACTTTCATGAACGCTTCTTTTAGACGTTTACCTACTCTTTGCATGTTGTGTATGTAATACAAAAAAAGAAAGGATTTCAGTAGCTCTGGGAAATTGCAACTGCCAAAACAAAATCCAAGTGTGCCCAATCCAGCTATATTCTGATTTCTGATTCTGACATACGGCTTGCTTGATGGCAACATTAGCAACAACAACTGCTCCATCGAGCTAATCTGTCTAACGCTAAGTATATGATAACAGCCTATGACCTGTGGGTACAGGTTACCCAGCACCTCTAGATTGCAGCCTGCACACACCTTTATCGTAACATACGACGTTTTACCAGCAATCTGGCCGAATTATCTCGGCACGGCGGTCCGCCCGTCAAATAATATAAATGTTGCTGTCATTACGAAGAATCGTACGTTGCTTTGGAAGCTGCGAGCCGTCTGCACGCGAGATATTTAATTATGCCGGGCGGAGCTGATGAGAGAGAAGAGTGAATTATGAGGTTTTGGAGTGTTTTGAGGATGGTGGGTCAAGTCTACAGCAAGAGTTCTCTTGCGGTTGGAGGACATCTGCCATCGATTTTGCTGTTATGACCGCAAAACTGTAGGTTCGACTTAGGTATGTAAGATGTACCTAACATTAATGTGAAGTTAAAACGATGTAGAAGATACTCTTGTAGATGGTGATTTTTATAATGGCTTCTACTTTCCACTAATATAAATCACCATCTTTAAAAGTTTAGTGTCTACGAGCGTGCGACTAAGAAGACTTAAGGAGAGAATAATGAGACGACGATAGAAGAACAGAAGAGGAAATCATGTTTTAGGGACCTACCGACCCTACCTATCATGCGTTGTGGGCAGAAAGAAAAAACAACAGAAAATAACTCCCAAAACAAATACCATAAGCTTTAAAATACAACTTACATCCTTTCTGGACGCGCAAACTTGAAAATCACTAGCGTTAATGGTCAGAGTATTTTATTAATTGACAAAATAAACAAAGATGGCGTTAACAGCGCGCGCTTTGTCGGCGCGAGCGCAGATACTATAGCTACATAGGACCATTTGCATCTATCCTTGCTGCTATCGAAGTGAGATTGTTTGTAACGCTTTTTAGATTACATTCTGCTTAGATTTGCATTAAACTTTGCATATAAATCATGCGACCCCGTAGGTATGGACATAGGAGGTTCATTCCTTTCATACCTATCATTTCTATAGGATATAAGGAAAAATACTACATGGTTGCGTCTGGTGTGAGGGTCCAAAAAAAAAATCTATATTTTTAAAGATTTTAACAGCCTAACAGTTAGTGACATTTGTAAAGGAATTGTGAAAGTTTAGAACAGTCTTAACTATTTATGAGACATCATAGCGAATCTTCACAATTGATGCAGTGAAATATTTAGTTTTTTGCAATAACGCAGGCAGACTCGACAGCTATAGCTAGTTAGCAAGGATAACTATTTAATGGAGTTACTTTGTAAGGATTCCTCCTAGGCGTATAAATCATTAATATTAAATTAACCGTATTAATATTAAACGAACGCATTTATTATCAATTGTGGATAACGACCAGCATTTTGCTGATTAATTTTTGTTGATGAGCACCTTGTTAATTTTTAATTCGGGTTGTCTCTAGATATATAAGTAGATAATCATACTTGTGAGTTTAGGCTTGTCAGTAGGTCAAATCAATTTATAGGGGGAATATCCCCCTACCTTTAAGAAGAAATATTTTAACATAAAATATATAAATATTTTAAATATTTTACAAGTGAACGGAGAATAAAAGCAAAATGGTATTAATGGTATTTGGGCAATTATTTATCAACACAAAACGAATTCATATTATGCATACCTACCTATGTACACCGACGACGTAGTGTTAGCAAAAAAAAATATTTAAAACAAAATAATATATTATATGAGCCCGCAATTTGCAGAATTTCTTATTCGCCTTAAGTATACTTGCCATAACCATAAGAATATTATCTATTCTTATGCCATAACACAGTTTTTTTTAAACAAACAATGCTCAAGTTTTTTACACTTCAATGAACAAATAATGAGAAAATAAAAGTTAAAATAGGTATTAGATAAATATTAGCTGTTGTTTTGGTAATAAAGACGAAAGGAAAATCGTAACAATCTAGTGTCAAAGCTACTAATGTACTGTAAGTACTTAGGTACAATGATTTTTCTTACAGTGAAGCTAAGTACATAGCGCTGTGTTTGAAAGCAAATGTACTCCCACCAGCGTGTCGAGCTGTCCCGTACATCATGCTCCCAAGATTTAGTGTTGAAAAAACGCGGAGTTTAATAAATATGAATGAAGCGGTCGCGCGGGCGCAGCTCCGGTGTAAATCATCGACACCCACTGTGCGCATTGTGACGCGAGGGTGGCCATTGGGGATAGGACACAGAACGAAGACTATATGAGGAAAACTCTGCAATAATAATGGGTAAACAATTAGACTTTGACCGCTAAGTCGTCATTTTGGCAATCAGCATTCAGAATTTTGATGGAAAGTTACAATATGTATATTAAAATAAAATTGATCATGTCATACGGTGGTGACTTAGATTTCATTTATTTCCCAAGAGATTTTGAAAATATGAAAAAAAAATGTGTTTCTTAAATTAAAATCATGGGGAGCCTAGTCTTCATCAAAGCATACGCTCAACTACGCAAGTCGAACCGCGAGTTAGCATGCTTAACTAGCAGCTGGCAACTCTTTTAACTTATTGGACCTGACATAAACAACTTACAACTGGCAGATATGCAACGGCAGGGTTACATTTTGAAACCTTTGTTGGAACTCGCAATGAAGAATGTTTCGCCAGAGGCGTGACAGACTCCAATAGAAGAACCACAATCCTGCATATTTCTGTGTTTGGTTGGATGATTGATTGTAGTTATATTGAGCTCGCAACATTGTCATTGCTAATTTGCGTCTTTCAGTTTAGTCTGATTAGAGCGAGATAGATTAGCATAACTAGAAAAACATATTTCGATGCACTCTCCAAGGGGAAGCTATGATAGAACCTTAAAGCTGATAATGGTCGTGTCTCGCAAAGTTCCACCTAAGCCGTCAGAGCTCGTGACAAGTTTCGGCGAAAGCCTCATCAGTGTACCATCACTCATGTCATGACTAATGGCGGGGTCAACATCCTCTGCCGGTAATGGTTTTTTGGTGGCCATTTCAATGTAATTTTTTTGCAGAGTGGAATAGTAACGTTTTTAGTTAAGACATTGTAACTATGTATGGTCTACAATCTACATTATTTCTATGACAGAGATTAAACGATTCTGTTTAGAGTTAAAAAGATAAATTACATGGTGTTGACCTACGTCATGATTTAGATTTACCTCAAGATCATTATGATAAAAAAAAACAAGTATTATATAAACAGCCCTAACGTTGTTTAATGTCCACTTCATCACATGACTATCTCCACAATCTAATAAATTACACGGTAGTTTCACTACAAGCTTAGCAGATGCATAAGTAGATAGACACTTCATCGAAACAGGCTTAACACGCAAATTATATTTATTACGCAATCGTAAGATTATTCACAGGGACGTAACTCCTGGTAATGCCAACGTTAATTCATAAATTGGTGTCATAATATTACAGACAGCGTGGTATTAAGGTAGATAGCACCGAGAACTAAGAACCGATTGTTGTAAGGCTTTGTTGTGAAGACAAACAAGCACCTAGCTTAGAAGAAGTAAACATAAAAGAAAACGAAATAAATAGCAATCGTTTCCTCTACATTAGATGAGGAGTGCGCAAAGAAACAAGAATGTGGTCAGCACTTCAGCAGTATTATGCACAAATGAAATCAATCTGAGTCTCTGAAAAAAAACACAATACACTCCCATGCGAGATGTCAGTGAAGATCCCACTTAGAATTAGAATTAGAGTCTCTGAAATGTTCTATGGTGGGTTTTACACCTCTGAGTTTCCTAGTTATACCGAATGTGGGCTCAATGTTACACGACAATGTTTACTAGCGTGAAAATGTGTTCCTGATTGTGTGTTTTATGTGTTATTATATAGAAACACGTTTATGAATAAAATATGCATGATTAGTGATTTCCATTCAATGTTTATGTGAAAGAGGATAAATATGAATGGGTAAAACTACAACGGTAACTTATCTATTTATTTTAAAATCTGTTAATAGTTTTATGTTGTTTCTACCCCATTTTGTTTCGAATCCGCTAATTTGATTTGATTTTTTGATATCTACCAGTACAGTAAGCTATTTGATAGTTTCTATCACCAATATGGACCCATGGTTGTCTGAATTAAAGCATTTTTATTTTATTTTTAATAACCTGGTAAAAAATCGCGTATATCTGGGTACCAATTTCCGTAAGAGAGTAGAGACGACGATGTTCATTTACTTTTGTATTTCAGTGGCGTAGGAAAAGCATAGATTATTATAATTCTATGCGTAGGGTTCAAACCTATAGGATAATTAACATTAACCACTGTTTACAAGCAACTAACTGGCGACCTATACCGGAGTTCCATTCCGTATCGGCATCAGCAATTAAAGGTTACCATTAGATCCGTAATTAGGATCGGCCAGGTGCACGCATGCGAGTTTCACTTCTATTATCTGTGGTTTTCTTGACAATATCTTGCGGCGTGGTTGGTTGTTTTGATCCACCATTAATATGGTTGCTTTTCGGCCAGATCATTATGGTTTATTGGTACATCGACCTTGAATCTCCCTTCGATGGTTGGCGCTAAAAAAACCGAGAGTTGCAAATATCCTGTCTAGGTATACACTACCAGAGCTGTGAGATGTATAGTCATAGAGGCAGACAATCAAAAAGTATTTGTTTGTAATCATGCTGCTATTGGCAGTTTTACACACCTCTCCAACTCCTCCCTGGTGGAATCCGACACCAAATATGGTTGTCGACGCAATATAGGTACGTATTTCATCTAGAATCTATCTGTACCTCTACTAGCCTATGTTAAGGTTCCCGGTTCCCACATTCTCGACATATCATGCACTTCCCCTAGTTAACGCCATCTCGCGTGCGCAACGAGAATCGACTACAGAGTCGACATTATTTATAGCTGTAACGGTGCGAAATTTAATTGACGCTGGGAATCTAGCGAGAGTAGCTAAACTGCTGTTTGGCATGTTGGGCCGAAGGCAGGAGAGGGTGGAGGGAAACTCGACAAGAAATAGCTGGACTTGCTCACCACATTAACATTATGTAATACCTAGGTGCCTGGAAATGGCTGGAGCAAAACTTCCTCATTATATGGTGTGACATTAGAGAAAGGCTTGGCATGAGGAAAATAAAGTTCGACATGACAGTTTTCACCTTCAAACAGGCGAATATTTTCACCACGAAGCCCCATATTTTAGGACCTGCGCTGTACATGCGCTATATGGAACGATACATAATTCTCGCTATGAAGATTTTACACGAATTGTAGGATGCGTAAACTTTGCGGACAAATGCTTCCGTCGACATCGTTAGCCATTCAGCTAGCTAGCCGCGACCCGCTCTGCTCCTGCCCCATACCACCCACCAGCCGCGAAGGTTAGGCGTCTCCGCGCTAACGGGCTTTAATTAGGTCTAACGCGCTGTCGCCTGCGCAACGCAGATTTACGAGCAGCTCGCAAGGACGATAGGCCACTTCGCAACGGAGTACGGATGCCGAACAATGTGGTGTTGTGTGCGATGGTGGCAAAGATTCCGCTCGATCGGTCGAGGCTATTTTGCTGTTATTCTGGCACCTGCAGGAATTTATCTTGCAGGTTGTGCTTGTGTCAATTTGTAAATACCTTATCGGCTATTTGCTGTCGAGTATTATTAATGTGCATAACCTATCTGTAGGGGTTTTGTGTTATGTAATTTCTTAAGATTTATAGGCAGCTTCAGTTTGTTCGGTTGGAATTAATCCAATGTGACTAAATCTTTTGTCACATCTTGACATGAGAAAGATAACTCCTTTTCCTATGTTGAATTAGAATGAACTAGAATTCATCACCTACGGGGATTGCATGGAAAGACATTGAAGCCAAGTTTATTGCGCAAACACGAAAAACATCAACCCAATGTTGAAAGACGGTCCAAATCCATCCGAGCACAACCATTTGCAATGCAAATAGCCTTCACCATTTATAGCGCCGTTGAAATTGACGGCAGCTCGCCGAGTAGCCATATCTGATCCATGGAAACAGGGTAAGGGCCGGAGAGTGAGAGTCAATGAAAGTTGACGCACCAGAGATTGATGTAAGATGTGGGGAGTCCGGAGGTGGCTGTACCATCATATGATGTCATTGTTTGACACGTGAGCTGACGGCATCAGCTTACAGTCACAGGTAACTAGTTATTCGGCAGAGGGTAGATACTGTAATGTCAGCATTGAACAACTCAGCACATAGGTACTTGATAAACTGAAATTCGGCACAGTTTTTAAAACGACAAGGCTACCTAGCTTGTTGTGTAGTATTATGTTGATTGGCTATATGAAGAAGCAGAAACTAATAATACTGCAGCGAAACTTCTCTTTTCTACGACCGCCATAATCACCTTGAGTGACGCTATCTGTAAAGCCGACGATGGAGCCGCTATGTTTAAAACCCCGCCTTTATAGGACAATCGCGATACGGAGAAAGCTGTGGTTTCTAGGATTGCTGTGATGTTTGAGACATGTCAGGGTGGATTTATTGAGTTGTTTGTTACGGAAGAGTTTCACTTGATGTTAAACGATGGAAAACCTTCCATCGTTCATCGTCTGGGTAAGGGACAAGGCGTAAAGATATGGTAAACCACAAATGGACCAAAATTCCACAACAGGAACACAAGTTGGCCGTTTGTCATCATGAGTGACGATATTCTTGTGGTTTGCTTAGCAGCTTACAAACCGATACGTTAGGTCTAAAACGGGTATGGTATGACGGATTACAGATACGTTATTGTCTATCATGGGGATATCGGGCAAAAGGCTTAGAAGGGGTTATATTATATTTTAAAGTATTCAATTAATTTGGTAGGTAGTTTCTTTAAAGCCACACATTTGCTTTAGCAGAAATCGACCTGGTCAGCTTCATCTTCTAAATAAAGTTATTGTGTAATCCATCCTGTCTAGTAGTAATAGAACCTTACCTTTGGTATCGATAGTTGCTGGAGCAGCCAGGCTCGGGATCTCAGCCTGGGGCGGCTGCACCCTGGGTCCAGGCCACGTGATCGTCCCGTCGGAGAACCGCTGACGAGGCCCACACTCCGCCACGTCGCGCAGCGTCGACGCATCTGCTGAGTACTCTGAAATTAGCGGGAGATGGTAAGGGGCCGCAACCGAAGGAAAGTGACGGGTGAGGAATTTGTACTATGTGCTCGGTAGTTGGTGTATTGTTGACAGAAGGGTGGAATGAAAAAGAAACAAGTTTAAATTGGATAATCTTGCTAGTTGACAAAGTTGTGCATGTGTTAGAAATAACTTAAATGTGTAGAAATGATAAGTGTTGGTACACTGAATAAGTGCCGAGAGGTTTACAAACTACGTGAAGCTGGCTTGATTAGTATCTTTCGGAAAACATATCATGGTTGCTCATGAATTTGTTAAATCATAGGTGAAGGCAGAACAACCTTAAAAGTTAGTATTTTTGTGGAATTGTAGTAGCCTTTGCCTGGATAATAAAACATTCAGTCGGGGTTTAAGATTATTATGTGTAGGTTTGATTATTATGTGTACCTAGTCTATAAGTGCTTACTTCTTGTTGTCGTGGAAGTCTGCAACAAACTCGCCGTTTGACCTCCGGGGAACGTTGCATTTCGTTTGTGACGACCCTGCGGACCAGTAAACAAAATGATGAAGGAACTGAAGGATTTCATGAGATTACGCGTGGATCATAGAAATGTTCAGATACACGACAAGGTGGATAAGCCTAAGCTATCTTATCATGCATCGGTCTTGGATTCGATGAAATTTGATGGAATTGGGTACATGCATGAAGGTGTTGTGTTAACAGAAAACCTTCATGCCTGGACCCAGGTACGAGGTAAAACTTGTCCCTGCCTGTACCGTTGTCGCGGCGTTGTCAACCATAGTCAGAGGAAGCCGTGCGGAAACCCGCAAATATGTAAGATTCAAGGTAAAAGAAATGTTGTCTATCCATCATCCCATAAAACTAATGTTTTCCACTAAAACTAACACCTGAGCATTGCAATAATTCCATCGACAAGCAATTACACCGGAGGGTAACATCGTGATCTTATCACTGCGCAGTAAAGTCTACTTTCGCACCTCCGGGACAAGACGGGTGATGTGAAAATGCGATTAGAAAACGACGGGTATCTTTTAATTGTTCGAAAGCACATACCACGTCGTTGTTAATGGCTCGATAACATCGGAAATGTCCCGAATGGGACATTTAGCGGAAACACCTGTTATCTGTTGCCTCTTTGGGACATAATTTGATGGGAACTTCCTTCGAGTCAGATCTGGTTAGACTTTTGCAATGTAGGTGATTTATAAAGTAAACGGACAAAGTGACAGCAATCAATTGAGAATTACGCCTCGGACGGTTCGGTTCCCATTCCTAAAAAAATTTCAGTGACAGAAAATCTGTTATATTGCGATCAGGTACGTATTTTCCCGTCCGGGGACATAGGTCTTTAAGTCAAATTACCGACCTGCACTTACGACTTTATGTTAAAATAGCAACATACCATATCATCTGAAAGTCAAAATGCCTTAGGCCCCAAAATGCCTGAAATTTATTATGCCTGAATGTTTATAAGACTGATTAAGAAAATTGACTATATGTACCAATGCTATGTCAATAAATGCCTCTCTCTTCTTTGTAGGTGTTTGGTCTCCCTACAAACATTTTTGCCATTGCCATTACATGACATTACAAGTTTATTAGGAGACCAAACGCGGTAATGAGGTGTCAAAAATAAACTGCACCTACTTTTATAGTAACAGGCTGTAATGCTGTATTATACCTAGCAGTGGACAAGTCGCCAGAATTCGAGCCCTAAACAAAGGGCCTGCCACCTGGCATTAGCATAATACAAGTAAAAGTGCTTGACTGTCCGTAACGTAGTCTGCACGTGTTAAGGGGTAATAAGCTTCCTAATAAGCCTAAATTACAATGGTGTATAATGTGGAAACAGTAGTATAGTAATTGATATTTGTTGTAGGAGAAAACCATTCATTTCATAACTTTACTACATTATGTAGGTATATTTTATAAAAAAATGTATGTGAAGCCTACGCTTAACATATTAAACAATGATTCCATAACACAATCAAACTGCAGATTATATTTGTTATACGTAACTACCCGTTATACTTAGCTATTTCAAACAACGATTTGTCTTAGCTCTACAATTACAAAAGTATGCAAGAAGTATGAATAAAAAGCTCAGAGTTCATTGCCTCCGGCGCCGGTCCGGCATCGAACCCGTATCACGAAGATCGACTTGTTACAAATATGTAACAGCGATATTGAGAACCTTGCTAGTCGGAGTTGTGTGGATACGCCAGTAAATCAGATAAAGCATTACAAATTTACAAGTATAAATTATAAACCAGACCATCATCAGCTGGGAATAGGAAGAGGATATGATGACCAATATACGAGTATCTTAGAAACACACGTGTAAAATAGGCAAAAAGTAAGTAAATAGTACCTACCATAGAGAAAAGGTAAAAAAAATTCTCTTGTTGCCATGCCATATCTAAGATGGTAGGATGATCCCAAAGTAGCATATACTGCTATAGCATATAGACATAGGAGGAGAGGAAACCATGGAAGAATTTGGCAGGGCGGGGAGGATTGAAATTGAGAATAGAGATGGGTCGTATCAACTAGCATCTATACCCAGCATGAGTCAGTAATAATGACGCTGCAGTGTTTTCATCGCCATCACCTAAGTTACGGATTAGCAGCAATCATTCTCCGCCTATTACATGCTACAGGCAGTCCCACTGCATACATAGCACTGTGTTGAAGCTCTGTGTCGGTTGGACCCTTTAAAAAAGCTTTTTTTGTGAAGCGGTGTGGTGTGACCTTAATAACTTGACTTTTTCAAATATTTTGGCCAAAATATCATTATATCTGTGATACTCTTTAGCTGCAGAATTTATTGCACTTCAATAGGTACTCATTTCATTTCGGGAACATTGGATAAAAATAGAATTTTATTTATCGTACGTAGGTAGGTACATGAAAATATAAAAAGATCAAAGGCCCACTACATAAGATGTAATGCAACACAAATCCCTGCTAGCCAGCCACATATCTTTACTAGAAACTAAGTACCTACTAATTGATTCCGTATAAATGAAAGCAACATCTCCATCTAAACCCATTTAATTGGTAATATCCTCTGCGTTAGTGCAGATTTACGTCTATGGTTGTGGAGACTAGAGAATTACGTCTATGGATGTCGATAAATTGAGTACCTGCCTACAGCTTCCGCGGTGGTGGACACCAACAGTGTTTGCTAAGGAAGTGTCTATAAGGCCTACCAATATTATAAAGATACGTGGGTTTTAACATTCTTGATTTCTTCTACGTAGCTTTCTCTACGCAGCTAAGACACTTTGGAATATTGAGATTAATTATCTCAATATAAAAGGATTTTAGAGTTTTAGTTGAATTCAAAGTTAAACAGAATATAGAACAACAGTTGGTGTAAAAAGTAAGTAAACTTTTTCAGAGAAGTAATAGTCATAGCCTGTACCGGTGTGTTAATAATGATGCCATCCAACAACCCGTGCCAGATATAGAATCAGTTTCTTATGAAATCCATTAGGAGCAGCGCTCTAAATCTACTTCCAAAAACTCCGTCTGTCTGCGTCTGACAAGTGACGTGACCTGCGCCCGCGCAATCCTACGCCAATTGGCCCATTTACGAAAGTGGACCCTAAGTGGACCACACAGAGACATAATTAAAAGTGTGGATTGATCAGCGATTACCGGCAATTGATAAATTAGGTTGATGATTTCTGAACCGGGTCAGTGCTCCTAATTGGTCAGTTGGGCATTTATGGGAACTATGGCTATAAAATATCTAGAAGAACATTAAGACGGAACAAACCAAACCACTAAGGTGACATATAGCTAGATAAGTTTAAGCAGTTTAACATAACCAAATCCGACACAAGACACTGTCAGAGTTGAAACACCTATAGTTGCAGAAATCTTCTTCACCAAATAATCAGTTCATTTAAAAATAACCCAAGGGTAGGATGACCGGATTCCTTCATAAGTTAAAATAATACAGCAAGATTTTAAAGGGCAACGTAATAATATTAAAAAGATAACGGATAAAAACGTTGAAGGACAACCGCTCCTAGCAAATAGAAGTCTCGAGATGGAATTTACGGAAAAAATATAATTACTGGTCAATTTAAATCTCAACGGTGGACACCACAGAATACAAAAGAGTGGACACTGGACATGTTAACTTTTTAGTCCAAATTTACACAGGAAGCAGTGAGAGAGGGAAACAGAGAACTGTTTCCTAAATAAGCTAATTTACAGAAATCATAATTCATAATTAACGTATTTCAATTAGTGTTATAGTGATTGAGTAGGTACCCTAAGCGTACTTAGGGTACCTACTAGAGTAGTTAGTAGTTATAGTTACACATAAGCTGTAAATATTTTTATTGGGTGAGATGTGAAACGAGAAATAAAACATAACTGTGGCAACAGAGATAAAAAAATCTGGGGAAGGCCTGCGTCCAGCAGTGGACTATTATAGGCTGTTGAGGTGAGGTGGCAACAGTAATAAACGCTGGTTGCCAGGCTTCTACAAGCCAATTGCGTAAAAGTTCCACAGAGTTGAAGTAGCATGCAGTTAATGAGACAATTCCAGCAAGAAACAAATCATAGTAATCAGCCAGAATATTAAAGTCTATTAAAGTCCAAGAGATCGCGGTGTCGTAGAATATAATTAATATAAAAACACTATGGACCAGTAACAAAGCCCTAAGGACAAGGCCAAACGGTGACGAGGTCACTTAGGACACGGTACAAAGTAGCTACTACTTTAGGTAAGGACGATATGGGGATCAAGTTTCATGAAGGAACAATACAGGAAAAAAACATAAAATTAGAAGGTTGCATTTGCATGAAACTTTAAACTAAACTTAAACAGAAACACTCTGTTTATTTATGCGAGGTGGCACAAGGGGGTCCTAGGCCCATACGTATTACGCAAAGTGGGCACTTACCATAGCTTTTCTGGTAATTATTACCATAAATTACAAAATTATCAAGATTGTCTAAAGTTGGCTTAAATTGCATACGATTTTACCTACCTCTGCAACTATGTGCATGTATAAACCTTAATATACATGGACCGGTTCTGAGGGTTCTTCATTTTTAGGGCAATCATCACATTAAGCACACGCAGACGGCGCTTTTTCAACTCGTTTTGTTCTTGCATTCCATCCTTATAATAATAATCACAATGACCAAGTTTCTCGCCGAGATTTAATACTGCCTTATCTGTAGCATGTTATTTTATCGCAATCGGTGCCTTATCTAAGAAGAGCATTAACATACTCTCTTTACCCTCTTTAACTTCGAAATTGCTTCGGTTCATAGTTGCAGCTATTTGAGCACGCGTCGCTTTCGCTCCAGGAACTGCGTTGGGCTTGTATCACTTTCATCTTAGCCGAACCCAGTTCTACCTATCCTTCATTTCAGTCTGTTTCATGTCGACAATATGGGTACCGCGTCGTTTTGCTACTCAATTCATTCGCGGATCGGATCGACTGTTTCTGTTTCTTGAATATAGGCCCTACATTCGGAGTGAAACTTGAGTTTGTGAGTGGTACGAGTTAATCTGGGACTCGGTCTTATTACCCGCTCTCGGCCGACAGCTTTACTAATGCAAACACAGTGTTTGAAGTGTAAACGCCGACGTCTGTTGGATGGTAATGAGGATGTGGGCAAATTACTCTGGAGCAAGACTTAAGGTATTTATGTGCGGCTCTGAATGATAGGACGTTTGTACTTCCTATTGGGGTTGAGCGGACTAGCTAGATGTTGGCACTCATTTCGCAATTGGCAGGTTTGGTGTCCAGTTACTTTCTAAGAGCCTGTTTTGTTTCCTTGTTTGTTTATGGTTTGGTATTTGTTTGAAAGCCCTCAACTGATATGATGTGAATACAAACGTTATGGCTAAAAAACTACACCTGAATATTCTTGGTCTGAATTTCTGAAAGGTCTGAAAAATGTAAGCACTGCTGAGGGATTTCCGTTTTAATTTTTCATTAAAATTAAAACAATAGCTTATGTACCTTGCTCCGTGGATAGACGCTCAGCACATCGGCCCACCAGCGCGCCTCCTCGCGACACGTGCCCTTCACGAAGGTGACGCGCTCCGGAGCCGTGATGGCCAGGCTGTGCTGGTGGCCGGTCACGGAGTCCGCCTCGCTCACCTCCAGAACAGTGGTCATGTCCACGCTCGCCTGCGGTACGGTATCCGGCTGTGGGCAAAAGGAAAGATCTTCTAATTCATTTAGGTATTTCAATGTGAATGAAGCATACTTCGGGGCCTAATAGAGGTAAATGGCGCATACCCCACCCAAACTAGCGCCGCCACCTACTTTATGTTATTATTCTGTTTAACAAAGGAATTTTCAAAAATCCATCTTCCAGTTTGTGATACATAATCATAAGCTTTTTTTTATGCCTCTGTAATAGTTTTATTCTATTTAATTAAGGCAGAGATACTAAGTTGCCCTTGGTGGCCACCAAAGTCTATTTTCGTATCTCTGCCTAAACTAAATAGAATACAGATATTACAGAGGCATAAAAAAAAGCTTATGATAGGTATCACAAACTGGAAGATGGATTTTTGAAAATTCCTTTGTTAAACGGAATAATAACATAAAGTAGGTGGCGGCGCTAGTTTGGGTGGGGTATGCGCCTTAACTGCATAGTGGTGATAATGATGATACGATACAGCTTTTACGTAAAGGTAACAAAAGAAAGTTGTAAAAAGCGCACTAAAATACTATTATTCAAGTATAGTTGGCACAACAACCACACATGACGTAGGTAGGTAAGGTAGGTACGTATGTACCTGCCGATACTAAATCTACGTGATTTGGAATCAAATATTTTCTTATATTTTCACATTTATGATAATAAATATGGTTAGATATTAAATTTCATTTAAGATCGTTATTTATTAAGTAACTTACGAGTGTTATTATATTGTCGACATTACTGATAGTCCTCGGGTTATGCATTAAAAATACATTAGCATTAAAATCGACTATAGGACGTCAGGCTTTTAAATTGAAAAGATCCAGCTTTTGTTGACAATATGGTAGATCTAGCTAGAAGAACGCCTAAGTATTCAAAAAATTATCGAAATTACAATTTCCGAAAACTTTAATTTATTTTTTTCTTTTATTAAAAAGAAGAAATAGAATTATTTATTTACTTACCTGTTTAGTTTAACGTAACGGCGCCCATACAACTTACAAGTTTAACAACAGATAAATAGGATTTTTTTTATATTACGATTGCTGATATCAAAGAAACTGTTGAAGTTCCTACTTTAATGTAATAAAGGAGCCTACAATAAAGCCTAGCGCACCAGGATCTAACTAATGGCCATATTAACTAGGTACCAGCTCCTGGCATGGCTTGAGTTATGACCTTCGATGCGGGACACCGCTCAACGTCGCACTTATAGGGCGGGGAATATGTTCGCGTCGACGCAAGGCTCCATGCCTCATGATGACTGTGGCAATTAGTTAAAGACCCATTAAGAATAGCCATCAAGCAGTAATTATAGGACAGCTAAAGGATTAAGGAAACGCTCTGATTTATCTAAAGGGAATGTTGCTACAAGTTTTCCTATAAAACGCATCGTTTAACTAGAGGAAAATCGAAGATCTGTGTAGACAGGTGATCAAAGTCATTCTTAGAAGATGTTTCACCTAAACCCTTTATCTACTATTTTTTTTTCTTTTTTTTTTCAATTCAACTTAGTCGAAGGCTCGCAAGCCATAGACGTGACGCAACCTGCTGGTGATAATTTTGGTTTGATTCAGGTTTAAAATAATTAAAAGGGCTCATAAGTATAAGCGCAAAAAAAAACACAAAAGTGACAAAACCAGCTGGTTAAATGAAGACTGGAACAGCAATTACATATTTAAATCTAAAGACCTTGAAACCGAAACTTGAACCCGAGTCCCGGGTTTAATCGTCAGTCACCGTATAATTTAGCGTTTATCATTGAGCTTGACCTGATGTTTATCCTAGCGGTATGCAAATCCGCATTGACAGTTATCTACGTTTGCCTGGTGCAATGTAACCAGTTTTTAATTTCATAAATCAATATGGAGGTATCCTTTTAACCGTTTATCAACGCTATTAATAAATTCAAGGACAGGAATAGCATCGACTCTTTTCTTGTTCGCCTTGATTGCAATGGTTGTAAATTCTTTACTGTCATATTTTTATAGAGCTTACTAGATAATTCTTTAGTTACTGGTTTTGTGAGAGAACCTTATCCTCAGCATCTCTCATTTCTTTAATATTTATTAAATAGGTTTATTTGCTTCCTATTAAACTATTTCTGTGAACGTACCTAATTCAGCAAATTCTTGAGTTAACTTTAAATCGAAACGCTTCCCCCTCTGCCTTAACACCCGCAAACATAGAAACAGCTCCGTTGACGGCCATCAGGCCCACCTTTAGAGACGTACCGCCCGCATTATGCACTGCTATGCATTCAGCATGCAACGGGACACAGGCTGAAATCACCGACGTAATGCCACCTTTAGAGGTCCCTAATGGGTGCTCTGTTACATTTTCTGCATTGGAAGCACGCCTTTATTCTTTTCAATGTTTTTGAATGATGCATGTCATGAAAAGGATTGGTCCGTTACAAAAATTGCATCCGCGATCCTTATCAATAATTCATCATTATCAAGTTTATTCTTGAAACATTTTCCTTTGACTCAAGTTGATATTTCAGACTCTTGGAGAAAGTAGATAGCTGTTTGTCCGTTATGATAATTAAAAAAAGTCTCAAGGACCTCGGCCTTGTTGACCGCGTCCAGAGCAATCTTTAACCTCACGAGATTCGACGCATTGTTCTCTTATCTATGTGACAAATACAATATCCTATCTATAAATAATGTATTTCATTGGTGATTAATGTCGTAAGCAATGACAACAACAGCACGAGCTTTGATTTATAATATAACTTTCGCCGTATCCCCGAATGGTCTAATTTGACGTTTGGTTGCGCGTGGCAAGACGCTGATACACGGTGGGTTGCGCAACGGTTCCCATGGCACTTGGGCCATAGTATTAAGTTCTGAAATAGCTAGACTATGAATGGGATAAATTCCTAACAGTTTCATGTCTATTTTAGGTTTTAGCGTTGGTCATCAACCCTATAACGATGGTTCGAGCGATAAAATTATTATTTTCTACATCTACGTGCTTTCAGAGGAATATGGTTAGTGCATTCGCGGTATGGGCTTGCACACTGGCCGTAATTTTAATTTCGCAAACGGCAATAAACATGACCATTTCTTGTTATAAAACAATCTGATTTATTAATAACCTTTAACCTTCCACAACGCTTGTAGCGTAATTTACCTGGTCGTTAAAAGAATCATTTCAGCACCGGTCGTCTGACACGAGGACCTGGTGTACGTTATTGCTCAAGACTCGTCTATAAATTTACATATTACTACGGTTGTCTGTCATCCACATTAAAAAGAGTCACATTGGCCTAGCGACAGGTACCGCAACTTTTGATCTACAGGTCGCAGGTTTGTCTGGTTTCGGTAAAATTGTGTGCACACTATTTTCTTATAAGTTATAATTCTTTTCCAAAAATCCAACTTTATTGATTTTCCATAACATACTTGTAAAAACGTGGTGAGTTTCAGAACTTTGTAATTTCTGTGTTGCCAAGTGCAATAATTTATGCCATTCGAAATGAGGTCACCAGGAACGAGCTTGTATTCAGTCCTTCCTTTCTATGCTGCTGATTATGTAGTTCCATTGAATGGGTCAACAAATCAGATAGTCTTGCAGATGTGAGCCCTTATACCTTAACCGGTCCAGCCGCGCCATTGTTTATTGATCCACTGTCAACAGCTAAATTAAATATTCCTGCTATAACTGCCGCAACCGTTATTGTTATTGTAAGTGCTTTAACATGGTCTGTTTCAACATCATTGCTTTATGAATATCTAGTAACTTTATATCACAGGGGGGTATAACAATTTTTATTGATATAATTATTTTTTTCAAATATCACTAGAAACGTAACGGAATTAAAAAGTCGGGATATAGAATTAGTACAAATTCTAGAAAGCTCAAACCCGGAAGTGTCTGGAATCGTGACGTCATAAATCTCGTGGCGGAGTACAAAACAATTAGCCTTGCACCTTAACGGGTCCTGACCAGTTTACGTGGATCGTTAGATGCATAAGAGTTGCACTTCAGGAGCCTGTGTTTGGAGGAGGCTACAGGGGGGTGGGAGGTCTAGTAAGCTGGTGCTGGCAGTTGGCACATTAGAGATTTGTCACGGTGGAGGAACCGTTGTGATTAGGCTGGATGGAGGTCGAGGGGATTGGATGGTAATGGACACAGGTGCCTTTACTATGTAACAATTGGATTTATGCTGGAAATTTTTAGTACACCTTGCGTTTACAATGGTTAACTCAATTTGATATAGAGTTGTTTGTGTTGCACAGCGTTATTATCGATTATCTCTTTTAATTTTTTATCTTTCTACAGTAGAAGTTCTACCAACGTTATAATAGTAATAATAAGAATATATACTTGCGGAGACTGATGATGTTGTCTGAAGATGTTTTACTTTATTTAATTTATATTTTTATTATTGCTAACTCAAGATAGGACTACTTGCGGAAAGGTCTCTATGGAATGAATAGAAGGAAAGCCAGAAGAAAGATGACAAGACGAGATTGTAGAATGTAGAAATAGGGGGAAAGCACGGACAAAGAAAGCAGACGAAATAAAATGGCCACAACTGGAGTAGGCAGAGGGGTTCTTAGCAATTGATTTAATTTAAGCAAACATTTTTCTCCAAATTTAAATGAAGAGTCATCTAAATTTTGTAAGGAATAATAAAGGCTTTTTTATCTTCATTATATTTCAACAACTTACTCTCACTCAATTTTATGATCTCAAACGGAAATAATAGCTATAATACAAAGGTATATCATAGAAATTGACTTCACTGAAGTCTTTAATAGCTAAAGCTAGACATTATTAAAACCCAAACCTACCGCCTAGAGTACTTAGTGTTTGTGCCTTCCTTGTCAGATAATATTATCATCGATAGCTCTAAGATCTTTATAGCCATAGACCACAATCACCGTTCCGAATCCTGATTGGTGCATAAATTAGCTGCAGCATGTCCCTGGCACCGTAAGTACAGATTTAAATAGAAAACTGGTTGAAGCTGCTTGATTTTCAAAACCGCCTCAAAGGTATTTTGTGTTGAAGTTTTTTCGCAATTAGAAATAACCAGGGTTACCATCTTGGCTAACATGCACGCAAATTGAGACAATGCAATAAAAAGCCCTTAGTTTTGTATAAACAGACTCTGAAACTGTCTTAACTTTTTTTAAATTGTAGTTACACCTAGCATTAAGGGCACAACTAATGCGATAGTGTACTTTATATGGTAACTATTCACAATCATAATTAAATATTTAAATCGCTGGACGCAGGCCTTTCCCTGTTTTTTTATCTCATATAACATTTAAATTATTAATAAAAAGTTATTATAATCTGCACTAATTAAGTTTGAGCTTGTATGCAGCGCCATGCGCAAACGCAGCTAGGGAACAGTTAGACGTCACGCCCACGCCCGCGTGCGATTATCTCGGGAGTAGCCGTGGAGCCCCCGCGCCTCCGCCAATAGCTGAAGGTCGCCTAGTAAGTAGAATGTACCTACTGGTCTACAGATTAATATACCTACCTAACCTCTCTTAATAAATTTTACCTTTAGAACATGAAATAAAATGATAAATAAAGTTTCACAATCCACACTGCATTATCTAGCATCAATCATTATTAAGTATCAAGAAATGAGTAAAACTCATCAAAGTAAACAGATTGCGGTGTAAAAAGGTAAGTTTCTTATGTTCAGATATCTTTATGGATTGGTTGGTATGGTACAGGTTCTATCTCACCGTAAGGCTATTCATTTTTAAGGTTCCTTTCCTCAAAAGGAACAAAGGAACCCTTATAGGATCACTCTGTTGTCCGTCTCTCAACCCTCTTTTCTCAGAAACACGCCGAGGTATCGAGTTGAAATTCACATCTTATTATGAGGTTCAAAAACTCTTGGAACCGCGATATAAATCAAACTTCTAAGTCTACGGAATCAAAAGTTACAGCCGTTTATGCCCATTTTTTTATTTTTCCAAGGTAATGCACACAAAGCGTATATAGGCCTGTGGTATAGGCCCTATACGCTTTGTACGTGTAGTCAGGTTGTGTATCATGAAATTTGGAAAGAAGCAAAAGATCTATATATAGTAGCACAAGTAAAGGAAAAAATCTAAAAACCGTATTTTTTATATCCTTTATGTAATTGTGACCAAATCAGAATTTGTTTGTGAACTGTGCGTCGTGGTCGAATTTTTGCTTACGAGTAAAAGTTAAGAACCCTTGATGAGCGAGAGCAACTCGCACTTGACGTTTTATTAAACATTAGATTAGTTGTTTGTATTAAGAACTAGGTAACTGTACGTTTACTAAAACTTTCCAGTTGTAAAATATATCTGTATCAAATGGAATTATGTTCAAAATTTATAGGGAGTCTACGTGTACTAGATATTGATGAAGCTATCTGATCACTAAGAGCCAAGCTAAATTACCTGGAAGTGCGTACGAACAACAGCGTAAATTTTAATTTTATGGTACCTCTAATACCTAATGAAAATACCTTACCTACCCACAAAACTGAAGCCGATATAACTTCCAACGGTATTTAAGTAGAGTTTAGTGCATGAAACAGTGAAGTATTAATAAAAGGAGACCTATAAAATTTCTGCATAGTTATTATTCATTAAAACATGTACATAGCACGCTAGATTTATAGGCAATGAATATATTCCATTAAATAAGCAGTTAATTTGTACAACTGACCAGCGATGGGTCATTTCTAGTTACAACCTGTCAGGACTAAACCGGTACAACCTATAATTGGGTTTGTTACCCTATTTGCAGGGTAATACATTACGTTGGCAACACAGTGATTAAGCTGTAGCTGCGACGTCCGTTTGTGTCATTCAACAGACTGATATAGGCATACATTCGATTTGATGTTCAGGTGGATTAAGTATTTTTTTATAAAAAAAGTAAAACATTATTGTCACAGGTTTTTTGCATCTGCTGGTCAATCCAAATGCATTCGTGAATGTTCCCATCTGGCATACCATTATCGACGGTTTATACTATTTTCGATTAAAAAAAAAGATAAGAAAACAAAAGTAAAAGAAAATTAATCAATGAGCGGTGGACAGCATGAGTGATACATGCAGGGACACATCTGAAACGGCATGCTCACTGGCTGATGTTGCCATGTTTCTTTTATCATTTATGTATTGCATCATAATAATTTTATGGTTCATGAAAAAATTCAGAACAGACTATAATTAAAAGAGATAAAACATATATGTATTATGTACCTGTGTATGTTATGTACCCATTTAGGGTGTTGCAATGAGAGAAGGCTAGATGAAGCCGCGTGCGAAGCCGAGGCGGACCACTAATATAGATTATTAGTGGTCCGCCCCGGCTTTGAACGGGTATATTCTATTGCCTATGTTCATCACGGATAATGTAGGTGATGGTGATTTTTTTTCAAATCGGTCCAATACTTTCGGACAAAAAAACCCTACTCGAAAAACAATCCAAAACGAAGGATCGCTTGTTTCATTGCACAAATAATAGTTTCACATTATTATTGTTTACTTATAGGAATGGATACATAAACATTCCACTACCGACTGAAATATTACAACTTTCTCCCTTGCACCACGAAACGATAGACATCATGCGAAGTCATCATAACTTCGATTTCATTCACAAGTATCTCGATATCTCCCGTATTTATACTGACTTGTCTTCCAATAATGTAGATATTATAGGGCAGGTGACTGCACTGTCACAGCAGTGGGACATTATAGTAGATATCTGGTAGGGCAGTTTGTTTTGGCACGAATTGGCGGTGGCCGGGGGGTTGAGGTGTAACTGTGATGGTGGGTATTACGGCGAGGGGCGAGTTATAGGCGGTAGCGAGTTTGACAATGTTTTTAAGTGTTATTCTTCAACGGTGTAATTGTAAGAGATACCGTTTGTTTCATAGGTAGGAGCTGATTGTAGTGCCTCTGCACTACAATCAGCTCCTAAACATTTTATACCATTATTAAATATTAAGAAAGTTCATCGTAAGTTGAAAGGCATGCTATAATACCTGTCCAGTCTTCCATTGCAACACCCTAAATGGGTATAGTCAGAACATTTTATGAACACTCACCTAATCACTAAGACCTGATGACTTTATTAGGTAATGCAATAAATAAAAATATTGATAGGAACGGCAAAAGAAAATGAATAGGTTTACTGATTTAAATTTTTTATGATATAATTTAGGGTTCCGTACCTCAAAAGTAAAAATAGGATCACTTTGCTGTCCGTCAACCCTCTTTTATCTGGAACGCGAGGAGGTATCTAGTTGATATTAGCATTAAATACTCGGATCTATAACCTCTTGAAGCTCTGTTTTAAATCAAACTTCTAAGTAAACGCAAATTAAAAGTTACAACCGTTTCCAATATTTTTGAAATTTCCATTCCAGAATCACATGCACACAAAACATATGGCGTACTTCCCGCTTACCTAAAATCATAAAATGGATACCTATTTAAAATTTCATTGAATTGAGGAACTAATCACTGACCAAATTTCGTGTCAACGTTATAATGTAGCATTGTTATAAAGTGGTTGTGTGGCAATATTTTTATCGCTGGCACTTATAACTTGCAACACGTTCGATGGAATAGACTTGCATTTCCTACCTGCGGCTTTGTTTGCATTACTTCAGCATTGCACTATTCTGTGGCATTTCGTGCACTGCTGCGTAATCTGTCGTTATCTGACGTTAATCTGCGTTTACACAGGTAACCGGTTCTTGATTTTTTTAAATATATGGAGCATATTAGAGCTCGTATTTACAATTGAAACAATTGAGCAAACAATCTACCGGTAGCTGTATTTCGTATATAATTGTCATTATTACTATTAGGATGACCTCTATGACGCGGTGGGCAAAGGTCTGCCTGCGACGGAGTAGGTTGCGAATTCGATTCCCGCCTCGGGACAAATGTGTGTGATCTGCAGACATTTGTCCAGGGTGTTCTGGTCGTTTTCATTGTATAAAAAAATACCAATCTTTGTTTTTGTATTATCTTTTGTATATCAGTTATCTAGTACCGATAACACAAGCTCTGCTTAGCTTGGGGCTAGATAATGCTTTACGAATTGTCCAGCATTATTTATTTATTCATATTTATTTATATAAGTATCTCATTTCTTCTCCGCTTTGGTGAAAATTGTTAGCAGTAGCGAAGCGACAGTACGAAGGTACCGGTGTAAGCCACCGGTTTTCGTGTTTCCTGTGTAAAAGCAGCCTGACTACTACATTGCGGTGATGCCGGGTGTTTTTGTCCGGGTAGCGGAGCCGCCGCCGCGCCGCGCCGCGGGCTGCGATTTCGATCCAATGCGGTCACATTTTACTTCACTTTACTGTTCCTCTATTATCTTCTCAATTTCGACTGCGAAAGTAAACTGTTTTGATTCTAGAGTTGTGTGGGTTCAGCAGAAACAGAGGACGGTATCGACACAATATAATGTTTGCGGCAAAGAGCCATGGATTAACTGACACTATTTTTTCAGGGTTCCGGTATCAAATAGTTAAGAGTGCGCCTGATGCAAAAATCAAGCAAATTGTGTATTTTAAAACCCTTACATCTATGGTAACGAACTTAAATATTCTAATTAAAAAATACGATAGGTAGGGGAAAAACCCATAAAAGTCGAGTAATCGAATAGAATTTTGAAAAATAAACTGGTTTCTTTACAAAAAATTATACAAAAATAGCTTTAAAAAAACTGTTTTAATTGAAATGCTCTATCAAAAGTATCAGCGACAACACCATATTATTTTTTACGAATTACATAGCCAGACTAATGTTTTATTTAAGTAATCGTGTAATATTTCTATTTAATGCTTAAATTTTGAATCATTAATAGAAAAGAAGCAAAAACTTGATTTTTGCACTGACATTGCTTTACTCTGTCCCGCTCCTATGAACGCGAAATCCTATGCCTATCCTTTTCACAATTTTTTGCATTAGGCCCGCTCTTAAAAAAACCCTTCTTAATTTGTTTTGTCCGTCTCTCCCTGTGAAAAATAGACATTTGATTATAAGGCTGTGAGTGTTTCGTTCCGCAAAACAAGAGGCAACAATAAAAAAACTGTTTTAACTCTTTCATTTCATAGCCCATGGCGCATATGTGACAATCACACGCGAAGGACCTCCTCTTCGCCCCTTCTTTGGGCCGCACCGCAGAGGTTGGCAGTGAATACGTTAAATAAATGTAAATCCACCAGGTTCCATTTCTAGGCAAAAGCCTACGTTGTCTACCTTCGTCCTTATCGGTCTACCTATCGATAACTCGTACGATATTTCTGATAAAGATACCGTAGATAATACTAGTGCTCTAGTGCTCAAACATAATTTAAGGCAGATTTCAAAGTTGCTCCACTTGCAGCACAAAGATTGTTATTTACGAAACACTGAGACACATTCTAAACTGACGCTCGTTTGCTATTTCATAGTTTAGGAACAATTTGAGCTCAGGGGAACCGTAACGAAATATTGGCTATTTTGACCATAATGTAGATTACCTTTGACCATTCTGTACGAGATGACTTATGGCCAAGTTGTCGCCGCCAACGCAGCTAACACATTACAAAGGTGCATGGTCGATGGCCTGGACAACGGACTGCTTAAACACCTGTACTTCCTCAAATCAAATCCGTCAGATCTCCATATCTTACAAACTACTTACCTTTGAAAATTAAATATGTTAAAGTTCAAGACTTACCTCCTCTATCGATTATTGCGAAAACAAGATTTCATAAAATTTTCTCGATAGAAAAAAATAGCAAAGTTACCTCTAAATTTTTACAGAAACGTTGATTTCTCGCTAAATACAGAAGTTCAGATCTTGAGAATAAGCATAGTAATAGAACTAAGTAAGTAATTTTATATGTTTCGGTTTTCTTAAATAATCTTCTAATTAATAGATAATAAAAAGCTAAAACTTGATTTTTGGGCTTGTGTTGCTACCTTAGACACTTTAACCCGTTGCTACCTATGCCCTATTTCGCACCAATAAACGCGAAATCCTGTCTATCCTCTTCACAAAAATTTGAGGTTGTATGTATAAGCCCTAAAGGAGGTATTCTTATTTTGACAGACGTTGTGTTGTTATTGGAACCACTAAATGATTACTTTAAAGTTTCAGGGGGTAGGTACATCCGCAGACGCATCGCCGCTGGAGATTTGTTTCTCAGCGACCGACTATAACCTAAGAGTTAGGAATAAATGCAGTTAGGAAGAAAATTTCCTCTACGTAAATAGATATTAGATTTATTTGGAAACTACACCCATTATAGCAATTAAATTTCGCAAATATAATTGGATAAGAAATAGCTATGTTTTAGTTTATTTCTAGATATTCATTAAATGAGACCGAAAATTAATTTAAATTCATTTTCAATCGATTTTATTTCGGTCTCATTTGATGATGATTTTGTTTTTTGAAAAGCTAAAGCAAACAGCTATTTCTTATCCGATTATGTATGCAAACATTCATTAGAATCATGGACGTTGTTTCAAAATGAATCAGAAAGTACGTTTGTATGGGAGCTTGGAGGTTCGCACACACCTCTCCACAGAAAAACTTCTGTTTATTGAGTTCTAGTAGACTAGTCACTACTAAGTTTCAACATTTTAAAGAGCAGTTCATCGAAAACGGTATCGCCGAATCCCAAGTTCATCATTTACAGATACAATCTCGTAATGAATTCCAATTCGAATTGATTAAATATTATTTTTAATCGATTTTTATTAAACACGATCGTTAATTACAGAGGCGGCTGATTTATTATTTGCTGTTGCAATTTGGATAATTCGTTTTTCGAGTGAAAGTGTCTGACATAATGTTGGCAAATGTTTTTGATATCATTTTGGAGTAGGTAATTATGGGATTTTGTAATATTTTGTGAGATTTATCTCTTTAATTGTGCAATTAATTGAAATAATAGATTCTTTGATGTATAACTAGATGCCGACAAGTGTGATGTGAAAGATATTTTAAATGAAAATAAACTCTACTGTAATACAAGGTGCCTCAAAACACGCGTACCAAGCCGTTTATGGAAAAACATAAAACATACTTACAGGTTACCACGAAAACGGAGAAAACATTACAAACACAATCAAATTTGAAATAATTGATATTTTTGAGCCCTTCCAGCTTTAGTTTTCAAAGAGAAACCAAATTTACAAAAACTTGTTCAACGAAAAATTTAACCCCTAGATGTCCCCAGGGTCCAAAACACATGGGTCCACACTGAGTTAATATTGTACTCCACTAGTACTTTTAACTGAATGGTCCAGAATCACCCTTTTTCGGCTAAGTCTAGTCAGTAGACATTTTTTATGCTGGCCAATGAAATGGAATGATAATATTCATCATGGCAATTGGCATTCATGAATAAGAACACTGTTTTATTATTCGTGAACTGATTGCTTATTGTATTATAATGTGACAAATTAAAGCCAGCCTTATAAGGGCACTTGTACACGTGTCAGTTATGTTATGTCACCGTTGCCACATTTGACAACTTTGGTTTTGCAATCTGGTACAAAGTTAAGGCATCCAACAATGGAATACCTAAGTACATAATTCAGGTTTTTCAGGTTCAATTTTACAAATATTTTTTTATTTAAGAAAACGGCTGGCGACCGTTGACGCTTTGCCTTTAATAAAATACATTTTTTTAGGTAATGTTTGTGAGGTTGTAGGGGTTATGTTGGGTAACACTGGATATATTGAACCCATTTTGTAATTCTTTTACCAATAGAAAGCCATGTTACTCATATGCTACATATTAATATTATTATATACTATATTATTCTACCCATGCGAAGCCGCCTAGCTGGGTCTGGCCGCTAGTATATGCATAATATACATATTTGTATTTTCAGGCTTGCGAGGGACATTCCCCTACCTCTGATGGCATACAAAACATAATTACCGCCACAATAGAGCATTGTTTGTCACACGCTACTTCCGTTCTGCGCCGGCGGCGGCGCGGGCGCATCCAGCTGTAGATCCCAATCTGGATCATTGTTACAGGCGTTGACCACAGATTATAATCATAGCGGATGTCGCCTTGTTATTACATTAGCCAGCATTAAGTAATTTTGTCTAGTTAATCTAGTGTCATTGACTACTATCTTATACAGAATATGGTGGTTGATCTACACATGAACTTTTTTCTTTACCGACTAAAAAAATAGGAGTTTATATGTTCGGCTGTAGGTAGGTTTTTTTATGTGTGTTCGTCGATTTCTCCGTTAATAATAGACTGATCTTGATGATTACTTTAACACTCTCGAGGTGGTCCCATAAAAATGCCAAGAATAAAGTCAATGTTTGTCCTTTCTTCACGCCGTAAATAAGCAACCAGCTTAGTTAGGGCGTAAAGAAAGGTCAAACAAACACATTTTCGCATTTATAACATTAGTATAGATTATTGAATTTATTTTAATAGATAACTATACAACCTTCTATAAGGCTTTCCTGTCCTTTTTGTCCCAACAGCCAGCAAAACAGCTTCCACATTATGATCTCAAATCTCAATGTTACCTAATAATGCAAAACAAAGCTGCAGGCACACTCACATTCTAAGCCTATTCTACGAACCGATCAAAAGCCGAGTGTACACTGTACAGCTACATGACATAATGATGATAAATGAGGTAGCAACCGATTTGTATTCACCAGATTTCCCAACGGATCATTCAAATTCGATCCCGGCTTACTTTATTCAGCAAAATCCCCCAAACAGCATTCAAACATGAAAATTAGACGCAAATATGTGTCACGGACCAATCAGCTGATCAGGTAAGCCGCTTAGGCTTAGCCACAGATTAAATAAGTCGGTAACTGTCAGAGTGACTGTCAGTTCGCGGAGTGCCGTTATGACATGTTGGAGTGTCATTTATCATGTGTTTTGTATGCGGAAGCGAACAGGTTTCTGCCGCGGCGCGGTGTTGGGGCCAATAGCTCAGATGCTCTTATAAATAATATGTCAAATTGTAACAAGTTGGAACGGTTTATGAAAGTATTAATAAGTGGTATTCATTGGTTGTTGACCGCGGTTCACCTGTTTTGTTGACCGCCCTGGAATATGGCACAGGTTTTCTAATGTCCCACCTAAGGGCCATCTCAGCTCGCTGTTAACTTGGGGTTCATCATCATCATCATCGACAGCCTATATTAGTGCACTGCTGGGAAAAGGCCTCTCCTAATAAGCGCCATGGCGCCCTGTCTTCAGCTTGCTGTATCCAGAAAATGCCAGCAACTTGGGGTTATTATTTTGATTATGGTGTCTCCCTAGCCGAATCTTTGGCCACGGCGGCCAGTCCTGTTGACTGCAGGTGGCCATGACAGCGTTACCGGACTTTTGGCGGGAGCCACCACTTAGGTTAAACCTCGGCTTGGGCTGTTGCCACATGCTACAAGAGGAAATGGAAGTTCGCCTAGGTGCACGAATGCACCTATGTGCGGAAGCGGCGAACTCTTCCTGTGTATTATGTGCACAGGACAAATTATAGTGGCCAAGTGTGTGCGCAAACACAGGTGCGCTCTCTATTCCCTCACTCTCATAATCCGATGGGATGGCGGCACATCCACACGACCGGGGAGAGGTCAGGCGTAGGACTAACAGCTTAACGTGCTAAAGCGAGAAGGCGGTGATACATACAGCCGACTCTTTTGATCATGGTACTACATAATAAATGTGACTTATGCCTTACTTTTTCGGGAGGGCTATAGCGAAATTCTCTACCTTTCGCATCGCTTTTACCTTCTACATATCGATGAACTGAACTGGGTAACTGGCACAAAGAGTTTTTAACCTTTCATTACTTATCACAAGAGATTAGTCCTGTGTCGGGCGCCTCCTGAAGCGTGAAGTTCAAAGAGGCCGGCATACTTTCGTTTTTAACCGGAACTTTCTTCGCGAATAAGGGCTCGGTATCACCGAAACGATACAGATGGCTGACATTTAGAGCGGAAAATGTGGCACGTTTGGTGCAGAACGTACGTGTGGCGCGGGCCTTGAGTATACATACCACTAGTATGCCTGTGGCCTAGGTTCTTTAGAAGAGATTGGTTTGAAAAGATGGTTTGAATTGTTTTGAGATGGTTTGAAAATCTTTCAAAACGAAAATCACCGGCCGATTGGCCTTTTTTATCGAGGTTTAGGTTGAGTACACCTCCCAGAATAGAATAGTAAAGGCGAACTTAGGCCTTCAATAAGTAGGTTAGGTACCTAAATAAAATTAAAATCCTACATTGTCCCTGATGAACATAGGCTATAGAATATAACCGTGCAAAGCCGGGGCGAACCGCTAGTAACCTAGTAAACTAGTAATCTCTATGCAAGATACCTACAACCTTTTTGTTCTGTCTTATTTGATAAAAAAAAAAATGCTGGACAATCCACACAGCATTATCTAGCCCCTAGTTAAGCAGAGATTGTGTTATGGGTACTAGATAACTGATAAACATAATACAAGACATTACATAGACAGATAGATATTTTTTAATTATATATAGAAAACGACCAGAACACCCTGAACAAATGTCTGCAGATCGTACAAACATTTGTCCTGAGGCGGGAATCGAACCCGCAACCTCCTGCGCCGCAGGCGGACCTTCGTCCACCGCGCCACAGAGGTCGTCATAAAGAATTTTCAAGCAAGAAAAGAGTGCACAGTAAGTAACTAGTACAAGCATTACAGATACATCGAAAGTTTTTGAAACGATAGTCGATAGCACGCATGTTCTCCGCTACAGCAGCTCACTTGCTCCAGCCCTGGATATTATTCGATTCAAGGGCGTCACATCGCTAGTTTATTGCGATCCGCGTAATTGATTCGCGGGCGTCGCGGCCTGCCAGGGCCGGATTAACGGACTGCTACGGAGAGTTGGGCCAACTTGTTACACAACCTGGATGGAAAACTATACAGGGAGTTTTTAAAACACTATTTTTGCAGTCACTTTAGCACCTAATACTGCAAACTAAATGGAACTTTTGATCACATTCAGAAAATGATCGTTACATTACAGCCAACAATGATCTACCCCCATGGGAGATAAGAGCTTTGTGCTTGTGCTATGGGTACCGAATAACTGCTGTTATCATCATGTAAACTTAAACGACGATAAAGAGAAGCTTTTAGATATTATCAAATAAATTTTATTTTTTATACATATAGTTAACCTAGTTAGAATAGTGATTAATTTAGTTTTACTCAATGTAAGTGTTAAGGCACCTATTATACACGTTTGTCTTAAAAACAACATTGTTACACTAAATGCCTTCACCATAATAATAAGTGATTATTTTATGTAATAGTTTGCACCAAAAACACATTACCTAGATCAGGCTAAATTGTTATAGTTTGTCCTATTTAATTTATCTATTGTAAAAAACTTGTATTTACTGAAGAAAACAAAACCCTCCCTACGTTTACTTACAGCATGGAATAACTACTAGTTCGAGAAATAAAATACCTCGTAGTTTGTGATTAATTTCATGCCCAACTCTCACTTAGGTCCTTGAATCAGGCCCTGTCAGTAGGGCAGCCAGCCGATGGTCAAGTGACGATTACCATTTGGCACAGAAAGCGAGGAAACATCGCTCAAAATCGACGTGGTACGGTTTATGGAGGAACTGGCCAGATTGGACGTGATACTGGATGAGGGAACACTTGAGCACCGCGTCTAATGAAGCAGAAGTCGCTTAGAACAAGATAAAATTGCCAAAGATAACAAACCTGCCTTTTTTCAGGTCTATAAGGTCAGGTATTCAGATTTATATAGTCTTTCAGAGGTGCTGTTGATTTCTGTTACAGGTTTTTTACGTTTTTGTTTATGAGAAAGCCTTATGCGGTCCTTCGCGGAGGTGAATATTAGTCCTGAATGTACAGTTTTAGTGCTTCGCCATATTGTCTCATGTTCGCAGAGTCCGAGGATGTCCCGGTTGATCTTTTCTATAGTCTCGAGCTCAAGTAGTCGTTCGTAAGTTGACAGCGACTGGATCTTGCATGTTATTAATTTTAGTTTCTTGCAACAGTCGGTCAACTCCCAAGGAATACTTTTCGAAACCCTACCTCGTGTCGGCGCTTCGTCAATCTCTGGTCCGGTCAGGGATTGATGAAGCGCTGAAAACTCTGGGTCGATTTTGTGTTTTAAATAAACACAAAATCGACCCTGTCGTGGTTTGTTTGGGGTTTAGCACTAATCACCACGTCAGCAACGACGGGTCGAATCGCAGTGCATCACTCGTACTCTTTTCACCGCGCGTTGGCTTAATTTTGATAAAGAATAGAAAACAAAAGAAAATAACTAATTACCGGCGAAAATTGTATGACTAATACACTCACGAGTACATCAAAATGGACCAACAGCCCGATTTTACATGGGGGAAAAGTGTAGAAATGCAACTGCCAACTCATGGTGCCTCGATTGAGTCGAGGTTGGAGGAGTTTAGCTGAACGCATACCTTCCCAAGGCCAACGAGCTGACATACCCTAATAGAAATAAATTTAAGACGTTGCTGTAAAACCTAGGATTACATGAAAATTTATTTGACTTTTGTTACGAATTTAGTTTTAGAAAGCGACCCTGTAGGAAGAAAGGTTTTGCTTTTCCACGCTTTGGTTGACTGTAGTCTTAAGAGAAATGCAAGATTTAGGTCTCGATGAATTAGAAGGCTCGTTAGATGCGCTGTGACTTCGATCGGAGGTGATAAAGCACTTAGGGCTAAGTAGTGCTAGTGCTTAGATTAGTTAGGTCTTGTAAGGGCTGGGTCTGGGTAGGCATCGGCTTAATATATACTGTAATTACGGTGATAAAGGAGGAAGGGCAAGAGATTGATCTGTCACTACACAGGTAGGCCAGCCCTTTCCAATATTTCTTCAGTTTTAAGTTTTACATGCATGTTTTAATTCGTGCAATAAAGAATTATGAATGAATCATCACAAATAACGGATTTCCCAGTTATTTGTAAAACTAATGTGGTTTGACGAATTCTCTATTAATGTGAGCCGGGTTAATTACGAACCTAGTGTGTGTTCCATTGGAAATATACTTGAGATTACAGGTGACTTATTAATTAAAGACGTTATTCCTAAGAGTTGAGACTAATAAACGTAATAATAAAAGAACATAACGATATAAATTAAGTAGGTGCATCAAATAATACAAAACAAATATCATGCGCTTCTAAAGACTATGAAAAAGGGTCAAAAAAATGTAACCCAAACCATACAGAACAAAAACAAACAACAGACAAAACCTCAGGACAAAACGCAATATCTTCGACATTGGAAGTTTAAGATATTGCATTGTTTAGAGCTAAGATAAAAGAACATGGGCAATTTCGGACCAAAAGCTTTCAAAAGGTAACAGATAATAAAGAAAAAGCACACATTTTCGTAAACAACAAGCTTAATGCTTCAGATACCATTATCTCTCTTGTGTGGCCTACTAAGAGCCATAATCTGTAGTAAACCCATAGATTATTTCGCGTTTACAAATGCACAGACATTCCTTTGTGGAGGTTTAAAGGTTAAGTAGTTTAGTGGAGGTAAATAAAGCAGTCACTTAAGGTGATGCCGAAGGGCTAAGTTAGAACCACCGCTGCTTATGAAAGACAGGTATTGATGGAATCTGGAATGAGATATTGAGGAGCTTGTGGTCAAAGTGATGCAGATTCATGGCAGCAAGGGAAAGTAACAGTATTAGTAAACAGTATTTTATCTGTGTACTACCTTCTGCCTGCGGCTTCGCCCGCACTTTTCAAGTATCCTATGTCCGTCCCCGGGATACTATATACCTTCCTGCTAAATTTTAAAATCCGTTCAGCCGTTTAGGCGTGAAAAAGGTAACAGACAGACAGACAGACAATGATACTTTCGAATTTATAAAATTAGTATTAGTATGTAATGTATAGATGGATGTTCCACGTAGAATCATTCCTAGGTTAGGAGGCGGTATGTGTAGCATCTATGTAGAATACAAGATCAAACAGATAAAAAAAATATGGGAAAGTTTGGATAAAATAAATACTTAAAGAAATAAATAATGATGGACGAGCATCATCTAAACCTAATGTAAGGTGAGCTGGAATTAAGTTACGCATTTTCTGCAATTAAAAATTTGTTTTTGAAAAATTTCAGTCTGATTTCGACCTGACCAGATCAGTCTAACATTTGAAAAAATGTTAGACGGTCTTAAACTTTTGGTGATATATGTTAACTATCTTTTGTAGTACGTATTTTTCACAGTTCTTTGAGGTTTTCGCATGCATTTTCATGAATAAAAATTATATATAATATAATATATAAAAATTTCAGTCTTATTCAATCAGTCTGACATTTAAAACTTTGGTGATTTATTTTAACTATCCTTTGTAGTCAAAGTCAAAGTCAATAACTTTATTTCTTTAGGCTTACAAACTAAGCACTTAGACACGTCAAATGTAATACTATAAACAGGTTTATAAATAGTCATTATTATCAAATAGGAAATATGATGTTATTGATTTTATTCGCTTCAATTTTTTGTCCACTAGTGGAAGAAGCGAAAAAGAAACCACTAGTAAGTTTTATAAAACTTAAAATTAATACATTATCTTAGTCTAATTATAATCTAATTTGTATAAAACTCAATATTTATATAAAACTAACTAAGCTTAACATTATTTCCCTTAAATACCATTGTCAGTGCGGAACTGGGCGACATCTGGCCAAGCATTAACATCATTGATGTAATCATCTATGGAGTAAAAGGCTTTCTTGGTAAGATTTCGTTTTATGTACAGTTTAAATTTACGAATAGGGAGCTCAGTTGCTTCAGATGGAAGCTTGTTGTAGAAGCGTACGCAATTACCCATAAATGATTTCCCTACCTTTCGTAATCTATATGATGGGATGTGCAGTTTGTTCTTGTTTCTTGTATTTATTTTGTGAATATCACATTTTTTTAAAAAGCTATCTTTATTTTTGTGTATATACATTATCAAATCAAATATCAATAACGTTTATTTCTTTAAGCTTACAAAATAAGCACTTAGACAAGTCAAATTTTATACTATAAACAGGTTTATAAATAGTCATTATTATCAAATAAGAAATATGATGTTATTGATTTTATTCGCTTCAATTTTTTGTCCACTAGTGGAAGAAGCGAAAAAGAAACCACTAGTAAGTTTCATAAATCTTAAAATTAATACATTACTTATCTCAGTCTAAATATAATCTAATTTGTATATAACTCAATATTTATATGAAAATAACTAAGCTTAACATTATATCCCTTATATACCATTGTCGGTGTGGAACTGAGCGACATCTGGCCAAGCATTTACATCATTGATGTAATCATCTATGGAGTAATAGGCTTTCTTTATTAGATTTCGTTTTATGTACTGTTTAAATTTACGAATAGGGAGCTCAGTTGCTTCAGATGGAAGCTTGTTATAGAAACGTACGCAATTTCCCATAAATGATTTCCCTACCTTTCGTAATCTATATGATGGGATGTGCAGTTTGTTCTTGTTTCTTGTGTTTACTTTGTGAACATCACATTTTTTTAAAAAGCTATCTTTGTTTTTGTGCGTATACATTAGATTTTCATATATGTATTGCGATATTACTGTCAAAATATTTATGTCTTTAAATAATTCCCTCAAAGAGTGGCGTGGCTTTAATTTATAAATTGCGCGTACAGCCCTTTTTTGGAGAACAAAGATAGTCTGAATGTCGGCTGCCCGTCCCCAAAGCAAAATACCATAAGACATGATACTATGGAAGTAACTGAAATAAACTAACCTAGCTGTATCTTCATCGGTAATATATCTAATTGTTCGAACCGCATATGCTGCTGAACTAAGTTTGCCTGCGAGAGCATCAATTTGCGGTCTCCATTGAAGAGAGGAATCAATATGTAACCCTAGGAAAACCGTTGAGTCGACAAAGTCAACGATCTCATCCTTTAGCATTATCTTAGTTGGGAGTTCTCTTACATTTGGTAACATGAATTTTATGCATTTGGTTTTTTTAGCATTTAGTAAGAGGTTGTTGGAGGTGAACCAATCTAGTATTTGTGAAAGCGAGTTATTTACATCGTCATAATTACATTTTTTTCTGTCCACTTTAAAAATCAATGAAGTATCATCAGCAAATAACACTATATCACAGAGATCTTTTGCAAAAAAAGGGAGATCATTTACATAAACTAAAAATAAAAAGGGACCTAATATTGATCCTTGTGGAACGCCCAATTCAATTTTTGAGCCCCGAGATCTTTCTTTACCAATATCTACTTTTTGAACTCGACCAGATAAATAAGATTGCATAAGGTCCAGTGCCTTGTTATCAATACCGTAATGTTTTAATTTTCCAATTAGTGTACAATGATCTACACAATCAAAAGCCTTAGAAAGGTCGCAAAATATACCGATGGCGTTTTTCGCCTTATCCCAGGCATCCAATATATGCTTTAATAGAGCTGTACCAGCATCGGTTGTCGATCTACCCTTGGTGAAGCCAAATTGATTTTTATGAAGTAGTCTATTAAGGTTAAAGTGAGAGGACAACTGAGTAAGGATAATCTTTTCAAAAACTTTACTCATTGTGGGAAGTATTGAAATTGGCCTGTAGTTGGCTGGATCAGTGTGACTACCAGATTTATAAAGAGGTACCAATTTACTATATTTCATGAGATCAGGAAAAACTCCTGCGTCGACACAATTATTGAAAATGTAGGCCAAACAAGGAGCAACTTCCTTAATAATTGAACTCAGTACTTTGGATGAAATACCCCAAAGATCCTCAGTATTTTTGATGTTAATCGACTTAAATGTTTTTACTATATAATTAGCATTTACATGGCTAAAGATAAAAACCTCCTTACATTAGATTTTCATAGATATATTGCGATATTACTGTCAAAATATTTATGTCTTTAAATAATTCCCTCAAAGAGTGGCGTGGCTTTAATTTATAAATTGCGCGTACAGCCCTTTTTTGGAGAACAAAGATAGTCTGAATATCGGCTGCCCGTCCCCAAAGCAAAATACCATAAGACATGATACTATGGAAGTAACTGAAATAAACTAACCTAGCTGTATCTTCATCGGTAATATATCTAATTGTTCGAACCGCATATGCTGCTGAACTTAGTCTGCCTGCGAGAGCCTCAATTTGCGGTCTCCATTGAAGAGAGGAATCAATATGTAACCCTAGGAAAACCGTTGAGTCGACAAGGTCAACGATCTCATCCTTTAGCATTATCTTAGTTGGAAGTTCTCTTACATTTGGTAATATGAATTTTATGCATTTGGTTTTTTTAGCATTTAGTACGAGGTTGTTGGAGGTGAACCAATCTAGTATTTGTGAAAGCGAGTTATTTACATCGTCATAATTACATTTATTTCTGTCAACTTTAAAAATCAATGAAGTATCATCAGCAAATAACACTATATTACAGAGATCTTTTGCAAAAAAAGGGAGATCATTTACATATATTAAAAATAAAAAGGGTCCTAATATTGATCCTTGTGGGACGCCCAATTCAATTTTAGTAGTAAGAATGTTTTCTATTAGTTTATGGTGCATCCTGTATCTTTCCAACTATTAAATAAAACATTGGTAAGGTATGATGCATCTTTTGCAGTAGAAACTTTTACTCTTCTACTTTCTACAGCTGACGACTGATTAGTCATAAAATTTCTTTCGCCGAATCGTCAGCTTTTGAGGAAGGAAATTAATTATTTATCGTCGTGGTGGCCCAATCGGGGTCTCAGACGAACCATATTAGCTCTATGGATACATTTACACAGAAACCAACCAGCAGCAGGTCAAATCAGATGTACCTAGTGTACCTACTGAGTATTTCGCTCATACTATTTTTGAAATAAAGTAAATGTAAAAGTACCTAATGTAAAAAATGTAAATAAAGAATGCTTTTTTTACACACCATACAATACAATACAATTTTTTATTAATAACGAAGACCGAAAGAAAAGTCGTGTAACTTGGTTACACGACTTTTCTTTCGGTCTTGACCCACACCCATGCCAGATCTAACGCTGAACTCGCATTGCGAAATCTCGCCGCGCGATATTTTTTCTGGTGGATTAATTATAACCGGCGTACTAAATCTTAACCTAACGCGGATTTTATTCCGCAAGTGTGTAGCTTCATACAATTTCCATATGTTACAGAATCCTGCGGAAAAACCGCGCGGTGAGATTTCGTAGTGCGGGGTACCAAAGCCTAAGGGCTCTGCAGCGGGCAGCCGCCGCGCCGGGCCGCGTGTCCCGGGGCGGGGGCGCGGCGGCGACAGCTCCAAAGTGGCGCCAAAGTAAAACTTCTCTCACTGAACAAGAGATGAGAAAAGCCGTATGGCTTTTGGCTTGAAGTGTATACTCCACAGATCTCAAAAATCCTATACAAATATGCTTCTAGTGTAAATGCGTCCTCAGGATCCGTCAAGCGTCAACCTACTTGAAGAAGCAAAAAGCACGACGAGTTTGGGAAGTTATTTCGCACCGTGTACGTTTATGCACAGTGGTAGACACTTTTTTATGACGGAAAAAGTTACATTATTTTAAAGTACTTACCAACTCTGGCTACTCTTAATGTGGTAAGTGTGAAGGTATGTGAGGGGCGCGGCGGCGGGTGGAAAGGTGAAGCTAGAAAAGCTGTAACTTTTTACTACCTTATTGAAATACCAGCCAACTAGGTAAATAAATTTAGATATCAAATATTTTTTTTGCTCCAAGTCTATGCATTTGGCATGCATGCTGAAAATGGTATTCGGTAGGTTTTGTTTCGTTTCGTTAGCCCACGCTCTCTGTACATTAAAAAAAATATCTGTTATTATCTAACCTAGCGTGATTTTCGTGTATAAGGTGAGCGAAATAATGACTACTTCTAAAACACACACCACATAACTATATCGATATATTTCTGTGACACACTCATATTCTTTGCTAAGTTTTACAATTTATGATTGATTTGTGTGTACATTTGCAATTTGTGATTGCCACTCATTGCCACTGTGGAACTAGGCGACTGGTGAGGAATGCAGAAACTTTTGCTTGCAGCAGACTCGCATAGCCTGGCCGCTGGACCCGCCTTCCGCCGCCGTTTCCCTAGAACTGGCAAATCACTGTTTATTGCAGAATCACTGATATTGCAGCTATCATACACGATGGACTGTGACGAGGTTGGCACTGCTACGTTACCGAGTTGTACAGAAGGCAGGTGGTGCTTTAAAGATCTTTTAATAAAGTACCTATACCTATTCTAGTAAACGCAAAGATTCTAGTTTGAACGTAGGATCCTAGGATCTTTGAGTATAGGTTGTACTATAGACTAGTGCTTCAAGGGTGCGCGGACATGTAGCTACACAAATGCCATGCCAAAACGAGACGTCACGATGACGACGTCTCGATTCTATCAAACCCAAAGATCCTAGGATCCTACGTAACTAGAATCTCTGGTCAAACCCAACTCAGGGTCTGGGTAAGTGTAGGCCTTTCCTTATCCGGATAAAAATCTATCTCTATGGTTTAGTCGTCCGTTCGTGAAATGCACATGACAGAAAGGGTTACGTAACCAAACTATGTCCTCTCATCATCGGCCCAAGACATCCCATCAATGTAAATAGTAACTCTTCCAAGAACATCAAATAAAACCTCCGATGTCTAATACTATTTGTTGAGTTACCACACGGCAACACTGGCAACCGTGCGCGCCATAAGTAGGGTAAAGGTGCCAATAAGCGCCATGTCGCAATTACGGACGAATCGCGCGGAATGCCACAAATCAAGACGATTACTATCGCAGTGTTTACATCACAGCGAGATACTTGTGCTCCTCGGTGCGAGGGCTAAGTTCAATTATGGATTTTTAATGGTAACGATACGACTAACGTTTGTTATTAAATTGCGATTAACATAATTACTGAATGACATCAATTTTTGTTTTTATTACAATGGAACGGAAACTTATAGGTACCTACTTACTTATTCACTGTTGTGGAGTAACACCAAATTTATAAGTCCGAACCAAAAAGCGTAGGCAAAATTGATTATTTTAATATTGAAAGGTGCTATCCTAATCGATATTTCGATGCGAAAAGCAGCTATAGGTATCGTTTATATTCAAATGGCTATTTAGCTTTCCGCAATACTTCCGCCAATGCCAAACCATTCTCGCAACCACTTCAAAGCCAACACGCTTCATCCATCACCGCGTCGTGTAAACAGCCCCAGCATTGGGCAAGTGCACACGGAAGCGCGGGCGCAGGTGAGTCGTGGGTGCGCTCGCTTGCACAACGCATTCCGTGCAACGACGTGGGACGAGCATTGTCGGAGATAGCCGATCTGATACGAATTCGGGCTGGGAAGGATTCCCGTGTTGTATTTAGGTCGTGCGCGGTTCTTTTCTAAAGGCGTAACTAGGACTAGTAAATCCTATGATACCTAATAATGATGATGGGTTATATATAGTGCGCCTGAGACTAATCTGCAGATCCCATTATCACTTTCACTAGGTACCCACTATGCATATGCCTATCTACAGCTGAAGCGAAAAAGTGAGCTGAAAAACTAACCTTATTTTCCGACTTATTTGTTATTTTCAGTTTTACCAGATCTTACATCAGATTGAAAAACTGCATCTATTTTTGAAGTCCAAACCCCATATTAACAACATTGATGGCAGGCAACCAATGTGAATACGGCTTTTGAGAGATTTAGTTAGTAATTCTAGGTTTCATTGCGATGCATCTTTACATCGAAATAGGTACATCAAAAGTCCATGTTCAACCGTCGTAGATAGCCCATACAAAATGAATGGATTCAGTAGTGTAAGGGGTTTCGTTTAATATAACAAAAAGCTTTTAATCGAGCTAAAGTTGTCGTAAAAAGTTGAGATACAGAGACGGTTGTTCGTTTGTAGTTCGTACTACTGATCATCCCTATATTAAGCTATCTGATGATGATGATTCTTTGTTAATGGCAATCAATATATGTCTCATTGTGATTAGAGACAATTCTGTCAGTGTCAAATATTCGTAAATATAGTCTCTTGCATCTCTAAACTATCTGATCAGTAATGAAATCTCTTGTCAACGTCATTACAGCAGGAGAAAGAACGACAAGATATTTGATCAGGATGGACACTGGCAGAGTTGTGGCAGCACAGACATCGCAGCCATAAAATAAGAAGTTGAAGCAGCATACGAACCGGCTGTCAACGATGCAAAAAGAATCCTTGCACACACAAGGCTTCTCCACTCTATACCATTCGGTCCAATCGTTCTATGCCTTTATTCGATACATATATCCTACTAAATTTCAATTTCAAAGCTCTAATTGCGGCCGGCCACTCAAATTCAGTTCAGATACAATCGGCCCACGAAGGGCGGGCACCTTATAAAGCACCGAGTAATTAACAACAATAATTCCTTTTGACAACGCGTCAGGGCCTGCGTTGAGGCCTGTCGGAATAAAAGCGTAGACAAGGAAGGCGGGAAACTAAATGGACCTAGATGACGCATTATGATTCGCGCTTTTGATACTAGAGTTTATATGGAAGTAACTTACGTCTACAACTATTAGAAAATGAATAATAATATATACAAACTTCTTCAAAATATCAACAACATCTTTTTCACCTTTAATTTGTATATTTGTTCTAAAAGTTTATTTTCATATTATGTTTTTAAACTGTACATTTGACATTACCAAGTGTTCCAATGTGTGTTCCTATGGTTTAATAAATGAACTGAACTGAACTGAAATAATTAATTGTAACTAAACACTGTCTTAGTCTTTAAGAAATTAAATGAGCTCAAAAATGATTTCGATTTCGGCAGGACTCGAACCTGCCGGTTTTAGCCTTCTCTGAATATGCTGGAAGCCTATTTCCAGCAGTGTAACTAAAATGCGTAGATGATGATGATGATCATAAATAACTAACTTCTTAGAAATTAACTAAATTTAACAATCGTAATTGAACTTCCTGTGATGCGGTATCACCCCTTTTCGGCATTAACTATTAAGTGGTAGTCAACGCGCCATAAAACTAATTCGGTTAATTTAAAACTCCGCCCTACCTTCTGCATGTATTCATGTCTGCAAACGTTTAAAGCATTCCCCCGAGGGCTAAACGAAGTAAAGGGTACATAATTGGCACATGCCAGTTGGCCACTCGAATTAACGAAACGTAGGTTGCTTGAATATTATATTTGTATGGGTGTTGAATTTTAAATGGATATTGAGTTATTGCAAGGAAAACTACGAAGTCGACATTGCTGCATATTAAATCAACATGTTAATTTATGATGTGGTCATGCAATCGAAAATTGGTATCAGTACCACACAATTAATGTCCAGTTGAAGAGCAGAAGTAACGAAAGAAAACACAAAATTAAACAAGAATAAAGGGACGTTCTAAGCTTAGAAGATAACTAGATACAATACAACATATATACATACAAAAATGACAAAGCAATAAATACCTGAGGGTATTTACAAGCAAGCGATTTAATACAACGTGACATTCAAACATTATGCAATAAAGACTCATTATTTGTACACGAAGTGTTTGACTTAATTGGCGATGAGAGAAATACTTGCGAACAAATTGACGTGGGAGTCAATCGCAGGCAATGCTAGATTTAGGTAGCGATATGGCATTCCTTCATTGAAACCTCTAAGCACTTACCAGCTATTGCTATTGTTTGAAAACCTACACTTGCAACAACGTTTTACAAATAGTTTATTAATGACAGCTGGTTCAAATCGGGGAATTACTTCTCGTAATTTCTTTGACTCTGATCCGTCTAGTCGTTTTGGAGTAAAGAAACAACAAACATCATCCATCTTTATTATTAACAATCCTTGCAATATAACTTTCCTATAATCTGTAACTGCGTGAGCCGCTCATGCCGATTCACTTAATTTGAAAATAAGTCGGATAATTCTTCAAATAAGGTAAATAACAGTTTACTTTGTTCTTCATATTGTTACATTACAGTTTCATTACAAAAATACGTTACAATCACAGGCGCAGCCGCCAGTATAAAGTCTGTGGTTACAATAATGTATACTTAATAGTAAATACTTAGAAAGTAGGTAGATATTTATTAAGGCACTAAAAAATAATTATTTAGGCATTGTATTGTAATTGAAATAATTGTTTAGCTACCTCTAAAGCTTCATTGCGCCGTAACAGGGCTCCTAATACATAGCATACGTTTTTTAAAGATCTATACCATTGTATTAGGTTGGCAAAATAAAATACTTGAAATATTATAGAAAATTACAACAAAGTTTAGGACACTTAGAAACGCAACAACAAAATGTAGACCAAAAACGAATTATAAAGGTCAAATCTGTGTGTGGTGTCTTTCCGCTATACTTTTGTCAAGTACCTATCATAAATGGAATGCAAAGGCCAGTGCAGTTCCGGGCGACCGGATGGCAAATGACCGCAGGGACCTGATGCCGTGATGCCGCTACATGCTCCGTCATCCCATGCCGGAACACATTATATCCACACGCTATAATTTACAAAGGCAAATCTAGTTTAGGGTGGTCCGTCATGTTCTGGTATGGCTAAAGAGTGACTTTCTATTCGCAAATGTATTACAATTTCCGTTTCAACTGACAGACGTCTCTCAAGCAGTAATGCATGGACTGAACTATTTTATGGTTTCGGCGCCAAAACGAAGCATTCTCATTTAATCGGGGCCCGTACTAGTTTAAACAAAAATCGTAGTTTATGAACACTTTTTGTGAAAATGAGATAAAAGAATAGGATTAGAACGAAAACCGATAAGAAAAATGTTATTTCGTTTTCTGAATAGGCCCTCAGAACCCTCTTAATTTCGTTATGTCGGTCTGTCCCATTTCTTACTCCTAAATTTAACTAAAGAGCTTGTAAGAGATATTAACGTATAACCCTCATGAATTCTAAATAATAAAATTTATTTATTTATTAATCACAATAATAAATAACATAACAGATTATACATAATATAAGTAAATTTTACTTAGTTAATATGGAGATTGTTTGCAACAGTTTGCAGGTAGCTCAATTGTTTCTATTGTTAATAATTTGCTAGAGAATAATAATAAAATAGGAGTCCATATAATATACTACCTCGCGGTTTCATCCGCGTAGTTCCCGTTCCCGTGGGAATTCCGGGATAAAACATAGCCTTAGTTACTCCCTGAAAAGGAAGCTTTCTAATGGCGAAATATTTTTTTAAATCGGTCCAGCCAGTAGTTTTTATGTTCGTTCGTTACAAACAAAAATACAAATCTTTTATTGCTAACGAACATTATGCGGATTCTTGAATAAATACTGTGGTAAACAAAGAAAATCGTCACAAATAAAATTACTACGAAAGTTATCCATGTAAAGAATATTATCTGAACTATTGCGAATACGTCTAGTGAGCCGTTGTAGGCGTGGCGTTAACTTGTAGGTCTTTTTAATCCAATTCTAAAGTAAGGCTTCATGACGCATAAGATTTAAAACAAAATGAACTGCAAACTCTTTACGTCTTTACAGCCCTCTTTAAATTACAAATGAATTCATCTCCTGTACATGTTAATGCTCAATAAAAGTAATCTATAGCCATTCAATGGATTTATCATAGAAGGCGCCCGACCAATGAATGATACTGTAAAAATTTATAGAGTCGTTACCAGAAAGAATAAAATACCTGGAACATTCTCAATGTGTTTGTAAAGCTCAGGGCGAGCTTTATTTCTTCCTCAATCAACGTTCTTTTTATCTCGGCATTTGATTAAATTCAGTTTTGAATAAGGCATATCCGCTGCATTCGCATTCAAGTTTATTTCCATAAGATCAAAAAGATCAATACAAATTCCTTAATGACGGTTATTTTTGGAGCGAGAGGAAATATGACGGGAATCTTCAGAGATGTCGCAAATGTCTTTGGAACTATTTTATTGATCGTAACTCGAACGGTGATTTAAACAATACCAAGTGTACTTTATCGCCCATTAAGTTTTCTAATTCGCCGGATAATTGAATTACGTTTGACGGTGTCACGTCGCACATAGTAGAACTCCAGCGGGCCGTGAGTCACACCCACACTTGGCCTGTTTTACATCGGCTCTGTTCCGCGTTTCATTAGCTCTCACATTAATTTATGATTGGTGTTTGCATATGCATGGGCCGAGTCCCCGATGGGCCTTGGAAGCGGCTCTAGGAAGCGGCATGTAGGCGTAGCTAACGCAGCCAGCTAGTCGTAAACTAAATCAACGCATCGAGCTTTAATTGCATCTAAATAATGAAAATCTTATTAACGAAACGTCCCGAGCTAATGAAGTAATAAGTAAGGGTGGAGAAAATAAGAAACATAAAATAACCAATTAAAAACCACGCCCTCATTATTCCATTCCAGTCCAATGAAACCCTCATAAATCCAGAGGAGAAACAAACGATAAAATCAATATAATTAAATGAATATGTACAAACGGCAATAAACATCGCGTGGCCATTAATTTTCCAACTTTCCCTTCAAAAAGACGTTTACGACTTCCCTTCTATTTGAGCAGCGCATTGCAAATCTTGGATGCTATGCACCTGGACATTGTAACGAAAGGAGTGGACGCCAACCGAGGCGATGCACCGTCCGTCAGCGTGAGCTATGGCCCCAGTCCTGGCCTCTAGACTTTACAACTAGGTCTATCAGCTCTTGGTCCAGATACTGCCGATTTGTTTATCACTCGCAGACGCCCCTGATTGGCAGACAAGCGTCGCACCACTCAGCTTGTCTAAAAGAGTTATTCCCGATGCAAATGTGCGACAGCAAATTTAAGGGCAAAGACACCGTTTATCGCCCGTTGCTCTTTTAAGGCTCGACGTGTCTGGTACCGTATAAATTTAGCGACGAGTGCCTACTGTGCCTAGGGTTCCCGTTCATTGTTCCTGGGGAACGTCAAGTTTTTTCCCACTCTCGGCGCAGCACTCTCTATAAGGCGGATATTAAAATTCATGTACGCAAGTTTAAATCGCAACCATGCCAATTATTATGAATATTTATGAGAAAAGAAAAAATGTATAAGATTTGCTTTTGATATAAAAAGGCGTTTAGCCGGTCGTGCTACCTGTTTGGCGATGTTTGTTTTTGTTATCGATAAATTGCTATGCGTTTATGTAACTATTGAAACCGTAAAATCTAATATCGCTTGATAAGAACAATAAAATAGAAAATAAATTACCTTTCTGCAACTAAGAAACAAATTGCGCCGTGAACTACTGAATGAATGGAGTAGAAACATTACGACACCGCCAATTATAATGAGCATTCCAGCCAGACTCTAGAATCCGAAGTAATAGAGGCACACTTATGATGAAAATACATAAAAACATTTCACAAACTGGTTGTAATTTAGCGGGAGAGTGGCCAGTGTTGCCAGTGTGGCCAGTGTTTCCTCTAACAAGTCAATTACTGGCCCCTATGCCCTACGCGGCGTTCAATACGGCCCTGTATGGAGCAGACAGGTTTGAATTTGTACCGCTGTAATAGATAAGTCTATCGGTGTCCATGTCCAACGGAAATGGACTTTATCGTCCTTAATTTAGATTCAATTTGGTTTGTGTGGTGTGAGACAGAAAAAAATCACGTTAGATGTAGTTTTTGTGTCCTACCAACATCGCTAAAGACTAGATTTCGAATTGCGTTGTGCCGTTGTTAATAGGTAGGTAGATACCATAAGTTGTTAGTGAGCTAGCTAGCTATATTAGCTATATTCAAGACGCTCTTTTCTTTAGTCTGCAAGTCAACAAGAAATAAGATTATCGCCCTGTAAAAGTGTTCACGGAAGCTGCAGAGTCCTATTAAAGATAATCTAGTCGGAAGCTGGTGCTAGTAATTGGATTTTGTACTCCTATTGCGGTTAAAGCATTGTCGGTTGCAATTGCAGTGTTTCCAACTTTTTCCTTTGCATTTTCCTGAACCATTGGACTAACTGTCAAATAGAACCTTAGCATCAAACTATTCACTTAGGCCACAACCTGTATTCTATCTGCTCCTTTATGAATAACTTAGGCATTGTCAATTTCCTATTTAAGAACATTTTGGTGAAATTCAGTTGTATTAGAAGGGTTGCTAGATATTTTAATTCACAAACATTAGGTTGACAAATGAGAAGTAGCCTGTTAGACCTATTATGACGGTTGTGGAGCAAAGATAACGTTCATTATTAGATAGAAACTTTTTAATAAATATTTCTAGATCTTACGTGTTCATCGAGCGAGTAGGTGAGCTCTCCATCGTCGTACAAAACGAACCACCTCCGCTGCCATCTCTGGAACAAACAACACAATAACGTTAATGCTTGCATCTAAATAAACAAATAGTGCTGGATGATTCACACAGCATTATGTGTAACCCCAAGCTAAGCACAGCTTATAATACCTACATAGATATAGATTTTTTATTATACATAGAAAACGACCAGAACACCCTGAACAAATGTCTGCAGATCATACACACATTTGTTCCGAGGCAGGAATCGAAACCGCAACCTCTTGCGTCGCAGGCAGACCTTCACCCACCGCGCCACATGGGTCGTCAAATGTGGGCACATTCGGTACTTCCGTGGATTGGTTAGTTAAGTAGATACCCTAGGTAGGTACAGGGGATCTAACAAAGTACATATCTGGCCTTCCTATCTACAGACATAAAATTTGCTGCAGAAATGCATCTACAGAACTTGCAAGATTACAATGATCTTTACTGCTCCAATTAACCTCTCATTGAGCTGATTGGTGCAGCTGAGATCATCGCATCTAAAAGTAGCTCATCCAGTTGTTAAGTTGTTTACGAGAGATGGACTTGGGGAGTGTAAATACATACACAGTACCTGCAAGGGTTAATGAGCTAGAATACAAAAAATCATCAAAATTGGAAAAAGATTGTTGACATATAAATATATAAAACAAAGTAGTGTTAGTTACACCATTTGTAACTCAAGGACGACGGGAACGGTTTTCATGGTTTTTGATTTATTGGATTTCTCGTAGTTCGGAATATGATAAGAAGTATTAAAAACATTGGAGAATTGACGAAAAAATAACTACCCGAAGCCGGGGCGGACCGCTAGTTAGTAATATAAAAACGAAGGATTATACAGGTTGTATCATTTTCATCCTCGAAAAGTATCATTATAAAAATCAATGGATTCGATAGGTACCTATTAATAATTACCTATACCTACTAATACTGTAATGAGGAAAGATTTGTTTGTTTGAATTGAATAGACTCCGAAACTACTGGACCGATTTGAAAAATTCTTTCACCATTAGAATCCTACATTATCCCTGATGTACATAGGCTACAGAATAAACCCGTGCGAAGTCGGGGCGGACCACTAGTATGTAATATGTGGAATGTTATAGCAAAATGCAAGTGAAACAACAGCAAGAACTAAATTAACAATTAAACAGAAACAGAAAGTATCTCGATTGTTTTGTTTACCCTTTCAGTAGAGTCCCGATAGTAAATGCCAGGCACAATCAGTCTTGCATCGACGTAATTAGGTCTATTTCGCCACACCTCGACATGAACCCGATCGGTAGATACGGCTATCGGTGCAAAGTACCAATTACTGGCGCGGTATAGGAATGCTATCAAGATTCAAACATCTCTATTTTACGATGAAAATTATGTGAAAGGAAAAACAATTATGTTTCATTATTACAATAGGGACAACCTCCACGGGCGAAAGCGTCGCCGTTCATCGTCACGTCAACGTCGCGCCTCATTGCTGGTAGAGTTGTTGCTTATCGTGTTCGATACGAAATGCGACTCAATACTGTTCACCAGGTACGTTCTCATCGAGATAAAGTAGGTTTTTTTTATAGTCGACCGACGACGGTGGCTATGCTTGCACTCATTAGCTCTGCGGCCGTCATGTCTTCATCATCATCCTATACGAGTCCATTGCTGTGAACATGTCATGTCACACATCCGTCATGTCTTACTATGCCAAAATATATCGTGCTATATCTGTTTAAATATTTTGGTGACGTTATAAAAATATACTATATAATATATTTTTATAACTTATATACTATACTGCATCTGTGGTCGCCGATTACTATAAAAATATATACCTATAACTTGCTATAATTTTTAATAAATAGCTGCGTCTGTTGTGGACGTTATTTATTTCTCATATCTATGTGTTACATACAATGGAGTTAGAGCACTGTCTCCTTCGGTAGCTGCAATGTAGCTTGTGATACAGGAGGACAATGTAGCTTGTGATACAGGAGGACAATGTAGCTTGTGATACAGGAGGACAATGTAGCTTGTGATACAGGAGGACAATGTAGCTTGTGATACAGGAGGACAATGTAGCTTGTGATACAGGAGGACAATGATGATGGTATAATATGAGATGGTCGACATTTTGGTCAAATGCTTAACCGAGTTTAATAAAATATAAACAGTACTCACCTCCCCCCCACCTCACCTCAACAGCCTATAATAGTCCAATGTGCTGGACGCAAGGCTACAACTGATTTTTTATCTCATTTTATTATGGTAGTATTGCCCATAATCCTCACGCTGTGCATGCGGGTTGGGGATTAGCAGTTCGGTGGTAGATGTATTCTGCAAGAGGCGCTGCTGCCCGCCCCCGGTGTATGTCCCTTAGTCGCCTCTTACGACACCCACGGGAAGAGTTGGGGTGGTGCAAATTCTAAGCCGGCACCACACGGCTAAACAGCACTATAGGCGTCTTTCTAGTCAGCAATATTATCGTATCGCAACCATCCGGTCATGGGTCCATGGTCCGATGGTACCGCCGCCGCCGCGCCGGGCAAGTAATCTGCTGTGCTGGTACGAATGGTAAATAAAAGTAAATTAACAAAGAACTCGCATGCAGCCCAAATACCACCTTTCACAATACAAACACATGCAATTCCAAAAGTATCCGTGAGAACAAACTAACGAATAATCGTTAACGATCACGGTACGTGTTCGTACAGTATAGAGACGCTCGGCTATAGACATAACCTATATAATAAATATATATTTTCCTAGCCCGAAAATAAAAAGCTATTACAAAATTATCATGCATTTTTTGTTCATGTTTATTTTTAATACAATAAAATGTTCATTCATTCATGCGGAAGAGCTTTTTCGCTACCTAGTTCTAAATTGGCTACTCAAATTGAAGAACTTGATTCTATGGTACAGGTATCTTATCTACACATCGGCGTATCTGCCGAAACCGATGCCTGTCACTCGAAACTCATCAATACTTGTTGTATTGATGAGTCTCGAATCTCGACATTGCCGTCTTCTGGCCACTTTTGTGGTCCTTCACCATGTTTCTCCTATAAACAAATAAAAAATCAACACGTTTTTTTTAGGGTTTAGTACCTACCTACCTTAAAAAAACAGATTATCAGTTGTTAATAACCATTTTTATAACTTTTTCTCCAATTTAATTTTTTGTACACTAGTGGAAGAAGTATAATAAAGATTGATTTCGACATGGAACAGTTGAGCTACCTGTAGATTGTTTGTAACAGTCTGCAGTTAGGTAGATAGAAAAATTCCCTCAATGAGGCTCCTTAGAAACAATTAGCAAACCAAAAACAATTAGGTAGGACATCATAATGTGCCAAATAGCGGCAATTTAGATCAATTGTTTCAATTGTAAATACAAGTTCTAATTTGTTTCTATTCTTTGATTGTATTTTTATTATCATACTTACTGCGACTTTCAATTCAATGACTATTGTAATGTTTTTGGTAATTTGATGTGAGTAAATGCTTGTCTGTATTTCTGAAGCCGACTGTCCAATTTGATGAATGACTTGATGAGACCGAGTTAGTAGATATCATCACACATTCAATTAGCTAACATTTTGAAATGTTTAATTTTGTTTTGAATACACGAACTATTTTCGAAACATGATGATACAAACCGAATTTCAGCATGATACTTTGCCCCGAGGGGAATTGCGTCAAATGCAAAAATGTTAATAACTTGGCCCAAAGTAAAGGCCAAAATTGAGATAATTTCATTCATTCATTCAAAAGAATCGATCTTTACGACTTCGAACTAAAATTCCACCGCCTACTCGTTCATCTACTGGGTCAATGGTATTTACGACATAATGCGCTAATTATGCCACGGCATAATGCACGGTACCCACATAATGAACGTTCATTGTTTCCACTGATCGCTAGGCAAATTTATGCGGGATCTCAAAATGGCACAACCTTACCTACTGTGGGTCTGTCTGTGTGTTGTATCAGTCAGAATTAGCTTTTGATGATAGTTGAACCTTGTGATGCTTCTGTTGGGCGTGAATTTGCTTGTCAACCGGTGGCTGTACATTTGTGAAATAAATAACTTTGCCTACAAAACTGATACGTTTAATCCACAACAAAACTTCGTTAAAAAAAATTGTAGTGTTTGGTTCTGGTCTTTTAATTTTTGCATTACGTATTTTTTAAATATATGTATTTACGAAAATCTTTTAGACTTTCGTTTTAAATATAATAGCATAAATAAATACTATGATTGCCTGGCCACAGATTAAGTTGTGAACAGTATTCACGCCCACTAGGTCCTAGTGTGGGCCGTCAACAGCTACCTGCGAGCGAGTATTTATTAGTGCGGCAGTGGGTATCGAACCTAATCAATAAACAGATAAATCTAGATGAAGCCTGTCTATGACTATAACATCTAGGTTAGAATATTTCACGCTATTACAGGATTATAATAAATAAATAAATAGTAAATAAATTGTTTATTTTCAAAAAACACATAGGTACTACATAATCATAAGTATGGTGCCAGCGGAACTCAAACTAAGCAATGCTTGTATCTTGAGGTCCCTGAGTGCTTTGACATAATGGATTTAAGAATGTGTACAGATACAGATAATTTTATGATCTAGTTTTTAATAACTCTATAAGATGAGTAAAATTTATGTGCCGAATTTAATTATCAGTTAATACTAACATCATACAAGAAAATAACTCATATTTATGTACAAGACAGACAGCACAACATCCTAACAGGTTGTTTTTAACCGTAAGGCGATGACCTATATGTTATATAATACAATAAGATAGGTACTAATCTACGGTACTAATCTAGGTACTAATCTAATCGAAAGTCCTGCCAGAAAAACCAGCCTTGCTTAACTTTTAGTAGAGCAACATTAAGCTGAGATGGGGCCTATTGGTTCACTGGGCGGGCACTTGTTTTTGAGTTTTTTAATTCTGTAATAAATGTATAAAGTGTTTGTGCGCTAATCAACTTGTTTTCTTTCTTTCTAATCTAACACTTTGTTTCTATAACTACCTGTGCTATTTTTAGGTTAGGTATTGTAAAACATATCCACGTTCTTCGCAGACAAGGTAATGAGCAGATAGATACCGAGAGACATGGGGGCAACCTTAAGTAAGTGGGTTGATTCTACAGTTGGGCACCTCAAGCTTATAAGAGAACTTTTTTAACGTCTCCTTGAGCGACTCCATCGGATAAACTCCGTCCAAGTACTATCAGATACATATATTCGGGTGTCTGTATTTCAGAAGACATAAGAAGTTATCGATAAATTGGAGACAAAATTTCCTTAAGGGAAATCAAAACATCAGCCATCACATAAAATGATCAGTCACGCCATAAGCCTATGACGACAGGATAAAAGAAAGAAGGTATGCCTAGTGAAGTTTTCCATTTATGTAACACATTTTATAGGTACTGCCTAACATAAAATATCTGTGATACAAGGCAAATAGATTGGAGAAAACGCCGATAGTAAGACAACCCGTTGTCCTACATTATACAAACAATGTCCTAAAATCAAACCAGATCAAAGGAAAGCAATATTTATAGGCCATCAATAGACCACCTAAACGCTAAGCCCTTAAAAGGCCGAATAAATTGACCCCAAAACGACCCGATCATGAATCAGAGGCTGGTTGGAGGCTTATTATAAAATATCTACTTATACAATTCATAAGGAGCATGGTGTCAGTGGAAAGTAGTAATGTAAGTATTGGCGGGAAAATAGGCGCGACGCGATACTGCCATCGAGTGGGTAAAGTTTGGAGTTGTTACATTGGTACATTTTTTCTGGCATTTAATAATTTAAAATGCGTGTTTTAATTTACGATGTATTTATTTTATGTCGACTTGTGCTGACTGAAACAAAAGATTATACAATCTTCATAATTTGATAACTCATTTTAACATATTATAAATATTTTCCATTGCTAGACACTGGCAGAATTGTCTAACCAGACACTTGCCATTAATTAATTCATTCATCAAGCAAACTTTGGAACATAAGAAATCCAAAGAAGAATTTTAAGTCGGTGATAAAAAAAATACGATACATTTCTTTATATACTATGATCCTGAATTTTAGACAAATATTAAACAATTAGCCAAGCAAGTATAGGATAATACCAATACCTGTATAGGATAATACCAATACCTAAGTCACATCCGAAAGTTGGATTATTTCCTTCACGCCAAAACTACCGAACGGAGAGCGGGCCTAATGCAAAAAATTGTGAAAAGGATAGGCACAGGATTTCGCGTTCCTAAGAGCGGGACAGAGTAAAGCAATGTCAGTGCAAAAATCAAGTTTTTATGCTTCTTTTCTATTAATGATTCAAAATTTAAGCATTAAATAGAAAAACTACACGATTACTTAAAAAAAACAGTAGTCTGGCTATGTAATTCGTAAAAAATAATATGGTGTTGTCGCTGATACTTTAGAGCATTTCAATTAAAAAAGTTTGTTTAAAGCGATTTTTGAATAATTTTTTGTAAAGAAACCAGTTTATTTTTCAAAATTCTATTCGATTACTCGACTTATATGGGTTTTCCCCTACCTATCGTATTTTTTTAATTAGAATATTTAAGTTCGTTACCATAGATGTAAGGGTTTAAAAATACACAATTTGCTTGATTTTTGCATTAGGCGCTCTCCTAAATTTGGCCTGAATGTTTGCGTTACATGTAGTAAACCAGGAATAAAACATTATTGTTATCCCGGGAAATGGCGTGGCGTGGCGGGCAGAATGTAGTTATAGAATAAAGCATAATGTGGAGAACATCCACGTTTGGTAGCTCCGTGTCCCATCACGGGACAATCGTCAACAATCGGCTGGTAGGCCCCGGGGAAAGTCGGCCGCACTAATGGGTCGCCGAGCCCTGATACAACCACTAGATAAGATACCCATTATCTAGGTACCTTACCATACCTACTTACTTACTGGATGCGGGTTGTCTATCGTCGCTCGGTAACTTTACCCTCTCTTGGCAAAGTAAAGAAATTTACGCAATGATTTTCTTTAGAATAAATGAAACAGGATGAGGGTGACCTTCGTTGACGACATAATACGACACGGAGGCTAGCTTAAGACGGTACCCCTAGAAAAGGAACACCTATTTCATCTAATTTTTTCGTTGAACAAAGGTAATATAAATTTTTTTGAATGGGCAGTTTGTGATACCTATTATAAGCTTTTTTGTATAGTTTAGGCAGAGATGCGATATATGAGCTTGGTGGCCACAAAGTGCAACATCGTGTATATTCACCTAATAGACTGTGAGAATAGTATTTTTGTGAATAATGGTGGATGTAACTTTGCGCTGCTGCTTTTTATACCTACTGGTGTCAAAATAAATAAATAATGCTGGACAATTCAGACAGGATTATCTACCCCAAGCTAAGCAGAGCTTGTGTTATGGGTACTAGTACTAGATAACTGATATTAGTACATAATATTGTACAATAAATAGATAGATTTTTTTAAATTATATATAGAAAACGATCAGAACACCCTGAACAAATGTCTGCAGATCAACACACCCTTTGTCCCGATGCGGGAATCTAACCCGCAACCTTCTGCGTCGCAGGCAGACCTTCGTCCACCGCGCCACATCGGTCGTCGAAAATATAAAGGATTAAATAATTGATCCAATCAATGAACGAAATTATAGTATACTAGCACTTTCATGGCTGAAAACACTGAGTGGGATCTGCGGGTCCATGTCGCGACGAGACGGCGCGCCCCAGCGGGTCGCACCGCCGACGCTAGCAGTGATCGCATTCTACGACCTGTCATTAATATTTTCAAGTTGTATAGAACGAATTTCATTCTACCAAATAGAGTATAAGCTGCGCACTTATGGAAAGGGATTGAGAGTAACGTCATTTTCAATCAAATTCTTTTAGTACTCAGGTTCTACCTACGGGACGGACGCACGTGAGTGATATCAACAAATGGCATCGCGCGAATGCTCCGTGCCGCGCGCGCCGCCAAAGCGCGATCAAAACGTACGATTGTTCGGCTATTCGATCAAATTCTGTGAAGTCAGGGTCAGTCAGTAGATAGTGCAAGACGTTCGCGTGGAGGGGTTTTTAAACCCTCATTACATGCCTGCAAAGTATGAGCCTTCAAGACAAGACAAAGACTCCATTTTCTATTATAATCGAAAAAAAGACTTGCAAGTCAAAGTTCCGTATCAGTAACCAGGTAAGAACATAAGCATAGATGGAGCGAGGGCTTAGTTTTTCCCAGCTTCTAAACTTTGTTATGCTTTTCTAAGGCCGAAAAGGATGAGGAAAAGTAAAATTTACCCATAAAACAAGCTGCTTCTAACATGAATCTCGCCATGAAGAAGATGCAGTTATATGACGTTCATCAACGTTCGTAGTCGATTTCTATTGATACAGATAAAACTCATATTTTTCAGTACAGTGCAGATTCAAAAACAACATATCGTGCAACACCGACATTTTATAAAACTCAAACAAATGTCATTAATTGAGAGACATGGCAACTGTCAACGGGGTTACCTATTAAATAATAAATAAATAAATGACGCTGGACAATTCACACAGCATTATCTAGCCCCAAGCTAAGCAGAGCTTGTGTTATGGGTACTAGATAACTGATATACATAATACAATACAAAGATAGTTTTTTTTATTACACATAGAAAACGACTAGCAAATACCTGCAGATCGTACAAATATTTGTCCCAAGGCGGGAATCGAACCCGCAACCTCCTGCGTCGCAGGCAGACCTTCGCCCACCGTGCCACAGAGGTCGTCACGAAAACGTTAACGAACCACTGTCCCTAATTTCACAGAAATTTTACATAGGAGGGGTTCTTGCCCCTAGAACCCTCCCCCTCCCTCCAGCCATGCTCCAAACTCCCTGATAGATCGATAACGAACAATGTAAAGGAAGAAGCAGCCAGATGATAAACCAGAGAATGCTCTTATGATTCACTACTTATCAGATCTTCAATGAAAGAGAATACATTGGCAGAATAACTTTACCATAATATACATTCCTAAGGAGATATTGCACACTTGTTAAGGTTCGAAATCGTTATCATTAAATCAACAGTACCTAGAGATCTAGAGCTGAATTATCTTCAATAACTTTATTAACAACTAGCTGTGCCTGCGTCTTTACCCGCGTAGTTCACTTTCCCGTGAGAATTCCGAAATAAAACATAGCCTATGTAATTCAATGAAAAATAAGCTTGAATTTTTGAAATCGGTCAGTAGATCCAGAGATTACCCCCTACAACGACACAAGCAATTCACAAACTTTAACTCTTTATATTATTATTATAGATTATGGATTATTATTAAGTACCTATAGAAGAAAATAATTAATAATAGGAACAAATAAGAACTAGTGTTTCCAATTAAAACCGTTGAGTTGAATATACCTTAGAGACAGTTCAACTAAAAAAGTGAATGAAAACTATTTGAAATGAAAACTTATTGATGATTTTCTGTTTTCTAAGATTTCTTTTAGTTAGGCTTATAAAATATAAAAGTCAAATTAGATACTACAAATTGTTTCCAAGAAAGAAATAATGAGTTTTTGTTTTGTTTTTCTTCAATTTTTGTCATTGCAAGAAGTGAAAAAGAACCTAATACATTCAGCCCCAGCTTAGCTTGAGGCTAGATAATGCTGTGTGAATTGTCCAGCATTATTTATTATTATTATTATTCATATATCACACAAATCTTTGACGCATGCACTGCCCAGCCTCGGCGAACCCCAGGGTACATACGAAGGGGTTATCACATCTATCTGAAACCCAAAACCCTTTCAAAGATGGGATGGGTCGTATGAGTTATACGAAGGGGTTTTGAAGGGGTTACCATCGAAAACCCCTTCAACGGGTAACAAATTGGTCCCTGCCCCCGCAGGGTTGCGCTCTGCCCGCCGCCATGCGCCACCTCCAGATGAACATCTGAATCTTGTGCCATTCAAGTGTTAAAAGAATCCCTGTGCTGCTTCCAATCGCCTGCCCCGCTCATCACAGTGTACATTACTTTCGTCCCAACACTCCCAAGTACAAAATACCGGCATAAGTTTATCGTTTGTTTACGATTACAATCAATGCATTAGGTACGATAGTTCTAAAGAACTTCCCGAATCGTTAGAAATGATACCGGTGATTTCACAAGCGTTATTTAGATTGCTAGTGTGTTAGGGCCTTAGCGTTTACCAGCTGAATAGGCATATAGGCATTCGTCCGTTTCCGCCGGCGACTTCTGATACATTTTTGATGGCGGCACTTCTCAATTAGAACGGATGATTGTGAATTATTTGGATATCATTAGTTACTGAGACTTACAATGGGAAGTCAGTATGTATCTTTATTTTACGATGCAGGTGTGTACTCACTTACAAATTGGAGTTCGTTCTGAAATTAAAACTTACGAATTTGAACGTAATGTCTCAAAACATATATTTTCGAAATATTTTTTGAGACATTATGAGGTCCTCAACTTTGTGCTTGCTTATGCTAAGTGTAAATACCTCACATTGTCTTGATGTCTTGATAGTTTTAAAAAAATAGACTTCATTTTCCAATAAAGGTAAGTACGTAAACTATACTTTAAGCTTTTACGGGACAAATATCCTTTTTTCTTCATATAAAATTGTAAAGTGTAACATTCTATTTCTTGGTACTTGTTACTACCTAATGTTAAGATTTTTCTTTTTTAATAAAATAACAAAAATATTTAAATCAAAAAATGTACATAATTATGTAGGTAGGTATATTGTTAACAAAGGTACCACATTCGTTTTTTTTTTTAAATTAACCAATACTTATTCTGGAAGCAATTTACTTAATATTGCGTGCAGTTGTCCACATTTCTCTACAAGTGGGTAAGCTAACCACTACGTAGGTACTAATTTTCTTGCTGCTCAGCATGACACCAATCACAATCAATTGCAATTGTATGTAAACCTGAATAACAAAAGTATGAGAAAATGGTAAAAACCTAGGTCTCGAATCTAGACGATATAAATACCTACGATCAGAGAAAATGCAAATTAAAAGTGAAAGCTTATCTAGCATGTTCATTGTGAGTATTAAAACAATTATCTCGGTAACAAAGAGGTCGCCATATTGGTTATTGTGGGACCGTCAGCAAAACAAAAGATTACAACAGATTATAGCAACGATATAATGGAACTGTGGAAAAGTTCACACTAAAATGAGATAGCTAATTGTGTGTCTATGGTGTTCCTATGAGGTGAAAGTGAAAATGATTTATAAATGGACGTATTATGTAAAGCGATCTATGTTTGGAATGCAATAAAAACCTTTTTGATTGATTGATGATTTAAAAATACCTGCTTCTGGTTTGAATTACCAACTTTCTCTGTAACTTAAACTTGTTAAGATTTAGTTTAACGACTTGCGTCTCGTCATGATGTGAGAATGGTTTACTTAAGTTACACTTTAACATTTTTATTTAAGCATAAAACACACTTTCAGATGCATTTGATGGCGGAAAGTAAAAGCGAGATTGCTTAATTTTATTAAAGTGGCACATAGCTCTACTTAGCTGAACCACTTACTTAATAGTTTAGGTTGCTTCGATTTCCCAAAACACTTCAAGATAAAGAAACACGAATAAATTTAAATCTTTATTACCAAGGAAAATTATAACTTTTAGCTATTTATAATTAAAACAATTGCGTTAATAAATTGACAGTAAACACGTAAATTATCTACATTACCTAATTATTATGTTAATATTGTAAGCATAGGTAACACATTTCTAGCTGTTCTATATACTAAGAAAAGAATATCATAGTATTGAGAATCGAATCAGAACAGGAATCGAATACTACTTATGGGAATCACACGAAAAATTTAAAGAGGCCAAAAAAGACTTTCATCGATTTTTTTGCCATCAGTACCGAAACATGGCATCGCGGGGCGCTGATCCGACCAAGCATTTTCGAATCAATCGAGTTATTATCTACTAAAACAATGAAACAAGTGCGCTTGCGTCACTCGAGACAAATTGTTACATCTATTGGCATTAGATGTAATGGAATACATCATAGAATATAACTGAATACAATATACTGTTACACCATTACATTGCTGAAACATGTCGATCGAAGATAATGAATTCACAAAGGTAGGAATTTGGTTGGAACTTGTTACTCGTTTTATCTTGTGTTTTGTTCATTAATACATTGATGCAATAATACATACAGACAGACAGAATATAGACTGCGGTAAGTAGGTTGGTACCTCTACAAGTCTACAGTCTACAGAAAATGCTAAATGAGGTTTAACACCATCCTTAAAGCAGCATCTTCTAAGTTCCAGACACATTTAGTTAAATGCTGCTGGATTTCAGCTGTTTTGAGATAGATGTGAAATGGGCAAATTTGGGTTATACATTAAACAATTTTTCTCCGTCACGATCGAGTTCGATAAAGATATCGATAAAACGTTGAAAAAAATACTTAACAATCTATGGCACATCCCCTTCTTTTCGAAAATGATAGGAAAAACTATTTTACCATCGGTTATCTTAGTTTTTACAATTTTTCTCCTAAACAATCAATATATTTTTTTATATTTTCATCACCATATTAAATCGGAGAATACCCAGGGCACCTTCGGCTTATTTTTGCAAACCAATGTCATAATCAATAGATAATAAGCAAAAACTTGATTTTTGAGCTCACGCCGCTCTACTTTGTCCCGCTCCTTTAAACGGGAAATTCTATGCTCATCCTATTCATAAAATGGCGTCATATATCGCCCCCTTAAACTAGAAATGATTCACAAATTAAAATAATACCTACAGTGTTAAGAGCACTGCAAAATTATGAGCAAGCATTTTTCGTTCGCCTCATTGAAAACTGGCGCTTCTCGGTCAGCACAAGGCCAGAGTGTTATAGTAATCGATTTTAGTAGATCAGTTACATAATCGAACGGTCGATTGGATCATGATGATCGATTTGTTATAGCGGTCTCGTACGAGGTGCTCACACGAACTGATTTGTCACGGGAAAACGATACACCTGTAACGGCGTGCTCTAATTGGGCGGTGGAATAGCCGTGGCTAATGTTTACAGCACAACTTCGAAGGCAAGGCCACGATGGAGACAAAAAGAAGGCCTCATGTAACTAATCAACAATAACCGGATATACATATACAGACCTATATGTCCCACTGTTGGCTTTTCCTGATTCCTCCATAAAGCACACGCAAGACTTCATTGTATCCTATCCTATGTCATTTGCACTCTTGCTCTATCGAGACCAGTTCGTCAAGCATCCATTGTAGAGACTCCACTGGGGGGATTTTTTCCCATTGTTCAAAACTGACACACCTGAAGGGGATGTCCTGTGGATGTCTCACGCGACTCAGGGGACACTGGGATACTTGTATACCTAGAAACGGGCCATGTTCCATCAGTGGTGGAGAATGACACGTTTTTATCTCACTATTCAAGCTATTAAAACAAAGATTCAAATAGTAGGTCTAAAATACAACACAAACAAAGTCACGCGCGAAACCTTAGTAGATTTTGCACTATGTTTATGTCGATATTTTTAATTATTTAGTAGGCGTTCTTTCAAATAATATTCATAAATATTATATTAAAAGCCGTCTTAGCCGGTCTTGAACTAATTACGCTGCGTATTTCAAAACATTATCAAACATTAACTTTATATTTCAACATAGATCCTTCAGAAATCTAATTAACCTATCACACGGTCACCGAGGCGTATCATTATGACAGTACCGTTAGTGATTTAATGCTGCACCAATTGGTTAGCAGTTGAAGTGACTGACTGAAGGTGAACATGATTTCAGTACCCACCAAGATAGAAGATCTACCTAGACTACCTAGGTATTCTACAACGATGTACATCTCGTGCCAATGTGCAATGTATGGTAGCGTATGCCGCGCTGATTGCATAGGAGTGGGAGATGTCGCTGTTTACCAGTGTGTAACATCTAAGGTTTTTGTATTAAAGTGCATAAGCCCTCGCGTAGCCCTCGCACTCTGGGTAAACTCTAAGAAATTAAATAAGTTCCCAAAAATCGATTTAGGCAGGACTTGAACCTGCGCCCCACCGTACGGGTGTGCTCTAACCAACTAAGCCACGAAAACCGTATAGTCGGTTTCGTCGAAGAAATCCCAAAGATTTTCTTGAACTTGTATTAAGAAAATCTTTGGGATTGTGCAACATGTATTCATAATCATCCTCCTTTCAGAAAGATTAAACACTTCCCCTAGAAGCTAAACCACTTGTCATAGTGTCTATAATCTACGCTTCTTGCCCTGTCTTCACAAGTGCATCTCTATTTACTTGGATAGAAGTCCTTGTTAATTTGATTCAGAATGTAGTGAGCTTATTCTACAAATCTAAGATCTAGTACCTCACTTCAACACCTCAACAGCCTGGTCCACGACTGGACGCTGGCATCCCCTAATAAGCGTTTGATCTATTAGATTCTATGATCGATGCGCATAATCGGAAACATTTCGTTAGCGCGTATAACAGAGTTACTGGGATCTTGCCGATAGAATCGAATGATAATTAATTTTGATCGATGCCAGCCCACAGGCACAGCCCAGCCGGGCCCAGAATGCCACAATATAAATAATAGGCTCACAGTATTGAACTTCAATTAATTGATAAGGTAGGTAGCCGATAGTGGAGTGATATTTTGATTTATTGCTTGAAAGTAACGTTTCCAATTTAATTGTTTGGACCTTAGTCTTAACTATTCAATAGTAAAATCCATGATAGAACAGAGCACAGAACTATGTTAAACGATTTAAAAGGTTACTATTATACCGTCTTTCTCGATTTTAAAATATCGCGTCAAAATGCCAAATATTTTATACTAACGATGGATAACGCTCCGTGTTTCACCCGCGTAGTTCTCGTGCTTTATTTTATCCCGTGGAAATTTCCGGGATAAAATATAGCCTATGCGCTATTCCAGATTATAATCTACCTCTGTGCCAAATTTCATCTAGATCCGTTCAGCCGTTCTCCATCTATCCATCCGACGACCTCAGTGGCGCAGCGGGCGAGAGTCTGCCTGCGACGCAAGAGGTTGCGGGTTCGATCCCCGCCTCGGAACTAATTTGTGTACGATCTGCAGAAATTTGTTCCGTTGGTCTGGGTGTTTTCTATGTATAATAAAAAATATCTATCTATGTAATGTATATAATATTACGTATATCAGTTATCTAGTACCCATAACACAAGCTCTGCTTACCTTGGGGCTAGATAATGCTGTGTGAATTGTCCAGCATTATTTATTTATTTATGTATCTAAACTTTTCGCATTTATAATATTAGTGTAATTAATAAAATTATTTAATAAATATTAATTAAATTATGGTGGGGTGGGGGATGTGGTGTGGATACCAAAAACATACCAAAAACCAAGCAAGTTCTATGAACAAGACTATATTGCCAGTCATGTATTTAGTTTAGAGACCTACACCTGGATCTGGTCGAGTATCTAAATAAATAAAATAATAAATACAAACGTCGTCATGACCCCCGTATATGTAAGTACTAGGTACTTATTGCTTCTTGTACCTTACCTACCTATACAATTTAACCTCTCAGGTTATTACATTACGTCTACAGCTGCCAAGAATGATGCATTGTCTTAATGATAACTCCGGCGACCTCAGTCATTACCGTCGACCCGAACAACACAAATAAATATTTATTAAATCGACCAATTTGAGGCGGCCATGTTGTTTCAACTATTTTGCAATGGTGCAGGTGTGATGGGATTAAGTTATTTCTGGTCGCGAACGTCGAAATGTGTTGACGAGTTGATGTTAACGAATTGACGGTTGGTAAGTAAGTATGTTGTTAATGACATTGTCAAAAGTAGCTGAACAGGGGCAACCATACCAATAACTCCATAGACTTAGGCCCGTACTATGAAAGCTGGCTCAGGCTCTAGGCGATGAAAAAGTAAGCTGTTTTAGGTGTTTATTGAGTTTCGAAAATAGCTGAGAAATAATGTTTAAAGAAAAAGAGGATTGGTTTTGAAAGACTTGTTCATAGATTTTCGGCTTTGACAACCACCCATTGCTCTACAAAACGAGCTGACCAAATGTGGTTAGATTTGTGCTTGTGGAAGTACCTACATAGTTACCATAATGAAAATTGTTTAGTTTTCATTTCATTTTAAAATCTGTCTAGTGTAGCAACCTAGCAACATGGCCGCCACGTAATCCATCAATATTACAACTATTACGAAGCAAATGGCACGCCACAGCAATATTTGTGTACCCGAGGCTCTCCAAATATGGCCGAGTTACACGTTTCCATCATTTTGTTGTCAGACTGACGCAACGTACGCAAATGTCAAAGTAGAAGTCTCTGCGCGTGCGCCGCCGCCGTCAAGAATGATCGATCGCCAACGAACGGACAGATTTCAGGTTTTTTTGTGTGATGTTATGACAGTTAGGTGTTAGTGTTTTATATTATTAAAATAGACATACGTACTCAAATCAGAATTTTTTTATGCACATTATCCCGCCATAATGATAATGCCTATCTTTGTATGTCTGTGAGACCGGGTGTTTTGAAAATATTTAATAACTTTTTTTCCTGCCACTGATTTTCGCAGTGATTTTGAGTGGCAGCTCATAATAAATACTCATAATAACGTCCCCTTTTGCAATGCCTCCCCCACCGTTAGTACACCCCGCACCGGCGGCGGCGACGCAGAAGCACTTCTCACTCTCAGATTTTTATTGCCAGGTATTTTTTGTTCTTTTTTTAGTGTTTTTATTAAAGTTCCTAGTGTCATAACAAGACTGAAAATGGCTGATTTACTTTAAAACTACGTACTTACTTTTAAATTTTTAAAAGTTTTAATATTTTAAAATTATCATTAGAAATAACTTAGTAATATCTAGTCTCGAACTACGAACATGATTGTAAAGATTAATAAACTTGATGTGATGCATAACATAACTCATCATAGTCATCATAACATATGTCATATCATACATAACATAAGTTCTTACTTACTTAAAAATAATGTGCTTTGTATATTTTTAATACTGTATTTTTAATATTTCACCAATAAAAGTAGCATAGAGTAATTGCTAATTAGGATTTTTTTTATCGATAAACCCGATGCTTACGACCGGCACCAAAGATGTTCGTCAAAGCCACTTTGCTCGGCATGTAACAGACCACAAGCCATAATATACAACTCAGTTCTGTAGATGCTGTCTGTCATGTCTCTAGCCAGGGAGGTGAAAAGTTACAATGCTCGGACAAACCGAAGACATCAATGTTTACAAAAAAGACCATTACGAAAATAGCGTAGCATCATCTGTCTCGTATAACTCCTGAAACGCTTTTGGAATGTTGACACTGTTCAGCGATTTATGATTCATTTTAAGATGTCACGTAAAATTGAATTGTTGTAATACCATCTGTCAAACCTGCGGCGTGCTGAACTGTTGTGCCAACAAGTCAAGGTTACGTAAGTAAACCGACAAGCCTGCGAGTTTGATTGATTTAAAAGTTTACTGCTATTGTTTCGGAGCACAAAGGCCGCTGTAATTATGTGAAATAACTTACACAGCCCAATCAGGAGTGTCAAAATGCCTGTCTGCGTGTAGATATGGGCGTGAAAGGTCGGCTGGTAAAGGTTAGCTGATGACAAGAGCGTCCTACCTTCAGAATCATCAAATCAACAATCAGTTCGATACTTAGATATACAATAGCATCACATCAAAATTTATTAATGAACACCGAATCGCAGAATAGAATCAACCTTCCAAAAATGTGGTTAGGCGTTACAATGAGTCTTTGAAATTTTACAATGTTCAGCTGTTTCTGCCATCAGATTCAGTACAGTTCAGATTTATTTATTCCATTCATGAGTTTTTGGAATTTTACAATGTTCAGCTGTTTCTGCCATCAGATTCAGTTCAGATTTATTTATTCCATTGAAATACATATACATATAAGTACCTACACAATTACCAAAAGGCTACTTTTGTAGATATGTTAGTTCCTATGTTATATTACGCAGTAGGTAAATGACTTCAGGTTATTATGATGAGACTGGGCCGTGGAGACAATGAGACCAAATCACTGACCCCGGACAACGACCCTGGCAAAAACATCACGAATAATGATGATGGGGAGACAAGGAACTGTCTGTGTCTATTATATTAGAATAGTAACGGTCTGCACCATCGACTTAATAACTGCTAGAAGATAACTACTTGAAAAACTAAAACATTAGGATTATATAGATAAGCATTTTGCTAAAGATTACAACGAAGCAAAATAAGTTGGTGACTTTCGAACTAGCAGGGAATTATTCTGTTCACTCCAGGGTATTATTCTATAAATAAATTAATAAAATAAATAACTTCACTTTCCATCAGGTGAGATTTTGGTCTTACTTAAAGGTTTACTTTACAGACTAAAAAAACCTGGTCTACACTACAGGTAGGTCTGTTGATACAAAATTAGAAGTTACTGTGAGTAGTAATTTCATCAAGTTCGATTTTTTAAAAATATATTAAGATGACTGTACTGTTTAGAATACACTGTGACTTAGATTTTTGGATTGGGTAGAACGGAGCATATGTTTTGGGTTGAACGGGGAAAAATAATATTGGGTAGAAAAATTGTGGGTTGAACGGGGAAGCACTCTTCTAATACACTTAACACAAGCTCTGTTTACTTTGGAGCTAAAAGATGTTGTAATCTACACAGCATTATTTATTTAATTATTATGAATATCCAGGGCATCTTTTTCTGCTCAGATGTAGCTTGCATGTGTACGTATTAAGTAGCCTAGTAATAGTAAAATAAGGAAGTAGCACGCTCTGATTGCGATACTGGCTACCGGGACCCATCGGACCATAACCTATCATAACATTACCATACAGATATGGTACACTCGACCACTGTTCAAAGAAACCATGTAAAATCCTGTGGTTATTAGGGTTCCGTACCCAATGGTAAAACAAGCGCCCTATTACTAAGACTCTGCTGTCTGTCTGTCACCAGGCTGTATCTTATGAACCGTGATAGGTAGTTAGACAGTTGAAATTTTCACAGATGATGTATTTCCGTTGCCGCTATAACAACATTATTATACTAAAAAACGGAATAAAATAAATATTTATGGGGACCATACAACAAATGTGTTTTTTTTTTTTGCCGTTTTTATGGATAATTGTAAGGAGCACTTCGTGCGAGAGTCCGACTCGCACTTGGACAGTTTTATTATGCTTGATTGCAAGTTTACAACACTTACAACTGTTTTTTTAATTTACGAACAATTTTCTTCTATATTATAGAATTCTCTCCAATTTCCTTAAAGTAACTACCAACCTACTAAATATTAAATTCTCTTTTCGAAAAAAAAAAAATACAGATTTAATAGCACTTTTCGTGGATTTCCACGCGAGAAACGGCGAAACCATGCGTCTTGCTTTACAGTTTCGAGTGATGCAGTTTAAGTAACCTACATTTTCTAAGCTGACTGTACCGCCTATACTGACATCTTTTCCATTTAATACAGTTAGTATTAGTGTTGTGATAATAGTCAGGAGTCATTAACAGATTTACTGTAACGTCTGTTTTATTTAGTTAATAATTTACTTTAAGGGAAATCTCTTTTATATTCCAAGAAGGTTTCTACAGTATTTAGATAAAATGAGACCTATAATTAAGTAATATAGGGTTTTAGATCTAGCCTTCGTGCCTTATAATTTTATAAAGTAATATAATTATGCAAAATTTTAATCATAATCTCTATAGCCCAGCACCAACAAAAATACTTTCATAATCTTTTTTGTATTAACATTTAATCGGCAAACTAACACGTATAATATAGGTATCTAATCTATACCTACTCACGTACCTGATACAAAACCTGCGGTGGTTTATCGCGGATTGGCGCGAAATATTTTTTTTTTACTTACCACAAGCAATAAAACTATCGAATAAGTAACTTGCCGCAAATCGTATTCCATTTTTCATGAATAATTATGTTAAAATCTACTTTGATTCATTTGTATTTTGGGAGCATTTGGGAAAATGTAGATTCTTAGCACAAAGTTTCGTATTTTTTAAAATGTTCCAAAAATACTAGTACTTAAATCGATGTTGGTTGCATCATGAGTTCATAGAAAATGGTTTACGATTTGCGGGAAATTAATTTTTAAACTAGTTTTTTTGCTTGCGAAACGCAGAAATAATTATACACCACAAAAATATTTGAATTTCGCACCAACCCGCTACGATCAACCTTAAAGTTATATTCGTAGAAAAACCTGAAGTCATCCAAAACAAAGAGAGCATGTTGACAAAGATTAGGAAGTAGACATGTCAGCAAACGTTTAGCTTAATTACTTAGAAGAAAAGCTAATGTTGTTTCAAAAAACACTTTTGGTGTAGGTAAGTACGTTCAATGTTTGGACGCATAATACAGTTTTAAAATTAAAATTGTCTTTACGTTGCCGCTATTTTAGATGTTGTACAAGACTTCACTCTCGATTCTGAGAAAGAGCAAGAAATTGTCAATTTTTAATTACTAAATTGCGATCCTACAATTGTGAGTCGACTCGGACGCGGAGGGTTCCGAACCATCGTATATGTATATAACTATTTTGCTACAGGAAAGCTAAAAAAAGGATTTAAAAAAACATTGATACAATTCGACAATTTTTAAGCTATTTTCTACAAAAATAGGCTGATAAATTACGTTTATTTGTACGAGAGCCCCGTTTAATGTTTGTTCTTATAGCGGCAAGAGAAATACATATTCTGTGAAAATTGCAGCCCGACGACCGATAACCCGCTGACAGACTGACAGACAGCAGATTCTTAGTAATAGTCCCGTTTTCACCCTTTGGATACGGTATGGAACCCTAAAAATGCCCCTAACTAACACACTTTTGGAATATAACCAGTTCAGTGATTGTTGTCTGATAATGTATATTGGACACATAACTAATATACAGGGATCTAACTCCAAGCTTCTCACGGGCTGGTTAACTGACAGACACACTGGGTATCTTAATGAAAACCATTTCCCTCTTCTTTTTTGCTGAATTCGTTAGCACGCTTTTAATTCCATGTCCATCAAGTTGAGATTAATAAAAACAAGAGGTAAATCTAAGCATATTTCTCATCATTTTGCACTTCACAATTAAATTACCAAACGATTCCACCACCTCTAAAGCTCCTATCAAATGCAGGTCCCTTCTTTTTTGTAACCTTCTTGGAGTCGGGTATAAGAAGATATTGTATTCCATAAAAAGATAATTTGAGCCCGAACGAGGATAACAAGTCTGTGCGCTTGCGCTTATGAGGTTGAAGAAAATACTAAAAATATCAAAAGTAACCCCACTAGGTAAACACAATTACCAATACATAAACCTAAAACTTTTATCTTGTATTGGTTAAAAAGCTGGTATCATTTTTAGGACTAATTGGAGTTAAATTTTCACAATGTATGAACATTTACTTCAAGAAAGTCCCTTGATGTATAAAATAATAAAAATTAAGAATAAAATAGATGTATTTTTTCAATCAGACCTACATAATTTATTATTATTATTTGTAGCCAAAGGTATATTATATTATACGGTAACACGTATTCAAATTGCCCGCAATAATGATTGGCAATGTGCGAGGAGACCCATCATTTCGAGCACCCAAAAAAGGAAGTAAAAACAAAAACCCATGGTTATTAAGGGCCTACCGAATCTTGTCCGTCAAGGAAGGAAAAAGTTGCAATTATCTGAGTGGATGATGATGATAACGTAACACGCTGTCTGACGCAAGTGCATCTTACAAAAAGAGTACCAGGAAAGAAGCAGAATTTAATGAATAAACGAAAAAACTTGTGGGAGGACATGTTTTTAGAGACTGTTTTTATCTGGAAGGCAATGAGGAAAAAAAAACCCCACAAACTTAACAGCAGAACGTTATAGGTTAAAATCTTTGAAATCACAAAACTGACATTGAAACCTTTTTCGCTGATACAATATTTGAAATCGATGTAATCATACCAAAAATATATTAAATATTACAAGCATATTCAAAGTACCAATCTGGCACGCAAGAGAAGTCGCAGGCACAGGCTAAATAATCACCAGTAAACCAAATTACACATCCCCAGCCTCAGCACCTCATGAGCGATAGTCGCCAGCCTAATTGTGCATTGACCCCCGGCACTGGTCTTATTGCTTTCATTGGTCGCGTGGTGGTCCTGATTAATGACCTGGCTCGAAGTCCTATCACGAATCTAATATTGTATCGTTACGTAGCCTTGAGGAAACTATGTGGACCTGCTCGGTGTCAAATAACGTATTTGAAAAATTGAATCGTGATTTGATAGGATAATTTTAATACAAGTAGTAGTAGTATCAAGAAAAATGTTTGTCAGCACCAAGAAATTTTGTATCTTTGACCAGCTATGAGTGGGACACATCACACAACTTGACACGAGGCTTATCCTCTTCGTACATTAATTCTTCACAACTACCGTAAAGCACCTATTCATTGTTTATGAAACGTCAGATGTTTTGGAAGGGCCTTACCGCATATCTGATATTCGTATGACCGTTTAGTTTTCTTTTGATAAAGTCATCAGAAGAATTAAATGAAGGTAAGAATTAAATGAAGGTCATCACAGGTATTTATTAAAGGTTTTCCCGGTTCATTTGTATTTATACAAATGAACCAGGAAAATTTATGGATCCATCTATACTAATGAAGACATTGATCCAAGAGCAATGACGAACAAAACCTAGCGCATCGAAGCCTGGAGAAAGCTTTCTAAAGCTCAAAGCATTAATTGCTGGCCTGATACGTTTCAAATAATTACCGCATGCATGTGGTCCGTTGACCCGGCCTTTTGATGGTCTAATGAAGGGTTTTTATTAAATCAACGTCAGAGGTCCATTAAAGCTCGTCGTCGGCCATCAATCACGGTCAGAAAAGGAGAATTCAATCCTGTACTCTTTGCTTTTTGGGTTCTAATTTGAATAGTGGTTTGGAGGTTAGTTTTTTTGAGGGTGCAGACAATATTTCAAAGTCGGGAGGGCAATAACAGGGGTTCATGGTAAGTCTTTTTGACTGTGAGTAAATTGAGCTGTTACAGTGGATATGTTGGTGAGAATTTTTCCTTGCAGTTGGGCCTGGTGTAAGAAGATTTTTTCTACGAGAAACCAATATTCAAAATATCCAACCAAATAGGTACGCAGAAGTCGATCTTCAGGCGCGGTGGCGATGCGTCCCTGCTGCGGGTAGCGCTGCCGAGGCTGGGCAGTGCATACGTTAAATGCATTAGAGTTAATCTAATCCAGTAAAATAAGGGTACCTACGGAAAGAGGCTAAAACCATGCCACTTATGGAATCATAGCCGTTTGAAACGATAATCCCCATGCTTGTTGAAATACGAGATCCTTTTAGTTTGTATCTGAGCGAGACCATAAAGATCAAAGTAAAAAATGTTCCTATGTCATCATTATGAAGTTCTGTTCTTTTTTTATAAGTTTGCTGTTCAATTCATACCAGCAAAACATACATCTCATTCAGCTTTTATAAAAAAATAAACATAAAGAACAATGTGTTCATACAGAATAATGTGTTACCATTTCATATTTTTAGCTGCCTTTATGCAAAAGCACATCAAATAATATCATGGCATCAAAGAAGCAAATACCAACTTACGCACCGTCGCGCATACGTCTGTTATTTCCGCCCATAGGTACTTACAAAATCTTGTTGAAGAAATTACCTGAAACAAAAAGCCAATATTCAGAAAAGTGGCACTATTTATATATGGTGAGTACTGTACCTAGTGAGTCTTATTAACACTCAGGCACCTAGGTTCCTTTATATATAAGACGGTTCGTTCGTGCGGATTTTCGCGCTATTTATGTATGAGTGAATGAAAAATATGGCGACCGTGTAATTGGTGGGAAACCGAGCGTATTTTTAATAATAAAACTGGCCAAGTGCCAGACTCGCGCACGAAGGGTTCAGTACCATTATCTATAAAAACGGCAAAAAAAAACGAGCAAAAACGTTTCTTGTATGGGTCATTAAATATTTATTTTATTCTGTTGTTTAGTATTTGTTGTTATAGCGGCAACAGAAATACATCATCTGTGAAAAATTCAACTGTCTAACTATCACGTTTCATGAGATACAGCCTGGTGATAGACGGACAGACAGACAGACGGACGGACGAACAGCTGCGGAGTCTTAGCAATAGGGTTCCGTTATACCCTTTGGGTACGGAAATCTAAAACAACGTAGACTTTAGAAAAATCACGACTACTTACAACAATTTTGGTAATATCTTCGCCAAAGGCGTAGAGACTAGAGAGGTACGGGCAGGGAGGGTGGGGGTTGATCAAAGCTACTTCCAAACCCATTACATTGTGTGAAACCATTATAATGAATGAAACCAATATGAAAAGTAAACATTGCTGAACATGGACTATATCGAATTCACATTATTATAATTCACATTTTTATCACAAACCTTTTCTCCTCCCGTAACCTTCAACTAAAAAATAAGATTACGAATTCAAGGTGATTCTTTCCATCCAAGAGAGAGGATTTTTTGCTCCATAGTTTGTTCAGGGGTTTATTGTTTCCAACTACATCAAGGGTAGATAGAATTTGAGGTATTTTTTAGAATCTAAAATGGTGGTTCATTTTTATTCCAAATTGTGAATGGGCATCGTTTTCGACTAAATTGAAGGTAGATGTTTAGGGTTATTTTGCAATCCAACATGGCGGAACTTTTTTATTCCAGATGATCATGGGTTAACGTATGTTTCAAAATAATTATTAATGAATAATTGTTATTAAAGAATATAAAAAAACGAGGTAATAAACGTTAGATATAGTAAGCGACTTATTTGTAAGTACATTTTTGATATTATTTTGTTTAAGTCTATAATTTAATGTTTAAATGTAATCAATTTTGTGTTGTTTATAGGGTTATTGGTAATTCACGACACAATGTGTAATGTTACCTAAGTTGCAAGCTTTTCATGAAAACCTACATAGTTTCTGCCCGCTGCTTCGCACTTCAATACCTAAGGTTATTTCTAACCGAGTATGTATATGAAACGAACGACAGGGAGGTATTCAATACCTCACTATACCTACTAGACTAGATAGGTACCAAAAATAGGTTGTAGGTATAGAGGCTTATTATAACAAAATAGGTTAGGTACGTAGATCAAAATCTGCAAGCAGCCGCGTGACCGTTCTCCAGTAACTATCAGTCAATCTGTGGCAAATGGCAATGCGCACGCGCCTTCACGCACGAGCCTTCCCTAACCTTACTGTTATATCATTTGTCATTGCGAGATTGATCTCAACTCGTGTTATTAATTATTCGAACGGTAACGCACGATTGAGGAGGTACATAGACGGATTGAATAATAAATAAATAATAATAATGCTGGACAATTCACACAGCATTATCTAGCCCCAAGCTAAGCAGAGCTTGTGTTATTTAAGGGTACTAGATAACTGATATACATTATAATACAATACATAGATAAATATTTTTTATTATATATAGAAAACGACCAGAACACCCTGAAAAAATGTCTGCAGATCGTACACACATTTGTCCCGAGGCCGGAATCGAACCCGCAACCTTCTGCGTCGCAGGCAGACCTTCGCCCACTGCGCCACAGACAGAGGTCGTCAAATTGTCGTCGGATTGTTAGTTAACTATAGGTATGGTTGGGAAAATCGCTATCGATTTGTGGTTTTTGAGTGTACCTACCTATCTTTGATAAAATGTACTATAATTATATGCTTAACTTATCGAAGCTGGAATGTAGCTATTATGTCAACAGCACGGCTTAGAAAATAAAATGCGGAAATAGGTTCTGGTGAAAATTTCAAACAAGCTTCACAAATTTCTTCTTCATATAAATTATTTTCCATTACTTGATACAGAAAGAACTGTGCCTATCCAGACACCAGACACATATTGCCAAGAATCATCACCATCATCATCATGAATACCCAACCTCCAACACAACAGCTAGGTACTATCATAAAAACTAAAGTAAGTATACTTACTTATCTAAAGTAATTTCATAAAACCCAACCCCCAACCCAACAGCCGCTATTATAAAAACTGAAGTATTTTCTAACGATGAGAGCGGTAATCCATATCAGAAACCGCAACTCTTGTATGTTGTATAATAAAAGGTCTCGGTCATGTGAAACTTCCTTCGTCCACCACAAAAAAGGTTTGTATTAAAACAAAACAAGGCAGGAACTCGATCCTTCGTCCTTTAGATAATGTTGCAAGTGTTCTGATTCTGAGTTGCTAGGATTAAATTTTGAAGATAATATTATGAATTAGGAATGGGATGATAATTTAAGACGGCGAAAGATGTCAATTGGGCAAATTTGGGTTACATTAAAACAATAATATCTCAGCAGCCTCAATGGACCGTATTGGGATAATGGATACTCTGAGCAATTTCATTTAAAACTTTACTGTCTGGCTAATTTTTATTAGGTGGGTAGTTTATACACACGTAAATTATAGACTTTATTTATTATTTTAGATTTCCGCAAGACCCACGTTGTAAGGAGCGATGGATAAAAACTATACAAGTAGACCAAAGGGATGAAGTGTGGGTATTTACAAAATACAACAGAGTTGGCTCATTACATTTCAACAAAAGTGATTTCTATATGACGCCACGGGGTCTTCGTACAACCACGGAACCATCAAAAGTCCATGATGGACGGAACCTGCTGATCAAACTTCTTTCAAGGAGAATAAAAACATTCTTTATAAATAATTGTTTTATTATTACTTAAAGCGCCTCTAAGTTTGCAGTCTATACACAAGCCAAACTCGATATAGAATGTTTGTAAAACAAACCACTATACTTAACCTAAAATTCACTCTGTTCTCGCGTCTTTTTATACGGAACTAGCTGCTGCCCCCGGCTTCGCAACGCTTTTTAAGGAGCCTATGTCCGTCCTCGGGTTATTATTTACCTCTGCCAAATTTCACTGAGATCCGTTCAGCCGTTTAGGCTTAAACAGGTGTATGACAGACAGAGTTTCGAACTTATAGTATTTTTACATAGTTTACATATCGATTTCTGTTCATTTCTATAGGTAGGTAATATTTATTTTACTTATAAATATGTAAGTATATTTAAAAATTAAATAATTGAAATTAAAATTGACGACAAGCAAGTGAGTTTTAGTCCATTTGTGTCCTGGTTTGTTTAAGTATAAACATTGTACATCGGTCTGCAAACTCATCACATCTGATAACGAAATAGGTAGGTATCTATTTCGTTATCTGAGTTTGCAGACCGTACTAGGAACTCAGTTTGCAAACTTTTTAGGGCATTGGCATATTTTCGATTTCATGGCATAATAGAACCTTAATTTTATATACTTACTAAGTGTGTGCAATTTATTTTGATTGCACATCAAATAGTAATAAGTAATAATAATTAGGTTTGTTCACAATAACACTATTTTTAACCAAATTTTTTAAATAGGTAGGTTAGGTACCTACCTACTCATTAGGTAGTGTGCGTGCGTCGCACGCACGATTGATTGACGTTGTTTTGTAGTTAATTTAAGTTAATCTTAAGTACATATTACAAGCTACAAATAAAGTAATTCTTATGACGCACACATTCAAACCAAATTCAGACCTTTTCTATTTCAGGGCAGATAGGTCAGCTATTTTTTCAAAGAAGTTTGTGCAATATAATTGCACCCACAATGGTAATAATAACCGGTACGTTTAAAGTCAAAAACACTAATTGTAACTAGGTACGTAGGTACTCGTTAGTGTGTGCGTGTGTGTGTATGCTCCTAGCTAACCCCGCACACAGTGCGTCTCGCGCTAGCCGCGCTAGCGTCTCGGCCGCCTGCCCCCCTCCCCGCCCCCGATCGCCTTTCGGCAGGCTGACGACGACGCCGCCGCCAGTAAGCGCGAGAATCTCGCAGCGAACGCATCGTGCGTACGTCTTTACATAAAGGAGTACTTACCTGCTTGCCGTCGTCATGGCTAGCGAAACAAAAAAACACCAGAAGACCTGGATGGAATTCATTCAACTATACAAAGAAAGCCCTTGTTTATGGCAGAAGAAATACAATAAACCGGGTTATCAGTCAGAACGAATTTTGGCGTACAACTTTCTATTGGAAAAATATTGGGAGATTGACAAAGATGCCACTGTCGACATCGTGAAGAAAAAAATTAACATGTTCCGAGGGGGCTTACGGCGAGAGCGAAGAAAAATACTACAATTTCCCAACTACGAAACAAAACTGTGGTACTATCCTCACCTCAAGTTTATTACCGATGATGAGGTACGTGTATTTAAAACATGAAGTAAGTACATTTTAATTTCATACGACCAACTGTCTACCAATGCGACGCGCACGGCGGCGGCCGGCGGCGGTCTTCACGTTGAAATGAGAGTAAAGCCACAGGAATTACCATGTCTTGTGTCGTTTCCAGTGTTGTTGTATCTGTGGCGAATATAACTAGAACGTTGTTATCGCGCCGCGACGCGTACGAGCAGCAGCGTTGGGACAGACGCGGGGTAGCGAGGGGCGGGGTGTTACCACCCGGCGGCGCGAGGCGACCGACGCGCGACGCATTTGGAATGTGCCGCCGCCGCCGCCGCCGCTGACGTCACACCATACCACTCAGTCGCTCCCCTCGCGTCGTCGATGCGCTCGTTCGTATTTCGAACGGATTATACTAGAATTGTACAAGTTGTACAATATTCTAGAAGTTTCGTCTGCTTATTTATTTTGTTTCTACACGGGAGGATATTCAAAATGTGATCAGATGCGTGCGAAATGTTGTGTGTACGGCTGCAAATCTGCAACGTACAATAAGCATGGCTATAATCTGTTGTTTCATCGATTTCCGAAGAACTTAGAAAGGTAAGTTGCATTTAAGCTGTTTTTTTAAATTTCTATCTGGTAGGTGTAGGTACCTACCTACCTTTTTGTTTCATTTTATTGATGTGTTTTTAAAGAAATAATTCTTCAACACGAGTTTATTGTGTTTCAAGCTTTTAACATAGGTAGGTAGGTACCTACCTAACTATAAAATAGATTATTTTGTAGGTACTTACTACACACATAGATTTAAATCGTTAGATAGGCCCCGACACCAAAAACAGTGGCTTTGTTTTTGAATGTGTGCGTTAACAAAATGCCGACGCACGCACACTAATGAGTAGTCAAAAAAATCGTGTTTCTGCCATTGTACTTATCTGTGCCTATTACCATTTCGTTTGCAATTGTATTGCACACACTTTTCTGAAAAAAGTATGCACTTAGACGCCCTGAAATCGAAAATGTTTAAATGTGTGCGTCAACATGGCGTCCAAAAACTGTGCAATTTGTGTAGAAGGTACGGTCCGGTAAGTAGTTAGAAATTGTGATTTTGCCAATAAACCTAATTATTATTATTACCATTTCGTTTACAATTGTATTGCACTGACTTCTGTGAAAACATAAAGGTCTTATTTATATCCTGAAATCGAAAACGCGTCTGTCTAAAACGTGTGCAATCTACAAACAACAAGTGTACTGAGAAAATAGTGTGATCTCTTTTTCTCCCACATTAGTTGCAAACACTACTTTCTCTTTCGTGCACTCGCCGTTTAAAGTTGTTATTTTAGACAGTGCGGAAGGAAAAATAAAAGTTTTTAAATCAAATCGCAATACTTACGAGTGAAATGTTACACCTCTGGCTTTATTTGTGTTTCTAGAATTGTTGTTGCACTTTAGAAAGGCACACGATGGCATTTTGTGACACTAAACTGCTCGCAAACGTCCTTTACAAATACAACACGTCCGTCCGGCTAACACTGTGTTTGGATGTGCACTGATTCCAGGTTAGTGAGCCTCACTCTCTTCGACCGTGGAACAACACAGCGCGGTCTCACTGCGGTAAGGGCCTATCTAACGATTTAAATCTATGACTACACACATGATACACCGATAGGTAGGTAAGGTACTTATTTAAGTATTCACTAACAAACTGACACGATCATAGATTTAAATCGTTAGATAGGCCCTTACCGCAGTGAGACCGCGCCGTGTTGTTCCACGTTCGAAGAGAGTGAGGCTCACTCACCTGGAATCAGTGCACTGCACATCCAAACACAGTGTTAGCCGGACGTGTTGTAAAGGACGTTTGCGAGCAGTTTAGTGTCACAAAATGCCATCGTGTGCCTTTCTAAAGTGCAACAACAATTCTAGAAACTCAAATAAAGCCAGAGGTGTAACATTTCACTCGTAAGTATTGCGATTTGATTTAAAAACTTTAATTTTCCTTCCGCACTGTCTAAAATAACAAATTTAAACGGCGAGTGCACGAAAGAGAAAGTAGTGTTTGCAACTAATGTGGGAGAAAAAGAGATGACACTATTTTCTCAGTACACTTGTTGTGTGTAGATTGCACACGTTTTAGACAGATGCGTTTTCGATTTCAGGATATGAATAAGACCTTTATATTTTCACAGAAGTCAGTGCAATACAATTGTAAACGAAATGGTAATAATAATAATTAGGTTTATTGGAAAACACTATTTCTAACTACTTACCGGACCGTACCTTCTACACAAATTGCACAGTTTTTGGACGCCATGTTGACGCACACATTCAAACATTTTCGATTTCAGGGCATCTAAGTGCATACTTTTTTCAGAAAAGTGAGTGCAATACAATTGCACACGAAATGGTAATAGCAACAGATAAGTACAATGGCAGAAACACGATTTTTTTGACTACTCATTAGTGTGCGTGCGTCGGCATTTTGTTAACGCACACATTCAAAAACAAAGCCACAGTTTTTGGTGTCGGGGCCTATCTAACGATTTAAATCTATGGACACGATGGTCGAAATCAGTACTAGATCAATGTGTTGAAAACTTTTCTCTACGAGTTTTTAACTAAGTAGGTAGGTAGGTAGGTACTTACTTGCTTCATTGGTTTTTCTGGACATTATGTAGGTACACCTACCTAGTACCTACCTACATACTTTCCAATCCCAATTTTTTTATGTGCACTAAAATACCTTAGACTGATTGTTTTTCATGCCTTTGTTTTACTTCTACCTAGGTAGGTAACCTACCAATAATTTTATTACTGATTGTATTTTACCTTTTTCATATCTGCTTGTAGATACTTTCCTTTTGATTATGAAGGTAGGTACCTACTACCTCCCTTGCCTTTTTGTGACTTACCTACCTTTGTATAGATAGTACAGTATGTTGCAGTTGTAAATAAATCTAGGTATCAATTTATAATACCTCCCCCGCCAAAGCTATCACTAAAAGTGAAAAATTGGTACCTACCTAGGTAAATAAATAGGTACAAAGATTTTTAATTTTTGTTTTTTCCAAGGCGACAATTATGGATGAAATTCTGTAAGAACTCGGCTGTACGCACCAAACCACACTGCAACCTCTGGATATGCAGTCGACACTTCGAGAAGAGCATGTACTGCAATGACTTGCTGATGCGTTCTGCGAAACCAACTCTAAACCCTCCAAAAACATACGACCAGAAATTCGACGAGTTTATCTCCAATATGGCATCGGCTTCTGGATCTGCACCGAAATCAAAAACGGAAGGTAAACCTGACAGCGGAAGGGAACAAATGAAATCTACTATTGAAGATGAAGACGATTGTGAAAGCGTTACTTTTAGCAGCGAGGTGAGATTTGGAGGATTATTAAATTTAACATTTTAAACTACAGATGCCTTTTATTTAATTACTTTTACACTTAAGGCCACAACAATATTTGATACGTCCTTGATGTACCTATCAACATTTAAGATTGAAGATTTTTACTTACCATAATTCTCTACGGTTGCACCATCCATACACAGCTAATATATACCTACACTACAGTTAGGTTTCCCTGTAATGTGTATGTTCATTTATACGAATTTATATGTCTATTACAGGAAGAAGGTTTGGAGGAAGACGCAGTATTGAATAACGACGATGAAAAATCAGTTGTGGATTTAGTAAAAGACGACGACCGAAGACCTATTCCATCGACATCCAAGGAGCCAGTAGTTGTAGGTTCTAAGCTCTCCCTAGGAGATGACAGAGTGGAACCGATCTACGAAAAAAGCATAAGATCAGCAGCATCTCCTGCTTCTGTAACAAACGTTGATCAAGACGATGACGAATGCGCGAGCTTTGCAGCTCATATCAAAGCTAGGATGCGGAACTTCAGTCCAGGACAGAAGATCATCGCCCAGAAGCTCATCTCTGACATTCTGTTCATGGCTGACTTGCAGCAGCTGCAGGTGGGTTCAACGGTGGTCCATATCCAGGGCCAATCTGCAGAACCTCCGAATGGAGCTCCAGCTGTTAAAAGACAAAAAGGATCGTTCTTAGCGTACCTTGACTCCGAAGACAAGCCATCAACCTCAAAAATGAATAAATAATAATAAAAACAAACTGTCTTTCATAGCGTTATACAGACTGTCTAATATTCTGACATATACACCTTTATCATCAGAACAACCTACAAACATGGTTGTTCTGATGATAAATGTGTGTGTGGTGTTGTAGTTCCTGAGGCATTGTCTTATTTTATTGATACTTTTACGATAGCTATCTACTTCGATTTCTTAACCCAGGGTTTTGAATGATTTTGATGTTGGTTTATTGTAAGTGCTGATTATTTTTAGTCTTAGATATATGTAAACATTGTGATTTAAACCTATAAACAATAATAATAATCATTGATTTCCTAAACGCAGTTTTATTTAACATTTTTGGACTACCTAGGTAAATTACTTTGGGGACAACCCCTGGTGGTAGGCCAGGAAGAAACCCTACTACGAGAATCATAGTACCATTTTCCATTACCAGATTTACTAGGGTAGCATAAACAAAATAGATTCAGGCGTTACTTTGTGGATACCCATTGCAAAATATTAAAATGAAAATATTTCTTTTGTTAGAGTTTAGTTTTCTTTAGTTTATTTATTTTTGTTAGAGCTTATCGGAGGTAAATATTTTCATCTTTGTATTTTTAACAAGTATAACAAGCTATAATAAAGCCCAATAAAGTATACTATCTCATTATTAATATACCTACATACGAAAGTTTATATTGATGGATACTCTAGATCTCTGTGATACTCCCTTACTCCACAACACAACCTATTGAAAAGATTGAGCTGATGGAAACAATGCAAAGCCGCGGTCATAAACTAGTGTCCTCCTAGCCGAATCTTCGGCCACAGTGCGGCGGCCAGTTACAACAGAGACCAGCCAGGTGCGCAGGGCCTAGGTTAGTACCTAGATAAGAAATACAATAAAACCTAGAAAGAGGAGTTCCCAAAAAAATTCTATTTCAGCGGTACATACAGTCCGTAAGAGGTCCCAAAGATTTTCGATAGAACCGATTCCAACCGAAAGATTTCGTGGCTTAGTTGGTTAGAGCTTAGAGCATACCCGTACTGAGGGTGGTGCGCGGGTTCGAGTCCCGGCGAAATCGAAAATTATTTAATTTCTTAGAGATAGAGACCCAGAGTGCGGGTAAGCACTACAAAAATCCTTAGAGAAGAAAAATCTTCAATTCAGAATTCGTTAATGGCAGAAAGGTATTTATCAATTGCGATAGGTACCTTTCAGCCATTAACCCTACAAGATGGAGACTTAAATAACCACAACTCAACCACCTGCCGATCGAAAGTGAGCAGTAAACAATTCCTTTGCCAGTAAGTGGTCGCGACGCAACATCTCATGCAAATGTAAGGGCAAAGCGACCGATTGGAGCACCTTCTTAAAAAATTATAAATAACCTAAAGTTACTGAAAACTCGGAGACCTTTACATTAGTAGGTATACCTACCTTGAATAAAATAAAATTACCCGCAGGGCTATTCACGATAGCTCTGAATCGAAAACAGATACGCGCGAAATTCAAATAATTTAGCGATTGTAAATATTTTCTGCGTTTTGTAAGGAAGTGCGTTTTGCGTTAACTTCTTTTCTGTTAGTTTAACAGAAAAGAAGTTCGTGAGCCTCGGTTTCATTCCAAGCCATCGTGAACAGCCCTGCTGGTCTGGTCTGCCTGCTGCTACTCACTCCGCTTCATCTAGCTAGCCCTGCTGGTCTGGTCTGCCTGCTGCAACTCACTCGGCTTCATCTAGCTAGCCCTGCTGGTCTGGTCTGCCTGCTGCAACTCACTCGGCTTCATCTAGCTAGCCCCAAGCTTAGTCACATAAGTCACTTAGTAAATTTTTAACACTGGAATACTAACGCCTACCTTCAGGTTAAATAATTTTAATAATATTTTAAACTTTATGGATAAGAACGCTCCTGATCGGCAATTTTTGTCGTGGACTGCACAATCATACGAGATTCCTGCACGGAAGCACAACCAGTTCGAAAAGCCCTTAACGAATCGAAATGAGAGTTTATGACTTTTATGAGTTAATATGAATAGTAAGGAATCTTAGCTAGGAATTAAAAGTCTGATGATTCTGTTTTCATACAATAATCAAGTTTTATTAAATTCGGTGGTGTTTCTGTAAGCTACAGCTTAAGCCTATGGTCCCAGTCCAAAGGCAGTTTAACACCATCTTCATTCATTCGCATTCGTAGTTCATTTAAAGGCAGATTTGACGCTATAACAAACTAAAGAACTTATGGCTTGGAAGGTGCAATTGATGCAATGCTGACCTCAGTTCTCATGTAAAGCTCGATGATATCTCGACTTCTCTGATCATAAAATTCGTTTGTATGAAAGCGACGGCGACGAGAGGTATCTTAAACGTGTCCTTACAAAGTACCTACCTACTGATACTGATGAACACAATCTCCTCAGGAATGCAGCCTGAATATGATTAGACTTTGAAGGGACCCCAATTACACGGTTTTGATTGAATTTTAAGGTTCTAGTGAGAAAGGATGGGGAACAGGTTCGAAGAAGAAGTAAAAAACTATAAAACAAATGGGCCCTGCTAGGAAAGCTTAGGAAAAGTTACACTATTATTAGAATTATAAAAGTACTACCTTTAATAATAAAAGGCACAAACTTTCTGCGATGGTGCAAAAGGTGTCCCAGAATAAATAAATAAATAATGCTGGACAATTCACACAGCACTACTAGTCCCAAGCTAAGCAGAGCTTGTGTTATGGGTACTAGATAACTGATATACATAACACAATACTTAAATAGATATTTTTTATTATACATAGAAAACGACTAGAACACCCTGAACAGTTGTTCAGATATGCTGATCGTACACACATTTGTTCCCAGGCGGGAATCGAACCCGCAACCTCCTGCGTCGCAGGCAGACCTTCGCCCAAGGCGCCACAGAGGTCGTCGAGATTACATTGCGAAGCCGGGGTTTAACTTTTTTCTACAATTCGTAAGTCCCTACTACCACCCACCCCACCACACTACATACCCACCTATTTATCTTATTATTCCGTTTAACAAAGGAATTTTCAAAAATCCATCTACTAGTTTATGATACATATTATCATAAGCTTTTTTTAATGCCTCTGTCATAGTTTTATTCTATTTAGTTTAGGCAGAGATACGAAATTAGATTTTTGTGGCCACCAAGGGCAACTTCGTATCTCTGCCACAAAAATCTATTTTCGTATCTCTGCCTAAACTAAATAGAATAAAACTATGACAGAGGCATTAAAAAAAGCTTATGATATGTATCATAAACTAGTAGATGGATTTTTGAAAATTCCTTTGTTAAACGGAATAAATTAGGCGGCGGCGGCGCCACTTTGGGTGGGGTATGCGCCTTAAGGCTTTTTTTACCTGTTTCAATTAGTAGTATTTGAATAGATACGTCATGTGCGTTACTGAAGCACAGTGCATAGAGTCGTGCGTTACTGAGTGCATAGAGTCGTGCGTGACCTTCATGCTGCGTGGGAATACTGGGAATCCTCCTGCGGCTGGATGCTGAGCGTCCTTGGAGACGAAAGGGGATAGTGGCAGCACTGCTGTGAACCAGTGACCAAGGGTTACACTGAACTATGGCCTGCTAAACCTCTACAGTTTAAAGTTGAATCATTTTATTTTAACTATATTAAGTTTTGTTAACTCTTTTTTTGTTTGTTAACGTTTTGTTAAATATTTAGTAGGTACTTTGGAAGATATAAAATAAATAAATAATGCTGGACAATTCACACAGTATTATCTAGCCCCAAGCTAGGCAGAGCTTGTGTTATGGATACTAGATAAAGATAACTGATATACATAATACAATGCATTGCACAGACAGATATTTTTATTATACATAGAAAACGAACAGAACACTCGGAACAAATACCTGCAGATCGTACAAATATTTGTCCCAAGTCGGGAAGCGAACCCGCAACCTCCTGCGTCGCAGGCGGACCTTCGCCCACCGCGCCACAGAGGTCGTCGATATGAAGATTTGACGGAGTTGATTCTAGTTAGTATAGGCCCTTAAAAGCGCGTACCAACCCGCGGGCGGCAACTAGTAATATTAAAGTTATTGAATTTGCCGTTTAATTTTCTATTAATGATTTTCCGTTTCGCATAATGCCAGTGTTCTCTTACGTCTTTGTTCCTCTACTCCTAGGATTCTCCAACACAATGGGTAGTTGAATTTTATTTTATTAGAGATGCGTACAAATTGAAGTGGATTTTAAAGATTTTACTTTATTTAAATAAATCTCGTATTTCAAACACGGGACTGACGTTGTCATAGATAGCTATAGGTACTTTGTGTTGGATCGTAAAATGTCTATACTTACTCCGATTCAAAAACCTGGATATATTTTGTATACAGGGTTACAAGACTTATGGAATATTGGTGGAAAATATTTAATGACATTGGTATCATGGTATCATCGGAGCAGAGCACAGAAGCTCGAAACAATTTTCGGTTTTGAAATCTTGCATAACATTCATCATTTAATTTATCACTTGTATGTTTTCGAATTAAAATTTATGTATTTTTTGTTGCGAATAAAATTATATGCGTAGTTGAAGTTTAAGTGTTAGTTTTTATTGATAACCTTGCTGTTAACACTTTCATGGCCCAAGACTCAGAAGCCTGTTCCGGCTCCGTCGCGCCCCTGCGCGGGTCGCACCGCCGAGGCAGGGCAGTGAATGCGATATACTAACTCGTTGTTTTCTGTTAGTAATCCAAATATTTGTCACGAGGGAAATCGAACCCGCAACCTCAGGCGAAATTTCCCACCTTAGACCCCTATCGTCGTCAGATAAATTTCTATTAAAACAGACACAGTTATGATGGCCTTAAGCAGCCATGTACCTACTCCGTTTGAACAATTACTGTTTATTAAAAACTCATGTAGCAGTATCAAACAAGTAGGTAATTGGAGTTACATCACAAGCTGAAAAGTAATGGCGGGACCACCAATGTATCGAGTGACATCGTAATTGTTGCGCGGGCGCATGTATGGTGACCATGATTCTGTTCAATATATCTGTTCAAAAATTCATCTATGGTAAGCCTCACAAATTCACAATTACCAAAATGTAAGAAGAATATCTAAGGACAAGTATTGCTCAAACTCGAAAACTAACATTCTAAGAAGGTAAAGATTTTTTGTTCGCTTTTTTACTTTACCTTAAAAATATTAAAGGGGACAAAATATCAAAGTAATCACTTTGTTTCCTAGTTTTACTTATGTAATCTGAGTTTTGTGACGCACCCAAGACTCCTGTAAGTATTTTTGAGTTATGTAATGAACCCGCTGGGTAAAAACCTACCCAAACCTTTTCCATGCCGATCATACAAATACTCGCTCTGCGTCGGCGGGAGCAATTTTAAATTTTCTCCGTTTTAGGATCTTCGCTGACAGTGCTGCAAAAGTCGATGATTATTAAATGCAAAGTGAACGCAAATAAGAGGATGATCTAATAGGACTCGGTTTAACAAGAGTTAAGGTTAAACTATCAATGTGACAATCATAACTACATTGCCCCCCCCCCCCCCCCCCAATGCAGTGTTGGCAGAGGTTAAGTGAAGATACAAACAGATGATCAGAGATTCACTAAGTACTAAAATCTACCTAGTTTCTTCATGTTAATGTTAACCTGGTAGTTAGTAAATTTTGTGCTGTGAAATAGTTTTATGACAGCACTATTTTGGTGGTAGGGTTTTATCCCGGAGGTATGGTCAGGGGTATAGGGTCCGAAGTGGTGGAAACCATGAAAGGAGCTGATGTTGACGTTAGAGAAATTATAAATAAATAATGCTGGACAATTCACACAGCATTATCTAGCCCCAAGCTAAGCAGAGCTTGTGTTCTAGTCTAGATAACTGATATACATAATACAATACATTACTTTTATAGGTATTTTTTATTATACATAGAAAACGACCACCGGAACAAATACCTGCAGATCGTGCAGATATTTGTTCCAAGGCGGTAATCGAACCCGCAACCCCTGCATCGCAGGCAGACCTTCGCCCACCGCGCCACAGAGTTCGTCTAATTATCGAAAATCATAACAAATGAACGAGAGAATGAGTTGTTCTTCATGGGCACCCTACCCACCTGACATTTGCGTCTGCGCAGGTGTCGTTGCGCAACCCAGCACATCCGAAACTCGCGCATCGATCGATAATTACCTTAATTAAACTTAATGCCAGCCTGCATCAGCATTGTTTCAAATAATTACTCCTTGATATGTTGATATTATTGAATTGCAAAGGTTGTTACTTGTTTATAGAATGGTATTATACGAAGAATAAAGAATAACCTTTATCGGCACATGTGTCAATTTGTGTGGGTGTAATGTAAGGTAAGGGGGACTCCAATATCTCGTCTCCCAACCAAGTCAACCTAACCTGAACACGGTTTACCCTGCTGGACAACGAACTACAGTCTGGTAAAAATATCAAACAATCTTCAATAACTTGATAATGATAACAAATAATATACAATTATTTTCCATGACACTGACAGAATTATATCTAACCAGACCATATTGCCATAACAAAGAATCATCATCATCTCAAGAATTTGGACACTACATCATCATCATCAGCCTATATTAGTCCAATGCTAGACATAGGCCTCTCCTAATGAGCGCCATAGCGCCCTGTCTTCAGCTTGCCGTATCCAGCATCTGCCAGCAGTCTTTCGCAAATAGTCATCCCACCTGGTCGGAGGGCGTCCTACACTACGTTTGCCGAGTCGCCGTCTCCACTCAAGAACACGTTTACCCCAGCCACTGGATTGATTGGACATTACACTTTGTTGTTTTGTCGAAACTCGTGGAAGAGGCTACTTACCGAATCCTTTGATTTGATACTAACAACACTGATGCCTGAAGCTTCTACATTCTGGTATAGAAGCGTCAGTTATCAGACTTATCAGTATTTTTGGCGTGAGGATATAGGTATCAAACATGCAAACTTTCGCATTTATGATACTATCATCACACGATGATAATGTTGGACAAGTCACACAGCGTCATCTAGCCTCCGAAACGATGATGATGACAAAGAGCCGGGAACAACTTGCTGCATACATAAACCCCAGAAAATCGATTCAAACACGGAATAGAACCCGCGCTATTACGCTGATTGCGTATCTGCGATTAGGTTAGGATGCGCGCGCGCACAAAGACGCCGACGCGGAACCCAATCCTGGATTAGGGATCAGTGAACCTGATATCCCGGCTTCTTTTACAGGTTCGTAATCTCGGTGTTATGGTAACGGGATTCGAGTCAAGGCGGTCGCTCACCGGGACCTTTCAACTGTAATGTAACAGAAGCTCTGTAGCTCAAGCGTTACTCTGTGGCTCGGTGGGCGAAGGTCCGCTTGCTACACAGGAGGTTGCGTGTTCGCTTCCCACCTCGAGACAAATGTTTGTACGATCTGCAGATATTTTTTCGGTGTGTCCTGGACGTTTATGTATAATAAAAAATATCTATTTGCGCATTGCATTGTATTAAGCATATCAGTTATCTAGTACCCATTACATAAGCTCTCCTTAACTTAGGGCTAGATAACGTTGTGTGAATTGTCCAGCATTATTTATTACAGACAGTGAGTAAGGAGTACCGAGCATTGCAGTACGCATGCTGTATCCTTGAAATTGGTTATTCGTTAAATACGTAAGCTTCAATCGAATCTTGTTTTGTATTACAGGGGACCGTACCGAGTGAGTTACCACCTTAATGGATAATAGAATCCTGTATTATGGGTAGTAAAAGTGCGTATTGATTCTTTATTGCGCTGTATTTTACACTATTACTACCTTGTAGGAAGTATAGGCAAATTACATTGCGGTTATAAGAACCTGCCGTAAATACATAATGCTTGCTCGCTAAAAACCAGCTATTGTGCTGAAAAGTCAACATAGGCAATTCTAGTTAACGCTTTCACTGCCATGCCCCTACGGTGCGACCCGCAAGGGTGCGCTGCAGCTGCAGGAAGAAGTGGTACGTGTGCGTCGGCGGCATTGAAAGTGTAAATGATGCCAACGTGTGAATGACAAAAAATTACAGAACCATTTACGAAAGGTGCTCCAAAACATCGTCAATCTAGCTCTTCTGACTCCAAACTAAGTAGACCTTGCACTTAAACTGATACATACTGCTTTTAAAAGCTTTAAAAACAGTATGTACCGGTAGCGGCAACTTAAAATACCATTAAAAAGAGCCCTAAAAGAGCAGAGGTGACGACTCTGCAATAAAATCCGGTACCTAAACGGCACATCCTGTAAATATCAATGAAATTCCCATTCGCAACATTTATTTATAAATCATATTTATTTATTTAGTTTTAATTTTAGTTCATTTATTTAGTGTTCATTCATTTTTTTCACACTCGTCTGGACCCAAATCAGGGGTCGATTTTACGACTCTACCATAGTCGTTACGCGAGTCTACCGTACCTACTAAAAAAAAAAGCCCTGATTAGTCTCCAAACGAGAGTAGGAGTTAAGCAAGGCTCGATGTAAAAGCTTGCACACCTGGAATGAAGCACTTACAGTAAAAAATATAATTCAATCAAATGAATTGTATTTATAATCCCATAATGCTCAAAATGTTTACAAAAAAATCTAAATAATAAACCTGGCGAGTACTTACTTGGAACTAAAATCTCCACCATTCAGTTAAAGAATCTACACTGTTGTCACTAGCAAACCAAAGACATCAATTTAAATAAATCTATAGAAGGGTCCATGCACTATTTCTATGTTGTAAACTGATAGGTATACTGTTTATATGTACTTAGTGTAACGTGTGACGCTACTTCATACACGACTTGTAAACTTTGTGAATTATTGATTAATGTATTAAACTGTTAATGTTAATAGGTGGTTACAAAAACAGTAAATTGCCCAGGAGCAGCATGTGAGCCTAGTTGGCGAGGTCGACCGGTCAGTATCAGCAGGTGTGCAGTGCACCACATGTATGGCACGAGCTAATTGGTACTTACTGTTTGCTAATTGGTCACCTGATAATGACAAAGAAGACTTGTTTTTAGAAAGTATAAAGATAACTTCAAAGAGCGAGTGTTTCGCGGCGAGAGCTCATAGACTCTAAATATTGCGATGCTCTGCGATGTTAGTTCGAAGTCAGGATCTTTCTGTATACAAAAACAAATAAAACCTCTTTTTTAAGTTTTCCTTCTATTTTACATTGACATACCGTATTTCCAGTTGACGCCCTGCCATCTATAGAGATGTTTGAAACCATAGACATAGAATTTTTTCACTACGTTTGAAACTATTTTTTTCTTTTTAATGCGAAATCGAAAACCGCTCATGAGGTTGACCTAAAAAACAAGGGGTGTGTTTTTCATTGACGGACCACATTGAAGGAGTTTTTGTTGGACTTCTCACGGCCTCAAAATATTACATGTAACTCAGATAAACATACAATAATCCTATAAAAACGTCAGAAAAGATTAAACACAAAACCTCAATAATGTTGGTTCAACAATTTGGACCTCCGATTGGTGAAAAAACAGAGAGCAGGCTCAGATCAAGACGCCCGGCCCCTGGGGGATGCAGCCTTATCAGAGGGAAAGTTATCTATTCACACAGATAGATTATCTGTGACAGATGTCTGAATCGCCGACGTAACTAAAGAAATATCTCACATCTTTATTCCAAACCTTTCCTTGCTTTTCTTTATTCTAAAAATGTTACGGTAAGGTACTAGGATAGCAAGCAAAGTAATAGAAATTATTTGGATTTATAATGTTTGCGCGTGTCCAAGGGAGATTTTGTGAGAACAAGTAACAAAAAAAATATTGTTTTTTTTTATTTGAATGTACCTATCTATACGAATGAGCTTCCAGCGACAGTTTTCCGCCAGTGTGCAATCTTAGAGTCTACAAATCCAGGGTGAATAATTTCCTTCTGGGAAACCGTGCTCCATCTTAGGCCACATCATCGCTTATTCAAGTGAGATGGTTGCCAAACGCTTGACGATAACCATTAAAAAAACATAAGGATACCAACTTCACTGTTATTAGCTTACTACTTTAAATTTTTTGTTGAGTTCTACATTTCAAAAGGAACCCAAATAAAAAGGAATCGACGCGACAACGACTGCCCCAGTTATAAGAAAGATACTTTCCTGATTGCAACTCTGGACCGTCACTAAAAGCCAACCAGCCCGCAGCGTTTTCGTAAATGTTAGCTGCGCGTACGCACGCACCCTATATGTATACGGTAATGTAAAACAATCCCATCCGATAAGAAAAATTGAATTTACTCTTCTCCATAAAATTTTAATACCGCCATTATCAGTCAATTTATTACGAAAATCGTGCGCTGTGCTCGATGCACTTTCCTTTTCAAAAATGTACATATTTTAATAAAAAAACTATACCTTAGCCAAACTACTTGTAGAATTTTTGTGAACAAACCATGACACAAAATTACTAAACTTACTAGCTTGGCGTCGAGTTTCATATATATATATATATATATTTTTAGATATCTGTGACATATAATTTGATAGTAGCAGAAAGACCTTATAATTTAAGTAAGCAATCATAGAGTACCTATTTAAGTTCAATTAAAATCAAATTACCATTAAAATAATTACAAACACATCAAATTAAATTAAATTACTTACATCAAATATTGATTTTTTTATCGATTAGATTATCTAGAATGAATTTTAAGATAATATAGGCCATTTGTTTTTAATTTTACATTTCATTTCATTTATTGATTCACAAACAATAATTATTATGTCGGAATTATAAGGCATAAAATACAACACTAAATTAAATAACTTAATAAATTAATACAAATAAATTATTACATTTCAATCACACAAATAAATTATAACTTTATAACACAGTCATGAAGTACTAAGCTTCGGTAAAAATATGACAAGTAAAATAATAAAAATAACAATATAACTAAGCACAGCAATGCATAAAGATAAAAAGTCAAATTATAAACCATTAACCTACCTATGTATGTTAAATTCATTATATAATTCTATGTCATTAATATGGTCAGACTTACACTTATCAAAATTAAAAAAAAAAATTCAATTATTCTAGATGGGTAGATGTATTAAATTTTTGTCACTAAGGTATTCTTCGATTGAGTAATAACACTTCTTATGTAAGAACTGCTTTAGATGTCTTCCAAATTTAACTGGACAATAAATAGATTTTAGGGCAACTGGTAGCTTATTGTAGAGCTTTGTGGCCTGATAACGAACACAGTGCTTGACTATATTCAACCTTGCTGGAAAGTCACTTTTTATGTCTTTACGTCTAGTTTTCTCCCTAATTGCTCTATCTTCCAGGGTTTCGTATGTAATAAGGTGTTTTACCAAATTTGACAATATGACTAGGATGTACAAGCATGGAACGGTTAGGATACCTAGGTTAATGAAGTATTCCTTACATGATTCTATTTGTTGTATGCGCACCATGGTTCTTATTGCTCGCTTTTGGATAACGAATGCAGTATTTGTGTTATAAGCATTGCTGTTTCCTCAAAACATTATACTGTACCGAAGTTTAGACTCCACTAACGCAAAATAGAGGTATTCGCCATTCTCGAATGTGCTGACATAAATCTGCTAAAGCGCTACACCAACCAAACTATATTTATCAACTCTGACAGCCAGGCGGCCCTCCTAGCACTGGATTCGAAGGTTATCACGTCCAGGTTAGTTGAGGATTGTTTGTATCGCCTGAACGCTCTAGGCTCGAACAACAGAGTTATTCTAAGATGGGTACCGGGTCACGCGGGTATCAACGGCAATGAGTGTGCTGACGAACTTGCGCGCTCCGGGGCAAAGGGGACTCAGTTTGGCCCCGAGCCGTTTTGTGGCATTCCCAAAAGTCTGGCTCTAAGAACCCTCTTAAATTCCTGCTACGAGGAATCAACCAAGCTCTGGAAAAACTCCTCTGGCATGGATCACTCAAAATCACTGTTAAAAGCCTTCGATAAACGGTACACTAACCATATCTTAGCGCTAAACAGAGAGAACCTTCGCATCTTAACAAGAGCCCTAACTGGACACTGTCGCCTCAACAAGCACATGTTTAAATTGGGGCTATGCGACACAAAATCCTGTAGATTCTGTGAGGAGGCGGACGAAACGCCTCTCCATCTGCTAGGAGAGTGTGGAGCACTGATGCAAAAACGTAGTACTTATCTGGGAAAGCACCTGCTCGGCCCAGACGAGCTACGAGACCTCTCCCCGAAGGAAATCCTTCAGTTCCTAGCAGCTGCAAGGGTAAGTGGCGAACTCTGAACGCCACAGCTTTAGGGGAGAACACATAAAGTGGCGATCACAATAGGCCCATCATGGCCGCAGTGACACGAAAGCCACCAGGAGCAAATAAAAAAAAAAAAAAAAAAAAAACGCAAAATAGATAAGTCTTAACTGTGCAACGGTCACCTCATCCCTAAGACTCCTAATTGCATAGCATGCGGAACTTATGAAGCTTTCAATAGAGCTTAATTCATTTTTCCAGTTTAATAGACTGTCAATATTTATACCTAAAAATTTAACTACATTGGTTTACTCAATTACAAGGAGTTTGGCTAAGGTATATGTACGCAAGTGGATTTTTGTGTGTTATTATTATATTTACCGTTTTGTCCGACCGAGGGCGGACTCCTGGACCCATAAAAACCCTCCATTACAGAAGTAACTGACTTGTACGATCCGAAGGTAATTTCTGTAAGATGTAATTTAAACAATTTGAGACCTGCCGTCATAAATGCTGTCAGTCAGTGTTAATGTTGGCTAATGACACTTTTCCTTACAATTTAATAATAATAATATAATTATAATGCTGGACAATTCACACAGCATTATCCAGCCCCAAGCTAAGCAGAGCTTGTGTTATGGGTACTAGATAACTGATATACACAACATAACACAATACATAGACAGATATTTTTTATTATATATAGAAAAAGACCAGAACACCCTGAACAAATGTCGGCAGATCGTACACACATTGGTTCAGAGGCGGGAATCGAACCCACAACCTCCTGCGTCGCAGGCAGACCTTCGCCCACCGCGCCACAGAGGTCGTCAGTAATGTGTAATACAGTGTGTGTGTCTGTGTGTGTATGCATGGACAAATTATACCTTATTAATAGTGTTTAATTTATCTATGGTGTATGTTATACTCCAGTTGTGTGCTGTCGCAAATGTTTCTTCGTTTAAATCATTTTGAGATACACGTACTCCACTTAAAGTTGGTCTTTCAAAAAAATCTACTGTTTCATGGTCTTTGAGGTCCTACTGCTGCTGTTCAAATATGAAATCTAGTACTCTTAGACACCTACACCTAATATTCCATTTCATTCTGTACAAAAGCGACTAGAGTTATAGTAAGCGCGATAATTTATTGATTAGGTATTTGTATAAGTTTGATAAAAAAAGATATCTAAAATATCTAAATTTTGATACATATTATATCCCAAACAATATGATTTACTGACTTGATTTTTATATTCAAAAATAAAGCAAAGGCAGGGTAACAGATTCGCCAAAACAAATATAATATATGATTATCTACTCGAACCCGCTCCTATGAACGCGAAATCCTATGCCTATAATTTTTACAAAACGGCCCGCAAGCACACGTTTAATCCAGTGGTTGTCAGTTTTTGACGTGGTTCGGCCATTTCATAGTTGTGGTTGTGGTCGATAAAGTCATCAGTCATGTGTCACGTAAGTAAGTAAAGGCGACGAAAGATGTGAAATGGGCCAATTTGAGTTACATTAAAACAATTTTTCTCCGTCTTCTTTATCGATGAAGCTTTGAAAAACCTAATAATCTATGGGATACAAGGCTGATCCCCTTCTGTTCGAAAATGAAAAAAAGACTATTTTTATATAACATAAATAATTGTGCAAAGTATCATTTATGAATCTGTTTACTTAGTTTTTACAATTTTTCTCCTAAACTGTTTTTAGTTTTCATCACCATATTGAATATAAGAATACCCTGGGCACCTTCGGCTTAATTTTAGATTACTTAATTAATAGATAATCAGCAAAAACTTGATTTTTGAGCATACACCGCGCCGCTCTGCTTTGTCCCGCTCCTCCGCGATACCCTATGCCTATCCTATTCACAAAATGGCGTCATATATCGCCCCCTTAAATGAGTTAAATGTCAGACGATGTGAAATGCCCATTATTTATTAATAGTTTCATAAAAAGCGTAGGTTCCTATAACCAAAGCTAGAGAGAGTGGGATACCCAATCGAGAAAATGCTTTAAAAGTAAAAGTGTAAACATGGAAAACCTACGGGCCTCCGGATTTGGAGGTGCGTGGGCGCAGACACTTTCTACTGTTGGACGATAAATTGCGAATTTAGAGGTCAATGTTACACCTGACAGACTGACAGTAGGTAGTAGGTAGCTGTGGCTTTAGCAGCTTCTCTACAAGGTGCTTAAGCGTACAAAGTACCTACTTGGCAAGGTAGAATAATAGATCCATACTAATTTTATAAATTCGAAAGTAACTCGATCTGTCTATTACCTTTTCGGCTTTGGCACGGAGGTAAATGGTAAGCCGCGGGCAAAAGCTAGTAAATATTAAATAATGCTGAACATTACACAGAATAACAGCAGATATGGAACCAAAGTTCATTCGGGTTCCAGTTACAGTAAGGTTATACTATTATTGTACAAATTAGTATCCTCGGATGGTCACCGCTCAGTGAGTGGGTCAGACTAAATTGTAAATGAGTAGTAATCAAACGAAATTGTTCTTTCAGAAACCTCTATAGATAGATAGAAAATACTTTTATTGCACACTTAAGCTAAAAACAATTTACAAATTAGGTAAACACATAAACAATAAGTGACAATTGGCGGTCTTATCGCTCAAGAGCGATCTCTGCCAGACAACCTGGTATGGATAGGATCATCGGATATACATGGGGTAAGACCTGTGTGCATCTACTTATAAATGGTACTACTTAAAAATATATAACATATACACATACCTATATTATAATAATAATATAACTACTACAATTAAAAATATAATAATAATACATACATACCTAACCTATAAATATATATACTAAATATCTACTTACATATTATATGGAAACAAGGACGTATTCAGTGACAACAGGACAAATAGTGTTCCTTTACCATTTCCTTGAAAATTGGTAGTGACTTTGCACACCTTACAGTGACCGGCAATGCATTCCATAGCTGGACAGCCCGCACAGTAAATGAGTTGCCGTAGAAGGAAGAAGAGTGGACAGGTGTTTGGAGCGAAAGGGTTTCAGAGGAGCGAAGAGATCGAGAATGTGAAAGATGAAGAAAGGTGAAACGTGCTTTAAGATAAGGGGGTGCAGAAGATAAAAATAAAATATTATAAAGAAGAGTTATACGTTCTATACGTTGATAAAGGTAGCGGAAACTTATTGGATGCTCAGCCGCAGCAGTGCGATTACGGTAAAATATCCCATTCCCATTGAAGGGGCCATCCGGGGAGAATGGACATAAACGATTTCGATTTCAAATATGGGACTAAATAAAAGGCAAGCGCGAGGCGTACTCGCGCACCGAGGGTTCAGAAGGGCTCGAGAGGCAGGTCTGGAAATGATGACGTAATGAAGAGGAGATCTAGATTCAACAGTGGGTGACTGTGAGCTGAATATAAACAACAGAAGTAATTGGTAAGTTCTTCCTGAAATATGGAGCTGAGCTGAAATGTTGAGCATATGCCGAGACAACATGCTAGGGTCATGGAGGCATAGAGAACACCTAGTCTCTAATAGGTAGGTACTCCTAAAATGTACACATATGTTTTACGTTTTGTAATGTTGTACTTTTGTATTTGTGGCGAAATAAATCTTATTGTCTATAAGATAGATACATTCTATTTGTAGAATGTATGTGTTTGTATGTAGTTTTCAGAATGTAAGAAATGAGATAGAATTTAGATAAATTTTTAGACATGACTCATTTACTTTCCATTTAATAGTGACGACAAGCTCCGGTATAGTTTTCAACGCTGCGCTTGTTGATGATTGATTATCATGGCTTACCTGTAACAATGAAACATTTATAAATTATTAACTAATAAATAGAATAGTAGATTGTATCATAAGGGAGCAAAATAATATTTTTACGGTGGTCCGCGTCCAGAGCGTAGCGAGGGAATTCAATTCAAAATATATTTTGCGCCCGAGTGATACACTCTACTTTTCATCAGCCTTTATAAGAAAATAAAAGGCGCCTCTTGCATTTCTCCATTCAATAAAATTACCATAGGCTATTATTTCTCCCGGGATTTTACAGGTAATAGATTATCCATCACATTTCTTGCGTCAGTACTAATACTTTCAGGAGTTAATTCTATACTTTTACCAAAAACAAAGAAGTCAAGTCAATTCTATGCTTTCACTGTCACTTGGAACTCATTTTTTAATTTCTAACAGTCCGTGAAAATTGACGAAAACGCGGGCTGTATTATAGTTCGTTTTTTTCAGCCGGCGGCGCATCTATGGGCCGTCATACTTAGACAATTTAACCCGCTGTTAACCGTCATACCAGCCAGTCTTTATTTGATAAATAAATAAATGATGCTGGACAATTCACACAGCATTATCTAGCCCCAAGCTAAGCAGAGCTTGTGTTATGGGTACTAGATAACTGATATACATAATATAATACAATACATAGATAGATATTTTTTTTTATTATATATATAGAAAACGACCAGAACACCCTGAACAAATGTCTGCAGATCGTACACACATTTGTCCCGAGGCGGGAATCGAACCCGCAACCTTCTGCGTCGCAGGCAGACCTTCGCCCACCGCGCCACATCGGTCGTCCTTTTTTATTTAAATAATATTTGCGTTCGATTTCTTTGGCACTGAACAATAAGATATTCCAAATTAAAAAAATGCGCGGCGAAGACGCGGAGAGATTGCGGCGCTCTTATAAAGAGCTTACTGCCCCCTAAAAGTTTCTTAAAGAAAACACCACCTTTGGGTGCACTTATAGGCGAACCAAGTCGTCCTTTACGAACAGATGAAAATACCTAAGCGAAAGAAGAAAGAGGACAAACCGCGTGCAATGTTATTTTTGTTAGTTCATAATAAGTAGTTATTTGAAAATTAGTTATGAATAACAGACAGACAGACAGTAAAGTGATTTTTAAGGTTTATTTATCCTTTTAACGTACGGAACTCCTTAAACAGTGAACTGAACAGCGACAAATACTTAGTGAACGGATCGGCCTGAGATAGTATTATATAATTTAGTAGGTATCGGACTCAAATTTAGATACACCTAACGAATTCGTCTTACGTACGAAACGATAAACATAATTAGAAATCAATAAAGGTTTTCGCGACGTTGCATATTTTTGTTTCTGGATACGTGCGCGCATGGAAGATATTTATCAACAAACACAAAAACTTCTAACAAGTTTTCTCTCGCACAAAATTGAATTGTTTATACCGAAATAAAACTTGTATACCTACTATCGATATACAGAATAAGAATAATAAAAAAAGGAATAAAAAAAACATACCGACATGGTTAAAAAAATACCAATACGCCTGGTCCTGTTCCACATATCCCACCCAACTAATCTATCCCTACTGGTAGGGAAGAATGAAATTTTAGACGACCTTTGTGGCGCGGTGGGCGAAGGTCTGTCTGCGACGCAGGAGGTTGCGGGTTCGATTCCAGCCTCGGGACAAACGTGTGTACGATCTGCAGACATTTGTTCAGGGTGTTCTGGTCGTTTTCTATGTATAATAAAAAATATCTATCTATGTATTGTATTATATTATGTATATCAGTTATCTAGTACCCATAAGCATAACACAAGCTCTGCTTAGCTTGGGGCTAGATAATGCTGTGTCAATTGTCCAGCATTATTTATTTTTTTATTTATTTAAAATTTTCAACCTATTACTACTTGGGGGAAGTATAATTTATATCTATACCACAAATGTACCGGTACCACGTCCAAGTCAGTCGAACCGGTATTTGAAAATACCGCTATTTCAAGCCCTGGTCGGAACTACAGAACTCTGATAAAATCCATTCTCAAGGCAATAAAGCTGATATTCCAGTAAACCAGATCCAAAGAGATTCAGAGTAGTTATTGGAAAGCAGTAAATAATAATAAAGTGATGGTTGCGTGATGCACGCAAGCAGGAGGGTGGCGACGGCGACGACGACGGCGACGACGACGACGACGGCGACGACGACGGCGACGACGACGACGACGGCGACGACGACGGCGACGACGACGGCGACGACGACGGCGACGACGACGGCGACGACGACGGCGACGACGACGGCGGACCTTAGACGCGGGCGCAGACAAAGCGCTAGATCCTTGCCTTGAGCATATTCACTGCCTAGCCCTGCCACAGCGGACGAACATAGACAAGTGCGTCATTGAATGTGTTAACTGTTATACTTTAATAACAAAAATAGGTTGAATAATTCTTTGATGGCCGTTGACGAGTCCGGGAATAGGTATAATGTTGGTAAATACAATGACAAAGATTCTAAACGGTAAAATGTGAATCAACCTAATGAAGATACTGAAGTAAAATACTTACAACATTTAGAAATTAATAATATTCATCATCAGCCTACATCAGTCCACTGCTGGACATAAGCCTCCCCTAATGAGCGCCATAGCGCCCTGTCTTCAGCTTGCCGCATCCAGCATCTGCCAGCAGTCTTTCGCAAATCGTCATCCCACCTGGTCGGAGGGCGTCCTACACTACGTTTGCCGAGTCGCGGTCTTCACTCAAGAACACGTTTACCCCAGCGGTTGTCGGTTCTTCTCGAGATATGGCCAGCCCACTGCCACTTCAGCTTGCTAATCCTTTGAGCTTAAATAATATCAACGATAAAAATAATTAATGTTTATTAAATTATCGTCAATATTCAATTAAAATAAAACCAGGTAAGAGAAGTAAGAACGACCGAGTACATCTAAGTTACAGCTGCAACCATCTAAAATTAAGATAAATCTATTTAAAAACTAAGGTATCGCTTAATTAAGCACGTCACGAATCATCATCTCATTTTCTTTCCTTTCTTCCCTTTGGCCGGCACTGGCTCAGGAGGCTCAGGCTCAGGCTCGGGGGGAGGAGTGGGGGGTAGTTTCTTATCCGGCCATTTGCGTTTTATGTGATCAATTAAGAGATTCAAATTGATCGCTCTTATCTTTCCAACACGAGGACCTGGGAATTGCCACCCGAACTCTTCTGCTAGATTAGCGTCACACTTACCACCTAGACTATTCACTGCTTTCATAAATAGATCTGGTTCCATCGAACCATAATTCGCGTTTTTAGCCACCTGCAGGAAGAGGAGGCACATGTCAACATGTTTCTTCGTGGGACCCATGAGGCCAAGTGCATTGGCCCGGTTCAATAAGAGATCTCTCAGGTCGGGGCCGGTACCCTCAAATTTTCTTATGACTGTTCCATAGGTGATGACGGTATTTTGACGAAATTTTAGCTTAAGAACAGCCTCTAGACAGTCCATAAATTTGGTATCGACGGATACATTTTCCATGAGCAATTTTTGTAGTTTGACAACAGCTGCTGTGAACACTTTCACAAGTGTTAGCGCGTCACCAGGTGACAAGGGGTTATAGGAGAGGTCTAATAAATCGAGTTTTTTCGCTCGACGCAGACCGGTGGCTATGGACTTGATAGCTTTACCTTCGAGTTCGTTGTTTGACAAAATAAGTGTACGAAGGTTCTTATTTTCAAGCAACTCCTTCAACGCGGTACCGACACGTTCTCCTTTCATCGAATTCCATGACAAATTAAGCTCTACAAGATGCTTATTTTCCGCTAAACACTGGCAAAAAGATCCAATTCCCATGGGCGAATTGAAGGCGTTCCACGATAAATCAATACGTTTAAGTCTGTTATTCCTCTCGAAGACATTAGAAAAAAGCACGAGAGTTTTATAATTAAGGTCGTTATGACTAAGATTGATATTTTTCACCGAACTTCCTTGAAAAATGGCATCAGCCAAAATCTCTACACCCTCATTGCCAAGTTGATTTTTGCTTAAATTAAGCGACTTTAAGCTCCGATTCTCCGGCAAATTTAACAATAGCCTCTTGGCACCAGCAACGCCGATTCTGCAGCCTGTCAAGATTAGTTCTTTTAGTGTAGAGTTGCTCAAAAGCATCTCGCCTAAATGAAAACATCCATCTTCAGTTATCCAATTATCGGTTAGGTCTAGAACTCGAACCAGTCTGTTTTGCGATAAAGCCATGGCAATAGGTCTAAAACCAGCAGGATGAATGCCATAGTATCGAAGGTCTATCTTTTTTTCAACTAGTGATCTGTAGAACATTCGAATAGGACATTGATCCATTTCTTTGCAGATCGCCATGTATAGTTCTTGCCCATCGTCGGCGTATATTACCTTTGCGATGGGTTGAAGCAAGGCTTCTTTGATGCCAGGGTAAGGGATGGCAGGGTAGAAGTAGTAGGGGTGACACAGCACGGAGCTGGCCGACATTGCAATGTACTTGCTGCATATTTCTCCACTGCCAGGGGAATACAGACCTTCTGCGTATTTCAGCCGCTTTACATTTGCTTCTGGCATTTCAAACATGAGAGAAGGCCATTCTTCGGGTGGCGGTTCTTCGGAAGAAGAATCTATATCTTTTGTGAATACCACCTCGATGTCGTCCTCTTTCTCCATCTCGCTAAAAGACATTTTATTGATATGCAAATCTTAAGATTAACTAATATTTTATTTTAGTTTAGTCTAGTTTTTCTGTACAAATTAATAATAATTACTGTCAACGCGTTATGAAGCCGTATGAAAGGCGCCGTTTGGTTTTTTCTACGAAAGTCAAAATCCTATTCAGTGTCAACTAGTGTCAACTTTTTAAGAATTACTTGTATGAAGAGATTTTTATTAAAAAAAAAATACCTACCCACAGACATAAGGCACAGCTACATAATTATATTTATTGATTTATTGTAATGTTATATCTGTGCACGTGATACTAAGCTAAGTTAGTTGGTATTCTATAGCTCTGCTTAGCTTGAGGCTAGGTAATGCTGGACAGGACACAACATTATCTAGCCAGCATTCCGGTGGGTGAAAATTCAGATATGAAATTGAAAACAAACATTTTTTTAAGAAACTTAGAAAATTTCACTATAAACGAAAAAACATGCTGTTTTTAATTATAGAGGTTGAATGTAATGTTTCCCATCTCGGCGACACATTCCCGGAATTTTTCGAGAAAATTATGAATGACACAGATCATAAAATTTGGGGAAAAAATTTCACTTCTTGGTCAGTACTTATTTGTTTTTCTGCCGCTATGTTCGTTAATTTGCTATATCTATCATTTACCTACTTTTGTTTTATTATACCCCTTAAGAAAAATACTCATGGAGGTGAGAACCTGCAATATCGGTGGCCAAACGACGACACAAAACTGAGCACAAAACGGACTCAACAGTTTTATGGGTTATGTGATTTGACGGAGGTGACTCTCGCCGACGCCCGCCGACTACGGTGTGGCGCGCGCAGCGCTATCTTACTGGAACCACGTGTGCGAACAGTTCGGTTAGTCCTGTCAAAACCTCGATATAAAATATTGGTTTTTAATCATCATCGGCCTATACTGGTCCACTGCTGGGCGTAGGCCTCCCCTAATGAGCGCCATAGCGCCCTGTCTTCAGCTTGCTGCATCCAGCATCTGCCAGCAGTCTTTCGCAAATCGTCATCCCACCTGGTCCCCAACGGTTGTCGGTTCTTCTCGAGATATGGCCAGCCCGCAGCTGCCACTTCAGCTTGCTAATCCTTTGAGCTATGTCGATAACCTTGGTTTTTAATGCGAAGTTAATAATCGTACGTAGATAGATACGTTTACTGCAAGGGAATTAGCGAAAAAGAATGTTCAGATCAGATCAACCCAATCTTTTTAGAGCGGCTTCAACCTTGGCTGTGGATTTGTTCAGGTTTGTTGTTGATGATTATAATTCGGGATTCATCTCTTGAATCTCCAATACTGTCAGCATTGTGTACAAACAATCCCATTTTAATAGAAATTTTTTTCATCGATAAATGGGTTTATTCCTATTTGTCACCCTGATCTGTCCCCTAGGGGGACAAATAGGAAAAAAAAGTTCAATCTGTCCCCCTGTTAGTCACAAGGAGACAGATAGAACATTTCAAAATAAAAAAGTTCGAACTGTCCCCCTATTTGTAACGGTGGGACAGATAAATCTTCTTTCCCATTTGACAGATCAGGGTGACAAATGGGAATAATCCGAAAAATGTACCTAAAAAATCTTTTAAAATTTTGGCGCACGAAATGTTAGTCAAACATATTTGTGACTATGGTCGTACAATCCGCATTTCGGCCAAGTCGAATTATAAATCTTTGCAGCTTATCTGAAATAATAAAATTAAAAATGCGTATTTTTCCACCAAAAACCCAGTGTATAATCATAGAAAATATGTAGTGACGGTAGAAATCACCCTTCTTGGGGACACTTCTCCTTCGAGCTCTTCCCTGATCCGGCCTTGCATACAAAGATAGATAGATAGAGAATACTTTATTCATCACCAATTAGATCTGATGGTTGATAAAGAACTCAGAAATTTTTGAATAATGCCTCTAAATTTTGACATTTAATGTCACATTTGACGTTTGGTGACAAGTAGACTCAGGTGAAATATTTTTTCCGTGGTCCTGTTTGATGAGGTTTTAGTATATTGTCGTTGAGTATTATTATTGTCATCTTTGAAAGGTAACTATGGTTACTATAATATTGTTGTTTTGTAATGTCGATGTACGGCTTGGACTGAATAATAAAAGACTAAAGTGAACGGATCGTTTTTCTAGTAATATATAGGAATATGGAGACTTCCTAGTAGTATCAATAAAACAACAATTTAACAGGTTATGGGCCGCCTCCTTCCTTGATTTTTGATTCGGAAACTGAGCAAAATTTTTCTTGTTTGACATATTCTTTACTTGGTAAAATTTTATTGGATCAGTATTTTTTTTTGATAAAGCAGAAGCTTACTATATAGACAGAAATATGGCTTATCAGAAAATGGAAAGTGTTATTAACAAGTTGGAGGATGGAAACAACTTTAAAAATTGGAAATTTAGACTGGAACTGCTAATGGAAGAGAAAGGTCTAGCAGATATTTTGGCTTGTGACAAGGTAAAAGTGGAAGATAAGAAGCGGGATGCAGAAGCCAGATCGCTAATAGTCCAATGTATGGGGGACAATTTCTTAGAAGTAGTTAAAGGGTGCAAAAGTGCAAAAAATATGATGGAGTCATTGGGAAATATATTAATGAGACGAAGTGTGATGAATAAATACAATTTAAAGAAGAGATTAATTGGCTTGAAATGTGATAAAAATGATAAATTACAAGATTTTTTCATGAAATTTGACAAGCTAATTAGTGACATCGAAGTAATGTCAAAAATGGAGGAGTCAGATAAAGTGGTACTCTTACTGCTTGCTTTACCAGAAAAATTTATCAATGTTACGACAGCCTTAGAAACAATGAATGAAGATCTGACCCTGAGAAAAACAAAAAGGACGCTACTTGACGCGGAAATCAGACTGAATGATATGAGCACACCAAATCCCGATAATGCATTTAATATACAATGCTGGAATTGCAGTGAAAGAGGTCACAAAGCAATATATTGTCACAAAAATATTAATAATAGACAATATTATACTTCCCAACGTGGTTCTCATATCCGAGGCGGTGAATTATACTGACAAGGTCGTGGCAAAATTCAGGACGCTTTCGAGGTGCAAATAGAGCAAGCACATCAAGAGACAGTGCAACAATAGCCCAAGAAGAAACCATGGAAGAAGTGGGCTGTATGGTTGATGAATTCAATTTATCTTGTAAGGCACATCAATCCATTTCTTTTGTAATAGATTCTGGTGCGTCGCAAAATTTTATATCTAATCATTATAGACAATTTTTGACACAAATTAAAAATTTAGTTTAGGACATACCAGCTCTAAAACTTTACAAAGGCTACAGCTACCACTTAACAGCAATGTTTGTAATGCGTGCATGACAGGTAAGGCAACACGGCTACCATTCAAAACGTTAGAGCGACCTAGGTCATGTCAAGTCTTAGAACTGTTACACAGTGATATAGCGTGCCCAACGTTCCGACGATACATGGCGAAATTTATTTTCAAACCATTATAGACGATTTTTCACACTTTTGTGTAGTTTTCTTGTTAAAAAGGAAATCGGAAGCGGTTGAAAATATTATCAACTACATTCATCGATACGAGAATGAATTTGAGACAACGGTTAAAAGGATAAGATGTGATAATGGAGGTGAATACACTTGCAATAAACTACGCCAATTTTGTGATCAGAAAGGAATTGCTTTTGAATATAGTTTACCATATTCACCTGCCAGCAATGGCGTCGCAGAGCGAATGAATCGTAGTTTATATAACAAAGCAAGGACAATGATTATTGAAACCAAGCTACCGAAAAATTTGTGGGGTGAAGCTGTAAAATGTGCAGCCTATCAGGTAAACCGATGTACCTCTATGGCTATTAATTTCAAAACTCCATGTGAAATTTTGTATGGGACTAGAGACTTAAGCAAACTTCGTGCTTTTGGTGCAAAGGCGTGGGCATACATTTTACCCCAGCCTGATAAATTTTCAGAAAGAGCACATGAATGCAGAATGGTAGGATATAGCAGGACAGGGTATAGCTTATGGGATACCAAAAACAACAAAATAATTGTGTCACAAGATGTAAGATTCGATGAAAATAATATTATTTACAATGAAAGTAATCAAATTGATAACAAATGCGAATGGCTAAGGGTTAATATTTCAGAAAAGAATGCAGAGAATGAAAATAGAAGCACTGAACTTGAGCAAGATAATGAAGATAGAGATAATAATGTGGATGAAGAAGTTCTGGAACCAGAAGAATTGTTTGAGGGTTGTTCTGAAGAGAATACAAATGAGGGAAGTGATGAGGTTTCAAATGAGCATGTGATAAACACAAGAAGTGGCAGAATTGTTAAGCCTCCGAGAAGATTAGAAGATTATGAAACATATGTAGCCTACTGTCTATGTACGGGTGATCCAAATTCGTACAAAGAGGCTGTTGAAAGAGGTCAAGATTGGCAAGATGCCATAGACAAAGAATTAAATTCCCTAAAAAGTTTGGGAACCTGGGAAGAATCGGAATTGCCTAGAGATAAAAGGGCTATTGACACTAAATGGGTATTTACTACTAAAAAGGATGGTACAAAAAAGGCCAGATTAGTGGCCAAAGGATTTCAAGAAGAAAGGTTATTTAATGTTTATTCACCAGTAGCTCGTATGCCCACAATTCGAATGATGCTGAACCAAGCTATACAAAATGATATGTATATGAAACAATTAGATGTTCCAACGGCCTTTTTAAACGGTTTCTTAAAGGAAGACGTTTATATAAAACCACCTTTAGGAGTAAAAGTCGAAAAAAGCATAGTTTTGTAACTAAAAAGATCATTGTATGGGTTAAAACAAGCACCTAAATGCTGGAATGAAAGACTCGAAACCCATGTTTCTAGTTGAAAAAGGATTTATACAATCAAAACATGATTTTTGTTTATATATTTTGGATGATATATTTTTACTAGTTTATGTTGATGATATAATTTTAATGTCAAAAAGTGATATAAACCTAAATAAAGCATATGTTTTGCTGAAAACTGAATTTAATGTGAAGGACCTTGGGGAGGTAAGTTCTTACTTGGGATTAGATATTGTTAGAACACCAGATTCGATATCTATTTCTCAAGAATCAGCAATAAACAGATTGCTTGATAAATTTAACATGACAGATTGCAAAGGCGCGGAGACGCCAATGGAAGTAAATTTCTCAACGGAGGATGATGAATCTATCGCCTTGGACATGCCATATCGTGAACTCATTGGTTCTCTTTTGTACTTAGCTACTTCAAGTAGACCTGATATTTGCTTCGCAGTATCTTTCTTGAGTAGGTATTTGGATAAGCCCACTACATCACTGTGGAAAGCAGCAAAGCGTGTTTTGCGGTATCTTAAGTGTACGAAGACAAAATCTCTCGTATATAAACGGCGTTGCTTTTGTTCCTTAGTTGCCTATACTGACGCTGATTGGGCTGGCGATAAAACAGATAGAAAAAGTGTGAGTGGTTCTGTAGTGTTTTTTGGCAATAATTTGTTGGCCTGGTCCTGTAAAAAACAAAACGTTGTCGCCTTATCAACAGCCGAAGCTGAATATATAGCTGCGGCTTTAGCTTGTACAGAGATAGTTTATTTAAAAGGATTGTTACAAGATTTTAACTGTCTTTTATACTCGATGTTACTTGTAGATAATCAAAGTGCTATTAAATTAATGGAGTCTAATGAAAATAGTAAGAGGTCAAAACATATTTATATAAAATACCACTTTATTAAAGATTTAGTTAGTAAACGAGAAGTAATTGTGAAATATGTGAGCACAAATGAAAATGTAGCAGATATTTTAACGAAAGCCTTGGGAAAACAGAACCACTAGTATTTTGTACAACAACTAGGTATGATTTGAATAGTTTCTTTGTATAAAATATTTTGTGGTTATAATAGATCTTTAATGAACGAGTTATAATTTTATAAAAGTAAGTTAGCTTTATATATTATAATCTAAAACAAATGAGGTTCTAACATTGAGGGGGGGTTAATAAAGTTTAAATGAATACTACACCATATTTGTTTTGTTGAAAAACCTCTTAAGTCAGAGAGTTAATTATTATTTTATTTCAATGTTAATTTTTTGTTTTAGAATACTTAATTATATTATTGTTTTCCTAATTTATAGCAATTCTTATTTTGTGGTAAATTCGAATTGAGAGGGGATGATGAGGTTTTAGTATATTGTCGTTGAGTATTATTATTATTGTCATCTTTGAAAGGTAACTATGGTTACTATAATATTGTTATTTTGTAATGTCGATGTACTTCGGTTTGGACTGAATAATAAAAGACTAAAGTGAACGGATCGTTTTTCTAGTAATATATAGGAATATGGAGACTTCCTAGTAGTATCAATAAAATAACAATTTAACACTGTTGACTGGAACAGTTCCAGTCAACAGGACCACGGAAAAAATATTCCAGTTACTGGACCACCGAAGGTTTTTTCATTCTGTGGTAAAGCCAACGGAACCACCGAAAAAATAAGTCAGGCAAGGAGCTATTTTCCGGGCTAAAAGAAAGAAAATCTGAATGTAAACAATGGTAGTGCACCCAATGATGTTTTACTAAAGATGACGTATATTCATACTGCGCGGTGCTCAGATTTAGGTCCTCTACGACATATGCATACCTACCTCTCGCGTATCCATAGGTTACAACAATGAATGCGACAGATAATACAATACAAATGATATAGAAAAGGATAGCTATCTGTTTAGACTTGCGCTTGAAAACCGCGAGAGCTACATAGATTAGGAGAAATGTTGTTACAGAAGGGACATTTAATGAAACAATTTGTTTGTTTGAATATTAATATATAATTTCAAGGAACATATGAGACATTACCTTAGAAAGGTATTATTATTCGTTTGAAACATTCTAAGTAAATGTTTAGTCAATGAAACTATTAACATTGTTCTGAGAACAGACTAACAGATGACAAAAATATTTTATTTGCGCATGTCTACTACCTAATTCTAAAGGCCTAATTAAGATCGACTATTATTTTAAAAGAAGCAATTACTATATTTAAAAATTACTGAAAAGAAAAGATGTTTAGTGCTACGCTATTAAAGTAAATTTTGTGCCTACGAGTATGAGATCCCTTCTGAATACTTCTGATTGATTACTCTATGACGCACGCCCGGCGCACGCTATCTGTCCCTATCGCGCTGCGGTTGTCGTCAATATTCTCTATCCCTTTTTAGCATCACTTAAAATATTTGATTATGTACCGATAATTTATTGTAATTTCGAAATAAAACGTAAATTATGAGGTGTTTTATATACTTACGTGTGGTACGTAACTTATTCATCTTTTTTTACCTTTGTACCATAGTTTTTGCATTGTCAGAACACACAGCTCGGCATATAAAAAGCACAAAGTCACGCGCGGTCACTCGCTCGCTGCTGTTATTCGACTAAATCAAAATTACGACAATTGTCTTAATTTGGCCGCCTCAGTTTCCACGCGCTAGTGCGACATCTACCTCATTTATATTATAATATCATTGAGTGCACCGGTCTTTTTGAGAATCTGTCTTTATGAGAACAACCCGAGCTGTGAGTCAGGTAGTTGATAGGTATATTATCATCTCGGTGACAAGACGTTCCATTACCTTATCAGATGAGATTTGGTATACCGTGCGGCCATAAGCCATGGCCATGACATACAAATATCATTATTTATTTTATTTTATAGGCACCTCAGTACTCTGTCAGTCACCTAGCAGTTTCCATTTTGAACACTGAACTCAAACAGGAAAAGCCAGGGGATTTATTTAAATTAATTAATAATTCTTTAATAAAAAAAACGTAAAATAATTAAGAGATACAAGTAAAAAAATTAAGCAACTAACAAATAATCTTAAAATACATTTATACAAGAGGCTGCAGTGGAACACTCCAGGATACAATATTATTATAACATTAATACTAAAAATATCAAATCCATGTAAGTAAATCTAAATAAAAACTTAATTAAAATCAATGAAAAAAATTAAATATGGCGGGCAATATAAGCATTTGATAGACAATAACGTATTTGTAAGACAATTATTTTTTACCCTTTATTTTATTTTCTTTTTTTGTCGGAGGTGGAGGTGGCTCTTCTACTTCTGGTGGGGGAGTAGGTGGCAGTTTCCGATCTGGCCACTTCCTCTTCATGTACTCGACCATCAGAGTTATATCTACAGATGTTTGCTTGCCAAAGCGAGGACCAGGAAACGCATCGCTAAACGCTTCTAGGAGATCTGCGTCCCAAGGAGCTCCGGTACTTTTCATAGCTGGTGTAAATTCTTTTACTGCCATAATTTTTCTGCCGTCTTTCATAAGCTGCATTCCTACCAAAGCTATATCCACGGGGTTCCTCTTTGATTTCTTCGATAAGAACTCAGCTCGATTGAGAACTATCTCTCTATAATCAAGGCCAGTTGGAACATAAGACGAAGCAACCTCTCCAAACATCAATTTAAAGTTTCGCCTGCATTTTTTTCGTTGAACCTCCTTCAATAATATTATGAACTCGTTGTTAACGATAACATTGGTGAGGTCAAGAATTTGTAATTTCACTTTTGTTAAATTCATTTTCTTCAAAATAGTCAGGGCATCCATAGGTGACAGAGGGTTGTACGATAAATCTAGTTTAATCAGATTTTTTGCTCCAGGTAATCCTGTGGCTATGGCACTTATAGCTTCACCTTCCAACTTATTATTGCTTAAGATAAGATTTTTCATGTTGGGAGCTTTCAAGAGACTCAGTAGGGCCAATCCGATGCGTGGGCCATTAAGCGCGGTCCACGACAGATCAACAGTTTCAATGACATCGCTTTCGCTGAGTCTCGTCAGAAAACTACATGTTGATCCAACTGTGTAAAGGTTATTCCAGGAGATATCAAGACTTAAAAACCTGTTGTGGGTTTCCAACCCTTCAGAAAACATGTTGATAGATTTCGCGCCAATGTCGTTCTGACGCAAACCCAAATTCTTCAGGTTTAAACCTCGGAATAACGCTTTCGTAATGTACTGTAAGCCCAGGTCACCTAGTTGATTGCGATCCAATTTTAAGGTTTTCAGAGTTTTGTTTTTACACAGTCCTTTGATTAGTCGGATTACACCTTGGGGTCCAATTCTACATCCGGACAAGTTAAGTTCAAGTAAAGTATTATTGGTCTCCAGCAGCTGCCCTAAATGATAGCTGGCATCATTGTCAAGAAAGTTATCAGTTAAGTTCAAGACTTTGACTATTTTATTATACTGCAAGGCGAGGCACATGGCGCGCACAGCGCCAGGATTTACACAGTAGTAATTTAAGTTAATTTCTTCTCGGACTAGACCTTTGTAGAATATTTTGATTGGATGCTGATCCATTGCTTTACACTGAGCTAAGTACCTCTCTTGACCGTCTTCTGCGTATGTGATACAAGGTTCAGGAACAAGCAATGCGTTTTCAATGCCAGGATCCAAGATAGAAGGGTAGTTATAGTAAGGGTGAATAAGGACACTGCTGTCGGACATTCGGATGTACTTGCTACATAGCTCGCCACTGCCTGGATGAAACAGACCTTCCTCAAAGAGTATTTTCTTCCTGGAGATCTCAGGATCCCGTAAGATCAGAGAAGACCACGCCTCCATAGGGGGGTCGTCTTCTGAGCTGTCGATCTCAGCCTCAAAGAGTATTTTAGTTTGCATCTCCTCCGCCTCCTTAGGTACACTATCGAATGACATTCTTGTAGATTTCACCAGTTATGAAAAACTAATAAAATAAACAATAAAATTATACCTCGAATTATACCAACTGTATCAAACGTCAACAATAAACTTTTTGTGATTGTCAATTTCGATACAGTAAGATGAGCAGGTACCTACTTTTTCGATTGACAGCTTAAAAATAATCTCTTTTTCAAATTCATAAAAGGTTGAATTAGCATTCAAAAATAAAACGTCAAGTGCGAGTTAGACTCGCGTATCAAGGGTTCCGTACAAACTTGTACTCTTCAGCAAAGAAATCAACCCAGACGAATAGTGCACAATAATTTTCTGATTTGATAACGATTATGACGTAACTTATTAAGTCCCTCGAACTATTAGCACCCTCGCTAGTCTCGGGCGCCAAACCCCGTCTCGGGTCTAATTAAATTACTTCCAATAGTTCCAACCTGGGTAACAAACAATGTATAATAGTATTAAATTTGACTTGTCTAAGTGCTTATTTTGTAAGCCTAAAGAAATAAAGTTATTGAGTTTGAGTTTTGATAATTTTCTATGCCACACACTAAACCACAAATTTACGGTTTTCAGATTTTTCCTTTTACTTGTGCTATAAGCTATAAGACATTGTTTCTTGCCAAATTTCATGGTTCTAGGTCAACGGAAAGTACCCTAACGGTTTTTGGTTGGGTTTTTTTGGACTTTTTAATTAACTAAATATTTACGGTTTTCGGATTTTGGACCTTATTTGTGCTATAAGTCCTTGCTTCTTGCCAAATTTTATGACTCTAGGTCAACGGGAAGTATAGGGTACCCTATAGGTTTTTGGTCCATGGCGAGATTCGACAATTATTTTTTCTGTGAATTTACTACAAATTTACTGTTTTCGGATTTTTCCCTTTATTTGTGCTATAAGACCTAGCTTCTTGCTAAATTTCATGGTTCTAGGTCAACGGGAAGTACGCTATAGGTTTTGTGTGCATGTGATTCCCTTGGAACGTTTTAAAAAAAAGACATAAACAGCTGTAACGTTTGATTGCGTTGACTTAGAAGTTTGATTTATATTTTGGCTTTTTAGGTTACGAGCCTGCGTAAATGATGTGAATATTAACTCGATAACTCCACGCGTTTCTGAGAAAAAAGGGTTGACAGACGGACAAACGGACAACAAAGTGCTCCTATAAGGGTTCCTGTTTTCCTTTTGAGGTACGGAACCCTAAAAATTAAGTCCAATATAATTTTCTTGAGACATTTTACATGGTCTAAAACTTGTGTAAAACCCGTATTACGAAAGTTTGCTGAATCATAGATCTCTGCTTGAGTGACGTTTATCTATACGAATATTGTAAAGAGGAAAGATTTGTTTGTTTGTTGAATTGAATAGGCTCCGAAAATTACTGGACCGATTTGAAAAATTCTTTCACCATTAGAATCCTACATTATCCCTGATGAACATAGGCTACATATAGAATATAATAATAAATAATAATATTGCTGGACAATACACACATCATTATCTAGCCCCAAGGTAAGTAGAGCTTGTTTTATGGGTACTAACTAGATAACTGATATACATAATATAATACAATACATAGATAGATAATGTTTTATTATAATATAATAAAACATATCTAAAAACATAAACATTAACACAAATGTCTGCAGATCGTACACACATTTGTCACGAGGCGGGAATCGAACCCGCAACTTTCTGCGTCGCAGACAGGCCTTCGCCCACCGCGCCACATCGGTCGTACACCCGTGCAAAGATTACTAGCGCCATAGAAAAGCGTTTCTCTACCATAAATTGATGGCTGAGTAAGTTTTATAAAACGGGTCTAATTTTACTTAAAAACTCAGGTCATGGATTCAATGAATTTTAGGCACTTTCATTATTTACGAGTAGGCAGTTAAATTCTCGAAATAAGAACTCGTTTAAGCTGGAGGTAATGGGTTTAATTGGGGACGCGGGTCAAATGCGAATTAATGATTATAATGGGCCCTAAGTCATAGGCCCTAAGGAATAGAGTGGAGGCAATACTTAGTACCAACCAACCCACGTATATGTTTAACGATACTATGCTTAATTCAAGGAACAAGGAAAATAATAATAATAATAAAAAAATAATATCCCTAAACTGTGTTATTTAGGAGAGGCTGCCAGAGACAATGGACAGGAGTACCCAGTCCAAGAATGACGATGATAATAATGGGTGAGACATGGTTGCCGGTGTTTAGTGCCGTCCTTTTCTGTACATAGGTACCTATTATCTTCGAAGAGAATAGGTAGGGTCATTACTGAAGGTCGTGCCCACTTTGAAAAGCCTTTGTTGAGGAGTTGACCAGCTGCTTCCAAGCCACTCTGTCTTCGGCTTGTCCGAGAGCAGTCGTCACTGGGAGTCCCGTTATCTCTTTCACAATATCAAACCAGCAGCGGCTTGGTGATCGGCCTTTTGGCTTGTGGCCTTTTCAATTCCACCTTGCCCACAACAACCAGTCTCTCTAGGTTATCTGGGTTTCTTCTAGCTATGTGACCAGAGCAGCTTAAAACACGTTGGTAACTGATGGACATACCTATTACCTACATACAATTAGATTTAAGGAATTAGGTATTGTAGTGTAAAAAAAATCGAATTCAACCTTTCACTGATAATCAATCTTTGTTTATTTTCACGTCAGTCTTACTGCAAGGAAAAAGCCTCCATCTCTTGGTCGACATTTGTTCATTCTGGTCGTTTTCTATGTATAACCAAAAATATCTATCTATGTATTGTTTTATATTACGTTTATCAGTTTCTAGTACCCATAACACAAGCTCTGCTTAGCTTGGGGCTAGATAATGCAGTGTGAATTGTCCAGTATTATTTATTTATGTTTATAAACGTATTTTTCACGTCAGTCTTACTGCAAGAAAAAGGAACTTGGTCGAATAACCTCCGTCATTCGATGTTATGGGTCAGTCTGTGGAAGGTGCAGACCGAGGTCATGGACACATTGGATCTGGAGATCTACAAACGAGACCGGACCTCTGGTCTACTAGAACACCACAAATCGGTAGATACTAAACTAACTGGTCTCATGCACGACTGCTTCGTGCGGCCGCCAACATCATATGACCATCTCGCAAATGGTCTGCAAGATCAGTAATACTCATCAAGGCATTCGCTAACCAGGTCAAATCCAAAGATCACAAAAACACCTTCACAACACAATCTATGATTTCTAACATAATCACAATCGTATGCGCGCAGTGCGGGCTCGGTGTCTGCAAGAACTATCTTTGGCGGGCCATTAAAATGGACTTAAATCCAATGTTGGGGTGATCGATTATACTTATTCGTCACACTTTCAGAACATTTTTGGTGGACAGAAACATCGGACAGTTTTATAATTGCACTAATATAAAAAATAGATTCAGGCGTTACTTTGCGGAAATCCATTGCAAAATATAAAGATGAAAATATTTAGTAACAATTCCGCGCAAGACCTTCTCCGATAAGTTCTAACAAAATGTAATCAGCATTTATATATTACTTGGCGCGCGGAGCTCGGAGTGGTAACATCTCTGGTGGAACCCTGCCGGAGTTTGCTTAGTGCTCCAATGTCAAGGTCGAGTATTGTGGTGTCCTGATGATGTCTCGTGGAGAGACGAAACTAGTTGACGTCTTGCTTTGATAGATTTCTTTTCATTTTGTAGTTGGTGTGTTTTTTCTTCTACGACGCTGATTACATTTTGTTAGAACTTATCGGAGAAGGTCTTGCGCGGAATTGTTACTAAATATTTTCATCTTTATAAATTGCACTAATGCCACGGCTAGTATTTTTTATGCCAGCCATTAAAAAGTCCTTAAAGTTACTTTTAACATTTAAAGAAAAATTGGTACTTTTAACATTTTAGAAATCAAATATGTACATATGCACTTACTAAGAGTTATCATCTTGCAATCTTTATATTATACAAATGATAGGCAACGACGTGGTGGTTAGGTACCCACCACTTTGCCTTTGTAGGCTTTACCCAACAGCTCAAGGAGTGCCATGTCTTTTAATCACATAATGCTTTAATTCTTTACGTTCTCTGCATAGCTGCATAACATCATCCTTTTAGGAAACAACAGAAGTTTCGATAAAAAAGCGGTCGAGGAGTAAGGAGGTTACACACGCAAAAATGTCGCGTACGATGTGACGGATCGGGAGACAAAACTCGAAATGATAATTGCTCACTTGCAAGCGCGTGCGCAAGACGAATAGGGGTGGCGAAATTAGATATTTTTCTTTAAGTAAGAAATATACAATTAGAAAGCTTAAAGCCTTATGCTTCAATATATTTTATTTACAAATAAAGTCAATCCACAATATTAGTAAGTGTGTAACCCCCGAATACTCAAACAAATCTTAGATTTAATCTCGTCTCAATTGACGAAATTTCAACACATTTTTATTGAAACTGTCAAAAAACCGAGACTTGAGACGAGCTTATATGCGAGTTGTGTTTGAGTATTTGGGGGTAAGTGATGTATATAAATCTTTAATAATTGTTGTAATTCGTTAAATGGTACCATACGTTATGTATAATAATATTAAGGTAGAAAACCCTACCTATAGCACAGATTTAGATTGTTAAATGTGCCCTGTGGATTTTGTCGGTTGGCCGACGACCAGTCGGTCGGCCCCCAGATGGACGGATGGATGGAAGGACAAAGTGGAGAAGGACCTTCGCTTACTTCAAGTCTTTGCACCGGACTGGATGGAGGCGGCGCGAAATCGAAAAACGTGTCTATTGTTAAAAAGTGTGCAATCTGTGCAGTGCGGTCATAGCAAGCGGACAGCGGAAACAAACATTCCAACAACACGGCGACAATATTTGTATAAAACTTGACAGATTCTGTGTCTTTTTTAAGTTCAAAATAAAACTGTAAAAAAAGTTAATTAATTAAAATTGACCATAGGTTAAGCACCGGTGAATGGAATGTCCAAAGGGACACAAAAAAAAAGAAAAAATCCGTAAACAATACTGCCACATCCCTACTCTCTAAGACAAAAACCAAAACAACCGTAAAAGGTGAGACATAAGCCCACAAAAGAGGCCGAAGAATTCATGAATAAAAATACCAAACCAAAAACAAGATGGCGCCAATTAAGGTGCGTTCGGATATTCTAAAATCAAAGTTCGATGGCCCGTCTTTGTATCCATGCCTGTTGAAGTTCTTTGTTGTGAATGTTTCTTTTTTCGCAAAACCGAATAGACATACTAGAAGTGCCTATTTGGAAAAACAAAAATATTTATTACAACCGTCTAACCAGCAGAATTTACAACAAAACATAGTCTTTAGCCTGATAAAGATTCAAGACAGAACTTTGAACTATGCCACATCTCTAACCAAAATAGTCCTTAACTATTTAATTTATGTATTACTTATACATAAATTAAATATATAATTAGAGAACCCAGTGCCTACACATACCTAACGTATAGGCTTTAAGGCACTACTAACCAACCAGGTTATGTAACGAATTTTTATCAATAAATCAGGACATCATCACAGTTAAGTCACAAGGTAAACGGAAAGTACCTAAACGAGGAAAGTAAAAAAAGCCGACCATTTACCTATGTAAATGGTCAGTGCAGAGGCCTTTTTTCAAAAGCAGGATACCCTGCGCTTTAGGTTCTCTCTGACTTTTGCAAAGCTATCATTGTACTTAGCTCAATGATTGGTGTATTGTAAGTAATCTTTCTTGTAGAATCACTTCAAACACATGCCTTCTGCATCTCCCACACTGATCTCTCAAGATACCGTCTCCATCCGTGCGTGTACTACCATCGCACGCGCGACGTCAACCATCCAATTAGAAGAAAGAAAGCATCAACCCAGCAACTCATTCACCACTCTAAACCAATATATCTAAAGTCTATAGTAACGTACGTCTCACATGCCCTGGGGAGCGTCGTGATGCAGTCGGCAAAGGCATTCGATAATATTATCAACAATGGGTATTTAGCGAAAGTGGATGGAAGATGAAAGCGAAAATTTAATGCTGCTCGAAGTGTTCGGGAGTTAAGCTGATGATTTAATGATGAAGATTATTATAAGAGAAACTACTGGGAGATGCAAGGGGTAAGAAACAAATTAGATATAAGTTTGCAATAAGTTGAATTGTTGGAATGAGAATACGGTGTCTTTAGCTATACATATAAGAATGAAACGTGTACAAAATAGTGAGCGAGAATGTGCAACCAGTAAATTAAATTCACAAAATCAATGATTTCAATCGTACCTAGACGTCAAGAATTTCATACATTCGCGAAATCAAATAACTTTCATAGTGAAAATCAATTTGTTCCAGAAATCAGCAATCACTTTCTATTTAACGCGCCGGTTGAGGTATTACCGTCATTATGCTGTTCATGTGATTTATGGGAAAATACACGCGACGTTTACCACCACTTTCTTCGGTAATAGAGTTTTCACGACGCCTCCGAGGGTCCTATTCAACTCCCCTGAGGATAGTCGAGAGAATTCTAACTTTCGGTAGCTAGCTAAACAGCCGTTCGATCGTCTATTCAATCAGTGACTTTATGAACAATGAATCAAAACAATCTACAGGTAGCTCAACTGATTATTTCAATAATCATAATAAGTTATTTTGTAAATAAAGATATTATTATGAAGATATACTTTAAAAAAGTTATTTTAGGAAGATTATCTATAAAATTGTTTCGTTTAGCTAGACAGGATGTCGATGTCTGTTGTGTTTTTTCTATTTTAAATATCGTAAGTAGCTAAGTAACTACTTCAGAAGAAAATATGCTTAAACTAGAAATCTTCTAAGGAATTATCATAAACTATTTCTTTTACTACAAAAAAAGAAACGAAACCGAACCAAACAGTTATCCACTTATGTTTTTGTCATAAACGAACAGTTACAAAATGCACTGAAACAAATGACTCCATTCACACAACTTATCGTACGAATGAAATCGCTTTGTATCGCCTTTATTGATAGTTTCACAAAGTCTAAAGAAATGGTTTACATTGTACGAGACACTTTCCATCTTACTTCATTTAATCGATCGGTAATGTTATTTGATTTGTTTTTTGGATCTAGAATAACACATAGGCAAATATAATGGTTTTTTTGCTCGTTTTTGCCAGATATTGATAACGGCCACATGACGCTTAAAATATTCACAGATTATTTAGTTATATTTTTACTCCAAAAATTATTAGTTAAAATTATATAATAATAGGGGGTTTTTATAAATAGGTAGTGGTACGGAACCCTTCGTGCGCGAGTCCGACTCGCACTTGGCCGGTTTTATTTATTTTTACGACTGTTGAAACTACCTAGGTACCCTTGGAATGAAAATATTCACTGGTTTAGTCTTTGTATTTGGATGTTGTACATATGTATATCTCATCACGACAGAACTACAGAACAGATGAGAGCTGTAATTTTGCATACATGTAGATAAAGACCTAGATAAACATATAGGCTACTTTGATCGGAAAAATGCGTGCGAAGTCACGGGCAAAATCTTGTTATATAATAATCTTAAAATCCATCTACATACAGGGTGGCACGTAATCGGTATACTTACTTAGCCGAATGGAAGTGATTTCAGATTATGGACCTATGCTGGTGGTCAAAAACCCAACAAGAAAAGTGTGCTGTTAATGAGGTAAATAGAAAAATGTGTAGAAAACATCTATTTAACAAAAACAAACTACCGAGAAAACTTTTGGCAGTCGTGATTTTAAAAGACGTAATCGTAAAAGTTCGAAGTAACATTTCCGTAAATATGAAGGTGGTAGCTATCAAAGATTCTGAGATAAATAACGATTTTGAACTACAAAATTGCTTTTCGTAAACTCTAAAATTTTGAATACCTTAGCATTTTGATGTATGAGGCGCTTTTCAGGGGAAGGCCTGCGGCCAGGGGGCCTCGCACGGGGATTATTGTCTGGGTAGAATAGACAGTAATGACATTGCATCGACATACATTGCGTACATCATTGAAGTTGAAGGAATGAATTTCAAACACTTTACGCATTCGGTGACAAAGTTACGTAGTTTGTTTTCTATTCTACCCTAGACAACAATCTCCGGATTGTCCTACAGCAGTAGATCAATGTAGGCTGTTGAGGTAGATTTTGATTATTTATAATTAGGTTCTTGAGCGACTTACCGCGGTTGAATTCACCTCTATGTAGAAATCAGTCAAGGCATCGCAATGCAACCTGTCACAGCAGCGAGACAAACAGAGAACTGTTAACTGGAGCAAGGTGAAATTATAATTATCGCCACATTGATTTCTGCCATTCTAACTACGAAGCCCTTACACCTTTATCTTCAAGCCATAGAGCCTATTTTCAAGACATTAAAACTTCAGAAGTAGTGTGGGACAGTATTTTGAGGTTATGTATCTGTCACGTATTCTGTGGTAATGATCGAGTTCCCGCGATTAATTATCGATTCAATGGAACGAGTTCGATTCTAAATCGATACGTGTAAAAACTGTGAATGGTTTGTTATTTGTACTAAATTGTGGGCGTGTTTCGTATTAGGAATGAGAAAACTATAACATTGGACAATGTATTTCAAAATGGTGGCTCCGGCTGCATGACATTTTCAATCACAGTCTTATACTATACGCCTTATACTTAGGTTACCTATTTTTTACCCACTAAAAGTCCACAAAACAGTGAACTTGTGTTTGACAAACATCTCACTCAAATATTTTTCACCAGGGAAATTAGGTAAGTACATACGCGTTGCCGACCCCTTACATTAGATACATATTATTATTATTATATAAGTATTTTATATTTTTAGGTTTTAGATACACTGTCTTTATTAACAGAGAAAATTACAATCAAATAATATAATTAAATTAAAACTAGTATTTACCATTGAAACAGTTGAGCTAACTGCAGACGTAAACAATCTACAGGTAGCTCGACTGATCAATATCAATACCAGTAGCGCGCGTGCCTAAGACGCTGGCTGCATTGCCTCGCTGTATGGCAATGGCAATGCTGATGCGCTGTGCCAGATACTCACCAGCTAGGTCACAGGTCATTTCGACCAGAGTTTCATTTAATGTTTATTCCTCAAAACAAATACATTTCACTTTATTGCGAAAAAAACCTTAAATTTAATCTAATATAACAGCAGCGTATTTTACAGAGTACTTTAAGCAGCTAAACAATTTTAGGTACTATTCCATTACAATCATATCAAAATAATTCATAAATAAACAATCTATATAAACGGGTGTGCAGAATTCATTGTCGATTCCGAAGGGTCTATTAAATTCGATATCTCGATCAGAAGGACAAAGATATCGAGTGAAGGATCTGGTAATAATAACCCTCGATGCCGAAATAAATTTCGAGAATTCAAAGGCTTTTGATAAAGTATTGAGAGGAGTGAATAAGTTATAAAGGCCCCTATAGATCTTTACATATCATTTGTGATTTTCAGAGGGCTTGATCAAGATTTTGAACAAAAAGGCACCAAATGAACTGTGTATTAGCACGGTTTTTGAATCAAAAATATTCGGAATGATTTAGACGTAAGACCCACCTTTTCAAAGCGTACGTTTTCTATTAGAAAAAGATCGGAAATTTAACTGCAGTTGCTAAGCTAAAGAAGACTTTGTATGACCGTGTACCGTTTGGACTGATTAATAAAATGATGAGCATATTTAGCTATGGCGTTCATTAGGGGAGGCCTATGTCCAGCAGTGGACTGGTATAGGCTGATGATGATGATGATGATATTTAGCGCTACATTTTACTGAGATATTGGAACTAAAGTGTTTTAGTTTAGGTTTGTTAAAGGAAAAGAACTAAGTAGGTACATTCGACTTTTATGTTGTTGCTGTCCACAGAATTCTGAAATGTGGGTCCTTATTCCACTAAATGAATCGCTTCACCATAACAATGGTAATGTCTCATAATGTCTCATAATAACAAACCTTTGATGAAAGAAACTACAACAGATAGAGGGACGTGTGTCAAAAGTGACAATGTTGATACCCATCTATCAATTTCTCCGTGCGCACAGCGCCGCACACACTTATAAAAACAAGCAATTATGAAATTAAAACCGATAGGATTTAAATTTCATTATTGTTTGTTTTTATAAGTCAACTGTATTTTATTATTGTTTGTTTTTACTTACAATAGTAAACACAGTAAAATTAATGATAATTTATTGTATAATTGATATTTGTTTTGATTGAAATTGACCATTATAGGCTGTCTCAGGTGAGGTGAGGTATGTGAGTCCTATCTAGAATTATAGAGTGTCTTTCGTCTGTTGATGATTCTGCGATATAGGACGATACCATTGTCACAGTAAAGTGGTTCGTTAGCAGAATTCGACCCCAGTTAGTATGACCGGAGCGATTGCAGCGACGCTCTTTAGTTCACAAAATGAATAACCATGGCTTGACTATAACATAAAGTTCATTATATCTTTGATATCTTTATAACTTGACGATGAAAATAAACTTATTATTTTTTACTGCCTGACCGCATCGGGGCAGTTACTGCGTTTGACCATAGAGAAACATAAAACGAGAGGTACTAAACCACAAGCGGTCAAGCTATAGACGGGTAGGCTTCTTTTATTTTGCTAACTAGTGATCGCGGACAGCTTCCATCGTTATATCATTTAATAATAAAGATTTTAATTGTAGAAGTGATTTTATTTATTTGTTATATTTTTGCAGTCGCAGTCGTTCCGTTTGTTTCCAGTAGTCTATAGGTACTTATAATTATAAAGAGGAAAGATTTGTGTATTTGAATGGGCTCCGAAAGTACTGGAATGATTTGAAAAATTCTTTCTACATTATCCCTGATGAGCATAGGCTCTAGAATAAACACGTATGAAGCCGGGGCGGACCACCAGTTCTGTATAAAATTAGATCACATAGACCTCCTGAGAACACGCGCGTCGGTCGTTCAGCTATCTATGTGTTACACCTTGCACAATGGTGACGAAAGCTGTAAAATCATTACTACCTTATACACCTAATATAAGGCACGGGTTCCAATCCTGCCAAAATTAAAACTATTTGGGACTTTATTAAATTTTAATTTTTTCTACGAATATTTAATAAAGTCTCAAAAATATTCGGACTTCCTTTTTGTTGAAAAAAAAAGAGTTAAGTTGTAATATAAAATTTTATATCAATTGATCCATTACACCGATTGCTATCAAATAATAAAATCAAAATATGAACATTATGAAAGACAATCGTCAAGTCTTGTGCGGTGTGAAAACAAGAATTATCAACAAAAGCGTAACAAACAAACTGTCTCACACATTTTGTTATTAGCTAGAATATTCAGATATGGATCCAAAGATGGTGGATCTCATTTAAAAGACGTTGTTCAATTAAACCTAGTTCTCTAAATGACGGTATAAAAACAAATAGACAACGTAGTTAAACATATCCGAACTCTTTTTATGTTCGGTTGACATTACGATTACGTGTAGCATCAACGGTTGCAACGAAAACATAATGGGAAGTGGATATTAATTGTGGGTCACTAAAATGTACAACAATTTATTGTCCGGCCGAATAATGAACACCCTGATAATTCATGTCAAAACCTATTAAAATTGGAAGCCATGACACGGATTATCAGGGTGTACATTATTCGGCCGTACAATAAATTGTCGTACATTATAGTGACCCTTAATTGTTAAGATAAGTAAGTTTTTGTAATAGTGCGTTCAAAATTTTCGATTTCAGGTGCAGGTTCGAATCGAAATTTTTTGGGAACTTAATTAATTTCTAAGAGGTGGATATTGTTTACTAATATGTATATGTATAAAACAAAGTCGTGTTAGTTACATTTATAACTCAAGAACGACGGGACCGATTTTCATGGTTTTTGATTTGTTGGATTTCTCTTAGTCAGGAATAGGATAACAAGTAACATTGGAAAATTGACGAAAAAGTAGCTACCCGTGCGAAGCCGGGGCGGACCATAGTATGTTATAAATGGCAGAGGCTGTGCTAGTTTCTGCCCTCGGCTTCGCACGTCATTTCCGAAATAAAACATAAGCTTTATTATATTCTGGGTCCAGAACTACATAATATGCTTTCAGCTTTATCTTTTAGTAGTTTTGGTAAGAACATGATGCATCCAAACTTTCGTACTTAGGTATAATATTAGAATGATTCTCCGGGTAGAACTAGAACCTAAAAGTCATTTACAAAACGAAAAACTTTTTGTTTTAATTATTAAAAGTTTTTTCATAAATTATGTTTGGAATAAATAGTTAAATAGGATTATTATTAGTAGTATGTAACTAACTATATGTATAGGTATTTAAGTAACTAACTTTACCTAGTTAGTATATACTGCAAGTATTATACATATACAAGTATTATACAAGTTTTAATACATAAATTGCATTGATTTTGTTGAACAATCACAGTACTTTATTTCAGTAATTGACGTGTTTGCCATGCGGGTGGCATTGCTATAGCGACCATCATTTGTGAATTTGATGGATAACCATTAATTTTTAACCGAAGTAACAAAAAACAAAAAAGTAGAAAGAGGTTCTATGTTCGGCTGTAAGCAAGTATTTTATAACACATTTGCTCGTTCGTCGATGTCTCCGTCAATTAAGGACGATTTGAATATATATTTCGCTGTTGTATGGATAAATCCCGGAGAAGTCCCATACAGTTTTATTTCCGAGGGATCAGTATTTATCCAGAAAAAATATGTGTAAATACTAATGAATTTGAAGCCGCTTTTAAGATTTTTAAAACAATCACATAACAATTAATAATGTAAGTATAAGTACTTACTGACTCCAATACCTGTCGCGTTTGACATGATATCAGTGAATAAGCACTAAGAGTCGAATGTTGTTCCCGTTTCGGCCATTTTACTATTTAACTTGGGCGAAGCATTTTTCACTAGGGAATAATACTGACCCAAATCATAACGACCCTATACTCTGACCATCTTGGAGGATAGTTTATAAGGTCCTGTACATTTCTGCACCGTCTGCGTCATTTGCATTCTCTGTCATTTATAGTTTGCACGTCATGTCCCCCTATTGACCTGACTCCACTCTATCCTAATTCTAACTGACATACATAATCCAAAAAGACTTCGACGAGGTTCTTATAGATTCAATTCTGACACAGCTGTCCAAAATTAATCCATTAATAAAGATGATAACTCTCAGAAGTTGTGGTCACTCTACATCAGTTCGCAGCGGCCTTGCGCGGGCGCATCCATCGCGCACAAAATGTTATGAATTATAGATAACAATAATTTATGAACTGACAGTTGATTAGCTGTGATTAATCGAACGGCCGTGACACACTGCACTGCGGTCAAGTGTGAGAAATTGCTCTTTAGCAGATAACCTATGAAAAGAATGCACAATTAGCAAGCCTGCAAAGAGCTCTATTTTTCTGTGCGAGTCAATCCGGAAGTCCAGTATCCTGAACAGCTGGGTGATTCAGATGTTTTTGTGAGTGTTTAACTCGTACTATTCGCCGGTCACTGGCTGCTTCTAGATCACGAAGGCCTGTAAGACACTATGTTACCTTATCTGTGGCACTAGCGGCTGGTCATGATGTGGCGGCTGGCCGCTGTACATACAGTCTGCCTCAATGCCACCGTATTCTTGCTCCTCCGGTCGAAGCAATCGTCAATGCTTCTAGAAATATTGGACAAGCGGCACTTGCGGCTAACCGCGCCGAATGCGTGGATGGACGCCTCATCATTCAACCGGAGCGGTTGACGGCTGGCCGCAAGTCAGTGCGTTATCAATGTTATCATGCACTTGCATAAAATTGCCTGCACCGCCATCACGCATCACGGCCAAAAAATAAACAAATGAGCGGCGAAGATTGTATGATTTATTCGCTTGTTAATTATCGTCACTACTTTAAGGCCCGTATTGTTACAGTTGAGTAACTTTACAGTTACAGTTGAGTAACTTTACTTAACAGATTTTCTATGGCATAAACGTCACTCAAGCATAGATCTATGACTGAGCAAGCTTTCATATTATAAAGATAAAACTCACGCAGATGTGATGGAGAGACGCATGAGACATAAAGACTGCTGTATGATCCGAAATGCAGAGTAGAACTTGTTACCAAGAACTTTATACATCAGGCAATACGCATTTATAATAATTTTTGATTGACCAGCAGTTGCCTAAGCTATCAGGTTATTGGAAACTCAGACACATCACAGTTTATGCCAAGCCACTGAAACAACAAAACATCTCTCACAAGCACTCTCAACATTTAGAGAGGTAATCCATAAAACCGAGACCTTGTAAATAATATCTGGTAAATCGAGCCCTGCGCCGATTGATACTAAGTTACAACCTGGCAATGGTTCCTGATTCTATAACGGACTTGAAGTTATGATGGCTCAACACGAGGCGAGGGTCTAAGTTAAGGAAGAGCTTAGGTAAGCCTCACCAAAATCTTTTAATACTTTCAGGAACTTACATTGCAGTTCGGAAGATCACATTATTATGTTTTGATGTATGCATAGTCAGATATAAATAAATAAAAATAAAAGACATTTCTTTAGGTTTTTCATTTCTAAATTTTTATCAAATACGATACTTATAGAGGGAACATTTTCAATAAAGGGTTTTCGTCGCTTTAGCTGGTTTCATAATTCGTTTTTGTTTAGTCACCTTTTATACCCTTTGAGACAAGGGACCCCTGAAAAACAGTTTTGCACACCAATTCAAATTCAACTCATCTATAAATTATAAAGAGGACAGATTTGTTTGTTTGTTTGAATTGAAGGGTTGAGGCCGAAACTACTGAACCGACTGGAAAAATTCTTTCACCATTAGAATCCTACATTATCGCTGATGAAAATAGGCTATAGAATATACCCGTACGAAGCCGGGGCGGACCGCTAGTGTACAATAATAATATTATCATGAACATGTTAGTGTAAACCACGAAAATATAACAATGTGCCAAAAAAAATCGATTTCGGCAGGATTCGAACCCGCGCCCTACCCTCAGTACGGGTATGCCTTCTAGATTTTCGTAGAAAATTTGCCCAGTGCGAGTAACGCACTATGAAGCTAAATTAGTGTTTAATATAATTATTATATTATGGTTAGATATTATTAATCGAATGCGTTATTATTGGCACCAATCACAGGTTGGCTGACATGCTCCAAGAGCCTATCTGGTATCCCAACCTGTGATCCCAACCTGTGATCCCAACACACCCAGTACAATTTTCCGGCTCGAACCTAAATGTCTCACAAGAAAATCAATTAAAAATAGAATAAACTCTCCTTTGGGTTTTTTTCTCCTATGTTGTTTTGACTTGGTCCACAGTACTTGGTCTGCTTGATAAAACCGCTATCGCTTAGAATCTCCACCATCCACAGCTCCCTAGAACGTGCCATCACGAAAGCGGTGTCTGTCGTTAATTAGAATTAATAATATTTACTACCTCTCGCCCCCGGCCCCGCTCGTAAATCTCACTCACCACCGCTCACTGGGTAATTACCTGGAAATAAGAAACAAATCATTAATTTTAATTTCTACGAATTATGAAATATTACGGCTCTATGTCATAGAGGTAATTTCGTTCCCGATTTTTGTTGTAACCTGTTTATTTCGATCGGTATTCGATAGATGACTTGAGAATTTACCGCGGGGCGGCTTAAGAATCGACCCTTCAGCTTAACCCTTTTACAATATGTATGAACACATATTGTAAAAGGCCTACAAGCGCATTACCAGAGAAAAGACAGTAGCTTCCAGAAAGCTACCTGTGTATATTTAATATCTTTACTGAAAATTTCAATACACCTGAGACTGGAATCGAACCCACAACCCCCTGCGTCGCAGGCAGACCTTTGCCCGCCGCGTCATTGAGGTCGTCAGCTATACCTACTAGAGTAATCGGTGTATGGGCGCTGATATGATGATGATGCAATTAATAATACTATTTAACGGGTATTTATCGCGTGTAATTACCTATTTTTCCCGACGTTTCGACAGGTTTACACACTGCCGTGGTGACGGGATGACCTGTCGAACGTCGGGAAAAATAGGTAATTAAATGCGATAAATACTTTTAAATAGTATTAATTATTATGTGCTCAGATGTTTATATATATGTATATGAAAGACGCAAATAGGTACTTGAGACACAAATAATCATTAGCGTCTTAGGCACGCTTCCGACTGGTATTGATATGGACCAGTTGAGCTACGTGTAGATTGTATGCAACAGTCTGCAGTTAGCTCAATTAATTCAATTATAAATAGGTACTACTTTCAATTTCATTATTTTATTTGATTGTAATTTTCTTAGTCAGGAGACATTATAAATAATCATAGAGTTTATATCAATAGAGTCTCCGATATCGACAGGTACTCACCCAGTAGCGACTTTCACTGCATTTCACTACTTGGTGCTATTTCTCATTAGCAGTCACTGTCGTCTCGCTCTGCAGGTACTTTCTCCATGCGTGGGAGAAGGACGACGATAGTTATTGACATTGAATTAGTATCTGTAGTTATTAGAGGTTATTGAAGTTGTAATGGAATCCGCGGGTGCGGTAGATGCACCGCGACAGTACCTACAGCTGGTACTTTTCGTACTGAAAATATTAAATAGCTTAATTAACTTATTTATGATGCGATCCGGTTTCTTCGTTTATTTTTACGTTGTGTAGGAATCGTGAATCGTGGTGTAAAGCCGTGTGACTTAGAGTTTGCACCACCCTAACTCTTATTTTCTCACAATTAGACGACCTCTGTGGCGCGGTTTGCGAAGGTCTGCCTGCGACGCAGGAGGTTGCGTGTTCGATTCCCGCCACGGGACAAATGTTTGTACGATCTGCAGACATTTGTTCAGGGTCTTCTGGTCGTTTTCTATGTATAGTAAAAATATCTATTTATATATTATATTATAATGTGCATCAATTATCTAGTACCCATAACATAACATGAGCTCTGCTTAGCTTGGGGCTAGATAAAGCTGTGTGAATTGTCCAGCTCACACTCTCATACTACCTGTACCTTCGTTATCAAATCAACATCTAAAAAGTTCATACCGGATGCAAGCGGGTTAACTATGAACCTTATTTGTGTTGGAAGAACACTAACGTTTCATCGATTTAGCTCTTTAACGAGTGACTACTTGAGGGTGACGGAGAGCTCCTTTCCAACTGATCTCATTTTGTGAAATAGCCAACACATATGTATATCTATTAACGACATTAGACCTAGTTGTCATGGAAACCGCCACAGTATAACGAACAGTGGATATCCTAGGAGATGCTCTTCTGTTCACATGTTCACATAGTTGGTTGGCTATACCAACTCTCACTTGACCAGTTACCAAAGACTGATGTTGCACTAATAAAATTAATCATGTTACACCATATTTCAATGTCAATTTGCGCTTTCGATTGGAAGCTGGCAAACGGGCAACATTGCTTTAGTCGTATGACTCGTATGCCAACTATTGTGCCACTATTTTAAAGTGATTTTGACTATGTTTTTTGCACCTATCAAAGCCTTTTCGTTACCACTCTGCCCGCATCTGAGAAAAAGACGGAGTAGGAACAAGATTCGCACTAGAACAAGACTCGCCTATGTGCTTATTTTTTTGAGTTGTCTATTAAAATACGTCCAAAAAACTTTTTTATTTGAACATGCAACGAATTTGTTGCTTTGTGACAACACTATCCCGATAAGACAATAAAACGTCAATTCAAAAAAATAACAAAATAATTAGCTTTTTTTCAAGCATCAAGCTTCTAGATAAGATTTGTATAATCGGATTTTCGACCACTTCAAATACTTTTACAAAAGCTCTCCTGAAGACAATTTCTTTTTTACAATCTTGCGTCGCACGTAGTATGGCACAAACAGGACTTTTCTATATAGCGTTCATTAAACGCGATTACGCGACTAACAACTCAAAAAATTACGCTCGTTGGGCTCTTCCCTACAGATTCGATCGATTATGCCAGTCCATTTCCTTATGTTGCGAAGCCTAGTTTTCTCCGTTTATCGGCTAGAGGGAGTATCTTCCCCCATCATGATGTGACGATCAGGTATCAGCAGCCAATAAATCGGCCCACAGTCGCCTCAAGTCGCTTAATGTCGTCCATCCACTCCGCTCCAACATCGCATAGATGACATTGAACGCTCACTTTCATACCATTGTCCGCAGTCGTTTGACTGATCACTTGTCCGCGCTCGACAAATCAGGATCGATTCTTAATTTGAATCATGGCTGTAACTTTTATCTCCCTCTCGCAGCACAGGGTGATTCAATCGGATGCCTAGTAACAAAATTTATACGGTTCAAGTTTGACCAAGCGACAAAACTAGCACTTAACTACTACTAGAAATTTAACTGAATCGCTGTTTTAAAATTACTTATCCGCTGCATTTTAAAATGAAGCTTATTCTTTTTAGTTTTATAATTTTGTCGTTGTCTCTGACTTACGCAGCGAGCGATGCCTTCGATTGTCTCTTATACATACATAAGATAACATGACTTTTCAGCAAACCTGTAAACTATTATTTAGGGAAATGTACTTCGATCAAAAATGTATTAATTACTCAATTTCAAAGAAAACAATTACATTTTAACTGACGTTATCTATAGAAGGTTTCATAGATTTGCCTTCCTTCCTTCCTTTCATCTCCGCTCCAGGAAAGCGGAGATGTGCAGGAATGTCCATGGCGGAGACGAGAAGAGCGTACTGGCTAACCAGCGGAGATGTGTGGTGGCTAGAGCGACTGAGCTGCGTGCGGCGAACTTCGGAAGTTTGTTGCTAATCTTCGCTTATCTAGTTTTTAAGAACACATAACTTTATTGTTTACCCATAAGCGGAAACTGCTATGCTTAAAGTTACCTTAAAGTTTCAACCATTTACTGTTAAATAAGCTGTTGTTATTTTCTAAATAAATTAAAATTAAATCTTTCTTGTCTCCGGCGTGACGTCGCCAGATTGCGAGGCTCAGCTCACATCTCCGCTTAAATGTTTCTTCTTTTTATCATCATCATCATCATGTCAGCCCATACACGTCCACTGCTGGACATAGGCCTCCCCCATACAACGCCACAAAAAGCGGTCCTGAGCCGCCTCCATCCATCGACTCCCTGCGACCGCTACGATGTCGTCGGTCCATCGAGTTGATGGTCTCCCAATACTCCGTTTCGCGTCTTCTTTTTATACCTTGCTTTAATCTTGGTAGAATTGAAACACCCTGTTTCAACGCGCGTGCGTACATATAGAATGCTCATTTGTCATAGTAATTCTTTTCGTACAGTGATAAAGAAAATTCCATATGACACCTAATATATTAGATAGATTGATTTCAATTGGCATTTGAATAAGAGGTAGGTAAGTAATAAGTATTCTTGTTTGAGTTTATAGTAGTTGCTAAAGTTTTGAAACAACCAGGAGGTTCTAACACACAAAGGGTACAAACAGCCGAAAATAGACCTCCTCTTTTTTTCTATGTGGGTTTTAAATCAATAAAATACGAATTTATACTCTTAAGACATCATAACAGTTGATTGGTTAAAAACCGGTTCAGAAAACATGGCTGCAACGTGAGAAAAACGCAGTCTTATAACGAATATCTTATTAATTTCAGAAATCCCAAATTATGGTCGATATATATGTAAATACAGACACACAGACAGTCGTGTTTATTATAGTAGCATCAGATAAAACGTCTCCTAGGGCATGAATAGTGGAAGTTTGTGCATACAAGAAGTTTACGGTTTTTAAATTACTTAACTTAAAATTCACGACCGTACAACGTAAGTTTTATGATTTTTGAATAGCTTACTCAAAAACCTTGCTTAAGAATGACCGTGAATTCTTGTCCACGCCAATCCGTGGGAAACTTTAAACTTAATTTGATCTGCATTGATTGCCTTTATGACTAGGAGAAATCAAAATTGCTAAAATGGTTTTTCCTTGGAACATCTTAAAAGTATTAGATTTTGATATTTATCTCAGAAATATAACACAGGTAGGTTTTTATTAAAACGTTAAATTTTTTGTCAAACTTCTTAATCAGACACGTATCATGACATATTAACATAACTTCATATTCAAATGACGACCGCGATATGGCGCCGGCCGCCGAAAGCTCGCCTGCGACGCAGGAGGTTGCGGGTTCGATTCCCGCATAGGGAAAAATGTTTCTAATAAATATCAATTATCAATAACGTTTATTTCTTAAAGCTTACTAAATAAGCACTTAGACAAGTCAAATTTTATACTATAAACAGGTTTATAAATAGTCATTATTATCAAATAAGAAATATGTTATTGATTTTATTCGCTTCAATTTTTTGTCCACTAGTGGAAGAAGTTTATATGATTGTATTAAGTATAAAAGTCATCTAGTAACAATCTAGTACCCATAATACAAGCTCTGCTTAGATTGGGGCTAGATGATGATGTGTGGATTGTCCAACATTGTTTATTATTATTATATTCAACTCCTTCAATTAAATTCATTCATTAATCATAATCAAATAGGTTTGCTTATTTCAGATTCCCCCTTCAAAATTCCCTCCTAAGTCACAGACTAACTACATAGCCTCGGTCTCATCATCATCATCAGCCTATATTAGTCCACTACTGGACATAGGCCTCCCCTATGAGCGCCATAGCGCCCTGTCTTCAGCTTGCCGCATCCAGCATCTGCTAGCTGTCTTTCGCAAATCGTCATCCACCTCGTCGGAGGGCGCCCTACACTACGTTTGCCGAATCGCGATCTCCACTCAAGAACACGTTTACCCCAGCGGTTGTGCTATGTCGATAACCTTAGTCCTCTGTCGGATGTATTCGTTGCGAATGCTATCATTCAGAGAAACTCCGCGCATAGCCTCTGTCTACAATGAACTATTTTCCAATAATAAATGAATGAATTTACATTTATTCTTCAAGTTAATTTTCAGCTCTTCCTCCACGACCCAAAGTTCACGCCCCGAGTGATCAAAAAATCAAAAATCAAAATCAAAAAGTCTTTATTTCCATAAATACAAAAATGTACACTTAGAAAAGGTCAAATTCTTAAAATAAAACATTGACACGGAAATAAAGTGATATTTTTGATTTCGGTCACTTGGGTATGGTAGGGTAAGTAGGTATGTGAAATTCATGGCGTAACCCGGAAGATGCGCAGGCGCCTGAAATGTCAGGTCAGGCGGCGGGTGCCTTCGCCGTAAGCCTGAGAACTTGGTATTCAACCTGCACACAGCCTCCCGATCATAATCATAGGTAACACAATATCTCAGATAAGAGAAAGGTACCTACAGTTTAAAATCAGGTTATGGTTATGACCTACCCTGCCATGGGTAATATAAAAAAAACGTAGTGTAGGACGCCCTCCGACCAGGTGGAATGACGATTTGCGAAAGACTGCTGGCAGATGCTGGATGCGGCAAACTGAAGACAGGGCGCATTAGGGGAGGCCTATGTCCAGCAGCGTCCCACAAAACTGAAGACAGGGCGCATTAGGGGAGGCCTATGTCCAGCAGCGTCCCACAAAACTGAAGACAGGGCGCATTAGGGGAGGCCTATGTCCAGCAGCGTCCCACAAAACTGAAGACAGGGCGCATTAGGGGAGGCCTATGTCCAGCAGCGTCCCACAAAACTGAAGACAGGGCGCATTAGGGGAGGCCTATGTCCAGCAGCGTCCCACAAAACCACCTGTAGGAGAGTTTGGACCGTCAGGCTGTGGAGATGATCATTGATTTATTAGAACAAGTAGCCAAAGATGCATCAATGTGCAATCCGAGATATTTTGGGACCCTTTGATTACAAAATCATTCCAGGATCGTCCTTAGTTTTAGGCGATCCGCCATTCGTCAACTTTGTGACCTCTTGTTGACACCCGTTGTCATGGAAACCAATAGAGTGAAAATTATGACGTGATGTTATAGATATGTTTTAAAGCGCATATAAAAAAATCTCGAAAATATTACTTTTCTGAAACCACCTCGAAATCAACCTTTAGACAAAAACGAACGAATCATCAATACTATTGAGAATTGGAGATACTTATCTCTCCAAATTTAGAGATACTTATCTCTCAAATTTATCTCCAAAAGTAGGGATCATTCTTTGTAAAATAGCGAAATAATTATCAGAATCGACTTTAATTGGCGGAATAAAAAATATAAAAAAACAAACAGCCGAATAGGTATTAGACATCCTTGATGTCGGTAAAAAGTTAGAGTAATTGTGAAAAAAATCATGGACGTAATCTTTTATGGGACCTACGTCGTAGAGAATGTCCGTGAAGGTCTGAGCGTTCAGTTACAAGTAACAAAATACAAGTGTGTTATTGTGTACCAAACATTTCAAGCTTTTACCTTTTACCTCTAATAGCTTCTTAGCACTTTCGTTTCGCGGTAAAACATTAAGGAAACACTAAACTTACGAAACACTATTGTTTGACAGAAAAGCGCAAACAGTATAAAGCTGTGTTTAATGTAAAAGCGGGAGCTGAAGCGACGAGCGATCAGGGTGGATAAACGGACGAAATTAAGACTAATAAAAAATAAGAAACAACACGATTTTAAACAGTTTTTTAATGGAACACGCCGCGCGTATTTCCTTTGAAGACAGGTATAGAATCGCCTCCGCTTCGGCTCCTGCTGTCGAACAAAAACACAGCCTTATTACATTGCCTTTCGATGTTATGGACAACGTAATAGCATTAACAATTACACAATGGTTTGTGTTAATTCACGAAGAACAAAACACCTACAGCACTGTTCGTTTACAACTTCGCTTTTGTTGTTAGAAATGTAAGATCGGAGTCGTTTTTTTTGTAATCCAAGACAGCAATATACTTTTGATCAACCTATCGTGTCGCAAAGAACGTACCTTTATTGTCTCATAATGTGAAAAGCAGAAGAAAAAGCAATCGTGTAAGTATCTTTGTGCTTCTTTTTCTAAGAAATTTCGATTTCCGTGTTCATCCTATACTTAACTTACGAAATATTTTAAAATATTTCCCAATTGTACTACCTGTCCAAGTAGGTTGGTCGGTACATAGATTTAATCTATGGGTCGGTACGGTACCCTTGCCTCAACCTAGGTGGTGTGTGAGGCCAATGTGCTTGTTGACATTGACAGATTTGAATTGAAAACGGTGAAAAAATCGCGACTTGAGACCTAACATGTAGTCTATTTCGCTTTATTGATACAAAGACTCACTAACTAATGAAATAGCCTCTTGTATTGTTTTACTGACTGTACATTAGTTAAATCTCATGGACCCGTTGGGAGTCCATGTATGAATATTTGAAATTAAAGTAAAAATTTTCATGGACCGTTTGGGAATTAAAAAACAATGAACCTCTGGGAATAAGCCGCAGTAAGTAGTCAGTAGGAAGTATTTGGGAAGCAAATCAATATTATTGAACAAAACCATCGTTTGACCACAATCTCACGTGACAGTATATGACTATGGGTCCATTAAAACTACCCTCAACATATTTCGTAATATTGAGGGTGGATTGTTATTCGATTTATAAGTATTTAGATTACTTTTGAAATGTTTTTGTCATAGCAAACTCATAACATTATGAGTTTGCTATGACAAAAACATTTCAGACATACATATATATGTTAAGGAAGAGCGTTACCTCCTAATATAGGTATTATACTGGTCTCGAAAACTGAATAATGTACATAAAATGAACCTTAGTGAATGATAATACACATTTTGTATTTGTATTAAGATTTTTGGACACAATGCTAATGCAATGCTAACCCGCCTAGGGTGGGGCAAGGGTGCGCTCGCGCAGCCGGCTTGGCGCCTCGGGCTACTTTCTCTGCGCGGGTCAGCGGCCGGTGCGCCAAAAATACGCGCATCGTCGGCCGACACGTTACGTCAACCGCTCACCACAGATTGTACTTGATGTCTCACTTAGAGATACATTTATAGGTACCATTAAGACAGCACTCTAGTGAGCTTAGAACCCCGTTTGTGTAGACTTAACATTCTAAAAGTGTGATGGAAGTGGGAAGCGTTTCTACGAACGTAGGTATTCATTCTTTGGCAATAAATAAAATGAATAAATAATAAATAAATAGTGCTGGACAATTCACACAGCATTATCTAGCCCTAAACTAAGCAGAGCTTCTGTTATTACTAGATAACTGATATACATAATACAATACATTACATAGATAGATATTTTTTATTATACATAGATAACTACCTGCAGATCCTACAAATATTCGTCCCAAGGCGGGAATCGAACCCGCAACCTCCTGCGTCGCAGGCAGACCATCGCCCACCGCGCCACACAGGTCGTCTACATGGTTTCCTTAGAGCACCTTTTGTTATCATGACAGCCGATGACAAAAACTCTTTGACGCTAAAACGGTACATAATGCATCAACTATTTCGTAGAATTCGTTGCCGAGACGAACTCGTGAAAACGAAAAACTAAGTTTCTGATTCGCTTTCAGACAAATTCTTATGTTCGTGACAGCGGAGTTATATAATATTTTACACGAAAACGAATGTACGCGAAAAGTTCGATTTTCGTTTTCCTAGACCTCCCAGACCATTCTTGCTCTGTGCTTTCCGATCCTAGAATAGTCCTCCACCGGTATGCGATCGGAGAAGAACGAATTTAGAACAAAATTCTGACAGATTACTGCTGTTTTGGATAGATTACGGTGATATTCCCGCTTTGGCCACATTCGAAACTAAGGTTTGAAACTTACAGCCATACAAATAGTCCTCTGCACCTTCCGTAACGCAGTTACTGCGATTTTGACCGCGAATTATTACAACAGTAGGCATTTCTTGGCGTTAAATAAAATACTAGTGCTTGGGAAAGACGTGACCCAACAAAACCCACTGCCACAGTTAAATTAAAATTGTGAGAAGCAGTTTTTGGCATTTTAATTCAGCATAAAGAGTCTAATTGTTTAGTTCTGTTTTATGTAATACTGCCATAACCATTACTTATCAACTTTACATAAGATATTGCCCGGTTGCTTACTTATTCAAAACTAGCTTATGTCCGTGGCTTAATTCGCCATAAATAAATAATGAATAATGCTGGTCAATTCATATTTCACACACACCATAATCACCACGTTTGGATTACATAAACAGGGACCCACATAAGATGTGTATTAACCCGAAATGGATTTTTTTTATTTGAAAATTCATGACGCCGCCGCCGAGCTGATCAATTGGTGGATAACAATATTTAAATTTTAAATTATTTCCCTATTCGGGTTCTTTTATACGCTCTTTTGTATGATATAACAATCCTGCTATCATTATAATGTGAAAATGTGTTTATTTGTTTGTTTGTCCTTCCTTCGCGATCTAACTAAGCATCAAATCGACTTGATTTTTGGCATAGTTAGTTGAAAGGATGGAGAGTACCTACCTAACATAGGTTTTGTCCTGGTAAAACATCAAATTTCCGTGGGAGATTTACGGGAACATTTGTATTTTTATATTAACGCGGGTCAAACAAAATTGCCTAGTTTTTATTCATTTCTAATCAAGGTAATTTAGTACTTTTTAGGTTAATTATTTAGTTAAGTCCATGAATCAGTAGGTACAGTTGCGCATAAAACTTGGAAGTAAGAGTATCAATGACATTAAAAGTAAAAGTTGTCCAAATAATGACATCGGCAACAGAATCTGATACGATATTAAATCACCAGAGACAAGCTCCATAGATAAGTAGAGACAATAGAGAGAGCGCTGGTTGACGCGTAACATGCGCCGGCGCAGCGAATGATCGATTACGAACGAAATCGAGAAGAAGAAACAATATTATCGATAATCAGAAGTCACGACAAACAATTAGAAGAATTGTGTAAATGAAACTTGATGTGGTAGGTAGATCGATACCAAACTTAGTCTTTTTTGCAACGATAAGATAGCATTGAATTACTTTATTTTTGAATTTCCGTCGCAGTAAAATCTACTACATTTTTATTTTGATAACAAAACAACGTTCAAGTTTTAATTCTAGCTATTTTTGGCTAAAACAACTGTTAGTTTGCTTTTTATTCGAATGTCGTCTTTACTCAAGTTTACGAGGTTATCTAACAATAAATCATGAGAGAGACGTCAATACGCGCAAGTCCGCCGCCGCATGACTGCCGTTCCCATACGATTGCAGGTACTGGCGGTTGCACAAGTGTTTCCATATTATGATTATGACTTTTATACATCGTCATTTAACAGAGCCAAAGAGTCAGCAGATCTTGTGTAAGAAAATCAAGCAGTATATCAGATGTATTTGTGACTGAACCTATCTAATTAACCTAAAAATATAACCCTAATTGATAATTTTAATTATTGAATAAAAATAATAAAATTAACAATCCATTGAGCGGTTCTATCTAAATAATAAAATAAATAAATACTTTACATTCTTTATTTTATGAAAAAAAAAACTAAATTTACTTTCGTTTTCCAATAAATTGCAAAACATCAACGTTTCAATGCTGTCAGCAATCATAACATATTTTTATCATTGCATATATTATTTAGTCACTCACCTGTCCTAAGGCACGCAACACACTTGTCCCTGACTCACTTAACTGCCACGACGACGATCCTGCGTTATTAGCATTTAATTGCACTAAGTAACTACTAGATCGACGATACGGCAAATATGGCTTTAAACCTCTTTAGAGTTAGTTGTAAAGTCGACGACCTTATTTGAAAATGTTAAAAAACCATTGAGAGGATGTTTCTTTTTTAAGTTGTGTGTTTTACTTTGTAGCACAGATTTATAGGTAAGTAGGTATAGTACTAAAGTAGTTTGTAGGAATGCATGACAAAAGTAAAGTGAGATATTTCAAAATATACCAACAACCGACATATCAAATAAGTTGAAATTAATATCAATAACGTTTATTTCTTAAAGCTTACTAAATAAGCACTTAGACAAGTCAAATTTTATACTATAAACAGGTTTATAATAGTAATAATTATTATCAAATAAGAAACAATGTGCCGTGTGGTGCCGGCTTAGAATTGCACCACCCCAACTCTTCCCGTGGGTGTCGTAGGAGGCGACTAAGGGACACAAACCGGGGGGTGGGCAGCAGCGCCCCCTGCAGAACAACTCCACTACAGAACTGCGATCCCCACCCGCATGCCCAGCGTGGGGATTATGGGCATTACCCCCCCAATGGTACGACGCAACAAAAAATGGCCCCCCGTTCCCGGCCGCCTCGCTATTCCTGGCCATGGCAGCGGCCATGGTAACGGCTTGGCAGGGGGTGCTAGTGCTAGGAATCACCGGGCTACATCAGGCTGCCACCAACAACTGACCCTGGCTACGTATAACGGACGCACTCTGAGGCTTGACCAACATCTAGCGCAGTTGAAAGTGGAGTTAGAGAACATCAAATGGCATGTTCTAGGGTTATGTGAAGTCCGCAGAGAGGGGGAGGACACCATAACCCTAGACTCGGGTCATCTTCTCTACTTTCGTGAGGGTGATAAAACATCCCAGGGTGGCGTAGGTTTCCTCGTCAATAAGGCCCTCTCTAACAACGTCCAAGAAATCTCCAGTGTGTCGACCAGGGTAGCGTACCTGATCCTTCGGCTATCCAAACGGTATAGCATGAAGGTAATTCAGGTCTACGCACCGACCTCGGCACACTCGGATGATGAAGTGGAGGATATGTACGAAGACATATCCAGAGCCTTGCATAACACCACTAAGGCCCACTTCAACGTTGTTATGGGGGACTTTAACGGCAAGGTGGGAACCCAGATTGGCAACGAATCCCGAATAGGCCCGCATGGTTATGGAGTTAGGAATCACAGGGCAAATGCTTGTCAACTTCCTTGAGAAAGAGGAGCTGTTCTTAATGAACTCTTTCTTTAAGAAGCAGCCTCAAAGGAAGTGGACATGGCGAAGCCCCGACACTGTGACTAAAAATGGGATCGACTTCATCATGACGGATAGCAAGCACATATTCAGAGATGTCTCAGTGATCAACAGGTTCAATACCGGATCTGATCACCGACTCCTCCGAGGCTCTCTGAATATCAACTTGAAGCTTGAAAGCAACCGTCTGATGAAGTCCACGCTCCGACCTAACCCAATCCAAATCATGGCGGGCACCCGAGAAGTTCCAGCAGCTTCTCGGGGATAGATTTGTTGCCTTGGAACCCACTGATGACGCTGACGAGACCCTGCACAATCTGGTCGAAACGCTGAGGCACGAAGGCATCAAGTTTTGTAAACAGCAGCGTACTGGCAAGAAATCCAAACTCTCGGACGAGACTCTCGGGTTGATGACAAGAAGACGGGAAACCACCCAGGCGACTTCGTCAGAGAGGTCAGACCTGAACAAGCGAATTGCGAAGATGGTACGGCGCGACCTTCGGAGCTCCAACACACGCCTCATTGAAGAGGCAATAGAGCGAAACCGAGGGTCCAAAGTATTCACTCAGCAGCTTGGCAGGAGCCACCTGACGAAGCTTAAAGCGCACGATGGGAGGACCGTATTGTCGAAGCCGGAGATCTCTGCTGAGATAGAGGATTTCTATGGCCGTTTATATGCTGCACATGCCCCTCGTGCCCAACGGGACGACCACGATTCACGAGCCACCCTGACACGCCACTACACCGACGAACTGCCAGACATCAGTCAAGACGAGATCGTGATGGCTCTGAGGCAGCTTAAAAATGGAAAAGCCCCCGGTGAAGACGGCATTACTTCAGAGCTTCTGAAGGCAGAAGGAGCCCCTGTTTTGCAGGAGCTCCAGAACCTGTTCAACACCGTTCTTCACAGTGGGAGAACTCCTAAGGCGTGGAGCGGGAGCCTGGTGATGCTCTTTTTTAAGAAGGGAGATAAAACCCTTCTTAAAAACTACAGACCCATCGCACTCCTGAGCCACGTCTATAAGCTTTTCTCACGAGTGGTCACGAATCGTCTCGCCAGGAGACTCGACGAGTTCCAGCCACCCGAACAGGCCGGGTTTCGCGGAGGATATGGCACCATAGACCACATACACACAGTGAGGCAGATTGTACAGAAGTCCGAAGAGTATAATCAGCCCCTGTGTCTGGCCTTTGTGGACTATGAAAAGGCCTTTGACTCTGTCGAAACCTGGGCTGTTCTGGAATCCTTACAGCGTTGCCAAGTAGACTATCGTTATATCGAGGTGCTGAGATGTCTTTATGATGCCGCGACCATGAATGTCCAAGTACAGGGCCAGCAGTCCAAACCCATCCAACTGCGCAGAGGTGTGAGACAGGGGGATGTTATATCCCCGAAACTGTTCACAAGCGCGTTGGAAGATGTGTTTAAGACGCTGGACTGGAAAGGTAAGGGCATAAACATAAACGGCGATTACATCTCACACCTGCGATTCGCTGATGACATAGTCTTGATGGCGGAGTCGCTGGAGGAGCTGAACCTGATGCTGGACGGCCTAGCTTCAGCCTCACGACGCATCGGTCTTGGCATGAACTTGGATAAAACCAAGGTCATGATCAATGGCCACATTGATCCGGGACCGATCGTCGTACATGGCCACCTTCTCGAAATTATTATCTATTAGACCGAGACGTGGACACTCACGGTAGGGCTGGTCCACCAGTTTAAAGTCGCTCAGCGAGCTATGGAGAGAGCTATGCTCGGAGTTTCTCTGAAGGATAGGATTCGCAACGAATACATCCGACAGAGAACCAAGGTTATCGACATAGCTCAAAGGATTAGCAAGCTGAAGTGGCAGTGGGCTGGTCATATCTCGAGAAGAACCGACAACCGCTGGGGTAAACGTGTTCTTGAGTGGAGACCGCGACTCGGCAAACGTAGTGTAGGACGCCCTCCGACCAGGTGGGATGACGATTTGCGAAAGACTGCTGGCAGATGCTGGATGCGGCAAGCTGAAGACAGGGCGCTATGGCGCTCATTAGGGGAGGCCTATGTCCAGCAGTGGACTGAAAAAGGCTGATGATGATGATGATGATGAAGAAACAATGTGTTATTTTGACGACCGATGTGGCGCGGTGGGCGAAGGTCTGCCTGCGACGCAGAAGGTTGCGGGTTCGATTCCCGCCTCGGGACAAATGTGTGTACGATCTGCAGACATTTGTTCAGGGTGTTCTGGTCGTTTTCTATATATAATAAAAAAATATCTATCTATGTATTGTATTATATTATGTATATCAGTTATCTAGTACCCATAACACAAGCTCTGCTTGCACAGCATTATCTAGCCCCAAGCTAGATAATGCTGTGTGAATTGTCCAGCATTATTTATTTATTTTATTTATTTATTGATTTTGTCCTCCAATTTTTTGTCCACTAGTGGAATAAGTGGAAAATAAAGCAACTACCTAATCCAAAATACCATGACTTTAGTTATTCTCTAAAATAGACATTTATTTACCCAAAGGAGAGATCGCTTTTGAGAAATATGAATGCCAATTATCATAGTTTTATTTTAAGAGGGCGCATTGCGAGCCATTTTGTGAAAAGGATAGGCATAGGATTTCGCGTTCATAGAACTTATGAAAACAAGTAAGTAATAATCAAACCTACGAACCAAAACATAAGTCGTTTCAATAGACCGCAGGGTTCATAAGTTCTCGACAAATTAGTGTAAAACAAACAAGTAAGTGCAAAACAGTGCAATTTCATGATTTTTCCTATTGTTTTTTTTTGTTTTCACGTTGATGGAACAAAAAAAAATTTCGAATTTTATGTTATTGATTAGAGTGATCCCGTGATTAGAGTTTCTAATCACGGGAATCTCGTGAGTAGGTCTAGTCCTAGTTTGACAAGCAAACACGGTAGGTTCGCCTCTTAACTTGTTTTGTTTCTACTCTGAAGCAGGAGTTTGGTTGAACCAATCTCAGTCTACACCATCGACAGAAACCTCGCAAGCTTTAGTAACAATGCTATCTCAATGTTGCCAGCTATCAAAAGATCTTGTCCATTTTTGAACTTTCTCATATTATTTCTGTTTTGTGCGTATAATTAAAGTCTAAACCACATCAAAACTTTCCCCTTTTCACATGTTTATTAACAAAGATATGTCATAAAGATCTTAACACAAGCTATTAGGTATCGGTGGGTTGTTATTAAATTAATAAACACGACTATGAAGCTAATTATAAATTCTAATGAGTCTAAAGTTACCGCTGATGTTACGTAAGATGCCTTAATGGCTATATTTACAACTTTCTCTGGACACTATGTTTTATTTAGGCAATTCAAAACCGGGCTTTAGTCTAGAGATCACAATGGACGAATAAATCAACACTTTCAGATTAACTTACATAATAAACAAGTTCGGGTTTTCAAAAAATTATCTAAGCGTCTGGTCGAAGCGACGCGTGACCCGAGAGCTGGTGAGTATCTGGCGGAGCGCATCAGCATTGCCATACAGCATACAGCGGCGCAATGCAGCCAGTGTCTTGGGCACGCTTTCGACTGGTATTGATATGGATGAGTTGAGCTACCTGTAGATTTTTTGCAACAGTCTGCAGTTAGCTCAATTGTTTCAATTGTAAAAAATAATGCAATTGCAAATACTACTCGTAGTTTTAATTTTATTAAGTATAGGTATTATTTGATTGTAATTTGCTTTTTTATTAAAGATGATTAAAAAGAAAATAATTTCAAAAAAATCGGGGATTCTTCTTTCACACCAAAATTATAAATGGAATCGGTATCGAGTGATTAAATAGGTATATTATAAAGTGGGATGACAGATGAAATGGAAATACGATGTAGAAACGGCAGTTTATGATAAAATGTAAAAATGGGAATTATAGTAAGGTTGTAATTGTAATAGAATCAATCGTAGGTAAGTAGGTATTATAACCAAATCGAAAAATTGTGAAACTGACGACATGGGATGACATCCCATCCCATCCTACTTTTTTAGGTAAGGTCGAATCAACATGGTCTTCTCCCACTACTAGCTATCGACTAGTATATAAAGTTAGCGCAAATGCTTTATTAACTACGTAAGTACGCGCAGTGACTGCGCAGTATCGTATTTTAAGGTTCCAAAAGGGCGCGGAATGCAAGGCTATGTTCACAGAATTCATAAAGATTAGCGCGAACACTACATCTCACTCTAAAACATCCATCCTTGCCAAATATGCTAAAGGTTACGACACGATTATGTCCGGCTTAGCAGGCAACCCTATGACGCATCGGTCAATGAATGAATCTGAATTCGTGATTCGTTGACATCGATTTGACCTTGGCTTAATCCGAACGATTCCGAAGTGACCCGAAGGTCAAGCAGGTCTTCCGATGAATGTTGAATTAAGAACGTCTGTAAGGAAGGACAAAGACACACCCACTTTACTGACCTCTATCGGCTCCTTGACATTTTTAGAACGCGAATCATACATGATTGTTATATTCTTTGAGTCTTTTGAGTCTTTGGTTGGGACTTACTTATGATAGGTACATACATAATCTATTTCTATTCTATTTCTAATGAATACTTGAAACTTTCTTATCATTAAGAATGCCCTCTCCAATGTGTCCAAGTCCATTCATTGATGGAGTATTGAACCTTACCATTTGTTGGATCATTTTCTCTCAGTAAAGAGTTTTTTATTGACTCTAAACTTTCAAAGGAACTTCAGAACTTCTCAGCTATTTATAAACGGAATAGTACTACCACAAAAAAACTGCTACTGATATAAGTTTTAATGAGAGCACTGTAGACATTTCCTATCAGACATTATAAAAGAAACCTTTACAACTTGAAGGCTAGAATTGCATCTCTTGTAATATTTATTAAAAACATCGTCAAAACAGACAACTGTTGTTTCAAAGCTTTCTTCAACAGTAGCAGTTGTATTAGGATGCTACTGGTGTGCATGCGCAAGATCAACAAACGCATCGCATTGTCATTCCACTTGCGACAGACAGACTGACACAGCGTTACTTATTGCTATATTTGCAATAGCTGCATTTGAATAAGAAAGCGAATGATGTAAATGACAGAAGCTAGTCGCCGAGTTATTCCAATTATATAATTTTTTTAAGGTGTTTAGGTATAATTTACAAAACGCTGAATATCTTGTCGCATATAATTGATTCGATTGTCAAAACACTTGGCCATTGACTTTGAAAAATGTTTTGGTAAGGGAGAGGCGAAATAATACTTAATATTTTACAAGAACATAAACTAAATTTAAATATCTATTGTGGCTAGAACTCGCTGATCCCGTGGATGTCGTTAGAACCGACTAAGGGAATCTTCCAGAGAAAGGGCAGCTGCTTCCTTCTGAGAACTTTAACACCTTCACTGCGAAACCGATCCGCCTGCCAGCCCCTCTTCTTTAATAGGGGAGGCAAGGTCAGCAATAGAAGTTGCTGATGAAGTAATATTTTTAACGTAGAACGGCATAACTACTAAATATATATACTCAAAATGTTTCCACCAAGGTTACTAAAACCAGTCAGTTGAACGGCCAAACAAAAATGATATTAATTACAAGATCGTGAAGAATGTAATTTAATTTCTCAAAACTCAAACATTCTTTTCCGAGTCTGTTGACCTCAGACGGTCATTATCTGGTGAGTGATAATGATTGTCCCGTAATAATAACAAGAATTAGTGTGCCTGTTATAATAATAATTGTCCTCATACCGGACATTTATCCAGGAACGTAAATTATATAAATAACAGGAATGGTACGTACCGCCCGACTACATTCGCGGAAAAGTTAGAATTATGAAAAAATACAATGATTAAAAGCATAAAGGTATCATTAACATTTACACCATTGAAATTTAGTGCAAGAAACTGAAATCAAATTGCTTTTTTCAACAAGTTGAATAATATCATTTTCACCACTCCAGCTTAAAAACTGTGACTTTGCTGCACAAATCAGTTAGCAAAATCGGGGTTTGCTCTCATGTGAAATAAAAGTTATTTATATATGTATCTTAAAAACCTTATCGAGTAGGTAAGGTTATCGCCATAATTAAAACATTAAAACTTCTTTATGTTGATGTTCAAACGCCGACTGTTAATTGTTTGTATTTTGTTGCCAATATTATACAATTGATTTATCCTGGTAGCAGCAAAGATGTCATCGTTACGCGAATCAACTCTCACTTGACCAGTTTTAATTACTTCCCAACAGTAACAACAAGAAAGTGAGCTCAATAAGTTATGATTTAATAACACTATCAGCAATCAAGTTTAGACGAGCTTTTCTATTTTCCACTTTTCCCGCCATCGCGGTCGTTGACCCTGCGCGCGCGCTACATGTGAAAATGTTGTAAAAATGCGCGCCACTCTCGATCTCGGCAGGCCTTCCGCTAATTAGAAACTTACTTTCGATTGCCTTGCCTGTCTTTTCTAGATTTCTTGGTTACATTTTTATTTACGTTCTTTTGATAGATAACGAAAGTAAATGGGAAAAATAGTTTAAGTAAGTCATTGCCTTGTGGTGCCAGCTTAGAATTTGCACCACCCCATCTCTTCCCGTGGGTGTAAGAGGCGACTAAGGGACATACACCGGGGGGCGGGCAGCAGCGCCTCTTGCAGAATATAATATCTACCACCGAATTGCGATCCCCTACTCGCATGCCCAGTGTGGGGATTAAGGGCATTACCCCCATGAGATATACTTCACTAAGGTGAATATCAGGGGGAGATCTGCGTCCAGCAGTGGACAAATTATAGGCTATTGAGGTTCAGGTAAGTAATAACAAAAATAATTTTAGCGCAGGGATGCTTGGAAATTATTGAACATCCAAAAGATATAATCAAAGTGTCATTAAATACTTACAGAACTCTAAAAACTAAGAACAATACAAACTCGATTACAAATAATATTTAATTAAAGGAAATAATTAAGAAAATAAGGCCAAGATTAATATAGGTATATAAATAAGTAATGGCAGAACCTTGCTAACATGTATTTAGTTCAATGTTTTTGATAGTCGCTTAATTTGTATTTGGTGTTCATTTTTAATTTGAAAGATAAAGTGCTACTTTATTCAGAAAGAAAATAACAATCAAATAATAAATTTAAATTAAAACTAGTATTTACAATAGAAACAATTAAGCTATCTGCAAACTGTTGCAAACAATCTACAGGTAGCTCAACTGATCCATATCAATCAATACCAGTTGGAAGCGTGCCTAAGACACTGGCTGCATTGCCCCGCTGTAATAGCAATGCTCATGCGCTGTGCCAGCGTCACCAGCTCTCGGGTCACGCGTCGCTTCGACCAGACGCTCAGATAATTTTTGAAAAAGATATGTTATGGAGTAGTTATCTAAATATTAAGTACTTACCTCTTCAGCCCCCCCCCCCCCCCCCCCCTAGCACGGGGATTTTTGTCTAGAGTAGAATAGAGAAAAATGACGTCATTTTGTCATAGAACGCTTTAGTTATATGAAACGAAGTGCGTTTCCACTCAAAAAATGTACGCAATGTATGGGCGATGGGCGATGCGATGTCATTTGTCTACCCTAATTCTAATTGGGGGAACTGGGATCTGCACTGACCTCTCGCATAGGAGTGTATTGTGCATTATCCCCCTGCCTAACCAGGCCCTAACCAGCCCAGCTCCTTGAAGTACCGGAGCAGGACTTTTGGAGATTGACAGCTTCGTTTCAGCTTTTCTATGGGTGTGGACAGGTTTGATGTCTCATGTGACTTTTCCGTTTTTTTTAAATCCCGTTTTCTGTCTGTCCTAGAGAACAGTCCCCGTGCTAAGGGCTGCTCCTTAATTCAGATGTTTAGTGAGTGTATAACCAGAGAATAAAATAATAAGTAGCTGCTGTTCGCAGATTCGCACGCGCTTTTCAAGAAGCCTGTATGTCCGATCCCGGGATAGGTACCATTTAGGTCCCTGCCAAATTTTATTGAGGCGTGGATGTTTGTAAATTGACGTGAATTGAGTTACGTTAAAAACTTTCTTCGTTATCTTAATCGAACGAAAGAGCTTCGATAAAATACGTAATGATCGATGGGGATACAAGGCAAATCCGCTTTGTTTCAAAAATGAAAAAAACCTATTTAAAATATCAGAAATATGTGTGTAAAGTACCTACCTACCATCTGTTTTCTTAGTTAACCCGGTAGCAGAAAACTTTTTGGTTATTTAGAATTTTTATTCTAAAATATCCAATACTTTATGATACTAGTTTATTTAGGCATACGCAGACAAAATAAAAAAAAAAACACATTTCTTTAGTTTAAAAAGCATGTATAATTTACATTGAGTATAATTTACCATTGAGTTTTTTTTTTTACTTAAACTAGACCTCAATTTTTGTGGAAAGGATAGACATAGGATTTTACGTTCATAGGAGCGGGACAGGCCATAGCAACCGCAAGCCCAAAAATCAAGTTTTAGCTTCTATTAATTAGGATATTATTTAAAAAAAAAACCGAAGCATAAAAAATGTTCTTTATACTTAGTTCTATTACCATGCTTATTCTCAAGATCTTAACTTTTGTATTCATTGAGAAATTAAGGTTTTAGTGAAAATTTAGAAAATTTCATTTTCAGAAAATTTTATGGAATCGTGTTTTCAAAACTTATGATCGATAGTGTAAGTCCTGAACTTTACCATAATATAAATTTCAATGTTAAATATTTAGTAGTTTGGAAAATATGGAGATCAGACGGAGTTGATTTGATCTAGTATAGTATAGGCCCCTTATCACTAAGATGTTGAAGAATGGCTTGAAGCAATGCGATCTCGTGTCACTTCACAATAGACTGCAAAGGTTCAAGTTTTCCCGTCTTTAGCAAATACGGAAGTCCAGAGCTAGTATTTAAAACTATTGTGCAGGCTTGGGACCCTGGGAACCACTTTCCATTGGCCCCATGAGATAGTCCATTGGTCATCGCGTTCCCATCTCTTCCTATTATTAACTTGCCTTCCATTTTTTGAGCTATTAGTGCTGGTGATTCACACAAGATCGGGCAAAGATTAGTTACTCGTAGATGTGCCACGATCAAAACTTTATGGTGGTTCGTTTTTTTCCTTATTATTGGATAATGTCGGTTTTTATAATTTAAACTATCACCTATTTCCTAGGCTAGGTGTGAGTGAATAGAGTGTTATTTAGGAGAAAGGTATGTAATTTTTATCTACCCGGACGTGCCTCACTTCACTGACAACTATTCCGAAAGATGCCTACGGGGCCCTAAATTAACTAAATGAATCGTTTCACCATAACATCATCGTCTCAAAATTACACATTTTGACATTTTACCATTGATGAAAGAAACTACAGATGCGAGGATCGCGTGTCAAGGTTAAAACCATTACATCAATCCATTCGTGCAAATAGCACCGCATGCACTATCTAGAGTGCCTTTTATCAATGGTTTTTGGGACGATACCATTGTCTTAGTAAACCGTTCTCACGGCTGCAAACATAGGAACTTCCTGACGATACGCGCCGAATCCAAGAGTACCGCCTTTTGAATCTGGCCCTTGATCCAACTTCCTACAGAGTCTTTTGAGATGTTGATCGTTACTCTTTGCTATTACGCCGCTAACCGAAACCACTATTGGGACGATGGTCGCTGAATCTACATCCCACAAGCTGACAACCTCGTTAGCCAAGTCAAGATATTTGCTGAGTTTATCTTTCTCAGCTCTAACGAGGTTAACATCATGTGGTATGGTGAAAATGGTTAAAACAAAATGATTTGTTAGCAGATTTCAGCCCCACAGAAGTGTTGTGTTTGTGTGGAGCCCAAGATCTAGTTTAGGTTGGCAACCCTCAGGAGAGATGTAAGTAAAGGAAGTATCTCTTCTGTTCTGGCTTGTAACTACGTGATTTAATCTTTGATAGAAATTGCCTCCAAGTCACTGCGCTCAGTTTTATTGTCAAATCATTGTTTTTAAAGTAAGTGCCTGCAGGGAAAGTAAAAGTGTAAGTTGAAGATACGATCTTTTAAATAAAAGAATCCGAAAAAATAAATTGGTACATTTGAACCGATATCAATTAATTATTCTCAATTTACGATTCTCAAGTTTCCTGTTTTGAAATGTTGGCGTGAAATTGTCAAAATTTTATTGTTACATACCCGATAATATGCAAGATATATTTCCGATCGGAAGTCGCACGGAAACAATCAAATACTTACACTTTCACGATTTCTAAGAGATATACAAATTGTTACAACTTATAAGTTATAACTAGGTATATTTGATCGAATATTTAGAACTATATGTACATCCATTAACGATCCAATAGCGTAGTCTGTACAGTCATTAAGAGCTGATCTCCCTCTATCCAAGACAAGACCAGGGAATACTTTAATGATCAGAAAGTTAACCGGCTTTTTGCGATCCTGACGCATTTCCATCTGGTTTAAATAAAGAAAGCTATTAATGACTCGTCTTAAAGGAAAATCCAGTAGTAATCATGGGGAAATCTATTTTCTTTGATAAGGTAAAGACGGGATGTGTTGCCGCACAATCTTATAAATTTTCCGGCAAGATATCGAAAGTTAAAGTGTGTCAGCCGAAAATCAAAATCTAATGAACTTAAACAAAAATTAAATGTTATTAAAAGTGTATTACTGATTGAATTCCTAAAAGGCCTAAAAGGCTTTAGTTATTCCCTGGGTCTTTATTTATTTTTATTAAAAACCTAAAATTTCATTAGTGACTACTAATATATCCTAATTGTTTTGTATTTTTTTTTGGTACTGAAGTTTCGGCTATTTTAATTCCTAAAATACATTATTGTACTTCACTGCTTGTTGTAGTTATTCTATTCTATTTATGGGGTGAAATTAGGAATAGTCTTGAATCGCAATCGTTATGGATCAACCTGCTATGGACCTGCTATGGATACTTGCGATACAAGATGACTCTGGTACTTCTGCAACATGAAATTACCTGCAACAAAAAATGCAAACACTCATTAGATTTTTACTTTACAAAAACTATCAAAGTTTGAGAAATTGCTTTCGGATGCAAGCAGGTTAACCTCTCTATATGGGATGAATCGTTGTGTTTTTTTAACACAAATAAGGTTCAAATTAGATTGTTTGTTCATCATTAATTGTGTAAGATTAAAAAAAAAACATTTTAACTTTTCGTATTATCGTCGTTTGTCTCTGATTCAAAACAAAAATTTCAACATCATTACCTGGACATTTTTTTTTCGAAACCAAATAAAGATTCTTATTATTCTTTCACATTCTCTATCTCATTAAATGTCATCTGCTGATAAACCTTTGATACTAATTTAAACCTAAATCATCATCAACCAACCAAAGTTAGACTTCCATTGGCATACCGGTACAAAGCCGGAGCGACTCGCTAGTAATACAGACACTGTCATTAGGTATAAATGAGGTTTGCGGGTTATTACAAAATAAGTGTTATGTTGACAAATAAGGAACTTTCGCTGCGTCCGCGCAGGTGGAGCGGCGCGGGCGGAAGCTCTCGAGAAGATCGCCAGCGGCCATCGTAAATAAAATTATACGTCGTGAGCCTAGTTCTGATTCGAGACCATTAATTGTATTGAAAAGCTGTATCAAAAAGTTTACAAAGAAGGGATGTACAGTGAAGAGCTAGAAAGGCCAAACAATCCAGACTGTCCAAGGAGAATGAAATATATTTCTTAATGAAATTTAATACTTTATTAAATAAAACGTCAAGTGCGAGTTAGACTCGCGCATCAAGGGTTCCGTACAAACTCTTTAGCAAAGAAATCAGTCAAATCCAGACGAATAAGGCACAATAATTTTCTGATTTGATAACGATTATGACGTAACTTATTTAGTCCCTCTAACTATTGGCGTCTCGAGACTAAATAAGTTACGTCCAACCCTAGTGTAACAATGTACTATTTTGTATGAATAAACCACAAATTTACGGTTTTCTGATTTTTCCCTTTACTTGTGCTATAAGTCATTGCTTCTTGCCAAATTTCATGGTTCTAGGTCAACGGAAAGTACCCTACAGGTTTTTGGTCCAAGGCGAGATTCGAAAATTATTTTTTCTGTGAATATACTAAAAATTTACGGTTTTCGGATTTTTCCCTTTACTTGTGTTATAAGACCTAGCTTCTCACCAATTTTCATGGTTCTAGGTCAACAGGAAGTACCCTAAAGGTTTTTGGTCCATGGCAAGATTAAAAAAATATTTTTTCTGTGAATAAACTACAAATTTACGGTTTTCAGATTTTTCCCTTTATTTTTGCTATATGACCTTGCTTCGTGCCAAATTTCATGGTTCTAGGTGAACGGGAAGTACCCTATAGGTTTTTGGTCCATGGCAAGATTAAAAAAATATTTTTTCTGTGAATAAACTACAAATTTACGGTTTTCGGATTTTTTCCTTTACTTGTACTATAAGACCTTGCTTCTCACCAAATTTCATGGTTCTAGGTCAACGGGAAGTACCCTATAGGTTTTGTGTGCATGTGATTCCCTTGGAAAATTGAAAAAAAATAGACATAAACAGCTGTAACTTTTGATTGCGTTGACTTAGAAGTTTGATTTATGTCGAGGCTTCAAGAGGTTACGAGACTTACGAGCCTGCGTATATGATGTGAATATCAACTCGATAACCCTACGCGTTTCTGAGAAAAGTGGGTTGACAGACGGACAGACGGACAGACGGACAACAAAGTGATCCTATATGGGTTCCTTTTTTCCTTTTGAGGTACGGAACCCTAAAAAGAACGGCATGTTTACATACGTACCTGTATTACCGGTTACTAGTTTAATTATTATTATAAAAAAGTGGTATTCTACCTAATGGGTAGAATGCGATCGATTTCTTATCAATTAGGTACTTAGGTATAAATTACCGGTATTAAATACACACGAGTGTCACAGAAATAAAATTATAGTTAGTTATAATAATTAAATACCTCCTTAATTCAAAACACAATTAGGGACAAGCTTCAAGCATGGTCAAATATTTATTTATGTATCAACCCATACTTATTTGTTCGCCTAAGAGTACAAGACACTTAGATATTATACTTTCAACATATCTGATATTTACAATAAGCAACTAATAATAATGGTAAAAAAATTATGAATGAAATCAAAACGCAATTATGCACAATTCATAACTCAATTATAATGGTCGTATCCGGTGTCTGACTTTCTATTTCATCGCGTTTAATATAGAACCAAACATGTCTATGAATGTTTACTAAATGTTCGTTGACGTCCCAGTTAGTGCTAAGTGGTTGAAATCAACTCAACTTATAAGTAGGTATTTCTGTGGCAGCACAGCACAGCGAGACAAGAAATAAGAAGTTGAAGTGAAGTCTTTCTGTTCTGACATAACAGTCAGCATTTGTGCATTCTAGAAAAAGAAATATACTTTAACAAGCTTCTGCTCGCGGCTTTGCACGCCTTTCTCCGGAATAAATATGGCATAAAGGTCTAGAACAACATCTATGCCTATATTTATGCAAAATTTCAGCTGAATCCTTTCAGTAGTTATGGAGTAAAAAGGGAACATATTTTATCACTCCACATGCACATGAGTCTGACAAAATACATCATTGGATATATCCTAATAATATTTTCAATAAAATCTCGGTTATCGTGACCAAATTCAGCAATGGGATATGTGGCGATGGTCAATATTACGTAGACTCCGTACGTACGTAGATATATTTTCTTAGAAGTAGAGAGCATTAACTAAATTGTGCCCCACACACCATTATCGATGATTTTTAACATAAAGCACGATTTATGACAATCTTGATAACCTTTCAGCCTAAGGGTGAAATAAAAGCTGTGTGTGGAGACAGTTCTTTGTACGGCGAAAGTGAGAGGACCGCACTGACGACGCGATGATGCCTGTATCGACGTGCCTATCTATATAATTTATGAATTATGACATACCTACCTAATAGACTGACACTTGCCCACAACCCAGTCTGGGAACCATGAAAGATGTTAACTCGATGACTAGCTTTTACCCACGATTTTGATGCCTACTCAAAGAAACATGTAATATAAAAAGAATCATTTGATATTGCAATAAGCGTGTTTACATTATTTACAAATCGTGTGTCATATCAAGAAAAAGTATGTGACGTCCTCTAAAATTATCATTTATAGGACTTACAGAATGGACAGACGGATAAATTTTCAGAAATTATTGAGATTTTATCAAATATTTACATATATATGATAAAAACGTAAAGTACCCTTTAAACGTGTTTCGATGTTTTTTATGCTGGAATCTAACACCACTTAAGCCTATTTTGTTTTGTGATAGATAACGAAAAGAAAAAAATATATTAATATTGTGTCTCCTAGGCAATCCAAAGGGACAAACAAATCTTTTGTTTTTACACATTTGTTATGCAGGACAATGAATTTAAGTATCAACAATTTCATATTTTATTGGTAATGGGTAGAGTGAGCTATGAACGCCTCGAGTGCTATTAAATTTAAAGATGGCGTTATATTTTTCTATATTACGAGCAGTTTAAAACCCACTGATACATTTGCGGTTAAAAACGTTTTATTAACCGGACGTTACGCGTCCAGTTGCCAATTTAACAATTTACCACATACTTAAATTTAATGGACGTTGCGTTTTGTCTGGGTTATGTATATAATGTTTTGCGTTAAATACGGGCATGTATTCATTTCAACTTTTTTGTCTTCTTAAGTTTTTTGAAGGCTAGTATCCAAAATTGTATTTGCGCATTTTTTGCTGGTCGGCGAGGTTATCTGGTGCTGTCCGACCTTTGTGCTAAATCTGGTTATTGTCCGGAAATTTAGGAAAGAATTTGATTGATTCGACTTTTAGTGAAAAACCGTCAGCTGCGTAAGCATATTAATCTACGTATTAAAAAAAAATATACTTACAAGGAACCTACTTAGAATTATCAAGAATCGTAGAAGTATCCCATTGCGTTCGTTAATAAAAATACATTTATTCAGAAAGAAAATAACAATCAAATAAAAAATTTAAATTAAAACTAGTATTTACAATAGAAACAATCAAGCTATCTGCAAACTGTGGCAAACAATCTACAGGTAGCTCAACTGATCCATATCAATACCAGTTGGAAGCGTGCCTAAGACACTGGCTGCATTGCCCCGCTGTATAGCAATGCTGATGCGCTGTGCCAGATACTCACCAGCTCTCGGGTCACGCGTCGCTTCGACCAGACGCTCAGATAATTTTTTGAAAACCCGGAGAGCCTCGGTACCCCACGAACCTAGGGTCTCGACTCCAAGGGGAGCAAATGTGTAGGCTCTGTCGAGACCTGCATATTTGCGCCTCTTGAGATCTTCGGCTAAATCTGCCGCCGCACCAGCCCTCACGGAAGTCCTAGGAAGATGGGAAGGCGCGAGTGTGTCGACACATGTAGCGTCCCACACAATAGGCCTCCCCAACTCCCATGGGACTAGAGTCATGCCGTCAGGCCTCTTATCATCGTCACGCAACAGACCATTCGGTTCGAGAATAGCTGGTACGTTAGCGGTGGTAAAGGCCCGCCGGATGATGTCGTTCAGGCTGGCATGACGAGATATCCGACCGGCAGCCCTAGTACACGATAATCCGTGATGACCGAGCTGTTCGACAGCAGTACCGCACTGGCATTGATGAGGCGCGCAACACCTTGCACCCAACCGAAGACAAGTTGCGACACGGAAAGTTACGGGATCCAATAAAGTGCCAGTGTTATATGAAGGAAGTGCTTGCAACCAATGTCCTGACTCCCATTTAGAAACGGCTAGAAGACGGGCACGATCTGCAGAGCTGGAGCACGTTTGTAACAAACAATTCCGTGTCAACTCACACAGAGGCCCGTCCCATTGCCGTTGGGACAAAAGAGATTTTGGGGGAGCAGCATCGGGGCAAGCACTATGCCAAGCAGATCGAGCTTCGTCTAAAAATGAAATTTTGAATGAAATTCCAGGTATAACCAAATGAGAGGGCTTTAAAATTTTTTCAACTAAGGAACTAGTGCTGTAGACAGAAGACAAGAACGCTGGTAGGGCTACACTTGAAATTTTGCGTATACCTAAGCCTCCCAATTTTACAGGCAGGGAGGCCTGCGACCATGCCTTGTCATCCAAATATATATTCAAAACCGATGATAAAGTATTCTTTATTATGTTGTCTAAGCCTTCCAAGAGCTCGCTGTGTTTCCACAGTTGACAACATCTCAAAGAATATGTAAATTTAGGTACAAACAGGCAAAACCGAATAATTGTAAAAGCCATATGGCTATTAATTTTGAGAAGTCTGTCTGAAGTTCTGTTAAAATTTTGAATTTTCTCATCTACAAATGGCTGAAAAGACTCATCAAGAATTGGTGACCCAAGGAGTCGAAGTGAACATTTATCTACAATTGAAATGTTGGGGGCCAAACTATTAAATTTACCAATGATATTGTTTTTATCTACACAAGAGTCCGAAATAAACAGCTCGCATTTTGAAAAATTTAGTGCCAAACCAATTTTTTGAAATTCATCAGTGATGGTTTTTAAATCATCAAAAACTGTGTTCACCTCTCCACCCAGAGTTCCGTCATCCAAATACCAAACATTTAGCTTGGATTGGAGACGTTGAATAATTGATTGGTTAATAAATGTATTTCTTTGTTTTTTTATTGACTTGTTATGAGTTAGGTCGAAGCGATCCGAATATATTATTTAGGAGCCCGTTAGTCTCCAGCGACCCTTATTAGTCAGTACTTTAGTAGGTTACTTCAAGCCGTACCGCGTCGATAATCACAAAGCAAAGCCCTTCGCCCTCGTTACAGTAACAACTCAATAATACCGACGCTAAGTGATACTAATTACCTCAGTTATCACCATTACCATTATTGCTGCATGTAGGGCATGTAACAGTTCTGGGTTATTTTATGATATGTCACTTATGAACTTAAAAAGTTTGTAAATTTTTAAGGGTGCCAGGTTGGCAATGTAATCCTATAATAGTAGGTAGGCACTATATTCTCGCCGTTCATTGGTTAATTTTCTTAGTTTTATGTTTGTAATCACAATGCAGCCAATGAGCAGCGAAACTAATATGAGATACACTCACATATGCATCTGATTGACCTATGCTGGTGTGGGCCACTCACTGGTCATTGGCCTATCCCTGGTCCGCATCGAGCTGAGGATGTCTTTGCTGATGGTGCAGATAAAATGACCAGTCAACACTGTTCACCAAAGCGCGTCCTAACTGATCAATTGATGGCTCAGGATCGCCGTGTAGTTGTAATTCGCTACGCCTTGTTGGAGAGTGCTGACTGGTCATTTTTGGTCAGTGCTTGCATTTCGCAAACTATGTATTCTACGGAACTATGGCCTACTGCGCGCGATACATGCTTTAAAAACCGTCAAAAAAACCGCATCCCTTTTCTTTGTCCACCTAAAACGCATCCTAGGTTTCCTTTTTCGAGTTATTCAGTCCGCCGTAGGTACGACAGCATACTAAACGGTACCTTCACATCTTTAGCTCGTGGCTGTAAAAACCCTATGGAGGAGCTAGTTGCCCAGTAAGGCTTAACGACAGCCGTCATCACCGTTAGGCACCGACGACACCAATTAGCCTAGGGCGTGTTGCGCACGCGTCGACCACTGTTTAGGGTTATAGCAGTAGCGGTTTGAATACGGGAGGTCCGGATGACAGGCGGTTGATTTAAATTGGTACTTTACCGCGCCGCAGTGTGGCATTTCATAGGATTTGTGCACAAAACAGTTAGTTCTCTTTAGATAAATAATCTCATAAAAAAATTCGTGTAGGTAATCTACACGAATTTTTTTATGAGATTATTTATCTAAATTCAATTTCATATTTTTTTAATAAAAAACTATCAAATAGAAATATATATAAATATGCGCGTGCGTGGGTATTTAATAATGTTTCGAATTAAAAAGGAAGATGCAAGAGACACGAAAAAATTAAGACTTAGATTTTAAAGAATTTCCCATCATTAGGTACCGACTTTATTACACGCGTCTTTCTCAAAACGTCATAATTTATGTCCACTGGTATTCTATTATGTAACTTCTTGACCGCGCGGTCCGAATTCTCCTGTCCATAGCATCATTGCTATACCATTTCTTCGTGGCAATGGAGGGTACATCAAGCATTTCCTAGTTGCAGCCATAACAGGCGCTGACGAGGCCTGCTACCCGTCAGGCTACATTGTGTCGAGAAAAAAATAGCGTCAACCTCGAAGTCAATGCGCTTACGGCCAGTTGCCTATCTAGGATCATGCGCAGCATAGAGATTGAGATTTAAAACTGTTTGTTTTGACAGCTAGGCATATTGAAATAGAGGAAGAACTCGTCACAGCGTCTAGGTAACGACAGTTTGGATAATAAGAAACTACATTAAATAAATGAAAGGTTGGCTATTCCTAAAATCAAAAGCTTTCGAATCCTTCCAATAGATTTGGGAGGTTTTGTCCAGCTTCAGTGGGACAAAATAGGTTAAAAAACGAAAATCTAAACGGTGACAAAGTTTCGAAATTGTTCTAAAAACCCTTCTGAAAAAAGAGTTGAACATGAACATACATGTTCAACTCTTATGTTATTATACATGAACATACATGTATAATCAATCACATACATAGTAATATTGTTTTGCAAAGGATTAACACAAAGCACAAGACTCCCACGGTCCTTCTCATCTTTGTCATGCTGTAAAATCTAGATAAAATTAATAAGATACTTTAACGTACAAAATAAAAACATTTTTTCCTGCTTTAAGGCTCTTCAAGCAAGTCAACAATAAAATAGAACCTGGTTATCAAACGCTTTATGGTTACTGTGCAGATTTTATATATTACTGTAGTAAATGTATGTAATGTACCAAACAGATATCGTACAACGATAAAATTAGAATTTACATATTTGTATCATTTTTATCTGCATGACAGTAGCTTTAACCTATAAAAAGCATTTAAAACGAGATACATCTAATCATGTTCTGTAATTGGTTAGCATAACAAAAGATGCAATAAACAATAAGGGGCCCGATGCACCCCTCGAAGCACTCCATAGCGAGAATCAGTAATACAAGACTTATTGCATAATTTGCATTTAAATTGGTACTGAATATCAAATAATAAGTAAAAGGTGAGACAGTAATACGATATTTATGTAAAAACGTCGATATTTCTTTACTGCACTGCCATGATTGATGTAATCGAAAGCTCATTACGAGTCTCTTAACTCAAATGATTATGGCATTTATAGTTGTATGTAGTATTTTTTCGGTATTTTGTATAATGCAATACTTATCAGTGAGTCACCTGTGTAGAATATCAGATTGAACAACAAAATTAGTATTGCTTGCTATTTTTACCATTATGAGTGGTGTTATGTTGTGGGTGACCAAAGAATTTAAATGAGAATTCAATAGCTTGAACAGAATTTACTTACAAGATTAATTTGTTGCTACTAGACTAGATACTGATGGTTTTGAATTCGGTAAGGGTGTATTTTATTATAAGTAATAGCGGGTTTTAACAGCCTGTCAGTTTGTATTTGTACACACAGATGGATGGATTATTGTTATTGCTCTTCACGCCAAAACTTCTGAACTGATTGGGTATAAAGTTTGCATACGTGCAGTTCTAAGGCTGGTTTAACATACTAAACATTTTACCCGGTAAAACGTGTGGAAAGCCGCGAGCAGAAGCTAGTAAAACATACTACAAAAAAACGAGACAAAGCTCAAAAGGGGTCTCATAACGAAGACGGCGTCACACAGTGCAAAGTAACATTCACAGTGTTGTATATTATTAGTATGTCCATTCTAGATGTAGAGTGATGTAAATAAGGGAGAAATGTTGCAGTTAGCAGCAATCAGCGGACTAAAATAGCAGGAATATCTAAGCGAATATGCGGCTTGTGTTGCTGTGTCACTTTATATTGTTATTTCTGTCTTCGGTCAATGAACTGAGATTTTGTTATGATGGATCTTTTGACCTGTTGTAAGAGGAAGATGTTTAGCTTACATTATTCAGGGTCATACAAGTCCGCCTATAACAAACACTCGCACTAGCAGATCACATTCTTCAGACTTCAGGTGGTATTTGTTTATTCTTTACCTATACTAGAACTAGGTAGGTAAGCTTATTATTTCTGTAGTATAGTGAATATTCATTATCGGAACAATAATTTCCGTATGTACTCACTATTGGTTTAATACGTTCTTTAAGTACATGTTGTTTATACTCTATAATACATGTATACACGTATTCTTCAGTCCAACACGCCATTCTAGCCATCATTTGCCATCTGCCATTCGCATTGCTGTCCCGTATTGTTTATTATTATCATCTACGTGTTGACTACAGGTGCAAAATTGTCTCCAGTGGTAAATTCGTCTTCAAGTACAGTTTTATCTGTGCCGTTCTGTATATACAATTATGTTTGTGTCTGTCAGTCAGCGGTAACCGCGGTCTTGGCTTCCGCATTGCGCGGTGCCCGCACGCACGAAATAAACTATTATTTTATTTGTAGATTGAACCTAGTTCTTGGAAGACTGAGTTTGTTTGAGAGTTTATGTTATGTTATGACATTCATTAAAATGTATAAGTATTACAAAGTAAATGAGGAATATGCTATTACTTTAATAACTTTAATTACTTAATGACGAATAAAATATTATATAATAATGTATTGTCGACTGCGTGTAATTAATTGGTACAGCAAGTTTTGTGTAACTTCATTGACAAATGTCGGTCTCAATAATCTTTCGACTTGATCAGTTTTTTTTATTTCTTTAATTGACTCTGTAGTGAGTCTAGCTATTCTCTTTTTTTCGTAGTTTTTATTCCTATTCCTACTATAGTATGTATGTAGCTTTTTATTAAAACTTATAAAATTATATAAAAAAAACAGCCACATCTGTAGAAAACAGGCGGACACATGATATTGTCGTTACAAAAGCAGCGCCCGCGCAGCGTGAAGCGTTATTAGAGTAGAACGGTATTTAAATGCATACTAGCAACGGTCTGTGGGTTTAGGCCTTTATCTTTATCGGAGTTTACATTCTTGCTTTTTGGATTAGTATTTTTAATCTACACACTGTATGAATTTGAGTAGGCGAGTCAAATATTGAGGTCCTTATCGACTCTCATCGGCACTTTATCGACTGGTATTCTATTCCATCAGAAAATCTTGACGGTATTTCTCTCGAACTTCTCAAATTGCTAAACTAACTTTCACTTTTCTTCTTCCTTCCTTTTTTATATTCCTAAGCTTAGTAATCTCTTATGTATGGCACTGAACATCCTTATTAGTTACTTACGTAATCTAACAATATTGGTTACCAAAAATCATAAATTTCGAAAATAATTTTACAATAAATTCTAATATTATAATTCTAAAGTAGCTCTGTCTGACTGTCTATCTTCCTGTCTATACCTTTTCACGCCTATCTAGACGGCTGAACGGATTTAAATGAAATTTGGCAGAGAGGTAAATGATATCCTGGGGACGGACATAGGCTTCTTGAAAACCGCGTGCGAAGCCGCGGGTAGCTGCTAGTCTATACTAATATTATTAAGAGGAAATATTTGTTTGTTTGAATTGAAAAAGCTCCGAAACTACTGGACCGATTAGAAAAATTCTTTCACCATTAGAATCCTACTTTATCCCTGATGAACATAGGCTATAGAATATACCCGTGCGAAGCCGGGGCGAACCACTAGTTTAACATAAAATACTAAACTCACACTTTCAAGGCCCAGGAAGCGCATGTCCATCTCCGCGTCAGGCATGAGAGGCTGGGCAGTGGCTCCATTCAATAATCAAACAGACAAAACAGTCTATACCTAGAAACTATATTATTAATGAATGTTGCCAGCAAAATTCCCGCATGCTAAATGTTGCCATGCAAATTAGTAACTCCCTACTTTCTACAGTTTTGTTTCAATACAATTGAACGTTAGTTTCGAGCCTATATTATCATTAACGGCATTTTAATTACAAAATTATGTACAGCGTTCATAATGGGCCTTTGCTATTTATTACCATTCTCTTCATTGTATAACTATCAACAGCACACGTGGGCCAAGTAGGCCTTCAACAGGGGCGGCGGCGGTGCCTGAATCGAAAATGTTTGACCCAAAATAGAGGTACAATCTTCAAGACGTTAGTGTTGCTGTAACGTAGGAAGATCCATTAAATATAAGTCCTGTTTAAGGCACAAACAAAGCCTATAAAACTCAGTTTGTAGAGTGATAAAAAAAGAAACAGTCTTACCTAGTACAAAATTGTTACTAGATAGATCTTTCCACGTAGACGTTTTTCATCTCCACATCTTCTACTTACACAAAATAATATGTGACCGCAAAAGAAGCCGCATCTAAAAGCTAGTCTTGCATTCCATTTCCCTAATTAGCTATCAGCATGTGACAGTGAGTTATTAAAATTTAAAATTAATTAGTTGTGGCGACGCTGTATAAATTACATTGGTTATGGCGCGTTATCAGACGTTATATCAGTGTTACATCTGATGCGCAGGCGCACAATTCGCAATGGCAGCGCGACAGGTATGCACTCAGGATAATGGTGACAAAAATGGAACAAATTTTATTTTTATTAGGTACCAACACAAAACACAAATCAAGCAATCTATACCAATATTATAAATGCGAAAGTGTGTTTGTTTGTTTAATTATTTGTTTGTCCTTCCTTCACGCCCTAACTAAGCAACTAATAGACTTGATTTTTGTCATAGAGTTAGTTGAATGGATGGAGATTAGAGTAACATAGGTAATAAAGGGTAATAAATATAATTTTTATCTCGCGGTTAAGCAGCTAGTTAACACAACAACTGTATGAAAAAACGGACTGGCTTGACATGTATCCTATGTGTTAAGAAGGCATTTTTACTATATATGCAATTTATGGAATAATAAGTAAACAAAGAAAAGAAAGATACAACCAAAATAAACTACAACTACAAATATGTATACTATGTAACTGCAAACCACTACTTACCTAATTAATAATTACATCTGCTACAGTCAAGTGGCTATGCTGCTGTCAAGAGCATCATCAAGCTGCGGTTAAAATGGAGGATGCCTTTAACAATTTTAACAAACTTCTTTTAAACAAGGACACAGTATGTACATTTCTTTATTCACCTTTGATAGCTTGTTAGTTGTTATGCTGGCGACACATTCTTTACTAATTGTTAGGAGTCTACTAACAATTTGTCGCCAGCTCTTCTATGAGTATTAATAATCATGTAGTTCCGTGAAGTTACTTGAAATAACATAAGGGCTAGTTTTTAATCCGGTAAAGCGCATGTGGAGACGCCGGCTGAAAGTAGTACTTATTTCATGTTCCACGCGTGGAAGCCGTGGACATAACTAGTATTTTATAACACATTTCTCCCCAAGAGCGTCGTCACATTTCTCCCGAAGAGTCCTGTAAGGTCTAAACTTTAGATCTTTCAGGACTCTTTTACATTCTTGAAAAAAAACTTTCCAAAGTGCTTTATTTCCTTTAGACTCTTAAGGAAATAAAGCACTTTGGATATTGATATTTGATTTTTTATGTATATAAAGAATTGTGAAATGCGTGCTCTTTCTTCACTTTTGCTTTATAACTCAGTCCTAAGTCCGTCCACACACTAATGTGGACATTATTTATGCATTAAAGGATATCATTAAAACAACATCATGCCGACCTGTTACGTACATTGTGAACATTTTTCATGACAAGTCGATCGCTCGGTTTTACTCGAGAATTTATTTGAAATACAAAGCTTTCTAGATCACTCTTTTGGGTTATCTGAGAGAATTTTTAACAAAAAACTTTTTTAAAGCTTTCCATTATCGACTATACTATGGTGTACAGGGCATGGACTGTCAGTCACTCAATAAAATGAGTTTTATATCTAAGTAGGTTTATGAATAAATAATATATATTTATACAAGGTGTGTCAACACTCCTACCGAAAAAAGGGACGTGCAATCAGACAATGTTTTTGAAAATGTTTATTGATAGATATTTGAATGAGTGATTTGCACAGCATAGATACATTTTGCTCTTATCATCATTTGCAACGTCTACCTTCTGCAGCATCTTAAAGAAAAAAAATATGTTGCCCATTCTTAAGCTCTGGCTTTCATGACAACTTTTCAATTAACCTTATCTTAGTCTTCCCACCACTGGCAAAATTTCTTTTTCACTATCCACAAGTATTTTGATATTTTTTTCTTTTTGTTTTCTCTTTGTAGTATCTTAAGAGCTCTATCTGTTCATTACATCTAATTTCACACCGTTATCTTTGCTAACTACCAATCATTGGATACCTAAGTTTAATCTTGCTCCAGTCTTACTAAAACGCTTATCGATTTCTAAGTTATTAACTTGCCGTGTAGAACTAATTTATAACCTAAAGGTTTTATCTGCACACGCGATGCTAGATTAAAACTAATTGTGTGGGTATAAATCAGAGATTAAAGAGCGGTAAAAATAGAATATGAATTAGATTAATTTCTAATAACTACATAGGTATTTACCTACTAGTAAATGCTTTGAACGAAATGTTAAACCTAAGTTACAGAGTTTTTTTTATTAAGTAGGTACCTACTTTTTTATTTTGTATAAATTCTTTACCTATTTTCAGCTTGAAAAATATTTCTTCGATCCATCGGCTTAGGCTGATAATTGTCTGTCAGCGTCCATATTATAGTTTTCATATTTTGGAACAGCGTTTATCAAGCTATATACTGCATCTTTGGCTAGAATTTTCAAAGATCTGTGGCATAGATGAGTATGTATTTATTCCTAGCATCATTTTTCAGTCCCTTTTCATTTCTTTTTTCTATTTTTGCAGAATCCGGTGAGCTGACTGTACTGTAGCGGTTTAAAAATATGCTGTGACAAACTTACTGATAAAATATTAAAATAATTGGAGCGATGACAAAGTTACACTATATTATTTACGAGTTATTCCTGACTCGTCCCACTGGATTCGGCCCAAAGTGGGACGAGACTAGAAACTAAAACTTTATGCTGATAGCGTTCCTGATTCGTCCACTTTTTAAAGGCAGGTAAAAGTACTGTCGACCGCGCACTTTTCATGGCGTCAAATAGGCCTGGTGACGATTTTACCTCAACCTATCTTAATCTCTCTCTCTCTCTCTCTCTTGATCTATTAAATTAGTTGAGATTATAAAGTATATCGTAGAGTATATCACAGAACAGCCCTTTCTCTAGGGCAGCCGGGTAAGCACTATGATAAAAGGCATCCTTGCGTAGGGACCGCCACTCGTCTAGTTCCCACAATAACTCGATACAAATTACTCGAGCCGGTTGCTTCATAGCGCCCTGCAAAAGAACCTTGCTATAAGTTTGTTGTATGGTCCAAAGTATTAAGGAAGTCTTCGTAAGTATAAAACATTCGACTTTATATTATTACTTATGATTTAGTTAGAAAACAGGAAAAGACACATGAATAAGATTTATCTTAATTTTTAAACGAATTCCCTAGGGTTTGTTTTTCAGGTTTCATGTATGTAACGTATACGTGTGAGTTTTTATTCCACAGTTTTTCATTGCCGATCAGATATAGATGTATCATCATAATCAGCCTATATTAGTCCACACTGCTGGACATAGGCCACCCCTAGCGCCCCATAGCGCCCTGTCTTCAGCTTGCCGGATCCAGCATCTGCCAGCAGTCTTTCGCAAATCGTCATCCCACCTGGTCGGAGGGCGTCCTTGACTACGTTTTCCGAGTCGCGGTCTCCACTCAAGAACACGTTTACCCCAGCGGTTCTTCTTGAAATATGGCCAGCCAACTGCCACTTCAGCTTGCTAACCCTCCTATAGATGTATGGGGTAGGTAAAGTATCATTACAGAATTTATTTGGTTGAGGGTGGGGCGCAGGTTCGAATCCTGCCGAAATCGAATCAAAGAAATCGAAAAAAGAAATTTTTGGGACTTATTTAACTTCTTAGAATTTCTATTTTCTTTCTTTTTACTATTTTTATTACAGGAAATAAAATAAAATATATTTTAAATAATTGCATGCCTAGGGTGGAACATAATTGGAACATTTATTATATTTAAGACCTACAACTGTACATTATATTGAAGCAAATAAACAAATCTTTATCTTGACTGTCTTCATTACAAGTCTGAACGAGTCAAGGTATAAAAATTTCTTTATTTAACAGCAAAAAATAATTACAACTAATAATTCTACTATTTAAATATTTTAAAATTTAAAAAATGCTGGACAATTCACACAGCATTCTTTCTTCTATCATCCCAAGATACACAAAAAGATTGCTAAAATTTTGTTCGTTTGTTTGATAAATGTTTACCGGTTCCTGCCATCTATTTTGTTTCTAAAAGCAATGTTCAAGTAGCAAACAAGGCTTAGAATCACCATCAGCACATAGCATACCACTCCTTAGTTGCTCAATGGCGGGAGTTCGAAAATAAGCAAATTTTAATATCGTAACCCCGAGTCGTGACTACAATGCGCAGGAGTCGAAGCATTTGCCAGGGCCGGGCTCAGGACAGTCGATCTTAAATTTTAGGGACACTAATCTTACATTTGAATCAATGAAACATAGGAGCTATGTTGGTAAACATACACAAACCAAGCAGAACATTTAGGTATTAATTTTTCTAAGTGTCTTTATAATGATTAATGCTTAATAAATAAAACATTAGTTGAGGCTAGTTTTTTTTTGTATAAAACTTTGTTTTCAGCAGCTAAGCTTGAGATATTAAAAACAAAATACATATTGCTAATGTCTTTTAGATCCGCACAACCACGACCATGAAACTCAACGCAACCACAACCTCAACGGCTTATAATGGTCAACTGCTGGACGCAGGGCTCCCCTGAATTTTTTATCTTATTAGGGATAATGCCTATAATCCCCACGCTGGGCATGCGGGTAGGGATCGAAACTCAACGCGATGATATCAAAAGTAAACATTTCTAACACAATACCCTCGCTAACTTTGGATTAATAAGCAAGTTTGGCCCCCGTTCAAATCCTCACTACGTCCACCATCCATTTACTTTATAGTACATGAAATTAACAACATGTTTCTGTTTGAAGATGTCAGAGGAATAATAACAAATAATAAGGCCCTTCGTATTTCTAAGACAATAGAATTATGTGTTACCTAACATTATTGGGATTGGTTTTGTATGAAGTTATAATTCATATAATTAAATTTCAAATACAAATTCTTGAGGATCGGAAGGTAGGTTTATATCTAGCACAAATTGCACAACAAATATCTCTAGTTTGATTACACTCGAAACCACGAAAAAAGCCTTTAAATTTGATAACTTGACTTGACCACTATTAGGTACGTACCTATGTGTGTGTTTTATGTTAGTTCAGTAGATAGATGGTAGATCGTTTATTGTCCAAAGTAAAGAGCTACTAGAAAATTGTTCTAAAAACCTAGTGAGCGGCACAATACAGCGGAGTCGTTAGATAAGATAACACATAAGTAGTACACAATTCTAAAAACCTTAAGTAAAAATAAGAAAAAAGTAATGCCTTTCTTGTGACAACTTTCAATTTTATTCAATGGTGTTAACCAGGAGTCAAACCAAAACCAAAGAAACATTAATGTTATAAAAATGTGGTTAGGATATATGTATATCTGTAGCTGTATAGAGGCAGTGATAATGCAATGTTAATAACATTGAGCTGGTCTGATGATGGAGACAGGAGATGTCCATAGGAACTGCTAAACGGAACTACGTAACCTCGTTGAGTTTGGGATCGTTGGAATTGTCTTCTCAAGCATTTTGGTCAAAGCATGTCTAGGTTTTTTATATATATAATTATTATCGAATGAACCGCATACTAATTTGACCAGAATCTTACATGACATGAAAGTATTATGAAAGTATAAGCCAGTATCGTCACTATAAACACACTCCACCGAGAAAGTAAAAATTACAAGCAACGATAAAATAATAAAGATTGATCTGAAACAGAGCGTGAAAGTGAGCAATTGTTTGAAATAAGGAAATTCCAATCAGTCTACGGATTTCCTTGTTATAAAACGCAAAGAAAGTCAATAAATTACACTATCTTATAGTGTTTGGAATGTTGTACACATTTCATGATACCTACTTAAATGAAGTTAGTGATAAAGTATTTTTATATTTGATTTCGGTTTACTGTGTGTGAAGTTTGATTGTGTTGAAGCAATAAAAACATTAGCTTCTAATGATTTGAAGAAAGCTAACATAAATGAGTTAAACAACTTCAAATAAATTTACCAACTATGTAGGATAAGTACAAGACAGAGAAAACAAATAGACTAACAACCAAAGAACCTTTGAAAATAATAAAAAAAGCCTTATAAATGACCAACGAAACAAAAAGACAAGTTGTATGGATCTGTGAAATCTAAAAAAGTATTTTTACATATAGCAAACACTATTGAATAGGCATCAGTACAAAATGAAACCTGCGCCAAACAAACACAAACGAAAACGATGGAATGGGATTGAATCAAACTTAAAACTCTATAATCGCAAATTAATAAAATACGATCTCAAGAAATTGCGATGTATTTAAAGAAAAACCGCATAATCCAGTTGTGAGAAAAAATATGACGTTTTAATTAACAAACATGTACTTAAGTTATATACACTTCTAGCAGCCATATATTAATCAAGACGCACGCCACTTAGCAGGGGATTAGCGTTCTCGTTGGCAACTTTGTTAGCCTTGGTGTTTCCAATGGATACAACGATTTTACCACGCAGTAAACTTGGTATTAATATTGATGCAGATGTTGAGAGAAATGTTTCGGGAAATTTCAAGAAAATATAAAAAGATACCTATAACACTTTGTTGAGCCTGAACCGCAGTGAAGACTGTTGATATCGATTAGGTACGATTAGAGAACCTAGAACAAGCATACTTAAATCATCGTAATCATCATCTTTTTTGTATTTATACTTAAATACCAATTAATAAATGTGAAACTTTCATTTTGGTTATTAAAATGACTTTCGTTAAACACAATGTGACAAAATCCAACCGGTCATACGATACGTAGCTGGCAACACTAAGCTCGCCCCTTTCAACACCACAACGTTATAAATAAAAATAAGGTATGATGCTGATTACATATCTCCCGGGCAAAGTTTATTTTTATTTATTTCTACAAATAAAATGTAAAACCCACGTTAATCGGCCTAACTATGACAACTGCAATTAAGTGCTGGTTCTATTGCTATTGATAACTTGAAGCGGACTAAAATTATTATTAAACCATCGTTACTAGATATTTGCGGAAATCAAGATGTAAATTGGTCATTCTCAGGCCCTCACAGCCCATTTAATGCGGGAAAAATTACATTGTAATGAGATAAACTAACTTTATGTTGAATTATAGAAACATTACCTACCTAAGTCGTTTTATATCTCCAAGGAGGCAACTGATTATAAAAACAACAATCCTTAAAAGAGGAGGCTCTATGTTCTATGTTATATTTTCGTCGATTTTGAAAATTCGTTATTGTATAGACATTACTGTCTGACCGAGGGGGACCACATATGTTATTCCAGAGGGATTATTACGTACTTAATTCTCCCGCAAAGTCGGTTTTAGTTTTTCAAAACAATTAAATTATATTATTGTGACGTGAGATTTTTTAGGGCCACTGAGGGGAAGTCTGAAACCGTGAGTGTTATCGAAAAGTCATATTAGGAGACGTATGTTCGACTTGTAATAATAATAAGATCTTAGCTTCTGTTTTTGCCACTCCAGCTAGTATCGTGACAAGATTTAAAAGGTTCCGGCATTATTACAACTAGATTCATCGAAATGTATGACCAGCATCTGTTATTTACTGCTTCGGACATTTTAATCACTTATGATCGCTCCAGGCTACAATTTGCACACAAAAAATCGCACTAAGAACCAATTTATCATAATGACAAACCTTTTTAATATACTTTGTACTCTAAACAATGACTTATATATTCTAAATCATTATAAAACAAGCAGTAACAGACCACCTTGGTCTATTAAAATCCACTTTAGATAAAGAAGATTGTTAATAATGGAAATATTTGAGGTTATCTGACCGCGACGGAATGAAAATTGACTAAAATAAAAACAATCTGTGTTTTGTTACGGTGCATCTATTTGTTTTTAAAGATAATAGGAATAAGTACAACTTTTCATTGTTCGGACAAAACATAGAATAAAGTAACATTAAGTAAATCAAGAGTGAGGAGTAAGTACCTATTTACGAATACAATAGTTTTTCAAAATTATATATCCGATATTAAATAAACTTGGAAAGCTGTCTCCTGTGGCAGCTCATAATATGTAAATTCAGATCCGGATTTCAGACAGTAGAACAGCTTAATGGATATGTCCATACAATTAATTACAATTAAATTACAATAATTATAATAGACGTACAATTTAATTAATAATTATAATAGAGTTTTTTTTCATAAATTTTAAAACAATTTGTAAATGCATTAAATTAATTTTAACTTTACAAAATTAACAATCGCTTGAATATTGCACTATGTAACGTAATTGAGACACTTTTCAAAAAATGGGTTTAATATCCTATTATCTACGACGACCCCTAAAAGATTATATTATTAATTCTAATACTGCTCAGGATTATAAGAAAATATTGCACCCCAGCTTAATTCATATAGGTACCTAGTTTATGACGATACCTAATCGACTGACTGAAATAAGTCTTGTCAAATGTAAATATGGAGGATGATGATAATGATGATGATGATGGCGAAGACAGCAATAGTAACAATGATGAATGCGGAACCGTGCTTTCTATAGGGGCAACCGCACCCGCCTGCCAACTAGTGCAAATCGCACGCACGACTGATTCGAAAGGCCTGCTTATTACTTTGTTTTCTGAACTTATAGAAAGGCTTATTCTTTCATCACAAGCTGCAATGTTTTGTTCAGTTGTTCAATAACCCCACTGAGCTAAAATTCAGTATAGCCAAGAGTTCCATTTGTCTGATCTTTCCAAATAGTTCACATGGATCAAAAGAGGTCGAAAATTTATTGAAAACTTTTTCTTCCGCACCGCTTTTTCCTGATCAAGGAGGCTGCATAGGCAGCATAGCAAAAGGTTGGCTAAATATTCAGGGTCAAATCTTCTTGTATGAGCTTTTTTGGCATTATTTTTATTCTAACGGGTTTCGGAGAACAGATCATTATTTTATTACTAGCTTATCTGTCAAAACCTAATCTTTGGTGTCTGGAATGAAAAGTGGCTACACAAAAACTACGTAAGTTTTGTCTACAGATAAGTAATTATAATTACAATTATTTTATAGTGAAAATATTTACCCAACACTGTAATGCAGTTTATAATTAAACCCTGCAATTTTGTTTTCAGCTTGAACAACCAGCAATGCATTTACCAATTTGTTACCTGTCAAAAGTTATAAAGTCCGTTTAGTCCATTTCTCCGTGAGACAGCCGACGGACGACGTCCTGATTGCGATCCAAGGCATCAATAAAAGATTGGAGGATAAATAATTATACAACTTTACACTTTAATGTTATCGTATTTTTAATACAAACATGACAGTGATTTTCGTGCGAATTCAACCGTCACATAGAATTTTGTCATTCCACCAAGACTGAGCGCTTCTACGCACTAGCGGGTAACCGCGGGGCGGCTAACCGCGTTTCCAGTTATCATAAATAATCTACATATACAAAAATACCTACATACAACCGCTTGTGCAAACCGCCACAAAATTTCGCGGCGGTTCAAACGCGCCGCCAACGGCGTACATGCGTAAGGCGTTTATGAGATGAAATAAATAATGCTGGTCAAAAATGGAAAAACAAAAAAAATGGCCGAAAATCTATCGAATATTCGATTCTCAGTTCAATCTCAGGCTGCCGACAATCGCTACAGTTTAGTCTCGTCTTTAGAGTAAGTATAACTGAAAAGATTAGAACGTGACACTCTTCAGTTCACATAGGTAAACCTTGATCAGTCTCCAATTCTCGGACCTACGAGTGCATTCCTTTTTATTTTTTCTTTTGCAAATTATATCCTTGTCTCCAGAGATACCAGTATCATTCCAATCATATTTCTTCAGCCACATTATTGTCGTCCTCTCAAATAAAATACAAGCCTTTGTCAACTTTTGGTTTCTTTATAGAGCTAAAATCGATAAGGCGCGCTATAAAGTAAAACGTGAATTTTGGAGATTACGATAAGAACGCAGCGGGTGGTTCGGTTTCGGCGCCAAAAAGCGTCAAAAACGACGCATGCGCGAATAAAGGCTTATGAGATTTTTTATTTATTATGGGACGTTTTGAAAATCTCGTAGTAGGAGCCTATAGCTGGAGACTGGAACAACGAAATACCACAGTTGAATAGCTACGAATAATTTAGAAAAGAGCTCTTGATAGCCAAAGAGCTTTTTCTCAAAGAGCGTTTCTAATTATTATTTATGACGATGGTTCAGGCTAGTCGTTTTACACATAATGTAGATCTGACGCCCATTCTCATTCTGCGTTACTACAGTAAGGTATTTAAAAAACCCCCAAAACCTTGAGAAAACTATCTTACAAAAGGTAATCGATTCTCAAAACAGTACATTCTGAAACTGTCATTGGGATTAATAATTATAGCGATATTTATTCTGTGCGCACGCGCATCCCATTGTACTGTCGTGCAGCTGCAGGATTTGCATTGAAGCGCTGGGTGTGGTGGAAATAGGTCGCAGATGACAGTTGTTCAGCATAATTAATGGAAATAGAGCTTTCGAATTTCAATGTGTGAAAGTCTGAGATATTAAGATAATAGAGAGAACCCTGGCAATTTTCTTTCTTTATAATAACTTATAAAGAAAGAAAATTACCAGACGCTCAGATAATTTTTTCAAAACCCGGAGAGCATGGGTACCGACCCCATGCCTCTGTAATAGTTTTATTCTATTTAGTTTAGGCAAAGATACGAAAATACATTTTGGTGGCCACCAAGGGCAACTTCGATTCACTGTCTAAACTAAATAATAAAAGTATAATAGAGGCATTCAAAACAAGCTTATAATAAGTATTATCACGAGCTGTACGATAGATTTTTGCAATTTCCTTTGTTAGACGGAATAAAAAGATAAAGTAGGTGGCGGCGCTAGCAGGAAAGCAAGGGTGGAAACTATCAAATATCGTGCGATGGCATTGTTGTTACTAAAGGGTGGATGTATGTGAATTGTCATATCTTTTTCGGAAAAGCTTCGAAATAATACATCTTAATCTATGCGATACAAGTTTGGATAGCAGGCCCCTTGGTTTCAAACCTCACCTTATTGAATATTATAAAGCCAAGGGAACCTAAGGCTTATTTTTGCAGATAAATATCCTAATTAATAGGCAAAAACTTAATTATTGCGCTTACGCCGCTCTGCTCTGTCTCGCCCCTATAAACGCGAAATCCTATGCCAATCCTTTTTACAAAATGGCATCATAGGTCGTCCCCCTAAACGAAGTTCTGCACAGCACTTCAAAAGTATGTGATTCGAGACGTGGAAGGAGTCCCCCTCATGGTGTGAGTTTTTGATGTAGTTCTGGCTTTATCAGCAGTGTATTTTCCACCCACATCACGCATATAAGTGAAATCCCTACTGATTATTCCAGGCTAAAGATGAAGTTCTTACCTTTGTTCTGTAGAGAGGATTGGAGAAGTCCCAGCCCGGTGCTACGAATAGATATCCGCATTTTGATATCTTTCTGCTCGCCTGTAACAAAAAAAATAGACTATAAGATGACTGTTTTATGGAATGTTTTACGTAACAAAACAAAATTCGTTTAAGGTGAGTACGTTCGTAATTTCTATACAAGGACGAGCGAACACCGCGCAGTGAAAGCGAGAAAGGGACGCAAGAGCCGGCCCGCGCGCAATTTCACTGCTTTTTATTTATAAATTTGATATTGCTCTAAAATAATACTCTTTCGCAAAAAACTAAAACCATAATCCTCTAAAGTGTTTAGTTAAGTATTTTTTAGACAATATTTCATTCAAATATGTTAAGTAACTAGCAAATGAAACTGGTTTTCCGTAGTAAAAATGCAAAATGTAGAGGAAACTTTGCGATTTTTTTCTATCGAGTCAAGTTGAGTCAATCGTGTTTCGGCTCCCATAACTTACTAACAAAAATCCTAAGCTTTCGATGCTCATTAAAAAAGATTTAAAAAAGTTGTGTTTTCTTGCCTTAAAATTGATTTTCCGTCTAGGCAAAACCTGAGTTTTGAGACCTACTTCGCCTTAAATACATCGACCTGTTACATTTAATGACCCACAAAAGACCTAGAAAACCAATGAACTATGACATAAACCAAACCAAAACAATTAAGAACAAAAGAAACGTTTTCATGCACTTTAGATTGGCAGGTCACGGCTTAACTCAAGTTGGTACATTTGGCAAAGTAACATTTCGGTGTTTTCTTTTAACAGGCCCGGTTCAACACGAACCAGTGTTTTAACATTATTCTCACAGAAAGTAAGTTACACAAACAATTGACCCACAGACATTTGGCTCGGATTCCCGTTTTCGTAAAATGCTTTGCAAATGTTTATTTTCATGATTCTTTGGTTGGTGCGGTTAGTGTTGAGTTACAATACGTTGAAGAAAAATCAACAGAACAGTGTTAAACATGAAAAAATACAAAATTGTTGTCGATTTATTTACCAAACTAAAGTAACGATTGGGCGTAAAAAAATAGCGATGCATTATATGTGTGTGTTCTATGTGTGGAAGATGCTTAGCTTATTTTTCTAATGTTGAGTGTTTCATTTTCGAGTTCTAAAGCTTTTTGATTCTCTAAGATAAATAAATAAATTAAGACAGTAAAAGAATTTTCAAAATCGGTTCACTAGAAAATTCCTCATATATATTGTAATATTAATACAAATGAAGCAACTAGGTATCCGTATGTATGAAGAATATATCTAAAAGAAATAAGCGAAGGAAAAATTAGTTTATCCCCAAACATAAAAATGGCATTGTATTACCATTTTTGCAACAACCTTAAAAGATAAATGAGAGTAAGTAACCTCGAGCCCAGTTAAAAACTTACGACTTATCAACTTAATAAAGATAGCCCACAGTCATTTTAAGTCCGACAGGTCGATTCGTTTTAATTTTATTTGTACACAAATGACTGGATACATTGTATTATACAGGCTGCACTGCGAAAAAGCATCATTTCTTTCTACTTAGCGTGGTTCTACAAAAGAGATTATAATACCTTTAATAAATATGTAGGTACTATAAAAGTTAGTCTAATAATAAATTCTCGATGATCAAGTGCCTGCGTTTAATCTTGTTATGTAGGCATACAGATCTAAATAAAATCTGACAGTGAGATAATTTATAATATAACTAAGAGGTAATCACTAATCACACTAATAATATATATGCAAAAGTTTAGTTAGATGGATGGATGAATGAATGTTTCTTACTTCTTCACGCCAAAACTATTTAACGAATCGGGTTAAATTTTTGCACAGATGTAGCTATAAGCTTGGAATCAAATATAGGCTACTTTGTAACCCAACAATTCCCATGTGATAAAATTAAATTTTCCATGTAAAAACGCGTGCGAAGCCGCGGGCAGAAACTATTATTGTATAATTGGGGGAAGATTATAAGCCACCTTTAAGCCAGTAGGTACCTAGTAATAATAACATACGTGAGTGAAACTAGAAAGGAGCTAGCTTTTGGCCTACACCGAAAACCAGCGCTGGGTAGACACAGCTGGTCTACCCAGCCAGCAAAATGCTGAGTGTGGGCAATATTTGCCCTAAGTTAAGACTAAGTCTAGAATTAATTTAGTTAAGTTAGTTATTGTGTTGTTGTAGTTTTAAGCAAATAATTCCCTTAAATTATTCCCTTAAAATGCTTTTTGAAAGTGCGACTATACTCAGAAAAGCTGTGATATTTTATCACATGTCGAATATCATAGATAGCCCAAGGGGTGTGATTGCAACCAAATTGCTATCGGTATTATCTGCATCAATACAATATCTATGTTCATTGTTAGTGTTTGCTTTTGCCGTCTGTTTGTATCTTAATGAAGTGCAGAAATTTATCTACGTTTTTTAAATCATTGCATTGAGTTAGGATATGTAAGACGTTTTTTTTTATTGTGAATAGTCTTTTGTTGGACCACCATCTCACCTAGTGGTAGGTGACGGAAGAGTTCTGCAGTTTTTGTGATCTGTGATCGATCACGAAGATCTAGAAGACCACCTATTCACTCTCGTCTTGAAAATACCCAGGTTGTGTTAGCCGGAAAAAACAGAAGCAGTCAGCGAGTTCCAAACTTTAGCGGTGGTGGAAAAAACTGCACTCAGTTTTGGGTGTTAAAATGCTGACCTTTTTCTGTGACGTCACCGTTCAGTTTATCAATTTAAATTATTCCCGTTCCTTTAATCAAAATATAATTAAAACGAATAAATAATAAAAACTATAATTATTTGTTGTTTGTGTGTTGTGTGTTGTGTCTTATAAACACTTACATCTTTCATTCTTTTAAAAAGTTATTCCGCTAAAGTTTCATGATATGGGAGAGGTTGGTGCTCAACTTTGATCACAGAAAAGGGGACTAAAAACACTTAGTTTCGGAAAATAAGTTGTCATTTAAATATTATTAATCATGTTGTCCACATACATAGATTATGATGTGTAACGTACATTTTTGTAGAGATATCGATATCACTTGATATTCCTGGCCCTTAGTTTATAATCATAACATAAACCTCATCTTTCTCAATCTCTTGATTTCACCAAAATCAATAAAATTCATATCAAATCAGTGATCATTTGTATAATTTACAATTTTGTAAACATTTAGTTCTGTTAGTCCACAACAATATGTAAATCGACCACATAAATCGTTTTGATAATATGTTTAATACATACATTACAGGTGATTTATTTATGTGACATAATAATGTTCTGCCTAGTGCCACTTGATTTATACTAGCGGTCCGCCCCGGCTTCGCACGGGTAAATCCGATAGCCTATGTTTATCATTATGTAGGATTCTAATGGTGAATTAATTTGTCAAATAGGTCCTGTAGTTTCAGAGCCCATTCTCACAAACAAACAAATCTTTCCCCTTTATATTATAAGTATAGATTAAATGTAGACTAATTTTCAAAATTAAGTTCCAACTTTGAATTGTAAAATTCATCATCAGAATTACCAGCCGTGTTTCAACTGTCTGTTTCTAAAAGCATTATCATCATCACAAGGTCTAGTTAACGAAGGCAGTTACTCAAAGCTGGTAATAGGTCTTCAATTTGAGTAGCCTAATCTGAAATTTTCTTCACGCATCCAGGTTTGCCCAGTATTTTACCAATGTCGTGCACCCAACGCTCTTTTGGATATCCAAGACTGTATTTATGTCAGTTTCCATAAAATATAAATCAAATTTTGTGTGAATAACTTCTATTTAAAAAATCTATCTAGTCTTATTGTATGTATTAAGTTTATCAGTTATCTAGTAGGTACCCATAACACAAGCTCTTAGCTTGGAGCTAATTAATGCTGTGTGAACTGTCCAGCATTATTAATTTACTTTCAATGAATAGGAGCTTTGATTGCTATGACAATATGTTTAACACAACACTACTCTGCTTATGATGGGGCTAGATAATGCTGTGCAGCTTTTTTGTTTTCATTTATGAGATAAGTAGGTACAGATAGCGGATCCGATCGGTTGCATCGGCGGCGTCGAAAACGTCAAATCGTGTAAATTGGCCTTATGCAAAAACGCAAAATACCGCAATGTCATAAAAACCGAAATTGCTCCAATTTCCGAAGACACGCTATAATCAACTTAATCGATACCCCAGCACCTAGGAATAAGGTCGTATTTCGAGTAAATAATGTTCATAACAGTACCAAACGTAAACGGTGACGTAATAGAGTCAATGACTTCCAGATGTCAACAATGATTTTAGCGATTTCGTACTTTTATTATAAAATTGTATACCTACCTGCTATACTACGACGTACATTATTTCGAAATATACATCATTTGTTTGACTTGTTCAATGTTTAGGTTTAGGTTGTGCCAGTTCTTTACTAACAACTTCCTTAACCTCATTTCAACCTCAACAGCCTGTGTTGGTCCACTGCTGGACGCAGGCATCCCTCTGATTGATTTTTATCTCATGGGGGGTAATGCTCATAATCCTCACGCTGTGCATGCGGGTTGGGGATCGCAGTTCGGTGGTAGATTAGGTATATTCTGCAAGAGGCGCTGCTGCCCGCCCTCCGGTGTATGTCCCTTAGTCGACTCTTACGACAACCACGGGAAGAGTTGGGGTGGTGCAACTTAAAACAGCGAAAGCGTAAGCGTGATTTTTTTTTTATTTGTATCAATTTTTTTTCACGCTTACAACGACTAAGAAGCATTTTTAATTTACATTTTACAGTTTATGAAGGGGTTCCTAAAATATAGCATTTTTACGTGAAAAAATGCATGTTGTTGGTTAAACGCAGCGATATGGCTATATAATCATTTTCGCGTTGCTATAGAAATCCAGTAGCATATGCTTGACCATGTCATAGCTAATAGGGACATACAAGAAGCATTTTCTATGACCCGGCATCGTTCAACCTACATAGCTACCTATTCAAAGGACAACCGACTAACCCAGAAAGAAAGCTTAAGGCCTAATGCTAACAAGCACATTAACATATTTTCACCTACAACAATGGCTGAGGCAGTAAACTCTGTGGTACTTTATCTATGTCAAAATGTCACCGGCACATTACAGACCGTAAACATTGTACTTAGGCCTTTACATGTACTTAAGATGATTAAAGGTGATCGCACCTCTATCCGAGCTAATCGTCTAGGAAACGAGAACGAGAATAGGGAAACGAGAATCAAATAAAATTCGAACGAAACGCTTTTCTGCACCGATTCCAACAAAGCGTCAGAATTCTAAGGTAATTTTTATGACAGCAGACTACTAATTTGACTCATTTCAGACCGAGGTAGATATTAGTATAGGTGGTTCGCCTATGCATAAATTGTGTTGGCCCGTGATATTCTTTTTCGGTTTTTGTTTTTGCTGCGTGCGTTCCACAAGAAATAAAACTAGCGTTAAAGGAATTTTCCGCAAATTGTAAACCATTTTCTAAGAACTCATGATAAAGCCAACTTTGATTCACTGGTATTTTTGGAATATTTGAAATTTTGTGTTAAAAATCTACATTTTCCCAAATTTTACCAAATCGCCCCACCCTGCGACGATCGACGACCTCTGAGGCGCGGTGAGTGAAGGCGCGCCTGCGACGAAGGTGGTTGCGGGTTTGATTCACGCCTCTCGGGACAAATGTTTGTAAGATTTACAGATATTTGTAACGGGTGTTCTGATCGTCTTCTATGTAATAAATATATTTATCTATATATTGGATTAGGTATTTTGGTGGGTTTAGCGGCTTCAGCATTTTTTGTAGGAACATTCCAGTCTTAGATAAACTAAGAATAATACAATTGCTGTACTACGATATCCGCAAACGAAACCGTGGGCAGAACCTTGTTTCAACATAAATCACACTCAGCAATAGACCATGACCTAAGCCGACAAATCCTACGTAAGCCACCGCATCGAATGGACGAAATATCACCAGTAGCAATCGCGCCTGTGGACCTCCTAATCTGTTTTTTATGGAGTGGTATTTCTTTACCTTTTTGGAGTACCTTATACCTTTCAAAGAAGACACAAAAGATTTTGGTAAGTCATCTAACTCCCTCGCACGGGGTTTGTTGTCTAGGGTAGAATAGAGAAAAATTACGTCACTTCGTCATCGAATGCGTAAGTTATTTGAATTACATTTGCATTCCTTCCACTTCAACAATGTACGCAATGTATGGCGATGCGATGTCATTATTATCTATTGTACCCTAGACAACAATCCCGTGCTAGGGGGGCAGGGGTCGAATTCTGCTAACCATCACTTTAGTATGACAGTGGTATAGTCACTATACTCTCGTCTCAACACTTAATCATGCACTGAATCTATTCTAACTTAAAACTTAGTTAACTCATAGCCGAGGTTACCATGATACGATTCTATACCGTAAGAGCTTGTGTTCGGAGCACAGACATTCCTTAATCTAGTATAAGAAAACACAAAAACATTTCTAACAGTAACATGCCTCTGCTGTAGACAACCTTATAGAATTTTAGGAGTAAACATCAGTATGTAAGTAAGTAGGTACATTCGTTTGGATCGAAGAATATTGAAGCTGAAATAAGCTCTCATTAAATGTGTTAGGATAATAATGAAAGTTCATAACAGTAGCAATACAATCTACTTTTTACAGAAGTTTCTTCCCATATAATGGACCCTTTGAACTCGGCTTAACTCCATACCGTCGTAAAACTGTCCCATGACGGTGAAACGGGCGGGGAATGAGTGGGATAATATACGGTTATCCCTTGAGATGCAAGTTAAGAGAAGATAGCGAGCTAAAGAAAAAAAAATATTAAAGAAGGCAAAGGTAAGGGTTAAGGGTAAAGGTTGGTGTTGTAGCCAATCCTCCCCCCCATTGCACCCTTTGGTCCACGCCCTGCAGTGGACTTTTTGGGTCTGATGGATAGTTTAATATTAAAGTAATAAAGCAGCTATGTGCCAACGTTGTTGACGGCGTGGGTTGTTAAGAAGTTTTGTGAACATTGTTAAAAAATACCTAAATTCCATTTAAAAATATCGCGAAATATAAGACCTATAGAATACCTATAGAAGTTTCACACTGCGATCTCTTATGTATAAGAAAAAGGGGTGATTGTAATTAGTTTCCGCTAATCTAAGTGTTGAATTAAAAAAAAACTCTATTTACCTAAACTGAATGAAATGAATGAATGTTTGACATGGAGAGTTTGTAAGGGCAAACAGCGAATAGACCACCACTCTTCCGCAACATTCATTCTGTAATTTTAATTAATTTTTGTCCGCCAATTGTTCGTCCGCTGATTAACTAATCAATGATCAAATATCTTATCAAAGACTTGATCATTGATATTCATTTTATAAATGATCAGAGTACTACGAACAGCCGGTTGACTAAAATCCTATCAAAACTCAACCTCATGCTACCGCTACCGTCTCTACCCTGGACAGAGACATTAAAAAAACAGTTCCGAGACTAATAATATAATTTATGTGGCACCTTACACGACGTAAACCACCGTAAACCTACGTTAAAGTGACGTATCACTCCATCGGTCTGCTATTTAACGCTTAAGAGCGGCTTAATTAGCAGATCATTGTGGTTTAAAAGTGTTAAGTTCCATTTAAGGTTTGCTTACCATAAGGTGTACTTAGAATAATCTAGGAAAAAGTCATATAATGCGAAGTTAAAGCCGAACGTGAGTTTACGAGAAGGCCAAAAGAATTTCATTTTAGAATTCCTTGTATCACTGTCCCTATATGAAACCTCGCATCGGATCGTTTGTTATAATTCCATGGTTCAACTCAGAAAGGTTCATGAATTACTACTATGAGGAGACACATATTGGTATTTTATCTTAGAAAAAGAAACAACAGAACACGGGGTTAAATAGTACCGCACGCACTATTTAGTGTTTCTTCCATACCAGAATTCTACGTGATGTTTCAGTGATAACACCATTGTCATAGTTATGCGAGGGTTAGCAGAATTGGGCCCCTGACCTCAGTGAACTGCGGCTTCCTAGACAAGACTTCTGAAATAAGAAGCTGTCACAACGAACATAAAAACGATACGACATCGTAACGCTAAATTCAGCGAAGCAATCCGCCATTTCCGGATTTTATGACGCCGACGACGACGTTGCAGCCAGTGGTTGCATCGTCGTGACCTCTTCTTCCATTAGCGGTTACTGTTCAACCAACCTTTTTATTATGAAAATATCAGATTAGATAATCCCATGTTTATTGGCGGAAATATATAAATCTGTTTATTGGTATTTAAATGAAATGCGATGTCGTCGATTAGCTAATAGGCAGTAATTAATGAGGAAATGAACTTTATGGCTGGTTAATTAGATTTAAGATTCGATTGAGAAATATATTCGTCATAAAACTGCTGATTAACAAGATTGATATTTAGGCTGATGAAGTTAAGATCTGGGTGGGTGAAGAATGCACATATTTATGGTCCATTAGACAAACAAAGCACATATTTATGGTCCATTAGACAAACAAACGCTTTACGTAATTTTTCTTTGATGGTGTTCCGCGGCCTCTCGACTCATCTCTCGTCTCATCTTCTAAGCATACGTAACAAATGACAAAGACATAATAATATCTACACAGTACACACATCATCAGCCTATACCTTTCCACTGCTGGACATAGGCCTCCCCTAATGAGCGCCATAGCGCCCTGTCTTCAGCTTGCCGCATCCAGCATCTGCCAGCAGTCTTTCGCAAATCGTCATCCCACCTGGTCGGAGGGCGTCCTACACTACGTTTTCCGAGTCGCGGTCTCCACTCAAGATTACCCCAGCGGTACACACAAACAAATAATGTAGCAAACTATATTATCTAAACGAAAACTGAAGAATATTACAGCTCAGCGACAAAATGGCGGTTCATAATCAGATCGCATGCACAATTGCGCACTCGCTATCCGAAAGTGTAAATAATTCGAATGTTAATCGATAGTTTCACGAAACGCCGGTAGATGTCGTGGGGAGGGGGTCGTGAGAACCGTGGAACTTGCACTTTCATCGATGCGCGGGCGCCGCCGAGTCTGCGCGCGAGACTCTAGGGCACAGATTAATCATTCATCGTCAAGTACCTACGTCAGAGGAAGTTATTTAGTGAGATGAAGATGGGCTGCGAACGGTGGGTGAAAGGAATATTGAAATAGCTGTTGAGGAGTATGATGAAACAACTTACCCGGAGTGTTGACTGAACTTAAAAGAAATACTTCGCTTAACAGCTTAGTGAAGCTAAGGTACTGAGATGAGAAATCTGACGCTAAAAACACTTTAAAATGAATTGGAGGTCTTGCATTCGACATTGCGCAAATCAAGCAGATAATCTGACGTACAAAAACATGAAATGGAATGGAAACCTTAAAGCATTTACATTTAGTTAAAGCAAAACTAAATGTTAGTAAGAAGTTTACACACATGTTTTTTTTTAACAGTTTTCCCGCAGTTGAACATACAAAGCAAAGATTGCAAAGGCGCAATAAGGCGAATAGTGAAAAACTGAAGATAATTCGCAACCAACCTGCAGTTTTTACACCTATTATATCAAAGGGAAAGTTGAAGTAGAAGCAATAGATCTATGGAGAAACCCACTTGACGAATTAATTGCATTGAACTGGTCACTGGTTGATTGCAGAAAGCTGAACTGCCATGACCTTGGGAGCTTGTTATAGCTGGTTACGACGGCATGGAGTTGACTCCCATGCCCTTGGAAATGGAGTTGAGATTCTGGCTATTTATCAGTTCGATGGTTTGCATAGAACTTGTATTAAACTTCAATTTTGGTTGCGAAACCAAATGCAAGAGTTTTCATTTCACGTCCTGTAGTTTCATCCTGTGTAGATAATCCCTATCCAGCCAGAATCATTGAATGATAGATCTCTGGAAAGAGCACATTGGTTCTATACTGAAATTGGTCTAACTACTACTGCATTATCCCCGCCCTGGATATATTATATGATAGCACAAGCTGCAGCCCACGGCTTCGCACGGGCTTTTCAAGTAGCCTATGTCCGGCCCGAGATACCATTTACCTCCCTGCTAAATTTCATTAAGATCTGTTTAGCCGTTTAGGCTTGAAAGGGTAACAGATAGACAGAGTTACTTTAAAATAAAACATTATTAGTAAAGATGTAGATATAGGCTTCGTTACTTACATCCAAGTTTCGTGTCAAGGAAGACTTAGGAAGATAGATTCTTTCCAAGTCTTACCTTACGGAAAAACGATTCAGAAATTCTTAAGTTTGACAAACATGTACCTAATAAAGAGAAGCGCAATACCACTTTCTAACGCCCCTAAATCGAGGTGATAGATACAAAAAGTGCGACAATGAAAGAAAATGTCGGCACAATCACGACTTTCAACGGCGCGCAAACAAATGGAGTTATCAGAAGAAATCTAAACAATGAAAGGAAAGTCAACAAACCAGCCGTTTGAACCATGGCGCTTGTTATTTATCTTATTGTCAAGGAGCTATGAACTACCAATGCCTTTTTTGGTAAAACAATTGAAGATCTCGATCAAACAAATGAACGGCAGATCATGACAACATTTCTCTATGAGGAGGTAACTTATCTTCAGTGTTCGATGTGTCATGAAAGGTGGATTTTGTATTGCCTTGCTTATTTATCGGAATTTAGGATTAAAACCAAAAATCTTTTAAGACTCCATTCTCAAGTGTGTTCAACGATACATTAACTACGCATCCAATACACGGTGCTTCGGTGCCAAGCAAGTTGCTCCTAGAAATCCATAGATGTACGAAGGTTAGGTTAAAGGCAAAGAGATGGACAACAGGGTGTTCCATGGCGCTACCGGCACAATTATCGAATCTAGACCACTCTCACTGAAGCAAAAAGTACATCGCAACGTAAAGAAAGCACCGTCAACAGGTGCGCCCCCATTTCACTTTCCGGCGACTTATCTCGCGCGCGCGAAATCGAACTCTTGCGCATGAGCTTAAAGCTCATTTGGTATTGGGGATTATCTGCCGTGAGTCAATGAGCATTTCATTATCAAGATTTACGAGGAAACCCTTTAAATGCAGTTAATTGTGTTCATTTCGCTTTCTTAATTTTCTGTGAACGATTTTAGTTGTACAAACTGTATGAATGTAGACTTTAGGACTAGAACATTTAGGACTATTCTAGAAAGGAGTTTCTAGGACTCAATTAATGTATTGTCGAATCCAACCGTGTTTGGTTTTGTTTCCGTATCCCTTTAAACCGTTTACTCATAGCTAAACGGTTATTATTATTAGGTATAGTTTTTTTAGCTTTAGGTATACTAGTACATAACTTAGATTGATAAAAAAAAAGTTTTGCTTACCGTCTGTTTTACGGACCAGACCTTTTTAATAATGGGTAAGGCTTGTAGGCTAACTGAACATGTATTGTACATTTGTACGTAGGTAATATTGTTTTATTTAAATAATTGATGTAGGTCGATACTTATTTCCGTTTATATTCGTTTTATATTTCGACTCCAAGCTACGTCTCATTCAAGACCTGTTGGATCCAGTAAGTTTTTTAGATATATATTAAAACGCTCAAGAAGAAATTATGATTACAGCCAATTCGCGGTGGCAGCTATCGTTAGATCTGGATTGCGGCTCATGAGCGGCCATTGTGGTGCGCGGGCGCATGCCTTAATGACATACCGTTTAGCGCTCGCCTCTACGCGCTACGGGGCTATTTAATTTTTTCGTACCTGTATAGTGACAGTTACTTTACGGAACGATCAAAAAAGAGATGGGTACTTAGTTAAAAAGGCGGAGGTTGCTTCAAGCGAAGCTAGAATCATCCCTGACTGACTACAAGTCGCACTAATACTAGTCGCGCATGGTTGCCTGGGAGAAATGGCTTTCAGCGACAAGGCCGCCTTTTCTACTGATGATGTTTTAAGTATAGAATAAGTTTAATTTTGTTATGTTTTAGGTGCAATAAAAGTGAAGATTTGGATGGATATTTCGATGTTATCTCGCACACTGAACTGATCGGGCTTTTGTTTTTCAAAAAGTAATTTCGTTTAAAATATTATAGGCTATTTTGTATCCCGTAAAATTCGTGAGTAGCTGCAGTCAGAGGCTTGTTCTTTAAATTAAAATAAAACAGTGTCGTATATTATGAAAACTCCAATCAATTGAGTCCAAAGCTGTCATAATCTTCATGCCCGAATAAGAACAGATGCTTTTACCTATCTACAGTACGGAGTGAAAATTACAACTGACTAAGAATCCATCAGTCTCGTTTCAAAATGTACCAAACGCATCTATAGATTTGATGCGGAAAGTAAAAAATTCACACGCTAACGTTTGGAGACTTAAGTTGTATTATGACACGGTGAAGTGAAAAGTTACGCCATATTGATTTATAACATTCGGAAATTAAATAATGTCCGTGCGAATTTATGCAACACGGAAGTCAAAACAGGGTCTTTTTGATCTACGGCCGACCGAGCCCCACCCGTTCTAGAATTCGAAATTCGATATGACAGTTATTTCAAATTGGATCGATTTTTCAACATTCTAACAATATTTATTGACATACATAAATGTCATGAAACTTTTAAACATGTTGACATTTGTCAAAATAATAGACTTGATATGACAGAATTAAAATTAAATAATTTCTCAGATTTAGGCTTTGACATTTATTATGTTGACAAAGCGTTTAAATTATGTTTTTATTAGTGACGTAAATGATAACGGAAATGGTTTTCTTTCGTAAGAACTCTTCAAGGTTCTACAACTGTAGCTGATAATATTGACATTGACATGTTAATACAGTCTTATTTTAATGTTAATGTTATTGATTTAAATACACCATGTTAATCCTGCCGTATAGCTAGCTTATAGGTACATGAACACATTTATTTTGCCCTTGACTTGACATATTTGTGACATGTCACTGTCAAAATGATATCTGTTGTTGGTGTTGTGTTGATTGCTGGACGTAGACTTGATGCATGTTTGACATGCCCGGTCAACACTATACCTATTTTGATTGCAAATAAATGAAAATATTTGTCCAAATAAAATACGAATAACATTTTAGTTTTAACTCTGTTTAATAAATTAACCGGAATGTAAGGCCCGCTGCAAAACAAATGAAGTCTTCAGAGTCGGCATGGAAATGTTCAGTAAACGTTCCATTTTCAAATATATTATGAGTAAAAATTGGTAGTTCCAACCAAAGAGTATAATAACTAACCATAGGTTCCAACTTCCGCCCACCGAATAAAGAGGCGCTATACCAAATCATTTTCAAATATAATTAGCACTCGACGTTCCTTTCATTTCCGACTGATCATACTTTTTTTATCTATGCGTAAAATCTACAAAGAGCATTTCCCCGAAGACAATAAGAATAAATAACACTAGAAGCAGGATCAAAGAGACCACTTTCGCTTATTATGCGATAAATCGAAAGCCCACCGCGACGACGGCCAACAGTGCGCACGAGCATTTTATTTTAATAGCTGACTCGATATTTGCTTTTAATGTTTAACAGACTTACAGAATTTTTAAAATAGTAAATAGAGGAAAATGTGGGAATGAAATAAAACACAATAAGTGCTTTACAAAACAACCAGTGAGTTGCAAAAATTATCAGTAAATAAATTCAAACAAATTGTCAAACATATCCTAAGTAAAAAGGCTTACCTACTATAAAATATCAGATTTTCTAGACGATAAAAAAGCTTGGGACGAGTTTTGCTCCAACTCGAAAACTAACATTCTAGCAAGGTAAAGGTTTCTTGTTCGCTTCTTTACTTTACCTTAAAAAGATTAAAGTGGACAAAAAATCAAAGTGATCACTTTATTTCCTAGTTTTATTTATGTAATCTGAGTATTTGTGACGTGTCCAAGAGTCCTGTAAGGTCTAAAGGAGGTCCTTAGGCCTAGGAGTCATTCTAGAGCTAGACTCAATCTCAACAGCCTATAATAGTCCACTGCTGGACGCAGGCCTCCCCCTTATTTTTTTATCGCATGGGGGGTATTGTCCATAATCCCCAAGCTGGGCAAGCGGGTAAGGGATCGAATTCTGGACAAATAGCCAAATTTTATCATAGCTAGGTGACATTCAGTCCTATAAACTCCGTTCTTGACGGCCATCAACAAAATTGTTCGTCGCGAGATTGCGTTACGTTTAAATAGGTGATCTAGTTTCTAGATCACGGTGCCCTCGCCTGATGCGCAGTCAACGCTCCTGCGCATCCTATTATTCTATTAGGACTGGTTGGTGCACTGTCGGCGTCTCGTTTTCAGTTTCACGTGATATAACTAACTAGTAAGTAACGTAGTGTAGGACGCCCTCCGACCAGGTGGGATGACGATTTGCGAAAGACTGCTGGCAGACGCTGGATGCGGCAAGCTGAAGACAGGGCGCTATGGGGCTCCTTAGGGGAGTATATGTCTAGCAGTGGACTGATATAGGTTGATGATGATGCAAAAGCAAATAGAGGGTATCCCCAATCACTTCGTTTGCCAAAAATAAAGCTGCCGCATTGTATCTACTCTGTTGTCATGACCTATGTTTTTATTTATTTAACAATTATGAAACATACTTCAATTTTATTCTTTCTAAACTAATCCCTTTTACTCACTCGCTACACAATCACAATATAAACGAATTGTCTTATGGCTCGTTCAGCTCGCGCTCGTTCAGGTTTTGGCTGAAAATCAGTGTTTTTGCTTACAAGCAAAAAATTTCACTAAACCACGGCCTTTTTGTCGCACTGCAGCACACATATTAAACTTAAGCTACACTAAGCACGTACTTTTTACTTTTTTGAAAATGTTCTTTTTATGTAAACCTAATATTCCTTAGTTTGAAATTGTAATGTATATTTAATGTAACAAATACATTTTTATCTATCTATGATGATGAACTAACTAGAGGTTTCTTTTTCTCATTCTTGTTGATGTACTTGATGTTGCATTGCGTCGATAACCCTGTATTTTTAGAATAAGTTATTTAGAGATTTCTTTTCCACTCTAGCCTAAGACTTTGAACGTAGGTAATTTTTGAAAATTGTTAAGGCGGTACTCCGAAGCACACCAGCGCCGCCTAATTTTAAAAAAAACTTCTGCAGTTTGCGATATGTAATCATAGGTTTTTTTATCCTTCTGTCTGTTACAGTTTTTTTTCGTGTTTTGGCAGAGATGCGAATTTGCTCTTGGCAGACACTAATTTCAGTTTTTGCATCTCTGCTTATACTATAAAAAATAAAACTATTACAGATGTATTAAAAAGCTTATGATAGGTAACACAAACGCCCAATGTTTTTTTTAAATTCATTTGTTTAACGTAATCTATCACACTAATATTATAAATGCGAAAGTTTAGATGGATGGAAAGATGGATGTTTGTTGCTCAATCACGCCAGAACGGCTGTACGGATCAGGCTGAAATTTGGCACATAGATAGATTATAGTCTGAAATAGAATAATCTATCTATGTGCCAAATTTCAGCCAGATCCGTACAGCCGTTCTGGCTTATCCCGGAATTCTTACGAGAACGGGAACTCCGCGGGTGAAACCGCGAGGCGCTGTTAGTAATAAAATAAAATAGGTGGCGGCTCTAGTGTGAGTCGGGGTACCGCCTTAATTACCAATACTTTTCCCTTGAGAAAAGTAGCTTAATAAGGTATCGAGGGTCTACCAGACCGGTCGGGAATCGGTCTCTTCCGCGAGGTCAGTAGCACCGTGCGATTGTCCATTGTTCCGAAGGAGGTTAATATAGGTGATAATTATTTATTTGAGTGTTACTACACAGCACTGGGTGCGAAAATATAAAACTGCTAGACCTTATTTTTGAGGGTACAAAGATAGAGTTCTTTATGGTTCGGACGGACTAAACACGAAAATAAAATAAAAATGCTGGTTCATACAGCATTTGACGACTTCTGTGGCGCGGTGGGCGAAGGCCTGTCTGCAACGCAGAATTAGCAGGTTTGATTCCCGCCTTGGGAAAAATGTTTGTACGATCTGCATACTTTTCTTCAGAGTGTCCTGGTCGTTTTCTATGTTTAATAAAAAATATATATCTACATATTGTATTGTATTATGTATATCAGTTATCTAGTACTCATAACACAAGCTCTGTTTAGCTTGGAGCTAGATAATGCTGTGTGAATTGTCCAGTTATTTATTAATTTCATATATTTATGTATTGGATTTTCTAGCCCTAATCTAAGCAAAGTTTATGTTATTGATACTAGATGACTGATAGACATAATACAATACAATACGGTACATAGATAAGATACGAGTACATAGATTTTTTTAATAAACATAGAAAACGACCAGAACGCCCGGAACAAATATTTGCAGATCGTAGAACAATTTGTCCCAAGGAGGGAATCGAACCCACAACCTCGCGTCGCAGTGGAACCTTTGTCCACTGCACCACATAGGTCATCAATTTAAACAAAATAGTTTCTAAACTCTTAAAATGATTTATTTCTAGGTTTATTCAATTCAATTATCAATGTTGAGTACACTGAACCTAAAACAACGTACTTATCTAACTACTTACTTAGGGTGTGTTCACACAGCGGATCCGCTTTACTGGATTCGTTCTTTTCACATTCCATATTATTCCGGATCCGGTAAACGATTGTTTCCAGTAGCGAAGGATCCGCAAATAAAACCGGCCAAGTGCAAGAAGACTCGCATAACTATTTTTCAAAAGGAATAGTAAAATACAGTTTTTTTTAATAATTGCAAAAATCCGCCATGACGCGCCCGACTTTGCATAACTTCACGAACGGTAAAAATGCCCCCTTTACTTTTAATTTTATTTTAATTATTTTTAGTTATTAGCTTAAGAAATACACATGTTGTGAAAATTTTAACTGTCTACCTTTAAGGTATTTATAAATACTAGTTTTCGCGTTTATTTACCTATTTTTCCCGACGTTTCGACAGGTTTAAACACTGCCGTGGTCACGGGATGACTCTTAATATCTTATTAAATAGTATTTAAGTTTAAAAACATTTATTAACCTTTTACGTTTCATGAGATACAGCCAACAGACAGACATACAGCGGAGGCTATGTAATAGGGTCTCGTTTTAACCCTTTGGGTGCTCAACCCTCAAAACGGTATAGTAAAAACGTATCTACTATAACGTACCTTATTTTAGTTCAACAAATCCATAAATATGCACCTACCTAACCAGATAGATGGATGTAGGTACTATTGTAATTGCGAATGACAGGATGCTTCGTTTTGCTCCTGATTCAGTTCTCAATGGACGAGAATAACTGGTACACACTCGCGATTTGTTGTCAATGAATGTTGAATGGCTCAAACTTGTTCTTCCCACAGTTTTACTTTTGTTGGTCTTTTGAAAAAATACTGGTATTGTACTGTACAGTCCATTAATGACTCTGATATTATGTAATTTTATTTATGAAGTGTTGAATCGCAACTAGATACTAGTTTTTAAGGAACGTCAATTTGTAAGAAGGTATACCTAACTCTCTGAAGGATAGGATCCGCAACGAATATATCCGACAGAGAACCCATAGCTTAAAGGATTAGCAAACTGAAGTGGCAGTGGGCTGGTCACGTCTTGGGAAGGACCGACAATCGCTGGGGTAAATGTGTTCTCACCTCGACTCGGAAAATGTAGTGTAGGACGTCCTCTGACCAGGTGGGATGACGATTTGCGAAAGACTGCTGGCAGATGCTGGATGCGGCAAGCTGAAGACAGGGTGCTATGGCGCTCATTACCTAGGGGAGGCCTATGTCCAGCAGCGGTGGACTAACACAGATATTATCTTGGTGAAACGAATAAAAATTCAAAATGTCTTTATTAGCATCAATTGTTGTTTTTTAGAGCCATAATCGCTATTAACACTAAAATAATTTACAACGAAATATGATTTGAGTTAAAAGCCTTCAGTTATTCCGTGATCAAGGCGCATGAAACTGTGAAATATTGGAAATAAAAACTCAAATCATGGTAAATAATCCGTTGTAAATGACTTTAGAGAGAACTCTTGCTGATGTATCTATCTATTCATATTAAACGTAAAATCGTGCAGAACAGAATTGTTAAACAAGTAGGAAGAAATAAGGCATTCAATTTACAATGCAGTCCGTCGCAAATTGGTCGCAAAAACAACTGAGGACCGAATCGACTAACAAGTCTAAATTAAGAAATTGCAGGTGACATCAATCGAGGGGGAATGTCCAGATGATATGGAGCACAGGGGCAGACCTAATGTCTGGGGGTAAGGCCAATATTCAGCCGAGAACTTTATTACATCTTGACGTTGTCCTTGTCCTTCCATAATTTTATATAAGATTTTATATAAAATTATGGAAGGACAAGGACATTATGCGCAAGACCAGTCAAAATTATTAACATTCTAGCTTAACTTTCTAAATAACCTAAAACATAACTCCATAACTGTATATATAACTGTTTTCTGTGTTAGTGACGTACAATAAAGAAGTATCTATCTATCTATCTATCTAAAATATAACTCCACAATCGTATACAGTATTTTTAAACATTCACAAAAGCTCATCAAAGATTGATTTCTGCTATAAGAAAATGGAAATGGACCTTTTTTGCACTGTAATCGTACTCTCCTAAAATGTATAACTGTCATAGGCATATTGCCCACATTGATAAATATATAAATAAATAATAAATAATGCTGGACAATTCACACAGCATTATCTAGCCCCAAGGTAAGCAGAGGTTGTGTTATGGGTACTAGATAACTGATATACGTAATATTATACATTACATAGATAGATATTTTTTTATTATACATAGAAAACACCCAGACCAACGGAACAAATTTCTGCAGATCGTACACAAATTTGTTCCGAGGCGGGGATCGAACCCGCAACCTCTTGCGTCGCAGGCAGACTCTCGCCCGCTGCGCCACTGAGGTCGTCAAATTGATAATAAGCCTGTGGGTACAGTTTCCCCTGGATTTCCCTAGATCCAGCCCTGGGCTCGCACAGGGCCGCAGAGGTGACAAACGATTCCCATCCTGCCGCGAGATTACCTACGTATGGTGCCATTTATCTCAACTTCTTAAAGTTTTTTAAGGGTCGGGAATGAAAAATTGGACGTGATATTGAGCACGTCGTATGCCCGATAATCTTTATTGGTAAACCCGTTCCGGCGCCATTTTTAGCAATGCGTCAGATAAAGTGCCCGAAGGGTTAAAATTCGGATTCCTTCTGCTTCTTTTTGATCACACTTGCCAATTTGATTTTAGATTTAGAAAGTTGTATATAAATTTTCTAGTAACTACAAAAAAGTTTACTTGTAATAATAGTATAGTAGGTTCAACTACCTACGTCATGGTTATTATTTATTTGTAATGCAACTTTTTATTAACTAAACAAATTTCAATCACATAGTATTAAATCAAATTAAAACTATTATTTACAATTGAAACAATGGAGCTAACTGCAGACTGTTGCAAATAATCTACAGGTACCTCAACTGATTTATTTTATTCATATATACATAAATATAATTATGCGACGTTTCAAAGCTGTTCTCGTAAAAATTCGAGATAAAATAAATAAATAAAGTGCTATCACATTGTAATAAGTACTTTACATCACACAAAAAATTATAAGGTCTATTATATCTGTAAATAGAGCGAAGTGCGCGGGCGGGAATTTTAATGGCAAGGCATCTGCAATGCCCAGGTTTTTCTGTCCAAACCGGCGCTGCAACAAACTGCACTTAAAAACTCTTTCTGGCGAGTTTTTTTAAATAAATATTGCATAATGCAGCTGTCATAACAGACTCTAGTACGCACGTGATACCGTTTCGCAAATTTTACGCATTCATTTTGCAAGTCTAGGGTTGTACTGTACCGTCCATAACTCGGTGGATTCTGTCTTGGAGACAGATATGCACGGCGGCGGTAAAAACTATCTTAAAACATTCATAAACACCCTAAGTCCGATCGAAAGGTACCTGGAGGTACATTTCGTGAAGTGTTCGTACGTTTTTCTTACGACGATTGATATCATGGCCTGTGCATAGTGGGGATGTGATTGTGCAATACTCCCAAATCCCAATTTTGATTCAAAAATAGAACCTTTACCCAGTGTTAACTTAATCCACCGTTCCAATTCACGCAGCCTTAATACAGAGCTTTGAGCAAACTGGCAACCCTAACAATTCAATTGAAGCAGCATGAATTGCGAATCGAAGCTTTATCATTCGTTATGATACCACATTTTTATATAACTTAAAACTTAACCCATTAGAAATTTTAAGGTTTAACCATAGAAACGGCGAGAGTTGCATAATTTAACGCGACTTTCTAATATGGCGGCGGTCGAACACAGGTGCGACACTTAGCAAATAGAAAACATTGTTACGCAAACAAATAACTTGGGACATTTTTGTTTGTTGAGAAACAATGTTGCTTCGGAATACTGATTTGGTTGGGCAAGGGCACTTTCCGTTTTCGCCCTTACAAATTTGAATTTAGAAATAAAGAAAGAAAAAACAGAAGAAAAGAAAGGAAAAGGTTAAATGGTCAAATTTCATTCTGATAATGCAAGCTTCATTCTGGAATTCCATTCAAGATATAAATTCCGCATATGATATGTCAATGTCGCACGCAGGTATTTCTATCATATGAATATGACAATTTAATATGATGTTATTTATATTTACTCCAAATACAAGCCACTAATAGTAACGAAGCTACCTACTTGATTTATTAACACAATACGCCCGTAGTTATAATACCAAAAAAACCTCCGGTCTAAAAATACTTCTCGTCCATCATCTACCAAATTGGATTTGTGTCATAAGCAGCGATATATCGCTTAAATGAACTTGTTATAATAAAATTGGCGCCTTTTTAACCATGCGCCATTTTGAGCGTCGTTTTTACCACGAATCCGATCATTCGATTTTCAAATTGCCTTTATAAATCAAAGCGAATGTAAGTACGAGAAAGGAGAATTGCGGAAAATAATTAAAATCAACATGGCGTAAAACAAGTTTTCGACGAGTTTAATGTTGACTTACGCATATTTGTCAATATAAAGTTGGACACTCGCATTGCTGATCATAAATCATAACCATAACATAACACCCTCGTAAAAAAAAAATTTTAAAATAAAAGTTCATAAAAATAAAAAATTTTTGAACTGTTCTGAATATAAAGGATTGGAAATGTACAAGGTGATTCAAAAGACATTCCTACGTGTCCAGAATTCGGCCGATCCGTCATTGGTTAACAATTCGTGAACAATGTACCTACAGTGGCACTCTACACGAGTAGTCAATGATTTTAGTGCAACACTGTACATTCATAATTTTCTTTGGGTCAAGAAAACTACCAGAGTACCCTGACCTCTCACAGCCACTTGTTATAGTTGCAATCTAGTTTGGTGTTGATAGTGGAGGTGTCTAGAAACTTTGGATGCATAGTAGCACGTTCCTTTCATGACGTCGCACGTGAGGTTTCTAAAGGCAAGAAACAATGGTAGGTCCGTTATAGTATAGATACTTATTAGCTCAGCTAGGCATAGACAACATTGATTTTCGCCTCGTAAAAGATGACAAACGTTCGTGTGGCCTACTGCGACGAGAATCGCGCAGACGACATATCATTTCTGGCGCCGTGTTTCTTTTCGCGAAATTGCTAAAGGACATCGCACTAAAAAGGTAATAAATTAATTCTTAACGTTGGTTTAATTTGCAAAAACTTCGGTTAGATTCAACGTTGATTTGAGAAGCTTGAATACTTACCAGTTGGTAGTGAATTAAACATCTGGAGGTAATTATGAGGATATTAAACCCTTGGGACTTTTCCTCCCAAAATGGGTTAAATTAAAAGGATGGAAACATTCGAACAGATGTTTAGAATGTTTCTATGCTGTCTATTTTCGAAAACAGTTACTATGATGGTCTTTATGAGACTAGCCATGATGAGTAATTCCTGATTCGTGTCGTGGGACGAGTCCAGAAACTGAAATTTTATGCTGAAAATGTTCCTGATTCGTCCCACTTTTTAAAGGCAGACAAAAGTAGGTACTTCCAACCACACACTTTTCATATAAGAAGCTTATTTGCTTGAATCGTTAGTCATTCATTCATTCATACTTATTACATAGATTACTATTATGTAACTTCTGCTCTCTTGGTACTTTGGGACGTTCTGGGAAGTTTTAATTCCCAGATCGTCACAAACTACAAAGAGAGCAGAAGTTCCTTGATAGCGAATAACAACGACCACTCAGCTAAGAGTGTAGCAATAGAAAAGGAAAAACATCTGACGGATTTAATAACGTGTTTCATATAGGTGAGGTGAGATAGAGTAAGTATATAAGTAAGATAGTAATAAGTAAGAGTATAAGAGAGTAGCTACCATCTCTCTCCATTCCATTTACTTTATTTTTGTAAATTATTAAGTTTCTATTTTTAAGTACGCTTGTCTTTTTGTAAGGACACAACATTTTATTTTACGTGGGAGAAGCCACTGACTCCTGAAACACAGTTTATACTAGTTCGGGAGTCTATGGATTCATTAACATTAATGTATGTATGATTATGATTTTTTTTTCCTTATTTTTACTACATAAATACGAACTCTAGTTTTAAGTAATGTCTGATGAAAAAAACTAGGTTAGTACTGGTTCTTTTAACGCCATCCACTACTGAGATTTATAATTAGTATATAGTATTATTATAACTGTAACTCAACTCAGGTAAATGTTAATAGGAGCGACGATGCCGATAGTTTTTAAGTTCACTGAATCGTCCAACACTTTTAAATAAATAAATAAATAAAATAAATAATGCTGGACAATTCACACAGCATTATCTAGCCCCAAGGTAAGCAGAGCTTGTGTTATGGGTAAGTACTAGATAACTGATATACGTAATATTATACATTACATAGATAGATATTTTTTATTATACATAGAAAACACCCAGACCAACGGAACAAATTTCTGCAGATCGTACACAAATTTGTTCCGAGGCGGGGATCGAACCCGCAACCTCATGCGTCGCAGGCAGACTCTCGCCCGCTGCGCCACTGAGGTCGTCAAATAAAAAATATTTAGATAATTAATATTTGGTGTAAGAAATGCGTATATTTGCAGATATGCGTGAACTATTCACCTTGAGTATTAAAATTAATGAGAAACAAAATAATGTAGAACACTGAATCACTAATATTCGTGCAAATTCTAATTTTAACGATAGGTATTTGGATTCCAATGAGTCAAAGAGTATTTTGTTTATGTATTCCGATGTCACTCCAAGTTCAAGTTCTGAGAATGAAGATTATAACCAAGGAGGTCGAAGTGGACTACAGGAAAATACTAACACCTACTTAAGTAGTAATAGAAGACAAGCTACTGTCCCGTGGTTTTGCACGCGTTTATCCGGGATGAGAAATAGCTAGATTTTCCATTAAAACTTTTTCCTATCAAGCAAATCATTACAGACAGACAGATCCATACAGTAGTTTTTATATTTGACACATATTTAGAAGCTCTGTCCTTTGTCGTTTTATACGATATCTCGCGAGTAAAGCCAGTGGTAAAACTAGTTAACATAGTCAACATACGCTCACTAAATTATGCAGGTTTTTACAAAACTGGTACCGATATGGTCAATTAGAGCAAAACAGCCATAAATAACGTAACTAAATTAAATTTAATGTTACAAATCGCTCAATTACCAGCCATCTGGCGGTAAAAGTGATCTAATTTAGGTAAAACGATGTTGACATTGAATAAATTAGGTATGTACCTTGTTATTTTATGATGCCTTCATTTGAAGATTAGAGGAAGTCATAAACTTGAACCTCTTTCGGCAAACGAGACATCGCTTTCGGTACCTGATTGAGTTCGGGCGAAAAAAAGCAACACATTTCATTAAAAAACTTAATGGTATGAAGGTAACATTAAATGGTATTAGCTTTAAATAAGTATGTAAATTTCTATTTATTGCAGAATCATTTTAATGCCAATGAAATATGAGAATTGAGGTGGTAAAATCTATTTGCGAAATAAGAAGACCGAGTTATATGAAACTTGTTGAAATAAACGTTTACATAACAAATTATAATTAAAATGTAAACTGTTTCTCATCGCCATTGTGAAGTAATCAAAGCATGCTTCGTAAACGCACCTCTTAGCAATTACTCAGAATGTGGAGTCGCGGAGTTAAATAACTGCCTGTCGGATAGAGTCGGGCAACACTCGGCTTTACCTGCTTTCGGTTCGTTTTCATCAAATAGACTGATTTCCCATCATAATACTTTTTTTATTAACCTTCGCTGTTTCACTGCTGGGCGAAAAAAAAAAAGTCTGTAATGTAATATATCTCTATTTTTTTTCTTAATTGGTGATGAATAAAGTATTCTCTATCTAGGTATATCTCTTGTTTTAGCAAATTTTCTAGATTTAGAATTTTACTTAGAGATAGGTTTATTAATTTCGGTTCGATTGGTGGGACGTAGCTGGCGAGAGTGTGTCATTTAAAATATTATTCGGTCGCCAAATTTATAATTGTCAGCGTTCGTAGAACGATTTAATTTCAAAGCTGTTTTTTCGGCAAAAGAAAACGCCTTCGGCTTCGTCTTTAACGTTCGGCCTCTTTCATTCGTTACGCAGCGGGTACGTTTACGGAGCAAGCTTCTGCGAATCACATCAGAATCCGAACTCAGCATTTTGTCATTACATCTGGCATCTAGCATTTCCGAGATTAAATAAAAAATCGGTGTCGTAACATGCTTTAATTGGTCATTGCGTAAACGAGACCGAACGAAAGTAAAACATAGCAGGTTTGTTGAACTTACAACAACTTGATTTTCTTGAGAGTTGGTGGAGTGGCTACGTGACAGAAAAGTTTCAAGGTATGGTGTCGGTACAAAGTTCTATATTGATATCTAGTTATTTTTATTTCTGATGGTCTATAATAGCCTAAAGGATGTCGCACAAACAACCGCCAAGAGAAGAAGCTAAACCTTGCCGTCAACCAGGAATACCTGACTACGTACCAAAAAGATTGAAGTACACTTTATTAAAGACTGGCACTTTTTTATGGTATTATGTAGCCAGGCATTTGATGACAAGTGCGTATTGATTGTATAAACGTTATGGAAATAAACGATATTGATTATGACCAAAAATTCATTCAGAAATACTCCGGTGATTCACCAGAGCAATGAACGTAAATCGCCCTGGCCTAAATAGCCGGTAGGTAAAAAAACCCAATTACGTTACCAAACATATTCCCCGTACATCAGAGCCTTCCAAAACCCGCATGGACTCACGTCCGTGCCCACAGTTTATATTATTATACCAGGGGGTCCGAAATGGTGAATTAAAGTGTGGATACGGGAATTACTGGCTTCAGAGTAATCTTGGACGAGGTACCATCCATTCCATCCTACCCATTAGTAAAGGCTTGGGCCGAAATGATGTTGGGAGGGCGCGCGCGTTTGCATTGTTGCATCAGAAATAATCATTCTGGTGTGATGATATTGGATTAAGGACAGGGTGTCAGCGGGCAGATAATGATGATGACTCTGGATCCTAGATTGAATTGCCAATAAACATTTCAACAAGATGATCATTTGAAAGCAAGTATAAAGAGTTTCTGATTTGAATGAAACTTAGACAAGAAACTGTCTGACGCAACCGCGTCTTCAAAGCGGATAAAAAAAATCATATTTTATTGTTGTGAAGATGAATGAAGACTAATAGGTTCTAGGGATAGAGAACACTTGCGCTCTAGAGCAAAGGCCTCCCGCTATTGCCCTGCAGTAGGTCTGTGCAGTATCATTAGTTAAATCTTTCGATTCCAAGTTCCCGGCTTCCCCGGCTTCAGACTTCACAAACCCACATCCAAGTTCCGTAAGACAATGGAAACGCACCAGACATTTTTCCGTCGTTGCCCGAGGGTGCAATTAGCCGTCAATTTGCCTACGCGATGCCGATGCCACCACGCGACGTTTCTGAATGATACCTTGGATCTTGACTGGACTGGAACCCATCAAGGCATGTAACGTATAATAGTGTGCTTTAGTTGTATCTTGGCCGAGTCATGACCTTTGACCAACCTTGACTTGTACTGGCTGTCATATTTATGTCAAATATGAAGCCATAGAATAGGTAGGTGTATCTTAAACTTTGAGGAGGTATAACTGGGAAACTCGTAGCATAATAAAAATCCCGAAGGCCTAAGCGCTGGCTGTTGACAGCGGGTTAAATTGTCTAAGGCTGGGTGATACAACAAAGGAGGCTCAGTGGAATTTAGGTAATGTTTTCGGTGGGCAGAGAAATCGGAAGAAAACTGAAGCGATATTTGACTGGATTCAATGGATATTATTTATATTATCGAAGATATTATCGAAGGCGCGCAAACATTTGTTTGGATAATGTCTGCTGCTTTGCTAGCAGTAAAAAACATCCAAGTGAACATTCTTAGGCGTCGATTCAGGAAGCAAGCAAATGCAGCTACGGGCTAAAGCTAGTAATAAAACCTAATAATATCCCCTGGATTCATTGTCCAGATTCCATAATGGACTACTACTGGTTCTTAGCCTTGTTATGACATCACATTCGACAGGTGGACGTTGATTTAAATACGTCCGTTCACCATGTGAAATACTGCGGAAGTCAGGAATGATAACCGTTTCTAAGCGTTCGCGTTCGAGTTTAGAACAAAAATGACGGTTAAGGGCTGCCATATTGGATTCTTTGTTTGAAATAATTAAATGGCGCCCATCAGGCAGCGTGTAGTTTGTACACTTGGACAAACATATTCTGATTGTATATTTTTTTGTTACAATTAGGCACCGTTTGACTTATATTTAAGAATGGTATTCATAAAATACTTGATAAATGAGCGCCAAAATACAAAGATCGAAATATTACCTCCATCTGAAGTTTCACACGACTTAGTAAATTTACGACCTTTGAACAAATAAGGACTTTAAGTAGAGCGAATTTAAATTTAAATTGCAAAAACCGTCCCTCAAGATGTCTCAGATCTTTATGGTGTCGTACCTGAAAAGAAAGAAATAAGGTGTTAATATAAAATTCAAAAAAGATGTTATAAAAAGCGTAAAAAAATCATATAGCCGAAATAATGTCGGTTATAAACATGACATGACAGGAGGCTGGCGAAGATTACAGGAGGCCTATAACCAGATGTGGGTTAGGCCTCCTTTAGCTTTTTGGGTAGGTATGTTTATGTATTATGTAACTAATATAAAAGGCTGCTTTGATGGTGGTGATGAAAGATTACATGTCGTCAAAATGGCGTCCCATGATCAACTTTTTGAATGAATTCGTGATGCTAAAGCCCGTATTATGAAAGCTTGGACAGTCATCGATCTATGCTTGAGTAACTCTTTTCTATGACACAAACGTCATTCAAGCACATGTCTACGACTGAGCAAGCTTTCATAATATGGTCCCAAAGTAGGTATTCTCAGTATTATCCGCTACGCACCACTTTGATAAGACCAGCACTTAACATGATTGAACACAGCTTTTATTTGTCCGATTAAGTAGGCACCTACTTAGTTATTGAGTACGTAAATTTATTGAACTGTTGATTAGTTAGATGTTTATCTGTAGCCCTAAAACTTGCAGTAATACTAATATTATAAAATAAAGCACATTTGAACATAGGTATATCTCAACTACTTTTATGGCAATGCATTACTCAGCAGGTCACAACAACGTCAACTCAAGGTTTATTGCCCAGTTTAAGAGGTCTAAAATACCTTACAAACCTTCAGTTGTAAAAGGTTTCAACAATTCTAAACTCTTGTTACAGGTATCTAAAATTAAATAAATCCATTTGTCTATAACAGACAACGTGATTGAAAACACCTCTTTGTTTTTGTTATCCCATCACAATGCAGTAATCACCTCGATAAAAATTGTAATGACATCGTATTCTGAGTCTGTAGATTTGAGGGATCAAGATATCCCTCAAATAGCAGGGGGTGAGTGAAAGATTCCTTGATAATGTAATCTCAGCAAGTGAACGTTCATCATGACTTAGTCAACATGGATTGCCAGAAGTCCAGTTCAGCCGATTCAGCCGACCGAGCTGGCCGAGTAGCAAGGGATTATCGTCGACGATATGCATGTATAATAAAACTAAGATGGGACTAAACTGATTTTAAAATATTCCAAGAAATTACTGGGATGATGCATTGGCTCCAATGTCCGGTTCAGGGTAGGTAGATAGACTGCTTCTGAGAATGTATTACGATGATCTGCTCCACGATATTTCAAGGAAAATAATGTGAGACCGATGTTTTCCAACCTTGGCTCTCGGATATTCAGAAATGTAGCGAGGACAAATTGGCTAACTGCGACTTGTGTGTGAGTTTTGTCTTGATACTTTGACTTACACCAGTAGTTCCGTCATCGGTTAGACTACCTACCACTACCACACGTCTTTAAAAAAATATAAAACACCCTTTTCTGACAGTGTTTAGGTAAGCAAAGCAACGCGCGCTATCTTACTATTTAGTATTTAATCAAAACCTGACATTACATCAATTGAACAAACGATCACAAGTGATCTTGAGAGCATTAAAAGAGTCCTAACCATTGCTACCGTGCCAAACATCTCAGTTTTATTCAATAAGAACTTGTTTTTTTACTCTGTGAAGTGAACCCTATATTAGAGCTACTGTGTTAGTTTTCGCAAGGCACAGCTTCTGTATACTATTGGTTTCATCACCCATCAACTTGTCAACAGACAGACTGATAAGTACTCGGTATTGGTAAGGTAAGTTGTGCAATAAGTAGCCACTTGTTAAGTCAACTGCCGAGGACTACTGTTACGTCATCCATCAGCGAAAGAATGAAATGTCACTTGTTGGCAGATGACGATGCCTTGATTACACCTTAGCCATCAAGTCTTCAAATGATCACTTTAATACTCACACTATTGCACGTATTTTAAGAACTAAGCTTTCGACGACACTGTCTTGTGACTCACTGTGCACTGGTGCCCATGAAGGCAATAGAGACAGCTGACAATGCTACACTGAGCCCTTCGATAGTGATGCTGTTCATTGACTTGACTGGGGACAGGCTTCAAGGAGAAGGATAGAGTTTGGCTACTTAAACAACGTATGTTAGTTTAGTAACGGTGAACATAGCGTAAATGACCTAAGAAAAGTTAAGATGGACAAATATAATAGTGGGTGTTCTGGTGGGTAGGTTAGGTATGCGAAATTGCTAATGAGAGGCTCTGACTCTGACAGTGACAAGTGGTCAGATGTTTCGCCATTAGAATCTTAGTAAGGCATTGTAGTTTGCCATAATGACTATACGATTACCACACAAGATTAATTTGGCACTAGCCCACCTGGGCCGTTGGTTTATACTAGCGTCATGTCAGCAGCGACGATTGCAAGATGGAAGTAAATAAATGAATAAATAATGTTGGACAATTAAGACATCCAAACCAAACCCCAAGCTAAGCAGATCTTGTGTTATGGGTACGAGATGACTGATATACATACAATACATAGATACGTTTTTTTATTACAAATAGAAAATACCCGCAACAAATATTTGCAGATCGTTAACACATTTGTCCCAAGGCGGGAATCGAAACCGCAACTTCTTGCATGACAGGCGGACCTTCGCCGTCAAAAGGACTAGGTAAGACTCGGTCAAATGCTGGAATCTTGCAGAAGACCAAGTGGCAGACCCGTCCGATATTCCGATGACTTCACCAGAACATACTAATGGGAACCACTGGATGCGACATGTAGTGGACCAGAAGAAATGGAATGCTAAGAAGGATGCTCAACAGAGGGTGCAAAATAGCTGATTGAAGATTATAACTTCCAATTAAAACGCTGTCAAGCGGACAAGACAACTAGTTACTGCATGTTGAGCTGACTAATCTATGGCTTAAAGAAAGTAGGGATTTTCCGACGGTTTCTCTTGAAAAAACTCTGTTGAAAAAAAGTTTCCGTCCAAGATGGAACTGATAAAGTCACGAATAAGTAACGCGTAAGTTCAATAACTTGCAGCAAAGTACTGGCGCAATAAAACCAGCAGTTTTACAACGCAACGTATGATTTAATTCGTGGCGCAAATGTCACATACGAGTACCAAGTACCAACTCGTTCTGTGACCCACTGAGTTTTTTCGCAAACGCCATTGCTGCGGCCAGTAAAGTGTTGAATTCATTAATGTCATGATTTTACGTTAAAATATTGGTTTGGTCTTTCGAAATGTGAAGTGGCGACTTGAAATCGCTCGCAAAAGTTGTGTTCTCTGTTCCCGTGACTTTGTCCGCTTTGATCAGCCCTTGTATCTTGACTCTTGAATTGCAGCGGTCCTCTGCCTTTTTAGTTACAGGCAATGATGCTCAAAGCTGTGTTAAAATTCGTCTATAACACAGAAATTTCAATATCCCACACATTCCTCCTGTTGTCTCAACCTTAGTATTCTAGTAGTTCAGATTACCTATCGATACAAAGCCCATGTGCCCTATATCGATTAACCCGATATTATCGATATAATATGGCCGTAAGTGGAACAAACGCTTGTGAACCAGCATTTACATTACTCTAGGATACGGCTAATAAGGCAGCGCTCACTTTCGCCGAGACGAAAAAGGCGGCGCGGCGTATATGGGTAATTGGTTGAAGGTTCGACTAATTTACGGCGATTGAGGTGTTCTGGGTGGTTTCAGGGTTAACAGTCGTATTCGTCGATATTCGATGATTTATAATGATGTGATGTGAATCATGCTTGTGTGAATATTTAATCATGTGTATGTTTATTCTCTCTCTCTCTCTTTTTTTTTTCTGCATGCCAATTTGTAGGAGGTGCATGCAGAGCGCAGATACATTTTATTGGATCTCATTAGAGATGAAAGCAAGCAATAGTATTTAAATGTTTGTTCATTATAAGAAATCTTATCTCTAGTTTTGTAATTTATACCTACCTACATACCTCATTGCCATATCCTGTGAGAAACGAACGGGTTTCAGAATCTCGTTGATTGAATCAGCCTCACTAATAGCAGTGTTTGATAAAATTAAGATATTTACGTAATTCTAAGAGATTAAAGTAGCTAGGACTGGTTAGATAAGCATCTGTTTGCCTTCTCAATAACTAATTAGGCGATAAATATCGAGTACGCCCAAACAGCGTGTTGTTATTGTGTTTAATTACCATTAATATTCATGATAGACTTAGAGCTGGCAATGTAATAATGCAGCTTAAAACTTATACCTACTAGTAAATTGCAATCAAATAATAGAATTAAATGAAACGAATATTTACAATTGAAACATTTTAACATACTGCAGACTGTTGCAAACAATCTACAGGTAGCTCAACTGATTCATATCAATACCAGTCGGAAGCGTGCCCAAGACGCTGGCTGCATCAAGGCTGCATTGTCCCGCTGTATGACAATGCTGATGCTCTCGGGTCACTTGTCACTCCGACCAGAAGCTCAGATAATTTTTTGAAAAACCGGAGTGGTACCCCACTGACCTAGGGTCCCGACTCCAAGGGGAGCAAATGCATTGGCTCTGTCGAGACCTGCATATTTGGACCTCTTAAGGTCCTATACTAGTAGATATGTATGTAAATAACATAATCTCATACTTCATATAATTCATAATTATTATTACTTCAGTTACATTGTCACATTGGGTGTGATTGGTAGACTTGAACAGGCTGATGAATCTGTCACCACCAAAGTTGTTTCTGATGGCGCGACCAACATGGAACTGTTACATGCTGATTTAATAAATCAATATAGTTAGTTAGGGAGAGACCCTGTAAAGGTTCCAGTTAGCGTCTTGAATGACAATAACAAAACATTTTGGTGAAGGCATACCTTCAATTAAAAAAGTTGGTATAATTGATCGGAGAGCCACGAGCACACATACAACAGTTGAACAACAATGATTCGTGGTAAAACCAAAATGGTACTCGTAGCAGGAGCACAAAGGTGAAATATCACCCAGCTCAATTTTTACATCCAAAATAAGCTAAGCGAAGGTTGACTGTCCAAGTTACCATCGCAAAAACCTGCCGACATTGCAAAGAGGTTTTATCCACATAAATTCAGCAATATCATGAATATACCGAATTTTGGCCGTCACGATTTCACAGTACCATTGTATGTTAATTTGAAGTCACCAGTTTTTGCAGGATTCACGAAATAAAGGCACTTTAAAGGGCAGTAACCGATAAAGATGTCGGTCTTGACCTCTTTGAGATGGAAGAGGATCCTTGCTCCTTCCAGAGGTAGATGATGGATTGTTGGTAAGTTTACCATGCAGCTGCATGAAAACCTCAAAAATAAGTGCAATGAAAACGGATACTACATTGGAAAAAAATTGTTATGAGAAGAAGTTTTCTAACCTAACTTTGATGAAAAATGCACAGTAATGCTAAATATGTCGAAATCCGGAATTGAACCTTTTTTAATGGTCTTGGGTTCTTCCTCCTTCAATTCAACATTCATAGTACATACAAAGTGCAGGAAAGTTATATGGACCATTAGCAAGGTTTATACGGGAAGCAGATAATCCCCAAGAACATATAAAACTATGAATAAATAATAATGATAACCCGCAATGATCTCAAAGTTTCCGGTAGTTAGCAAGTGACGTCACAAGTCACGTGGCGCGTGGGTCGACGCATGCGCAGGTGCTGCTAGATAATATTACCTGATCTCCGACACCTTAGAGATTCAGGGTCGTGGAGATTACACTAGATATTGATGGAATAATACGGAATGATGTAGTTCTGAGTTCTAAGTCAAGTTGTGGTTCGTTAAGGAATTCAATCAGCCATCGCGTCGCCTTGGTCTTTCCCTAAGGGTCATCATAATTAACACCCTATGTCACTGCTTGATATAGACTCCCCTGAAAAGCGCTATATAGGATCCCTATAAGAACGTTTTGAAAGGTGTCAAAAAGCTCTCGTAAATGCGCACCGAAAATAAGTTCGAAGAGTAAGGCATCATTGGTCCCCGTTGTTTGTTTATTGTGATTTGTGTTTTATAATCCTGTTTAAGTTGCTATTGGAGGTCTTAGAACAATAACACAAGCCTAACCTAGATAGTTGTTAAGTTGAAAAATGAAAAACGTGCGAAAATCGGTAACCTAATCTACGTCCAGGGAACGTGAGAATGCAAAGTGTAGCCAAATGGGTCAAGCATAATGTTCTGGCAGCTCTTAGCGAACGAGTCATGCCAAAAAAGTTCCGAGCTAGTTAATTTGTGACCAAATCCAGTCAAATCAAGACAAAAAAAAAACGTAAAGTACCCGTGATGTTATCCTAGCCAAATTTCCACCTCGGTGGCCAGTTTCACGTGTACACCAGTAGAAATAATGTGGCAAAAGTCCCCATAGATCCCATGAGTGCTAAAAAGTTATTCAAGGTCAAAGGTAAAAAAAAAACGGTTTTTGGAATTTTCTCGAAAAAGTTAAGTTTTATCAAAAATATAGCGCAGACAAAAATTGCAGATTATAAAATTATCTACAAAAAAGGTCCTAATACTTTTTTCCTAACAATCACCACACCTAAGATCGCAATGCCAAAAGTTGAAAGAGTTAGATTCTACATGAGTGGGGAATGGGCTATGTATAATTAGATAATAGAATACCTAAAACTATTTTCAAAGTAAACAGGGTAGGTACACTGAATACCTAGTTAGAAGTCAAGTCCATTACAAAGTCTGTCAGCACTGCCATTCTGCACAGACAGTGTCAACATGGCCTATTTTCCACGTGATGACAGCTCGTGCCTGGCCAAGGTGATAAATGCACCGGTTCGCGTTCGCATCTCGCAATTGTAATTTGCACGAGGCTGTTCTGTTCGAATCATTTGTTTTGCTGTTTGAAACGCCAAAAACTATGTCATCTAATAAAAACATACCAATTTCGCAGTTTGAAACAGTAGATGATCATTCGTGATACACCGTCGGCCACATCTTCACTTTCCATCAGGTGAGATTGTGGTCACATATAGATTTCCTCAAGAATGGTGTTGGATAGACTGTATCAAAGAGTATAATAACTAACCATGGGACTGTATACTCGATGTGATGAGCTATAGGTAAATGAAGTTTCACGTGACACTCTCATCTCCTGTTAAGTTTGGTAATAAACAAATCTATGAAACCTTTTATAGATATTTTACTGCAACTCCTTACATGGTTCGTCTCTATGGATCTTCGACCGAGACATTTTGGGAAATCAACAATGAATCAATCGCTTAAGACAATGTGGCTTTCATTTAGGGGAGGCCTCTCTAGCAGTGAAGTAGCATAGGTACCTGCTAACTGATGATAATAAAGATGATATCGATCAGGTTATGCTGCCACGTAATTGCGACCCAGGAAAAGCGCTCAGTAAATATTTACAGTCACATGTGTAAGTGTAACCTGTCCACTTTCATATGACACGGATATCCTCGAGAACCGGCTGGAGGGGCTTTGCTTTTCCCAAAGCGTTTCCCGGGACTTCTATGATTAGACCTGCTGTCGACTATAGCACATCGTTATACAATGTTACTGTGAGGAGTACCGTTTTTGTCGATTCAACACTTTTTTCACATTTCTAGAAAATGTCTCGCACAAAGTGATCCATAAATGCTCAATGGATGGTGACAAAGTAATGACAAGGTTAAGTTAGCGTATTTGAGTAAAGAACTATACAAGACATTATCTTCATCGGCTGCCCTGCTGGCCACGCTATGATGGCCTCAAGATAAGCTAAGCTTGCTATGGTCTCGACCTTCAAGTTTGGGCATCATTGCAACCCTTGCTTTATAGGCCTTCAGCTTGTTCATCAAGGGCTGCTATGCTGACCGCCGTGATGGCCTGGACCTGAGTTTCGGTCATGTTCATCGCAGCCAGTGGTGAAGTCTTTTTACTAACCAATGGCCTAGCTAGCAATGCTTGCCATATCTTGGTTGGTTAAATCTAGGAAGAAGCCAACAAATAAGACAAACAGATAAGTAGGTGATCAGGGGCCACGGTAGTGGACCTGCCAAGTCGTGTAACCAGCCGTCATCAAACCTTTCATAAATGATTATGCCTTGCCGTAGGTATCAATTGAATTACAATGTGCGATTTGTTTTATGATTCGAAAGTTCTTGGTTAAGATAAGTTGATTATCATAATTCGTTTTTTGAACGTCGCTATCGAGTATCGAGATGGAAAACTTACTAGTCGGTAGACCGTATGTGCAATATGTGCATCTCACGAACGCTATAGTGGATAATCGATTCGATTGCATACATTACATGTTTATAAAGTGTCGTGTTGAGAGGATATTTGTCAACAATTTAAATGCAGCCCGTCTTATCGAGCTGTTAATCAACTTTCTCGAATATTCTAGAATATTCTAGCTAGATTCTTCTCGAAATAGACATGTAGGAAGGATGTAGGGATGTATTTACAATCTGGTTCACTGAACATGGAAGTGTGAATATAGCAGGAAGACATTTTCTAGCGCAATCTCGAATTCAAATCTAACGTCAAATTTGACGTCAAAAGGAGTCTTTCGTCTACTATAAAGTTAGAGCGAAACTTTTTTTTTGATGTTTCGCACAAGCACCACCTAAGAGGTTCCCCAACACGAAAGGTGTTGGGGAACCTCTTCGCACTAGTCGCGACTCGCGACGTATCCAACCTCTTTGGTATTTTTGTGAGCAAAAAACACACTTCTTGTTGATAAAATTGACAATTCTATCTAATCTGTATGTAGGTAATTAGCCATAATGCCTATCAGTGGTTAAAGTTAACTAAGATATCGCTATTTCGCTATCTACTAATGTTCATTGTTAGTTCTATTGTAACTTACGTCAAGGCGATAGTCTTATCTGCCCTGTGCCCAATTAGTAGGAATATGACGAACAGTCATAGTATGTGCTTACCTCCAAGGAAACACAAAAATCAGCATGATTCATAGTACTTAATACTTTTCAAGGTAATAATTTCAGCAGCTCAGGCAATATTTTAATTCGAATTAGTGTCTTATTGGTAAGGCTCTAACATTTGGTTTGGTACCCACTAACTTTCATGAAAACTGTGGTCTCTCTTTTGTACGGTATGAATCACTAGTATACAAATTGTCTTTAGACATCACTTCCGGTAAGTTTGTTTAACACTTTTCGTAACCAATTACGAGTACATAGTACGTACGCTCTACCATTACTAGAAAATGAAATGACTGTAATTTATTATTCCGTCAATTATATTGACATTTCTCGCCACACAAATCATACATAACTGTTATTCGAACTGTCAGCTAGAAGTGACAACTATAAAATAAGCATTCTTGTATGATTGTCCATTATGTTATGTAAGAACAGTTATTTTCGCCCATTCATGTTTACTACTTTGTTGGTTGCCATTCATGCTATCTGCAAATGACATGACATTCTATGACCTCTCTGCTCAGATTATAAGAGGCGATATGTCAGAGGTCAAACACGTGTTTACACCTCTTAAAAGTTATCGGAGGTTAAAAGCTTAATGGCTGCAAGCAGGGCTTAACAATGTGATAATTAACTGATAACTGTAGGGGTCGCTGGGGAAATTATTGCAATTAGCAACGGTAAATACGATAATCTTAGTACGGAGCTCCGGACAGCTTGTTTCTGTTTATTGACTATTTTACTTTAATAACCTACCTATCTATCTTTACTTATTACTAAGGCCAAAAACGAGTGCAAACTTGCTTTCGATTGAAGAACGTCTACGCGATAAACATCAAAAATAAATATCTTGCTGTTAAATCGTTAAATAAAATAAAAAAGTGTTATAGAATTCAAACCGCACCATAAAAACTTCCACGCTATAATTTTGACACAGTTCCTACAACAATAGCAAGCCATAACAGAAGTCCATTGTTTTTTCAAGACGATGTTTTGTTACGCTACAATTGGGCTATGAATGTCCCTGTTTTACTTGACCTGAGACCTGTCACGTACATTTTATCGCCGCGGTAGGGTTGGCGACAACTTGATATCTCGGCCGGTCGGCGCACGCGCACCGCTAATTGTGATCACGAGGGTTGACAACCCTAGAGACAAAACATTTTATTGGAGGTATAAATCGTCTACAATTTCTTTGAAGATGGGTTGAAAATAGTGGTGTTTTAGGTGCCTACACAAGAATTGTAGAGTTTCAAGTAGATGGGTTGAAGTTGAAAGAGAAAGCGTCAATTCAAAACCACAAATTACTCAATGACATTACGAATTTACTGAAAAAATGAAAAGGTAAGGTGCTAATGGTTTTAATATTACTTGACGTTTACATGTCATTTGCACGAAACTAAATTCATGTGCTGGAACAAGTGGAAGACTGAGATAAAGACAATTTATTTGCGAAATCATGTGTAAGTGAACAAAGTTGGAATTCCTGTAAACGAGGAACTTACGGGAACAATTGAATTGACGTGTAAAATGAGAGAAAGGTCTAGATACCCTGAAGTGGGAGTCAACCGACTGATATAATGATGATTAGAAGTCGAATCATACAGAACCTTAGCCGAATGCAGTAAAGTTTAATTTTCATCACCAGACAATACAAAGTGACAACGCTAAGGATAACGGTTGGATTAACGATAAGGGAATAAGTACGTGCGTTGTCAGGTTTTATAGCGAACGTCTTTCATATTTAGTTGCGTATGGTAAGGTTATGTGCGGGTTAGGTCACAGTGCCGCATTAAGTGGTAGAAACACTACCACGCATACACTGGCTCCTGCTAGATGGGTCAAGTAAGGATTGTCAATTAGATGAATGCGATCAGCTCAAGACCGATATAAGTTGCACAGTTTAGAGGAACATGGATGTCTAAGCATGTCTAAGCACAGTTGATGCGAGCTGATAATGAAGATGCTAATTGCTGATGGATATTTTTTTTTAATTTACCATACAAACACAAAAAAACAGTAAAGAAATGCTTCGAGTACCTAGACGAAGTACAAAGGCGGTGTTATCGCTATGAGCGATCTCTTCCAGGCTTGGGATGTACAGGACATGTCAGAACAACAAGGACGTTGGCACTCGAAAAAATAAAATAAATGAAAACAATCATACTTACACTACATACTTTAATACCTACATAACCTAAAAACATTATAAGACGACCTCTGTGGCGCGATGGGCGAAGGTCTGCCTGCAACGCAGGAGGTTGCGGGTTCGATTCCCGCCTCGGAACAAATGTGTGTACGATCTGCAGACATTTGTTCAGGGTGTTCTGGTCGTTTTCTATGTATGATAAAAATATTTATCTATGTATTGTGTTATATTATGTATATCAGTTAACTAGTAATCATAACACATGCTTTGCTTAGCTTGGGGCTAGATATTGCTGAGTGAATTGTCCAGCATTATTTTTTTATTATTATTTATTTATAATATTAAACTTACATAGAAATAAGGTTGTCTAATTTTTACAACGATAAATGATCATTGGCAGGTCCATGATAACGAACGGGCTGGTCGCATGCCGGAACGACATTTCTCGGCATTTAGGAATATTTGGTTTGACGAAGCACAACGAGGCACAGCCTGGATACAGCACTGCCAGAATAGTCTCGTGGCTAAACAGTATTCTGGCCAATAAGCCTTTTATGATCGTCTCATGAACACAGGAACAACTTAGAGAGCTAATAAAAGAGTCACTAGTATCGGATTACAAAAATTTCAAGCTACATTTAACGTAACCATAGCTTGAACTTGTCAGAACTTTAGGTTTATTGACAAATAAATTGAGCGTGTCGCTTATTAACAATATTAAGCCCCATAAAGCTAGTGTAAGATTGAGTTTCTACAAATACGAATAAATAAATTCAATTGGCTGATATCTGTGATAAATGATGTGCCTAAGTTCTCTTTAGGCACCTATATGCGTCAAACTGGACCTGGGACCACCGCTGCGCATGCCCACGCGACACTTGTCTCGAGAGCATTGAGTGGCACTCCTGCGCACGGCTTGACAGTGGACGTCATTGATGCGTCCCAGCCTGGGATAGCTCGATACTTATCTAGCTGCTGGGAAATACTGTTTATTTACTTTTACAGGCACAGTCTTAAACGTGTTTCTTTTTGATCTTAGGAATTTACAACATCAGTATTTGGGAATACAAACCCGATTTGACCGGAAGTGGATCAAAGCCAACGGTGAAATTGCAAACATAACAGATCCAATTATTACAAAACACTCCCCATTGGCTTCCTAACTGAATGCGCGAGTCACGCAACGCGTAATAGTCGCGGTTTTGTACATTCGCTAGAGTTGCGTGTGTGGACCGCAAAAAGAAAACTGCCTAGATAATGTGCTCTATTTCTGATGCCACTTAGGGCGCTGCTACATGGATCGCTAAACTGAAGAGTAATTTGTTTTAAGTAAAATTTCGCATGCCTGATATGATTAGAGGAGTCTTTCACAATAGCCATGAAGCTTTTCCATTTGAGAAAAGATGTAAAGTTCGCCGGTGGTAGGTACACAATGATTAAAGAAGTATTTATTAAACAAGAGAACTTGTATCCAAATAACTATAGAACAAACAGGTATTATGTTCCAAAAGCCTCAACCACTATCATCACCATTGTAGGTACTCATCTGTTGCAAAAATTTTGGTGATTGTTCCAATAAAATTCTCCATTATAGCATACATACATAAAAATAAAAAAGCCTCAAAGAAAAGAAACTAGACAGACAACCAGACAAAATAGGCGCTGTTGCATCATCCAGCATAATAGCACATAATAACTATATACATATACTAGTACTACATAATGGGGGTTGCCAGCCTCACCGCACCGGATTTCCCAGTTTTATAGTGCAACAAAAAACGTCCACTTACGAGCAAGAGACGATTTTAATGGATAAGTCCTAGCGTTTCCTTGCTGTTGTTCTGTCAGTCAAGTAAATAAGGTTTTGTTGGTTATGTCCACTGACCACTGGGTAATAGTGTGCTCGAATGAGACTTTTTCCTCGACAGCAGGCAGGCCTTTGTTTTGTATGGAGATTCAATTGGGCGTAGGACTCGCATGAACATGGAATTGAATATAATTTTATAGGAAGATCTTCTCTACAATGTCTTAAACATTGTGTTTTTTTAATGTCTTAAGACTAATATTGTTGTTACCTTTAAGGTTATGATATTATACACTGCAATTTTTCAACTCGTTAACCTATCTATGTCATCATCACAGTAAGTTAATGAGTAGGTATGAATTACTAATGAAGGTTCCTATTTTAAAGAAACTTCTCGCCATCAGTTGCGTCATCTGTCAATCAAACGTCAAATTAAATAAAAATTACTTGTTTTATTAGTGTATGGCGCACGTAAATTATCGACGCTCCGATGCTAAGTATTATGTTAAGTACTACTTCACAATTTACACGATTGCAGGTATTATTAACACCTCTGCTCTTGCTTGATGCCAGAAATTTAAAATATACACTGCTTTTGTATAAGACTTTTTGACAGTTGTGTTATTTGTCAACGTCATCCCTCTGTCGTCTATGATTTACGCCTCGTGTCTGTGATTTGCCTACGTGTGTGAATAGTAATTATTGGGGGGACAGAGATGGATGCTGGCTAATGACGAGCTAGGATCCTGAGAGCCCGAAGGGAGCTGTGGTTGCTTGCGTTGCGTTACTACTTGGTGTTACTTGTTCTGTTCAATTGCCATTGCGCGTGTGAATAAATCATGTAGAACATTGCAGTACTTCAAAAAAAATCTCTATCTATAATATTCTGTCTGAATATTATTTGGTGAAAGGCATATTATAACATTTATAACCATTACTTGCCTAGTACTTGCCTGCATATAATAACTTAAGTTGTTAGCTACTTCATGTTGAAATTTTATCAAAACATTATTTCGCAATTAAAATGATAATAAATGTCAAAGCATAAACGCTAGCTTGTATGCAATTATGGACGATAAATAATACATAATTGTAATAATAACATATTTCCTATTCAAATGAATATCGAAACATGAATATTACATAGGGTATTAATAAGAAAATGATTCATCATTTAACTTAACGAACTTAGCTTTAGTTTTATAAACCTTTACGAATTATTAAAATTTACATGAACGTCCTTTTTGCACTTATTTTGTTCAACGACTTGAAACCTTTGCCCAAACAATGACGTTGAAGTGCTATCAACTCGGTATCAATGTACTTTTTTCACTTTTAAGATTTATCCTGTGAAAACAGTATACCTCTACCGTGGAACCCAAGGACAAGGGAAATGTGGAACCGATAATTTTCTCCCACTGCCTTACCCCAACCGGTATATGAAAATACCGCCAATAAACTATAAGTTTATGAATTTATCTCACACAAGAGCACGCTCTGATACCCTCATGCAGCATCCGTGAGACACGCGACCACTTTCTGACCAAATAGTGATGCTGGAATGTAAATGTAAATAAATCGTATGCTCTGCCTAGCACCGTTACATGCCGTTAATATATTGACGGCACGCAATGTCTAATGCAGACAGACGGACATGTTGCTAGGGAGTGAAATATCGTTGAGCTGGCAATCGAGTTCGGCAACTGGCAACATCGGAATCTGCACGACGCAGTTCGACAGAATTTACAAGCGAATGTCATTTACGCTCCAAGTGTTGCCGTTGGCGGTGTTGGTTGTAAACAACCTTCATTTTGAATATCATTTTTTTCCTCAAGACACAGCCGGGCAACACTGGAGAAACTGAAACCGACGTGAAATTGGCTTTTTCCTTTTCATTCACTGCCTTGATCGAAATCCGACATGGAACATAATGCCCTAGTAGTGAAAAAATTCTATGTCTATGTAATGCCCCAAACAGAGCTGTTGTCTTTATAATAAATGAGGACGAAGCCTGTTCCATATAATCTAGCCACGTTTGGGAGAGAGTTCCAAGCTTTCGTAGTCTAGCCTCCTTGCTCCCACATAAGTCCGAACAACAGTCATCTCCTGAAACGTCAATGTCACATTCCTCGCCAAGACTCCCTGAAGCATTTCCTGATGAAATACCGCAAATATCTGTAAATCATAGATAATATTGAATATCTATGGCCAGTCATTTCCGCGCACGCCCACAGGTGCTGATTATGATTTGTGCGCGCGCGCAGGATCCGGGGTTACTTTAATTGGTACCAGCCACTGTACACGGTAGATTTATGCGTTGTCGGCGCTTCTTGATAGCGTATCCATGACGTCTGCCTCTGATAGGGGTTTATGAGAGTTTTATTTGAGTAGTTATTTTACGAGGCAAACGGGAAGCTATTGAGTTACGATTACGAGATGGAACTGAACTTGTTAGGTTGATAAATTGTTATTTACTTAGCTGTTTAATGGCTGGACAAGCTTTTGCTTTGGTATTTGATTTTGCTTAAAGTTTTGCACACACAACGTATCGACGTGAATCCCTAAGTGAATTTCATTAACTTCGGTTTAGGTAAGTAACCCATCATTAATAATATATAATAAAAAATATCTATCTATGTATTGTATAATATTATGTATATCAGTTATCTAGTACACATAACACAAGCTCTGCTTAGCTTGGGGCTAGAGAATGCGTGTGAATTGTCCAGCATTATTTATTTATTTAAAAAATATTAAATAAAACAATATAAGGTACCTACTAAGACCTAAAATGGTTGTTCAAATACGATTAAATCTAAAACTATTCAGCTAAGACTAAAATTATATTTTCAAACAGCCTTAAAAATAAAATGCATTCAAGATTGCTTAGTTTACCTACTACCTGTCCCGTAGTTTTATGATCAAGAGAATCTAGACCCTCGTCTAGACTATTTTCCTTTTCAACAAGCCATATAACTCTTAACGACTTTTTCTCAAGCCATTCACACCACAAAGCAATTATCTAAGAGAAATTTCATTAAATTCTAACCACACGAGCTAGAAAATAGATCATTGATAAAACAGGTCCTGATTGGTCTGTATCGCTTCTAATTGCAACGCGGGAGCAGGCTAATGATAGTCTAGCGATAAGGCCTACTGTACACGACGATAGTGACCTGCACTAAATGACTAGTACAGTGATAACTTTCGGTCTTAAGTTTCATTTTCTTACTGGCTTGCTCGCTATCCTGGCATGCGCATAATGTTCGATATGAGTCTTGACCTTAGAAACACTTAAACGTAACTGGCTTATTTTATCAGTTTCAGTTTCTGGCCTCCGTGCCGCGCAGTTCCGCTGCAATATTCCGTTCAGTGCAGTCGTACCTAAAAATGTATATAACTTAATTCCGTTTTTGCCCTATTCATTATCCTGGTCTCACTATTCAATATCGATTTTTACCCCTGTGGTGACTGTCGGAGTGTAAAGCCCCCTTTACACAAGGAAATTACACTGCCCGCTGGGATACCAGCTTAGATAGGATGAAATTGGTTCCCACTCGGCTCTCACTACTTTATTACGTTCCAGGAATCAAAGCTTGATGAAACTGCCGCCTGGTGTTGCCAACTAGGAAATTCTAATACTATAACTTTCTGTAAGTTTCATACTTTTTGAAATATTTCAAAAAAAGACGAAAAATTGACCATTCCCCCCCCCCCCCCCTAGCTCCGCAGATTGCAGACCGATCCATGTACAATGTATTAGGCGTTTGTAGATATCAATCTATATTTTACAGGAAAAATATAGAGAAGTCTGTAATAATAATAGTTTTTGAAAAATGGTCAAAAAAGGGGATTTTTTTTCAAAAGGGGGTACCTACCCATGTGGGGTATCAAATGAAAGGTATCGTTTCGGCCTTTTTAAAACACTTTTTGAAATTTCTGTAAGTTTCATACTTTTTAAAATATTTCAGAAAATTGATTGTCCAAATAATTGGCAAATGTTTGAAACTCTCGGCGCGCGAGTTACACTCGCACTTGGCGAATCTTGTTTATTAACGTCATCAAAAAAGATATTTGGCCGCAGCTGGCCTATTTAAAAAATTAAGGGTCTTAATTAACCTATCGAAGTAATAATTGATAGGGAATGAGTCAGGGACCAATATCTCTATCGCATTTATTTTCTATTTTAGCATCAACTTCTTCTATATGGCGCCTATTGCTTTTCGCCGTATTTAGGTAAGTAAATAATCAAGTCAAACATAAATCACTAAAAACGAAAGCAATAGAAAACAAAAACCTTTGTTTATTGAAACGGTTGTTTAATTATAGATCAAAGCGAGCTTTCAAAACATAAATTTTATTAGTGGACAATTTAAACCCACACTAACCACAAAAGTAGATAAAAGCTGCCAACTTATCTTCGCTAAAATAATGAAATATCATTAAACCCACGATATTAAATGGAGTTAGAGGCGTCAACAGAACTAAACGTAAATAGTATAAAAGGTGATTTATAAACATATACAAAATCGTAAATAATTAATTAAGTTTTAGAAAACTAAACTGAAGCCGGCTACTTATCGGGAGTTACGATAGTTGAAAAACTTAGACCTTAAGTATATATCTTAGGTACATAAGGTAACTGAACTTAGTTTAGTCAATTACAACGGGAAATTTACCTTGATCTGATTTTTGAGTTTTCCAATATTACAGTTTCATGTGCCGTGGTCACGGAATAATTGAAGTGAGTTTTTGGATACCGATCTACCCTATTGTATTTAATGAATAGTAGATTAAATTAGTTCAATGCAAAAACAATTTGTCTGATATTATCAATAAATAAATAATAAATTCACACAGCATTACCTAGCCACAAGTTGAGAGCTTGTGTTATGGGTACTAGATAACTGATATACACAATATAACACAATACATAGATAGATATTTTTTATTATACATAGAAAACGACCAGAACAACCTGCAGATCGTACACACATTTGTTCCGAGGCGGGAATCGAACCCGCAAACCTCCTGCGTTGCAGGCAGATCCTCGCCCACCGCGCCACAGAGGTCGTCGAATCGAATCAATATGACACTAGTGAGAATATTTGTTCTAATAACTGTGTATTCGCCCCAGTTCATTAAACTAGACTTATAAAAACCAACCAAGTGCGAGTCGACTCGCATGCGGAAAATTTCGTATAGGTACATATTATAGGTATCTAACTATTTCGCAAAAGGAACTCTATAAGACTCATTTAAGAAAAAAATACAAAAAGCCATCATGAGACGGTCACCCATCCAAGTTACCGACAGCGCCCGTCGTTGCTTAACCTCAACTTGGTATGGACATTGAACCCCTTGAAAAATTAAATTTATTTTAATTTTTTTATTTGTTGTTATACTTAGTTGCAGAAGTGATCTACACCCTGTCAAAATTTCAACTGTCTATGTCAGGCATGAGATACAGCTCGCAGACGGACAGACAGCAGAGGCCTAGTAACAGGGTCCGGTTTTCACCCTCTAGGTCTCAGAAAAACGAGCTCTAGGTACGGTACAGAACCCTAAATCATCTGTAAATAGGCAGCTGTACTCCCCCTACAATGTTACAATAACAATAGAACGGTGACGTCTTCAAAAGATATTTCTTCGCTCCGCTACATTGTACTGTTAACTCTAGTAATCACAGACCCAACCTACAACTACAACTTAATTGAATAACCGAGTAAAAACTTGATAAATTCATTTATTCAGTTTCCTCACAGTAAACAGCCGTTCACTATGCACTGCAATTATGCTGAGCCCACACGAGAAAATTATACTAAAGCACTGCACACTATTGGTTGGACTTCAGACTATCTATCGGACTGTAACAGCATTTTCAACAAATTTAAAAGGTACATACATCATTTACATAATAGGCTATTTGACTACTATTTTGAATTATTTCTTACGTATTGTCTGATAAGATAACAAATAATGCAAAGTGCAATAATAAAGCTCATTAGGGGAAGCCTATGTCCAGCAGTGGACTGGTATATGCTGATGATGATGATGAATGCAAAGTGTAATTAATATTTCTTCAATGCCAGTCGTATTAGTTATAAAAACTTTTTTTTTAATATTGAATAAAATAATGGCGCGCTAAAACGATAATCTCCTGTCATGGCTACTCGATGACGTCACACCTTGAGCACAAGAACAACAAAATGCACTGTAATCTGTTCAATGGTGACGTCACAAGTATAGCTTGTCAAAAAATTTGGAACTTATTTTCGATGTAGTCAAACAGCCTATTTACATACCTTTAAGATCTTGACATGTAATTGTTGTATTCTGCAAATAAATGATGGATTCTGATTCTAATGTAATAGATTAGCTCTACGGTCCGGTCTGTCGGAAGTTTCGGGACGCGATGAGTCAATAGACGTTGTGTGCAGAAACGAACCAAAAAAGTACTGGCACTACGTGAAGTTTCATCAAGTGGGGTACCTATGCCTTTCTGGCAGATAGCGGGAGATATTTGACAGTTCAAGGTCTCGGCAGACCAGGCAGGCTCGGTAGACTCGGCAGGTCGAAACGATGATGATTCTTTGTTATTGGCAATATGATCCGGTCAGGCACAATTCTGCCAGTGTCAAGTAATGGAAAATAATTGTCTACTGAAGGAGTCATCAAGTATTGTTTGATATTTTCATCAGAGCCTAGTTCGTTAATCTATTGCATGGTGCAGATCAGGTTGGCTAGGTTTTGTTAGGTACAGCGCATCTAAGCGATTCTGGGTTGTCAAATGGATTTTGGTTGTATATCCTGTCGAATTCCGGTTCTGCTGTTCACTGAAAACCTATCTAGTGGTACGTTGAATTGTTTGAAACTATCGTTGGCCATACACTGGCTCGTATTTCTGACATAAATTCAAATTCGCTTGAAAAATGGATAGATAAGGTTCAACCCTAATTCACCACGAAATTTCCGGCGCTTTGGATAATTTGCGAGCTAAAGACCTTACTTTGTCGGTTGCGAAAACTTAGTTTGGATTGGAGCGTAAGCTTTATGTATGGCAAGATTTCTCAATGCAAACGGAAACGGAAAATATTTTCGTTCCGAGTTAATTACAAGTACCTACGTTTATGTACACACACCAACACAGATTGAAAACTATTGACTTTTAAAAATGTTAACATATAATTTCTTATCGATTCATTCGATTTCTAGTATACCTACATAGTTATTTTTTTGTCTATATTCAAAGGTATTTCGGGATTTCCCGATTTACTATCAGGTTATTGTACTGCCTTTAGAAGAAAATCAATAATTACAAAATTACTGCAGTTGAGAAGATTAATGATAGGCAGCGAGTTTTTTTATCAGTACATAATATAAGCACAACGAGCAAGAGCTCGAAAATGTATTCTCTTAAAAGACTCAGATTAGGATTGATTTTGCCACTCAGGTTGAACTAAGCTCGCAAATTGCCCAACTAAACGATTTCGACAAGACTGACTCACTGAGTTTCTGCGCCGCGGCGCCTGGTGCGTGGTGCGTGGTGCGCCTGCTACTGTCAAATGACGCATCTGTCACGACCCGTTACATTTGAGCTGATTTACGACTTTATTGCGTTCCGGGCAGATTATACAAATCTCACAATTTTTTATACATTTCAAGATGACCAGCCTTAAAGTGCCGGATTTATATTTTTATGATATTCCCAACGGTGAAAATGTGCTGAGGTTAAAGTTACGTTTTGATTAGATAATAAAAAATGCTGGATAAATCACAAAGCATCATCTAGCCCCAAACTAAGCAAAACTTGTGTTACGTGTACTAGAAGAAGACGCCGGGCGTCCGCTATGCTCTGCTGAAAAAATCCTAAACACTCTTAATAAACTGCTTCTTACGGTGCCTGTAGTAATTTTCCTTGTACCATTGGTGGTCATGTTTCGTGGAGGTTGACGTAATAAGAAAGAAGCCAGAATTTGAAGAAGTCTGTCACACGTATTCCCTTCTGCTCTACTCACCTTACAAATAGGCAAACGCATAAAAAAGGTTACGGAATGTGAGCGCGCGCATACAATCACGAACGAATCGATTTCCTAGCTGTCAATCGGTTGATTTATTCGATTCACACACGACACCGATCGAAACGAATGTGGAACGAAATCGCATTTAAGTATTGCTTATTATAAAATGTGGCACGAGGAATTAGTATGCAAATTGCAATGTAGAAGTTATTTTAGACAAGCGACATGCAACATGTCTAGGGTCCAGACGTCTTATGGCTGGGTGAATTAATGGAATGCATGGCCAAATAAATCTACAGTAAGCATAGTAATGGAAAGAAAATTTACACGCTTGAAGCCCGGTGCTAATTGTATAGTTTTGTTCAAAGATAGGTCATAGCTAGATTTTAATATGGTGCTGCATTATGGGACACTTTTTGTTGAGCATCATTTTGTTGAATGATAAGGACCTTGAATAGAGCATCATTCAAACTCCTTTTAAAACAACTACTAAAACTCATGGCATTGGAACTTGGAGACATTACAGGGATCTAGGGACAGGCAACGGCACGTGATGTACCGTAAGCCGCTAAAATAAGGTACTTGTAGAGAACCTGCGGTGGACACAGATCTAGAAAGTCTAGATCCCTTTTGGAGACTTATAGAAGACAGTTTTTTTCCATCTGATATTTTGGATACAAATTACAGATAAAAGTCTGATCTTGCAGCTGAGAAAGAGTTTACTAACGGCAAGTGGCTGGTGTAGAAAAGAGATCATGTCTCTGGTGTGGTGATCATCCTGTTTAGCTAGCTAACCGTTTGTGTAGACGCATCAGTTAAACCTTTGACTTGTTCCATCTCCTTGTATAAAATAAAGCCAGCCGTCACTTCACCACTCTCTACATCTTTGTCTCGATGTCCATCGGTATGTATCTAAATTGCCATCTTGTAGATAACGTCCATTATGGCAGACGTTTAATTTAGGTATTTACTGGTCGTTTCTTTAGTAGGATACCTTTAGCTCCTCATTCCCGTAATGACTGGTCCAGGTATTCTGATGGAATTGAATACATTATTATTTATTGCAAAACTTTGATGTTCATACCGCAGAACTTCGATAATCTTGTTGGATAACGGAATCTTTTAAAAAACATAACTGATCGATGAAGGATTTTGGGAAATAAAAGGTATACCTACTTATCGTCCGGAATCACGCTTTCGGCTATACATTATATTTATTTATTTTAGGGGATCTTATTCATTTAAATACAATATAAGAGATGTGTAAAGATAACAGGTGGCTATTAATAAGTTCCCACTTATATTTGGAGCACTTCGTATAGGGTAAGGATAAATAGTGTATTATACTAATTTTTTAGTGTCTCAAAAAGGTTCTGAGCTAATGAACAACTAAAAACAAATGTTTTTTTTATTCTTTAAAAAAATACATTTTCAAGTTGCGCGCGTAACTTGACGAAAACGTTTAGAGACGCAGCGGACGCCATATTGCTCTGTGGTCATGACATGACGTCAGAGGGATGTTAGACCTGAACAAATGCACTGATGTTGCTGATGACAGCTGATACTTTTTAATTTGCCTACACCACAGCCGTATGACATATCAACATAGCGCCTACTATTTCGTGGTGTTTAAAAAACTGAAAACTTTGATTATAATTTTAATATTTATTTTGTTATTTTATGAACTAAAGCAAACATTTTCCGTCGGCTTTTTGCCAAATCTATCTGAATAACAGATTTTTTGCACATAGAGTTAAATACCTTATTGTGCAATAATGCGCTTTTTAATCCTTAATGTTTTGGCGGACATAGGTACCTACTGCGTCATCTTTTATTTCACCATTGTAGTAATACGTCACACCACCTTACGAATTGTTTCACATAAAAAGCAACAACTATTTTTTTTTGCAACGTCGGGACCACATTTTTTTACCTACTTTTGTTAACATTACCACTTTGTAAAAAGTAACGGTCTCACAAAATTCAGCTCTAAGCATTTAAATTAAATGGAGCACAGCATACATACATTCAAGACGGGCACTCCTCACAAAAAACATACCTGAAAGGAAAAAAAAGCAATTTAAAATGAGATTAAAAACATTTTAGATGCGTACCTACAATAAGAATCATGCCTTTGGCGCGCGCAAAAAGAAATCCCGTTAAGTTTGTTCTATCAGAAACCTGTCCGCTTTTGGTTCATTCACAAAAAGCCGCTATAGTAACAACTGCAACATCTATACCTCCATACTACAATTATATACATATTTTATATATTACTATACGCTATATAATATTATACTATATCTATACGCTATATATATAATGCATGTAAATGTTTGCAATCTAAAATTTCTCTGCTTCGATTCCTATATTGTTCTCGTCTCAACCTATGCACATAGAGTATGTACTCTATACTTTATGTTTTGTGGTTTCGTTTAACATCTCGATCTCTAAAGCGTTTGTTCTCGACGTTTCTACGTTTAGTGGCGGTATATCTTCTGCATATTTGCAAAGTGTTCGTCTTCTACTGTTAATAATCAGAACTCCATCACGCATACGTGAGTCACGTGTTCTAGCTATAAGAGCAACTACTCTCCGTGTCACAGAAAAGATAGTAACTATGTCATTATCTGCTAGTTTTTTCATCGCACGCGCAGCCTGATCAAACCGCTGTCACGTTCCTAATATAAATATTTTTGTTGTTTTCATTTTGTAGCGGTTTTTGTGTTTGGAATTGGTTCGAGTGTCCGTTTCAATGGGCTATGATTGCGGTAACAGTGTGCAACAATGAAAGTGTTTTTTTGAGTGCGGCTAGCGGGCTTTTGATACCAAATAAGGTTACATGGCAACAAGTTGAGGTAGAAAATGTTCGTACGCTGTGCTATTTTGAAAAAGAAAATTAAATGAGAAACTGTCCGACGATTCTTTACATTTTTACTTGACATCTCGATTCGGATTTAGAACTTGCTATTCTCACAAGTTCATTGTCCTTATCGCTTGGATTTGTTAGCTTGTCTAGCTAAATTACCATTTCAATTTCAATCACGCGCCAAAAGAGTGATTTTGACGTTTCAATGTCAGGCATCAAACTGACAGTTACGCTTCGCGGCTCAATGTTTTTTAGTGGCTTCTTGCACATACATTCTAGTACAGAATGGTTTCGAATATGAGTGTAGTACGGTATTGTGTGGTGGTTTCTAAAGAAGTAAAGACAAAGCTCCTGGTCAGCCAGTGTCCTGTCAAAATTTCGGCCACGGCGCAGTGGCCGATGTCCTCAGGACATTTATAATTATATAGCACAAGTGTGCGCAACACCAGGGCACGGTCTGTTCCTTCACTCTCATAATACCATAGGACGGCAGACCGATGCTGCTGGGGGGAGATCAGACTCCAAGGTATTCCAAGTGAAGATAATTATGTTATGTATGTAGTATGTACCACCCACCCACCGCCAATAACATGCCTCTGATGACGGTTTGAACAGATTCCTTCATAAAAGATAATCGCCTTCATACTTAAGCAATTTCGCTCAATAAATCATTAATTATAGAGATAGTAAAACGTGTTTACATTTCATCATTTGCTACAGTGCTCGGCGATTCCCATGGCAGTCGCGATTATAAACCAACACAGGTGTGGTTGATGCACAATAGAAAGCACTCAGATACAACTGACAATTCTCGAGAGCGAATAACCTCAAATGGACCAATTTCGGCAAGACACCTGTCCGGACCTGGTGATGTCTAGTAGATGAGTGGTGAACAAAATCATTAAAATCCGCTTGGCAGATATAAATGCGAAAAACACAGGACAGTGAAGGCTGGCAAGAATTGTAGAAGCCCTTAATACGCAACGTACCTAGTATTGGGAGACTTATGGCTTGTGATGTAGTTTTATGTTGTTGTCCATCCATACTAACCAAAGGTTAGCAGATAGGGAATGCTATCGAGCATTTTGTTCGCACAAGTACAACTTTTGTGCTATAATAGTACATTACTGCCGAGATCAGTAATGGGTGGGTTGCTGGCTGCGATGATGATAGCTGAAAGCGCAGCGTTGCGCAGGTCCAGGGCATCACAGCGCGGTAAGCATTGCAGCCCTTGAAGGACAAGCTGAAATGAAGGTCATTACCGAGCCCTTTACGCGGACAGCAAGGGCCGCAATGATGACCGAGCTTGAAGGCCGAGACCATAGCAGGCCGGTTATAGTAGACCAAAGCTATATAGCGCTTTACTCAAACAGTGCATGTAATTAAATAAAAATAGTTTAGTTCAAATTATGGTAAGAAATATTTTGCTGCCCGCAGTTTACATTGCTGGGTACTGGAAACTAAAATAAACTTTTTTAGGGTTACGAGATCGTTTTCGAAACACGGTCTCGCTCTGTCCATCCCCGCTCTTTCTTGAATATCTCAGTAACTACTGCAGCTATTCACTTGAAATTTAAAATAATGATACATTTCGTTTATATTTATACATACGCCGTTAATGATTTAAAGAAAAAATATAAAATGAAAAATTAAAATAAACATTTTCAGTACAAAATTGTGATGTTGAAATTTCAAAAGAGACATGGGGGAAAATGTGCCGGTCCATATTATTGGCAAATGTTCGAAACCCTCGGCGCGCGAGTTACACTCGCACTTGACGGATCTTGTTTAAAAACACTTTCATAGCCCAAGACTCACATGGTCCATGTACAGCTCCTCGTGGTCCAAAATAGGTATCGTTCTTCGATGGTTTAACCCTTTATTCCACGTTTGAAATGTTCTATGCCGTTTTGTTAAATGTTGTGCAATGTGAAGGTACGTGCAGTATACCCACTGGTGGCCTATTTCTTTGTCCAATAAAATTTTACAGTGCGGTAGTAAGGTGCGATTTGCATGTATTTATAACTCAGGTGTCGGGACTATGGACTGGAATTCAAATAGCGTAATTATTTATTAGCAGTTATTTGAAAACACAAAAGCTGATGGGGATATGAGCTGTGATGTTTGTTGGGTACGGTTTATTATGCGGTAGCACTTATGTGCTTTTGTATGTATTTAAGTATAATATATTCGAGACTACCAACGGTGAGTTCAATAAAAAGTGAATAAGTAGAGGTAATATGTAGGTATCAAAAATCGCTATACAGGTCGACTTTAATACAGCGTGTTTTTGTAGTTCCGAAGCGGCTAATAGTGCGTTTTTGACCATTTGACTATCTTTTTTACAGTAATTTTATTGTTGACTATAACTATCTACTTTGGCTGTCTACAAACAACATTTTAAAGTGTTGTTTTCTTTAGTACCTATAACGCATTCACCGCCCAGCTGTGTTTCACATGGACACGTGCGTCCGGGGCTATGAAAGTGTTATCAGTTTACACTATAGTACAGTACGTATGTACAGTAAACACTGATACATTGATTGTCCAACTTAGATGACTTTACCGATCACCAATTTAAAATCATTTTGACAGAAATAGAAAATAATTATGCACCTTGAAAGTATTAACATTCCATTATAATAGATAATTACTGCGCAGGCCCATTATCATTCTCCGGAAGTCCGCATTAATATATTGGTACTTAATCAATACATAGAATAATAATAATTTAGTTCTATTGCCCATGAGCTTTTCATACTGATTGGTACTTCTAACCATTAATTATTTATCAACGTTCTAAGGTCTATGAAAGCGCAAGGCTACTAGTTTAACATATTGTTATTAAATAATGAACACTGTAGACTCGAAGTGAGGGCTCAAAGTACACTGGGGCTGCGTTAAATGTTGCTAAAGTATTGACAAACGGGCAAGTTTGAAAATAGAATCGATACCAGATTTATTTGATTTAACCAAAAAGTTCAACGTCACACTCAAGGATGTTAGGTTTAGTTAAGAACTCTTTACATTGAATGTCATATGTTACATTGAATATAACCAATTTAGACGGGACTAACAGTCAATAAACAAGCAAGCGAACTAGCCGAGAGAGTCATTGGATTTATTCGTGTTATGGAGCGGGAAATATGTTGAATAAAAATTAAATTAAACGTAGGTTTATAAATACTCAGAAATACAGGAATGATGAAACTAAGCACGCGAAGACGTAGACCCGTATTATGAAAGCTTGGTCAGTCATCGATCTAAGAATGAGGGACGCTTTTCAATAGCATAAACGTTACTTACGCTTTACTTTATCACATGTTACTATGCTATGACTAAGCAAGCTTTGGAGCTTTTTCTTTGGTTTGGTGATTGGAATAGTTCTAAAAAACTCACAATAATTATATATGAGAAGCAAACAAATTACATATCAACATAAATGAGAATCAAATAAGGAGCAACACCAACGGTTGGCAATGCTTAACAAAACATCTTTACGGAATTTATACAAAGTAGTATTGAAATTATATATATATATAGGTATATATAGTATTTAATAAGGTATCAAATGTATCCAACCTTTAATTACAGAGCCAAAGTTCAAGTTTCTAGGTGACGTGAGTACGGCGGGCGGGATACCTTACACGTATCAACATCGCGGCAAGGGTAACACGACCGCGGTAACAATACACACCGTAGAATAAACTGTTTTGTACGCCTGAGACGTGACACTGAAACTGACAGATATTTTACTTGAAAATGTAAATGAATTATATGACGTAGATAACCTATGACGGGACTTCGGCATGCGAGCGAACGTACTGACAAACTACTGCGGTAACTATTGCGCAACTATTGCGGTAACAGGCAACTCGCAATTACAGGTAGGACTCTACATTACAGGTACAAACTTCTTCTAAAACTGTGCCTTAAAGGACAGTTTAACGCATTCACTGCCCAGTCAGCGCCGTGGCGACAGGGCCGTGCCCGGAGATCAGCTACTGCGTCCAGCGTTGCAAAAGCAGTTTATACAGAAAAATAATGTCAGTTTCTTCAACTAAAGTTGCTTCGTCTGCATAGCGCCTTAATGATTTCTGAGTTACTGAACTTCCGTAAAGAAATTCTGAGAAAAAAAGTACCTAGCTAGTAAATATGTATTCATTATTATTTTTCAGTTAATATTCTGCAATGTTTAATAAGAAAACCTCTAAAAGACTGCTCGAACTGTTCGACAGTTCGTTCAACCTAAAATCCTTCGCTAACCCACTAAAAAGGATATCAATATCCCAGGAAATTACTTACGTTTTTGGACAGCGAGGTCCGAGAATATCAACCGAGTCAGTCTTGAATCTTTAATTAAATTTTGCCGCCGAAAATGACGCCACGAGGTCAAGGGCTTGCAATTATCGATATTTTGGTTTTGTTTTACCTATACTTAATTTTTGTTAAAAACTCAAAAAGGCTGGCATCTTTTCCGGTCTTTCAAAAAAGTTTAGTGGATTGGGATTAAAAAATCAAATTAAAATCAGATCATAATTATACCAACAAGTGTGAGGAAAATACATAGGTACTTAAATGAAGAACTTTGTAACTATGTCGCAACGCCAAATATAATATCAACAACGATAAAAATCGTACACAAAATATGAACACAACGGTGCCGAGTTAATCGTCTTCAATCGAAAACCTGTCTTGGATTATAAAAAACGAATTGGCCTACATATCGCGGGACAAATAAAAGGAATTTTACACAGTTCGCCTAGAACTGGTCGCACCGTTAAATATATTGCGCGCGGATTTCTAAATCACGATTTTTCCACTTGTTCCTATCGTTTTGTAGCTTCAATGGGTTACGAAGTGTCACTTATTAAATGCCGAGAAGGTAAAGTGACGTACGGACATTTTTATTGAAAGGCGACTCTATGAGGTATAGCTGTGTAATGTAATGTTTTCATTCAGTTTTGTTAATTAAGATTCATTTAGGTCTTCATAATAAAAGGACTTCGAAAACAGCCCAAAGTCATTCACATCTCGCGTCGGCCACTGCGCTATAAACCTCGTCAATTCACCATAAACCACGAAAAAGTTCACACATACGAGTAAACTTATATTTACCGCACGCAATAAAAATTCCAAAGGTGGGTACCGCTGCGCTACCTAAATTCTAGGAACATAATATTGCGTTGCGACTGCCTATCGATAGTTGTCGCAACACTGGTCACGTATCATTGGCGACAGGTTGTGTGCACTAGTAATGATCTCGTATCGATGATTATGCCGATAAGAAGTAGTGGTTCGGGAAAATTGCAATAGGTGAGGCAGTTCTTAATTAACTTTTTAAAATAATTTTGTGTAGTTTTTTTCACGCTTCTGTGATAAGTAAATCAAAATTAAACGCAAGCATCTCACTAAGTAGGTTAAAATACCTTTTACATACTTTCTAACTAGATCAACCACACAATTTTGAGTATCGTTTTATAAAATCGTTTTCGAAGAAAAACCAAGTTTCCCAGTCTCGGGAAGGAGACATAAAAATGAAATAAAAACTAACTGTCCTAGATTACTACAATAGTGCGACGCCATGACTGGACCGATATCGAATCGATACCGTTTACAAATATTTCGACATCGATTACGATCGCCGATACGCTTGTTGTGAATTTTCACATAAATAGTTAAACAACTGTCTATTTTCATAATATTGAGCCATCCCTAGATTAGTTTGAATATTTATTTTAGGAGTGTTAGAAGACAAGATGGCCCGTTGTTAAGTTTTTGAGTTGTAAATTTTAAATAGATGTGGCGTGCGTGGTGCTAAATTATGTCAAGAAACTGACTGTTCTTTCGTATGCCGCTGTGTATTCATTACAGATAAGTCCCTAGGTATAGTATTATTTATTTATAGGAAAACCAGAAGCTTAATATAACAGAATAATAAGAATAAATATATCCTAGAAAGCTTAAATTAAGGTTTTCACGACTAAAAAACAGTGTAGTAACAATCAAATAGAGCTATGAACATAATCAAAATAAAAAAACAATAAAGGGTTATTAACATAAATCTAACAGAAGGTAACAAGTTAACATTGTGTATATCACGTTTGATGCAACTATTTCCTCACCAAAAAATTCACCGCTTATTATTGAAGAATTATACTTAATTCAATCTTATATTTGAGCTGGCTCTTTTCAAAAACTAAAATTGGATTGATCTCCACCAAGAAGAAGTAGAGCCTCTTCTTAAAATATCATCCTGCTGTGCCTAAGTTAGTTACGCTATTCATGTAACTTTAACATTTACTTTTAGGCTTCACTTAACTCTCCGTTCTGCACTTTACCACCATAGCAATAAGGGCGATGGGTTGGCCGGTAAACTTTGACTTTAGCAATGCGTGTCGCAATGAATCGCAATGCCGTGGATCAGGTTTTGAATCTGTTTTATAAAACATCAAAGTCCTTGATATTTATCGATAACTTTTTTATTGTAATTCGATTGGGCTGCAAACCGATGTTATCGATAAATCAATCAAGCACTATCGACTAAGTAAGAGACAAGTAGGTAGCATTGCATTTTTTCGGTTCACATAACCTTGATAATTTATTAGGATGTAGGGTTACCCTGAAAACTAAACCAATTCAAGCCATCCATTTTCAAAATGTATTTTGAATTTCGAGCATTGCAGTCTTACTGCAGGAGATATTTTATTAGTATCCGATGTTTACAAAATTGAAATTAGAATACATGGAAGAAGTAGGTATAAGTAAAACATTCACCAACAACTTAGTCAGTAGGTTCCTCTCCGTTGAAGTTTCAAACGTTTTCTCGTCGGAAAATGGAAAAGTGGCTAATCTTTTACGCGCAGTCAGGTACAGTTGCATCCATAAATGGCAAAATACAAAATGTTACTTCAACTCCAATGGATGTGGACATGTCATTGGAACTTGGAGTAATGTCGGTATTACGACCCATAGATGGAGCCTGCGGCAATTTGTATTGTGTCCCTTTTTCGTAGTAATTACTTAGTACTATCGGGGCCATGGTCCTTTACAGCTGATTTGGGAAAATGAACTTTATTTCAATGTCATTTAAAACTCTGAAGGTTAGGAAATTTAAAGAGCTTCCTATTTAATTAAATAATTGCTTATAAAATCATATATCACAAGTTTATCTACGATTTTCTGTTTTTTTTTTAAAGATACCTATAATGTAGGATCGGTTTTCTATAAAACTCTATGGTCCTGTCTAGTCGGTGCATTTTTATGGTTAAAACATGCGCATATTCAATGTTTTGATCTGTTGTTATAAATTAGTGGTCTGACCTTCATAATGTAGTCCATTTGATCACAATCTGCTTTTAATATCGCACCGGTAAAAAAATAAAAACTCAATCAATTAACACATGCTTAAAATGTGGGAAAATCTAAATTAGGACAACGGCGGCGGCGACTCTGAATAATTCGTTAAGAAATATATATTGATTTAAATTCTTTTTTATTATTTAAATTTGGTTTAAAAAAAACACAACGTGACAAAACAGATCACATAAAATAACATGCTTAAGTACATATACCTTAGTTATTTTCGACTCGATTGTACCTTTTGCTTATTACCTATTGTATTCATCTGCCTACAAGTGGTGTAGTATACCTAGCTACCGTTCGGCATCACTAAGATGTAACTTGAGTACCTTGTCATACTAAGAAGTGCTTATTGAAAGACGAAACGCGGTCATCGAGAAAGTCACTCTTAAAGCAACAAAGTTCTAAAGTTCTTCTTAGTGAAGGTAGATCACTATACCTACCATAAACTACAAACGAGGTAAAAAGCAATGGCAGACAGACAACAGCGCCATGCAAAAACAAAATCAGAAAGCCTATTCGAAGTGTCAAGACCACTCCATCATTGTTTACTTGCGCAGCATAAAAGGCGTTTTGTACGCTTTCGCCTGCGCAAACGCATAAAAGCAAGCTTCCCGTCATTTGTATGCGGAACGCACCGCAAACTTTTGTTTCTGAGTTTGTTCTTGCACTTGCACTTCTGTTTGCAAGCATGTATTTTGTCTTTGTTTGACGGATGGCTGGCTTTGAGCGGGAAGGGTTAAGGTGTCTCGGGTTGGCGCAAAATTCAAATATTTTTGTAGTTTTTTTTCTGTGTTAAAAAAGTAATTTGCCGCAAATCGTAAACCATTTACTATGAACTCATGATAAAACCCAACATCGATTTAAAAGTATTTTTGGAGCATTTGGAAAATACGAAATTGTGTCATAAAAATCTACATTTTCCTATACTCGACGATCAACCTTAAAAGCGAGAGACCTGAAGTATATCAAAGATTTAAATCGTGTATAACTACAAAATTACCCCATATAAATTAATACAAATAATTTGTATAAATAAAATACCACCGTTTCGTAGACTAAAATAATGACGAATCTTATCTACCAGCGCATATCAATGTTTATTTTTTCAAAAGAAACTGAACGTGTCATCGCTAACGCTAAAATCTGCGTAGAAACGAACCGGGCTGAAATTTGAGCATTTTATGATTACCCGGTATTTTATTAAAAAATCCATTCCCTACCCTACCCAATTCAGTTTTGAAATCCAGAGAAAGTTTCGTTATACATTTTTACTGGCAAAAGCTGTACTAAAGTTTATGTCTTGGAGCACCTGCCAGTTTCTGTATTGATTGTTCCTGCATGTTGCAGAAATTTGAAAAGCCACGCGTTTACTAAGAAATCTATTAACTTGTATACACCCCAGCCAACACACCTGAACAACTACAACATAGTTGTTCAGGTGTGTTGGCTGGGGTGTATAGCGTTATTAAGCGTTATTTGTTCGTTTTCTCCCTATACGTACTAATAACTATGTTTTTACAAAAAAAACATACTCGTGTTTCCTCTCATATCGGCATTTTCATTATATATTTGAGAGCTTTATATATAAGGTTTAGTTTTCAAAGTTCCTTATTATGAAAATAAATACTGCCGTTAATATAGCTGAACTGTGAGTCTTTATGTCTCTGTTTGATATGTTATATTAATGAGTCTTAATTTCTTCTTTAATATCTATAATATAAAAATGAATCGCAAAATGTGTTGGTAAGCGCATAACTCAACAACGCCTGGACCAATTTGGCCAAATCTTTTTTTAAAATGTTCGTTGAAGTTCAAGGATGGTTTTTACGGCGAGAAAAATTAGAATTATTGCTGGAAAAACCCTAAAAATAGCCCTTCTTTTTCCCATACAAATGATTTGTAACTAAAACGTAGTCAATTTGAGCTTTATTGCTAAAATAACTACCCGTGCGAAGCCGGGGCGGACCGCTAGTATATATATATAATTATACCAAACAGTCACGAAAACATATTTCACAATAAAAGCAGTAGGTAGAATATGCATCGACATTAAGCCCACCCTTTGTAGCTCAGTGGAATAAAATTTTAAATAAATAAAGAAGATAATTTCGAACAAAGTGTCATCTCACTCTCACTCAATGCAGCCTATTTGAACAAGACAGGGTAAGTAGGTGTATTGAAAGCTATTTTCACCCAGTCCAGAGTGCAGAGGTCACAAGCCTGACCTTGAGTAGAAATCGAGTCCCATTTCGATTCCGAGACTATCGAGTAAAACGAACAAATAGTAACGTATAGCGAGGATTAGCTGAAGAGAGAAAGATAGGGTGAAACAGTTCGAGGAGGGAGAGAGATAATTCTGGATTAACATAATATGTAACAAATAAGACAGACGTGTGTGAAAGACAATATATTATAATTCAAGCAATATAAATGTTAAATGAAAGAATACGAGTACCTAGAGTCCGATCATGTAAATGCCACAATAATTACGAGATCGCATTGAATGAAGATTCTTACTCGTAACTTAAAAAATAAAAGAAAAATTAACAAAAGCTAGTACATATACAAAAGGAGTAGATAAGCAGGTATGCGTTTTCTGAAGACTTCCCTCTTGAATATTTGCATGGCGAGGTGTTATTTATTTAAGTTTTCTGCCATTTTGTTGTTTTTACAAACAAATAAAATATTCATATTTATCTGGACGTGTGGAAGAAACCAGGGGTTCCTAAGATAACAAATACGTTTTACAGAAAATCAACAGTTAGTAAAGGCTCTGCTTTTACTCAACTCTATCAAAGAAAAATCTGTCAGGATATTATAGAGTACTACAAAGTACTCTATACAATTATTAAAAGTAACGTAATTGAGGAGATTGTTATAGAATTACCTATTGCAGGACGTCTGTGATATACCGCCACCGCTAACCTAAAAGCGTTGATAAACAGTCATGCATATGATCACAAGGATGCATTTAGCACCTTGCCGCGAGTTATCGTACCGTGAAGGGGAGGGCAAGCAAGCGGCCGTGAAAATAAGTAAAATTATAAGTAAACAACGATGATGACTGGTGATTTGTTGATGATTGTTGCGAAATTGTTGCGGATTTGTTGCGAAATAACGCCTCATGCGGTGAGTAAGAATAATAAAGGACCAATGTTACACCCTTGAGCTACGCACGCTCTAAAGACTTTAGTTGGCTGACTGTGACTTTTATCTAGCAAAAGCATTAGTCAAATTCAAATACGAGTTTATAATTCCCAAAAGCATTAGCCATATTGCCTTTTAAAAATTTAAAAAGATAAAAGTGGTACAATAAGAGCGACAAAAAATGTTAAACTTTTATTCTAAGACCATTATTTGTATGACATTAAACGTCAAGATATAACCCAAAACCTAAATCAGATTTAACGTATTTCCTAGTGCTCAATAACAAATTGATGGGCCTATGTAAATCGACCATAAACTGAGAGGACACGGCGAGGACCACCGCGTCGCCATTTTATGGTCACGAGCGTCGCACGCGCCGCTTTCCCGCACCTGCACTTTGACACGGTGGAAATGTAAAGAAACAATGCGAAGAATTCAAGTCCTAGGACCAGAAATAAAACACGTACGGTGAATTTCAACCCGTATAAGTACCGTAATACTGAAACAACACTTCTATTGTGCTTATTACGCAAATGACGGTAAAATGATATCGAAAACATCACCGAATCTATAGTTTTAAAGAAAAACAATTTAAGAAAGATATAGACAGAAAGGCTCAATAGATCACGCACTCTACCATAGATAGGAAAACATTCTTTTTTTTGTTTCTGTTTGGATGGCTACGGCAAGTGGTTCGGTCAGCAGTCGGAACTGTTAGGTAAATATCATCAAACGGTATAGAGATGAGCTTTTAATGTTTACGATTAATAAATGAGAGTTTATGAATATTCCACATCAATAAATTAGTTTTTTTATAATGAATATTCATCAATAATTAGGTTTCTATGCCACTGGGGCTCCGGACACCCGGACGCATGACCGTAACAGACATAAGTTACCAACAAGGTCGAATATGTATAATTATTTGCAACCATTTATTTTGCCAGGTTCTGTAGCAGAGTTTGAGTAATAGGTTTTCGACTTACGAGCTACGACAAACCCAATGGCACCATTCCACAGTTTGTAGATGATTTTTAAACTTTTGCAACTTTAATCTGTTCTGTTTCGTAGGTGAAGATTTTTTTTTTTTTTTTTAAACGACTCTTTTATACCTAACGACAGGTACGACGTGCATGTGGATCTAGCAGTCCGACACTTAAAATACCCAGAGGTTCATCCCTCATAAAACCATCCTATACTTTGGAGAATTCAAAATCAGAATGTCATTTACCCTTACGAGCTGGGATTCCTAACTGTATTTAAAATTAGCTTCTTGTTTCAAATCTTCCGCATATCAACGTTCTTTGGCACGTACATAGTAGCATCTACATACAGTTACACAACTAGTTACAGCATTCACTAAATGCCAGTTAAAATTCCGAGCAGCATGTTCTTTAATCTGTGGTATACTACTGACAGCCAACGGGGCTAGTGGTCCCAGTCCTGATTACGTGTCGTGATAGGCGATGGCTTGTCGATGCTATGGACATTGGCAAGTGGATCAATTAGTCGGGGACATGGCTGGAATGGGGGTCAAATCCTTGATAAGGTATCTTAATTCAACAGGGACGCAGATATAACTATCGGACTGGATGATACAGGAAATGTATTCTATTTCAACCTCTTAAAATTGTTTGATCCAAATGTAGATACGTATTTGTAGTTGTATGACGCAAACAGTAGCTTCACAAACAACAAATAATGGCGATACCAAAATCGATTTATCGATAGACATTCATTTGCACGTTACATCACTAATTAACAGTCGCTGACGTAACGGTGGTAGTGCGAGGACAGTTCCGTGTCGACACTATCGACTATCGATAGTCGAAAGTGGTCGATAGTTTGCCGATGCTATCTAAGAATCTAGTATCTACCCATCTCGACCTTTCTCAGCAACAGGTATCGATATAATCGTATCGATAAATTGCAATCGTGTGTTTGTACTTACAATACAAAGACGTATCAATTACAATAGATTTGTTCTACAAACCGAGAACAACTCATGATTGATTACTTACTAACGGTTTTATCCTAAGACCAAATATGATGCAACTCCAAAAATACAGAGTTAAGATAGTTCCAGGGACAAAATTAGGTCGTCAAAATAATAACGATTATAGAGGTAGTTATGTAGGTATAATTACGCCGCCATTGTGACTGACAACTGAAAATCAGAGTAAATAAACATAGTTTTTCATCCATCAATCTCTTAAACAAAAACTAAACTCTCCTAGAGTGAATTTATTGGACACGCCTGCACTGGACGCGCACCGCACCATAGTACATCAAATGCAGTAGCTCAGCTTCTTGCATACCTATGGCGAAATGCAAAATGGCGGAAGCGTATAGAATTTTCATGAGTTTATTATATCTCTGTCTGTAGGTAAAATAAAAATAAAATACCTAATATTTATTTCTGTATATAGTTTACAATTAGATATTACATTGATGAGAATCTCTTTTAAGTATAGAATACACACATCCTTTATACTAATAAAAGGAATTTGTTTTAACTAAAGAATGCTTAACCAGAGTCCTCACCTAGACCGGCTACAGCATGAGCATTCATCGCATCTAACAAAGCATCGTCTTGCAAGGCTAATGCAGCTTTGAAACTTTTGAAAAGCGTCAATGGTAAAAATACCCATAATATCTAATAATATGAAAATTTTGTCCTGAGTGTAGTCCTAATAATGTACGAATTGTAGGAATCACACCTAACCAAACCACATGAGTCGTCTATCAGTATGACAAAGCTCTAGTTATCATCTTACATCCTAATTCTCACACGCACTGACAGCGATGTCTCGCTTAAGAGTGCATTGTGCATTATTCTACCTGGTATATGTAATTGGCCAGCAACTCTTGCTACTCTTCTTCTCTTTTTACATGCAAATTGAGTTACTGCACCCACTGCACTATGGCGAGCTCTATATCGGGCGTGCCGGACGCCGCTGGCTATATATGTCGAGATGCGCCCGCGCATAACGGGCGAGCGACCTTCTATTAATTACCGTTCGCTCTCTATAGGGACAGGCATTTCTTCCTACAGATCGACTTATTTCCTACATTCCGGCAAAAACGTTCATCATACGAATTAGGATGGACAATGAATTGTAATCAGTTAGGTTATTTTTTATGACAGGATTGACAGATGACAGACTTTATGTATTCCATGAGGCTGTCACAGTGGTCATGGATTAGTTACAATTAGGTGCACGGACTTTTCTACCCTGTTCAAATGATTTCATCATCAAATCCGCTTAAATTAAGTCCATTGCTAAACATCTCTGATGATGCTACAAATAGTTGCCATCATACAAAATTCAAATCATTTGTGCCGAATTTTCATTTAATTCTTTCAAGAATCCGCTATTAAATCACACATTTTTATTTTGAATGTCTAAATAATCACGCAAGAGTAAGATATAACTGTTGTAACATAACTAGTTTGCGCCCCTCATTAATTGGATTGGCAGCCATGTATGGCTGTTCGAAAGCAATGAGCAAATCAAATTAATATTGTTCCGTCTGGCCGATAAAGGCAGCAGTCTGTATCGGGACCGTACGCCAATGAAATCACGTGTGAAATGAGTGCCCATCGGTAAATGGAGCTCGTCAAAAATTTACTCGCACCATTTTATGCCCTATGTGTCGTTTAAAAGAGGTTGAAATTTTATAACCTCCTTGTTTCGAATCGATTAACATTCGAAATTCGAATTACACTTTAGAGATGACGAAAGAGTTTCCAGTTATTTTTTGAAATTAGAAAATGAATCTTTACTATTTTACATATCTAAGCTTAATGAAATAATGAACGGAGCGTGGCATTTTAAATTAGGATAATTTCAGACGGACGATGCCAGTAATTCGCGCTAAATAGTCGAGGGATAAGTTTAGCATCCGATCTAGTTTAACTACCATTCGTGTGTAGCAATCTTTATGATTATTGCGAGGATTGATATTGCATTGTATTTATCGTGGTTTAAATGAAATTTTACGATGGGCAAGGTGGGTGATTGTAAGGGTTTATGATACACTCCACACATTTGCTTATGTTACGCGTTTTGCAGAGCTATTTGGACGTGTAAGTGACTTCGTCAGAAATACTGGTACTTACCCGGACATACCGGACAAATTACGAGAGTCAAATAGTTTTTCTTATCTGTTTTATTTATTCATGTATATAGGTAGGGACAGTGACGTTATATGACGGGGTAAACGTGTTCTTGAATGGAGACCGCGACTCGGCAAACGTAGTGTAGGACGCCCTCCGCCTAGGTGGGATGATGATTTGCGAAAGACTGCAGGCAGATGGTGGATGCGGCGGCAGAGCGCTGTGCTCATTAAATAGGGGAGTCCTATGTCCAGTTGTGGACTAACATAGGCCAATGATGATGGTGGTAACCCCTCGTTAATTTTGAAGCCGAAGTGAACAGAAATATTTTTAATATCTATTTTCCGATTAGTTATGCAATCCCGGTTTTCTTTTAATTAAAGTATCCTAATAAACCGATTCCATAACTTGTTATTAAAAAACAAATTTAGGTGACTATAAGCGTAACAATAAGCATCCGATTACCCGATCTCTAATTATAACACAGAAAACCCCCAAAACTAATTTATATCTGCAGATCGAACAAAGATTTGTCCACCGTGCGTCGGACCTTCGCCCGCTACGCCAAAGAGGTCTTCATAAAGACGTCATCACTCATGCTCGCTCAGATCGTATACCATCTGAGCTAAGCAGGGTAGCATGAGATATGACGTCATACTCAATCCTATTCTATAAGTATGTACCGTACCACCTATATTATGCCGTTTCCTGCTCCACCCTCCAAGGCCGAACTCCGAAGGCGCATTCTTACAAACAATGGTCTACCAATTACCACTACCAATTACGGTAAGAGAACAGTTAGGGGTTGATGTAATAGATTGTTCCATTGTTTATTTTACCCTAATTTGAGGAGATAAGCTGGTACTGGCAACTTTCTACGCGGTGGGCTTTTGATCTTGTTAGCGATCAGGTGATTTAGGGAAATCGGTGGGCGATATCGAGAATTGTTGGGTTGCCCTGCTTTAGGAGATAGATTGCAAACCATTTTATTTTATTGTTTCCTAATCGGGGGATTGTTAATTTGATACTTTTCTGTTGTTATTTTATTTTTCAGATAGATGTATTCGAGAAAAAAGTCTTACTATGTATAATATACTATACATGGGTAAATTACGCATAACTCACCAAACACCTAAGCTCGATAAAAGCGATCGTGTCCAATCTCAAGTGCCAACAAGTCTAGTTCAATCGGATATACCACCTGGTTTTGTTATCTCGGTAGGTATCGTAGTGCCGAAAGATTTAGATTCGTGTGTTGACAGCCTTATTTTTAGCGCTGGAAGTTGTCAAAACTAGGGTTGGCGATGCGAAACAGATTTAGTTCAAAGTTCATTAAAATTATGAATTACATTTCAATATTTTTATATTTTCTACAACGAATTTTGACTCTAAGACAGCACTTAAGTCAAGTGCGATGGAGTGGGTCTCACACGCGCTTGGTTATAAACTTATAAGTAAAAGTACCCAAAGAACGTACCTAGCAGCCTACGTTACGAAAGTTAAGTACGCCTCTGTGAGACAAGGAGGCGGTCAAAGTATTTTTTCAATTTATGAAACCTATGAAATCTCCTTTATTTAGAACCTGACCACCTCCAACAAGTCTCGGATAGTGACTGGTAGGTACACCCGCATCCGTGCCATATGGCTGTTTGCAATTAACAGCGCTATTCTAAGAACCAGTGTGCAAGCTTTACCAGGAACGACCGTAAACTTTGAAACCATGTGTGGTTTTAGCTTTATGCTGCAGCTAATCATTGGATAGGTTAGGAATGGAAAATCGTAAATCGTGCCGGTCATAACAATGAAGGGCAAAAATCTTCAAGAAATAGCTTCTTTTATCGGAATGGAATGTCTGCAAATAAAGGTCAAAATAGTCTACCATAAAAATGGCGGTCGAAATGGATGGCTGTATTTTAGGTATTAGATAGAAGACAACAAAAATGGCTGACTATTATTTAATTTGTGGGGCGCGCTCTCACAGACTATTATGATAGATACTTAAAGTAAAATGAGGTGAAAGTCTCTTATCACCAAAATAATGCTAAAACACTAACCAAAGCTCATGTGAAAGAATAAAGCAAGTGAATAAGTGCTTTCAATCTTATTTATATCCCAAGTATTCACCCAGACAGAACAAAACGTCCGGAGAGCTCCAGTATCGATTCTGTCTGCAGTCTAGAAAGCTTAGACTTGTTGATTTATTTGTAGGTGTTTCAATTACTGACAACATCTAACTCGGGGCTTTACATCTCATCTAGATTATAGCTTCAGGAACTTAGGAAGTAACAAGATGAAGAATTAGGACCAACCGTGTCTAGGTGGTCAATGGATCACCAAATTACAGCTCGACGTTGCCATCACAAACATTTAGGATCAGAATCAATATTCAAAATATTTTATGATGTACCAAAAAACACGACTCTCTTGAACTTTTATGAGACTTAAACCCGCCACCTCAGTACGGGATGCGGTATCAATTGCGGCACAACCACAAGGTCAAGAGACGTGGGAGTCGAAAAAGTCTGGGACTTTCATCGGACTCAAGCAGCGTCGATTAGAAAATTGGCGCTTACGCACTATAGTAACAAAAACCTTATCAGAATCAATACTTATTTCCATAAGTACTTACTTATAAGTAGATTGTTTATTTTTTTGTTTAGGTATTATTTGATTTGATTGTATTGTAATTTTCTTTCTTAATAAGGACATTTTGTTCTTAATCTTTATTTACAGGCACTTAAGAAAAGTTAAAAAGTTTATCTATACCATATCGGCTGGCACGATACAACCCTCCCGGGGGGGTAGGTACGAGTATATTGTCGAGAATCGGAAAAGGCAAGTTACGAGTTTGAAAGAATAGACTTCTAAAAAACAAATAACATTAAGTGCTATTTGATTCTCCTCGCTTCAATTACGAAAAGTGAGATCACGGTCGTAATTACAGATATCCGATAGCATTACATGAATATTATTGTCCATGGTCATATTGGTCATCCAATATCCATCCAATATCGTAATTCAAATACGGATTATGAAAGAATTTGAGCCGGTTTAGACAAAGGCAAATCACCACCATTTTGTTTTTTCTAGACCTCAAGTGCATTACATTGAATATCAATTTATCGATACCGATATCGTAATATCAGATTACCGCGTTTTGTCCTGTCACTGTCAATATGACAAAACAGCTTCAGCGAGCGTTTGTATCGTGTTACACAGTTTAATAAAGTTTTATGTGGTCTTATGCAGTCTCGGCCAAACGAGAACGTTTTAATTCCCTCTTCAAGGAATGGGACATCATAAAAGTCTCGAATACTAAGAATCATTTAACGATGCAAGGCAAAATAAAGTTGATAGGGTACGTAAATTAAAGGTCATCTTATAGTCGCTTTAGTACGTCTCATTGTCCTTAGTTCCTCATTCTCGGGGGATAAAAATGAAGGGATAAATTACTGAGACATTTCGCAATTTATTGGGCGCCTTATGGCCCGTATAATGTGAAAATTATGTTAAAGGAGACCTTTTTGACCAGCTCGGAGGTAACTAAAACCCAGAATCAAGACCAGCAGTGCATAAAGGTGGATGACTATGAAGTGACATAGGTTAAGTGACATTTACAAGGTGAAACCCAATGGGTTGATGCCGCTTAAAAAGAAGATGTCCGACAGAATCCATACTGTGATGTCCGTGTTGTAACCAGTCCAACTTATCTAGGTAAGTCAGTTTGAGGAAACATAGCGAATAAAACCTGCATTATACTTAGTATCGCGATGAAGTTTGACAAGCTTGATCTGGCACGTGCGCGGGAGTATATTTCGGTAAGCAGGTCGGCGGTCAACGACCGGCGTCGCGACGGCTAAATAAAGATGCGCGCGCAGGTGCAGATGCGCACTGACAGGGCTGGTGCAGGGGTGCTTAGGAATTATTGCAATTTGAAAAGAAAAGAAATTCTAACATACTTAAAGTTTAGTATTAGATACTCTCCAGAAAAATAGATAGTTACCTAATGAAATATCAGTAAGGATTGGCACAAGAGATCGAAGACCCAGCTGTGGGTGAAAATAGGTTGCAGATGAAAAAAGATCTACCTATTTTAAGAAAGAGAAGAATTAGGTATCTAGTTTAAATAAAAGAGAAGATGATTAGGATAAAACTGTGTGAAATCAGTGCCGTTTTGTCCTTGTTAACCGATACTACTTTTGATCTGATCAACGGGAAAATAACGTTGAATAAGGTGCGAGTGGTATTTTTATAACGAGGACAAATTAATAGCATTACCTAAACTGAAACAATTAAATAGATTACAGAACCATAAACTACTGAAATGGATGTTTGATGTGAATAACTGTTAATTAACAGTGAAAACACGAAACCATAAACCGACTGATATTCCATACAACCTGACACACTTTGTAAGCTTGTCAATTAAAAAGCAGCCATAAAACCATAACGATCGGTCTGTTTTCGTTAACAGACCTCATCATTACTTGATTATTTTCAAAAATTGGAGTTTTATTCTCGAATATATCATCGGATTTATTAACCTGGATTAAAAGAAGGGCAACTCGACAGAAGTTTAATTTTCTCAGCCTATGCGGTCTCACGAAACACGAAGTGGGGTAAAATTATGGTTTTAATTAACCCAGAGCTTACGGGACATTAAAAGACGTTCTAGATTGATGAACTTTTCATTCCGAAATGGAATTTGGAGATCTATGGCAACCGCATTAGATGATTGAGAAAAGGTTTCATATAAATTACCAGATTTCTATTTCAGATTCGTTTTCATTAATATTTGAGAGATCAATAAGGGAGTCATTATTCATTGAGATCACTCTACAAAAATTTCAAAAGAAGTAACGATAGCCAGCATAATGCATCATCAGAAGAGCCAAAGTTAGGAAGAAGTAAACAAACAGTCGGAAATAATCGAAATGTGTTTGTTAACCTATAAGCAATAGAACTAAGAAGACAAGACATTGGTCGAAAGTGAAGGTGCACCTGCGCTCTCCGTGACTGGATGCTGCGGGTCACTGTGACGGCCGGCCCGTTACACGGTATTACTTTACGCGGGAAACACTGCTTTGACAGTGACATTTGATAAGCGTTGATTTATGACGTTTTGTGCTGGGAAAATAACATATTGCCTGCATCCTTTCTGTGTAGGTTAGTGTCGTCGCTATCTAGCATCATCATCAGCATATATTAGTCCACAGCTGGACATAGGCCTCCCCTAATGCGCCATTGCGCCGTCTTTGGCAAGCTAAAGACGGCGCAATGGCTTCCAGCATCTGCCAGCAGTCTTTCGCAAACCGTCACCCCATCTGGTCGGAGGGCGTCCTACACTACATTAGCCGAGTCGCGGTCTCCACTCAAGAACACTTTATAACATCTATATAGCTACTATCTAGCATAGCGTGAAAACTACCTTCAAAACTTATATTATAATATAACTACCTTTATTTACAAACTACCTCTGCCCGCCTGTTTTTGATATAATATGTAGCTTTTCATCTAAGTTTAGCTTTGATCTGAATGTTCGCCAAATTTCATCTTGATCTGTTTAGTTGTTTGGAGATCTTAGGTAATAAAATAAAATTCACATTCACAACCTTTTGGATTTTTAATATCAGTTGGATTCTCGGAGAAGAGGGTACTTCGAAAGGCCTTGTTTTATTTTGTCTACGACCACATGTAAAGAAAATCTATATAAGTGAATACGTAACGCGGTGGAGTACATGTTTTATAAACATGGATATTTGGCAACAGACAACATGCATTGCTATAGAATATGGACATTTGTCTCGACAAAAGGAGTGATTCTCTGGTAGTCGTCAAATATTGTTCCATCGTAGAACCAAAAGGTCTGCATCAAGCATCAAGTGCTGATGCAAAAAATCATCCGCAGTTTACCTGGCCCGGCCTTACATGATTCATACATATATGACAAGACAATTGCAGAACGGGACCCGAGTAAACACATGCGTTCAATGATTGAGTAATAATGCATGAATATTTACGATGTGGTAAGTGGTAACGGCAGTAAGTCCTCTCGTTTTGGGATGGTGCTGTCATCAGATGCGCGTACGCATGACCTAAGGGCAGGCGTAAACGATGGTAGTAACTGTACCGTATGGGATAGTGTGTACCTTCACTACAACCAAATAATGGAAATCATTGAGATCATGGGCTTAAACTGACATAGCTTTTATCGTATGGGACCAATTATTTTCAAGTCTCTGTACTTACAACAATTTTTTTTTTGGGAAATTTGATTGAATTACAAAAAATTGGGAATCGACTAGGCTAGGTTTCATTATATTTTACAGTTAATTAATTAGGTACTTATATTTACTTTAGTAACATAAATTATCGTTACCAACCAGAGTTTATAAGGGTTATCTTTTAATACCGCTATGTATTTATTATGTACGTGTATGAGATAAAGTACAAGTTTATTTAGAAACAGTTAAGCCATAAGGCACCAACCAATAACAGTATGAAGTGTCAGTAACTCAGTCCAGTTTACAGCACTGGCTAGGTTGAGCTGAGTCGTAATTCGCGAAGAACGAAGAGAACAAGAACTTATACTTCAAGTGTAATGTAATATCTCGCAAGATTTAAGATTGTTCTGTTTTCGGCGTTCCCGAAAAGAATAATGTTTATTTATTGAATCTCTGGACTTGATATTCAATGTGCGTTTCCCATGCTCGCCTGCTTCGACCATTAATAAAACGATGGTATTTTTTGAGCAAGTACTGGCAACTTTTTTGACAGCTGAAGAACTCGAAAGGAAAGTTTTGTGTTTATTTATCCGGTGTGTTCCATTACATTGATATTCTAAGTTATACCTAAGTTATCAAGAAACTAAAGAATCAAGACAATTTGCTACAATAAAATGCAAAAAAGCTTTGCTAAATACCTACCTAAATAGAAATGACTGCGGTAAGCAGTTCTCCTCCACGTTTATTATTTGTGGATTTTAATGGAACTTGGTGCCTGCTTTTTTTCCGGCTAACTTAAACCTGAGTTTTTCAAGACAAGAATGAAAAGGTCCTTCGTCTTTTAGACCTTTGTAATACATCTTCCACCACATCGTCACTTACTATCATTGATATTGTGGTCCAAAGAAGGTCTATTAACAACGAAAAAACAATACTATTTTTGAAAATGAAACCATGGTCATAATAATATGGCAAAACAGAGAAGCAGATAGCAAATACTACGGGCTACTTAGGTATTATCAAAACTGCATGATTTGATTAGGTAGGTACACATCCTGATGCTGGAGAGCATAATCCGACAAGTTCAGCGGGGGCGGACATCAGATAAACATAACGGAGCTACGATGACTGTTACACTAACACCACGATGCTATCAGCTGACAGATCCAGAAATTAATACAAAACTAACAGACAGACTTGACAATCTGGTCTGACAGATGCCTCCAATAAACATTGTGAAGAAAGCAGAAAACCTTTACGAGTGTATATTTATTGATAGTTTTAGACTACGTAATGATGATGATTCTTTGTTAATGGCAATATGAGTCTGGTTGGACTCTTTTCTGCCAGTGTCAAGTAATGGAAAATAATAGTAAAATATGAGTTTTCAAGTTATGAAGAATGTTGATATTTTAACCAGAGCCTAGTTCGTTATCTAGCAGGGTACACCACTTGCAGGTTAGGCTGGCTTGGGAGACAAGATCTTGGAGTCTCCCTTGTACCCCGACTTTACGTAATAAATAATGAATTGATGATGGCCGTGACATAGCAAACGTCATATTTCTAAACGGATTTGACAGCTTTTTAAAGACTACCTAATTGTGTCTCTACCCTAACATTTTTATTGACCTGGACGCCTTTTTGGCACGTTTTGGGTTGGGTATTATAAGTTTCCTACTTGTGCCTATGAGTTAGGATAACTTGGTTTAAAATTTCAAGTGTGTTTCTTAAGCTATATTACTTTTTGTTTCTTCCATTCTTTCTTGATGTAGTGTTGTTAATTTGAGAACATTTTGTAAACAAATGTTTATTTCATTCTTGCTTTTTAAGTCTTGGTAGTTTGTGAAAACTTACCTGGCATGACCTGGCAACATTTAATCTCTGTACGTAGTCTATGGTATGCTTCTTTTCGGTGTTTATTTAAAGTTACGGATACAATCGGTAAATAAACTCAGTCCTCGCTTACCTGAAAAAGAAGAAAATATCCACATTAATTAACGAACAAGCACAAACGTTTAAAATCGCATTTTAATGGGTGTCGTTAAAATAACGTTTCGGTACAGTAAAACAATTTATATGACCCTTTATAACCGTTAACTTGTCAAAGTTAATCTTGATTAAAGAGCCCTGGAATATCGTAAAAGAGAATTTTATAAGACTACAGATTATTACACGTTGACAAATCATAAGACGCTCGCCATCATATCGAGCTTCGATAGCCAGGTATATATTGTGGCCCTTACACCGACAAAAATTAGAAATGTACAAATCAGAGGAACCTTTTTTTGCAAAAATCATATTGATTTCAATTGTTATTTTTTATTTAAATTTTCAACTAATAGGCTCAGAAATATATTCGAAATACACTTGTCACACAAGTTGAATTACAATTCAATTCAAAATGATATTTAATTTTAATGAAAAATGAATAGTTATTCGCTTATAGAATGAGGATAAACCACAGATTTATAAGTATATATAAACCCTCTTGTACGTTGCTGTATCTAAATATTGTCTTTTGAATTTCAAGGACATAGACAAAATGTCAGTTTATAAACACCTAGCATCGAAAAATAAAACCTTCGTTGTTTTAGTTACAATGGGCATTCACGGTGTTCTTAACCCACTTATACTCAATTAGCCTTGAAAATGTTCAATGGGTACATTGACTTGACTCAGTCCATCTGGTGATCTGAGTACAGAGTTTGCCGAATTGCCCCTGTCGGGCCGTGTTAGCACAGTTGGCGAAGCGCCCTTGTTACACCAACGTCATATTGCTATTTCTAAGTAAAATTCAACTGAATTTGTTATTATAATGTATTATTCGTAATTTTATAATATATTTATTTTAATATTTATTATTTATAAAGAAAAGTTTCCGAATTGTAAACGGAAAGTCATTCATAATTTTTATATCACTTTAAAGTCAGGTTTAAAAATTTCCCATATTCACTCCTGAAAATTATTCAGGTTTAAAATCAATTAAGTTATTGATCTAGCGGATTAATATGAAATACACACTGATGATATGATTTTATAGACTACCTATATTTCTAGCTCCTTGTTAAACTTTTGTATTACCTACTGCATTTTTTATATTTGATTCAATGTAGGTAGGACTCTACTCTATTCTTATTATGTGGTCAATAATACATAATATTATACTCGTTACAGATAAAGAATAAACGTTGGCGTCGAGGTCATTATGTAGGTAAAGTAGGTACACTATTTTAGGCATACACTTCTTGACAATCAATGAATGACAAATTGTATGTAGGAAGGATTACATTGAGACGGAAAATTGAATTGTTTTTGTTCAAATGCCAATTAGTGCTATTCAGTCAGATTTATTACGTTTTTTAACTGACAAGACTATATCACGCCGTTTTGTGACGGCCTTTAATTAGGTGCTTAGTAGGTTTGTAACGTACTAGTGTTTTAACCGCGCGTTAATTATATTAATTTTTACTAGCACTGTTTTTTTTAAATTCGATAGACCTTCGTTTGACTACTACCTATATCACCTGATGAAAAGTGAAGACGTGGCCAAAAATGTATCACGAAGTTCTAGAAGACACCTATACACTCTTTTCATAAAGATAAGCAGGTTGTAATTGACCGGAAAAACAGCAGCAGGGAGTGTGCTCCAAGCCCTAGCAGCAGCGGTACGAATAATGAAGGTGGAGGAAAACCGCTTCTGCGAGTGGACGGTATATCCACCAAGTAGGGAAGGTAATGCGCTGTGCGTCTCCTTGTCCTAGAGTGGAAGGGGTGGAATCATGTCATGTAGTCCCTGTGAGCATTCTCCGAAATGTATCAAATAAAATATCGAGAGACAAGCGACCTTATGGTGGTGTTCGAGACTTTGGACCTTAGTCTCTGCAAGGTACTGCTCGTCAATGACTGTGCAGTTGCAAGTTTTGCAACATCTTCAGTCAGTCAAATCAAAAGTCGAAAAGCAGTGACCGCGGCAGTTTAATCGGTAGTGCGTGTGAACTTTTAATGCGATTCAAAGAATCGCTCAAGATTACGAATGCACGTGAACTCCGTATATGGAGCAAGAAATCTACAAGAAATCATTATCGAGGAATGAATATCCGATCCGGAAACAGCGAGCAGCGTTTCCGGTATTGCTTCACCTGTTTACTGAATGCTGTTTTATGAACGCAGACCTATCCGAGTTCAAGGAATCGAATTCAAACCAAGGAGTTCGAAACATTCAAAGTTCAAACTCTATTTTTCAAACTTCGAAACGTTTATTCACTTGAAATTCATCCGAAGCGGCGAGGTTTACGCCTCGCTCCGAGGCCGCGGGTTCGGTTCCCAAACGCATAGGAAAAAGGCCGCGTGAAAAAGTCACAACACAGCTTAAATTTACCTTACGCTTATAAAAACTAGATAGACAATTATTTTTAAATCTCTCACTTCATTCAATAGCTAATATTCATTGATTTTCTGTTGATGTAATCAAACAGAATGATAAAAAGCACTGATAAATTTTACCATAACGTGTGTGATTGTATGAAAACTCGCCGATTCGGACGAATGATTTGGTTTCAAATCGATTCCTTCTATATGTCCTAATTACATAGCCATCAAGGTTATGAAAAACTTAATGAAAGCGACAATTGATGGTAACCACAACCACTAACACATCAGAAACCTACCTGTTCCATGAAGCACGAGGTAACACGATCAACTACTGTATTGTTCAAAGCTTGCTTACTTGTTTCACTTGTGTATTACAATTTACAATTGTCCATTGATACTGATACTGATGCATCGCCTGGAAATCTCTGTTGATGTTTGTTTTACATTGTTTAGTAAACTCTTTTCGAACAACGACGGATGTTGCTGTCGTTGAGGAGTTGTATCATAACAAGAGACCGTTGGTGACGGATGGTTGTAAATACAAAACACGTATTTTGTATTGATAAGTCGATCTTACGTGTGCGAAAATACATTATCTGTGACGAAGAAATGTTTTGCACGCATTCTCGTGGGACGATGCGGATACTTTTCGCGAGACGTTGGGAATAGGGGCGTCTTTCGTGAGACGCTAAGAGTAGTCATCCGTGAGACGCTGAGAATAGTCATACGTGAGACGATACGAATAACAAATTTTCTTCAACTGGTAGGTAGTGTTTTTGCGAATGGGAACAACTCGCGAAAACAAATGCATCACAACAAATAACATCTCGCGTAGGTAAACTCAGTAGGTATCCAGGTAGGTACAATATATAAAAATATTCTTTTACTTTATGTAGGTAGTTACAAATACCTAGTTATGTGTTTGAGATTCCCTTTTAAGTGAAGAAAATATGTGTGTTATGTAATCTCGCTCTACCAAAACGAATTATTATTACCTAGTTAGCTAAGTACCTAGAAAAGTATTTTCTTTGTTTCGGAGAGTGAAACACATTCGGTGTCTACCTCTACTTTGGGTCTCCAAAAGTCACCCTCAAAATCAAAACTCTATGGATCAGAAAGTTTATGAAAGCACTTCTTCGAGGCTCAGTTTACTCGCACGCTGTTCAGGATGATTTCTCGTCTATGTCATGCTGAATTCCCAAAGTAGTTAATACCAAGTTGTCGCAACATCCAACAATGAACAAGCCAAGCGTAGGTACGCTAGGAATTAGCATACCCGCACCGCATGCAAACTAACCCACGCACTGCGAACTCGCAGACAATCCATCATAATACCAGTGCGTAAAAAACAAACTAACAACTGCTGTTATTGTACTTCAAACCCTATTCTTCTCAGATTTCGAATTACTTTCCCAAACTATAAGTTTTCTGGACTGTTCTTAAAGGTAAAGGGAAATTTGAGCTCTATATGGTAACGATTTGGGAGTTGTTTGGCTTAGGGCTTGTAGGGAATAGAAGTCTCGTATCGATCATTCTTTGTAGCAAACAAAACGCCATAATTTATAATAACTGCAAAGGTCCTGGCGGTCACAGATGGTATCGAAACATCCCTAGTACCTACATCTGTGTATCGAAATATAGAGGACTAAGAAAGGAGTATTTAACTGCTGACCTGCAGATGTAATGGTTGAACCTCCTTGAGGTTGGAGCTCGCTCCTGCCAGTCTCATTCGACTTTACTTATCCATGAGGTATATATAAACCCTAAGTTAAGTTTGCGCAAGTTTTGCGCCATGAATTCTCTTTAGTAAATAACTTGAGTTTTACCTTGTTTACATCATTTAGCTAATAGGGACTTTAGATAAATAATCAACGCCTATGAATATCCAGCCGGTTTTTTTTTCTTGATTGTTATTTTGCCGTCGAAGCGCTTATAATAAAAATGTATAGGAAAGTATACTAAGTTTATGGCGTAGGTACATGTACTTATTACTCCTACGTAAATTTACTTAATAATGTCCAAAAAGTAAAAAAAATCTATTTCGGCAGGTTCGAATCCTGAATCCCATTTTTGGGACATTATTTAATTTTCGTAAAAAAATCTCCAGTGCGAGTAACGCACTAATGCATGCTATAGATAAAACAAAAAAACTAGGTACGTACTATTCCATCAATGGATTTAGTCAGTTAAGATCTGTCTGAGGAAATATCATAAGCATTGGGGAAACCGTTAAAAACTGTCAACAACTGTTAACAAAGGTCAGTAGGTAAATAACGGTTATACTCTATACGTTATCCCCAAACTCAGACCTTTACTTTATCCGACATTAAAATCTCGACAATACAGATTTTCGAAAAGATGTGCCGTTTACGGCTAATTTCAGTGGTCATCATGTGGTCATGCTTAACATGCTATTACATTATTACCATACACGATCGACTAGTATTTTATTGGTCACCCATCGGCCACTAACGGTACCCCGCGAGCTGCGCCAGCGCATCGAACCAGCTGCGTCTCCATTTGACAGATAAACATTAAACAAAACATCATAAAAAACAGATCAATTTTGAGTCGGTCTCGCACTTGAAGGGTTCCGAGCCTTTCGTACAAAAAAGTCGAAAAATCACGGTTCTTGCTTTACTTTTGATATGTTGTTGTTATATTATAACGGCAATAGAAATAAGTACTGGGAAAATGTACCTAATTTGTGTCCTCTTACGTTTGATGACACTTTGCCGACAGAAAAACGGACGCTTAGGTATAGGTAGGCTTTGCTAGGGCTCCGTTAGCACCATGTGGTTACGGAACCCTAATAATACGAAAACAGTGTGGGTATGTAATGTACGTATCCCCATTTACAACAAGAACGAGACGTTATCACCTCACGAACTAGAAAAAAACAGAAAACTTGCAATTAAAAGCACGTATGCAAATCCCCGCCGCCATATTGATTTCTGCGGCTGCGCACAAAATGAAACAAATTATTTTTAATGTTTTAATTAAGGACGCTTTATTTTGCCGCTATCAGCTGGATTCTGAATACGAATGGGGAAATTAATCGTAACTCTGAGGATTTTAGCTCGATAATGCCATTAGACCATGCCTATTTGAAACTACCCTCATTTATTATCTTGATAATTGTATTCTTGTTTGCTTGGCACTCAGGCCTTTAGCTTATGAACTAGATAAGGCAGACAAATCAGCAACATTGTAACCTTTCCAATAACCTGATATTTTATAAAATTACCTTATCTACGTAATAATATCATGATCGCCGCCCTGAGCCCAGAATTAAGTATTTTTTTCAGTTCGATATACACTATAATATCCTGCTCACCAGTCAAGAAACCTATACCTACCTACATTGAACTAGAGATGATGCTGTGTGAAATATCCATCCAGCATAATAAAACTGTAATCAGCCCTTTACGTTCTTTCAGTTCAGATCACCATCGCATCAGTTTGTTTGTCCGATGTGGCGCGGCGGGCAAAGGACGCAGGAGGTTGCGAGTTCGATTCCCGCCTTAGGACAAAATGCTTGTACGATCTGCAAATATTTGTTGCGTGTTCCGAGTATTTTTATGTACAATAAAAAAACTATCTTATCTAGGTACCTATGTATTACATTTTAAGTACCTACCTATAACAGTAACCTACTCATAACACAAGCTTCGCTTAGCTTGGGTGGGGCCAGATGAGCTGTGTGAATTGACCAGCATTATTATTTCGGATCCATGGGAACGAACCATAAAAAACTGAACTTTTTACGGACCGGAAGCTATTGACATGACACCAACCAATAGCAACTGAGTACAAACTGAGGTTCCATTTTCAACTTCTCGGATATCTCAGTGGTGCCACCATAACAATGCGAACTGCCAATAGGGCGAATACCCCGTAACCAGACCGCCGGAATGCCATGGAGTTTATCTAAGTGGGTCGCTTAAAGACATGCCATCTTATCCAAGCATGAGTCATAAGTACGTATCAACCATGCCTTGTGTGGATTATCTCACGATATCATCCGAAATTGTTTTGGTTTACATTGACTATGTCATGTTCTTTATTTTGGTCGAGGCTCGCACATGAGAGGGGAACCCTTTTGTCCAACATTGAGTATTATGTCATGCTGCAAACTGGGTCTAGTATATTAAACTACGTAATCGGGATAATATATTTTGTCGCTAGTAGCATTAGTTTAGTTTTGAAACTGTCAGCAGTTTAATGTCAGCATTATAACGAACTATTATAATGTCAGCAGATATAATCACAACTTATGTAATTAGTCAACAACCTGTAGCGATAAGTATTAATAAGCTTCTTATCATATTTGAGAACAACGTAGAGGGGTAGGTATATTTTCATTAAATTTATAATGTTAGTCTTAAACTTAAGTTTAAAATATAATTGTTTGCTGTGCCTGTAATAAATAAATTAGTAGGTATTTAGCATTGTAGTTGCACCTCTAGTCTAACCACTTAACACTTAATTTGAGACCAAAGCAAAAAAAAAATCAACAATATCCCACCCAGCCCTAGTGCAAGTCATTCGTTTTTTAGTGCTCGCCACGTTCGCACGTCTTAAATTCTTATTTTTCAGTTTTAAGATGATTTTAAAATCGATAGTAGATTGAGGTCCGTATTATAAAAGTTTGCTCAGTCATCGATCTATATTTGAGTAACGTTTTTCTATGGAGTAAACGTAACTCAAGCATAAGTCTGTAACTGAGCGAACTCTAATAACACGGAACTTAGTATAGACTGCAAATAGTATGATATTGAGGTTTTTATTTGCACTTGATTTCAGTCTCTGCAAACTAGTGAACTTACTTCGTGAACAACAAAATATAATAAAATCAGTATACTTTATCTAATCTTGTAAAATCAAGGAATATTAATCAGTAATCACCAACAAAATGTACAGAAGAGATAACAGTCCGTGATTACGTCATACGTACGACGACGTATCTACTCTTATCTGGTTTATCAATGTACTTTAGCGTAGTTATAATCTATTGTTAGCATAAAAAACGCATACGAGACAACATTTGTATAAGCTATCGCATTTACTTCGTGGTTGTTTTAAGTCTTCCTAATTACTATTACAACTTGGGCATTTCAAATGATCTAATAGCAAAGACTGAAAAACTCGAAATTTTAAGGTAAATGCCTCCATAACGGCCCGAGTAGAAAAACGTTGAATTTTGTTAAAGCGGTCGCAGCTAAGCCTATAGTTACGAGTATATAAATCAAGATTCATTCACAGACACTACAATCCAACGCTCCTTTTATGCGTTGCTTGTTGATTGATGGTACATAATCCTCCATAAAATTATCCTATTATGCCTCTGGACAAAAGGTAGCCAAATAAAGCATTTTTATTCAAGACCATCCAGTTTATAGCCTCATCAAGCAAGACCATAGTCAAATACCCTATCCTTTATTCACACTCTATAATACATGCTTGTATAGCTTTACAGTTCCACTAAAATATCTGTCAGATGGCCGAAAATTGAACAAGATTCAACTATCAAGCTCTTGTTTTTGGTTTCTTTGCTGTCACGTCTATCGCAACAGGTTATTGAGTTGGAATTGGAGCAATGTGACGTTCCTTGGTTCACAGATATCTTTGTGGAAGTATAACATCCATGCTTCTATAGCATTACATTACATGTAAACCTTATTTAATGCCTCGAATTAAAGTTTACGAGCCACTCTGTCTACGGGCCGATGTCACATATCAAATTCTTAGAGGAACCAGTTCCCGCTGCACCTGTCAGGTTAATCTAAGCGTATGTGACAGAGTAAACATGTTTTTATGTCACATAAATAATGCTTATATTCTATGGGTAGGATGTCGTCTATCCGCTGGAACTGCACTCTCCACCCACCTTTAAGATTAGAGTCGTAAGAAGCGGTTGGTATTTGAATGTCCCACACACAACTGGCTTCCGGAGAAGACTTTACCTTATCGCGCTGGTGTCTAAAAATGCTCATGTTGCGTATAGCAACGATGGGTTACCTAGGAGCTCAATAGAGGGAAGGGGTCTTTCGCGGAAGAATGCCATTTTAATGTGACTGACCTATGACTGACCCAAGCTCAAACCGTCATCTTTATTCGATTAAAATAGTTTTAAATAGTTTCGACTGAGCCAAACTATTTTTTGACGATAAGAAAATACATAATTTAATTAGAAATAGAGATAGATATTGAAGTATTGTTACCCTTTTTCTTGGGCGGTTTATCTCCCTTGCTTGCCAGTGCCTGTGCTCTTTGTAAAAAGAAGATGCCGGACGATAAATTAAGCTCAACCCCGCATTGCTCAAGTTGATTATAATTATCAAGAATCTTGAAGGATTCGAACCCAATGTGGTTGTTTGAATTAGACGGATAACTTTTTGATGTTATTTACTGCAAGTAACTGAACCTCTGATCAGGGAGTTTACCTTACAAGGAGGAATCCAGGTCTAATTTAAGATCATCTCCTATGTTGGCTGGTGGTTTAACTCCTACACTCGTTTTAAGCCTGATTAAGGCTTGGTTTTTCGAGTACGGTAGACTCGCATAATCCCTGATCACGGTCTGCCATAGTCATAAAATTGACCCCTGATTTGGGTCCAACCAAACGAGTCTAGAAGTAAACGTCGTTTGGGCTAAACAATGTATTTTTACGGGCTTATAATGATGATGTGTAAACTTCGATTAGTCTAGTTTTCTCGGTGCGTTCGACTTGGAAAGGTGTGCGTTCCGCTCAAGCATAGCACCTTTACTAGCCAGACAACAGCATCCCTGCACTAAGCTCATCTTGGCATCGTTATTGAATCGTCTACCTAAGGAGCGGTAATTGGTCTACAAGAAACGTTCTGATAGCTGTTGGAAAGGAATTCTTCATAATAAACCTCGCTAATTTAACCGGTCCGGAGACTCTTGTTATCCATCTCACGCGCATTTGTCAAGTAGGTGCTAATGTCAGACCAATTGTTCTGTTTACTGCCCTGTCGCTTCTCGACCTACATAATAATGGTATTTACTGCTGGCAACCATTGTGCGGATAACGGTCTCAACATTTGAATTTAGGCACATATCGATTTGCTGATTCAATGGGGGATTAGTGACGAAGCAAGAACTTTGGGTAGTATGAGCCCTCAATCGGATTTCGATATGAATTAGCTGCTTCTCCAATGAAAATTCAGAGATCTGTCTTCTACACACAGCACATGCATATGATGCATAGTTTGAAGACATTGAAGCAGAAGCAGCAAGGACAAGGAATATTATAGTGTATTGCCATCGAATCTGTAGTTGGTCGGACCGATTACAACACGAGCGGTTTATTTAGAATTGATTGGCGCCAAGTCTCGTTTTCGGGCTCACACATTAGGCGTGTTGTTCACAAAAATGCCGGTCGGGGGCGGGCCGGCCGGCCGTTGCACCTGGCCGAGGCGCATTCCTCACGCACTCCTTTTTATGCTACACTACAAGTTTACCAACCAAGCAGAGCTGATCCACAGCTAGAGATTAACAGACAACTAAAGGTCACAACGGAACGGCTCCACTTAAGTCGGTCAAGAAGCAAGATCCTATTTTCTTTTTTTATTTCACTATTTTGAATCCTTTTTGGGGTCCCTCCGTCTTTGGATCGGTTGTTTCAATCTGTACAAATATTGACATGACAGTGGTTTGTTGGATTTATGATGTGTTTAGGGGCACTCGACATTTTACGTTTGGAATTAGCGGGTACACTCGAATGGGTTTAGTGTTTAATTGAGCAGTAAGCTGTTGCAACACAGGTAGGTTAGAGTTGAGTAAGAAGGGAATAGATGTGCTAGAGAATTTTTTTTTAGACTTCACTGTAATGAATTGTGTAAATATAATTAACATTACGTTTCTGCACCGCCTAAGGATTAGCTAGTTAATGCGTTGCAATCCTCATAGGCCTTTAGCATCAATATTTTTGTTCTACTTTCTGGGCAATGCCTGACGACGGCTATGCCCCACCCCACCCAATGCTTTCAAAGCATTGCTTTGTCACTGATGGACGTTTATCTCTTGACCTGAGCTTGTCCACAAGACTGTCATCGTCGACCTAAAAGGCACCTAACACATCTAACTCTAACATTATGTAATGCCCTGCCCTGCCCGCACTCTACCGGGTACTTTATAGCTCTATTACAGGAAAATGCTTAAAGCTACTAGAAAATCTTGAAATGTGTTCTAATCGTGACATGTTCAAAGACAAAAGTATGTCAGAGTACTTTAAAGCAGCATTTGCAAACTGCGTTTACGCATTAACCGCAAAAGTGTGGTCCTGGCGCCACCACTCGGAGACATTAAAGAACCTGTTCATGCAAAACGTTAATTTTGTAAAACAAATACACATGTCGACCCACAAACCCGACGTAACGAGAAAGCGGGAAAAGCTAAATTATTTTCACTTTAACTCATGTTATTGCTCATGGTTATGAGTGTATTGTCAGGGCCTTTGGTAAGTGGTTTGGTAAATGGAATCGGGTTTCACCCAGTTTAAGATGGAGAACGAATGTAGGAATCGCACAAAACCAAAAGAGAAATAACATTACTAATCACATTAATAATTTGTAAAATCTACCATCATTTGCAGCATCTACCTATCGTACCGATGTTTCTTAATGTATGCTCCGGGTAGTTTGGCATATGAATAGCATTGCCCTTTGACTACCAACCATCACAGCTCCAAAGCTGAGCAAAGACTGGACTTTTCTCCTTTCACTCCTCACAACTGAACAGGCCAACTCGGTAAGTAAAGAGGACTCAACGTCAAGAATAATCAAACGAAAGCTATACGCGACAAAGGCCCCCAACAATATCCAATCAAGTAAGCAGATTACTTCAAAAACACCTCGATCGATAAAATAGAAGCCAATACGCCGGATGCGATTTCTAAAGCGCATGGGCATGCGGTGTCGACGCGAATTGTCAAGTCATCAGTAGACATTTGCCTAATAAGCGGCAACTTTCTCCGATAGTTACACAAGCAAATAAAGGCGTCTATTTAGTTGCGTGTGAGTCTATTGTAGCTATTGGTAGCTTTGATATACGAGTATACGCCATGAGGAGAAGTTTTTGTCTGATTGTGAAGCTTGAAGGGTGATTAACAGACAACATTGGCTAGAAACAATGGATTTTTCTACTCAAAATATTTGGAAACAACTAACACGTGGTGTAACCATTAAAGGAAACATCTAGATCAGGCAATTCCAACTAAATGTAACATTGGCAACAGGTATTAAAGGTATAGTTCGTGCAAGAAGCGAGGCCTTTTTCATCTAGGAGTGAGTCATCATAGGCTGATTTGATGATAATTATTGAATATCTAATTTTATTATCTGTGCATGGATGGCCAATGTTATTATATGTCGCAATAGGCGCGGATTCGCATGGTTAATTCGAAAAAAAGATCCCATTGCACGATGCTCATTAATATCGTAAAATAGGAAGGGCGAGGAAGGGCGAAGTTGGTGCAGGACCACCGAACTTATACTTAGCGAAGCGACTTAGCGAGAAGTAAGCACAATAATGCTCAGCAAAGTCATTGCTGTAAGGCACCTGAGTGTTTGGGGCGCCTTGAGCGAAGTAGTGTTCTTAGATAGAAGTAGGTCCTGAGATGGGCCTATAAAGGCAAACGCAGCTGACACTGTGGATGTAGGCGAGAACTGTGGTCGTGGTCGCAATTGCGGCGAAGTGAAGGAACATCCAGAGTTTTCAGTCGGTAAGCTGCGGATGATGATGGCTACGTAAAGACTTAAGTGTACGGCTATTACTTATGCAAGGTAAATTAAACTTATCAACGAGTACGATATTTTATTTAATGCCTCTAACCTTGAGAATCGAGATAAAGGTATTTTGCTCGTGTGTCCGAACAGCCTTGGACTTGACATTGTCTGGGTTTAGTGGTTTTCCATACTCGGATGTTTTGTGTAGATAATTGACAGGTATTTTTTGCTGTCTGGAAACTCAATAGTGTTAACGATAAGTAAAGTGAAGCGTGATGCTTTGTTTGTCCTCAGATCATGGGGCACTTTTAGGTAACCTGTTTACTTTACGCAGTAGTGTGTAATGATTTTAATATTAGGCCTTTGCCATAACCTGTCCAGTTTTAAGTTTTACATGTGTTTGTTTCGCGAAAATAAGAATTAAGAAAATGTAGTTCAAATTTCTCCAATCTATAGATATTATTATAGGTAATTTTATTTGGTAGGTGCATGTCGTACGATTCCGATAGGGGCAAACGGGTGTACAATGTTCGGTGCGTTTACCCTTCTAGATTTTTTGATTTGTGGGAAATTAGAAATTAAAGGCACCTAAGTAACTAGGTACCTTACCTATACGTTAGGTAGGCCCAATAAAATTTACCTTTCACGTGTTTTTATACGGGTTACCCGAAGTAGGGGTAACCCAATCGAAATGCGCAGACGATGAAAGTGTTACGGGTGGGATGGGAAAGTGTTAAGGGTGGTACGGTCCCTGTGATTACGTAAGTTTGACGAAAGTTATTACGTCCTAGGGTTCCGACATGAAGGTAGGTATGTAATGTAGGTACTATTAAGTAGGTACCAACCGATCGAGGTAGGCAGGCACCTATTGTGCTTGAAGGTTGACAAGGAATTTGTAAGTAGTTGTAGACCTAAGCCTAAAGGTTCATTTGAACGAAGGACAGATAAAATCAACATGCCTGCCTATCTACACTACAGCCTACAAACTGTTTGGAATTATAATGACTTACGATTAGGCAACCTAACAATGTTGGTTAGCTACTCAGGTTACCTATCTAGGTACCTACTTACCTACCTAATGTACCTATCAGGCTATTACGTAGGTATTCGATATTACCGGTACTTATCCAGGTAGGTAGGTACCTACCTACCTATACCTACCTGAGGTAATTTGATAATAACCTTAGCAGATTGTTCATATTATGATAACTAGGTAGGTACCTACTAGATACCTACCGACCGATACTTGGTTCTAGAATCCTAGATTTTTTTTTGTTCCACAACCAAAGAAATATTATTTTCCACTATTTCGGCACCGTTGCATGCGTCATTCATCATGTCATGATAATGGAATATGAAATCGCAGAAGTTCGAAACAATTATAGGAACCGACTTAATGAAACTAGGTAGGTACCTACCTATTTAGGTACCTACCTACCTACTTCATGAGAAGGAAATTCGACTGTCCAAGTCCTACCTAGGTAGGTAGTTGTTCTCTGTTGATATTATCACCGTCAGATTTTGCTAAGCTTTCAGTCGTAAAATTATTTTGTTCCTTAGAATCGAATGTCTACCTACAAATACCAACTTTAGGAATCTAGATAAGGCTGCTATTAACTAGCTACAAGTTCCAGCAGATAGGAAACGTAGAGACCTATCTAGTACGAGTACCTTCTAGTAGTTTATTTACCTACCTAGGTAGGTACCTACATTACGCATGTATGAAACAAACAACAGAATTTTAATACAATAACTCAATGAATCCGTTAGATCAACACTTCTCAAGCATGACTGAACTACCCACATGCACACACGTAAACACTGAAGCGAATACGAGGTATTATTTCGATTCAACTCGATAGAAAAAACTCAGTACAAAAACATTTGGAGGTGGAAGGAAGGTATATAGGTACGCACCCGATTAGACTCCAAAGCCTCGGCGCTGTGCTCTTCCTTTTGCCTGAAGCAATTGGTGCACTTGCTCTTATTGAATATGTTCGGTGCAAATTTCCTGCAATCACTGCCAGATCGCCCAGACATGTTGTCAGAGGTCAGGGTCATGCAACGTTCACTATGTCACCATCCACAGCATGGTGCAAACACCAACACTAGCGAATTTCGCTTTTTTTCAAAAACGAACACGTAGTTTATCACGCCCGCACCCACCGGTGTAGTGAGCTATCAGCAAAATCACTGCAAGTGAGCGCAAACGTCATAAAAAAACACATGCACTAATCCACATTCTAGGACACGACACACCAAAGCAGTCGTAAATTCTCGTAAACACCGAGTATTCGTACACGTCAAATATAAACAAATTCGTATCACAACAACATCGATATTACAACGAACACGCGGAGCTCTCGCGCACGCCACGACACACCGACCGCCCGTCCATTTTACGTCTGATAGAAAAGCAACTTCCGAAGCGAACCGACCGAACGAACGAAACGACGACGAGCGGTTTGTTGTTTTACAACTTCTCTTTTCTTGTTCCCTGCTGCGGAGTAAACACAGTTTAATTTTATCAATGTAGAGGTAGTCCATGCATGTAGTTGTAAATAACTTCATCTCTTTCTGATGTTCACGTCTCAAGATAGTCGATCCTTGTCACACGATTTATTAGTTTTTTTACTCCTAGTGCCATCTAGTGGTGTCTAAATTTAAAGTTTTTAGCGACATCTAGTACAGATGCTGCACAAAACGGTTATTGGTAGGTACTTTGTGGCAGATTACAACTTCCTTAGAAATACGCTAGATGTCGCAAACCAACACAAACGTCTCGGACATTGACATTGACAAACTGACAATTCAGTTCTGTTTTGACAGTTGACTTCTAGTCTTTCTTTAAATGTTTCCAGCTAATTCTTTTATCGCTAAATGTAACCACAGTCACAGTGTAAGTATACTGTGATGTAACTCAGTTACATTACCTGTTTTTACATGATATGAATTCACAAATATCGAATACTGTGACAACGCGTCGTATACGCGTAGACGCGTCGTCACTGTGACAACGCGTCGTAACGACGCATATACGACGCGTTGTCACAGTGCTAACTAATTTATATTTTGTCAAGATGATTCAACCTGTTGATGGCAGATTTAAAAAAATATTTTTTTAAATATGAAGTGGGACCCAAAACCCAGGTTTTGTCTGCACGAAAAATCCATTTTAAGGCAAGGAAACACTATTTTTTTAAATCTTTTTTGATGATTCTGATGACTCGATAGAAAAAAATCGCAAAGTTAAAGTTAAAATACTCTAAATTTTCATTTTTACTACGGAAAACCAGTTTCATTTGCTAGTTATTTAACATATTTTAATGAAATATCGTCTAAAAAATACTTAACTAAACACTTAAGAGCAACATAGTTTTTTTTTGCGAAAGAGTATTATGTTAGAGCAATATCAAATTTATAAATAAAAAGCAGTGAAATTGCGCGCGGGTCGGTTCTTGCCTCCCTTTCTCGCCTTCATCGTTTTCGCTCGTCCTTGTCTCGAAAAAGCGAACCCACTTCGACTTAAGTGTAGTTGTGAACTGTACTTGTATAAAGGTAGGTCCTAGGGCTATTCTAATTGGATTTATTTAATTATTAGTAGGTACTACCAACCAACTAGCGATAACACAATAAGAAATTACTTATATAACAATGAGGAGGTTTTTAGGTCTAGTGCTCTCTAATGTATAGGCCGCAGCATGCGCATAAATCAAGACTACTCAACTAGTTCATTCATGTTGGATAATGGAACCATCCGACTTGAATTCGCGCGAAATTCAGTATCGCACCTTTTAATATCTTTTGCGTTCTACATGGATAAAACTAGCGGAAAAGTAGATTAACGAAAGACGATTATGATATGACGAATTTGAATAATTGAAATAATAATATTATGTTGGTTTTTAGAAAAACGTCTCTAATATTAAAAATGCTTTAAAAATAGCATCGCCTCGAAGTTTGTTCATACGGGTTTTTATAGAATGGTTTACTTCTTGTTGAAAACTACTTTCTCAAAGTTTTATCCATAATGCATGTGTTATCATCATAATATATATATATATATTATGGTAATATGGTAATGTATTTTTTGAGTGGTTACAGCTCTCACGGTCTATCAGTATAAGAATTAAGTATAATCACTCTGCTATTTGCGAATTACATCAGTGTGTTAGAAATCTCTATTATTTGCTACATTATTTCTCAAACATGTATTAATGTACCCATGATTATGCAATATCACTTCAATCTTTGGGGCAGCAGCAGAAGCAGTCGTTTTCGACTAGTAAAGTTGGCAGCATTGTCTGTAATCGTAGCTTGCTTGCTTGGCTTGATCGCCCGCCGCGCCCGCCCGGCCTTCGCCTAGCTATTATGACGTGTTTTCGCGGAGGATCTACCCAATAAAACAACGTGAGCTCAGCCGCCTTCGCGTTATCAGCCGATTTCCCCTTCTCCAAAACCTAAACCTTACAAAATTATTAGTCTTGTGCTAAACGTGGAGTGCCCCGGTGTGTACATAATTCCGCGCGCCGTTTCTCTACTACCATTCATTAACAAGGTGAGGGCTCAATGTTACTACTTCGTACTCCGTTCATTGAATGAATTAAAATTCTAGGAGGGAAATTCAATGATCTCCTTTTAGAGGTTTAGTCATCCGGTGTAATAAAAATCGTTGTCGCTTTTGGTGATTTGTAAGTGTAACAGGAATTTATTTGTGTTGTAGCATGGATGACCTGAGTTTCGTCCCGGATCTACCGAGCGGCCCCCTGGATGTTTACAGAAAGAATGCTAAATTTGACTGGAAACGCCTGAAACTGGCTCTAGAGGGAGATGTGGAACTGCTAAAACTCAAGGTTAGTTTCATACAATTTAATTTAATCTATCTATTGCGAATATTGCAAGGTAACAAGCTAACATACTGTAATTAAATAAATTAATAAAAAGTTTGAAACAGGCAATGAACTTTAAAAATAAAAAGGGTTAATTACTTTAGCCCCACCACCAGTGCTTGCCTTGATAGCTTAAATTAAAACTCATGTGCAGTGTGTGTAGCATTAATGTGCAGTGTGTGTAGCATTAATGTCTGATGTTCAATAGTTCATAATTAACCCAAATGACTTTTGGCTCCAAGTTTTCCCTGTGTAAATTAAGAGAAGTCTGTATAAAATATTAAATGATGAAGTCTATTTATGCTATCGGAAATATTTACTACAAATTCATAGTTATACTATCAATCTATGTTCAAGAAAGTAAGCCATAGCCATTCACAGTTTATAAAACCAGTGAACCTGCTTGAATAACTTGATATTGCTGCCTCAGGTTATATTCCATTAATTTGATAAACTATGAAATTCAAAGTCAACCGACATGTCCCGACTGCATCTTTAGTAACCACCTCCAGGGGCATAATCCACTGTGATTTATTTGACAAAATAATAAATACTTTTATTTATTTTTATTTATTTACAATTAAAAAAAAGTAAGTTGTATTACTTTGTATGATCTATTTTAAATATACCTATTTGCGGAAACTTGTAATTAGCCTTCAAAAACATGCATTGGTCTATCCAGGCATGTTCTATATTTTAATTCTATCTATCAAACCTAGCTGTAAATTTTCCTAAAATCTTGTAAATAAATAAATGTAATATTGTTATAACTCAACTAATAATACCTTGATTTTTAAGTACTATTTATATGGCCCATCCCTCTGCGACCCTTCACAGCTTGCTTAAAAAAACTAGACATTCTCAAATGGCACCAACACACACATGACACTCGAAATTCGAATTTTCAGTTATTTTAATAAACTTTTTGATGTGCCCACAAAGCATTATCTCATTGATTGATAATGAATATCTCTTGATGCCTTTTCCTATAAGGAAGAACACTTGGGGTTGTCCCTTATGGGAAAAGCCATAATAAGTGATTAATAATATTATTTTATTTTAAATTACTGAGAATGGCTGTTACCAGAGTACTTTTATGATTATTGTAAAATTGCAAGATAATGATAACATCTTTTTCCTTTAAACATGATTGAGTCGTGCAAACAATAAAATTGGAGATTGTAATGTACCTGCAATCTCCGATTTTTATTGTTCGTTGAAATAGGTAGTATAGGTAATGAAGTATTATATATATATTACTAAAAACACAAAAGGAGGATCCAGCGAGGTTGGGCAGCGTTCGGGAAGGGAAACTACGTCGAGTCTTCTCGTCATCCATACCGCAATGATTGAAAACGAATGGGTTCAATCAATGCGTCCTACCCGTCATGACCAACGGAGCTGAGACGTGGACACTCACGGTAGGGCTGGTCCACCAGTTTAAAGTCGCCCAGCGAGCTATGGAGAGAGCTATACTCGGAGTTTCTCTGAAGGATAGGATTCGCAACGAATACATCCGACAGGAAACCAAGGTTCTCGACATAGCTCAAAGTATTAGCAAGCTGAAGTGGCAGTGGGCTGGCCATATCTCGAGAAGAACCGATAACCGCTCTGGGGTAAACGTGTTTGTTAAGAGTGTGGTTTGTGTGAGTTAAGACCGCGACTCTGCAAACGTAGTGTAGGACGCCCTACGACCAGGTGGGATGACGATTTGCGAAAGACTGCTGGCAGATGCTGGATGCGGCAAGCTGAAGACAGGGCGCTATGGCGCTCATAAGGGGAGGCCTATGTCCAGCAGTGGACTAATATAGGCCGGTGATGATGATGAGTTACGAAAGATAATACAAACAAATAAGAAATAGCATTTACAATTGAATTCATTGAGCTAATTGCATACTGTTGCAAACAATGTACAGATAGCTTAACTGATCTGTTACTAGGTATCGGCTATAGGTAATTCACATTATTTCAACAGATCGTACAACCGATCATATCGTAACAGATCGTAACTCAAAAAGAAAGCCTTATTTATAAGATCACTTTGTTGTCGGTCTGTCCGTCTGTCAACTCTCTTTTCTCAGAAACGCGTGGTGGTGAGTATAGAGTTGAAATTCACATTGTATTGTATACGCAGCGCAGGCACGTAACCTCTTGGAGCCGCGATATAAATCAAAACAAACTTCTAAGTCAACGTAATCAAAAGTTAAAGTCATTTATTCCCATTTTTTGGAATTTGGCAAGAAGCAAGGTCTAGCATTAGTAAAGGAAAAAATCTAAAAACCGTAATTTTTTAAAATATCCTTTACTTATGTAATTGTGACCAAATCAGTTTTTTTTTTGTGAACTGTGCGTCTGTGTCGATTTCTTTGCTTATGTACTAGTACAAGTTTGTACGGAACCCTTGATGCGCGAGTCAACTCGCACTTGACGTTTTATTTCTTTTTTTAACATGTATTGTTTTAAAAGATAATATATAAATTATAAATGCTCTGTTAAACTTAATTAAAATAACCTGTTGAATTTTTTCTGAAATAGTTTCACCATAGTACCATACCATAACACTTTATAGGTTGGATAAATTGTATATAGCATAGAACCACGCGTTTTTTAATTATAGGAAGTAATTTAAAAAAAACTTCATGACAAAACAACAAGTACCCACCTAATACCAGATACGGTTAAAGTATATCGAACCATTATCGTTATTTTGGCAATGTAATATTACACAACAATATAAACTATTGCAAATGCCATTTATAATTAACTTAAAAATATTTTAATCACGTGTTTCGTATGCGGTAAATTCGTTGTAAAATACCTAAAGTGTTTTAATTTTCGTCTCTTGAATACATTATCAATATTATCATATAAGTTGAATCCTGGCCCAGAGATATATGCGGCGGCCTAGAGACAGACCGCCTGCCCGATGGTCAGACTTTGTCAGGACAGGTCAGTGGATCAGGGTTGCAGAAGACCGCGGTAAAGCAGTGGCGAGCAGTTTCTGTTGTTACCGGCTAGATCATCATCAGCTCTAATAAAGAGGCCTCCTTTAATGTTTGCCAGCCTCCTCTTTGCTGTGCCGTTCACAGAGGACTGGCTGGCCAGATTTATAATTTCTGTCATAATTTAGTTTTTGGCTGATAAATAAATAATGCTGGACAATTCACACAGCATTATCTAGCCCCAAGCTAAGCAGAGCTTGTGTTATGGGTACTAGATAACTGATATACATAATACAATACATTACATAAATAGTTTTTTTTTATTATACATAGAAAACGACCAGAACACCCTAAACAAATGTCTGCAGATCGTACACACATTTGTTCAGAGGCGGGAATCGAACCCGCAACCTCCTGCGTCGCAGGCAAACCTTCGCCTACCGTGCCACAGAGGTCGTCAAAACCAATAACCAATGCTTAATGAAACTATCACTTAGGTAGCGGCTGTTCGTCGCTCCGGATCACTGCCCAGCCTCTGCTAGCGCTTCCTGCAGGGCTAGGTCCACATTATGCGTCGTGGGCACTGAAAGTGGTAGTACATTTTTTACAACAAAGGCGCGGAACGTGAAATTTTCGGGATCCTTGAAAAGTGTACGGGAGATGGACGACCATAACCACGAATGCGAAACTGCGGATGGTACAGTTGAGTGCAAAACCATTAGAATTTGTTGTAGGACCTACAGACCTACCCAGGCAGTGGGTAGGTAGAATAGAATAACTGTATTGCACCATAAATACAAGCTCTGCTTAGCTCGGGGCTAGATGTGTGAATTGTCCAGCATTTATTTATTTATTATTATTATTATCAATACAAGTAGGTATGTTTTTTTAAGTGCCTACCTTCGTGTGCAAGATGTCAATCAATAAGGTAAGCTTAAGTACTAAATCTAAAGCGTTAACATGAAACAAATGCATTGATTATTATTGTAATGGAGTTACACCTTCCTTATGCATATATTCCCAACTAGATGAAGAGACATCTTCAACAGATGAAAAGAAATATGTATATATTTTATCAGTATCACAATCTTCGCCCTCTGTCTCTGAAACGGTCGAATCGTTCCACTGAACTATCAAACCACATTTTACTTGTTCATCAAACATCATTTTACGAGTTTGGCGACGTAGCTCATTAAAGAAACCGTGAGGCATAATTAACGAAGACATCAAAACAACAAAGAAAACAAGTAACAACAACAAAATAACAACATTGTGCAATTTTACACTCGACTCGACTGTACTTCGGTACAGTCGAGTCGAGTGTAATTGAATGTGTTTCGTGTAGGAACTTACCACTCGTATGGGAATGCCGTGGGCTTTCGCAGGGCGCCGGTGTTTTATATTGTTGGTAGTATTGGCATCAAAATAAACAAAAATATAGGGGTATTGGGCTCCCCGCGCCCTTCTTCGTCCCTCTGACTTCTTTAAATTCACTACTGCGCAGCCACTCGCGAGTACTTCCGAGAATTCAAAAAGATTTTCGCGTAGCAGTAGGGATAGAGATTATACATTTTCATTGGATTACGGAAATAACGTTCTGGGTTAGTATATAGGTACTAGTTAGTGATAAAGCTGCGCAGAAGTGGGCGGACTGATGACGAGAGGCAGATCAGATTTTCGAATTGTTTAATCTTAAATGTGATTTGAATGCGTTACAAATGCCGTAAATCCGCGCGGTTTGACTGAATGGGCTATAAACATCATAAGTTACTCGATACTTAAGATCAAACGTGTTTAGAGATCAGTTTTCTGGTTAAAACACACCTGCCTTTTATTAGAAGAGGCCTAGGTCTTACCTACCCATCGGATTGGGTATTGCAAGGCACAGCTTTTTTCATATTTATAAGGTATTTTATTTCGCAGTATCTGGCTGCGCATTACCGCAATCAGCCAGTCGGAAGAGTGAGAGTTGCTAGGTGAAATAAAGGTAGCTGAAAATGACTTGCGAGTAGAGTTTAAAAGTTTTGTAATTTTCTCTTGTTTTGCGCGAGAGAAGCTTAAAATTACTTGAGAGCAATGAAATTCGTTCAAAGACAGTTTTATACGCTGCGACCTGTGGCTGCGACGCTTAGGTCCATAGAAGTACGGATAGGTACGTGCTGAGCTGAGTCGCCACGCCATTGTGCTAAAGCCATTGTAACATTGTATGGATTTCTGTAAACCGCAGTACAAATAGAAGACACATAGTAACTAATGTAATACGGGGAATAGATGACCTATTGTTCCTATGAGGTGTAGTTTACGGTAAACTGATTTGCGATTACATGACTGCTTATGATCTATCAGAAGAATAGATGAACTACATAAGTACGTCTACTCCACACAAACGCAGTAACAAACAATAAATAAAAACTAAAAATTAAAATGCTAAATAAGAGCTCATCATCACACACATTATTAGGGGAGCCCTATGTCCAGCAGTGGACTAATATAGGCTGATGATGATGACACACTTTTTTTATGATAAAAGCGAAACTATGATGTTTATTCTTCACGCCAAAACTATCTACTGTTCGGGCCTGAAATTTGGCCATATTCCACTTAGATCGTGAGATCGTGTGATACTTTGATTGAATAGGTTATTATGTAGATCTGGATGGACTTAAATATAGGCTACCTTTTGTCCCGGAAAAAACGCATGTGAAGCCACGGACAGAAGCTAGCATAGTCAAACTGCGATAGTTTTTATAGTAAAAAAGAAGCTAGTATGTTATAGTAGCGTACCAGGCAGGTGAATATTAGAACATTATGTAAAACAGTAAAACACCTTTACTCAAGCTTACATAGTATGTAATCTGCTGATTAAGTAGACAACTAATACGTAACTTTCTTTGATCAAGGTCGAACTTTCGGGCTTATCCGAAGACGCCAGCAATTTTCATTGCTGTTATGCTTTTCGGCCAGCAATGTAAATTGTCGTCCGTTTAGACTTAGATATGCAAATATTGTATTTGTTTGTAAGTCATATATACACTTACTAGTGGTTTATTTTCCACTTCTTCCACTAGTGGACAAAATCAATAACACCTTGTTTCTTATTTGATAATAATTACTATTTATAAACGTGTTTATAGCTTAGAGTAATAAGACATAGAGTGATAATTTCATACAAAATTCCGCTCAAAGTTGAAGCCAAAAAACAACCAATGTGTGCGTAAGCGGCAAGTCATTACATTAGCCGACACGCACACAAGTGCACAAATAATGTTGCAAGTAATTAACATTTTTCCCGTAAGGTCGGGAAATTGTAACATTTAGTAAGGAGTAAATGATTTGCACATTTATCACTTTTCTGTTAGATGATATTTCATTAACTTTATAATTAACTAGCGGCCCGTCCCGGCTTCGCACGGGTGGATATTTATTTCTAAACATTTTGGGATAAACGTAGAGTAAAATGTATCTTTATGCAGGACAATTTATACTTTTATTCGACTACCTCGTTGGTCTAGCGGTCGCGTTTTCAACCGGTGATAATGAGGTCCCGGGTTCAAATCCCGGGTCGGGCCAAGATTTTGGGTCTTTTTTAGCAAGAAATATTCACAGTAGCAGCCCGGTCGTGTCGGTCTGCCGTCCTATCGTTGCCCGTGTGCGTTGCTACCTGCGCTGAACGAGGCCACACCGCGCACCGGCCACGGCGCGGGGTGGCGGCGGCGGCGCGGCTGCGTTTATTTTTATTATTTATTCGTAGTACCAGTGTAAAGTAGAAATAGAAAAAACAAAGAAGTACATATCTATGGGGTAAAATATTTTTGGTCTATAGCTAGCAACATTTATTTGTAATGGCGTGTGTTTTGTTTACATTTTATTTTTGTGCATAAACTACTGTTTTACTCAAGAATATAAGATGCCAGGTTGTACTTACCCGTGAAATGGAATCTTCGGTTGTTTATGGTGATTATGTGAAGAGTTGTGACACCCTTTCACTGCACAATACGTCATTTTTATTAAAAATTCGTAGAGCTCTTCCCAGTAGGCCTTGACCTTGAGCACTGACGCGTCGAGCGATGTACTTAGCCTTTAAAGGCTAACTTGAAATTGCTTCACTTCGCGTGCGCCTACTAGGGTTCTATGTCTAGTTATTCTAAGGTTTATAGTATAACATTTGACTTGTCTAAGTGCTTATTTTGTAAGCTTAAAGAAATAAACGTTATTGATATTTGTCAGTATCAGTGACGACAGTATTCGGATGCGTTCATAGAGAATGTATAAAAGAATATTTCACACTGCTGGAACTGTGCCTTCACTGACAATGTCTAGTCTTTAAGTGAAATTAAATTGTCAGATTACTCGCACTTAACCATTTCTGATCGATTTCAGCAATTAAGATTGAAAGTTACTAACAGTTCATACATTGCAGTTACAGTAATGAATAAGAATAAGATAACTTTATTTGTTCAATCGTAGTCGAGCAAAACAAAGTCAAGTGTTGAGTAACATAAGTATAGTTAAACGATAAGTAACATACTTTACTTAAATAAAAAAAAACCGTTACATTTGAGTTTAAATTTGAGATTTTTGAACGTTGACAGCTTCGTCGCCAATTCGTCGATAAAAATTGTATGTATTTGTAACATTATGTGATAGAAACCTAATCGCTTATACCCAGTCTCCCGGGATGGCGATCAATAGATCACCGTCCGAGAAGACTGGGTATAAGCGAATGAATGGGATTTTTTACTGTAATCGCACTGCTTGGGCAGAGTTCAACCACTGACGATCTCCATGACCTAGATAGAGGTTGTCAGAAGTGGTACTTGAATTTGAAATAACCCATTCTGTATTGTTTCAGTATAAAGTATGGCAGACGCTGGAGAGAGATCCTCTGTTCGCACCGAGCCACGTGACCCCGCCTGTAGAAGAACAGAAGCGGATAACCCAGCTCCAGCTGAAGAAGGTCAACGAATACAAGTTTCTGACGAAGGAGATGACTAACGCTAGTTATAGCAAACGGGTGAGTTAATAAATACTAGCTAATATTATTAATGCGAAAGTGTGCTTGTTTGTCCTTTCTTCGCGCCTTAAAAGCAACCAATCGGCTTGATTTTTGGCATAGAGTTAATTGAAAGTATAGAGAGCAACGTAGACGTAGTCATGGTAAAACATCAAATTCCCATGGGAGATTTATTTACTTACGGAATATTCGTAGTTTCATAAAAAAAATCGTCCTTCTTTACAGCCTTACACATTTTACGAAAGTACTGAACGGAAAAAAATACCTTTTTATCCTCCTAGAAATCGAATTTAACGCGGGCGAAACCGCGTTGAACAGCTAGTAATCAATAAATCATGCTAGACAATCAACATAGCATTGTCTAGCCCACAGAGATCTGTGGTCTAGCCCCAAGCTAAGCAAGCTTGTGTTATGGGTACTAGATAACTGATATACATAATACAATACATTACATAGAGTATTTATTTAACAACAAAAAATAATTACAACTAATATTTACACTTACATCTATTTACTAAAAATCTAAGCCGTCACCAGAAGGCAGAGTGCCCAGAATGCTGGCAGCATTGCCACGTTGAATGGCAATGCTAATTCGTTGACCGAAATAAAAACCAGCATTCCGATCACCTGTGGACTCTATTAGTAGTTTTGTAAGATCTTTATAGATAACGTGTGCCCCAGGACCCCAAGGACCTAGGGTTTCCACCCCAAACGGCTCAAATAGGTAACCTCTGTCAAGACTAGCGTATTTTCGCCGTTTGAGGAACTCCGCTGATGTTGCTGCGGAGCCTGCCCTTACTGATGTCCCTGCAAGATGAGAAGGTGCTAGGGTATCTACACACGTAGCATCCCAAACTAAAGGCTGACCCATCTTCCAAGGAATCAGAGTCATACCGTCAGGCCTTTTACCATCATCTCGCATTAGGCCACGTGGTTCGAGAGTAGCTGGCACACTGACGCTGGTAAAAGCCCGACGAATGATGTCATTAATTGAACCATGGCGGGACACACGTCCTGCACTAGAGACACATGCCAGTGCATGGTGACCGAACTTATCAACGGTTTCACCGCACTGGCAACGGTGTGGCACTAGGCAAGGAGAACCTAAACGCAAAGAGGTAGCCACCCGAAATGAGTTATTGTCTAAAAGGGTACCTAAATTTTTGGAAGGCAAAACATATAACCAAAGTCCTGATTCCCACTCGGAAACAGCGAGTAGACGAGCGCGTTCTGATGAGCTGGTAGACGTATTAATAAGATTTTTCCGTACCAACTCACATAGCGGCTCATCCCACAGTCTCTGAGAAGAGAGGACTTTGGGCAGATTAGTTTCAGGACAGGCTATTTTCCAAGACATTACATAGATATTTTTTATTATTACATAGAAAACGACCAGAACTTCCGAAACAAATACCAGCAGATCGTACAAATATTTGTCCCAAGGCGGGAATCGAACCCGCAACCTCTTGCGTCGCAGGCAGACATTCGCCCACCGCGCCACCGAGGTCGTCAATCGTCGTCGGTCGTATTCTCCCCCGTGCCGTGACGATACGCACATTAAACTGTTGTTGGTCCTGCGCCTAACCTTACCCCGGCCCTGTCGGTGCGCGGTGGTTTGCCGTCCCATCGGATTATGTGAGTGAGGGAACAGATAGATAGTGCACCAATGTTTGCCCAAACACTTAAGCACTATCAGGCGGCGCGTCGGCTAGACTCAACGGAGTCTAGCCGACGCGCCAGCCACCGCCGTCGCAGACAATATTTGTCTAGGACATCATCATCAACTGACGACCTCTGTGGCGTGGTGGGCGAAGGTCTGCCTACGACTCAGGAAGTTTCGTTCCCATAACACAAGCTCTGCTTAGCTTGGAGCCAGATAATGTGTGAATTGTCCAGCATTATTTATTTATCTTAAAACGAGATTTAAGGTTGGTCTTTCGAAAAAATAAACATTTTCATGGTCTTTGAGATCCTACTACTGTTCAAATATGAAATCTAAGGATTCTTATATACATACACCTAATATTCCATTTCATTCTGCACAAAAGCGCCAAGATAGTTTTTGATTAGTTTTATAACTTTGAAAAAAAAAAAACTATTTAAAATATCTCAATTTTGATCCGTTATATGCCTTCTTCGCCTTCTTCTACCAAACAATATGACTTACAGACTTGATTTGATAGGCAGGTCTCTTTTTGCACACGCGGTCTGCTCTGTCCTGCTCCTAAGAACGCGAAATCCTATGCCTATCCTTTTCACAAAATGGCCTAGGAAGAGGCCTCTAAAACAAATATCCTCACGTCCTTATAAATATTTAAATCTTGATAAGACTTGAATATTAATTATCCATGCCATTAATCATGCTAAAAAGAGTTCTAACGCATTCAAAATGCTTATAAACAATTTTCCAATAATCGTAAAACCCCTTTGCATATTTTCGAGTCTGTGATAACAGTGATAAGCCGGTCCTCTACGTTATAATTGACGTTATCAAGATCATGATAGTGTTAGAGTAGAGTACATTGAGTACGTAGTACCTATTACTAAATATTCTGTGCCAATGACTCACTTTACTTGGTTGGTTCCGTCGAAATGTAATGACCTAATCTGTGGTACAGTTGGTACTTTGTTCGCCAAAATTCAATTACTATCAGTGAGTCCGTAGTTCGTAGATTCTTGGCTGAGTCACATTCAAGTACATTCATCACATGTTATGGGCCCATTATCTTTCATATCATCCGGACTAATAAATAAAACTTATTCAAAGAAACTCACGTAAAAAGACAAGACATATAAATTCTTCATAAATATATATAAATTCGAGAGTAACTTTGTCTTGTCTGTCTGTCAATCTGTTACCGCTTAACGCCTCAACGGCTGAACGGATCTAAATGATAAGGTAGGAAGGAATGTAAATTGTATCTCTAGAACGGACACAGGCTTGACTTGAAAACGCGTGCGAAGCCGCGGACAACAGCTACCAACAGTACTACATCAAATGGTAAAGTTTGAATGAATGGATCGATGTTTGTTTCTTAATGCCAAATAACCAGGTACCAGTGTTATTTCTTACTATGACTTATGTCAATAGAAGACAGAGTGAAAAATAACAATGTGATAAGTGATAACTCAGCAGACTATTATGAATAAGGGGGTTAATGTACTCCTGGAAGTATAGACCATTTTTTGATGAAATCTTCAAGTAGAAATTCACAACATGGGTACTTATATTCCTAAATTACTTAGGAAACCGAAAAATATTACGTTTATGATGTCCAAAGTTCATCGTTTGAGTACGTATATTCCTAAATTACATATGAAACCGGAAAATAGTACGTTTATAATGTCCAAAGTTCATTATTTTGTTCATGTTTTTAATAGTTGATACCGGGAAACAATGGTTGAAGTACGTAGAAAAAACTGAATGATACAGTAAGTACCTACTATTATTGATGTAACGAATATTTGCATTCGCGAAAAATTTGCAATCATTAGAGCCACATCATCACGTATCCACAGGAAATGGCAAGCAAACAATGCAAAACTAAAAAATGTCTCTATTTACTAAACTGAAGGTTGCCGCTTGGTTTTGCTGACAACAAAAAGAAACAACAAAAGTTAGCGACAAAATTGCTTAACAGGGTCAATCTTTCAAATGCAAGGTTTTTGCTTCACTACTGTTCTAAACAGAAGTTAGATTGAAAGTTCTGTTGACTGTTTTATGTCTCACCAAAGCACAGCGTATCGAGGATCTATAAAAAACACCCTATAAAAAATATCTATAAAAAACACCCAAACAATATAATATTGCTTGATATTGATAGATTCTTTAAATATCGCTTCGTTTGGCAGTAGGTATAAGCGGCTCATAAAATATATGATTTCTAATAGTCTTCAGTTTTTCTTATCTTAAGTTACGTCTGTTACGTTATTCTAATCTTTCCGCACTCGAGAAAATGTTTCTAGATAAGCGTACATGTGAGTTTTTTTTTTCAGGGCCACTGAGGGGAAGTCTGTAACCGTGAGAGTTATCGAAAAGTCATGTTAGGAGTTACGTGCTCGATTTTGAAAATAATAAGTTCTGCATTAAAAATAGACGAAGAACTTTTTAGGTTTTGAGAAAAGTGAGGTTTATAAAATATAAAACTGCACTTTTGGGTTCTTTAATCCATAATAAATAAATAAATGTACGATGACTGTGTGCTCAAAGCTTTTAAAACACTTCCCCTCAGTGGCCCTGAAAAATATCCACCCGGTTACACCACGTAGCAGGTCTGATAAGCTCTTTAATATCATTATAATAGATAGTTCATTTATGACTATGAACTCTTCTAGGGCTCGCTTCTAAGCTCGTTTTACAGACCGTGTAGGTAGGTATGTTACTATTATTTTGTCTACTTTTAAACGAATGATTAGAATGGTTTAAACAATAAAACTTTTAAAACTATCATGGTTATTAACATTAAAGTCATTTATAACGGGATATTTACATGGTTTTAACAAGCTTCAAAAAGGAGGGTTGCTCTCAATACGGGATATTTTGCAAACGAGACTAATGTTATTTTGTTTATTTCTTGATATTACAGTAGAAGCTAAGTGTTTTGAAAAATGGACAGCCGAATCAAATTTGCCCTCAGGCGCAAACAATAGTGACGAGTTCTATTGTGTTACTTTAATGTTTTCATTTTATTGTTTTGCTAATCTTTTCCAATATTACAACGACCTCGCAATCTTCAGCGTCTCAGATATATTTTCGACGGTGAAGATTGCGAGATCGTTTTCTATCGCAGGACCGAGAGAAGAAGAGGTTACTTGTACACTAAAAATGACATGACTTAAAAGTGTATTAATGTAATACCAAATTTCCATAGCATAAGCTCTGTCTGTCTGCTTGTTAACTAGATGATGCTGTGTTAAATCATCATCATCCTATCCTATGCTTGTCCACTGCTGGATCCAGCATCTGCCAGCAGTCTTTCGCAGGTCATCATCTCACCAGCCCACCGGGCGGGCTTCCACTCCGTTCACTTAATTGCGCCACCTACACGTGGTCCAGCAGTAAATATTTATTAAAAATTGAACGAACGAAATGACTAGATTGTTAAATAAGACTCATGAAAAAAAGAAATCCTGCATTCACACAGCATCCGTTTTACAGCATCAGTTTTTTCCATGACGGCGTACCTATGTAAGTTGTAGGAGCGAGTTCACACACTCCGACAGTATTCCGGATCCTGTAAACGATTGTTTCCAGTAGCAAAGGATCCGTGAGAAGGGTCCTTTAGAAACGGTGTAAATGCGCTCCTAGTGCACTTCAATTACCGGTACGAAACAAGAGGTAAGTTTCATGTACTTTGAAGTCTCTAACAGCATTTATATTGTCCTCAGACGCGCACAATAATGACCATAAACGAAGCTATCCAGTCTCTGAACCCGAGTGTATCCGTGAAGATGGCCATCGGCATCTACTTGTATGGAAACGCGCTTCTGTCACTCGGCACGGAACGGCATATCAAGTTCTATGAAGCTACAGTTTTTAATAGAGAGGTGAGTGTCTACAAGCTTTTCTAAATGTATTACTTTTTCTATATGAATCTCGGTGGGTTAGCTACGAACCTAGTTTGTGTTGGAAGAATTCATTTTTTCGTTTCATCCCTTACCCTTTTTTCGCGAAACGGAGAGTTAGGAGACCAACCGCTCCAATATACTCGGTCTATCGAGTGGGTACTCGATAGACCGAGTATATTGGAGCGGTCGCCAGGAGTCAATGGTTTTTATTTTGTATAGCCTAAAGACCTTTTTTTGACCACGATCTCATCTGATGGAAAGTGAAGATGTGGCCGACGATGTATCACGAAGGTCGAGGTAGATTCTAGAAGATACCTATTCACTCTTGTCTTGAAGGGATGGAGGCGGCACAAGACCGTTCTTTGTGGCGTCGTATGGTATGGGAGAGGCCTATGTCCTCCCATGACGATGATTTCGTTTTAATTTGACGACCGATGTGGCGCGGTGGGCGAAGGTCTGCCTGCGACGCAAAAGGTTGCGGGTTCGATTCCCGCCTCGGGACAAATGTGTGTACGATCTGCAGACATTTGTTCAGAGTGTTCTTGTCGTTTTCTATATATAATAAAAATTATCTATCTATGTATTGCATTATATTACGTATATCAGTTATCTACAGTAGTTCCCATAACACAAGCTCTGCTTAGCTTGGGGCTAGATAATGCTGTGTGAATCGTCCAGCATTATTTATTTATTAATAAAAATTATATAAAAAAAATTTATAACTTTATTTGATACATTTGATAAATGATTTTGATGACTTGTTGAAAGTAGGTAAATGATTGGTAAAGCTCGGTCTATGTTCACTGGTAAATTTCAGACGTGATTTCCTGAGCATATGCTTGATTTTGTGCTTGTAGTATTTTTCATAACCGACGCGTACTCAAGCGCAAATCAGTAAAAGCACGTCTCTACTGCTAGCTTTATGACAGTTTTAATGGTTTTTTTTGTGAAAAAAAAAACAAATAGTACCTTTTGATGGAAGAACTTCTTTAGCCACTGTTGGTTCAGTGTAGTTGTAGGGACGCAAGGAAAAAATCAACTATTTTTTTCAAGGTCTTTGACCTTAACCTTGGACTAAAGGTCAAGGACCTTTTTCTGGTAAAAGTTGGTTTTTGCTAGGAATGATCACCAAATGTTATATTATTTAGTTTTGAGGGCAAAGTTAGTGACCTAGGATAAAAGTTCACCCGACCTTTCTTGGGAAAAAGTTTGTTTTTGCTAAGGTTGATTACGGAAAGTTACTTAGAAAAAAAAGTTTTACGGGTAGTTAAAAAAATAACCACAAAGGCTAAGGCAAGGAGCTCCGCTTTGTCTATCAGGATATGTCTGTCAGGTGAATGGCGAATATTTAACAAATGTTGATTATTCACCATTCGTCTGATAAATAGTGGCAGATAAATTAAAAAAGCACCTTTCCAAATATTGAATTGAGCGCCTATTTAATTTGAAGCTCCCGCCAAACGCCAGTTACCGAGGGCTAAAGGTAGGGGCGCTAGAGTGCTCTAGTGTTGGCATTTTTACTCTATGGAGTCATACTTGTTTCCGTTAGGATATATTATTCTGTGGACCGAACACCGGTAACTAACATATTTACATTAAAATTATTTCTACCCCTAGGTCCTGGCAAGTTTCGCCCTGACCGAGATTGCGCACGGCTCGGACGCGCGGCTCATGCGCACCACCGCGACCTACGACGCGCAAACCAAGGAGTTCGTCATCCACACGCCGGACTTCAAGGCCGCTAAATGCTGGGTTGGTAATCTAGGTAACTTTTAATTTTTACAACAAACTTTTATTTAAATTCGTATCCTTTCGTTATTTAGATTCGTTTAGGTTTTTGTAAGGTGGTTAAAAAAACGTGTTAATGGTGATGACCAATTTTTTACAGATAAACTCGAATGACATTACCCTAATGATGAAATAATAAATAACTGACATTCTGGCTTCTATTTTAATTTAATTCTATTTTATTTTAATTCAAATATATTTGATTTGGCATGAAATTTATGTGGAATTAACAATTTTGTAGGTAAGTGATCTTTTTATTTTTAAATTCAATATTATTATGTAAGTAAAATTAAGACGAACTAACTTTTGCAGTGCCCTTCCAGGGTGCATGTACTGTACATAGATATAAACACCTAGACATAAGTATGTATGTACATGCAAGCAATAAATAAATGAAATGAAAATGATGAAGTCCTCCTTGCCGAAATTTTTTCAAAGGTGATGATGAACTCCTAGGCGAATTTCAAACACGGCGGCTAGTCTCAACGGACACTAGCCATGTCATTCATCATCATCGGCCTATATTAGTCCACTGCTGGACATAGGCCTTAGGCATGAGCGCCATAGCGCCCTGAAGACGGCGCTATGGCGCTCATGCCTAAGCCCTGCCGCATCCAGCATCTGCCAGCAGTCATGCTTAGTCAGCTTGCCATGTGCGCAGGATATATAATGCACAAGTGTGTGGGCACAGGTGCCCTCTGTTCACTCTCATAACCCGCTGGGACAGACCGACGACACGACCGGCGATAGGTCAGGCGCAAGACCAACACGGCTTAACGCATTCACTGCCAAGTCTCCACCGTCGCCGTCGCCCAGCGGTGATGCACACGGGCACGTGCGTCCGGCGCCATGGAAGTGTTAGATTGCTTTCCGAGTGACGGAGGTGTAACACTGCCAATTTCCTGAGCTGCTACTGTGTATCTCATAGCTATGTAATATTCATGATACCGCTTATAATACCGCCTTGGGACAAATATTTGTACGATCTGCAGGTATTTGTTCTGGGTGTTCTGGTCATTTTCTATAACTATGTATAATAAAAATATCTATCTATATTAAATGTATTGTATTATGTATATCAGTTATCCAGTACCCATAACACAAGCTCTGCTTAGCTTGGAGCTAGATAATGCTGTGTGAATTGTACAGCATTATTTATTTATATTTATGATGTTAATTGATCACGTTGATGGTAGTTTAAAGACATAATTAGGTACCTATAGTCCCGTATCTACTGCTGCTATAGGCCTCACATCCAATCTGTGCCAATGATATAAATTTTGGGGCTGATCCCATCCAAACCTCATTGGCAATCTCCACTTAAATCTAGAACATTTCATTCACACTATTCTGGTGTGTTTTGGAGCGTCAGAAGTATTTTTTCAACAGTTTTTTTTAGTCGTTACTCCTACCGAAACTAGCGCCATCGCCGCCTATTTTATCTTATTACGTTGGACTATAAAAAAAATTCTCATTGAGTAGCTTGTGATATTTTTAATACTTCTGTAATAGTTTTATTTTGTATAGTTTAGGCAGAGATACATACATACGTTACCTTTGGTGGCTACTAAATCTATTTTCGTATCTCTACCTAAATTAAAACCCAGGGTATATTTATATTTTGCAAAAACCTTGACTTTTTAACCTAGAGTCTAAAAATATACTAGTCTTATAACATTACGAGGTTAAGCTCACCTTTTGGTAGATTTCCATTACCAAGTCAAGTACCTTTTGGTTTAAGTGTAATTCACACTAATATTTTATATGCGAAAGTTTGTATGTTTCGATGGATTGATGTTTCATGTTTATTACCTCTTCACGCCAATACTACTGAACGGATCGGCCTGAATTTTTGCATAAATGTAGTTTTAGTGCTGGAGCCAAACATAGGCATTTTAACCGTAGAAAATAAAGTGGTTATTGTTTTTAGCTACTGCTAATATTGTGTGTGAAAACAAGCAAGCCGGGGGCTGCAGCTAGTAGTAACTAGCCGCTGCCCCCGGCTTCACGCGCGTTAATTGAAAGTTATTCCTATCCCATGGGAACAGATTTTTGGACTTAAAAGTAGCCTATGTTACTCTCCATCCTTTCAAATATCTCTATGCCCAATATCAAGTCGATTGGTTGCTTAGTTAAAGGAAGGACAAACACACTGTTACTTTTATAATATAAGTATAGAATAAAAATATCTTAGTTTGATGGTTAACGACGAACCTTATTTGTGTTAGAAGAACACCAACGTTTCATCTCTTAAGTCTATCATAGTTTTATTTTGTTTAGATTAGGAGCAGATATGATGTTGCACTTTGTGGCCACCAAACTCAGTTTTTGCATCTCCTCCTAAACTATACAAAATAAAACTATGATAGAGGCATTAAAAGAAAGCTTATAAAAGGTATCACAAATTGCCCATTGAAAATTTTGAAATTACCTTTATTCAACGAAATATTAATATAAAATAGGTGGCGGCGCTAGTTTGGCTCGGGGTACCGTTTATCTAGGGGCTTCTTTAGGATGAATGTGGTTCTAGACGTTGGTGTTCTTCCAACACAAATAAGGTTCGTAGTTAACCCGCTTACATCCGTAATGAACTAACATTTGTATGTGACTTGAACCCATCCGTTTCTTCCAGGTAGAACATGCACCCACACTCTCCTATTCGCACAGCTGATCACGCCGGACGGCGCGTGTCACGGCCTGCACGGGTTCATAGTGCCGGTTCGAGACCCGGCCACGATGGAGACCTACCCGGGCGTCACGGTCGGAGATATGGGAGAGAAGATCGGAGTCAACGGCATCGATAATGGGTAAGATAAACCCTATCAACTCCGATTGTCGTCTACCTTAACATCCTATAATAGTCCACTGCTGGACGCAGGCCTGATAATCACCTTATTGGCTTTTAAGTCATGCGGTGATAAAAAAAAATGCTGGACAATTTGTACAGCATTATCTAGCCCCAAGCTATGCAGGCTTGTGTTATGGGTACTAGATAACTGTTATACATAATACAATACATCACATAAATCTATATTTTTTCTTAAGATACATAGAAATCGACCAGAACACCCCAAATAAATACTGCAAATATTTGTCCCAGACGGAAATCGAAACCGCAACCTCCTGCGTTACAGGCGGACCTTCACCCACAGAGGCCCAGAAACCCCACGCTGGGCATGCGGGTTGGGGATCGAAGTTGGGTGGTAAATCTATTCTGCAAGAGGCGCTGTTGAATTATGATTGTTGAAGCCCGGTGTATGTCTATCGACTACAGATAAGACAAGTATAATTTTGGCTGTGATATAATCATATCATATTTGCAAATTATTTAATCACAAGGCCGTATAGATACGACATTAATATCAGTATCGCTACAGGATATACCTAATGCAAAGTCCCTACCGCGTCTGTCTGTCTGAACGCGATAAACTCTAAAGCCTGCGTATAACTATAATGAAAATTTCCTCAGTCTCCAATCTGTACTTGAGTAACGATTTTGCATGGCGTAAGCGTTACTCAAGCATAGATCGATGATTGAGCAAGCTTTCATAGTACGGACCTAAAACGAATTCACGAATAGAATAAGGTTTATTATAGATAGGAAAGTTAAGGCGTATAGATAGATGCATAGATAATGCTTTATTTCATAGCCAAAGAAAACATAAATACATTAAAAAACTTATCCTAAACAAAGATAATAATAAATTGTTATTATTTTTAAATTGTTTGAATTATGAGGATTTATGTTGAAGATGTCGAAAAAACCGGAAAACCGACTGGGAGGTGCGCTGGCGTGCGCCACGTTGATCAAAAGAGTTTAATGGAAATTATTTCTGCCCTCGGCTTCGCACACGTTGTGTCAGTGGAAACGTTTTTAGGTTATGTCTGTCCCATGGGAACTGCTACGTACTGTACTTGTATTGTGTCCAGATTCCTCGTGAACCAAGCCGCGGAGAGAAACAAGTATTATATATGGATATAAAACCAATACTTGACTCATAGTTGTTCGTTTCTGATTAATCGTATTATCAATATATTTGTCAGAAACATTTTGTCTACACTGTGTGTTATCTGTATGAATCATCAACATCATCACCAGCAGCGGCCTAAGACAGATGCCACACGGGCGCTGCCGCTGCGCTGTGTCGTCGCTGCTACGTCGCAGCGTTGACGCTCCGAAGTGCGCTGAAACAACGTGCATAGAAACAACGCACGCGCAGCACACAAGGAGTGAGGGAGACGAGGCGGGAAGGGGTGCAGCGGTACGACGACGCAGGACAGCGACAGGAGAAAGCAGCGCAGCGCTGCGGTTGCGCCCGTGTGGCATCTCTCTAAACGATTGTGAGGCTCGGGGAAACAGGTCTTTGGACCCGGCCTATTACCAAGCCTAGTGATAGGACGGGGCGAAAAACTACCACCTGTCCCTCAGCAAAAATTGATGTAGCTACATACTCGTAATTTTTCAAAAGAAATGTGTTGTTTTTTAACTTTGACGAGATAAATACTAATCCCTACGTGTTTTTTATGGGACCAATTCGGGATCATTCTCTATACAATAGCTAAATAATTCTTCAAATCGGTCCATTATTGACGGAGAAATCGACGAACATAAAACACAAAAAATACTGGAACCTGTTTATAAAAGACTAAGTATAAATAAACTTATTATGTATATATATATAACTAAGTAGGTACATGATTTATTTATATCAAAAAATAAAACAATACTATCCGTTATTTGACCGTTTATTTACGATTATTCGGTTTTAATTACTAGTTACCTGAATTTTAATTAAGTTTTTACTCACACTGATAACAACAGCAAACTGTGTTAAATGTTTTATTACACAGTTTATAATGTACTCGTAAGTTTCTCATTATTTTTAGTTAGCGAGTATTATTTATTTAGAACTACCTTCTGCCCGCGGCTTAACTCGCTTTTTACCGGGAAATAAAATAGCCTATGTCCGTCCCTGGGATACCGTTTACCTTCCTGTCAAATTTCATTAATATGCGTTCAGCCGTTAAGGTGTGAAAATGTAACAGACGGACAGACAGAGTTACTTTTGCTTTTATAATATTCTTATGGATATCACCATATAAATTTGATGAATTATTTAAATATACATATTTTATCTATTTTTATTTTTTATACTATTTTAAACATATTATTTTAATAGATAATCAATTAATTATTATTCCTTTTATAATACCTATGTATGAATGTATACAATTTCATTTGTAAATTATATTAAGGAAATGACCTGTACTGTAACCCAAAACGTTACGAATAAAGTAACTGAACTGAACATCATACAATAAAATTTGTGTCTCACTGTGGGACAAAAAAAAATCCTGTCCTGTCCCCTCATTAGTGGAGGCATATTTCATTAGTGGACTGTTATGGGCTAATGATGATGGTGAGCATCATCATTAGCCCATAACAGTCCACTAATGAAATATGCCTCCACTAATGAGTGCCACTGCGCCTTGTTTTCCGTCTTATTGCCCGGGCCATCAAACATTATTCTTACCATTTTGTTCCAGCTTCATATTGTTCAACCAGTACAGAATACCCAGAGAAAACCTTCTAAATAGAACAGCTGACGTCACAGAGGATGGAACCTACGAGAGTTCCTTCTCGGATCCTTCTAGAATACTCGGTGCAGCACTAGAGAATTTATCTGCAGGTAATTGATATTTTATCATTAACAACTTAAAGTCTAAACTTTCTGAACAGACGTGAACGTGCTGACGTCACAAAGAATGAAACCTTCGAGAGTTCCTTCTAGAATACTCGTTAGAATATTGTTGTTGTATTGACCATATAAAGTTCATGGTATAAACGGCAACACCTCTCGTCAAGCGAACTAAATGTAACTTAAGTCCTTGAACATGTTTGGATAACTGTAACGTTTCCCCTGTAGGTAGCTCACGGTGCTAGAGCGTAGGAGGTCGCAAAGATTTTCGACGAAACCGACTAAGATTTCGTGGCTTAGTTGGTTAGAGCGCACCCGTACTGAGGGTGGGACGCATGGGTTCGAATCCTAAGAAATGAAATTTTACGATATTTGGATATGGGAGCTCAGGACAGGAGTAATACGACCGCTGGTTGGTTACACACTGGTTTATTGCAGTTAGGTGGCGCGGCTAGTGCAGGCACGCACACATACGTAACAGAAATAAAGACCCAAAAATTTTCGACTTCGGCGGGACTCGAACCCGCACCCCACCCTAAGTACGGGTGTGCTCTAACCAACTAAGCCACGAAGTCTCAGTCGGTTTCATCGAAAATCTTTGGGACCTCATATTATTATTATTTTTTTATCTCTGTTTTGTAAGTACTCAACTCCTCCGGCAGGTGGAGTAAATTAAGTGGTTTTGTTTGAAACTAAATTATATAAAAATTGTGTAGATTATTTATATATATATTTTTTTTCTCTTTTCTTTGTTTAAAGTATATAACATAGGTAAGGTACCTACAGATACATACAATGCTACATAACGTCTTTGGTGACTCTTCTGACGGTGAAGATGATTTTGAATCCTTCTCTTCCTCTTCTAATTCTAATGATGATAGTTTCGTCAGTATTCCGTCACTCTCAGAAAATCTCGCTTCTAAGTTTTCTGATGTACCTAAAAACTTCAATGTCATTCACATCAACGCACAAAGTGTCCCGGACCATTTTCCTCATATGCTGGCATCTTTTGACCATAAATCCATCCATGCCATTCTTATTTCCGAATCGTTTCTTAAGCCTAATCTTCCTTCTACTTCTTTCTCTCTTCCTGGCTTTCGCCTTATCCGTAACGACCGCGTTGGTGCGCGCTGTGGTGGGGTGGCCATATACTTACGGTCACACATTCCATTTTCTATTTTAAGCATGTCGGCCCAGCCTCCGCCGCCCAACGCAGGTGAACATCTTTTTGTTGAGGTCACTCTCTCTCACACAAAAATCTTACTCGGAGTTTTTTACTGTCCCTCCCTTCGGATCAACTATTTTTCCTCATTTGAAAAACTTTTAGAGGACCTTGTTCCAAACTACACTCAAACCATCATCATGGGCGACTTCAACACCTGTCTTCTTAAAAAAGATCATCGCACCGTGGCTATTGAAAGGATTGTAAGATCTTGTAATCTGCATATCCTCCCTCTGGGAGCCACCCACCATTTCCCAAACTGCGCCCCTTCTTTACTAGATCTAATTTTAGTTTCTTCTCCTTTTTTTGCTGTAAGGCATGGCCAATTTTCCGCTGATAACTTTTCTTACCATGACCTAATTTTCTTATCGTATAAAATTCGCCCACCTAAGTCTAAACCTAAAATCATTCTCCAGCGAAATTTTGGTAGCATAGACAGCGATAAACTCTTAGCCGATGCTTGTGATCTAGATTGGTTGTCTGTGTATGATGCTGATTCTCTGGACGATAAGGTAGCTTCCTTTAGTGCATTAATTATAAATCTTTACGATAAGCATGCACCTTTTCGCCCTATTAAATTAAAAAATCAGCCTGCACCTTGGCTAACAGACGATATTAAACTGCTCATGCATCAAAAATCTTGCTCAAAAACTAGATACAAGATTAATCCGAGTGAAAGAAATAAGGCCGCCTATTTAAAATATCGTAATCGCTGCAATAGAAAGTGCAGGGATGCGCAGCGTCGTTACATTCATGAAGCTGTCTCAGAGGAGGATCCGGCCAAGGTTTGGAAATTCCTTAGAACTCTTGGAGTCGGAAAGTCTAAGCAGGATACAATCCCCGACCATTTAGATATAAACGCACTAAACCTTCACTTTTCACCTGCTCCTTCTATTGATGACTCTGTCAAAATCAATACTATTCGAAATATTTCTTCTACTCCAACCCCTAACCATTTACAATTTTCATTCGTCCCAGTCACCCCCGAAGATGTTAAGAAGAGTATTCTATCCATTTCTTCCAAAGCTGTTGGAACTGATGGCATCAGCTTTAATATGCTTATTCCCATATTGAACCCCGTCCTCCCGATCCTCTGTCATATCCTTAATCATTCATTAGAGTACGGGATCTTTCCTTCGTGTTGGAAGGAAGCCCAACTGATCCCTTTACCTAAGAAACCTAATCCCAAATCCTTTTCGGAATACCGCCCCATCTCTATACTCCCTTTTCTGTCAAAAGTTCTCGAACGGCTCGTTCACAACCAGCTTAACACATTTCTCTGTCTGCACAACACTCTTAATCCCTTTCAATCCGGCTTCCGTAAAGGCCACAGTACTGTATCTGCCCTGGTCAAAATAACCGACGACATACGACTGGGCATGGATAACCGGCAACTTACTGTATTATCGTTACTGGATTTTAGCAATGCTTTCAAAACAGTAGACTTTGACATACTTCTTGCATTTCTCCGTACTCTTAACATCTCTCAAGGGGTGGTTGACTGGTTTTTCAGGTACTTACATGGTTGCCGGCAGCGTGTCCGCCTCGGCGAGTCTGTCTCGTCTTGGTGTGATACTTCTGTCGGTGTTCCGCAAGGTAGTGTTCTATCACCTCTTCTCTTTGCTTTATTTATTAACTCCATCACTGCAAATCTATCTTCTTCATATCACCTGTATGCGGATGATCTACAAATCTACTCACAGGCGCAGCTGGACCGTATCAGCGATGCAGTAGATATCGCGAACTCGGACTTACGCAGTATCGCCCAGTGGAGTCGAGCTCATGGTTTAAAAGTTAACCCTGCTAAAACACAAACTATAATCATTGGTAGCTCAAGACTAATAGATAGACTGGACTGGAAAACTCTACCGCAGGTTATATTCGATGGAATACCGATTCCTTACAGTGTGACCGTCAGGAATCTAGGGGTTACGTTCGACCGCAAACTTACATGGTGGCCTCAGCTAGAAATCACCTGTAAGAAGCTTTATGCCTCAGCAGGTTCTCTTAGGAAGTTACGGAACTTTCTGCCGACCGCTACCAAAATTGGACTCGCCCAATCGCTTCTTCTTCCCGTTCTGGACTATGCCGACGCTTGCTATTTAGATCTCACTGAGGAACAGCTAGATAAACTTGAGCGCCTTCAAAATTTCTGTATTCGGTTTGTATTTGGTTTACGCAAATACGATCATGTCTCCCCTTTTCGCACCATGCTCAAGTGGCTTCCTATCCGACTTCGCCGGGACATGCATGTTCTTGCTCTTCTCTATTCTACTCTCTTTAATCCTTTTTCTCCCACGTACCTTAGAGAAAGGTTCGCGTTCCTTCATTCTTCTAACACCCACAATCTTAGGTCATCAGATAACTTACTACTCAAATTTCCCACCCACTCCCAAACCTTCTACGGCAACTCGTTTAGTGTTCAGGCTGTACGGCTCTGGAACAAACTGCCTGCTGATGTCAGACTTGCGCCCTCCATCAACTCCTTCAAATCGAAATTAAAGTCCCATTTCCTATCTTCAGCTACCTAAATATTTCCTTCACTCTCCCCTCCTCATGCTAATTCTGTAACGTCGGATGTGATTTGTGGTTTCATCAGGGACGAGATGTTGACGTTTTCCTCAAAATGTATTTCTGTTGTACATACCTATTGTATATAGCTATTTGTAGATAAGGTCTAGGCTAGTTTTAGTATTGTTTTAAATTGTGATGTATGTAGTATGTTAATTTTTATTTTTTATGTTTTGTTTATTTAATTTTTCAACTGTTTGTGCACTAGCTCTAATAACTATATCCTTTTCTCCATCCCTGGGTTGCCTGGAAGAAATCGCTCTCAGCGATAAGGCCGCCTATTGTACTGTTAGTTTTAATTTTAGAAATAAGGTTTATTTTTGTTATTTATTTAAGTGCAATAAAGTGTTATTATTATTATTATTGTTCACATTTCTTACCCGGAGTGCGGGTAAGCACTATAACAAAAATACTTGGGTTCGAATCCTGCCGAAATCGAAATTTAATTTCTGAACTTTATTTGAACGCTTGAGAAATTGTGTCTGATATGCTAATTTCGATGATAGCCCACAAATATTAAGAAAGACCTGACAAAGGGAATAACTCCCTGTAAATGATTCACGTGTGTTTATTCATGCATATTTACGTTATTCATGTTTTTATTTCAGGTCGCATAGGTATAATGCAAGAGAGCTGTCACTCCATATCCAGCGCGGTCGCGATAGCTGTGCGCTACGCAGCGACGCGGGCGCAGTTCGGGGAACAAGACGAGGAAACGCCGCTTATAGAGTACCCCTTACATGTGAGTTATTAACAATATGAATAATGTTATTGTAAAATTGTTATAATGATATTATAGCAAGTATATATCAACTATTTATCTAAACATGTATATGTAGGTATACAATAATATTTTTAAAGAATTACATAGATGGTTTAAAATTATGCCAACATCTTATTTCCAAGGTAAAAGTATCATAGGAATTAAACATAATCTAGCTACACGAGACCCTTAAAAAAACATTAGTTTGTAATAAACATTATTATGACCAGCCATTTATCTATAATGCAAGAAAGCTGCTAGAGTATTCCTTACATGTGAGTTATTCATCAGCTCGCACACAAATCAAGGAGAGTTTTGTCAAAATCACTTGTTTGCCAGGCGGATTGGTGATCTAGTGAAGGTGTCAAAAATACATAGAAGAAATCTGTTGTGCTCTCCTGTAGATGACCTTTTTCGCCTCTTCAGATACCCACGGGCAGGTGCAGGAGTCGATTTTAAAGCCGTGTTCGGCAAGGCTTCCTAACTAGGCCTGATTTACGTTTGTCTATTCTAGCAATGGCGGCTCTTCGGCTACGTGGCAGCGGCTGTAGTCTTCAAAATGTATATAGAAAACTTTGCGCGCGTGTACCTGAACATAGTAGAGAAATCCAACGCTGGGATAAAAGTAGAAAATTTGGTGAGTTTTTAAAATATAGTGGGCGAAAAAATTATCACCGTATTTGCAAGTACATTTTTATTTAAGGTAGAGGATTTTGTTTAGAAAAGAAGATTTATTTTATTCTTTTATTTATTATCTGGCGCATCAGCATTGCCATACAGCAAAGCAATGTAACCAGCGTCTTACCCCCGAATACTCAAACGCAATTCTGATATAAGAACAGTTTTATGACAGTTTTCAATGAAAATCTGTCAAAAATTCGTCACTTTAGACGTGCTTAAGTCTGAGATGTGTTTGAGTATTCGGGCGTTACCTCTGAATACTTAAACGCAACTTACATTTAAGCTCGTCTTAAGTTACGGTTTTTTGTCATTTTTTAACGAAAATGTGTCAAAAATTCGTCACTTGAGACGTGCTTAAATCTGTGATGCGTTTGAGTATTCGGGGACGCATCCGATTGGTATTGAGTTATATTCAGTAATGCGCACGCTGATGGATTTCACGACATAAGAAAGCGTTGTGCGTCGCTCTTGAAACGCCTGCGTGGCAGCTCCAACACCATTCTAAGTACATTGGCTGATAAGTGGGATTCTCCGTTTATAAGGCACTGGACAAACATGCACGCAACACTTTTAAAGGGACGATGCCCCGGTCACTGATGGCCCCTCGTGCCCGCATATTTGTCTGTGTAGATGTCCTTATATTTTACTTTATTTTTTAATTTTATGTGTGATTTGAATTGAATTGATTGAATCTTACTTTTTTTCATTGTATTTCATTATTATTGTGCATATTTTAAATGTAATTTTCATCAGGTACTCACCTGATGTGCTTCAAATAGTTAAGTTTTTATTATTTTATTTTATTAATAGGATTAGTTGAACTAAATTTGTGCATATTCCCTATTCACACAGCATTATCTAGCCCCAAGCTAAGAGCAGAGATTCTGTTATTCTGTCATGTTATGATCTGTCATGTTATGTTATGTATATGTACTAAACTAGATAACTGATATGTTACAATAAGATATTTTTTAGTATACATTAATAACGACCAGAACACCCGGAACAATTCGACGAAAAAAGTAGACATACTAACCAACAACTCAGACAATTATATTTAAATTAGTGTATACAATAAGTATGAGTAATAATTTACGTTAACCTTTAACACGTAATTTAATTATTAAAACACGTGGTTCACTGTACTGTGAAATTGACTTTTTTGTAGCCCTCACCTACTGAACAGATTTATTACTTGATTGTTAATGTAATTAAACGCTAGTTACCTTATAAACAATTTTTTCAAACATTTTTCATTGTCTTCTTTAATAAACTTACAAGATTTTTATAAAGATAATAATTAAACGGCTAGTTTAATTTATTCTATGGATCGTGTTATCTGAATCAATTAATGAATTTAATCTTGATTTAATTTAATTAGTAACATTATATTATTTGTGCTGATGGTGAAGAGTCAAATGAGATCAACATGGTTTTTATGTCTTTTTCTCTACATTTTGTCAAAATTTAATATGAGCCTTTTTTAATTGATTTAGAAAAACGGAGAAGTTTCTGGTAGTCGATTTCTCAGTCAATTATTGACCGATTTAGATTTTTTTTTCGTTATTCGCGTAGATAATGATTAATTTAGTTTTTTCAATACAATCAAATTATATAAAATCAAATTATAGTTATATATAAAAAAATTACAATCGAATAATAGATAAATTTGGAACTAGTATTTACAAATGAAACAATTGAGCTAACTGCAGATTTTTCAACACAGGTGGCATTGTGGGCGAAGATCCGCCTGCGACGCTAGAGTTTGCGGCCTCGGGACAAATGTTTGTACGATCTGCAGAAATTTGTTCAGAATGTTGGAGGTGTTTTCTATGTATAATAAAAAATATCTATCTTTAATGTATTATGTATATCAGTTATCTAGGACTCATAATACAAGCTCTGCTTAGCTTGTGGCCAGATGATGCTGTATGAACTGTCCAGCATTATTTAATATTATTATTTTGATTTGACCAGAGCGAGGCAGTATCAGAGATCCACGCGATGGTGTCGTGCAGCAAGCCGCTACTGACGTGGGTGACGCTGGAGGCCGCGCAGCAGTGCCGCGAGGCCTGCGGGGGCCACGGCTTCCTGAAGGTAAAGCCGAACCTGTTGACCACGACTGTTCCACCGACTTGTCCGTGTCGGCTACTGCTAAGGGACCTAGAATGGAAAAAGGAGAATCTGGGAACAATATCACAATCTGTGTATCCACAAATGGATTATTGCTCTCTCCGCTCTTGTGAAGCCCACAACAGACAGAGCTATAATACATATTAATATAGTAATCTATATTAATACTGTATAGCAAGCTGCCACAGACGGTGGCTATCCTACAATATATATTTTTGCACTCATTAGCTCTGCGGCCGTCATGTCTTACAATACCAAAATATATCGTGCTATATCTGTCGATATATTTTGGTAACGTAATAAAAATATACGTTATAGCTGCGTTTGTGGTCACTCGCCGATTACTATAGAAAATATACCGAAATATACCTTGCTATGATTTATATAATATAAACACAACATAATATAGCACACAACAGATGGCTCCATCTGTTGTGTGCTAATTACAACTACCGTTGAGTCACGTAATACCTTTTCTGGTTATATGCGGGTAGGAGATTTCCTTTATATTTTTCGCCTTATACAAGCGGACGGGGAGATGTTGCCGCGAAGCCAGAGGACTTTCCTCGAAGCGGAGTCTTCACCGTGCATCCCTACTCCTGATTTATGAGTTTCCAACTTAAAAATTCAATAATGTCCCAAAAATTCTTACCTACGTTACCGTACATAACGCGAAAAAATAACAAAAAATAAATTAAAAAGTCTAAAAACCACTCCACGATTTCTTATTCCAAGCATGAAATCGTGACGACGCGCACAACGCACCGCACCGCACACTGTTTTTTATTTTATCTACCTACGCCTATCCACTTTATTTTAATCCTAATTATGTACCTACATTTTGTTAGATCACTTATTTGTTACCTACCTGTTTGTGACCTTTGTTTGTTATTTAGATTATTAGAAACCGTAGACCTACCGTAACTTTACTTAAGTAATACTTATTTTTAGATACCAATGTATACTCATTTTAAGTGAACTTGTCTGTTCTTTTTGAGTATAAAATAAAGTTCTATAAACCGAACCGAAATTCAACTTCCACAGGACTGTGTGAATTGTCCAGCATTATTTATATTTATTTATTATTCATTGGCTCCGCGAATCGAATTCGCAACCTTCGACTTCCCAAGTGCACCATTACACTGCCTTCCTCCAGAAGTCGTCAGGAACACTTAACGTTTGATTCCTTTTCAGTGTGCAAACATAGGCGACATCCGCAGCAACCATGAACCAACAGTCACTTACGAAGGTGATAACAACGTGCTGTCCCAGCAGACCGGAAACTGGCTGCTGCGTCAGTACGAGCTCGCCAGCGCCGGAAGTGACGTCGACTCACCACTCGGCACGGTCAGCTTTCTTAAACAGATGGGCAGCATTCTAAAACAGCGTTTCAACTGTACCACCACGGATCAGCTCAAATCTAGGGAATGTAAGTTACATATGAAATGAAATTTATTGTTTTAATTAGTCTTTGCAAATAGCAGCCATCATAAACGGGTGACGTAGTTTTAGTCGTTTAATTCGATGACAGTACCTTTTATTTTTTTCCGTCCAGTTTTTATTGATGCTTGTTGCGTATAAAAATAACCAAATTCTCAGCTTTTTAGAATACTAACAACCAATACTTGTCGCATTAATATTTCAATGGTCATTCCTATTTTGGTGTCTGCAGCAGACTTTCACCCACTGATGAGGCCCCCGAGTTAAACGACGACGACTTTTCTTCGACATCCCCACATAACCATACTGCACCCTACATACTATGGTATCTGTTCGCAGATTTTTCGCCTCGATAACAAAAAAAAGGTGGCGGCGCTAGTGTGCGTCGGGATATCATACATCAATTTCTACTTAGGAAATAATTGTATCTAACCCTGATCAATCATTTTCCTTTCCAGTCATAACCTCAACCTACAAATGGCTCCTCTGCTACATGCTGAAAGAAACCCACAGTAAATACGAGAGCGAGCTCGCTGCGGGCGCTCCAAAGTTCACAGCGCGCGCCCGGAGCCAGGTGTATAAGTGGCGGGTGCTCACCAGGCTTTATGCGGAGTACCTCTCCGTGATATTCTTCCTGGAGGCTTTGGATAAGAAGGATAAGGAGCTGCAGCCGGTTCTGACGAATCTGTTCCATTTGTACGGGCTTTGGTCTCTGGGTGAGTGGAAGTTTATCTATGTCTGGACAAAGAATTGTGTGGTTCAACTCCAAATTTTGTTGCTTGAAAAGGTGAGGATTTTGTTGGAGCAGAGCAATCACGACTAGTGGCTCACAGATATGGGGCGGTCTCAAGGCAGACCATCTAGGCACTTTGTGGAAGACTTATACGCGCCACCGCGCGCACGTCGTTGACCTAATGATTATGTATCTATGTTAGTCTCTTAAGGTATTTATCATATGGGCCCTAGACAAGTTACTTTGTAAGTTGTCTTGTGTTGCCTGAAATAAACGATTATTATTTATTTACACATAAACAATGTTTATAGTTGACCCGCTCACATTCACAATGTGTTCGTCAAACTAGGACAGTATTTAGAGCACAATTTTGTTTATTCCAGACAAGCATCTGGTAGAGCTATACTCGGGCGGGTTCAGCTCGGGCAGCGCACTCGCCAGCCTGCTGCGCGCCGCCGTGCTCGAGCTCTGCGCCGCGCTGAAGCACGACGTGGTTAGTGTAGTGGACGCGCTCGCTCCTACAGACTTCGTGCTCAACTCCGTGCTCGGCAAGAGCGACGGGAAGGTACACTAATTCTAACAATTCGTTTTTTTACTAAGAAAATAAGATTTAATAATTTAAACATTAGTTCGAAATAGTTTTAACTATTTGAAATAGTTGAGAGGTAGAATTAGTGAACTACTAGTAACCTGAAGAACCGACAACCGTTGAGTTAAACATACTCTTGAATGGAGACCGCGACTCGGCAATTGTAGTCTACAATGCGGTCCATTCAGCCAGGCGGGGTGAGCTGAAGAAGACTGCAGGCGGAAGCTGGAGGCTACATTTGAGGATAGGTTAAAATGTTCCGTCTCTTCAGTCCAATAGTATTTGAACCCTAGGTTGGTAACTCGTGTTACCAAAACCTATTACACAAATAAATACCACAGATTCAGTGGATACATTATTAAAGGCTCTGATTCGGTAATGTTATTCATAAATCTGAAAGCTGGACAATTCACACAGCATTGTCTGACCCTAAACTAAGCCGACCCATAAACATAACTAAAATTAATAAACAATTTTAGATTAGCTTGTTAGTTGATTTATCAAAACATAACCATAGAAATTTAATAGAATCCACAGGTGATCGGGATGCTGGCTTTTATTTCGGTCAACGAACTAGCATTGCCATTCAACGTGGTAATGCTGCCAGCATTCTGGGCACTCTGCCTTCTGCTGACGGCTTAGATTTTTAGAAAATAGATGTAAGTGTAAACATTAGTTTTAGAAGTGTATATACTATTTTATTTAAAACATAACCTAAGATTTGTTTTCAGCTATACCAAAATCTGCAAAAGGCATTCTTCACGCATCCCAGCGCATTCGAGCGCGCCCCCTGGTGGCGTGAGATGATCAACCCACCGTCGAAGCTGTAACCAGAAACTAAAGTATGGTTATAGATATTGAGATTCTCGCGTCTACACGGTTTTAAACTATTCGTCAAAGCGAAGATATGTAAAAATAACCACAACTTAGTGTCAATTTATCTTCATATGACACCACTTTATGTATTTCAGACTATATTGATTGTTTTTAAACATTTTATGTCTGCTAAAGTGTAGACGCATGTCTAGCAGAAAGTATTTTTAACAAAATATATATTTAAAGATGCATCTATGACTACAACACTGATATTAGGCATGTGTTCTTCGAGAAGATGGACAATTACATATTAATTAAAGTTTATATGCATTATACGTCAATGTTAACCGACGAGTTAACCGACGAAGCTGTTAATTGTCCGATTATCTTCCAAAGAACACCACCCTCAGTGTTTATATACCGAATTAGGTATTCTACAAACCGAATAATTATAATTTAGTGTATGTCAGATAATATATTTTATAGAAACTTCCCAATGGTACTAAAGCTGTGAATTTTATCAATTTATGTCGCACCAAATGTATTTTTAATTATGTAAGTAAGGTAATCAAAATGTACCCAATCTGAAACGAAGGATCGCATTGTTTCGCGATTGTGTTTGCTAACAACAAGAATTTGCAGAAATCTAAGCGCTTTCATTGACTAGTTTTCGACATTTATATAAAAAACGCAACGGAGTGGTTTTTCTGATTTCAATTTTAAAGGCGAAAATGCGATATCAACTTGTATTTGAAGAGTAGGTACGATCGCCTATGCTTCTAACATTAGGTACCATAAAGGTATCTAAGTGCATACGCTTTTTATTAATAAACGCTCGAAATCGCGGCTATGTTAGTTAGTTGTACAAATTCCCACAGGGGTTCATTTCAAGCTGTCATGAACATGCTCAAGTCCCGATTTTTTAAGTTTTATTTGTGTGTATAAATAATTTAATCAATGCATTTATCTGCATTTTTATAGTTGCGTACAAACTGTACTTTATTTATATAGTTTTTATAGTAAAATGTGCAAAGCTGGCACAGAACGTTTCCGACCCATTGCTACTACGTTCGGAGTTTGTCAAAGATTGAATATTCTTTTTTATTTATTAAGTTAAGTAGGACATCCAACATGTGGTCGAAAGGTAAATAAGTAACAAGTTATGAGGGTCTTTTGTTAAGATCATAGCAGCACGACCACGACATTATATTAATATGTGAAGCTACAAAAGTACGACAAATACCTATGGGTTTTACCCGAGGTGAAACCCATATAGCATACATATTTTTAAAGAAATTAGGTTTGGCAAAGGAAAACTTTTAGTATATTGAGTATTGAAATTATTCTACTTAGCATTATCATATACACTATCCAAACCTTTTTTGAATAATTTAATTGCATGTTTGTTAAAGAAAGTGTTCAATATATTTTTTTTTATTTATGGAAAATCCAACTCTGATGTTACCCATTTAAAGTATTATTTATGAATAACACAATAATAAGTAAACACCAATGTAATACACACAATAATAGTTATTTGTTCAACAAGTGGGCAAAACGATTTTTTTTAACTGAGCTGCGAGGTATTTGAAAGGCATGAAACAAAAAACATCTGCCTTCGAGTTGAACATACAACTTTTCGCCTCGACTGGCTTAAAACTAAATGTATGCATAAAATCATAATAAATGATATGAATATGAAAAAATATTTTGTTAATTAAAAAAGCGCTTGAATGTCAGAAACTCATTTTGGCCAATCACCATGAAGGGTAAGAATGCTACAAACCTCTTTTAAACCGCGAAGGATCGGAATTATTATTTTCTTTCAGGGTTGAATGAGGTCTAGCCATACTTACCTTCGATAAGCTAAAATGAGAGATGTGCAACTCATAATAACTTCATATACCTATTGTTTGGGAGATTATTTAGAGATGGCGCTGTCCGCCTAGAAGAATGGTCTTCAAAGCTAAGTTGTCAAGGTATACATAAATGGCGCTGCCATCCATGGGAAAGTGGTCCTCCCCTGTTGCAGATTACTTAGTTTTTACTTTTTTTCGGCGCCATCCATATAGTATTAATAACTTATTAACACCATCAAAATTTATTGCAATATTCTGAATTCAAATAACTTTTTTCAACAAAGTTGAATAATGAGTAAAACACGATTTTGATCACTGTTTTCTAGCAGGAGTTGTGAAAAGTAGTAGTATCTCTAGAAACAACAACCGTCTTATATTCATTATTATTTATAATAGCGACTTGCATTAGAAGATTAGTAAATATCATAAATTATATTCAATCACACATATTTTTATACAATCATTTATTTTCATATTGTGTCAAATTCGAATTTTGGAATCATAAATCATAATGCCATGGCATTTACGAGTAAGTAGAGGTATAAATATATATTTTGCTTTGAGTTACAGATTAATATGTAAGTCAAAGTTTCATTGAGATTTTATGAAATAATCAGGGTAAAACCATGAATTTTTTCTGTTGACATGAATGTAATTATTTTATCATTTATAATTGAAATTTGATGTCTTAATCGAAATTATTTTATGTTATATCATTGAATTATGTAGGGAATAAATTTGTAGTTTTATGCACCTACGTGAAAATATACATATTCTTAAAATTTAAGTATTCAAATTATTGAGATTTCAGTGTCATCTGTACTGTATGTTAAATTTATTACTATTAGATTCATATTAAGTAATAGTACCAACTTCGTAAATCTATATAGAAATCGATAGCACATGAAATTGTCTGTACTTCAGACTTGCACCACGTCACTAAATGTTATCTCAAATATAAAATCAAGGCAACGGTTTTGTATCTGTACAAACATAACTTATCCTAGAATTATAAAATTGTTATTCAGACACAGTCTTCTGCGTGGATTAATCTAACATGTTTCTTCAACAGGGAATCAAAATTATACAAAAATTTATCGACGACTTCACCTTCCTATCGTCCAAAAGACAAAAGTCTTAACCTTTTTATGTTTACTTACTGTTCTTTTTTATTTGAAATTGTATGTTATGGGACATTTATAAAATGATTGTGAGTTTTTGTGCCAAATTAAAACTTCAATATAATATAAGATTCTCCAAATATTATAGCCAAGACCTATGTCCAGCTTGAGCATTACATGAAAATGAAATCCATGAGAGTTCCCATAACAAATCACGCCTATACTCCGGCCAAACTGAATTTCTATGGCTACCACAAAAACTCACAAATTATAGCTATTTCCTTAGTTAATCGTATTACGTAATGGTATGTTTAATTCCCAGTGCCTTCCTTCTGTCCTGGACAAGTTCCATCTCGTTGTTCTAGTTGTAAGTTGTTAGAAGCTGTCTAATGAATTCTTGGAATAAATGGATTGTAAACAAAATTGTTTTTTATATCTCCTAAGACCTGCGTTTCGAGGTTTTCTCCGATATAAATCATCATCAATGGCTCTACATCCACAAACACGTAGGCACTTACGTAGGTGACGTGTAAGGCCTAGGGGACAGACAGATGCGGCCGCAGTGTTGACAACCGTGCGCCCCATAGTGAATACCTAATGTAAGCATTTACTGTTTACTAGTGGTATTTTCTTCGGCTGCAAATATGCAAATTGGCAAGGACGGAGCTGCCCTCAAAAGCTATAGTCCAGTCATTTTAGGCAAAAGAATAGGTGTCCGTTACGATTGAGGGACCACATTGGAATTTCATACTTCTGAATAGGTACGCTATTAATTAGTAAAAGTCCTGAAACATTTGTTAGTACAGTCTAGTTTGTAAAAGTATCCAGTCAATAGTTCATTCTTTCGGAGTTTTAGTTTACAAATGGTGTAACTGAAAATAACACGACTTATTTTATATACAGGTGTCCCGAACGAAACAACGCCAAGCCAAGCCAATGATTGATGGTAAAACAAAATTAATCTAATATTTTTTTTAAACTATGGGCAATATGTACCTATTTATTTCGCACAAAATTAATGAATGAGATTTGAGTTTGTAATACAAAAATAAAAATCGCAAAATATTGACATAAAAAGTTTGGTACCGGACAGAGAATTTCTGCTTTTCCATAAAAACCCTATAACTCAGAAATGTCCAAGATCCGAGTCCACATGTCGCTGGGGTAACGCACACCACCCTGTATACCGAAGATATCGAAAAATGTACTGCGACAGATAGAGTCGGTAGATTACTGAAGTCTTTGAGGATAGTGAAATAATAAGCTGATATACATTTTCAACATTTATTTATTGACCAAAAACATTACAATGCACTGTAGAGTAAAAGTGTGTGTATTCTTTAACTTGAATTGTACAAAGTGATTAAAAAGTGCTTAGTCGAAATTACGTGCGAACATTTAACATTCAGACATATTTTGCATTATTTTTTTATCTTTCGGAAACAATTGTAAGAAAGTCTAAACAAGTGTATTTTAAGTTACTATTTCACTAATCAATTTCAATATTTTTACCGTCGGGAGTTATGGTCCTTGGTCCTTTTTCTCAACTTCGATTCGTCTCTATTCATTTTATGTTCTGAATTTTACATTTACTTATGATGTATTCATTTCTTTTTCATCAAAACATCAGTGTTCAAATGTTTCTTTGTATATCATATTAATGTTTTTTTGGACCACTGAATACGTAGTTATAATAAATATTTAAGGTTCAAATAAATGCGACAATTTAAATTAACCCTAAATTTAATATAGCAGCAATCCGTTACCCTCATTGTCAATGCATTCGTTAAATTCTTAACACTTCTACTTCTAAGGCCTTTGATTGCGTTCTAAAGACCTCACACAGGCCTCCGTGTTCTACAACCATAAGTACAATCCTTTCGCAGTCTTTCTTATTCACTCATTCGATAGAAAGTTTATAAAAAATAATAAAAATCGTGAGCATATCAAAAAGTCAGTGGCGACACCTAGTTTCTAAATACAAACTACGTTATAAAGAAATTACAACTATGTGAAACAACCATGAAGAACAGTTTGTGGTATTCGGTGGAACGATATGGCTCTACAAGCTATCGGTGCATTTTATGCACAATTTATGATTTTCTAGTGCTATTTCATTAGTATTTTATGCTACTGTTTTACAAGAATTTGGCTCAATTCACACTGTGATGGCAGCGGCCGGCAGCGACATAGTGTATTGACCCTTTGTATATCGATTATTTTACCGTTATTAGTTTTCCTACCAAAATTTGTTACCTGTATAATAAATAATACATATATAATTAACAAATCTTTCGTTTTAAATGTCGTAAATGGAAAAGTTCTTAAATTTTGACACAACATGAATAACACAAAACCAAATTTTACAATTTTCATTAGAAATACCTAAGTTTTTTTTATAATTTTATATTCAAACAACCTAAAACAACCTCGTGCACATTTTGCTAGTTTTTATATAATCAAAAGATTTCTAAAGACTTGGATTAAAATACGACATAAAACACCTAATAGACTTACAACGAGAATTAGAAACATTTTAGATTCCTCGTTTCAAGTTAATGTTTAGTTCGCTGAGATTTCGATTTGCGACCTAATACACTTACGAGTTAGTTTTGAGTGAAACCATCCTTGGTACTATTATATCATTTAGCGTAAAGACCCTTTTCCTGTCATGCGGATTTCCGCCTGCGGATCTGGTCCGCGTGCGTATGGACACGCTCCAGCCAATTCGCGTTCTGCTTTTTTGAGGCCCGCGTGATAGTAAAAACGGGTGGTCTTGATTCGGTGGTGGTAATCCGCATGTAAGAAAAAGGGTTCTAAGTCTACAGTAGAATCTAGCTGTTATCGCTGTCAGAAACATTCGAGCTTGTCATCCGAATGACAGGATTCTGTGCAGAGTCACTAGAGTCACACTCCACCATCAGAATCTCATCCGGAGTTTCATTTCTATCTGAATTACTCTCCGTGTATGTTCCCGTAGGGGATTTGTCTTCTATAACAGCTTTTAGATAGGACTCCCTGTCCATTATAGTGGTATCTCTGGCTAAAGCAAGCACGTCTAACGACATCATGCTTTTGGACTTCTCCGTTTTGGAAATAGGCGGGTTAGTGTGTTCGTAAACGATGTCTCTGCTGATAGATTTAGTTCTAGTCAAGTTAGTTCGGATACTGTCGCTAGGTGGCGTGTATTTAGCGTTCGTTGAGGTAGATGGAGCGCTTGCTATTCTTGGCGAGTTGTCTGTGAATTTGGACCGCTTCTGTTGGTTGCTTTCCTTCATCATGAGCAGCTGGTCTAGTTTGTTTATGGTTTCATTGAGTTCCAAGGCCCAAGCGTCGTCAGTTTCGATATCTTTGTCTATAGGTTTCAGTGCTAGTTCTCTGACGCGCATTCTTAGTTCCTGCAGACTGGAATCTTCGTCCTTGTCTTCCAGCTTGGTCTCATCGTGGGCTGGTTCCCTCTCAGCTCCCACGCCGGGTTCCCTAGGCCCGACCGGGATAGCGTCTTTCCCTGGAGGGTATTCGCCTCTTCTTCTGTGAATTTCCTCTGATATCTCCTCTAGAGCTTTCAAGGACTTTGAGTAGCGGAACTTTGCGTCGGCTATAAGCCGTTGTAGTTTCTCAATTTTCTCGTTTTGTGCTTGGAGCTCCGCGTCACAAGTTTTTTTCTCGTCGAAGTACACGCGGGATTTGACTATGTTTCGTTTCAGGTTGTCTTCCAGTAGAGTTACCTACGAAATATAATCATTTGTAATTATTACGTTTTGTGTTTATCTACTAAATAGTTCGTGTAATGGTAATCAGTCATAATTGCATTGATTTGATAGTATCTCATTCTTTCGTAATGTTATATTATCTTGCTTGCGTATACTGAGCTCTATTATACTTACAAATAGAACTCAGTGCTTGCGTATGTCCATGATAATGCATTGTCTAAAACCGCTCTGTAGCAGTTTTAAAAGATAGAATTTAAATTATCTATAATCAAGGTTTTTGTTCGTGCGTGAGTAAGCCGTCATGCTCGGAGTAATCTCTAAGAAATTAAATTAACACCCAAACAAATAAAATATCGGCGGGATTTGAACCCGCGACCTTCCCTCAGTACGGGAATGCTCTAACCTACGAAATCAGGTACTCGTCGAGTCGATAATCTTTGGGACTTCCTATTGACTCTAGCGCCGTTAGTTCCACCTACAGGAGAAACATTGAAGTTATCCAATCCTGTTAAAAGACTAAAGCTACTGAGGTATAAGTAGTTATTTCTTTGTTAATCCAAAGTTAACAAAGAAATAACTAGGTACATAAACCTCTCATCTCACTAACAGGATTGGATAATTTCAATGTTTCCCCTGTAGTTGGAACTAACGGCGCTATACGTCGCTAGCAACGATAACGAGAGTCCATTAAGTCAAGTAAGGTAAACCCACCTTTCGTTCAGCAGCAATATACGAGGCTGCTTTCCTCTGATGCTCCCTCCCGCTGTCTGCTTTACGTTTCTCAGCGTCCATTACCTGGAAAGTAAGCGATAATTAACACACCAAATCTAGCACCACAAATTTTAGCACACCCGTCCGATCTGATCGCAGAAACATCGAAAGTGTTGTTGGTGTCACATGAGACATCTCTCAAGGGAGCGGAGAGAATGGTGTGCTTGAACCATGATTGTATGTTCTTATACCTACCTATAATTTATGCTCATTCTATGCTCGGATCATAAGGCTATTAAGGCCTATAAGTCTGTAATTTTTTCGCGATTTGTTAACATATTGAAGATTTATTTATCGCGTAGGTACCTTGTGTCTTATTCCCCCGTGATTTTCATCGCGTTTCAGCGCATTCACGGCGCCGGTCAGTCGGTAATAAAAGCACAAGGTACGCGATGCACACCCGATATATAATTGCAGGATCGATTTCCGCCTTGGGACAAATGTTTGTATGATCTGCAAACTTTTGTTGTGGGTATTTTCTATGTAATAAAAAAAAACTATGTGTGGTGACTGATATCTTAATACAATACAAATACATTGTATTGTATTAAGATACCAGTGACCTATCACAAGCTTCTAATAGCTTGGGGCTAGATGATCCTGTGTCAAAAAAAAAACCTTTATATTGGATGCCTGAGACGTTTTCGGTATATTCCAGGTAGATTGGTGGGACCTGGCTAACGAACGCGACTCTTGGAAAAGTTTGGAGGAGACATTTGCCCAGCACTGGGACAACATAAGTTGGATAAAAAACCTATAAATGCTGATGATGATGATGTGACAAGGGTGTACTATATAGAAAGACTGCTAGTGCTGGGTGGTAGCTGATGCCCTCACCTTGATGATGGCATGGTTGAGGACCTCCTGCCAATTGCTGTCGAACTGCCACTCATCCTGCTTGCTGACGAACCGCTGCTCCGCCAGGGTCACTGTCTCTTTCGCTGCAGCGTGCAACTCTGCGAAATTGTGCCTAAGTCATTAACATGCTGGGAGTGAGGGAAACGTTACAAAATGTGAACAAGGGCAGAAAGAACTTAAGACAGTATAATATGTAGAAAGTGGTAAAAGTAATTTAGTTTCTATCTAAGGCCCGTAGCACATCTCCGCAGCGAAATCATAGCAGCGGAACCGCAGTATTGTCGCGGCTGACCTCTGCACGGACAAACCGTATTCATAACATCGGAATATGATAGTGAGGGAATAGAGTGCATCTGTGTTTGCGTATACACTTGAGCACAAACAGTCCTGCGCACTTGGCTAGTCTCCGCTTCGACTGGGCCATGACCTGCGGATGTCCTTTACACTGCCTGAACTATTAAAAAACCACTTCCAATAAAGGTTAATAACAAAAGAACTTTTACCTGCGTATGGATCGAGTGGACCGACGTTGTCTAAATTTAATATTTTAGAGTTCATCGCAAGCGGTCATGGTCTATCTTTACAGAGCGACTCAGGTTTTAAGGGCCTAAACTACCTCAAATTAACTCCGCCGGATGTCCATGTCTTCATCATCAGCCTATACCAGTCCACTGCTGGACATAGGCCTCCCCTAATGAGCGCCATAGCGCCCTGTCTTCAGCTTGTCGCATCCAGCATCTGCCAGCAGTCTTTCGCAAATCGTCATCCCACCTGATAGGAGGGCGTCCTACACTACGTTTTCCGAGTCGCGGTCTCCACTCAAGAACACGTTTACCCCAGCGGTTGTCGGTGCTTCTCGAAATATGGCCAGCCCACTGCCATTTCAGCTTGCTGATCCTTTGAGCTATGTCGGTAAACTTGGTTCTCTGTCGGATGTATTCGTTGCGAATTCTATCCTTCAGAGAAACTCCGAGCATAGCTCTCTCCATAGCTCGCTGAGCGACTTTAAACTGGTGGACCAGCCCTACCATGAGTGTCCACGTCTCAGCTCCGTAGGTCATGACGGGTAGAACGCACTGATTGAAAACTTTCGTTTTCAAGCATTGCGGTATGGATGACGACCAAATTACTGAATATTTAATTGGTAAAGTTCAGAACTTCCTCTATTCTTCGTTTCAAAAAAACAACACAATAAAAAATATCGATAGAAAAAAATCGCAGTTACTAAATTTTTACTAAAACAATTCTCAATAATACAGAAGTAAAGATCTTGAGAACAAGCATGGGAACATTGGTAACTGAACCAAGTTTAGAGAACATTTTATATGTTGCGATTTTTTTAACAATGTCCTAAAGAAATAGATAATAAGCAAAAACTTGATTTTTGTGCTTGCGTTGCTCTGCTCTGTCCCGCTCCTATGAACGTGAAATCCTATACCTAACCTTTTCACAAAATGGCGACGTAGTATGCCCCCCTTAAAAGCTTATCATGGCGTAAAGGTCAAGCTTAAACAAGAAATACCTTTTAACAAACGTTTAAAAATAGCAAAGCACAACGCCCTTGACCGCTGATAACGAGGAGTTCCGTACCTACATAACATTCTATCTGACAAAGCTCCGCGGGCGACTTCGCTCACACGGTACTCGAATAAAACTTAGCATATGTCACTCAAAAATAATGTAGCGATCCTTATTCTTTATTCCACTGATAAAACCTTATTTCAAACCTTATTACAAGACAGGTATCGCAAAGGCAAGCTTAACCCTAAAAAGAGTTCTCTTCCAGCAAACATTAATGAGAGAGGGAGACAAGTATGTGGGCAAGTGTGCAAAAGATATAAAGATAGAAAATACCTACACTAATTGCATAAACTAATACATAAAAAAATATAAAAATATATATAAAATACTATAAATCCGAATAAATACCCAATAAATATAATATCGATTCTATATTTATAATAAATACATAAAATACTTACCTACATCGAAGTCATGAAGATAGGTTTACGTGGGTTATCAGGTTAACATAGGGTTACTCTTTGACTTTACGATCTTTTATGATTCTGCTGTGTCAGATAAAATAGATCCCTTAACCTTCGATCAACAATATTATTGATATTTATAATATTAATTAATTCTATTTTAATATTATAGTTGATATTGTTGATCGAAGCCTCCCCACTCAGCCCGTGGGTGTCGTAAGAGCCGACTAAGGGAACCCACTAGGTACGAAGTCTCCCACTCAGCCCGTGGGTGTCGTAAGAGCCGACTAAGGGAACCCACTAGGTACGAAGTCTCCCACTCAGCCCGTGGGTGTCGTAAGAGCCGACTAAGGGAACCCACTAGGTACGAAGTCTCCCACTCAGCCCGTGGGTGTCGTAAGAGCCGACTAAGGGAACCCACTAGGTACGAAGTCTCCCACTCAGCCCGTGGGTGTCGTAAGAGCCGACTAAGGGAACCCACTAGGTACGAAGTCTCCCACTCAGCCCGTGGGTGTCGTAAGAGCCGACTAAGGGAACCCACTAGGTACGAAGTCTCCCACTCAGCCCGTGGGTGTCGTAAGAGCCGACTAAGGGAACCCACTAGGTACGAAGTCTCCCACTCAGCCCGTGGGTGTCGTAAGAGCCGACTAAGGGAACCCACTAGGTACGAAGTCTCCCACTCAGCCCGTGGGTGTCGTAAGAGCCGACTAAGGGAACCCATTAGGTACGAAGTCTCCCACTCAGCCCGTGGGTGTCGCTAGCGGGCTAGAGGAAGGGCAGCTGGTACTTCTGGTAAAAATAATTTCGCTTGTGTATAGAAAGTTATTCCGAATTGGTCCCATAAAAAATATATTCTCGAGGGATTACTATTTATGCCGTCAAGCTTAAAAACAACATAACACTTTTGAAAATTCTCCAATTCTTAATAGTATTTGATGATTATTTCGTTGTTTTCAAAGGTTTATTGTGAGATGGTCTCATAAAAGTTTTAATCCTCGAGCAATTTATAATTGCGCCGTAAAACGTATCCAAAACATCATTAATGATAATTTTCACAATCAGTAACAAATGGTTTCCATGGTAACGAGCGTCAACAAGAGATCTTTTCATTCGTCGTTTTATCCATGTGTGATGACACAGATAAGATAACTGATATTACAGCACTAAATTTGATATAAATTTTTACTAGATGTCGCCACTTAAAAAATAAGATCGCGCTCTTAGAATAACTAAATCGCGCTACCAAACCGAAGTGTTCCTTCCAAACCCATTTTCAATATTTAGGAATTTGAACTAGAAGAAGAAAAGCTATACAGAGTTTTTAAACACGCCAAATTATTTATAAAACCTCTGCTATCACTAAGTCGCCTGCCAACCGTGGTGACTTTAGCCATGAGCTCGGTTGACGATAGCACCGAGACGTAATCGTCACGTCTCCTTTCTCTATAGAATATGGTACAGTACTATTAACCGGACTCAGGGCTCTGTTCACCACGGTTTATTATGTTGGGGGAGGTATTCTGTAACGGACAGGTAAGATTTCTTCTATCGGACCTGACGTCACACGATTTGGGCAAGGAATCTCATAGGTCATAGTGAATCGAGCCCCAGTAGTTCCGGATATTTCTGACATACAAACCTTACCTCTTTATAATATGTGTAGATTCTCTGCCTCTACTCGTGCAGTAGGTAGAACGCGAGCCGACGAGGGGCGTATCCATCCAGGAAGCTATTATCTAACTGATAAGCCAGCGATGTCTGGTACTTTGCCAGAGGTTCGCAGATTTCGGAAAATGGTGTGATTTACCTACGTTATATGAGGCAAGTTATATACCGAATATTTTAGTATGTATTCTGTCTGTAGAATCAATATTTATATTCATATAGTTTGTTCATCTCAGACATGGTAAATTACACAGGTATTTATTATAAATAAGTTGATCCTCATATCTCGACACATTAATGGCATATATGAATAACAAATCACCAAAATTAGATAGGTACATGGAATGTGCTAAATAGTGTCACAAACTTCAAAACGTTTTAATTAATAATTTTTATATTTAAGTTATTTGTATCCGATAGGAACTGATTTATCTACACTAATATTATAATGAGGAAAGATTTGTATTTTTGTATGTAACGAATAAACTTAAAAACTACAGAACCGATTTCAAAAATTCTTTTACTATTAGAAAGCTACATTATCACTGAGTAAGATAGGCTGTAGAATATACCCGTGCGAAGCTAGGGCGGACCGCTAGTGGTATATAAATTAATAAGTATAAAGTAATATAATAATATAAAGTAGTATAAAGTAACTGTTTTTGCATCCAGTACCTACTGGAATGGCTGTCTACACTATTCTAGTGGCGCGGGAATGGGTAACGTAATGGCCGGTTTACATTATTCCAGTCCAGCGATCCAGTCCAGTACTGGATTGCTTACTGGAAAAATGTAAACCGGCACTGGAATGAACTGAATCCAGTAAGCATTCCAGTCCAGTAACTGGATTCGCGGTCTACTTTTGAATCCAGTGCGATCAATCCAGTGCAACTGGAATAATGTAGACTGCCAATAAACTCGAATGAAAAAGTAAACCATCAATCCAGTCACTGAATTGAATTGATCACTGTTCCGTGTCGGTTTATATCATTCCAGTGGCATTCCGGCGCTGGACTCGATCGCTGGACTGAAATACTACTCAAATAATGTTAGCCGGCCTAATGACAAATGTAATGCATACCTATTACATACTCCACAATCGTTTCTCCACATGGCAATCAGCCGATTATTTGTAACAAATCGCCGCGAGAGAACCGCCCGTGTACGTGCCCCCTTATTACGTGCCGTAGCGATGTACTACGTACGTGCTACCTTACTGATATTAAACTATCCATATTTTATCAACATTGATTGTTAGGCAAAGCCTTAGCAAAGTCTCAGGTGTGTATTGTATTTATAATTCGATTGAATGGGTCAATGATTTGTATACTACGTTCGACGTATCGTGGGATTATTTCTTATCTGTTATTGTTGAAGTGCAGTTTGAAATTGTTTAGTTACTGACTTCTGTCTGGGGCTTTGATTACGTGGTACTTGGTGAAAATAAAACTTGGCCTGTCTACATACACACTAGCCGAAGTCGATGCGGATTTTTTGTAAACAAACAGCCCATGCTGAAGCTAAATTTCACTCTGTTGTCGCGTCTTTTTTACAACATTACTTGTCGATTTGAGATCTTCCATCAAAAAATATTGAAAGAAGGATCATAAGGAAGGAAGAGCCATATCTATGCCAAATTCCAGCCTGACCCGTTCAGTAGTTTTGGCGTGAAGAAGTAACACACATCCATCCAAATGGATCTTTTTATATGATTCATATAAAAAGATTCAGTGTACTCCCTCAACATAAATATATGTATTACAGACTCTTCATCTTCATTTTCGCTTTAAAAGATCCAATTCAACTGCTCCCCAGCTTAAGGACTACAAAGTTGGAGTGAAGTTCGGTACTTACCACTAGCTCTCTGGAACTGCACAGCTGCCTTCTGGCACTCCGCCCTGGCCGCCGCCGCAGCCCCCAGTGCATCGTAGTAAGGTCTGGATTTGTCCACGCATGTCCCTAGCTTCTTCGTCAGCGCTTGAAGTCTTCTGGATGTATCGTTTAGTTGGAGATGGAACTTCTTCATAGACTCCTGGAATGGGAGCAGGGATTTGAGGTTTAAAGGTCCTGAATTGATCTTGATCAGTGTTAGAGGACAAATAAAACGTCAAGTGCGAGTTGGACTCGCAAATGGTTCCGTACAAACTTGTAATCGTAGGCAAAGAAATCGACCAAAACGCACAGTTCACAAAAAAAATACTGATTGGTCACTGTTACATCTTGCTTCTTCCCAAATTTCATGATTCTAGGTCAACGGAGATTACCCTATTGGTTTTGTGTGCAAGTGATTCCTATGGAAAATTAAAAAAAATGGACATTACCGGCTGTAACTTTTGATTGCGTCGTTAGAAGTTTGATTTATATCGCGGCTGCAAGAGGTTACGAACCTGAGTATATGATGTGAATTTCAACTCGATATCAGATAGAGGATTGACTGACTTTGTTATGTCTGTCCGAGACATAACAAAGTGATCCTATAAGGGTTCCTTTTTTTCTTTGGAGGTACGGAAAACAAAAAAATAGATGGTGATAAATGTTTTTGTGAGACTTATAAGAGTTTAGAATCCCATTTAAAGCGTTTAGAAAAAATGCGGAAAGAATACTGTATAGAACTCGGGTACTTACTTGAATGAGTTTTTATCCCCTGGACGAAATCAAATGCATCGCTAGCGCTACCTATAATTGTTATACCGTAACTAATTTGTCTAAATGCAATCCCATCATTTTGGGCATTGGAAAACTTCCGGGATCCCGAGATCGAGTCCTCTATGCACAACACACTTCCATGCGAGATATAATTATTTTCTTGGGCTAGATAATGCTGTGTGAATTGTCCAGTATTATTATTATGAGTGCAGATTGCAAGTCTCCCAGTTGGAATTCCACCTAGTACGTAGGGACTATGCCGTCCTATACGGCTATTGAACGAGGTCACAGCTAGATTGGGTCAATTGACGCGGCGCGCGCGGCTCAGATGTACCTGTAATGTGTCATGTAAGTATATGAATTATTTAAGGAATTTCACGCCCGGAACGTTCCGCCAAATATAGTAGAGGAGATATGGAAAATTACCAATAGAATCTCGTATACCAGACTCTTCACAGGTTATTTTTGAGTACATCATTGATCTCATCGTGTAATTTTTAAATTTTTCACGCATTAAAATTAATACGAAATTAACTATCCATCTGTTAAGGTACTTTCATTATTTTATTTTACAATAATTTTAGGAAAACTAACAGCTATAATAAATAGGTAAGTATATTACAAAAATGTTTATCACGACTACATCTCTGAACTAACGTTTCTTGGGAAAGGAGAATAAGAAAAAGAATAGTTTATTGTAAAATTGTGTGAATCATATTACATGAAGGTCTTATAACGGAGATAAATTATATCCGATGGACTTTCCAGTACTACTTAACTTGGCACTACGGACGGGGGCATCCATTAATTACGTGAGGTGGTTTAGTCGATTTTTCGAACCCCCCCCCCCCCCCCCGAAGAGGGGTCTTCCCGTGGTGAATGTCGTGAGATTTTGCTCGGCGGGGGCAGGGGCCCCGCCTAACCTCATGTGAGATTTTTCAAAACGTGTATTTTTATGATACGACATTTGTGGTTTTAAATTTTTTCTACTAATCAAACTAAGGTAATAGTCATTTGCCGCAAATCGTAAACGATTTCACTTACAAATTTGACTCTCGCGCTAACACGAAACGAAGAACCCAAAGTAGGAACTGGTGCTCTTGGATAAAAATTACGTAGTATTTTTGCCGAGACCCCACTCTCACGTGAGATTGGGTAAGATTTGGCTAGACCCCCTCCTCCCCTTAAAAGCCTCACGTAATTAATGAACGCCCCCTAACCAATCCAAACCGCGGGCGGAAGCTAGTGCTTGTCCGAGTAAAGCCTACGATAAATAATGAATATAACCTAACAATAGAGCCTTTATCTCGAAGGTCAATATCACCTAAGGTCATATTGATTTTCTTTGTGTAGTCTCAAGCTGAGAGGAGGGAGGTGGTAATTACTATCGGAATTGTGTTATAGCCGTAAGAGAACTAATAAAGGTATTAATAAAGCATACCTACTGCATTGATCTTAGGCCTGTTTCCACCGCGGTTAACGTTTTTTACCTACCCGTGAAGGTAAAATCGCGTGGAGGCTTTAACTTGATTATGGTTTAATTTTATACCAGCCAAACTCGATGTAGAATTTTTGAAAACAAACCACGACAAAAATAACTTAAATCTCACTTGCTTGGCTGCGAGTTTGTCAGCAATATTTAGTGATTATGGATCTCAAATCAACAAGTAATGAAAATTGCATATAAAAGAGACGCGGTAACAGAATGAATTTTAGGTTAAGTATGGACAGTTTGTTTGCAAACATTCTAAGTCGAGTTTGGTTAGTATATAATTTTATGTTGAGTCTATTTAATTTAAACTTATTCAGCAGGGAAAACTTGGAGTAAAGTAGCCCATCGTTACACAGGTTTTTGTGGATTTTCCCAATTCATAGATACGAGTTGAGCTATCTAAATTCTAGGTATGACTTTTGACAGGAAATGCGCTATAGGTATATTTTTTCTTTTCCGTGGGTATACCATACTGATAAGAGATAAGAGAGGCGGCGAGGTTGAACGAAGAGGTGATCGTAAACAAGATGCAGCCTGAAAGGCACCACATTGCCGCAGAGCTCCGCTGATATTTTCACATTGATATTATCCTTATTCATGTTAATTAAACACGTTTATTTACCAATTTTCTCTATTTTGCTTAGATTTCTTGTTGTTTCTGTTCAGTTTCGTCACTACTACTTATGTATCGTATTTGTACATTTTTATTTTTTATTAGTGTAATATTAAATAATTAATAATAAAACTGTATGTTTTAGTCTCTAAATAATAACTTAATATACGGTAGTTGATTCGGCACCTCCAATCTATTTTTATTGAATCAAAGACAAGTTGCCATCATTTTTAGGGTTTCAAAGATCGGTTTTGAAACCCTTATGGTCTCGCTCTGTCCGTCCCCGCTCTTTCTTGAATATCTCAGTAACTACTGCAGCTATTAACTTGAAATTTGAAATAATGATACATTTCGTGCGCCATTACTGATTTTAAGAAAAAAATATATAAATAAATGAAAAATGAAAATGAATATTTTCAGTACAAATTTTGATGTTGAAATTTCAAAAGAGACCTAGGAAGGCAAATGGGGTATCAAATGAAAGGTATCGTTTTGTACATTTCAAAACACTTTATGAAATTTCTGTAAAATTCATACTTTTTGAAATATTTCAAAAAAATTCGAAAAATTGACCATAGCCCCCCCCCTATCTCCGAAGATTGCACACCGATCCTCGTACAATGTATTAGGCGTTTGTAGATATCGATCTATATTTTACAGGAAAAATATAGAGAAGTCTGTAATAATAATAGTTTTTGAAAAATGGTCAAAAAGGGGGAGAATTTTTTTTCAAAAGGGGGGGTACCTACCTATGTGGGGTATCAAATAAAAGGTATCGTTTTGACCATTTCAAAATACTTTTTGAAATTTCTGTAAGTTTCATACTTTTTGAAATATTTCAAAAAAAGACGAAAAATTGACCATTCCCCCCCCCCTAGCTGCGAAGATTGCAGACCGATCCATGTACAATGTACTAGGCGTTTGTAGACATCGATCTATATTTTACAGGAAAAATATAGAGAAGTCTGTAATAATAATAGTTTTTGAAAAATGGTCAAAAAGGGGGGGATTTTTTTTTCAAAAGGAGGGGTACCTGCCTATGTGGGGTATCAAATGCAAGGTATCGTTTTGACCATTTCAAAACACTTTTTGAAATTTCTGGAAGTTTCATACTTTTTGAAATATTTCAAAAAAAGACGGAAAATTTACCATTCCCCCCCCCCCCCCTAGCTCCGAAGATTGATGACCGATCCATGTACAATGTATTAGGCGTTTGTAGATATCAATTTATATTTTACAGGAAAAATATAGAGAAGTCTGTAATAATAATAGTTTTTGAAAAATGGTCAAAAAAGGGGATTTTTTTTCAAAAAGGGGTACCTACCCATGTGGGGTATCAAATGAAAGGTATCGTTTTGACCATTTCAAAACACTTTTTGAAATTTCTGTAAGTTTCATACTTTTTAAAATATTTCAGAAAATTGATTGTCCAAATAATTGGCAAATGTTTGAAACCCTCGGCGCGCGAGTTACACTCGCACTTGGCGAATCTTGTTAAATTTAACTTCTCTAGTTCCGTACGTCATTCATCCATCATCCATCACAAAGGTACCTACATGCTGAAAATCAGCGTTGTGGGGTTACCCGTAACATTCAGCTGAGCAAGGAAGACGCAGGAACACGGCACTGACCATCACACACGGCTCGCTCTAACTAAATCTTTTAAAATTGCATGTTAGTTTTTTAAGTACTTTATAGGTATTGTCATCATATAGGTTTATTTATGTCATGTGTCGTGTTTGTTATTTTATCTGCCGTGTAAGTTTTCTTTTTATAAATTTACCTGTATTTATCAGAATAAATATAATTTCATTTCATTGTCAAAATGGCGTCACATATCGCCCCTTCAAGTTAGGTCAGTTCTACAGTGGGGCACCTCAAGCATGGCGGTGCGGCGGCGCGCGCCCAATTAGTCAGAAGTAGTAGTAGTCACTAGTCATTAGTAGTTGAATATAACAGTAAGTCAACATGGTGGAACGGTGCTAAATAAACAGCATGTGTTGTAGTTTACCTAAAAGGTTTCTTTCATCTTGTTACGCGAGCCAAGTGCCGTGTCCGACTGTAAGTCTTTGTCTCCTTGGCACACTGAGGAACTGGTTTACTACTTGAAACATTTTAACCTATTTGAAAATTATAACGCTGTATAGTAAAACTCTCCCCTATAGTTTAACCTCTACACTAGATTTATAATGCATTTATCCGGATATTTCGGATAATCCGGATTACAATTTCTACCTAAAACAGATTTAAAAAAATTGGAAAAAGCCATCAAGACGCGGCCACCCATCCAAGTACTGACCGCGCCCGACGTTGCTTAACTTCAGTGATCGGTACTCAACTTGGTCTGATATCTGTGGTATGGACATTGGACCCCGTAAATTTTTAGTTTACTTTACTGTTATTATTTGTTGATATAGTGGCAACAGTAATTTAGACCCTGTCAAAATTTAAACTGTCTACCTATTAGGTACGGGTCATGAGATTCAGCTCGCATACGGACAGACAGCGGAGGTTTAGAAATAGGGTCCCGTATTCACCCTTTCGGTGAGGTACCCAAAGGGTGAAAACGGCTCCCTATTATTATTACCTCAGCAGCCTATAATGGTCCACTGCTGGACGCAGGCCTCCCCCTGATAATCGCCATATTGGTTTTTATCTCATGGGGGTAATGCCCAAACTGCGATCCTCCTCAAACCGCACGCCCAGCTTGGGGATTACGCTGGGCGTGCAGGTTGGGGATCGCAGTTTGGTGGTAGATCTATTTTTCAAGAGGCGCAGCTGCTCGCTCCCGGTGTATGTCCCTTGTCGCCTTTTACGACACCCGCGGGATGAGTTAGGGTGGTAAAAATTCTTAGCCTTTGGGTACGCAACCCTCAAAGTGTACACAAAGACCAGAGCTTTACAAAAAGAAAATAATCGATCGATAAAGTAAATAGGAAGGTCAGACAAAGCTGATCTACTTCCTGACACAGGAAATTGCTATCCGACCCAGCGAAGGGTGAAAAGATCCGCTACGTTTTATGTGGCTATGCCAGTTCAGTTAGTTTTGTATCCATCGTCGATATGTTTCGACGCTTGAGCGATCCAATGTACATTTTATTCTGGATTGTTTTTGACGAAAACATTCCCGTAACGGCATGAATAATTCATGTTGTGAAATGGGGTGTTTTAAATTTCGACATGGATAGGTTTCAATTAAAATAGAGTAACGGTGGACAACATACCGAAGATTAATTTATTTGTTTTAAAAACTTACTTCGAATCCCTTAATTTAAAACAGTTTTTTTAAGTTTTAATAAATACCAGTCCCTAGGGAAAGAAAAAATTATGGGACCACCTCGGAACCATCCTCTGTAATAATTCTTGGTCCAAAGTTCATAAAAATCGGTACATAGATGACGAAGAAATCGACGAACATACATAAATAAATACATCCAGTCGAACATAGAACCTCCTCATTTTTCGATTTCTTTTAAAAACGACTGGAGTACATAAACAAAGCTGTACAATTCACACAATATCGTCTAGGATTTCGACCTCTGTGTTTTAAGATGGCCTTAGGAAACGACACGACACGGTTTAAATTAAATTACGTGTTTTGAAAAATCGAAGATTAAGGGAGGGGGTAGAGCAAAATCACATGACTACATTGATTCGGGACCGGTGGTGTACGTACATGGTCACCTTCTCGAAATTGTTTCCGAGTATACCTTGGGTAGACTCTGCAGTTAGGTAAAAACAATTTTGGGAAGGAGGCCAAGAGGATCCAGCTAGGTTGGGCCGCGTTTGGCAAACTACGTCGGGTCTTCTCGTCATCCATATTGTCCCAATGCTTGAATACGAAAATTTTTAATCAGTGCGTTCTACCCGTCATGACCTAAGACTTACGGAGCTGAGACGTGGACGGACACTCACGGTAGGGCTGGTCCACCAGTTTAAAGTCGCCCAGCGAGCTATGGAGAGAGCTATGCTCGGAGCTTCTCTGAAGGATAGGATTCGTAACGAATACATCCGACAGAGAACTAAGGTTATCGACATAGCTCAAAGGATTATCAAGCTGAAGTGGCAGTAGGCTGGCCATATCTCGAGAGAAACCGACAACCGCGGTAAACGTAGTATAAGACGCCCTCCGGCCAGGTGGGTTGAGGATGACGACCTGCGAAAGACTGCAGGCAGATGCTGGATGCGTCAAGCTGAAGACAGAGTGCTATGACGCTCTTCAGGGGAGGCCTACGTCCTGCTGGATGGAAAGGTAATGTAGATTCGTTATTGAATCTAGAAATAAGATGGACCATTCAAAGACCATTAAAGTACTCCTATTCACTCGTTCGTATATATGCCATGGATGCCTGTCAGTGCCTACTCAACTAAACCGTACGTAATAACAATTATTACGTAGGTACGTACGGTATATCGGAATAAAAGTCTTACTTTTATTATTCAATGCATTTCAAACGTATTGCACAGGAATTAGCAATTGATTTCCCCCATTGGACAATCAGCATTCATTGGACCGAATAGCCTTCAACCCATTGTGTTAAGAGTATTTCACCAGCATAAAATACCAAAATACTTCAATAGAAAAATAAAACATCAAGTGTGAGTTAGACTCGCGCATCAAGGGTTCCGTACAAACTTCTACTCTTCAGCAAAGAAAATAACCCAGACGAATAGTGCATAATGATTTTCTGATTTGATAACGATTATGTATGACGTACGAAACTTATTTAGTCCCTCGAACTATTTGCGCCCTCGCTAGTCTCGGGACTAAATAAGTTACTTCCAACCCTAGGGTAACAATGTACTATTTTCTATGAATAAACTTAAAAATACGGTTTTCGGATTTTTTCCTTTACTTGTGCTATAAGACATTGCTTCTTGCCAAATTTCATGGTTCTAGGTCAACGGGAAGTACCCTATAGGTTTTGTGTGCATGTGATTCCCTAGGAACGTTATAAAAATAGACATAAACAGCTGTAACTTTTGATTGCGTTGACTTAGAAGTTTGATTTATATCGCGGCTCCAAGAGGTTACGAGCCTGCGTATATGATGTGAATATCAACTCGATAACTCCACGCGTTTCTGAGAAAAGAGGGTTGACAGACGGACAACAAAGTGACCCTATAAGGGTTCTTTTTTTTTCGTTTTGTGGTATGGAACCCTAAAAAACGAATCAGTCTGACCCTTCAGCCAACTCAGGAAAAGCAATATTTTTAATTAAAACCTCGACTTAGGCTTGTTAATATTTCAGGAAGAGCAATACTTTTAATCAAAGTCCTGGGATAATCCGAGATTATGCTTAGAACAGCGGAATTACAAATATTTCCCGGAAGCATTTTGTTGATAATAACAGGGAAAGAAAATTGATAAATATTTCACGAGGGAAACCTTTTAGACCGGCCTCGCTCAACGCTCATCAGAATAATCAATACAAAGAAAAGAAGAATAACATCAAATTAGCTACGTAGACATATTAACAACTGGTCAAGTGAGATTCCGACTGTGATTCTGTATGATGATCGTATTTTGTGTATCAATTGAGAGAATTAGTAGTATATAGGTTCTTTAAGGCAATCGGAAGAAACATTGCTCCAACTTCCACCCTTCGACCTTCGAGATTTAGACTAAAAGGGTTGGATTCTAGCCAAAATATCGCAATCTTGGCCGGTTTTTCTGTGCTCTAGAAACACAATAAGATGTCATTTGCTTTGCCTATGTATTGGTTTTACGGCTTGTACATAGACATAATAAATTCCTAGCTCGTAACGATCCCGATCAAAAATCACCAATTTAGTAGTTACGATGTTATCTTTCGTCGTTCGATAGATTTGCTTCTACAATCGACATAACATCTCAAAAAAGCGTTTTTACTATAAAAATTAAAGTAGCTTTATTTTTAGAAACATACATACATAAACACGTAAAAGCAAAACTTAATTAAGTCAACGTGTGTGATCAAAGGCTCAAGGCTGAAATTATTGCCTAATTATTTTAAAGAAAATTTTCAAAATCTTTCTGTTAGCAAAATTGAATCATACATAACATGAAAATATATGATGTAACTCACATCAAGCTCGAGCTCCAACTTATTGATCTCATCAGTAGCCGCATTCAGTTTTTCCAGCTCCACCTGAAAGTGTTTGAAGAACTTGAGACAGTCACACGGTACACGCACGCGGTACTCCCACACGTGGGGCAACAGCAAGCAACAAGTAGCGACGGGAAACAATGACATTACTATCTGAAAAACTTCTGCAAAGATTACAACTATGTGAGATCGTGATAGCCACACCACACGTGCTACTCTTTGTTCAGATAAGATAAGAGCTAAATTTCTATGTCAACGGATAAATTTACACAAATTTCGGCCCAAAAACACTTCTAGGAGAAGTAAATTTGACAATAACATTAAGTTATACGCTACGAGCTTAAGCTAGTTACAAAAAGTAGCACTAGGATTGTTTCCTGTCCCTACTGTAAAGCAACTAAAATACAGAAATGAAAATTTACTCACTTATTCGACTCTTCATATGTTGGCAAGAATGGCGTTAAATAAACAACGTTTAAATGCTAAAATTACAATTTTATTTCAATTAACATAGTTATAGTAGATTACATGCGAATTTACAATACAAAAATATTTTGTTAACGATGTAGAATCATTTGCATTGCTATCTCATTTGCGTTACAGTGTAGATATAAATTCAGCCAATAGTAGTTGGGTATTACGCTCATACCTAGTTCCCATCAGTCACACATATCTTTAGATGACAAATACTAACATCCATCAAAGAGCATAGCTTAAGCTATCACTCCTTGGACTTCAGTGGGAAAGGCCCATTAAAATATTAAGTGATAAATAGAATACATAATTAAAATAAAGAGATTAATAGATTTAATGGAATGGTTCTGGTTGTATACTAAACGGTTTGACCATTTAAATATAAATAACATGTCTATGAACACTTTCCTTTTGGTAAGGCTTGCTATTTCTCATATATACAGCAAGTCTGTAAATATTAGGCCGCTGGGACAAATCCAACTCACTTATACTAAGTGAGATTACCAAACAATAAACATATATTTTAACAAAAACAAAAAATATCCATTTGATGAGGCTAACTTGCATGGGTAAATGCTTAATTCTCTCATTATTATATTTAACATTGAATTGTAAAAAAATATCAAGAGATTCAAAGAATCCTAAAATTTAGATATATGAAATAGTTATTGCTTAAAATTAACATTGTGAGTAGTTAATAAAAGGGTGAAGTGCAAAATTTTAGGCCTGCTCCATCATCAATTATACATTCAATCAATAATAATTCTAATGTTAGTTATAATTATATAAATGAAATATTATATTATGTATACTGCCAGTAGTCAAGATGTTAATAAATTATAAGACAAACTGTAACTTACCATTAATAATTTGCAAGGTAAGTTAATGTTTAATATTATTCTAAATTAAATGAAAAAGTCTGTGATGCTTTTAAAACTAAAACTTGAAAATGTCCTAAGCTTAGTGCAATGAGTTACCCCATGAATAATACAGTACTTAAATGGCACAGTTTTATCTGAAAACATTGAATAAGTAGGTTTGCAGAATCTTAATTCTATTACAAATTATGAATAAGAAAAATAATCCAAATATTTTATGACAAAATTGACAAACTATTTGTGATTTTATCGAAAGTGTGGACAGGAAACAGTCCTAAAAGGTACAAAACAAGGTTATGTAAAGCTTTGACATATTGGGATATTTAAGCGCGAATTTCGCATCAGGGCACTTCACTATCACAAATATATTTCCCTGAGACGAACCGGCGCTTGACCAACGAGAGGCGGTAACCAGTACCCATGAGCTCGAACTCGATGCCCGACAGCGTCGCACCCTCACAGTTAAACTGAGCGGAGATTGTGCCCTTGTGCGACGGACCATCGCCGAGTTCGAAGCGCGCTTTCAGAGAACCAACGCCTCTGTCCTCAGAATGCTGCGAGAGCTCAGTGAACCTCCACAGAGCTTGCTCGCTGTCGGAGTTCCACACCGTCTTGGGCATCGCGATGACGTTACTGACGGCCCCGCTCATCGGCACAATCACGGACACGTTCAGCAGCGGTGAAGATGGACTCATCGCGTGCAGGTTATACTTGTAGTCGACCTTCAGGTCCGTGTGGTCCCGCTCGCATTTCCAATAAGCTACCAATTGGAAGGGGCAAGACGCCGCTCCGGTTTTCGGCCGTATTTGATACTTAAGGATATCCACGTTGAAGTATTGGGCAGTGGGATTCTTCTCGGACTGCTGCTTCAAGAGTGAAGACAGTGCTGGCATGTTAAACTCCAGGACTGTGCTATCCCGTGTCGATAGCATCGCATTGATGGTGATAAGCTGTTTATTGGGAAGGACATTGTCTAATCTATGGATGTTTTTGAGCCTGAAACAGAGTTTCGCAGGGTTCGGATTATTCGTTAAAACGCTGACTATACCGGTGGGGAACGAGAGCATCATATCACCGGACATTTTGACCTGGCATTTAGTCTCCTCAGTCCCACGGAAGTAGGAATGAATTATCTCGTGGAAGGCAACGGCTAAGGGGATGGTATCCGCCATGCCGATGGTGAGGGGAGAGGGACCTCGCGATCCAGATGACGCTCCCGCTCGGAAATCGCCCTCGGACCGACGCGAAGGTGGTCGCGGAAGAGAGATGGAAGAAATAGTAGGCGTAGAGGTCCGTATGTTATTTTGATGCGGATCTCCCATTTCCGAGGAGATGTCGTCGATATTAGCGTTCGACATTGGAGTGGGGCTTCCGAGAAACATGGGGTGGTTAGGCTGCAAAGGCGCGTACGGGTTGGAGACATTTCCGTGTGGAGAAGTCGGATTGCTGACGGATGGGCTATGCAGGTCTACTAGTTGGTCGCTACTGGTTTTACTCGTGTTAGCGTTCGATCCGCGTCTTGTCGTGCCGATCTTATACAAAGACATGTTTTCCACCGTCGCTCGCAACTCGTCGACACTAGCCGACATTTGTGTGGTGCCATTAGTAATTGGCTTGATTTCTACATGTATTTTCCTTTCCCTTTCTTCTTCGGAATCTGAGTCTGATGAAGAATACACACTTCCTTTTTCTTCTGTGGGCCTTATGCAATAACCATCTTCGTCTACTTCAGGAGAGTTCATTAGATCTTCGGGAGGAGCTTCCTCTTCTTTTTCCTCCAGGTCAGTCTTGTCTCCTAAGTTTTCTGAAATTTCATCTTTTTTCTTTTTAGATTTTTTCGGTTTAGGTTTTGTTCTCTTGCTTCTTAGGAACCATTTAGATTCTCTGAGAGTTGTGCGGCCTATGTTTTCATCTTTTTCAGGAGCTACCGGAGTAGCTGGGGTGCCGCTGGGGCTGGACGGTGCAGAGACCGGGGCTGTTTCAATGCTTACACTAGGCTCATCTTTACTTTGGAAATTGGGAGTAAATAGATTCAGCAATGAAGTGGTTCTTCTTCCTGTCTTAGTTGCAAAAGATGGTTCTTTTTTTGGAGCTTTACTGGCCTGAACTGGCTTATGTGACCCATTGGAGATGTTAGATATTTGATCTGCCTCTGATATTGAGTTATTAGCAGAGCTAGGCTTAGGGAGAGAGGTGGGAAGGTCAATAGCTTTTTCAATGGAATTATATTTCTCTATGACAAACTGTTCTAATAACTTTTCTACAGTAAGTTCGAGACACTGGTGCTTGAAGTCTCTGTGCACTTGTCCCATCAGATCATGGTTGTTCTGAATAATATCAGCGTAAACATTAACAAATTGTTTCATTTGCTTTAAATGTGCTTCTTCTACATCTTGGAAATGTTTGCATGTTAAAGTCATTTTCTTCTCAAAGTCTTGTCTCACCACACTATGTTTTTCATTCAACTGTCTGTAGTCCTCGTGGAGTTTTTTCAATTTGGCTTCAGCCTTTTCAATATCCTTAGCAGACCCATTATCTTTACGTAGTTTCTCTAGCTCAGCAGTCTTGGTTGAGTACACGTCCCATGCTTTTTGCAAGGCTTGTTTTGTATTTTGTACAAGTATTACTGCTTCTAGAGTGTTTGACTCTGAGTCTTTCACTGCTTTGTGTTTTTTGTGAAGCTCCTCTGCGTAACGGGCGACGTCTTTAACCAGCTCGCTCACCTTTTGAAACATATGCTGGTGCAAGTTGGACAGCTTCTCCGCCGAGCACTTGAGCACGCCCCAGAAGGGAGCAAAGGTACCCTGCGTGCAATTACTGTTCGCTTGCTTGGCTAGCTTGGCGAGGGACTTAGAGTTGGTCTCCTCGATGTTCGATCGCTCTCTGAAGTACTCCGACAGTTCTTTGCTAGCGATCAAACCGTATTTCATGTTTTGGTACAGAATATCATATCCATTGTGTTCGTTGGCGAAGTAATCTACAAAGTTGACACTCATCTTTGCGATTTGAGGCTCTACGTTTACAGTAATTCAGTACTTAAATTTTCACACACTGACCTGTATTCTAGGGTCGAGCTCAGAATCACCGTTGTCGTCAGCTGGGATCGTGAATGAGGATTCTTCCATTGTTTGCACAGAAGGAAGCCACCCAATCTCCCAAATTACATCACCGATCCAACGGGTCTCAGCGTCACCTTCACTATAAACACATGACACTTTGCTCGCTTGCTGGCATTTCAGTATTGCCTGAAACACGTAGAAACACTAGTTGACTAAGTTCATGGGTAATCGGAAAAATATTTAGAAAAGTAGAAAAATCTCATTCAATTTTCAAGATGACGTCCTATTCCAATCCGTAGAGTAGTGTGTTGGTTTGGTGGTATGTTTGACATGCGTGACGTCGATTCGATAGCTCAAAAAAAATCAAAACCTATCAAAACAATAGACAAGACTACTTTTTTTTACACAACAGCTTTAGTAGTGATGCACTCTTGAAAGAATAAATTATAATCGCTACAAATAAATACAAATTCGCTCAATTTTTGAAATGTAATATTTTACTAAAATATTATATTTCAAAAATTGAGCGAGAGAACTAGCAGAGAGGCTTGGCTGCTTTTTTACCGCTTATTAGTGCCGGTCCTAGGGCAAAGCCAGTGGTGCCACTTGATACCCAAGAGCGACATAACATAATGTGAATTTCTAATTAAAACAACATACCTACTTAGATCGGAGAGAAATAGTTTGATGGAGTGAAGAATGAAGTGTGATGATGACTTCTGAGAGACGAGCGAGTTGCACAGCTCGGCGTGGTACGTGCACTGCGTACACTATCGCCACAAAGTCACAAAATCTCAATTGTTACGTTCCGCTCCGCTCGCCGTTGTTGTTGTCCGTCTGTGGTAGTCTGGTTGTTTAAGACTTGATATAATTTTCTATGAAAACCACTAGCAAGTTTCAAAAATTTTTGTTAGTTTACTACGAAACTTCCATTGTTTTCCCTTCCATAATTAAAAAAAATGGGCATAACTTATAAGTAGTTAACCGCAAAAATTCGTGTCTCGCTACGCTCGCCGTTGTCTTTCTTTCTTTGCCTTTATGGCTGACCCCACCAAATTATCAACGGACCACCTCAAGCATGTTAACCAAAAGCATTAATATTCGAGCCTTGCCTCGCTCGACAAACCACTAAACACCGCCATAACCGCTAGATAAATATGATGTTATTTGTTTTTGCCTTCATGTATTTTGGCACACCACTGGAACTGGAAAGTCTCAAAACAATTCACTCGCTTTCTCACTGGCTCTAGGGCGAGTGATACAGTCACTCTAGGCCAGACGCAGGGCCTGATGTTTAGGGTTGCTAAAATAAAGTTTGATGCTCGCTCCGCTTGCCATTATTTATTTCTTCGTGACGAGTTACATTTTTTTCTTTTTTTACCTTACATAGGTACATTTTGTTTACCACTGAGAAACTTTGTAGAGTTTGTAGTTGTTATGTTACTAACTCCATCCAATCACGAGTTTTGCCGCGGCTCGTTCACAGAGGGTCGCCAATGAGGTGTTTGCTTATGGTGCTGTTGACAATTATTTACACTAGCAATCTGCGCCGGCTTTGCATGCACGGGTAGACACATTAAATCGCCTCGCCTAGCTATGTTCATCAGGGATAATGTATTATACTAATGGTGAATGATTTTTTCAATCGGTCCAGACAGTAGTTTTGGAGCCTATTCAATTAAACATACTGTTAGCAATAATAATAAAATCAAAGATTACATCTTAAGCCTATGGTTCATTAGTTAATAATATTGTACCTATTTATAATTTCGATTAAAATAAGAGATAATTATAATAAAGAAACAAATTAAAAATGTATAACTTCTTGAGCAACTTCCTGTGATGGAAATGTGCATTTAACCAATGATTTGCCATGACGTCAGTAGTAGTGCGGACGAGGTACGACTGGCGCCGCCCCGGCGGCGGCGCGGCGGCGCATGGCGGGAAGTTGCTCGAAACGAGTTGGCATTGTGCGTTCGAACACGAACTTGTGAATACTTATGTATAAAATAGCTCAGAATAAATTGTGAAACTCGAAAGGCTTTTGCATTCTCACCCCCTTTCTTATAATTCAGAAGTGGGATGAGAATGCAAAAGCCTAAACTAAATTTAAGTGATAAAAATTGAATTAAAAGTTATTAAATTGAATTAAATTGAACTTAAATGACATTAAATAGGATAAAATTAAATTAAAATTAAATTAAATTGAATTAAACTGAAATAAATTGATTTAAATGACATTAAATAAGATTAAATTGAATTAATATGAAGTTAAATTTGATTTATTTATATTAAATTGAATTAAAGTAAAATTAAACTGAATTAAAGTATGATAATTTGCATTAAATATAATTAAATTGAACTAAAATGATTATTCAATAAATTAAATGAGATAAAACTGATGTAAATGAAATGAAATTGAACTAAAATGACATTAAATAGTATTAAATTGAATCAAAATAATATTAAATATAATTTAATTGCATTTAATCAAATAACAATGTTATTAAACTGAATTAAAGTATGATAAATTTAATCAAATGGTGTTAAATTGAACTAAAATGACATTAGATAGGATTAAATTGAATAAAACAGAAATAAATAGAATTAAATTAAATCAAAATGAAATTAAATTGACTTTAAATGAAATCAAAGCTTGTTGAGATACATGTAGATTGTTTACGCAGTCACAGTAGTAGTAACAGTCTGCTTTTAACTCAATCGTTCCAATTTAAAATACCGGTTTTACAATATTTGTACATACCTAGGTACCCTTGTCTTATCAAAGAAGGTAGGTACAGCAAGTTGTAAAAAAAAAATTACAAGAAGAAACATGCCATGTATTGAAAGAAAATAAAAAAAAAATGTTCAAAAGTTTAAGGTAGATATTTAATTTTAATGTTCTAAAGGACAAAAGAAATAAGAAAAATTAACATCATTTCTTTTTGCTGAATACGCTTATACTATGGCGCTCACTAGGCGAGTCCTTTGTCCAGCAGTGGACAGATACAAGGTGATGATGATAAATAGCATTTGTAGCATAACTTTACGTACCTTTGTAAGGGTGTGCCGTGCAATGAGATCGGAATTTGAATCTCAATTTTACATCAATAAGTAGGTAATCCTTCTTTCCTTTGTGTGGGCGCAAGTCCTTCGTTGAAAGGGATTCAAATCACAAATCACCAACTCAACTTTATAATTATGTGGTTTGGTTGTATGATTTAAGCCGAAACCATTAAAGTCAAAAGTCAAAGTCAATAACTTTATTTCTTTAGGCTTACAAAATAAGCACTTAGACAAGTCAAATTTAATACTATAAACAGAGGTTTATAAATAGTCATTATTATCAAATAAGAAATATGATTATTATAATATTAAAGCTTTAATAATAACATATACCTACTTATCCAAGTTTGTATGTTAAAAACTGATTTTCACGAGACGTAAAAAAATATATCAGGAAAGGCCGACTGTTAGCAATAATAATAAAATCAAAGATTACATCTTAAGCCTATGGTTCATTAGTTAATAATATTGTACCTATTTATAATTTCGATTAAAATAAGAGATAATTATAATAAAGAAACAAATTAAAAATGTATAACTTCTTGAGCAACTTCCTGTGATGGAAATGTGCATTTAACCAATGATTTGCCATGACGTCAGTAGTAGTGCGGACGAGGTACGACTGGCGCCGCCCCGGCGGCGGCGCGGCGGCGCATGGCGGGAAGTTGCTCGAAACGAGTTGGCATTGTGCGTTCGAACACGAACTTGTGAATACTTATGTATAAAATAGCTCAGAATAAATTGTGAAACTCGAAAGGCTTTTGCATTCTCACCCCCTTTCTTATAATACAAATCTTTCCTCTTTATAATATTAGCATAAATGTGAAAGTTTGGATGGATAGATGGATTATTGTTACTTCTTGAAAATTTCTCAACAGATGGGGCTTAAACTTTGCATACGTTTAGCTTTTGACCTGGAATAAAAGCTAAGCTATAGGACCATTTTTATCTATAAAATTTCAGTTTGCCACGGGAAAGAAATAATCTTTTAAAGTTTTCATAACAATAACGCGTGTGAAGCCGGGGCCAGAAACTGTATAGTATCCAAATCGTTGATCAAATATAGAGTTCGCTAATAGTTAATTGGATGTAGTAGCGGGTTAAATTGTGTTGTAGTCATCTAATTTCTATGATCTAATCTACACTGGAAAAAGATATTGGATGAGTGGAATGGGAAACTGAGCAACCGATTTGAAAAACGATTAACCTCAAACAAAATAGAGATCGATAACTGTATCGAAACATTCGATACAAATGATATTTTGTTTGATTTAATGCATTGGAAGTCTTTATTGTCTTTGAAATATAACCCTACCGATTTTAAGAAATTAAGCAAATATCTATTCTCTCTTTTACTCTTGTGTGAAATCATATCGCACTGATGTAGCAAATAAGCTTTCAACTTGTACGGGTTTGCTTTTACCTTTTGTGTCTTGTCTTGGCTGCTGTCCTCTGCTGTCTGTCGTAGTTTTTTTTTATTTTGACGTAAAACAGCTTCTCTTTGCTTTGCTTGCTGCTCGTTCAACAATTCCATTTTTTTGTTGAAGTGGAAATTAGAAAAATTCTTTTTATGACTGACCTAACTGATGTTTGCTGTTGGTTGCTCCAGACATTTCTAACCTTCAGTCATAATCAGATTTCATTTTCGAGTCGGTGATCGCAGTCAATCTGTATGCAACTGTTACGCGTCGCCTCGACTATGTCGTACCAGGGATCACCGTATTCGGGACCGGGGGACGAATATGACTTCGAGGATGACGGGTACGACGATCTGGACGAGTTCAGGGAGCGGGACGACACACTACAGCAGGCGGCCCCGGCCGAGGACAGCGATGAAGGTTAGTGTTGTTTACGAGATTTGTCAGGTCTAATTCGGCTAATTCTCGCATCTTTCGCTGCAGCCAGCTGCACAGGATATATTCTTGACATAAGACATGTAAACAGCGATTACATAACATCAACAAGATTGCTCAGTGTCCATGGCTAGCGCTGACATTGTTCCCGCGTATTCGCTTGCACCTACCTGTTAGTGACGTAATGATGTTTTTGTGTCACTTTCACCAAACACTGTTGGGCTCTATATTTAGGCCTTCTATCTTGTTAATTTGCCTGTATAGCTCATGGTACTGTTTATTATTAGTTGGTAGCAATAAACTAGGATTCAAATAATCACCTTTTTTCAGACACAGAAGAAGCCAGTGAAACTGAACTTCCAAACAATGATGATCCACCTGAAACACAGAATGAAAGGAAAGAACAGTAAGCCAACCTAACATACTAAATACCATTTTGATTTAAATTATGTTTTATCACATACCTACCTACCTACCTAGTGACAAAAACCGTAGTACAGAGTGTAACATACAAGTGTGACCTTTTTGCTGGCTGTGCTTCAAAACATTATTTTCTCAAAAATATCATACAATACATTAACTTCAGAAAAATGTTTTTTCCTTAGTACTGTGTGCATTTATTATTGTTGAAATTTACAGTGTAGGGGTTTTGTTTTACTATTCAACAGAAATATGTTCTTATACTTTAGTCATTTGATAAGTGGTTTCCTTCCCAGGTTGTACCAAGATAAGCTGCTGGGCTTCAAGAAGCAGCTCCAGCAGTTGGAGGACGGAAGCCACCCAGAGTTCCTGCGGAGGGTCAAGAGGCTGGAGCATCAGCTGCATGAGAGGCTCCGGGTTAATAAGATATATAGGTAACATTATTTATTATTATGTTTGCCAAGGCTCTGATTTTTTGGAGCTGGGAGATACTGTGTGGATTATCCAGCATTATTAATTTATTATACAGACCATACTGACCCCACCAAGGACTCGAAGATAAAAAAAGTATACCATACCAACAGAATAATTTTAATAAAACATGTATTTACAGGAAAAATCTTATGGAGGCTTTTCTATAAATAAATACATATAAAGGAGGTCTTTACCGAGGTGTCTGAATGCTAGAACAGAAATACTTATGGGTTGCACCTTACTATAAGATAAGATAAAGTATCTTATCAGATGCTGTGTGCCAATACAAAAATATCTCAATTTATCTCAAGAATATTATTTGTAAAAAATCATTAGTACTATACATTTTATAAATAAATCTATAACTGAATGCATTTTCTATCATAAAATTCTGTATTTGTTTACCTACCTATGTTACAATTTCAACATTGCAAGATGGTCTTTGTCTAGATTTTGTAAATAATTTTTAAGCATTGTTATCTTAAAACTGTAATATTATTGTGTAATTGCAATTGTATAATTTTTTGTGTCAATAAAATGCCACATTTTACCACCAGAGATCACATGAACGAAGTAGTGGAGAGAGAGTACATAGCAGAGAAGAAGGCAGCGGCCAAGGAGTTTGAGGAGAAGAAGGTGGAATTGCGAGAAAACCTTCTCACTGACTTCGAAGATAAGAGAAGGATCATTGAGAGCGAGCGGCATAGTATGGAACTCAATGGGGACTCTATGGAGGCAAGTAAACAAACAAAATGTACATAATATTATTGATGTGGGGTGAATAACTTTTATGTTGCTAAGCTGACATTCTGACATCAGGCCTCTGCAAAAAAAAGTGCCTGGACAGTACTAGGCCCTAATTCTACTAAACTAATGCATTCACTGCCATGCATCGACGACGGTACGGCCCGCAGAGGCGCACAGAGAGAACTTTTAGGAACATAATAAACAAAGAAGATAATTATGTGAATTTCTAAAAAAAAACTGTTCTTAGCAGGTGCTTACGCTTACGTCTAAACGAAATTTTCATGCAACAACTTCTTAGCTTTTCTAGTGCCTAATGGTTTTTAATGGACCATAAGGAGTCCAAATGCGGACAAGGGAGTACTCCTACCTATACCTATAGCTTTTCTAGTTTCTGATATTTCTTAATAAATCTGTGATTGGCCTAACTTAGACTCCACACCATTGACTTTTAGGGTGTGAATTTCAAAACATGTGTGTTTATTTTAAGTCAACTTTCTAGACTACAAATTTTGATGGATCAACAATAATTACGGCTCCGAAGATAAAAATGACCTTTAAAAAAATCATTTTAACAAAATTTATGTTTCGTAGCTCTTGTACTTTTAGAGATCTCTTGATATGTCACCCAGTTTTCTCTTCTATTTTATAAATATAGATTGCAATGGGCGGAACTCCTGCCTTTTGGGTTCATCATCAGCCTATATTAATCAACTGTTGGACATAGGCCTCCCCAGAGTGCTATAGCGCCCTGTATTTATCTTGCCGCAAACAGCATCTCTTTTTCGCAAGTATGTTTGTACCTCCTTTTTGTATCACATGGAACACAAGGAAGGTAATCCAATTAAAATCTCTTGCTTCCCTATTCTTATAATAACATATTATTCGCAGGTTAAACCAGTAATGAAGAGGATACTCCGGCGGCGCGCCAACGAGCCAGCCCCAGTGCCAGAGAAGAGACGGAAACCTCTCACCACCACCCTCACCTTCCAACTGGATGACAGAGACATTGAGTCGGATCTTAGAGCTATTGCATCGCCAGTCGCGACTCGCCATCACAACTCCAATTCTACGCAACCAAGGAAGCACCTTAATTCTAGTAGCTGTAAGTTTATTTTACTTTACATCTAGATGATGGGTATCACATATGACCTCTAGCTAGCTATAGCATGCCAGGTCGCGATGGGCTATAGCTAGCTATAGCCCATCGCGACCTGGCAACACAAAATTCTATAAGCAACCAAAATGCACCTTAATTCTAACAGCTTCTAGTTTACTTTACTTCAAAAATATTTATATCGTCACTCTATTATCATCTTGGAAGATAAATTAGTTGTGACACTGACACCCATTCGTTCTTGTTATCGCAAGTCAGGTTTTCAAAGTGACGCTGTCTTAAAACTGTCATGGTTAAAACAAGTAATTTACAACGGGATATTTAACATAATTTAATTTCTGAGCTTTCCAATATGTATTAAAATAATACCTGAAAAAACTACGCGTGAGTTTTTATTGGTTGTAAATGACTTTAGAAATACCGTCTTGGCCACAGCAGCGCCAAAGTATTTCTATGCAAGATGTTACGCAGAATTAGTATTTTTACCGTGTAGGTACTTAAAGTCGCTCTGGCAGGCATGTTGTAGGACCCTGTAGTCAGAGCTTGATACTGGTACCAATAATACTATATAGGTAATAACGGTACTTTCTTTTCGATAAATTGATACAATGCTTTGCTCTAAAATACCGATATTCAAAGCTATATTTTCGCTAGATTTAAGACGCGCGTGCATACGAAACAAGAAACGAACAAACACAAAAACTTATTATGTGTCGCTTGCACAAAATTTAATTGTTGATATTTTGTTCTATATTGTACGTGTATAATATCGGTAAATATACCGATATAATTAAAAAAAATAGCGGTATAATTGTACGCTTATCATATAAAAGATGTACCGGTAAAACGTCAAGGTCAGCCGAACAAGTATTTGGAAATACAACTATTCTAAGCCCTGCCTGCAATAGTAGTAGTTCCCAAGTTCCAGAAACTCTTAGAATCTCCTTTGCCAGTTTTCCTGTAAATAAAATAACCTATTTGTCTCCTTCCACAGGTGAATCCCCCGTGCCACGCGAGAGTGATACTACCACCGACACGCGGGTGGAAGACGGCAAGCTATTGTACGAGCGGCGCTGGTACCACCGCGGGCAGAGCGTGTCTGTGGAGGGACGAGAGATGCCCAAGTTCGCGGGGCATATACACGCCATCACTGATGACGCTGTGAGTATTATTCATCAACTGCAAGACAGTCTTGTATTGGTCAACTATCAAACAGACAACATTTTAATCAGGAAGCGGTTGAGAATCTGCGAGAGTGATTATGTAGGCTCATGGGCTCAGATACAACGCCAGTAAAAGCGATGGTTTTTAAACCTGGAGCAAAAACATATTCCTTGGTCCCATCAGTTACGCAGGCAGGAACTGAAATGATGAAGGGTAAGTTCATGTATCTGGGCCACTGGGTCAACGAGACTCACAAATGACCTAGATGTGGAAAGGGAGCGCAGGGAATTATTTGTTTGAGCAAATATGCAAGCAGATTGATGGCAATCTGCCAATCTTTTTATATGCAGCATGCAGTCTGTGGGTTGCTTGCTACACTCAGAAATGCTGGAATGCCCTGCGCGTCCAGTACAAAAACGGGTTCAGAGTGCTAGTGGGACTGCCCCGCTTGTGTAGGGCAGGGCGTCGGGGATGCTTGCAGAATCACTAGTTGATGACTTTTGCGCAATCATCTGCAGCAGAACAGCATCACTGATGCGCCGGGTGAGGAACGCTACCGGAACGGTAGCTTTCTGAAACTTATAGCTAGAGAGGCTTGATACAGTCTGTGCTTGCATCTGTGAAGGCAGATTGTGTGTCCCTTCAAGTTTTAATGTTTTTGTAGTTCTGTGTATGAATTACTTAATTATGTTTTCTATGGCTGAAATATGAACATATCAATGTCTGACCGACATTTTATTATACCCATTACCCCCTTCTCCTTCAAACATATATTATTATAAATAAACGGCAAAAAAATATTGAATTTAATTTAATCTAATTAGTCCCCTGCTGTATGCTGTGGGATCCAGGAGGTTAGACTATACCCACTTTTAAATAAATCCTAACTCTACTTAGTTCTACTAGTCTCGAGCTAGACTAGCTTGAGTGTAGTAAGACCACAATTTGCTTTCTTATAAAATTATTCTGACGTTAATACACAACTCATAAAGCAAGTGGACAACTTCTGCGCCAACAACAAGCCTCATTGGCAGCCAAAGCCTTCAATCAGACCAACAACGCTGATGCACGGTACAAAAACCTTTTTCGAATTTTCGTATAATCATAAATCATTTTTTGTTTATTTTTACAGATATGGATAAAGAAGTCAACCCTAGAGCGAATAAGGATATACGTGTCTCAGCTAGCGCGGGGCAAAGTGACGTTAAAACGACGGGCCTCGTAGTCGCACTCTAGACTCTATGAACTTGTAAATAGTGTTGTAAATGGATTGCGCGAGTGAATGTGTAATTCGCTAGGTGTGGAGTGACAAGCTCGACTGTGGTAAAGATCGGTTCTTTTTAGTTTTGGATGCACACATGAGTTATTTATTTATTTTATATGAGTTAAAGTGCTTTTATGACTGTCTTCCTAAAATGATCTCGCAACAAGGGATCAAATGTACTGGCGATTTAATTTCTATTGTCTCGTAAGTCAATACAAATTCAGGAAAAAATTGTATTGTCCAACCATGAGTCAATACAAAATAATACTGTAATGCTGTGGCGATACACGACCTTAGGCCCGTATTATGAAAGCTTGCTCGACGATCTACCCTCTAGCAACGCTTTTCAATGACAAGCGTTACTCAAGCATAGATCGATAGAACAGTACGCATTCGTAGTACGTGCCTTAGGAGTTCTTATAGAAACAGTGAGGCTTTACGGCAACTACGCTCGCCCTTAGACCTTGTTCCTTGAAAATTTGGTTCTATATTGTACCTTTATAGGCTAAAATTGTGATATCAGAAAGACACGAATTTCCGCAGTAATTGGCAATTTGTACCACCACAATGGACTATATGATTTATTAGTTATTATATTACCGATGATTTTGAAAAGTGCGACATTTCTAATCATTTAGCTGATAAAATAATTGCACTTTCTACACATAAAATTATTTAAAGACCATACAAAATATTGTAAACAAAAAAAAACTTCAGATTCGTCTTAAAATTTACAAATGATAGACAATTAACCCAATCGTCTATCTTTTATCTATGTAAATAGAAGTCACTAATATAAAACTAGGCAGATGCTGGATGAATTTTCGATAAAATTAAGAAAGAAAGTACTATACTATTTACACAGAAAACAGAGAAAGAGCCAAGAGTTTTTATTTAAAAGTCATGTTAATACTTTTTACCATAACATGTATTGTAAGCAAACAGCCAGTGTAAACAAACCATCTTAATTAAACTTGTCAAATGATTTCAGAAAGCATCCCATAAACAGTATTTTTGTTATTATCTGGAAGACATTTCTCACACGAGGTTTTATGGTTTGAAAGGCTACTTTAACTTCTAGATAAGATAGTGCTTGACCACCAGAGATTACTACGTAACCGAACTGTCGATAAAGGCCAAACATAGTTCTGCTGCTCGCATTGAAAATCAACCGAGTCTAATGCCCGCCTTCCACTGCGAGCGGAGCGGGCTCCGTACGGACTCCGCTTAACTCTCAACGGCTTTTTTCATAGAAGTGCTTCCGCTATGAGCAGACTGAGCAAATCAAAAGAGTACAAAGAGTTACAAAAGTAGTGGTCGCAGAGTTGAAAAGCCTCGCAAAATCTGAAACTCTTTCTTAGTGGAAGTGTGCAAATATTTTTACCCCGGTCTGAAATTGGCATGTTTAAAAAAATTCTAAACCGACTTCAGACGACAGAATTGTGGTTAATAGTTTTCATCTATGGTTCCTGAACAGAATTCTTTAAAGCAATAAAAAAAGTTCTATTTTTTTTATGTATATTCACCGATTTCCCCTTCAATGGAATGACCCCGAGGTACTGAGGGTTTTTTTGTGTGGTCCCCCGAAAAAAAATATCCCCCAGAGAATTTCCTAAGTGTCCAGCAAAATTAAAAAAATATACTGTAAATATAAAAAAGATCTCGGTTTTTAGTTTTCAACTGACGAAAAACAAAAGAAGGGGGCCTTTTGTTTTTACGCTACATTACGCGAAATTATCCCCAATTATTAATGATTTATTGGTGTACCCAATAAGATGAATCTTTTGCTGTTGTATAGAGAATGATCCCGACGACGTGGTCCCACTAAGTCTAATTTTATTATGAACTACTATTTATTCAAGTAGTAAAATTTTCATTATAAATAAAAAAATATTACGAAATATAAATTCGGTTTTATTGTTTGAAAAAACAATAAATTATTTTTACAATACTTGTTTATGTAGATGGTATCTTGTCAAAGCATCTTCAGCATTTATAAGATTTTCGTAACTCAATGTTATAAGAAGGAGCAACATATTATGCGTTAGCTCCAGCAAAAACCATCCTTCCATCCAAGAGCAACCTTATCACCTCGTGTGAGAATGGACTAAATGTACATCTTGTAGAATACGAATCAAATGACTGTCTTGTACATGACTTTGTATAGTCTCCTTTATATTACATTTATTTTTATTTTTTGTGATTTTATGAAATGGGAAATGCGACAGATTTGTAAATAAGAGATAATTTACTGATGTAAATGATATTGAGAAAAGATCTTTTAATTATATGTACCTACTATAAGTGATTTTTTTGTTTTAATAAACTATAACATCCCCACCACATCCTCAATAAAGTAAAAGATAATACAAAGATCTCAAAAGGCGCAAATATGCAGGTCTCATATCTGTCTAAGCGATGACGCCTGACCCGAGAGCTGGCGAGTATCTGGCGCAGCGCATCAGCATTGCCATACAGCAGGGCAATGCAGCCAGTGTCTTAGGCACGGTTCCGATTGGTATTGATATGGATCAGTTGAGCTACCTACCTGTAGGTTGTTTGCAACAGTCTGCAGTTAGTTCAATTGTAAATACTAGTTTTAATTTTATTCTATTTGATTGTAATTTTCTTTCTTAATATATTAGTATTTATAGTTATACATAAAATTTAGAAAAGAACTACAATTATTGATATTTTTGTAAACAAAGAGACTGCATAACCAAAGAAATGTCGGTGGAAAATAAACGACATTGGTATTATCGGAGCAAACCGCTGTGTTTTTATTAATTTTATCTTTTTTGATACAAAATATATTAGTTTCTAGAGCCGAGTATGTACCTTGTCATACTAAAGAACGTTTATTGACAGACGCGGCACCATCTAAGGGAGGAAGTACCACAAGCGCAGCCGCCACGCCAGTATAAAGTCTGGGAAGTACCTACTCATTTGAATTAACATTTCTAAAACCATCAGACCCAGCTAACACGATAATAAACCAGATCCGTCAAGTGCGAGTGTAACTCGCGCGCCGAGGGTTTCGAACTTTTGCTAATTATACCTACAAATAATTAGGATACACTATTATAGATACAGGAGACTTTGCTAGTTCATAAATTGCGGTCTGTTTTTTCGACTTTTCAAAATATTTCATAAAGTATGAGACCTAAAGTTAATTTCAAAAACTTTTGTAATGTATAAACTGTTAAACCTTTCTTTTGAAACCCCACTTGACCCTCAAGGTCTCATTTGATACCCCACTTGACCCTCAAGGTCTCTTGAAATTTCAACATCACAATTTGTACTGAAATGTTCATATTCATCTTTCATTAATTGATATTTTTTTCTTTAAATCTGTAATGGCGCACGAAATGTATTATTATTTCAAGTTATTAGCTGCAGTAGTTACTGAGATATTCAAGGAAGAAGGGGGACGGACAGAGTGAGGTCATAGGGTTTCGAAACCGATCTCGAAATCCTAAAAAGACCAGTAAAATAAGTTCACAAAACTAATAGAACTATAACGACCGACGACGTAAAGGGATGCGCCTGCGCCGCCGTCGCCGTCGTCGCCCGCGCCGCGTTGTAGCTGACAGACGTCGATTTGCGTTATGAATGAGCAATGAAAGTGTTAATACTTTAATTCATGCCAACTGAGGATAAAATTTGCTAAGATTAAGTCGTTGAGTTGATAATGTTTAATCCAGTTTAATCTAAGTATCTGTCAAATTAATATGGTAACCAGTTCTGACTAGTAACGGACAAAAACATTGCTCATAAACGCTTTGAACATTTTAAAATCTTAAATAAATATTAACGCTTGGTCTAATACAAAAGCGATTGTTAAATTAAATGCTATTGTCTTTTAACATTTTCGGTTATATTTAGATTTTTCGCTATCAATACCACAAAAGTTATGGGGTCATAAATACCAGAACACACTGAGCGTTCACCTAGAGATAAATAAAATAAATGAATAAAGTCCCCTGCCTGGGAACAATTCCCATCACGGCAGGGGACATCTTACTTTGAACGGTCTGTTAGTGAGCTTGTTTCTTAAAATGTATTATTTAATGGTAGGTACCTACTCTTAAGAAACTTTACATAAAGCCAATAACATGCATATATGTTTGTTGTCCTACCAAAATAGCAGACGGTGAAATAAGTAGGTACGTATACCTAATGGCGAGCTTTTGAAAAAAACGTAAAATTATAAAATACCTAAGTCTGTTCACGCACGACTCGACTTCACCCAGTGCTGAGTAGGTAATGCCTCCAATCTCTAGTGCCGCTCCACACGGTTCTGCGCCAATCTCATCCAGGTTCGCCTTACTCCACCTGTCATCCTGTATCCGTGCAAGGTGTCCTGTCCAACTCCATTTTATCTCCGCACTGCGATTTCCAACGTCTTCCACCGAGTTCGACCTTTGTGCGACTCCACCCACTTACGTTTTATTAATCCAAGAGCAATAATACCCGGCCAAATGAAACAATAGGTAAGCGGGTCACATTTGTATAATTCAATAAATTGTAGATAATATGTTGCGCAAGCGCCTACCTATAACACTTGTGCCAATTTAGTTTATTAGGCCACTAGGGTACCTATATTGTGTCAGCTGTTATAATAAAGTATTTCTGTTTTTTCAGGGTTTCAACCATTTAATAATCAGTGATGTAATTTTTTGCTTTTTGAAGAAAGGACGAGCCGAGGTATTCCAGGATACTCTCACAATAGCTCGAACAGCTCTCTTCTGGATCCTGAACGCTCGCTCCCAGTCGGCAGCTATGCCCCACAGCTCTACGATGTGAGATGGTCATTTTGCAAGTGCTACGCAGGAGCGTAACAGAGCTATTACACAGGAGTCTAATAACTTCATTCCCGGCTCAGCAATCAGTAAGATTCATGAAATTTGTTAGAAAAATCATTGTGTTTGATGTTCTGTGGAAAAATGAATGATGATAATAGCCTAGCTGGCGCTAAGGGCGAGGGTTCGCTTCCGACGCAGGAGATTGCGGTTTCGATTCCCGCCTCAATAAAAAATGTGTGAAAAAATATCTTCGGGTGTTCTAGTTGTTTCATAGGCATAATAAATAATTATCTCCGTATTGACGTCATATGTGGCGCAAAAATTTAAAAATGTATATCTATGTGTTGTACTTGTATCATATTATGTTATTTATATTTGTATCAGTTATCTAGTACCTACCCATAACACAAGCTCTGCTTAGCTTTGGCTAGTTAATACTGTGTGAGAATTATCCAGCAATATTATTTATTTTTTCATAGAAATCTTACAATGATGTTTCCAGTGTGCTAAAACAACCAGCCTGCTAAATATTTCTTATGGCCTGGACCGTGCGTTCAAACACCCGATTAACCGGTAGATCACTATCAAGAGTTGCTACTCTTTATGTATCGACCTGTGTAAAAAACGACCTGCGAGCACTTACAAAGTGTTGATTTAGGTCTGCTTTGGGTAAAATTAGATATTGTTTTGTTGAGAAACAGCAATAGGTATGCGAGGTGTGACCAATCTAATTTTTACGATCAGAATGACCTTGACAGTTAATTTGCATAAAGGGCTACATAACCTTTATATACCAACGATAGGTACCTACCTACCTATTTGATGTCATAAGTGCTTAACACTGGTATTGGTATTCTTTAACATTTTGTTCAATACTTTTTTCTTTTGTCCCGTTTGTTTACCTTTCTATTTTAATCTCTGCGTAAATTTAAGTGCACAACACTCACTGCACGATTCTGTCTAAATATTTGCTTTACGTTCTTTGTTTTAAGCTTTCGTAAATATTGATCTGGTGTAACGGCAAGACGCACCTTAGTACCTGTACCTACCTACCTATTAGTGTCTGAAAGTGGAAACTATGAATTAATTAGCATTCTAAGTAGGACTTGTATCTATCCGGAAAACGCGGCAATTTGTTGATTATCCTAATCTTCTTTCTGTTCTTAATCGATCAAATAATAGCTTTGAATGATGCATTGTTAAGGAAAACTTCAAAGTAGGGCATTGAGCGAACCTACAAAAAAACCGATGATTGATGATTCATTAGTTTTGTAGAAATCAATTAGCGGCACTGGCACAGAAGTGTCTCATAAAAATTAGGAAAAATTGAAGGCACCAAAGTACATACAACGTGTCTATGGACAAAGTCGATTTATAAAGTCGATGTCCTGCCCCTTCGGTGGTCAGTCTCCGAGGCAAGGAGGTGCCGCGCGTCGCGCCATTCAGATCCTCGCCACCGATCAGGCACTACCGCTCCCAAAATTTCGAAAAAATCATTTGGACTCGCCCGCCATTGCTATTCCAGCCACGGGCAGCGGCTAGGCCGCCGCGACGCGCCACTGACACATTTCTGCGGTTTCGCGCGCTCTTTGAATTTAGAATAGTTTAGCATTTGTTTTATTTTTCTTCGTTTCGATAATTTGGATGGTTTGTGCCTTAATTAACGTGAACTTCGGAATTTTCTTGGTGATATTTATTGGCTGTGATTTTTCGGAAAAACTACGGTGAGTGTTGATATTAGTCCTAAAAGAGCTTAAGTCATGTTATTAGTTTAAACACGATGTTTTTTCAGGTCTTTTACAATAATTGTGCTTATAGCATGTCAAGTGTTTATTTAAGTGAGAGGTGAATCCGTAGGGCAATTTAATGACATCAATCTCGTATCATTGTTAAGTGCACTCGGAGCCTGCTTATTACTGACTCTGGGTTTTGTAATTGAAAATAATGAATGAAACGTATAATTTCCTGATTTACCGTGTCATTTACCTACAAGTTTTTCCAGCGATATTAAATTACAGATTTTATGTTTTATGGCCGTAATTGAGCTTTTTATGACGTGTGCTCACTTTGTTATTACCTGCCTACTTAATTTCATTTAGAATCGAAAATAAATTCATGCATTAACAGCCAGTACCTACCTACCTTCTCCTTTCATGGGATCCTTATTAATTCAAAGTCGCATCAAAAATTCGATTAAGATGCACAATAAAACTTTTACAACTTAAGCTCTCGGAACTAGGGTGTCACGTGAGAATGTTTAGACGCTATTAAATAGCCATAAACCTAAACATTACCGTTTTAGAAGCCAAACAACCGATGAAACACCTGCAGTAGGTATCCAATATCAGATACTTTCCAAATAATTAACAAAAGAACAACGTAGTCCTGGTTAAAATTTAAATTGACAAACACAAACCAGTAATAATATTGGAACAACTTGTAGCGGCTGACATTTTAGCTTTACAAAAAGATGATTTCGGTTCGGCTTGTTGTGCTTTTGATACCTACTTTATAATGCAGGGCTGACACCTAGGGATACACTGAAACCCCTTCACCCGGAGAACTAAAAGTGAAATATGTAGCAAATTTTGCGCCTCTAGTCTCATTCATATTGTCACAACGTTACTTGAGTTAGTACCTATACTACAATACTTCTTAGGTCGGAACTCTATCTCAAAATTAGCTTGATTCCATCTCTATCATCTGTCAACTTTTACCAGTTGCTAAGTAGTGTTTTATCACTTTTTACTAAGTCAGTAAAAGAAATAAATTTTAGATATTGCTTTATCTTTTTCTACTAATTCAGTAGAAGAAATAAACTCTAGCTAATGCATACATAGGGCGAGAGTTTTAATAAGATATGATTTAGGAACCATTTGAATAACAGACAACCCTGTCCTAATATAGATAAAATCCTCAGATAATAATTTTCACATTTTATAACGATGATAGCGATGATCTGTCACGTTGATCAACTTGATCTAGCAACAAAAGCAGTGTTGCCAGATAGGAAAACCAAAATTACAGTGTGAGAGGATCGAAAATACAGTGTATACAACAAAAATACAGTGTTTGTCTAAATAAAAATACAGTGCTTTTTACAGTGAAATTCACACACAACTTTAATTTATTTCTATTATCTTACCAACTAAAAATTCGATTATTCACTATCACTCTCGTTTAATCCAACTCCTCTCCCTGTTTTATAAATTCCCGAGTCAAAAGCCTTGAGCATTTTGTCCGTTGGGATAAAACTCACGCAGTTACCACCGTGGCGTGAAATGGCTTGTTTCGCCAACATATTGCCTTTGGTTGTTTCAGTAATCAATCGATTAGCCAAGGAGCCAAGTTTTAAAGTTCTGGTCACTTAGCCACTCCTCCCTGAATTTTTGTCTGTAATGCTTCTTTTTGATTTTCTTTGAGGTTGACGGTCCACTTTTTTCTCCACTACTATCTCCAGATAAAGACATGATAATTTTCACGTAACAATATTATATAAACCTCAACTCAGTCACTCAAACAAAACGCCACAATCACTCGTACTATTTTTCTCGTAATTATTTTTCTAATAGGACTCTGCAATAATAGTTACCTTACCAATTTAAACGACACGTTTGAAATATCAGATCCATAACATCACAAGCTCAACTTCAATTAGGTCGGATAACACCGGTGACGGTGAATGAACGGGCGGGGAACTCCCTAACTCCATATCATATCGAGTAGATTCCACTTCCGGTAGCAATACCATAGACAAATTTGGTAGAATTCGCTACAAAGAAAAAGCGGGGGTGTATTTGTGAGGGACGTTTTTTATGGTTTATAGTGTGCGTATTTAGCCATAAATTGATTTTACGTGAGTAAAAAATACAGTGCTCTCCATACACTGTAATTTTAGTAATACAGTAGACAGTAGATGACGTAAAAATACAGTAGATCTACTGTAATTACAGTGCATCTGGTAACACTGAACAAAAGGTTATTATTATTGTCTAAGTTTGTCGTTTGCTTTAATTTAATGGCTGTTGACCTTTCACACGTTCAATAACTCAGGATTAATATCGTTACGTCATTTTATGATCTTTCATCGCTTACATTTTTGTTTTTAAGATCTTGTAAGACTTAGCAAAACTATTTTATTGCTTATACTGGTCTCCTATTTCAATATATAAAACAGGTCTTTATTGCAAGTATATTGGTTGGGACTGGATAAGATAAGTAGAAACATCCTATTGTCTTAAAAAGTTCACTAATATTTATAGAAAAAAACTCAACTACTTTCGAATGGCAAACTTTTGAAACGATCTCTCAAAAAATCTGCTAAATCTATTAAACGGTGCATAGAAAATTAGCTGACACTCCTTTAATCATTCTGCACATTAACACCATGCAGCTGTTTAACGAGGTATAAAGAATCCAGATTCTACTAGTGCTTACTAATTTATTACCTTGATATAGTTGACATTAATTCGGGCCTTATTTGTAAAGCGATGCTATCTCCGCCTTATCCGGCATTGGTATGTTATTATTTTAAAGGAATTCGTTCAGTAAAAAATTAAAAGTACGTGTGCGGATAAAATGGAGTCAGTTTTTGTTTTTAAAACTTGCTTTTGCTACGTTAAAACTATGTGTCGAGGTGCGTCGGCTTTGTAGGAAGAGTATACATATTTCCTGGTGCATCAGTAGTACAATTATGTCAATATCTTTTGATACATATGGTTAATCTTATTTTATATTATAACTAGATGTTACCCGGCTTGCTTTGAAAATGTGTCTCGTTTACCATGCTTGTCATGTCACACCTCCTCACCGCTTATATGAGATACTTCAAAAACCAAAATTACTTACCGACTACCGTCAACAACATGAGAAACTCGAGTAAGGTCTTTTAGCGTCAACTAGATTACTTTTCCGTCACCCAAATTATCCTTTCAGTCTTTCGAGGCTATCACCTGTCCCGGGCCTCAGTCTGACATATCGGTTCACGAGGTGATTCACTCGACAAGTCACGAAAAACATCGTCCTTAGTACTCTCATTTACATATACAAAGACGGGTGATTGTCTTGGTTAGTTGCAGAAGTAGCCGAACGAGACATAAATAAAAATAGGCCTGTGTTAAAAATTAGGCACTGATTAATGCTGCTACAGGCACCCAGTTGCAGTTTTGGAAACAAAAATACCTGCACATTTCAATTAAGACTGAGTGTTAAGCAAATTATGAATGACTATTATGTTATGAATTCATATTTCATTCTCTTATGCCATGTTTACATCAGTTTGATAACATAAGTTGTTCAGCGAATTATGACCGCGATTGCATTTAAGCGATTGTCTCGTATATACCTATGACAGATTAATCATTTACGGATCAAGAGTAATCGGAAAGGTTTTGTTTTAAGATTATCATCGGATATGCCGTATTTGGATGTTTTAACGAGATCGATTTTAACGAGAGTGGATGGTTGTATCTTTCGTATTGTTTTAGTGTAATTTAAAAGATAACAGTTAATAATACAGCTTAGGTGCTCTCGGAATTGTTTAAGAAACCCATATAGTACTCCAAACAGCTTTTAAATTAGTATATAATATTTTTACACGACTTAGAAGCTCGAGAAACAATATTCGGAACTAGTTGATAATATTTGTGGGTCTGTAGTAGGTCAGAGTCAAAGAAACCAAACATTTAAGGAATCTTTTATATGTTTACTCTAACAGCGTTATAATCTCTAAAATCAGGATATATACAAGCAAACATGCTTATAGGGTTGCGTATTTCCTGGTGAATCGTTCTTATAAAATATTTCATTAAGGTACCAAATTGCTTGGCATGCATAAACTGGACCCCAAGTCCAGTAGAGTAGACGAAGAGCTAGGAACTCTAAGCCTGAAGACACTCTTTATATATCTTGCCGTGATTCTGGGAGAGATTTATTTTGTCCAAGTGTCAAGTTCAAAGCTCTTCTAGCATCCTTTAGTGGAGTGTATCGTTTTCGCCCACAATATTTTTCGATCGCGCGGGCCGTGAAACGTATTGATTGACTAACACAGTCAAAGTTTTATGATAAAAATCAACAACCGAGATAAGAATGGAGCATTCATGCAGACTTCATGGGGACTCTTACGGCAGATTTTACTTGGTCGGTCCACCTCATAGGCGATCTACCCCTCGGTTTTTTACCCTCTACTTTTCCCTGCACGACTAGGCGTTCAATGGAATCATTGCTTTGCCTCGACACGTACTGAATGATTGCACGTTCGTAGATAGACGCTTTTTCACACCGAATTCTTGGGGGATGGAGACGTTGGTGGCTGGTGCGGAACTAAGTCCAAGATATACCAAGCATTCTCTTCTCCAGCACTAAATTTTAAGAGCGATTTTGGTCCATAGCGAGAATCAATGTTTTTTTTGAACTAACAACAAATTTACTTTTTTCGGATTTTTCACTTTATTTGAGTTACAAGACCTTGCTTCTTGCTTTCATGAATCTGGGTCAACGGGAGTACCCTAAAGGTTTTGTGTGCATGTGATTTCCTTGAAAAAAAATGGGCATAACCCGCTGCAACTTTTGATTGCGTTGACTTAAAAGTTTGATTTATACCGTAGCTCGAAGAGGTTATGAATCTGAGTATATGGTGTAAATTTCAACTCGACACCTAAACGCGTTTCTAAGAAAAGAGGAATGACAGACGAACAACAAAGTGATCCTATAAGGGTTCCTTCTTTCCTTTTGAGATACAGAAGCCTAAAAACAATAATTATAGCAAGCAAAGTATAAAATAAATTATTTCTACTTCTCTTAAATGATTAAGTCAGTTTTATAAAATAGCTTAGAACAAGTCAAGGTCACTCGAAAGCTCTGCCAAATACCATTTGTTTAGATATGCAAAAGGTTTATGATTGGTATTTGATTTTATGACAAAGCTCAAATACCTGTGTGAGCTAATAAATAAATACCTAGTCGTTTGAATAGATCACTTTAATTTGTATCATTTATTTGTCATGTAAATTAGGTGATTGACATTTATAGCTGATTGTTTAGCTTCATAAATATTTAGTTTGGCTCGGAGAAAATAATTGTCCACCTCCCTATTATTTTATGATTCAAGTTTAAACAAATAATACAAATGTTATGTCTATTTTTGAAGTATGATTTCACAAATAGACAATGTTTGAATTATGTACTTGTGAATGTACCTACCTTCTTCGGTGTTTCCGGTCCCCCATTGACATTTCCCACCTATAGCTAAAGGCGTAATTCGTGAATTTCGTAAAACATTATCAGAAGTCAGCACTAAATTCGATAAAGTGATAAGGAAACATGAAAACGTAATATTGCTCGCACAAGCGGATCTTTCCGAAGGTCCTCAGTAAAATATCAAGAGCCATTTCCAATCATCCGTAAAACTGTAAAGCAATACATTACAGCGACTACCGATAATCCTTTACTTAACTGACCGTGGTCAAACCTATCTACCACAGTATCTTTACCATCCAGCTCTTCAAAACTGATCTTTATTCCCTTAACGTTCAGTTCAACACCTATTTTATGGATAACATATGTTTTCTCGTTATTTATAACGCTTGTTGCTTTCGCGAGCTTGTTCATCGACGCGTGTATATTGATTTAAAATGCCTCCATTATGTTTTTTGTTTTTGTTTATGACTATTGGTTTATTGTTCACTGATTAATTTTTCAATCAGCTGGACAAGATTGTTGCTTTGATAAGTTTTCGTGTATGAGACATGAAAGCTTTTAGATTTTGACGTTTTTTTATTTTGTTGCATTTAGATTTATAAATGAAGAAATAAACTTGATTGGCGTAAACTTTAAGCACTGATGATAATTGGAATAATTGAATGAATTTGAATATGAACTTTTGAGTGCGCGTTGCACAAAAATAACTATTTAAATGTATTTATTGCGCCAATAAAACGAAACTGTTTTAGCTTTATCGATTCGATTGATATTTTAAATTCGTCTAAGATTAATTGTTATTGGTCGCTATATTCTTTATTTCTTTTAGTTCCAATTAAAAATACTTTTAGGTACCTATATTATCTAAAAACAAACTATGTACCTATTTACAATAGTTCATCATCGACCACCATCGTTACTGCACAAAGTGATTTGCTTTAGTCCTGCGTTAAAAGGAAAATTAATTTTTTTCTAAAATGGTCTCATATTTTATTGTCACAGCAGAAACTAACAACGTCCAATTTTGCCTTCTAAAATTCTGCTTCTCAATTTCTCATGTTTAAGTGTGAACCAATTTTTGCATTTTTCCTGCTCAGCGCTTTTTGGCGCATTAACAATAAGTTTGCATCGATGAATTGGCAAAGAATCGGCACTGTGTCCTCAGATGCAGCCAGCCTCACAATGAGCTGTTACAACATTATGTAAACTGATCAATCTGGATCCACCGATCGACTGATAAGATTGTTTACTTTGCATTGTGTAGCCTTTACCTTTTATAATGTGTTCGTGTGTTAGTGACTTAAAGGGCATTTCAATCTGACTCAACTCATTTTTTACTATAGAATTTGAACCTTTTTTGCTGCGCATGTGCAATAATGCTAGTTTGTGTTTTTGTCGTTAGATATTATTACTTACCTTGCTGTGATCTTGTTCCTTGTTGTTTCTGTAGTTTATATTAGGTTTATTTTTTCAAACTTATGTCTTATTTGACATAAAATTAATTAGATTCTTGAACACATGTAGGTACTAATTGGTGTATTTTTTTATTAGGAAACTTAGAACAAGCTCCGCTTACTTAGTGGGCCATCTATGCAGATGATGCTGTTTGGAATGTTCTTTAATTATTTAGTACTATGTATGTATATTGTAATGTTACACTTTTGTGTAACACCAAGTTATTCGAGAAGCTTCCTACCTAATTTTCCTAGGCAGAAAGATCCTAACAAATTAAAGAATATTAGAAATTATGTACAGTTTTAATTTTTATTTACAGACTTTTATAAAATTTTGATGCGAAGGTTTCGAGTTAAGCTGGAGACGTTACAGGTTTGAGGAGATGTTGAAGGTTTTGAGTGAAGCTGGAGACGTTGCAGGTTGAGGAGATGAGACGTTTTAAAGGTTTTGAGGTTAAATGGATGCTCTTCTGGGCGTAGAGGTCGACACCAGGTGGTGGAGCTCTACGCCAGGTCTGGAACTTTGCCGTTTAGGTTTTTGAAGGTTTGAAGGGCTTTCTTGAGTTTTACGCCAGGTCTGGAACTTTGCCGTTTAGGTTTTTTTTGAAGGTTTGAAGGGCTTTCTTGAGTTTCCCGGGCCAGCTGGGCCCGGGAAATGGCCTTTTTAGAAGATATTCGTCGCGAAGTCAGAGGTAAACTGATCCCCTGGCCGTTCTGGCACTGTTTATATATATTCCGCCGTTCCAATGTAGTTCCAGAATTGAGAATTCAAAATAATGTACGTATTTCAAAATTTGTACGATTTTCTTTATAATTTCGTACGAGGTTTCATCCAAAACCTATGTTACCTTTCCTCTTTGCTTCAGATCGGAGCAAATTTTGACATTTTCAAAATTGGCATTTATGTCACAACAATCTTTACCAAAACAAATATTTTCAAAGAATTTTAAGAAAAAAGTAGAAAAAGAGACCAAAATGGATACAATAATTACAGATGTTATAAAAAACTGGATATAGAAGGTAATATTTACATTGTTATACAAAATTAGAGCTAGAACAGAAATAAAATATTACATTTTCCCCCACAACCCCAGAAAATTTTCAACTACATTGAAAATTTTGAAGGTTAGGAATAACAAACTTGACCTTTCATACATCTTTCACAGCTTCTTCTTTCACGACTCCTATCATTCTTACTAACATGCTTAGGGGATATGGTTCACATTCAATGACGCATACTCCACAAGGAGTTATTCAAAAGATATAACGTAGGCTTCTTTTTTTTATTTAGGTGTCGTAACCCGCACCTTTTTGAAAACCCGATTAGAAAACCTTAAAATTAAAGTAGATATTTACAAAGTTAAATAAGTTAACAACACAAAGGCTTATTTAGTGAGTTGTGTACCGCTCATTGAGAAAACTAATCTCGGTCTCAAGGACATTAAGAGGAAATAACGAGGTTAAGATAGAGATACCTCGAGATAGTTTAAAAGTTAAGAATGACTAATGACTAAAAACTAAAAGTGTTAAAAATATGCCGAGAGAGTTTAGTTAAAATGAAGTAATAAACAGAATATAACCTAAAATAATTTACAGAATACACACAAAACATTTACAAAACTGACATAAATTACGTTTTTATATCTTTAATATGCCATTTGCCTCTCAATCCGTTAGGATCTTCCAGGATAAAAACAAGAGGTGAAAGCTTCTCAACAACTGTGGCTTTGACGTACTTCGGGGCCAATTTGGCGCTGAAGTAAGCACCAGCATTACTTTGAACGTAATTTTTACGCCAAACAGTGTCACCTACATTAAATTCTTTAAAACTGTGTCTCGTGTTGTAATGAGCAGCATTCCTTGCGTGTGCTGTATGTAATGCAACTTGTACTTTATCGAAGACGGCAGATAGTAATCCTAAATTAGCGGCATAGATATCTCGAGGAAGGAAAATGACGCTATCAAGGTTAGAGCAGTTAGTATAGAATGATCCACAAGATATTGTCTCTCGACCAAAGACAAGAAAAGATGGGGAGAAACCGGTTGTAGAGTTTACAGAACCATTTAGTGCAAATTGAATTTTATGCAAAAATTTATCCCATGATCGGTGATCATCTCCGACTAGCTGTGATAGAGCGGTGATAATTGTTTTATTATAACGTTCCGTGGGATTGACTTGAGGGCAATATCTAGGTGAATAAAAGATAAAAGGAACTTTATATTTATTCAGAAAGTTATGGAACTCATTAGACTGAAATTGAGAACCATTATCCATTATAATAGTTTGCGGAACGCCATGTATAAGAAATACAGAGTTTTCTAAATGCAGAATGATGTTAGAAGCTGTAGCGCGTTTGATAGGAAAAATAAGACAGTATTTAGAAAAGGAACAGGTAATCACGAGAATATATTGATTACGTTGTCTAGTCATAGGAAAGGGACCCATTAGATCCAATGAAATGTTTTGAAAAGGTCTTGAGCAAATTTTTGGTTTCCCCATAAGACCATAAGGTGAGTGATTCGAATATTTATAAGAAAGGCATGTCTCACAAGTGGAGCAGACTTTTGCTACATCTTTAAACATTCCCGACCAATAGTATCTTAAGCAAAGTTTCTTATACGTTTTAAAAATGCCAATGTGAGGACTACTTACTGAGTCACCATGACAAGATTTAATAAGATTTAGTCTCTCAGAAGGAGGTGGAACTTCCTTCCATGCAAAGTCTTCGTTAAGGTAGTCAGTTGAGATGTTGTAACGATAAAGTTTAGAATCAAGAATTTTATAATTCGGAAATGCATCAGGGTTATCGCGACAATTAGTAAAAATTTTATTAAAATGTTCCAATTGAGACACATTGTCTCCAGATATAGGTCCAGCACCACCGATTACGTTAGTAGCAGGTATTTTATGACGTGAAAGAAGATCAGGAACAACATTTTCCTTACCTTTTTTATGTTTCAGATCAAGATTAAAACAAGATAGACGAAGAGTCCATCGTGCTAGTCTTCCAGAAGGGTTAGACAGATGCATGATCAGTGTAAACTGTAAAACGTTTACCATTGTCAAGATAACAACGCCAATGTTCAAGTGCAGTAATAACCGCTAAAGTTTCTCGTTCAGTAGTTGAATAATTTTGCTCATGTTTATTTAGTGTTCTACTCATATATGCGATAACCAATTCTTTATTGTCTTGTTCTTGAGTCAACATTGCACCTATACCAAAGTTAGAAGCGTCACAGTGAACAGAAAATGGGAGGTCAAAGTCAGGGCAAGTTAGAATTGGGGTTGAAGTTAAACACTCCTTTAGTTTAGCAAAGGCAGAATCAGCATCATCATTCCAGATAAACTTTTTAGGGGAATTTTTCCCAGAAGAAGTTAATTTACAGAGAGGTGAAGCAATAGAACTAAAATTAGGTATAAAACGGCGAAACCAACTACATGTACCTAAAAATTTCCTTACTTCTTTTTTAGAGGTGGGAGCAGGATAAGCTAAAATTGCTTCAATTTTACTAGGATCAGCATGTAAACCTTGTTCATCTACAATGTAGCCAAGGTATTTAAGTTCCTTACGAAAGAATTGACTTTTTGTAAAGTTTATAGTCAGTCCTGCGAATGAAAGTTTTTGATGGACTTTCAGTAGGAGTGAAATATGTTCTTCAAACGTCATACTGATTATTATTATGTCATCTAAATAACAGAATACTTTATTATCAAAGTCTGGCGTAAATAAACTATCCATGAGTCTCTGTTGAGTCGCAGGCGCATTAGTTAAGCCAAAAGGCATTACTGTAAATCTATGCATTCCTCTACCGGGTACATAGAAACCAGTCTTGTCTCTGTCGTCAGGATGTAAGGGAATTTCCCAAAAAGCTTTAGCAATATCAATACTAGACAAATATTTAGCATTTTTAAGATTATCTAAAATTTCTGATATAAAAGGAAGGCTGTAAGCATCTTTACGAGTAATCGCATTTAATTTCCGACTGTCGACGCAGAAACGCCATTCTCCGTCTTTTTTAGGTGTAATAAGTACAGGAGATAGCCAAGGACTTTCACACTTTTCAATAACTTTTAATTGTAGCATTTTATCAACTTCGTTGATTAGAGCCTTTTGTTTTTCAGGAGAGAGACGATAACAGTGTTGTTTTATAGGTAATGCATCACCGGTATTAATTCGATGACAAACTAAATTAGTACGACCTAATTCACCCGTTTGTTCAAAAGAAATATCTTTGAAACGTTGAATTATGTCCTTAGAAATGTCTATTTGATCATTTGTAAGGTGATCAAAAGAAGTTATTTTATTTTCAATAGCACAAGTTGTAAAATCTTTACATTTAAGGTTGAGTTCTAGGGAAAGTATTTTAGGAGACAGTTTGAATTCTTTCCAAAAGTCCCATCCAAGAATCAAAGAAGGATAAATATCAGGAAAAATATAAGCTTTTATAAAACGTGTCTGGTTATTAAATCTTATTGGTAAAATAAAATAACCAGAAGACATTGTCTTTTGTTTATTAGCAACCATAACTTGAGTTGATGACTTAAATAGTTTGAAGCCTAACTTTTTAATATCTTTATGAGAGTTATTACCTAAAATAGTTATGCAACTTCCACTATCCAACAAACCAGAAAAAGGTAAATTATTGATAGACACATTTATAAAAGGTCTATTATAATCCTTCTCGCTATCATAAAACACAGAAGTTGTTTTGTAGCAGAACATAAAATTTCGGATAGTATTTAACCACTTATTCCAATCAATAGGATCAAATTTATCATTTTTAGATTTAGTACTATTTAAGTCATCATTTAGTTTTTTTGTTGATAAGTTTGAGAACAATTTGGACAGTCATTGATCTTTACACCCTTGCGGCCACATTTAAAGCAAATTAGATATCTAGGTTTAGTACAATTCTGTAAAGAATGACCAGTTATACGACAGCGATAACAGTATAGATTGTTAGCGTTTTCATTGTTTTGAGAAAAAGAACGTGATTGTTTATATTCCTGTACTGTGTTAGTGTTTTTTAAGTTTGGAGAGAATCTAGTAGTCGAGGAGCGATAAGTAAATTCCGCAGCACAAGAAGTGTCTTCACATCTAGGCTCGTGAAAGTTTTTATCTCTTTCCGAGATTCGTTCGTAATTTTGACAAATTGAAATGAAAGAATCAATAGATTTGATATCTTTGAGGGCAACAAAGACTGAATAGCAAGGTCTTATATTGTGTAGCAAGATTTCCAATTGTTCGTTCTCGCTAAGTTTTTTTGAAAGGCGGGTAAACATTCCGAACATAATAGACACGTAAATAATAATAGTCTCAGTCACTCCTTGAGTTCTATTTCTTATGGCTTCTAGCATTTTGTAATCATAATCGTGGATTCCGAAATCCTTGATTAGTAAAATATGAATTTCGTTCCATTTTAAACTAGGGTTTCTATTATATTGGAAACGAAACCAATGAAGGGCATCTCCAGTGAAAATTTCAAAGGCATGTTTACAAAGCATTGCTTCTGGGATGTTTCTAGAAATCCGAAATTCTTCTATTTTTTGAAGAAATGATCTAGGACATGATTTTCCATTAAAAGAAAATGCTTCAAAATGCTAACACTTCGTCTAATTTCGCTAAAGAATTGAAAAAACTGTAATGTTACACTTTTGTGTAACACCAAGTTATTCGAGAAGCTTCCTACCTAATTTTCCTAGGCAGAAAGATCCTAACAAATTAAAGAATATTAGAAATTATGTACAGTTTTAATTTTTATTTACAGACTTTTATAAAATTTTGATGCGAAGGTTTCGAGTTAAGCTGGAGACGTTACAGGTTTGAGGAGATGTTGAAGGTTTTGAGTGAAGCTGGAGACGTTGCAGGTTGAGGAGATGAGACGTTTTAAAGGTTTTGAGGTTAAATGGATGCTCTTCTGGGCGTAGAGGTCGACACCAGGTGGTGGAGCTCTACGCCAGGTCTGGAACTTTGCCGTTTAGGTTTTTGAAGGTTTGAAGGGCTTTCTTGAGTTTTACGCCAGGTCTGGAACTTTGCCGTTTAGGTTTTTTTTGAAGGTTTGAAGGGCTTTCTTGAGTTTCCCGGGCCAGCTGGGCCCGGGAAATGGCCTTTTTAGAAGATATTCGTCGCGAAGTCAGAGGTAAACTGATCCCCTGGCCGTTCTGGCACTGTTTATATATATTCCGCCGTTCCAATGTAGTTCCAGAATTGAGAATTCAAAATAATGTACGTATTTCAAAATTTGTACGATTTTCTTTATAATTTCGTACGAGGTTTCATCCAAAACCTATGTTACCTTTCCTCTTTGCTTCAGATCGGAGCAAATTTTGACATTTTCAAAATTGGCATTTATGTCACAACAATCTTTACCAAAACAAATATTTTCAAAGAATTTTAAGAAAAAAGTAGAAAAAGAGACCAAAATGGATACAATAATTACAGATGTTAAAAAAAACTGGATATAGAAGGTAATATTTACATTGTTATACAAAATTAGAGCTAGAACAGAAATAAAATATTACAATATGTGTCAAGTTTTAAATTTGTTTTACCTGGGTAACCATAACCATCCATTAATTTTTCATCAGTCTCCCAGAATATTAAATCTATAGCCTACCTATATATCATATGGCATGACCATTTGATATACATTTCCCTTCATCATTTTCATGACAAATTAAATAATATTATCTACTCTAATGTCTATCCACGGTTACGTTCACGTAACTATCACCCGTATTATATAATACACTAGGTGCATTTATGCCTGGTGTGTACCACAGCTGGGCAAGGCCTTTCCTGGTCCCTCCACGCTTCTCGGTACTGAGCCAGCTGGAAACAACTGGACTTCGTCGTAGGCGTCCAATCCGCCATCATCGCTTTCACGGTCTGCCGCGGAACCATTATAATCTGTTTTGTTAATATTTATATAATTTGTATTTCATCGTTACATATAGCTAACAAACTTACATCAGCTATGCCCGCGGCTTTACTCACGCTCTTCCGGATTCTGAATCCTCCTTCCCCTGGGGAACCAGGGGGAACCTACCATCCAAACTAGTAAATTTTTTTCTACTAATAAATAAACTAATAAACTTTACTTCCCTCTATAAAATACGAGAAAAGATAGTACCTAAAGATAATTTCAGACGAGTTTATCTTAAAACAGATTTTCAATCATGTTTGGATTATGTGTAGGTACCTAACGAGTCGAGTTCAATGTCCTCGTAATTTGTGACTTCTTGAATAATTTATCAGTTTTCTGTATTCTGTGTAAAGATCAGACTTTACATATTTGTCAAGCAATACCTACTTTGAACGTCGTCTTCAATAAATCAGCAAAATTAAAGTTTCAAAAAAAAAAGCGAGATAGAAGGATTCAAAACGGGCGGTGGTTGTCGGGCGGGAGCAACAATTATTGGTACCTACCTTACCTACGTAAATGAAAGTAAAAAAAGGGTTTAAAGAAACTTGCGTCTAAAAGACATCACCGTGGACATCACAAATCCATCCTTAACCTTTTAAAATTAAAAAATCGAAAGTACTAACTCTGTCTGTCTGTCGGTCTGTTGCCTTTTCACTCATGTAAGGTATCCCGAAAAAAGATTTTTTATTTACTGACATAGGCTACTTAAGCGCGTGGTAACTAAACCGTTTATGAAAAAGTATTGATCGTGTACTGATAAGCGTTTTTGAAAACTGTCAGGTTCAGTATTTTTAACTGATGTCAAAAAAGGTGATGTTCGGCTCGGTAGGTATTTATGTTTTTTTACTTTTCTTTTATATAAGTAAATGTTCGTCGCTTTCATGTGTAATTATGGACCGCTTTTGAAAACTATTTCACTGTTGTATGGAGTATGATCCCGGAGTGGTTCCATTGAAAATTATCCCCGAGGGATGATATGTGTAGTAACTTAAAAAACAGTGTAAGTAAATACTAACATGCAGACGGTTTTTAATTTTTTCAAAACAGTCGACATTTTTGTCGTTAGCTGTACACCTACGTAACATTGATACTATCATTTCAAAAAATAAAATAGTCTGCGTTATTCTAACTAAGACATTTCTGGTGCGTACTAGTACTTCATCATCATCACCATAACAGCCCATACACTGCCACCGCTGGACATAGGTCTCCCCCATACGACGACGAACAAAGAGCGGTCTTGAGCCTTCATCCATCGACTCCCTGCGACCGCTGCGACGTCATCGTCGGTCCATCGAGTTGATGGTCCTACCTATGTACCTGCATAAGTAAAGTGTAATTAATTAACATATTAGCCTAATCTAAAAGCCTACTGAACAATTTATTTGGGTTTATAGGTTTCTAATATCAATTAGATGATGGACTTTGATGATCTTATTTAACGGCGTATGTTATGGATTACTGATTCAACAAGAAAACTATTAAATATTCATTATCTCTTAAAATTACATAGTAATTGGCTCAGCCGGGCTTCCTACAAAACAAATGCTAGACGCTATAGGAAGGTATAGGCACCTAAGAGTATTATATACTTTTCTCTCATGCATCATTCTATCCGATCCTGGTGCTATAGATGTATCTATGTTTGAACCATAGACATAGAATTTTTTTACTACGTTTGAACCATAGACATAGAATTTTTTCACGTTTGAACAGTACCTAAGTAGGTACCAACATTTTAACAATTTACAAAAACAAATGAATGGACTCTTAGTTCAATTTCGAATGTCAAACCTAGCATATTCGCTTGTCAAACTAGGACTAGACCTGGTACCTACTCACGGGATTCCCGCGGTTTAAAAACTCGAATTACATAAAATTCTAAAATTTTTCTTTGGTTCCTACAAAGTAAAAAAACTATTTTACTATTTTCTACTATTTTATAAGTTGTGTAGTTTTCTTGTAAATAAGCAAAAACTTCATTTTTGTACTTGCCCTGTCCTGTTCCGCTCCTATGAACGCAAAATCTATGCCTATCCTTTTCACAAATTGGCGCGCATTGCGCCCTCTTAAGAGAGAGGCTTAACATGGTTTGAAACATAACGCGTACCTTCATCTATACTTTCTTTCATCTAAAGTAGGATACTAATAAACCGCGTCATAGTCATTCGTCATGCGGGTAAAATGTTTGTACGATCTGCAGACATTTGTTTAGCGTGTTCTGGTCGTATTCTATTTATTAATAAGAAATATCTATCTATATTTTCTATCGCATTATCATCATCAACCTATATCAGTCCACAGCTGGACATATGCCTCCCCTTATGAGTGCCATAGCGCCCTGTCTTCAGCTTGCCGTATCCAGCATCTGCCAGCAGTCTTTCCTAATAAGTCATCCCACCTGAGGGCGTCCGACACTACGTTTGCCGTATTGTATTATTTTAACAATTATCTAGTACCCATAATCTAAGCAGAGCATGTGTTATGGGCCATAGTGAAGCCATTAAGTACCTTACCTACTTTAACAGAATATACCGCCTGTACCCATTCATTGCTTCACGACGCGTCTGACCATCATCTTGAACAATAATTGACATGAAATATGAAGCATCTAGAACTAAATTCCAACCTTAGATAAAACCAAGTCACAAACAATAGGTAGAATACCTACTTACATAAACCTTTCCCCAATCGAATGGAGCACATTAGTTCGCGGAAGCTGGTAATGTCAGGGCCGCTAACTGGATCAGCTGGTCTGACATTTCTTGGCGAGTAGGTGTACCTACGTAGGAAAGGAATGCGCTTAGTGGAGACGGATTGGACTTCGAAATTATGTCTAAAAATATTTATTACAATAACGATACAGGTAGGGTAGGTACATTTAAGGCGGTTCCCCGAGCGAAACTAGCGCCGCCACCTATTTTATCTTATTCGTTGAACAAAGGTTGAATTCAAAATGTTTAATGGGCTTTGCGAAACCTATAATGAAAAATCATTTTTTTTCCAACTAATCAAAAAACTATCTTGGCGCTTTTGTACAGAATGAGATCGAATATTAGGTGCAGGAGTCTAAGAATCCTAGATTTCATATTTGAACAGCAGTAGGATCTATAGATATATTATGAAAATGATGATTTTTTCGAAAGACCAGCCTTAAAAGTTTTTAATAATATTAAAAATAGAATTTAAGTTACGTTACGCTTTACGTTATACGTTTTTCCATAAATAGCAATTGACTAGCAATTGATTGAGAGACTGACCTCTCACGTAACAAACCAAAATGAATAATGTTGCACAATACACACACCATTATCTAGCCCCAAGCTGCAGAGCTAAGCAATAAGTAATATATAACTGATATAAATAAAATAATACAATACATAAATAGTCATTTGTATTATACGTACTTAAATAGAAAACTAACAGAAAACCTTAGCAAATATCTGCAGATAGACAGAGAGAGAGGCGGGAATCGAGCTCATAACCTCCTGCGTCGCAGGCAGACCTTCGCCCACCGCGCCACAGACGTCGTCGAAAATATCGTATTATAATTTCGGTTTGTGCGGGTTTCAAATATTTTGGTCCACCGTTAGCCACAAAATTCTACACAATTTATATGATCGACATAAAGGTTGGCGCGAATCTAGGATCAAGTCTTGATCAAGAATAGAAGGCTGGAATTTTACCTACATCGTTTAATTTTATCAAGTATATATCCGGCAATACACGAAGCTTCGCGCTAACTATCCTAGCTCACGGAGACGTTCCGAGCTCACCTTTGAGTCAGCCTTGTCGGAATCCATCACACAGAAATCTTTGGTGACAGAGTAATTGCATAAATTAGAGGCTTCGCGACCTGATTGGACATCTGATCTTTTCGCTGATCTGCCTGTTGGGAATGGAGATGTCAAAAACAGAGATATAACAGGAAAATATTGATGGGTGTACAATTAGCCCTTACAGTGTCGTCGGGTATTTCCTTAACAAATAAGTTCCTTAACAAATTGACTAGGAATAGGTTTCTTATAAGCTGTTGCAACAACAACAGCTTATAAGAAACTTATTCCAGTATCTACCTAAGCGGCTACCTAGCTTAGTTTATAGCACTCATGGTCAGGGCACAGATATAATAATACTATAGTAGGTCAGGTAATATCGCGATAATATTCGTGATTTTTGTTATTAACCGTTTCGTGTTTTACAAATATATAATACTGAATTTCACTTAGTCCTAATCCTATAGCATATATGCTATATGGTAGCATGAAAGAACCACTCTCGTTAATCACGGGAGGCCCAAGTCCAGCAGTGACTTGTACCTACCTTTAGGCTGCGAATGATGATGATAAGAAAGAACAAGGTAATAATAAGGAGATAAATCGAGAGTTTACAACAGGAAAGAATGTCCCTCCAACTTGGGTGAGGAAATTCCTAAAAAATCTATAAATACTATAATTAAATGCTACTTAACTGTCTGTTGTTACCTTTCCACGCCTACGCAGCTGAAATAGCCGCTGTCCCACCGCGGCGCACGGAGAGGCTACGCACGGCTTCGCTTGTCAAGAAAATGTATGTGATGATAACGTCCACTATAACCCACTAACACGATACGCACGAATACGAAACGTGTGGTAATGATGCCATTACATCATTACTGCACGCGTGGCTTGCTCAAATAAGACAGCCACACAGCTCAACGCTGTCAATGCTATGCACGCAGTACACGCTTGCGTAGCTTCACCACGAGAAGTGTGACGTCACTGAAACACTTCACGTCAACTGTGTCTCCACTACATGTCACTAAAACTGTGCTGTGAATGAATGAATTCTTTATTGAACTTAAAATATAACAAAAATAATCCTAAATATCTAAATTTAAAAATGATGAGTACAATAGTCGGCATTATCGCTGAGAGCGATTTCTCCCAGGCAACTCAGGGTGCGTGTGCTACAGTTGTACATAGTCATGGGTTTATTTTTATGTATACCTAGTGTGTTGTGTACTGCAGTGGAAACGTAGACCCACGTTGTCAAACAAACGAACCCACGCAGTTAAAATACGCCGCGTGGGGCACGGCGGGCGCCTCGGTGAGGCAGCGTTCTTTGTGAAATTTGGTGATGTCATTGATGGTTTCCAGGGAAAGACATAAGCTACTTATCTCGGAAGAAAGCGTGCAAGCCGCGGTCGTAAGCTAGTAAGCAATGTGTAGGTAAGTTGATTTTGCACCATAATAAAAACGAAATTAAGTTATAATTCACGCACTCGAAAAGGAAGAAAGGGGCAGTTCCGCTGTTCAATGACGCCATTGTTTTTTAAAGTTCGCTCATTGTATTACTTTTATGGCTTTGATATTATTTCTCAGGTCGTAACTCAGGCGCGAGCTTATCAGGACTCTCATCAGCCATTGATAGAGTCATTTTGTATGGTTGGTAGAGAAAGAAACAATCTATCTACAACAAAAACAATCCTAAGATTGCAGGATCTACGTTTCGATTGTTTTCGCTCTCTCTCTCTTTCCAGCTAGTTATCCCATATGATGGTGGGGTCAGCTTTCCTGATTGATTTCCTCCACTTCGCTCTATCATCGACGTCGTAGGTAGTTTAATATAAGTTAAAAATAAACAAGACATTGAAATTGAACCTTAACTAAAATGTGTTTAATGTAGGTATGTTGTAGTACACAAAATAAACACCTTCAACGTTATTATAAAAGATTATGTAAGTACAGATGCGCACCCTTATTCCTATAGTTAGTAATAGTAAACTTCACTAAACTGTAAACTTCTATCTTTAAATAAATACAAGTAAATATAAGTTACCTATATTAAAAGTAACATTATTTCATCTGTGCCCTTATGATAAAATTTCTGAATGTCTAAAGTCCTGTCAGTTCTAAACGGAATACCTAAAGTACGTTGAGCTTGCAAGAAATTAACACCTATCTATTAAATTGTAATTACCACCGTCTACGTCTGGTAGCTGGTAGCTACCAGACGTAGACGAATGTAATTATCTCGTCTGCTGACTCTACCAATCAATTTGTCAATATAATGGGACTTGTGTGTAAGCCATGACTATTTATTTGTAATTGTAACGCGGCACCAGAAACTTTTTAATGAATATAATTAAGAAGCTTATCGTGGCCAAGTTTGGCAAAAAGTAGTACAATTTAATAATAGCACAACATCAAGTTTGCCTTTCTTGATTTATAGCCATGTTGATATTTTTGGATTGAGTAGTAATTAAAACATTCGATTCGTAAGAGAGAGAGAGAGAGAAAATAACTTATATTTGCATTAACGGCTTTAAGTATAGGTATTTTACCGGTCGTTCGTTGTTAGCCCCCTGTTAGGTTTGAAGTCAATTTCTATAAATTATAGAATCTTTTGGTTAAATTAAGATAGCAAGCCGCTGTACATCTGGAAAATCCTATGTGGAATGTCTTCGGGAACTTTATGTCTTTTAAAAATCAACGTTTCTGCCAAAGTTTTGAATAATTTTTCATCTCTCACTGTTTTTATTTATTTTTACCTTCATAGATCAATCAATCCAGCGGCTCACCTTGATATTAAGCACATCTTTTGTAAACGAGCCAATATCGATTTTTAAGAATATTGATGAGGCAAACAAAAACAGCTTTTACAACCACTGCTTTAAAATTATTCTCGCTTAATTATAAGTTTTTCTTTATAAAAATCCCAAATTAGCTACTTACACTTTTATAAAAACGGGTATAAAATACTGTGTGACCTTTCAGAGTAAAAATAAGGTGGCTATAGATAGTGGATGATAGGAGCCAAGAGCCAACTTTAATCCGACAACCGAACAAAACCATGCGTATATATATAGGAATTCCGTATTAGGTTAATAGGGTAATTAGGTAAATGAGACTCTAACGTATACGTACATAGTACAGTTCAGGACTTACTCTATCGATCATATGTTTCGAAAACATGATTCCATAAAATTTTCTCTTTAGAAAAAAATCACAAAGTTACCTCTAAATTTTTACTAATACAGAAGTTAGGTTTATCTCGAGAATAAGCGTGGTAGTAGATCTAAGTATAAAGAATATTTTATATGTTTCGGTTTAAGCTAAAACTTGATTTTTGGGCTTGCATTGAGTTGTTTTGGCATGCATTGTCCCGCTCCTATGAACGCAAAATCTCATGTCTTTTCTTTTCACAAAAAATTGAGGTTGTATCTGTATAGGTCCATAAAGGCATGTTGATACTTATTAGACTTTCTGTCCTACCTTTCTGTTCCAATAAAAAAAAAAGTACTTTTTTAGCTTCAACGCACAAAATTTCAGCTTGTACCTTTCCGTAGAATGCTAACTAGCTACCAAGTGAAAATTTTCGTCGAAGAGATGTTCTTTCAACTGAGCAAAACTTAAGATCGAGCTATAACGCGCGAAACATGTAAAATTGTATCCCATTGTATCCCAGAAGCATCCAAAAACTGAGTTCTCCAGTTCATGTAGGATCTGTAAAAACTTCGGTCTTAGAATGTCCACAACATTGTTTTACCCATCTCATCCAAGTCTTCTACCGTAGCTTGGTGAATATCCCTCAGCATCCCACTCTCTGTACAGCTGATAAGCATGAATAAAAGATGATTTATCTCATGATTAATGAGGCATCCGATCAGCTGAGACAAACTAAAGGATGCCCATGTTTACACGGGCTTTGATACCAATCTCGCTTCTGTATCGACAGTCGGTGTTCATTGATTTTATTACCAGAGCACAACGAGAGCCTTTCCAAATCCTGCCTTGACAAATTTGTCTTTACAGTTTATCGTGTATGGTCTACCAGTACACGAAAACGAAACGAAGCAACTATTGGATGTTTCTCAGACAATAATATTCCTTTTTCTACGTTTTTATAGATGATTTTGCTTTACCTACGGGCTTAGATATAAACCATAAATCATAGTGACGACCTCTGTGGCGCGGTGGGCGAAGGTCTGCCTGCGACGCAGAAGGTTGCGGGTTCGATTCCCGCCTCGGGACAAATGTGTGTACGATCTGCAGACATTTGTTCAGGGTGTTCTGGTCGTTTTCTATATATAATAAAAAATGTCTATCTGTGTATTGTGTTATATTAAGTATATCAGTTATCTAGTACCCATAACACAAGTTCTGCTTAGCTTGGGGCTAGATAATGCTGTGTGAATTGTCCAGCATTATTTATTTATTTAATTTTAAGTTAGACCGACATGTAGTATATGTGTAAATGTAGTCCGACATGTCGGACGACGAGTAATTTTGATTCCGATATGTCGCTCTATCAGGATTTTATTATTCCATTTAGTTCGACCATCGGACCAAGATAATGTTCAAAATTCCACTTGTCGCCCCTCGAACTACGGAATTCGAATTTAAACACAGAAATTATAATCAAAATGAAACATGTCCTATTTATTGAAACCTAAAATGTCTCTCTCTAGTATCTATTATTATTTTATTTGAACATCAACTCTTTCCGGACATTCGCTCTAGAAGATCACTTCGCTAGAAAGAACTTCGCTAGAAAGAATCCTACGTTTAATTACATAAGGTAGTGAAATTAAATTAATAGTAGGATTCTAGAAAAAGGGTAAACGCTCATTATTTTATGGTTAAGAGGGCAAAGTTTTATGTGTAAATAATAAAAATAATTAACGGCTCGTTAACCTTTCATAGTGAAGTTCAAAGAGTAGGTACTTACTTAATTAAAATTTCTTTGAAGTGATTTTTTAAGATTTATTATAGATTGTTATCGCGTGGAATAAATAGAAATGGTATCACAATAAGGGCGTTTATAAGCCCTTCTTACAATAGTTATTGCGATACACAGCTTTTAAAAGAGTTTTAATCGTCTACTAACAGATTTGCCACTATAAGGTAAGGTAAGGGAAGTGTCTTCCCTTGTCCCTTGTCCGCATTTGGACTCCTATTTGTCCATTATGCGTTATTTGTGCTAGCATAGCCAGCCTCACTCCGTCCAAAAGCGCAGAATCTTCCTGGGGTCTTCACAGGCTTCGCGGAGTGACCTCGGCAAGTTGAGGATTTCTGTTCGTTGTGCTGTTATTCCCTCGCATTCTAGGATTACGTGGGCAGCTAATTCGTCGATTTGCCACTATATATAAATCTAAAGCCGAGTACCTAACGGGTCATTACGGGTCGTTACAAGACAGAAAGCTTCAGACTACTTCAATCATATAGGATCATGATCATATGTAGCGGTAACCATAATTTAGCTGGCAGTCAATTAAAGATATCAAAGTCAATCTATATACCTAAATACCAAACCTCTTATTTCCATCAGAAAGGTCAGATAGATTTAAAACTAAAATGGATCAAGTCTATTCCACAAAAACTATAAGATATTGTTGGACTTTATCTCAAGGTGTTTAGGTTGAAAAGGAGTATGTTAAGGTACTCTAAAATACCTTGGATATGTCTTTATTGATAGGCCAAGAAGCCAGTTTCGCTACATTGAGTCGAGTGCTTTTTTTTCGTCTTAAAACTATGTAAATGAAGCGAAAGGCTTTGTCCGTTGCTATTCTGCACACTACAGGTTCACACGCAGTGTATAATGTTCCGATAAAGGCTATTATTATCAAGAATTGTCAGGGGTGAATACCTAAAGACGTCTTAAAAGGATAATATTCACGTTTAACATGTATACATGGATGAGGGGTCGCCAGTGCAATGGGCTTGTCGATCATCCTTGAGAAGGAATAGGTAGAGAAGACGAAAGGGATAATTAACGTTTTCTAGTGTATCAATCTGTTTTAATGGTGCAATGTTGGACCCTAAAAGATAATATAGAGCACGAATACACATAAAAATAACAACCAATTTTAAAGACATCAATCAATAAAAAATACTTGTGAAGTCTCAATCTAAAAATGAATTAAACATAGGTACTAGAAAGGGTGTATAAAACTATAAAATACGAATATATTTCGATTTTAGATACACCGTCTTTAATAAATAAACAAGGATGCCATTGGACGCACGTGGAATCCTAACATAAACTCCACGTGTCTAGGGTTTATTATCATGATATCGGTGCATTAGATAACACGAGGACAAATAAATAGTCAAAGGTACGAATGAAGCTAATATCTGAGAAAAATAATAAAACTGGTTTATTCTTACGTGTCTTCGAAACGAAAGACCTTTTCGTTGAATTTCAGACAGACGAGAATTCCTATTTTTTGAAGCTCACTAAATATTCTTAGATATGTAGAGAAACATAAAAAACTAGAAAAGGCAGCACAAACGGCACAAAATCTTCTTCTGTTGTTCATCGAAGAATACAAGGAAGCTTGAGACCTTCGTTACTACTTGGACTATTCCTGGACTATTGCTCGGTAACAAGGTAGTAAATAAATTCCTTAAATTGGGCCGAAGTGATCATTTAGCTGATGGCAGTCAATAAAATATACCTAAATCAAATAAATAAATCTAAATACCTACTAAAACAATCGATTCAAAGCTCACCTGTCTAAAGTCTGTCTGTCTGTTCTAAATATCAAACTCAATAAAATATATTTCATTCCATTTTCTCATAACGGAACAAAAATGCATCCGTCATTTCCGGTGACCCTATAAATACCAAAAAATTTCGACGAGGTTTTAACGACCAATTAGATAGTCAGATTGTCACATAAGATTTTTAATGAAGGATTAAAAGGGCTTCCGACATAAATCCTTCGTGTAATTAACAATTCCGATACGGTGACATGATCAGACGCAACTTTGAGAGCGACAGGCAATTAGTTAAATGCCAAGTCATTGTAAGGAATATTGGGAGATATTTATGAAAAAACTGCGTGTATTGTGTGATGTGATAAGCGAAGCGAATTGATTGTCATGGGCTTGTATGAAATAAAATTGACTTATGGCATAGCAATTGCCTCAGGTGTTCTTTAGTTTGGGCAAAAGTGATTATGATCAGATCACACACTGATTTTCGACTGGTGCGAAGTTTTTGCTGTCACAGTGACTAATAAAATATTATAATTGTGGTACAAAATTTTTAATTAAAATTTACTACGTTATGTTCTTGTAATTAAAATTAATAATTCATTTATTTGTACTACCAATAATAGATAAAAGAGAGAAAAAGAAGTTAAATAACAATGATAAGGTTCTTAGATCTAGTGCTCTCATAAATCAAGGCAAATAATAAATACAAAAAATCGTTATAATAATGAAGTTAAAGGTAAAATCAAAATTAAAAAGTATTTGGCGATGCCAGCTTAGAGCTAATTTTAAAAATAACCCGTAGACCGTAGGTTATAAATATCTCTATATACATATAATATACATATATATAAATCAAATTCGTGTTAGTTACACAATTTATAACTCGAACGACCTGACCGATTTGGTGGTGGTTGCATGGTTTTGATTTGTTGCATTTCTAATAGGTCCGGAATAGGATAAGAAGTAGTAAAAACATTGAAAAATTGACGAAAAAATAACTACCCGTACGAAGCCGGGGCGGACCGCTAGTAAAAGATGAAAGCTAAGAAAATGCCAGATAAAAGCTAAGATTTAGTTACTTTTTGGTTATACCACATTAAGCTTTAAAAACCACCGGCTCAGCTAAATGCTGGATTTTTTACGACTCACTCTGAATCCGCGCAAATAAATACTTGTGAAACAGTAACGAGTTCCTAAAATCAGCTCTGCTTTCTTCACGGTTATAAGACGCTTTGTAGTAATAGCCACTTATATTGCTTTTTACTCTTCCTACAATGTTATTTCCTACTGAACTCATCAGTCCAAGTTATTTCCAAATTTCCGGCGTCCCTTACGCAACGCAACCTTGGCATTTAGCGCACAATCTAGTTGTTCTCGGATCGGGTTTCAGCTGATAGACGTTGATTTTGATCCGTGGTGGGTGTCTGAGTAAACAATGCAATTAGGTACCTTCGATAGTTTATCTTATTTACATCGGTTCGGGCGTGTTGGCGTTATTCAATAGAGCAACAAAAAGGAAACATTGAATTTTCTGTCTAACTTTTTATTGGAGAATTAAAACTCAAACTCAATATGATTACCTATTTTTTTTAGGCTTACAAAATAAGCAGTTAGACACGTCAAATTTTATACTATTAACTTAAACAGCTTTAAGAATAGCAATTTATTATCGCTCGCATAGGCACTACATGTTAAGATTAACTTACAAAACGCTGGTGATCAAGGTAACACCCGACATGATGAATGAGACGTCTAGACGTTTAGTCAACTGTCAGTCAGTAGACAGTTGTTTTTATTATAATGCGCGGGCGCAGAGAACTTAATCCGTAATTTGGGTGAGGAATTCAACAGTTATGTAAACTTAATTGGGTGGTAGGCGGAATTTTTTATTCAAAATTTATAAATGTTGCTGTAAAAATATTTATGGTTTGAGATTTTGTTTAGTCTCTACAATTTTGGGACAAGAATTACTCCATTGAATAAAAAATAAGATAACCTAAAACTTTGCCACTGTTTGCTCTTCTGCAATAATTGTCTTTCTTATATATCCTTAGGTATCATAATAAATATAAGAAATTATATAAGATATAAGAAATTTCGTATAGTTTACTAGTTTGTTAACTACCTACAGTAAAATCTTACCAGCAGCATTCTCTACTCTCATAAAAGCATTCCGGAGGGCGCCTTTGGAACGCTTACCACATTAAGGTTTAACAACTCGTACATTACACGGCAATTAGTACATGTAAAATATTAAATTTTTACCATTCTTCGTGTTGTCTTGTTGCTTCCTCATCTAGCATTCTCTTTGTAGGGCTCCTCTCCTCATAACTAGAGCCACTTATCATAAAGTCAGTAGCTTTCCTACATTTTAAATTAGCTTCGACACCAAGGTGATTGTGAATTATATTTTTTAAACTCTAATTTACTCTTTCTTCATAATGTGTTGTTTAACACGCACTCTTGCATTATTTGGCATAATATATTTTTAAAAAATTATTTGCTTGTTTTTTCATTATTCAGTTTTGTCATGAAATTTTTACAAAACAACTATAGAAATAGATGTAAGTGTAAATATTAGTTGTAATTATTTTTTGCTGTTAAATAAATATTTAATGTAGGTACCTGATTTCGTTTATAAACAGAATATTGACTATAGAAATTCTTTGAAATTTCAAATTAATAACGTAAAAATACGCGAAAGAGTACATGAAAATAAAAAAAAACTTTCATTAAAAAGAGTAACAGATGATCAAAATATATCGTAGAACAGGATACTCTAGGGGTCCAGAACCAACGCCTTTCGGCTTACACATGTTTTGTGGCACCTTGTATAGTATAGATACAATAGCGACACACAAACATTGCATGTTCTAATGCTTGTTTATAATTAGTAGCAGAGTAAAAGATAAAACTACGTGCTTTAGTGTTGTGGTGTGTATTTAGTCTTATACAATTTACTGTATGTAGTTTTGTGTTGTGTCGCTGTAATAATGTGTATGAGCATATGCATGGTGCATATGCTTCTGACATGTCAAGTAACGATACACCACAATAGTGTGATTCTAGCGCCCACTCTTCCTTATCTACATTTGGGATTCCCTTTAAAAAATACTGTTTACTGATTACGTTGAATATTGCAATAGTCCAAATTGGCAATAGGCAAAGTCAGTAATAATAATATTTATGCAAATAGGCATAGTCATATTTATTTATTTTTTAATTAAAATTGACATAGGTTACATCCCCGATTCTTGGTCTAAGGCTCTTCTTTACCCATTTACCGTAAAAGGCGTACCAGCATTGCGCGGTAGTAATTAACCATTTATGTAGCTAGTACGTCACAGCTGCGTCCTTGGCATTCACCAAGAGCCGGGGGCTCGACCGAGTTTATTTGACGGTTATTACAGATTTAAGAAGATGATAGACATGGTAAAATAATACAAGTGATTTCGAGAGTCTTGATACAATCATTGGCGTATTTTGTTGGACCTTTTTTTGTTATTGGCATCGGTGTCCAATTACATTTTATGGATATTTTAATTGAAAATGGATTTTGTATCTCAGTAATGTAATGCCATGCATTTTATTATTAAAAGAAATAACGTAATAAACAAGGTCGTTACTCGTAACCGTAAATAAAGCAAGATTAATTACGTTACTTTGTACCAACTTATAACTTTTATTTACCTCTAGAATTCTACACAGAGGACGAGGCTATAAGCACGCCCAAAAAACCGTTACGCGATGCATTTGGTTAGGCACGTATTATGAACAGTCCTAAATAAAGGGCTTGCTTTCTTTATTTAATTTATTAACAAAAATAAATCAGGAGTAGACTTCTTCTATACAAAGGCTTATAAACTGCGCTGGTATTTGGTTTCCGTTTTCCAGTAGGTATAATGATACTGATTTGCATTTGTCCAGTAGATTCGAAGCGGTACTTTTTTCATGCTTAAACTGCTTCGCTTGACTTAACTATTTTTTGCGGTCATTATTCGTTATAAAAACTTTAGGTATGTAAATCTGGCGTCTGGACCAAAATTACCTGAACAAAAATTAGAATGCGGATGCATTGACATCTCTTGATCACATTTTTGCCACTTCTGCCATATTCCTGGCTCTATGTAAAAAGTAGAGCAATTTGAACGTTCATGACATTGTTTTTAGTTCTAGAGTTGCTAACTAGCTGTTGTTGCTTAAGGTTGTTTCTATCCCATGGGCAGTTCCCATGGGATATAAACAACCTTAAGCAATTTATGGGATAAAAAGCCTATGTTACTTACTCTCCATCCTTTGAACTAACTCTATGCCAAAAATTAAGTCGATTAGTTGCTTAGTTAGGGTGTGTAGGAATGACAAACAAACAAACACACTATCGCATTTAAGTATAATAAATATAGATTGTTGACAAGTTTTTATTGTAAATCGTGGATTCCGATCATTGGCCACTGGTTCTGCACCCATACCTTCCTGGTTATTTAAGTACCTACCAGAGTAGGTACCTCTTTTTAGTTTTGTTTTCGTCTGGATTTAATTCCGACACCTCTGTTCATTCATCGTACATTTTCAAAAGACTGTGCAACAAATTTTATCGATTTTTGGGCGGTAAATCAAACTTTATCATTACTGTCAAAGGTTTCTCGTTATGGTTTTCAATAAATAATTCAAAACAAAGAGAACGTCGGAGTTAAGTGTTTATTTATTTAAATGGTATCGTTGATCTCTAACAAAATGGGATACAATACATTTTAATAGATACATCAAACAATCTTGAATTACCATAAATAGATAATAATCTATGCCAGCTGTCTATTATTACAGTGCTATAAGTAAATCACGCATTGAATATATATTGAGTATTGCGGTGTTATATTAAAACTTTTTAATTTTTAACGGCATTTGCATTTCTTTATTTTATTAGCAGGTTTGCTGCCGTGGTGATGATGATGTTAGTTTGTGAAAATTATGGGCATATAACCTCAAATCAACTCCGTCAGACCTAAATATCTAACAAACGACTGAATATTTAACTTTAAAATTTATACATGGTACAGTTCAGGACTTATTTCAACGATCATATGTTTCTAAAACACGATTCCATCCCAAAATTTTCTCGATAGAAAATAATCGCAAAATTACCTCTAAATTTTTACTAAAACTTTAATTTCTAATAAATACACAAGCATCTTGAGAATAAACATAGTAATAGAACTAAGTTTAAAGAACATTATTCATGTTTCCCGCTGTCTGTCTGTCCCTATGTATGCTTAGATCTTTAAAATAACGCAACAGATTTTGATGCGGTTTTTTTTAATAGATAAAGTGATTCAAGAGGAATGTTTATATGTATAATACATGCATAATATAGTACCCGTGCGAAGCCGGGGCGGGTCGCTAGTAGATAATAAGCTAAAACTTGATTTTTGGGCTTGCGTTGTTGCCCTATCCCGCTTTTATGAACGCGAAATCCTATATCTGTCCTTTTCACAAAAAAATTTGCTTGTATAGGCTCTTAAGGTGCCCTCGCACTGAGCGGAACTGCACTACAAGGGAACTGCGCGACACGGCGGCGCGGTCAGTTATTCTTTGTATGAAATTCTATGAGACTGATCGCACTACGCGTCAGCGGAACTGCGCGGCTGTTTTGGTAGTCTGTTCTGTCGCGTAGTGCGTTTGCACTCTTAAAATATTTATCGTCAAATGGGTTGATCAATCAACTTTATTGCAGTGAATGGAATGAAACATGCAAATTGTTCGTTAAATGACACACCTATTTATGGTAATTTTCAACACCTAAAAGCTTAAAAATATTTAGCGTATTTCCACAATAAACTTTTACTGCCTGCGATATCAACTTACCCGAATCCTGAATTTAATGTAATTTGAGTAGAATGTTATACAAAATTTTGGAAATAAAGATGTCAACCGAGGTCGCAGCGGTGTAGGAAATATTTTACACACAGTTACTGACCCCAATGGAAATAAAGTTTATATTTAAATTCAAATTGAAAAGAATTAAATAAATTCGTTGCAGAAATCGATAAAGGCTTTATAAAACCACCCTGTTTGTTATAATGGTAACGTAGGTACTGTTATGTCAATCGTACGTTAATTTATACTTTACATAAATATTATAAAGAGGAAAGATTTGTTTGTTTGTTTGAATTGAATAGGCTCCAAATCTACAAACCGATTTGAAAAATTCTTTCACAATTAGAATCCTACATTATATTATCATAAGCATTAAAAAAAGCTTATAATAGGTATCACAAACTGGAAGATCCTTTGTTAAACGGAATAATAACATAAAGTAGATGGCAGCGCCACTTTGGGTGGGTTATGCGCCTTAAAAACAATAATAATGGCTATAAACAGACTTCAATCCATAATTAATGAAAATAGGTTTGGAAGTAGTTTTAGGGGCAATCTGCAATCCGTAAACTTTTCCAAAGTAGTTACGCCCGTTACCATGGAAACCATTTGTTACCATTGATCATGTAAATTATCATGTGATGATGTTTTAGATTCGTTTTATACATACCAATTCCTCGAGACTCAAACTTTTATGGAGCTACTTAAAAATCACCCTTATCAAAATCTGTTACGAATTGGCGAAGATATCACCAAACTTTTTGTCTTTGGTCGTGTTAAGTCAAATATAATAAAATATATATACAGTTGCAGATAGCTTAATTGTTTCTATTGTAAATACTAGCTGCCTTCTTTTCTCTACTCTCAAAGACTCTTTTGCCCCTGGCTACCTGAAGAATCGTTTCTCATTTCTAGCTGATTCACATGACCGACCACTCAGATCATCAAGCAATCTCCTCCTAGAGATACCGGCACATACCACATCCTTCTGCGAGAAATCATTTTCAATTGAGGCTGTTAGACTCTGGAACTCCTTACCATATGACATCAGGAAAGTGGATTCTAGAGATTGTTTCAAAAAGCTGATTCGTGAGCATTTTACGAAAAATCTCTACCCATCTTCTAGTTAGGTAACCATCATTTCACTTTAAATAAATTTAATATACTACAATAACATTTTGATTTGTGTAGGTAAGCACCTACTTCAGTAATTATATTTTGCTTTTGTATTTCAAAGTAGACATTTAAATTGATTGAATAGTATTATTAGTTCATTAATACATTATTGTCAAGAATATTGTATAATTATTATAAGTACCTACCTAATGCTATAGTTTAGTATTAGTTCAAAATCTGTAATTTAGACCTAGTTTTATCTTTCTTTTTTAGTGTTATGTTTAAAGCACGCCTTTATTTTTATGTTGACCCTGTGTGGTTGGCAGGCAGAAAATGCCATCGGCATTATGCCCACCAATTGTGTACTTTTTATAATTGTGTGCAATAAAGTGTTAAATAATAAAAAAAAAATAGTTTTAATTTAAATTTGTTATTTGATTGATATTTTCTTTCTGAATAAAGATATGTATTAATTTTCAATATAATAAGTGTGTTGTTTTTAAGCTTGAAGAAATAACTACTTCTATACTTCGAGAAAAAAAATTACTATTCTACTATTTCGGGACCATTTTCTATGGAAAAGCGAAAGAATTTTCAAAATCGGTCCATCACTGACGCAGATATCGACGTACATACATAAAAAATACATACAATCAAACAGACAGCCGTATAGATACAACCTCCTGAAGTCTGTTAAAAAACAACAGATTTTGCGTTTTGTTTCGATATAGGCTTGCTGGTCTAGTCTGATATACCCAGGAGTGTATCACTCATACTGTATTCGACGATCATAAGAAACAAAAATTGACGACTCAGCGGCAATAATCACGCTCTTTTAAAAAGTATGTAGAGTAGAATTCGTATAGAAGCAACTTGCTACGAAGTGCTACGACGAGCTACGGCTTGAAAGTTCATAGAAAAGACTTCAACGCACTTTATCAAATATTATAATTTATCTCTTTTTTTATGTTTGCTGTGTTACCTACCGTACCGAGGACTGTATTTTAATTTTATGGCATTTTATAATCAGATTCTATCTTTTTTTTTCAGTAGAGTAACAGGTAATATACACTCGAGAGCAATGAATCCGGGTCACTCAAAGAATCCAAAAAATCTCGGAAAGTAAGAATGCTAGGTTAATGCAATAAATTGAATCAAAATTTATGCTCTACAAGCACGATGGAAGACACAGAGTGTATAGAAGACCAGGGGAAAGATTCAAGCAAGCATGCATCGAAGAAAAAGTAGCCTACGGTGGTGGGTCTGTACTTGTGTGGGCCGGAATTTCCTCTGAAAGTCGCACAGAGCTGGTGATCATAGAAAACGGCTCTTTAACTAGCGTAAGATATGTGGAAGAAATCCTCAACGAACACGTTGGTCCATTTATGGTCAATTTGGGTGAGGATGCTATATTTATGCATGACAATGCCCGACCTCATACAGGTAGGATTGTGAATGACTACCTTCAAGAGATGAACATTACTTGTATGGAGTGGCCAGCGCGCAGCCCGGATATCAACCCGATCAAGCATGCTTGGGACGAGCTAGGGAGATGCGTAAAACAACGAAACCCTCCCCCAATCACGCTTCCTGAGCTCAAAATTGCTCTCACAGAGGAATGGGAGAATATTCCCCAAAATCGTATAAGGAACTTGGTGTACAGCATGCCAAACCGCGTAAACGCAGTAATGGAAGCACGAGGAGGTAATACAAAGTATTGAAATTCAAGAAAATCGTCATAAAGTTCAAAAATTTCATGTTTCCTATTTTTGTTTTAAGGAGAGATCAGCAGTTTTTTTTCTTTATGTAATTTTGTGTAAATAAAATGTATGGTGACTCATATTTTTTTAACTTTCATTTAAGGAGTATTAAATTGTCTATTAAACACAATTTATTGCATTAACCTAGCATTCTTACTTTCCGAGATTTTTTGGATTCTTTGAGTGACCCGGATTCATTGCTCTCGAGTGTATATAGGTTTCTGTTCGCTTATTTACTTAACGTTAAAAGATTTAAGTGAACAAAAAATCAAAATGATCTTTATTCCTATGAATTATACTGATGTAATTTCATTTTTGTGTGACATGCCAAAGAGTCCTGTAAGGTCTAAAGGGAATAAAGCACTTTAATATTTGATAATGATACTGTACGTAGAGCGAAGGTTTTTTTTAATAAATTGGAGGCGGTCTTGCAATGTGGTAGGACGTGTCAACTGAATGCGCACTACCGCGTAAACATGCTCATCTTATCTTAATTTCCGATAAGCGTAAGTTACGATACCTTTTACGAATTATCTGGAACTTGCACAAAAAGGTCGATTTACTGATAACCATCATCATCAGTAGTGGTAGCACGTGTGTTTCCAGAATAATTATAAATTGCATCCTTTGTTGTATTGATCTTATGTGAACTCTTTTCTTTATTAACAAAACAAATTACAATCAAATAATAGTATTCAATTAAAACTAGTATTTACAATTGAAACAATTGAGCTAACTGCAGACTGTTGCAAACAACCTACAGGTATCTCAACTGATCCATATCAATACCAGTCGCGCGCGTGCCCAAGACAATGGCTGCATTGCCCCGCTGTATGGCAATGCTGATGCGCTGTGCCAGATACTCACAAGGTCACGAGTGGTCTTATGCTGTATTGACAGGATTATACAGGATACTTCTACAGTATTAAAATGACACGTTGTTGTTCTTCCAACACAAATAAGGTTCGTAGTTAACCTTAGGTTTAGGCTTACATAGGTAAGAAATTCGTCAAACTCCCGATAGTTTTTATATTAAAATATTATGCAAATGTTAAAATTATTTTACTAATACAGCAATGCTGTGTTTATATAGCGGCCGGCAGCGCCAGCCTACGGAGGTGTGCGTTATAGGGGCCCGCCAGTCGAGGAGCTATAACACTTCCATTTCAAATAAGTTCTATTTTTTATAGAAGTTTGTTACTCGATTATACATAATATGATTTGAAACCAGTAAACCAAGTTTTTGTGTATGCATTTCTTATTGTTTTTTAGGTATCGCAAACTATACCCATGCAAGTCGGTCAAGTGTTCGTCTATTTACTTAAATAATCCGCTAAAAACACAAGGCATGACCAACAAATAAAACAAAAGCACAGGTCGCTGACCAGAGATGATCAAAACATGTGTTTGTACAGGGTCGCGTTTAATTAATATTTGAATTAGACTTATAAGCATCATCATCATTGGTATCGGTGTTTCAAAAATCATCAACAGTCAGTAAATCCATCAGTTATCTACTATATTCGATTCGAATAGTATTTTGTAGCCCCAAATACCTTTTATTTGGCTAAATTAAGATAATTTAGAATTTATGATAATACATTTTCTAAATCGTAATTATTACTCCAGGTATAGCGTTCGGTAGGTGATAAATAATAGGACGTAGATTTATTTAACATAAATTCATCATTATCATCACCCATGAAAGTCCACAGCGGACATAAGCATCCCCTGAAGAGCGAAAAGACCACAGGACCAGGAGGCATAACGTACAATGCAACATAATTTTAATAAAAACATCATAATAAAGTTAAACGTGCGTTAAAGTCAACCGATGAATGACGAGTGAAGTGAAGAATGTAATCACAATATTGATATAGCACTCATAATTGCGACCTTTTACATGATTTACATGGAAACGATGGATGTAAATCGACAATGGATGAATCATGAATCAGTTAATCGAAAGAACGGCCTTTTTAGTTGAAGTTAAAACCATCCTAGGTTTTTTAGGATAGAACGGCCTTCTAAAACAAGATCCGTCAAGTGCGAGTGTAACTCGCGCGCCGAGGGTTTCAAACATTTGCCAATTATTTGGACAATCAATTTTCCGTCTTTTCTCGAATGGCTATTTTTTGAAAAGTATGAAACCTACAACAATTTCGAAACAGAGCGAGACCATAAGGGTTTCAAAACCGATCTTTGAAACCCTAAAAAGACCGTTCTTTCAGAGGACTGAAAATAAGAAAAAAGGGAAGAGCTTTGGCTGTATACTTCAGGGCTTAGTTCAGGGTTCAGTTTCATAAAATATTTTTGGTGTATTAAGTGTTATAAGATGATGAGTTATCGTTTTAAAATTATTTCTAAGTTGTACAGGTTGTACTTACTAAGTATAAGAACAACCTATTATTATTATAATACATTATAATATATAATAAATTTATAGTTTTAAAACATTGCAAATCCTACAGTAGGAACGAATTAATAAAAAAAACAATGCTTTTTTGGATCAGTTGAATGATGTCAATGATAAAATCTACTCTACCTACAAGAAACAAGTCATGTAAGGTAAATGATAAAGATTATTAAACGGGTATTTATCGCGTATCTTGTTTTTTTTATATCGTTAATATGCTAACAAATCGCAAAAGTTTAAAAAGTTTTAAATGATAAAGATAATGGTTTTCTTGTCATAAGATAAATCAGAAAGTCTGCCAATGGATCGAAACAAGGAGCTGCAAAGCACGAGACCATGTAGAGTGGGCAATTTGAGCTCATTCATCACCATCACTGAGTACAAAATCACTAAGTTTTAACACTCGTACCATAGGGTGCAGTTTAACCATTTATTACTTTAAAAATAATTGCTACCTCTGTCACTCTCATCAAATATATAAAAGGAGTGGTAGATCATACATCTCCATATCTCATACCTTGAATGTGACCAAACAGAATATTCTTGATTTTTGAAACTGCTACGTAAAATATTAAGAAGATGATATTTCATTTTCCTTTTCCATGAGCTCCTTCTCTGAACATTTCATGGGTAGTAAGAGATTTTATAGTTGAAAACTTCACGAAAAAAGAGAAAACCCAAAAAAGCATGAATCCAATAAATTTTATCAATGTCATTGTGTTCGAGTAATATAAAATGAATGAATGAATGAATACTTAATTGCACTTATACACACCTTATATCTAAATTTAAAAACGATCAGTACAATAGGCGGCCTTATCACTGAGAGCGATTTCTCCCAAGCAACCTAGGGATGGAGAAAAAGATATAAGCAAAATAAGAGTTGGTAGAGCATAAACAGTTGATATTATAAGATAATAAAAGAATGTAAGTAAAGGTTGTACGGTTGCTACGCCGCGCTACGCCGCACTACGTCGCGCTAGCCGTGCTACGCCGCACTACGTCGCGCTAGCCGTGCTACGTCAACGCGCAACGCGGTCAATAAAGTGGTATCTTAAAAAGGTGTTTAAAAGTTATTTCTTATTTTGAATCACTATCTTAAAAAGCGCGCGACTCGGTCTGAGCTGACCCTAAGTATTAAGTAAGTAAGCAATCATGCGCAGCTTATAAGCGGTAATTGTTTAGTTTCGATTGTTGTGGATGACACGTTATTTTATTGTTCAAAATTCTATCACTTTTTAGTCAACATTCTTGCTGTTTCAGGTTGTGATACTTCTATCTCGATATGTAGTTTACTTAAATATGTCAATGTAAAATGTTTCTTACAAGGATAGTTATGCCTATTCGTAATTTTCCTAGTGATCAGTGTAAGCTACTGATGATCACTAGTCTGCGAAGTACCTGCGTACGCGCATCCCAGCTGTCAAGGCCAGCGGGGTCTTGACCTAGACGCCTACAAACTGTGCTGTCAATGCCCCGAAGAATTAGAACTATCCCAAGTGATAAAATACAGCGGTTTTAAAACGATCGATTTAAGTGAATATTGTCAGTGGCTCTATAAATAAGTGAATAACGAATGGAAATGTTAACCTGACTCAAGTCAGTATTATGTTAAGGTTTTGATTTTTTTGCTCTGTCTTATTTTAAGACGTGGATGGATGTGAATTGACGTGAATTGGGTTACGTTAAACCCTTTTTTTCTCGTAGCGCTACGACGCTTTTTTCAATAAAGATAACTGATAAAAAAAGGGTTTAATCGTAGATCCACGCAGTCACGCATGTAACTTTCTTTTACTTGCACCGAAACATAACCAGTCTCAACATTTTTTAAATAATAAAGAAAATTTAATAATGTCAAAAAAAGAAACGATTTTGGCAGGATTCGAACCTGCGCCCGACCCTCATACGGGTCGAACCAACTAAGCTATATGTTATTAAATTTTCGTAGAAAATTTCTCCAGCGTGACTAACGCACTATAAAACAAAAAGCTAAATTATAAAGAAGTTTTTTGAAAACTTACATTGTTTCGCTGAAAAGTTAGGTACGTTCGTACATCGACGACCTCTGTGGCGCGGTGGGCGAAGGTGTACCTGCGACACAGGAGGTTGCGGGTTCGATTCCCGCCTCGGGACAAATGTGTATACGATCTGCCAGGTTGTCTGGCAGAGATCGCTCTTGAGCGATAAGACCGCCAATTGTCACTTATTGTTTATGTGTTTAATTTGTAAATTGTTTTTTGTGTGCAATAAAAGTATTTTCTATCTATCTATCTATCTGCAGACATTTGTTCAGGATAATAAAAGAAAAAAGGGTGTTATGATCGTTTTCCAAGTATAATAAAAATATCTATCTACGTATTGTATCGTATTATGTATATCAGTTATCTAGTACCCATAACACAAGTGCTGCTTAGCTTGGGGCTAGATAATACCGTGGGAATTGTCCAGCATTATTTATTTATTTATTTACATCTCATCTGGCTTTGTGCCTTCGATCGACCATAAGTGCAGGGTCTTCCTGTAATAGTTAATCAATTTAGAAGTCTTTTCCTGGACTTGCATGACGATGTCTTAGTTAACTCATCATTCATCAATTTCTAAGGATACGAACCGAAAAAACCTTAAGCGTGGTTGTGGTCACACGCGAGGTTTTTACAAATTGCACCAAATTCGGTACAGTATTGTCATTATAACAGCTGTTAATTGAGATTCAACCTTTTGTCAGTCAGTTAGAATTTATTATACGACGGGCTATATAATAATCTGGTAAGACAAAATTCAATCATCCATTCAATGCAAATGATTTCGTGAAAACCGTGTTAGTCAGCTTATGGCGCGAATGGGACCCTGATTTACACTTTTCGTTTGTGGTTTAACAATAAATCTACCTTTAACCTTTTAACTTTTTGATCCCCAACCCGCATGCCCAGCGTGGGGATTATGGGCTTGATTGTCCAATGAGATTAAAGCCAATAAGGCGATTATCAGGGAGAGGCCTACGTCCAGCTGTGGACTATGGCTTGAGCTTGAGCTACCTTTAAACAAATTTTCATAGATTGCTTGCCGTTAGCTCAATTGTTTCGATTGTAAATACAAGTTCTAATTTGTTTCTATTTTTCGATTGTATTTTTCTTTGATAACAAAAATATATTATTTTTTTCATATATTTTTAAACAAACTCTTAAACGGTCCTTTAAGTCATCTGTATTTTAATTCTGTGTCATCGACCCTTTTCAAATCCTTACCGGTTTTCAATCGATTGTAAATCGATACTTAGCACCAGATTGGCCTTAATACAATCCCGGATTAATAAATTAGCGGTTAATGCATACTAATTTTGTATTTTTGTCCACAGATGGAGATGAGGAGGTTCAAGACAAGTCGGACCTCTTTTCTCACGTATTGGATATTTTTACTGCAAGTAAGTTGTGGCACTACTTAAAAGTAGACCTATATTGGCATTCACGCAAATATAAGGCTCCATGTGTTAACATTAAAGCCAAAAGCACATTATTTCATGTGTCTAAAGGTTTTAGTAAGCGAAAGTTACTTAAATATTTGTCTTAAGGTAGAAGCGAACCTTTAAGGTTCCGTACAAACGTACTTTCCGATTCATTTGGAAACTACATCATAAAAATGCACTGAAATTTTGCACATAATGTAATTAGAAACCGCTGTTTGCATCGTTTTAATGTTTTAAAATACATTATCATTTAAGAGAAATTCAATTCAAATCATTTTCAAGCGATTGTATTACTTTCGCTATCATACTGAATGGACTGAATTTTTTGCTTGGAAACCTTAGGTCCTTAGTGTTGGAACTTTTTCTACTACGAACTCGCCAGCATAATAAAAAAAAGTTGAGAGGTGTCAAGGGACACCCGGATGGAACGAAGTTCCTTTCTATAAGTGAGAGAGAGAGACAGACAGAGAAACATGCGCACGCCGCACGGCTTACAAAGCTTACTATAGCAAAAAGTGTCGTTACAACTTTTCGTGAGAATTTTTTCCGTCTAGCCCCCTTTCACAACGCGCGACAAGGTACTTAGTTCCAATATCTAGGTTCATGTTCATACATAATCATGACCCAGCAAGCCTCGTTATATTTTTTGTCCGATTTGTCTCCAGATGCTGGGCAGCGCCCGCCGCGGGGCGGAAGGCCACGGGAGGCTGATGGACCCCCCGGCCCGCAACTCTATGTGGCGTTTCGGATTCCCCAACCCCGTCAACTATAATGACAATGAGCTCTTCTGTGGGGGGTATGCTGGTATGTAGATTGCATGGGACCCGTGAGTGAGGAGAGACGACTCAATCGATAACGACAGCTGTATATCCTACAGCCGTTTAGATATTGATTTGGCTTCAAATAAAGAAAATCCTCGCATAAGTTTGTGTAGCGTGAAACGAATTCGTGTTCATGTAAGAAAATGTAACAGAAATCACCATCGAGGAGGAAACAGTGGAGATTGCTATATATACCATCGCTCCATTATTTGATGGCTCGACGAAACTGTGGTCCCTTAACTTCAATTGCGCCTGGATTTTTTTTAACTTTTGTTACAAACAAATTTCGCAAGTATTGAAGATCCAAAAACCTTGACCTTTCAATCATGAATCAGCAGTTCAATCAATAACCTGGTAACGAATGAAGACTTTTCTGTCCACTGACACTCGCCCCCGCTGGGCCCAGCGTGCTTTGAATGAATACCTAATTACATACCTACCTACCTCACGTTTCCTGATACCTATAATATCCACCTTTACGCCACCTAATAGGTATATAGAGGTACGGTACATTTCTTGGTACCTATAATGACCAAATTAACGCCCTCTCTACATAATTCCTAATAATCAATTTGCTGTTTTTGTAGCACACAATAGTGTTGATGTTCACTCATCAGTTCGATGAACTTGATGAATTGAAGTCGAGTTCATGGTTCATTAGTGGTTAGATATGCCTAAGTATAGAGAAACGAAAATAGCTGTGATTGCAGATAATAGCTGAAGAATGCGGATGTGTAGGTACCTACTTTAAGAGTTCAGTAGAAGGTTCTTTGACAGAGTGTGACATTCTACCTGAAATGCGGTATTGGAATACACAAGAAGGGTATGATCCTTCGAGACCCAGAAATAATTCTATCATTCTGCCTCTATTTTTTGAAATTTGGAGAATGGAATATTAATAGTACCTACTCCAATCCAAAATATTTCAAGGTTTTGAAAATCTGATCAAAATATTTTTTGTTTACAATAGACACTTTGAGACCGACAAAAGTGTTCAGGGATCCCATTCTTGTGAAAATGCCTTCCAGCCTTCATTACACACATACATGTGTTCTATTGTTAGGCTAAGGCATTCCCTTCTGTCTCTGTACTATATGTATATAGTATAGGGTCTATTTCTTCTCTGCGTACAATTTCATTGTTAGGTGAGGCAGATAGGCAAAGATCTTCGCTCTCCTTTCTTCTTCTTCTTCTTAAAATATCTTCCTTCCCTTCTTCCATTGTTCTGTCGACATTGTGATCTACCTCATCTTACCTACTTATTTAATTATTGTTATTTTGACTAATTCTAAGTGCATTGTAAATGTGCATTGTAAATGCCTATTGAATTGAATAAATTGAAAATTGAAATTGTGCATGCTCAAGAGATCTCGACAGTTCGTGTTCTTTTCATTTAGTTTCATGTACAGGCTTATTCCACTAATCCCCGTTGAAAATCCCCGTCAACGGGGATTAGTGAACTTTTTGTTCATTTTTCCCCGTTGACGCCGATGCGAACTCGTAACGGGGATTAGTGAACTAAAAAGTTCATTTATCCCCATTGCGTCCAAAATAAAATACTAATACCTATAAGAATCATGTTTTTATTTACTCTTACTTTATAAATCGCTTATTGATTATTTTTATAATCATATTAAATTGCCTAGGCAACGATACATTAACCTTTTTATTAATATCCGATTTTTACCTATTCCTTTTTTTATGTTCCTTCAATAAAAACACAGAGCTATAAAAAAGAAAACATAACTATTATAAAATAAAATACAGATAATGTACTTATGTAATCACAGATTTCACGTTTATTAATGCCTATAACCACAGTTTAACAGTTAAATCATTCTAATATACATAATTAAATCACAGTTTGTTACAATTATCAATTAAATAGGTAACATTCAAACATAATACTCCTATATAAACCTAATAAAATCACAGATTGTTACAATTATTAATTAAAAAAGTAATATTAAAAACTTAATATTCTTATATGTACATAATAAAATCACAGATTGTTACAAGTATTAATAAAAAATGTAGCATTAAAAAACAACACTCCTAAGCACTATTTTAAAATGCAATTCGGGCAGCAAAACTCACAAAATAAACTCTTACATAAAAATGACGTGTTAATAATAAAAAAGTGTTGAATCACCTAAGTTTTTCTAAAAAGTGTCCAATCCTAATTTCGCCATTAATAAGTTCCATTTCGACTTCATAATACCACTCCTTGGTACTTCAGAAATTACATGCACAGACAATGGATACAAGAGGACTTTATTAAAATAATGGTGTGCATTTGGCTAGACCGACTAAATTAGTAGTGCGATGGGCACTACTAATTTAGTCGAAGCATGGAACAACAAAATCAAAAAACGTGTGGTAAAAAATAAATCCAATATTTATAATAATGTTATAAATATATATAAATATTATTTTTAATATTATGAAGCTTCTTACAGCGTTGGCTGAAGATGCATCGTATTATGAAGTTCTTGCATTGTGGGTTTCTGAAGGTAAAAGTATAATAGAAAAAACAATGAAAAACGTTAATCGAGACAAACATATACAGGAGGTCCAAATGGAACTTATTAATGGCGAAATTAAGATTGAAAACATCTTAAAAAAAAATTGGTTATTCAACACTTTTTATTATTATCACGTCATTTTTATGTAAGAGTTTATTTTGTGGGTATTGCTGCCCAAATTGCATTTTATAATAGTGCTTAGGAGTGTAGTTTTTTAATGCTTTATTTTTAACTAATACTTGTAACAATCTGTGATTTTATTAGGTTTATATAGGAGTTTTACGTTTTTAATGTTACCTATTTAATTGATAATTGTAACAAACTGTGATTTGATTATGTATATTAGACTGATTTAACTGTTAAACTGTGGTTGCAGGTATTAATAAACGTAAAATCTGTGATAACATAAGTACAAATCCGTATTTTATTTTATAATACTTATGTTTACTTTTTTATAGCTCTGTGATTTTATTGAAGAAACAAAAAAAGGAATAGGTAAAAATCGGATGTTATTAAAAAGGTTAATGTATCGTTGCCTATGCAATTCGATATGATTATAAAAATAATCAATTAGCGATTCATATAGTAAGAGTAAATAAAAACATGATTAGTATTTTATTTTGGACGCAATGGGGATAAATGAACTTTTTAGTTCACTAATCCCCGTTACGAGTTCGCATCGGCGTCAACGGGGAAAAATGAACAAAAAGTTCACTAATCCCCGTTGACGGGGATTTTCAACGGGGATAAGTGGAATAAGCCCATGTACACTTTAGGTTAACCATAGTCCTGCCTTAATGACGTTGTTTGTTGGCAGTGCAATGGGACCAGAACGAAGGCAAATGCGGCGTGTGTGGCGACGCACATCACATCTCGGAGCCACGGCCCCACGAGGCTGGAGGGATGTACGGCAAGGGGATTGTCACACGGCATTACAGTGTGGGACAGGTGTGTAGTAGACAAGCTTATCTGTCCAAGAGATTTAGCTCTAGGGATAAGTCTACGGGGTGTCCATCCTCGTGACCTTTTGCTCCCTCATGTCTGATCTCTAGTAAAACCAAGACAGAGTGGATCCTGTCCGCACGCAGCGCGCAGTGCCAGTGTCTCCTTTTGACCTTGAGTTGAAGAAGGCTCATCATAAAATTTTATTGTATTTCAGGAAATTGAAGTAGAAGTGGAACTAACTGCGAACCATCTCGGCACCTTCGTGATGAAGCTGTGTCCAAACAACAACCCTAAACAGGAGGCGACACAGGAGTGCTTTGACAGGTAAACATAGCCGGTCTTCTGCAGTTTCTTTGTAGCTTAATAAAAGAGGAGTTAAAAAAGTTAAAGACCGGCATACTTAACTACTCATCTGACTTGTCTATTCCAACCACTAAAACAAGGTGAGGTAAAGTGAACAACAGTAATTTATTCCATCAAAGATTTTTTTTTTCCATTATTACTTTATTAAATCTTCAGGGAACTCGTCGCTTCTTTTAATAATTGATAAAGGATGTCCCTGAAGGTAAATTCAATCCTTTTTACTGTAAGATTGTTAGAGTAGCTCTATCATTATTATCAGCCTATGCCAGTCCACTGCTGGACATAGGCCTTCCCTAATGAGCGCCATAGCGCCCTGTCTTCAGCTTGCCGCATCCAGCATCTGCCAGCAGTCTTTCGCAAATCGTCATCCCACCTGGTCGGAGGGCGTCCTACACTACGTTTTCCGAGTCGCGGTCTCCACTCAAGAACACGTTTACCCCAGCAGTTGTCGGTTCTGAAACTTAAAAAATCACTTTCCCTTATCTAGGTTTCCCCTATACATCTCGGAGACGCGAGAGGACCGGTTCCTGATCCCCCTGGACACGGCTAAGAAGGAGATCTTCAGGTACCGCGTGCGACTGCCTCCCTACATCACTTGCACGCAGTGCGTGCTGCAGTGGACTTATTATACTGGTAAGTTTTTATGCAACTTGGAAAAGAATGATGGGATAGCATAGCAGATGGCATAGCTGTGAGCATAGAGTGGCATTCATCTCAAAAGAAAGCATGACTTCGTAGCCTAGACCACAGAACCACAGGTTTGACCACAGGTTTGACTCCCGCCGCAAGACAAGTATTGAATCATAACTACATAGTATAAAACAAAGTCGCTTTCTCTGTCCCTATATCCCTAGTATGCATAGATCTACTACACAACGGATTTTAATGCAGTTTTTTGAATAGATAGAGTGATTCAAGAGGAAGGTTTATATGTACAATACATGCATAATATATCACCTGTGCGAAGCCGGGGCGGGTCTCTAGTATATTCATAAAGCATTTAGCAGTTTTATGGTGCACCATTTTAAACATTCTTAAAAAAGGTAGTTGTTGAGTTTTGGTGGTTTGGTTAATTTGTAGCTGGTACCTACTAATATTGATTTTCATCTATCATTTAGATCTAAGATTCGTCTGATTATGAGAGTGAGGGAATAGACAGTATATCTATGTTTGCGCACACACTATTGTGCACTTAAGTTAATACTAATAATAGTCATAGTACCTGACTAGAGTCCGTTAAGACAGGCTGCCGTCCTCGAAATTCGGCTAGGAGGACATACACACTACACTTTATACACACACACAAAACAAAATATATTAATTAGGTGAGGACATTCACAGGAAGCACACTCTCCATGATGATTGATGACACATCAATTGTTCCAAACCAAAATGACATTCGACATACCACGAAAGACCTAGTAAAAAATCATTGCCATGGCCAACATAAGCTTAAACCCAGGTCAAGATCATGTCAATGACCTGTATAAATTGTAGTAGCTCCTGGCGGTTATGGCAGCACATGTTCCAAGAATTGGATGCGACAGGCTACATAGTTACCAATAATAAAGACGTAAATTGACACATTTTGCACGAAATTATAATATTTAAATCATTAAAACATGTGAAAGAAAACATTAACTTGTTATAAATCATCTTTTTGACCATTAATTATTATTTATGAGGTTCTACAAGTATTTTAATGGCGTTGGAGAAGGTGATTTATGAAATTCTTTTATGAATGGACAAGTACTGACCTACTAACTCCTTTCTCATACAAAAGGAAGTCCTTGATACTAGCTCTGGTAGGTACCCACTGCGGTGATTCAAACTCCCAACAGGCTTTTGGCCTCCGAGACATAAGACTTCTCAGGTCATCTTGGTTTTATACTTTAGCGTCGAGTTCACGGTAAACTGCACTCAGAGTAGTGATTACTACTGTTAAAATTGTTTTAATATTTATTCCAGGCAACATGTGGGGTATCTGCCCCAACGGCACCGAAGCAGTCGGCTGCGGGAGGTCTGAGACCTTCCGGAACTGCGCTGACGTCAGCATTATCACCAGTACTGGAGGTCTACCGCCTGCCTTCGCAGTGGACTTCCGAAATGACTATCCATTCCTACTGTACTACAGGGATCTGAGTATGCCGAGGAATATCTTCCCGTTGGTGGTCAGGTACGAAAATGGAGTTACAGGTTTTTTTTGTATTCTACAAATTGTGTTTGTAGAGAATTTGTAAGTAGTATAGATACGTGTGTTTTGATGTCACTGTTCCTATATTTTGTACTTATTTGTTTTCTGTTTTGTGAAATAATTAACTTATCTTGTGAATCTACCTTCCCTTAAACATTGTAAAACAAACCCAAATAGTTTGGCCCACGTTTGGACGCCAAAACTATTTTTGTTTTAGGTAAATTATTCAATGTTTAACCATAGACATGTTTTGTACAACCTTTAACTTCTACAAAATACCTAACCGATTGCACCCAACATATTTCGGAACAGGCTAACCTTACAGTTTCACCGTGTTGGGTGCTAATCTTTAAAGGTACTTAATTAAATTAAACATGGCTACAAACGTGGCCCTTCGTGTTCCTGCACTTTTAACTATTTTCTGTTTTATGTTGTATTATTATGGTTCATTTTGCAATATTAATTTTATGTTTATAGTTTTCGCATCTATTTCAACTCTTAACTTTTCAGAGAAGAGCTCCAACCACGCAAAACGGAATCTTACATTGTTAGGTAAACTCTGTCTATGTAAAATTTGTCACTTTTGTGTTCCTAACATGCACTTTAATATACAATTCTCTTTCAGCAATGATATCGAATCTGACGTAGAAGAGGTCACTGACCCGCGTGTGATTAGGTATTTCGTTTTTACTAGGTATTTGTGGTGTGGGCCACTCTGTGTATACCTACCGCCTGGGGAAGCCTGGTGGACCTTTTGACGAGCCGTTCTTTAAATTTAAATTATTTTTTAAAAAGCTCTTCACTCTGTATTTGAATTCGAAGTAATAATGCTCGCGTTTTGGCAGTTTTGAGCAGGGGTGCAAATTTAAGCCCCGTGACGGAAACGACAACGACAAAAACGAAGAAATACCTAATGGTGAAGTTGTCTGGGGTTTTACGGAACGGCTCGACTTTCTGTGAATAAACTTCCAGTGTAGTTGATGTACAGAATTGTGTCTAATTTAGTTGTTTAAGTTAGTTGTTGTGTCTAAAATTGCATCCTCTTATTTTTGTACATGTTTTAACTTAACTACCATATAAATTAAAGTAAACCTAGAATGCATTAATGTGTATTGTAAATACCAGCCTACCCCGAACATACCACCTAAGTATTACTTATAATGAATGATGTACAATATTTTGTGGCTAACCCAATTTTGTAAAATTTGTGTTTTATTATTATACTCGTAACAGCACTTAAGCAAGTCACTTTTGTTAAAGGGAATTCTTTTGAAACATAATCGAACGTTTAACATTTTGGTTTCGTTTTTGATACAGGTTTTAATAGGTACATTAAAACAATTAGTTTCCTATGTAAAAGTTGAACGCCAGCTGGTTTCCGATTATCTATCAAAAGAACAGTTCCCTTTATTGTATCACAAACGTACAATATAACCTACAGAGAATAGAACGCATAACCACGAACTTTACAAAAAACTAAGACCATAAAATGCTTACATTGATTTCTAAATGTTTCAGAGATCAAGTGTGCGTGCCTTCCCCCAGTTTCCGGGCGCTGCCTGGCATGCAGAACTGGTGCCAGACCAACTGTCTGCGGTACCCGCCTCATTGTCCCGAGGCGCTTTGTAGCTGCCCGTAAGTTTTATACTTGGTTTGTAAAATAAGATATAAAAGATGTCTACGACGACACACCACAAGAGCTACAATCGGTGGCGCCGCTTTCCCTATAGAATGCCTATGCTACGCAGCAGTCTACAAAATTACAATCGGCGTAGCACTCGCTACAGGATGCCTACTTCACGCGTAGCAGTCTACAAAATTACAAACAACGTAGCACTTGATACAGGATGCCTTGCCTACGCGACGCGTAGCAGTGTACGAAATCTACAATCGGCGTAGCACTCGCTACAGGATGCCTACGGCACGCGTAGTATTAGTTACAGAACATCTACGCCATTCGTAGCACTCTCTCTACAGGAAATCAACGGAACGTATAATTATTGGAACTGTTATACAGAACGTCAGTAGGGTACTAATACAACACGATAAAAAACGCTGGGTGTAATCAAAGATTATATAATCTTTGATTACACCCAGCAGTAGATGTCATCTCAACGCACTGAGATAAATATGGCAATTTCAATTTCAATTTCAATTTTTTTTTTCAGTTTTTACCATAATTGTTAGTAAACTACCTACTTAGATACTATGTTAGTAACCATAACATCAATTTCAATTATTAACGTCACATCAATACACATAAAAACACCTAAATAATTACACAATCAAATCAAACCATAAACACATGTCACAAGAAATTCATTTAACAGCAATGATGTTGGCAATATACCTACGACTGATAAAATTGTTGCATTGTTATAATGTCAGAACCACGTCAGAACTTAGTGACTATTTCAAAAGCAAAGCAAAATTGGTAGCCTACACCAAAACTCATTCGAAAAGTGGTTGTGTTTACGCCACGTCGTTTTATAGGCTAAGTTTTCAAAGGCCAAACTAGATGGCACTACTTACACTTTGAGAAATATGGTAGGTACCTACCTACCTACTAACAAACAACAACTTCCCTGCTTTTGAGTTGCACTACGTTTTTACTATCGTCCTTTATAAAAATTACTGACAACACAAACTGATCAAACAGTGCAAAGAAATCTAAAATTTTCTTTATCTTCCAGGCAAGTCTGCGAAGCAATTGGCGAGCTGGAGGGCAGAGAGGGCGCTGACGTGTACTGCCAGGACCAGTGCATCGTTTACCCGCCCAAATGTCCTGCCAACAGATGTCACTGTTACTAGAAAACCATGCATAAAATAAAAATAAAAACAACTCATGTATGTAGTGGTGGTAACTTTAAACAAAAGTTTCTTTATCCTCAGTAAGTCACTAGCTGGGAATCAAAAATCTTTCTGCTCTCCTCCCTCCTTTTTAATAGTTACCTTTTTATATCCATAACTCACTAAGCTAGGGAAATATAACAACATTGAGGTCATATTTAATTGTACAGATTGTATTATATATTTTTTATTACGTATTTAGTCATGTTTTACGTATTTTATTTACTGTTATGTAAGAAGATACAACGTAAGTTAATTTAGGCTTAAATTTTAAAGAATAAGTACCTACCTACTTAAATATTAGGCAGTCCTACAAATGTAAGCAGGAAGTAAGTACCTAACTGAATCGAGAAGTTATGTATTTAATTAATTTTTCAATATCATATAGGTAGGTACCTAGGTACCTATTATGTAATTTTACTTCATTATTTTTAACGTAAAAAGTGGCACTATGTTATCTAGGTAGGTGCTTTTCATATGAGCACCCATATCACAAGATTTAGTCAAGCATGTACTTAGTGCTTTCTTTTTTACTTCTCTACCTTCGAAGTACCAACGTTCTCCGTTTACATAAGTAGGTAAATGAGATGTGGATCATCTTTGTACAAAAATTTAATAAACTATTTTATGAATCTACCCAGACAGAGTTTCAAATCCCCGTTCCAGTTTTAGGTAATTGACAGAGTTTTCATATAGGTAAGTATTGGATAATTTTCAATTTTCAGTGATTGACTTTTGCCTGCATATTTCATGGATAAAGGTAGCTTATTATTTACCTACCTACTTACTTAAAAACACACACAAACTTAAGGTTCTTTAGACCACCAAAACCTTCCTAAAGAAACCTAACTTGTATTAGGGTCCCATTCCACTCATCCAATATCTTTGTCCAAGCTCCTTGTCCAGCATTTGATCAAAATTCTTGGACGGATGCTCATTCCACACGTCAAATATTTTCTCCAGTCCTAAATAATTTTCGTTGATGAGTTTAAATGAAATTTTATCACATCACACTAATAATATAAATGCGAAAGTTAGGATGGATAGATGGATGATTGTTACTTCTTTCTAATGAAAGAACCTTTTAATGTTTTCATAGAAACGACGCGTGCAGTGCGAAGCCGCGGGCAGAAACTAGTGTCCAAATATTCGAGCAAATATCGGTGTTTATAGTAAATTGGATGAAGTCATCCAACTTCTTTGATCAAATGCAGGACAAAGATATTGGATGAGTAAATGGGTAAGAATGGTACCGCCTACCCATCTACGTAGGGCTTCCGTGCGTGAGGGCTGGTGTGGTGGCAGATCGGGCCGAAGATCTCAAGAGGCGCAAATATGCAGATCTCGACAGAGAATACGGATTTACTCCCCTTGGAGTCGAGACCCTAGGTCCGTGGGGTACCGAGGCTCTCCGGGTAACAATATCTGAGCGTCTGGTCGAAGCGACGCGTGACCCGACCGAGAGCTGGTGAGTATCTCGCGCTGCGCATCAGCATTGCCATTCAGCGCTGAAGCTGATGGGCAATGCAGCCAGCGTCTTGGGCACGCTTCCGACTGGTATTGATATGGATCAGTTGAGCTACCTGTAGGTTGTTTGCAACAGTCTGCTGTTAGCTCAATTGTTTCTATTGTAAATAGTTACTACATACCTAGTTTAAATTTAACTATATTACGTGATTGTAATTTTCTTTCTTAATAAAGATAAGGGTACCTTGCCTAACTTGCCTTGTTAATCAAGGTAGCTACTGTTTCAGATGTATGTTTTGTAGGGTCAAGCAAGTTACAAGAACCAAGAAGCAGCCAAGAACAGTAGGGTTGACTTCACTTCTGGCACGATTATTGGCACGGTGCGGTGGTGTGGTAGCACAACGTAGTGAAAAAATTCTATGTCTATGGGTAGCACATGTTTGTGTAGCATGGAATACAAATTATGTCAGATGACTTTCTCAAACTGATGCCACTGTCAAAAGCGGTCAATCCTTACTAGTCTATGGGTCAAACATTGAGGGATAGGGATGGACCGCAGCATGTAGCAAACATGAATGATTGACCGATTGAGTCAGTCTTCTTAGAGGTACCTAAACTCGAGCGATTCTCCATGTACAATGTTTGTAAACAGCTCACTGAATAAAATCCAATCGTCAGCAAAGCGATATGCCTAGAAAGAGTTTGAGATTATAACATTCTTAAAAAAAAATACAACATGAAATCAAAACATACCTGAAAATTGAGCAAATTGACTAGCACCAGCTAGTGCAATGATTCTATGAAAAATCAACAGCAAGAAAGTGATTTGTGGGTTAAGTATTGGAGCGGAGCAATATTGTAAGTATTAACATGTTTAGCCAGATTAGAGTTGTGAATTTCTTTGGGTAGAGGATTCATTGACCATCAATTAATCAAGAATGAGGGACTAAATAATTTTCCTTGCTGAAACCATAGGAGGATAATTTATATTCTCAATTCGAAATGTTACTTGATATCTTCGCTAATGCTTTCTAATGATTTTATGAAATAAAAAATGTCGTAGGTTGTCGGCGATGAAACCCTAAGTTATAATTAGATTCGTAAGGTTCTCATAGTTACGTAAGGGTACTTTATTGTTTATGAAAATTTTAAATAGAAAACAGTACCTAAAAAACGAAAGAAAATAACCTAAGACTAGCTATAAAACTTAAATTATGTATATAGGATAAGAAGTTTTAGAGTAAATTTAAGTTTTAATATAAGGAAAATTGCCCCTAGTCTAGTTTGGTAAGGTTTTAGTTGTAAGAACTTTTTTATTATCAGTAAATACCTAAATATTGTTATTTATTATTGAGAAGGTACATCAAGTATGCAATAAATATAAAATATAAGGGTTTTAATAATAATATTTGAATTAATAAAAATATTTATTTATTTACTTTAATTAATACGGTAACACCAATTACATTAATTAAAGGACAAGTTCACATATACGATAAATTAGTTGTTAACAGTATTACAAAAAATACTAATAAATAACATAAGCAATTTAAATCTCTATTAAATAATAAACAAAACCTGGGCTGGCCAGTTTCGTGCTGGCTGATAGAGATGGTTTATGAACGTGGTATAACATGAACTGACTAAAACCGAAAAAACGGAAGAAACGGACATACACATTTTAAAACTTGTGATGACACGTATTATACTTCTTTCTTAGTTTATGGATGACACTAAAGCCATTTTTCTCCCCATTCCTATTTATTTACCTCCCCTCCCTACACTTGACAAACTTAGATGACAATTGTCTGCCTGAAGGAAAATCACATTTCTGAATCCAATAATCAATTAGCTCGGCTCTTACGAACTTATTGTATACTCATTGAGCTCGGCAGTAGCGATTACTGAATCAAATTAACAAAACAAAAGTTTGCTAGAAAATATTTAGTTAGTTGAATTTAGTTTTCTATTTCCAACTCGTCAAGAGTCAAGTCAAATCAAAGTCAAACCGTCAATAACAAAAAAAAATATCCTATCCCATCCCTAGCCGTTTCCAACCAAAATCCTCAAATCAAATCTTGCTTACCTTGCTTGCCTCAGTCAGTCTTTATTTACAAAGTATTTGCGCCTTGTTTACTCAAGAAAAATCCAGAGGGCAATCGCACGGCATCCAAATAATCATCCAAATAAATAAACAATGAGTGATTTACTAGACGAGGACCTGGAGTTCCGCGGCGGTACGCTCCAGCTCTCGTCGGAGCCTGTGGCCGCGGAGGACACCGCGACGGACTCTAGAAGAACGCCGACCAATGTGAACCCTTCTGTGCTGTCTGGGGCGGACTCTTTGACGTCTTCCTCGTCTTCTTTTGCTGGTAACGATCCGTCTCTTACTATTTATAGGTTTATACGTCTCACATTATTATTATCAAACGATTGGATGTATTAGACTTTTTGTCTAATAAATGTAGCTCATTTCCACACTAAAATGTATCTCATGTAAAATATAGATGTAATACAAGATTCAATGAATATAAGCTTAGATGTAGATTCTACATGGTCTTATCGGGGCTGTAAAGCCTGCAAATAATTTTGTAAGAAAAATTTCGGATCGCTTTTCCTGAAGGTACCTACCTACCTTAAAGACAGACAGAAAATGGTTGTCCTGAATAACAACAGTGATATTTCAATTCAATAACATTAATATCTTTAAGCTTACAAAATAAGCACCTAAACAAGTCAAATACATACTATAAACAGGTTTATAAATAGTAATTATTATCAAATAAGAACTAAAGGTGTTATTGATTTTGTCCACTTTTATTATAAAAATAAAACTTCAAAACAAACTTAAATAACCTTTGTGCATAAGCAAGTAACCTTGACATAAATTCCAGATGCAAGGACAGAGGAGCAGCAAAATGCTGAAGGCACCACTGAGACACCACAACCAGTCTACCCTCGCTATGATGTGCCATTCAACAGAGACAACATCAAAGACTTCTTCACGTTCCGCAAGGGGGTGGTGGAGAATGCGATCCAAGAATGCATTACAGCGCTGCTGTTTCCTGAAGACGGGGAGTATTTGGGCTGCTGGCTGTTAACTGAGTGAGTTTACATCTACTGTAAGTTGCATATTACAGTACTTGGTACCTACACTATTTGCTTCTAAAGGTTGTCAGGAAGAGAAAAAAGCAACAACAAAAAGAGCATCTCTACTCTTAGAAAATATATGAAAAAGTCAAAACATCTAGTGTTAAATGTATAGATTTGAACACCTTGTCTATTAGGGGAGGCCTATGTCCAGCTGTGGACTGATATAGGCTGATGATGAACCCCTGTCATTTTAACATAGACTTACTGGAGGACCACATTCTTCTTTCCAATAAGCACTTGTTAGTTTAGTTAGACCAAGGTCTAAAGTTTAAACTTGGGGAACCTTTATTAGTCCTTGACAGATATAACTCGGAAAGCATAGTGCTGTCACTCTCTGTCACTTTATGGTGTTGGGCTGATTAAGCCCTGTTTAGGTAAAAGTAATGTACAACATTTTCATATGAAAAGTCTGTGCCAATCCCAGATCCCCCAGTTTTCAATCTTAGAATTTGAATTCAAGCCTTTCTGATTAACACTAAAACACTTAAGATGGGTTATATACCAAGATTTTTGTTGTTTTGATTCCATTTTAATCTGATTTCAGGATAACGCTTTGGGACAATGAGAAGGAGCGAATAGTACTCCTCACATCAAGACTAGTTATGACCATTAAGTATGACTTCATCGCAATGAAGCAGATGGATTTTAAGAAGACCTATCTGGATGATCTCGATACTATTGTTATTGGAGAGCTGGTCTATCCACCGTCTTCATTGGTGCCGTAAGTGATTATTGCTGAGTTTTATTCCTGTACAACTTTAATGTTGATATTTGAGGCAGGTTTACTGTAACAATTTTGTCAAGAAATAATAAGGAAATTTCATCAAAAGCATTGAAAATAATTTCGATTTCCCTTGTCGAGACAGTACCTTGATAAAGCCTCATTTGCCGAGAAGCGGGGCGTCACGCGTCACGTGTGGCATAGCGTCTCTCCTCTCTCTCGCACTCTACAACGGCATATGTTTAAATTCAGTGCGCGCTGCGCTGCCCAACACAACGCGCGATGACCTGCGTCTCCATTAACAAGGCCTTAGGGTGTAAATTAAGGAGTTAGTTCAAAGTTTTAGATCCAAAACCCTGATTGATCACTTAAAACTTACTACTTTGCACTCTGACATAATCTGACATAAATGTGAGCAAGACAGAATGAAACTATCTGGATATATAATACAGCCGACTAAACGGTTTTGCGACCGGCGTGACAACTGTGGTGAAGGACTGCGTGATCGACCGCTTCTGCCGGCGGCCGAGCCACCCCGACGAACCGGACCTGCCCCAGCCGCACGATAGACTGTTCGATTCCAAGTATTTTGAACCTAGGTACTCCTCAGTTGCTGTAGCGCGTTTTAAGGCTTTCTATGGGCTTGTTTTCTTGAGTTTTAGTTGAGACACACCTATGGCACTTGTAGTGCATCCACAGAAGGTACTCCTCTCCTCACTGCAAATGCAAAGGAAGTTTTATCCGCTGTGGAAGCAGCTTAACCCATGTGAAAAGCTTTGTGGAGAGAGACAAGTTTCGTGCAGAATTCGACTTAACATAGGTACTCAAGATACAATAGACGAAAACATTAAATAGCTGAAAATTACGCGCACTTAATTACTTTTAGACTGGGATTGACAATATGTGAATGACGTCGTCTCTCAAGTTGTTCTGCTAAGTTCTAATCCGATCTGAGCGGGATAGCATGAGAAATGACGTCATTCACAAACCCACTTGTAAATTGTCGACGTTTAGCAAAATCGTCAGATGGCACAGAATGTGAAATTCTTAACTCTCCAATGCATTTCACTGGGATTGGCGCCAATGGTGTAGTATCTTATAAATAAAGTAACAAAGACATGAACATCCGTATCATAAAGACATTGATAGAAAGAAATACATAAGTTCATTGACATAATCAAGTAGCATTTATCTATGGCTAATCAAGTCATTGAGATTTGCTTCTAATCATATAATTATTTATCATCTACTTCTACACAGTATATGTACGAAGGAACATCGTGTTTTGTTGAGAGTCGAGTGTATTAATAAAATCACACATTAATTCCTTGTTTTAAAACTTTTTGGTTCACTTAAAATGTTGCCATTGTTTATGCTATCAAATTAGTAAGGTTTAGTTTTTGTGGCATATGAATTACCACCATTGTAGGTATTATTTTAAGGAATTGTTAATTGGTCTGCAATATTAAATAAGCATTAAAATTTTCGTATATTAAAGAATGTAATAATTTCTACGGAAATGTAACAAAAATAACACAGAGCTTTACCATTATTTTGCATTCTCATGTCGCTGTAGTCTTGTGTGTATTATTAGAAATTGTGTAAGATTAGTTAAGAAATTAAAGGATGAAAATATTAAAAGGAAGTAAAAATTTCGCGCAAAACCTTCTCTGATAAGTTGTAACAAAATATAGTCTGCGTTGTAGAAGAAAAAATAATACCGCACCAATTAGGAAATGAAAAAAACTATCAAAGCAAGACATCAACTAATTTCGTCTCTCTACGAGACATCATCAAGTCTTGCTTTGATAGATTTTTTTCGTTTTGTATTTGGTGTGGTTTTTTCTTCTACAACGCGGTCTACATTTTGGTAAAACTTATCGGAAAAGGTTTTGCGCGGAATTGTTTCTAAATATTTTCATTATTTTGCAATGGATTTCCGTAAAGTAACGCCTGAATCTATTATTTAAAATAGAATAGTCACAATGCCTTCCATCTACTATTAATAGTAGCTGTCATGTAGTAAAGCAGTAGGTATTCATAATTCTCATGGCTGTTATCCACTATTTACCTATATACTTGTCATGTAATTTTTCGTGCCATTTAAAAAGGATGGATTTTTGAGACGGGACGGTAAGGGCAGGTAAAGTGTAAAGTGACCATTTTCTTGCCAACTGAGGGCAGTTGGCAAGAAAATGGGCACTTTACACAAGAGTTCATTGTACACCTAGGCGAGAACGTGCCTGATTCTTATCGAGTGTGTCATTTGGGAATCGCGCTTTCTCCCGAGTGACCGTACAGTACAGTACTCGTAGTGCTTTGTATTTGTACTAATGTAATTGATGTTACCACGGAGGATGTTACCGTATTAATTAAAGTACAATAAATTAATAGTTTTTTATTATATTAGGTTCATAAGGTTGACTTTTTAGTACTCTAACCTCAGTTGACCCGATAATAATATATTGTACACCTAGGCGAGAATGTGCCTGATTCCTATCGAGTGTGTTTGGGGCCCGAAGCAAGCCGAGGGCCTTAAAACACACGAGGTAGGATTCGCACTTTCTACCGCTAAACGCGTTAGAAGTGCAATTCCATAGTTTTCTGTCCCTCTTTTTAGTACGCTTGCAATGACGAACTTTCTAGGTTAAGTTTGGAATAGGAATAATCAACTTTCTGAATAGGAGTAGTGTAGTATAAAAGTTTTAATATCAGTATAAGACAGTAAACAGGATCGAAGGCATCGAGAAAGTTTTTGTATAAAATTACAACTTTCTTCACTGTAAATCTGTGAATGGTTGTGAAAATGTCACAAAAATAAGGATAGTCTCCCGAGACCATTCTCCGGTAGCTACACCGGTTAAGGTGCTTGCCCTAACTGTCCCATCTCAAACATCCACCCTTTAGTTAAATACCTTCTTTAAGATATGAACGCATGTAAAACATTTGCTTATGTAAGTCTAATTCTTATTATTGTGAATAAGGCTGTAATGTCGTAGTTAAAAATATCAAAAGCATAGTAATTTAAAAATGCCTTTATGCGTAATGTAAAGATTTTAATTATTTTTACAGAGAGCGTAATCTCCGAGGAGTCCGAATGATGTGGAACAAGGGCGAGGCTCTTCCAATGAAGACGGTCTGGAACCCCTTCAGCCAAGATGTTCCTTTCCTGACCTTTGCGTCACACCCTATTTACTGGCATAAAGGTAGGGTGCAGTATACCTATCATAATATCATAAGCTTAAAGTGAAGCACAAAACTGAAATGGGCCAACAATAATTTTATAAACACACCAGTTTCAGTCTGCGGCTTCACCCGCGTTGTTTTTATAGACAGGTTATTTCTATCCCATGGGAACTGTTCTATGGAATACAAAGAACTTAATAAGCATAATTTATGCAAAGTTCTGCCCGATCTGTTCGGCGTGAAGACATTACAAACATGCATACATATAAATTTTCGCATTCATGATCACATTAAAAATACAACGCCAAACGGGGCACGCTTCGAGGGCGAATTGATGATCACAAATAAAGGTATTTATTTGTACCGTTATCTGGCCGACTCGCACTTGGCCAGTTTATTTTAAATACTCTTATTCTCTAGACAAATTGACTCCTTTCAGTTTTACTAAAAAAAAAAACTGTCGTAGCTTGACTACATAGTTATAAAGTAGCTTCCTTCCCGCGGCTTCGCACGCGCTTTTCAAGCAGCTTATGTCCGTCCCCGGGACACCATTTACCGACCTGCAAAATTTCATTATGATCTGTTTAGCCGTTAAGGCGTGAATAGGTAACAGACAGATAGACAGAGTTACTTTCAAATTTATAATATTAGTAGATATGAGCTGATTGGGCTTATACTTTTCTCTCTGATAGTGAATGTATCTTGTATTTTTGGAAATCATGACCCAACCGCATTCTCTCCGCAGAAGGCGGCCCAGATGAAAGAACCATCTACGACATGGAATCCTTCGCACAGAAGCTCCAACGCGCCATCGAGAGCATGGCCTCGTCATCCTGCTGCATCCACCACTCGCCCATCGTCATCCAGAGCTACGTGGGCGTCGCTTCAATGCTGCACAACAAGACCGGCATGGGTTTCTTCAAGGTTAGGGGAAAATTCAGTTTTTAAGTAGATAGATATACCAAATGGTTAATTTTGACTTGTTTGAAACTCATGCCAGTAATTACCTTGATAGTTAACCTTTGACATGCGCAAAGGGGTCGCGAATCTGTATCCATCATTTGCGGCAACATGCCGCGGTTTTGAAGCGCAATGTAAAGTGTTCGGATTTTATTGAAAGTTTTCAATAAAATGTTTGGTAGATGTATAAGAAAGGGTACGTATTCGAACATCTAAAATTGAAATATCTATAAATTTAGATGAACCAAACATTAGATATTGTAATTTTAGGGGTTTTGAACACCGGCATTTTAACTGTAGATATTTTAATTTTAGGTGTTCGAATACGTACCCATAAGAAATGATATTCAAATTCGTATGACTCCCGCGAATCAAAGGTTAAGTTACTTACTGCCGGTTTAAACTGCTTGTTAACGCTTGTTATTTTTGACAATAGTTTAAATTTTGTTTCAACCTCTTGTATGTAGGAACCAAGATTGGGTTATTGCGTGTGTATGAAAAAACCAAGAATTGGTACGTAAAAAATACAAATGCTTTACGCAGACTACACTCCTATACAAAGCATTATTATAGCATTTATCCTGACTATGTTTTGTTTTACGAACCAAGTCTTGGTTTCTCCACACAAGCAAACACACAAGAGGTTAACATAATGTTTAAACTATTGTCAAATTATAACAAGCGGATGAAAAACCGGCTGTTAAAGTGGTGTTCTTCTAAAAGATTATTGGACGGTCACATTCTAATTGACGTTTTTGACAGAAGTTTTCATACGTTATACGTCAAAGCCAGCTAACAAAACTGCTGATCGTGCAATTATTTATTAGAGAACACTAGCTGTTGATTTTCTTACGAATTAAATAAAGGACAACCTCTACGGTAGAATGTATCGCTGGCGATAGTTCCGTTCTGTTTATAAACCTTTATACAACGACATCAGCATTCATTGACTCGCCGCTAATTATTCGTCTGTGGAGTTGGTCCCTAAATAAGACGCTGGCAGTAAGTTGTCTGTATAATGAGATAAGTTCATTTATGTTTATGAACTGTGGATTAATTATGTTTTATATGTCAGTCAAGTTGATTGTCCTGCAGGTGGTTTGTGGTTTACCGGCAGTAAGCATATACATTTGCTTTATTAGCTAACTTGCATTTAAAGGTGATGTCACTATTCAAATAATGTAGGGTTAGTAATTGTTTAACAGCTAGGGGAGAGAGTGATAAAGTAATTGTACCAGTGATTTTTGCAGTTATACAAAGTAAATATGCGAATTTATAAATTCCTGATACATCAGTCAAAATATCGAAATCCCCGCGATGAAAAAGTATGTTCTTATCCTCTGTCCTTTTCTGTACCCCCTTGAACCGTGCATTATTCCGGGCAAAAAATTAGCCTATGTCATTTTCTGACCCCCAACTACCACTAAATATGCAAAAAATCATGGACATCAAAAATTTAGACAAATCTATCCCACGGAAACCATACATTTTACCGGAATGAATACCCTATGTGCTATTCCAGACTATAATCTATCTCTGCATCCAGATCCGTTCAGCCGTTCTGCCGTGATTGAGCAACAAACATCCAAGTATCCATCCATCTAAACTTTCGCATTTATGTCGCGTAGATAAAGATTGGTACTCAAAATGACCGCCTCTCATGCTGTCATTCAGTCCTATTTAGATATTTTGATTGATGTATCAGAAACTTTTGCAATATTCCTTCCTGATAAGAAGTCGATTAATACAACCAATGCACTCGTGCATCTGTCTTCCACAAAATAACATGACATGAAGAGAGAGAGAGAGAGTAGGAAGATGAAGAAAAAGGGAACAAACGCAAAACTCTTACAATAATGTTATTTTAACTAATGATCCACGAACCAACTTTGCTCAGCCACTGCTTTACCTATTAAGCAAGCTCAGTTGTTTAATGTTTTTAATGAAAATGCCAAAACGCTAGTAAATGAATTGAAGTGTATGTATCAAATGGATTGAAGAAGTATGAAGATTTAACTGCAAATAGCTTTATGAATTGCATACAATTGTCATGAAAAAGCCCACTACTGACGGAGCTATGATATGTATTACTGAAAATCATAGCAAGGTATATTACGGTATATTTTCTATAGTAATCGGCGAGTGACCACAGACACAGCTATAGCACGTTATATTTTGGTATAGTAAGTCATGACGGCCGCAGAGCTAATGGGTGCAAAAATATATATTATAGCATAGCCACCGTCTGTCAGCTTGCTATACTGTAATAATAATATAGCTTACTATAATAATATATACTATAGGTCCGTCTGTTGGCTTTAAATTATAAAAATAATTGACGTCTAGAGTCTAGGTTAGTATTCTACAAAATTAACAGTAACAATAATCGATTAAGCTAAGTCATTTGATTGTTATAGTCATTACAATGAAACAATGGATGGAAAGTTAGAAAATGCTAGATTATTTTTACTGTAAACGGACTAACGTTACTTATATAAAACATAATAATTAAGTATGTTTACTCTCTTTGGAAATACCACGTCGATTGTATAAAAACAATTACAAAATAATACTTTATAATGGATAGATACAATAGGTACCTACTATCCGTGAGTGTGTGAGATGAATTATGCTCAGTTTTCACTAGAGTGAGTGAGGTCGCTAGATAAACTAGAAGAGTGTTGAATTGTTATTGTTAAAAAATGAGATTATTTATTTACTTACCAGTGTAGCTTTTGCATGATTCTATATAAGGTGGGCGGTTTCCGAAAAGTTTATCGGGGAAAAACATTGTTATCTCGGTACAAACTTGATCTACCACAGAAGCGCAGGATTGGTTCACATAGTACATGCCCTGCTTAGTTTTGGTGACAAAACATTTGGGCCCGTATTATAAGGGGCTTGGAATACCGGTATTTTCAAATACCGCTTCGACTGACCTTGTCATGGTTCCGGTACAACTTTAATACCGATATAAATTACCGTTATTTACATAAATTATACGGCATAATATCGGTATCAACAAATTGTTGATACGCGCGTGTATACGGAAACTTATAAAATTGAATTCAATTTTATAAGTTTCCGTATGCACGCGCGTCTAAAAACAACCGAAAAAATGCAACGTCGCGAGAATCGCAGTGAATACCAATATTTAAGAGCAAAGTACTGATACTTAAAAAATATCGGTACTGGTATTTATTAAAGCGAAAATATCAGTATTATCGGTATTATTGGTACCGGTATCAAGCCCTGTTGCCCATTCATCATTCATAATGCTTGAGTAACGATTTTCTAAGGCATAAACGTCACTCAAGCATAGATCTTTAACTTAACAAGCTTTCATAATGCAGGCTTTAGAAGTTACTCATCAGCGCATGCCTCACCCGAAACAGCGTTATAATGACCACGCTAAGCAGGCAGATTGATCACAAGGCGGAAAAGTACAAAGAAGGAAGCATCTGCTTTTTCTTCGATGAGTTTCCTTAGCCGGCTCTTACCAAGGTCTGAGTTAAAGGGGTCGGTTCTCGGTCGCCACTACCATATTAGGCCTAGATGCTGATGAAATTTCTAACATTTATCGCTGTGCGTTAAGAGTTGTTGTGGTTTGAAATGGAGAACGCTTGTGATCGTTAGAGTGATCTTGAATGGTCGGTTTTAAAATCAGGACCTGCTATGTAACTTCAGATGTTTTGAAAGAAACGGGCGACGCAATGCGATAAGTGTGTTTTATATTTACTAATGATAACCACAAGGACGCATCTGGTCTTTTGTATCTCAGAGCATTATCCATCTTAAAGACCTTTTGCAAGTCTTGTGAAACTCCTCGATTAAGCTTTTCGGACTCTGGGATGTTATAATAATAAATTAAGGGAATTCGAAATGCTTTGAGATCTTTGTTGTGTCTTTTATACAGTTTGGCCGGTGTGCAACCATTTATTTTTTAGTTTTATCTAAGTGTAGGTTAAAGATAGACGGGAATACCAACGGGCGTTATGACAAAATACTTAAATATAACATTATTATACAAACCGTATGTATGGCTCAAAACTATTTTTAAAGTATCAACGTAACTAATTAAATGCTCCATTAATTTATACTCCACGCTCGCCTATCTTTAGCCTTTAAAGAACTTAGAAAAATATTGTGACTATATATTTGTTTTAACGGAGTGTTGGGAGACCATCAACTCGATGGACCGACGACATCGTAGCGGTCGCAGGGAGTCGATGGATGGAGGCGGCTCAGGACCGCTCTTTGTGGCGTCGTATGGGGGAGGCCTATGTCCAGCAGTGGACGTATATGGGCTGACATGATGATGATGATATTTGTTTTATCTGGTATGGGATACCTACTTATTGAGGTAGTTATTTTTATTGTTGCTATCAAATAGTTAACTGTTAGTACTTAAAAGGTTCTGTGTATTTAGTAATATTTGTTACCTATTTTATTTAAGATTTTATTAAAATGTGATGTATTTTTATTATAGTAGTTATAAGGTAGCATTTATTGTTGGTCTAAATAAGGCCTAACTTTGGGTGAAGTCATATTGCATTATTGAATCTTATTAAAATGTATTTGTATTTTTTCATTTATTATTCATATAAATGAGGTTCTCAGAAATCACAATCATGAAATTATCTAATGAGAAATCTCTCTATATCTACTTTTCGTACATAGGATAATTTGTTATTGCTTTAATAAAATATTATTCTTATTATGTAATTTAATTCTACTATTTAATCTATTTATTAAAACTATTCAATGCACATCTTGTTTCTTTTAATAGTTAAAATCGTCTTCGTTAAACTTAGCTGGTAAATCATAATTTTCCCAAAAACCTTCGTCAGTAAACGGTTCAAATTCTTCAATCTGTATTACTCTTACAAATTTTAGATTTTCAACCCAAGACAAGTTTTGGACATGAGTCGTTCTGATTTTTTTCTGTACCGAAGCTACTGCGTTTTCTGATATATCGTGTCTCATATTGGTGTTTGTGGATGCTGTGGTCTGAATATTCTGGTAAGTAGGTATTTTCATAATTTGGTGGTCTTGCATGCTGGGTTTGTTTTTATTTGTGTTTACTTCTGATAATGGTTTTTCTTTTATGCTCCGATCTTTATTTTCTTGCAGCTTTCTATTTGTAGCTTTAATTTTACGGTTTTTATTATTTCTTTCAATACTATTTTTCGCATTAATTTCACTTTCATTTACGGATTTTGTGTAGGTACGTTTAGTTTGTTTTTTTGGCGCAGTAGTTTTCGTACAAACTGTTTCTTTCTTCTGAATTTTCTTTGAATATTTTTTCACTGGCTTATTAAGGTTTTCTTGGACATGTACCTTCTGTTTAGTAGTCGGTAGTACGATTTTTGTTGGACCATGCCTAAATGATACCATTTCTGTTGCAGGATTTTGTAAAATTGCAGTTGGTTTTACAACATTGTTATATTTTTTCGGAGGAACCATTATATCTTGTGGTTGATAAGTAATGTTTTGTGTGCTTATGTTATCGAGAATGCTTTGCGAGCATTGAGTGAAAGTTTCCTCGATGTCTCTAATAGAAAGATTTGATATAGCTTTCTGGATGCTAAACTCTGGTTCGTGTCGGAAACTGGTGTGGTTTTCAATCAGTTCGTCAATGTCTTCATCGCAAAGATTAATAACTTCGCTAATGGATTCCATACCGAGTGATATTCCTGCCGCATCTCTATTTTGAACATTTCTAGTAGAGTCCATTTCGATTTCTTTCATACCAAGCGGAACATTACCAGCTTGATCATTGTAATCTTTATTATTGTCCAAATCATTTGCTACATGACTCGCAGTCAGTCCTACAAAGTTTTCGACCTCGAAGTACTGCGGTATCTGTGTCAAATCTTCGTCTATTTCAGAGTAGACCGGGGACAAATTTAGATTGGTATCATTTGCTTGGGCTTCATATGAAACTGGAATCACGTTGGTTTCATTTACCTTGTATCGAGGTGCGTTGATATCATCTTCACCTGCGCCGTGTAGCTCCTGCTGCTCTTGTATTATCGCTGTTATGCAGCGGGTGAGTTTGTCTATGACCTAGAACAAAATGGTGAAATGATTATACTAGAATCTACTAGCGGTTCAGTACATATGTCAAGCAAGCTCGGCACGCTATGTCATCCTGGACCGTCCTCGTCGCATCTTGTGCACTTCATCATCATCTTGTGGACATGACATGTGGCAGAGAAGCAGAACTGGACTGAGAGTCCGGCTCAGTTCCAGTTTTCTGACTTCTACAGAGGTTCACGATTGTAAATACACAATCGTGAACCTGATGACAGTAACTAAATATCACCAAAATTATGTACCTATTATTTACTGAATTATATAAGTACCTGAGCCATAGATTAAAAACACGAATTATGAGTTTTTTTTTATTTTGATCACGATTAATTATTAATTTAATAAAATTAAACTACAAAATACAGCAATCCGCGATGACACGTCACGTTGAACACCAATCTGAGAATACTGAGGACATGTCGTCACAATATTAGGTAATGTAAGGCAAAGAATAACCACAGGAAAGGTCGTGAGTTTCCTCAATCAATAGCTTTGTTTGATTCCTGACGTTCAAAGCAAGCTTTCACCTTTTGAAGAATCAAGCTTAGGAAAGTGAAGTAGGTCTATATTATATGAGCGTTAATAATGATACCTACTCTTATTGGGGTACCTTTTATTATGATTTGTGACATTTTAACAGGATTTGAGTACTACTAGTCTAAAGTCCGTATTATGAAAGCTTTCTCAGTGACAGTTCTATGCTTGAGTGACGTTCACGCCATAGAAAAACGTTCCTACTCAAGCGTCGCGTCGTAGGGGTACAAGGGAGACTCCAAGATCTAGTCTCCCAAGCCAACCTAACCTGCACGTGGTGTACCCTGCTAGATAACGAACTAGGCTCTGGTGAAAATATCAACATTCTTCATAACTTGAAAACTCATATTTTACTATTATTTTCCAATACTTGACACTGGCAGAAAAGAGTCCAACCAGACTCATATTGCCATTAACAAAGAATCATCATCATCAAGCGTCGTAGATCGATGACTGAGCAAGTTTTAATAATACGAGCCTTAAATTGCCAGAGTTCCTACGCAATCAAGTAAACGGAGGTATGCAAGAAGCCTATTCTATAAACGTTGAAACGGCGCGAGTTGGAGAAGACTATACATTATTATGATGATGATGTTGATCCATAACATACAATCTCTGTCATGGTATCTTCGGTTAAAGCTAGGACACTCGGATATTCGTAGGAGGGTTCCGCTGGACAACGGAACTGCATCCTATGCACTGGAATTAGGTTATTGCCATGAGGATGCTAACCCTACACTGGTTCAGGTTTCTAAATGTACTAGCCACAAAAAAAAACAAAACAAATTTGAACATTTTTAGTCCTTACTTACGCTGAATGAAAACCTGTACCAGCGATATAATGCTAAGCCAAAATCATATAATCCTAGGTAAGTCAACGCTTGGTGGGATGACAACGTGCGAAAGACTGCAGGCAGATGCTGGAAGCTGAAGACAATGCTCTGGCGCTCTTTGCATGAAGACTAGTATACATATTCCCTGATGATGATGAAGACAATGATTTTGCCACCATTTTGTATTGTGTTTGACGTCCTCTGTGGCGCGGTGGGCGAACGTCCGCCTGAGACGCGAGAGGTTGCGGGTTCGATTCTCGCCTCGGGACAAATGTTTGTACTCTCTGCAGATATTTTATTATAATACAAGCTCTACTTAGACTTACAATTCACACAGCATTATCCAGCCCCAAGGCTGGATAATGCTGAATATGCTTGTATGGTCAGATGATCTCTCTTCATAACACAAGCTCTACATTGGGGCTGGACGATGCTGTTTGAAAATGGCCCGTACGTATTATGTAAGTATTTATTTATTTATTTGCACCTATCATACATCAATATCTTTAAACGGTGGCTTCAGATATGATTGCCCACAACTGCCCATTGTGATCTAATATTTGGAAAATATTTTGATTCTTTGTTCTTTACAAAGACTACACTGATGTCATATTACATAACATTCGTTCAGTTTCATAGGAGCTAGATGTAGTAATAGTTGTTGTTTCTAGAGAGTTAGCTGTGTTGATAATAGATTATCGAAATAAAAACAAACCTACTTGTAAAGAGCGCGCATCTTTTAGGCATTTGTCTTTGTAGGTCGCGATCTCATTGATGTAGTCTACTGCACTCCTTTCGGACATAGGCTTTTGCTGGTAGAGATAATCATCAACCAGCAAACTTATCTGCATCAACCGTGAAGCTATCAATCTTTTCTGAAAACAAAATTCCTTTTAAAAACATAGGTAACCCATTTTCGATTCCTAAAAATTATGCGCTAGTGTGCTGTGTTGTGTATCTACTTGTTTCGCGGGCAGATTATTTTTTTCACGCGGCATTCTTTCACGAAAACCAAAATGTGAATTTTATTTCAAATTGATAATCACAAAACTTCAAGAATTTGGTAAGCCCAAGAAAACTCTAGAGCAGTTTTGTTTTCCATCCTTTCCCGCGTCTAATTACGTTCCATTTTCAAATGTTCAAATTTTTCGTGTGATTTCTTTTTCAGATTTAGTTTTGGTAACGAAAGTGTTGCGCATTCTACCATAAATACTTTACAAGTGTTTCGAATGTTCTAATTTCGTGCTTTAAAAATAATGTACAGTCAAAGGTTAGCTTAGCGTGTGAGAATCCGCAATCTGGTCTGCAAACCCTGCATTCACTGATAACTTTTCAGTTATCAAAGGACGATGGGTACATTCAGTATCCGTTCCAGCATTATGGAATGGCAGTTAACCTAATACGGCGTAAGCGAACTAAAATCAGTGTGGATCCGTCGATCCTTGTGTGTAGACTAAAGTTTTTGTTTAAAAATGAATTCTCTGTAACAGACAATCATGTTTTGGTTAGGCGCTGTTATATTTTGTTTGGGGATTTATTTGAACGACGCTGGATATGGAACTGGACAAAGCAACTACTTTATTACGCCTGCCCCTCATGAGTAAGTTATATTTTTTTTATTGTGGACTAAATTATGTTATAAAAAAACCTTGGTCCATTTTATAAGACACAAGCGGTCCGCCCCAGCTTCGCACGGATATATTCTATAGCCTAGGTATGTTACTCAGTAATAATCACAGAATAATATATCCTAACGGAAAGAAGTAAGACTCCATAGAGTGAAAATGCCAACACTAGAGCACTCTAGCGCCCCTACCTTATGCCCACGGTAACTGGCGTTTGGCGGGAGCTTCAAATTAAATAGGCGCTCAATTCAATATTTAGAAAGTTGCTTTTTTAATTTCTCTGCGACTATTTATCAGACGAATGGTGAATAATCAACATTTGTTAAATATTCGCCATTCACCTGACAGATAGTCATACAGTAAAATTAAAAAACAACACCCAATACTTAGGAAAGGATTTAGGATACGTAATTAAAATTCTAGGTAAATAGATACAATTTAGTGCAGATTATAATTTATTTTACACGTTTATTTTTATTTTCATACAGTGAAAATAAAATTAGAAAATATACAAGCATTTTTAAATCTTCACACCATAGTATTTATCCAAATTTGTATATAGACGCTCAACTGCATTCAGCGTTCTAATAAATACATCAATAATAATTGAAGGCGGCTTGGACCTGGCACCAACAAATCTCATCTCTTGAAAGAATCTCTTCATTGCTATGAACTGTTAGTTTTTAGTGGTAATAAGGCATTTACACTTCACGTCACTTTCGGTTTTCCAAAGACATGGTTCGCACATTCGCACCAATCTAAGGATATTATTGTTTTCCCTGGTAAAATCACGGTTCCAAATTATGCAAACGATGCGGAAAATAATGTAAAATGAACTTTCATTCTCGTTTTTGATAGTGTTACAGGCATAGACTAGTAAGTATAGCATAGACTGAGGCATAGACATAGAATTTTATCACTATGTTACAGGGTCATGCCTAGATTTTGAGCATACAATTTGTTGCTCTGTCTAACGTATAGCGTCCTCTCATAAATTTTCTTGTGCCCATGGTACTTGTGCTGTTGGCATTTCATACTTAGCGAGTTGATACCCACTGGTAATAATATAGATTTCTAACGGCATTTTTTTAAATCGGTTCATTACTTTTTCAGTTTTTTCGTCACATAAAAAAATATAAATCTTTATCTAAAGATAGGGTAGGTACTTTAAGAAGTGGAAATTTGTACCCGGTTAAAAAATTGCCTATTCCAGGATATTTCCTGAAGGTAAAGATTAGAATATATGGGATTTAGCGCAGTTGTTACTGACCCTATAATGTTATGAAACATGCAAACATCTTCCCATACTATTAGATTGCCTTTTAATATTTGAATTTTTCAACCAATAAAGGTGTACCTACCTAGTATGGTATTCTTATGTAGTAATTATTTTTATTTACGTTTTAGAAGGGTTTACCTGATGCAAAGCTCTAAGCCATAAGAATCATTCCATGTGATGATTCTTATGGCTATCAGTGTATCGCACGTTAATATGATCGTATCATCCATGCTAAAAAGTAATTTATTATAAATTCAAAAGTTACTCTGTCAACTTTTTACGGCTGAACAGATTGTAATGAAATTTGGCGGGGAACTAAACAAAATCTCGGGGCCGTAAGCTATCTGAAAAGAGCGTACGGATCCGCGGGCAGAAGTTAGTTTTGAATATAACTCGGTGAAATCCTCCATTCTTTAAAAAGAAAGAAAAGAAAAAATAAATTTATTACCTTAAACACTACATATTATAAAACAGATAAAAATTAAGTCATTGGGAGTAAATTTAGCTTTTTGCTACATAGGTACATTATTATAAGCAATGCATGTAGCGCTGTTTTTCAAATTACTCCTCTCGGGTAGGTGGTCACCGAAAGGCTTTATATTATTGTACTTCAAACACAGGACATCAGTGCGACAAATTGACGCGGTAGGATACGCCACTGGTGTTCTTTTAGCTAAGTAGGTAGGTATTTCGCATAGCCTATCAAAATCAAATCAAATCAAAAAGTCTTTATTTCCATAAATACAAAAATGTACCCTTAGAAAAGGTCGAATTCTTAAAATAAAACATTGACACGGAAATAAAGTGATATTTTTGATTTCGGTCGCTTCGGTATGTAGACTAAAGTAAAGAAGCGACGAAGAAACCTTTAGCCTGTTAGATGTTATTTTTCGAGTTGGAGCAAAACCCGTCCCAAGCTTTTTTGTGTGTGTGTGTTTTTTGTGTTTTATCCATCGGTAGTGGCAAAACGCTCTGTTTTTAGTTTTCCGTACCCGAAGGTTGCCAACGGGGGACCCTATTTAATTACTAAGCCTGCACTACCTGTCTGTCCGTTTGTCTGTATCTCATGAACCGTAATAGGTAGACAGTAGTATGTCAATTAATGGGAATTAATTAAACATGACTTTTTTTCCTAGAATTTTTACCTGGGCTTTATAAATTAAATTATTTGGGTTTATAGACATTCTCATCCAAAAGTTTTTTTTTGCGTTTTATGTTCTATTCAAAAAGAGTAAAAACATCTAAAACCTAGTGTTAAATCTTGTATGTAAGACGGCACGGACTACGAACCCTTCATGTGCAAGTCCGACTCACTCTTTGCCGTTTAGTTATGAGGCTGACTTTCCATCCCTTTTACGTTTTTCTTCCAGTCAATCCGATGCGCAGGCCCCTGCATACATGCCCGCCTATCTCAGAGAGCTAGAACAGAACTCTGACTCTGACACCAAAAACTCGTACGGTGGTGCCAAAAACTCGTACGGCGGTGGTACCAAGAAGATTTTCAGCAAGAATACGCGTGGTACTACCAAGATCGTGTATTCGGGTTCAAAGAACGGGTACGGGGGTGCTGGGAGCTACAGTAATGTTCGAGAGTGGGAGTCTTCTGACACTGGTTCAATGTAAGTGTTATTTTTTTAAGAAATAGGTGTTTATAATCATAATCATGCATGACTCATGCATGACTTAACAATAGCCTCCAAACCCATGGCCAAGGGTCCAATTCTGCCAAAACCAATCGATGTATTAAGACAATAGTGTTGAAATAAGTTCGGCGGGAAATGAACCCGCGCCCCACGATGCCATAATGTTACTCCCGAGAGATAGGTATTTGTTCCGCAAGACTAAAACATTGTACAAATATTAAATAAGTTCTCAAAAACTTTCGATTTTGACGGGACTCCCTAGAGTCCGTATCCGAGTCCGTCCTAGAGGTTGCAGAGATTTAAAACTAGGCGTGTACTTGATTTCATGGCTTAAATAAATGAATGAAATAAAAATTCTTTTATTTCACATAACGGGATCCATAATTTGTTAGTGAGCTTAGTTGGTTAGACCACACCCATACTAAGGGTGTGGCGCAGGTTCGAGTCCCGCCGAAATCAATTTTAGGACGTTTTTAGTTTCTTATAGATTTACCCAGATTGCGAGGGCTTATGTACATTATGTATACGCTTATATTACCAAAAACTTTGGAGTACAAATTAAAAAAAATAAGTCTGTTATATTTTTTTTTTTCAAATTAACTAAATCTTTCTTAATTATGTTCTACAGCTTAATTTCCTCCACTACTTGGTTTTGGGGTAGATTACCTCCTTTATTTGATACTACCTTCTGTCTGTCTTTTCAGGCCGCAGGGACACTACAACTTCCACCAGATGGTGAAAAATTATGCACGTAAGTTAACATGTTGATTTCGTTCACTATTATAGAATATGTATTATCTTCTTGTCGTACCTGACGATACAAATACATTAATACAAATAAATTTATTTACTAAAAAAACATGAAACAATGGCGAAGTTGGCTAATTTTTTATGTAATTTTTAATTTTTTTTTTTTTCTTTTCTTCTCGAGAACGTCTGTCCCGATTTTAATCATATATTTTTCATAGCTATGGTTAAGAATACTTAATCAGAAAAATGCTTATATTTCTAGATTTCTTACAAAAAAACAGGATTGAAATCGGTGCATGAGTACTTAATAAATTAGGTAATCTTGTAATTTCATAAAACGTGCGAAGCCGGTAGAAACGAGTAAATTTTATTTTGAAAAATCTGTTCACACGCTTTTTAAACAACAGATAAGCTTATTCGAAGTATCAATTAAACCTAAAATCCGCTATTTATCAGGATGCGTGGGCGCAGACGGAAACCACAGATCTAAGCGTCCGCTCGCCGATTTATAAAACTATATTTAACATATTTGCGACCTAAATCATGCCAATGTCATCTATTACACCAATCACATAATGCAGTGATATGCAGTTATTGTGTCAGGGTTGGGGGACGAGCATTACTGGATATAGTCCATGGATGGTAGATAAGAGTGGGCTCTACGAATAGCTGCTCGAAGCGTTCTATGCTATCTCAAAGCCACCGGGGAATCCCTTACGCCAGATAGACTTGAGTTCCGACTCTTGATTAGATTTGTGTTCTACGAAAGACTGCTGGCAGATGCTGGTTGCGGCAAGCTGATGACAGGACGCTATGGCGCTCATTAGGAGAGGCCTATGTCCAGCAGTGTGCACTAATATAGGCTGATGATGATGATGATAATGAATGAATAAAAAAGCGTTTTCCAAAAACGAAAAAACCTCCACGGTCTGTCGCGGAGAGGAGGGGATGTCCTCTATGTTCAATCAAACTTATTCTAATAAAAATATGAATATAAAATAATAAATATGAATCTTATGCCCTTAGAGCTTAGAGGAAGCGGTACCTATGTTTACTTTAGGGTCTACGTACTTTCATTTGATGGCCCCACACGTAAAGCGCCATCTTTTTGGGTATGGTCTCTTTTTAGGGTTCCGAGATCGGTTTCGAAACCCTTATGGTCTCGCTCTGCCCGTCCTCCTTCTTTCTTGGATATCTCAGTAACAACCGCAGCTTTTAACTTAAAATTATAATAATAATTTTAGTGAGCCATTACTGATTAAAAGAAAAAAATATATAGAGCAAGTGGATTATCAAAGGAATGGTACCCTATTAGTTTGAACATTTTAAAAAGAGTTTTTGAAATTTTTAAAGGTTACATACTTTATGAAATATTTTGTAGAAAGTCGAAAAGTTGATTATAGGCGATAGACAATCCTTCCGAACTGCAAAACAAGTCGGATGTAATGTATTGTATACCAGCTAATACTAGCTCTGCTGAGCTTAGGGCTAGATGATGCTGTTTAGATTGTCCAGCATTATTTTATGGCACAGACTTTATGAAAGCCCTTACCTTACTGAGATATCACTTAACATTTTAAGTTTTGCTCTACATTAGTAGCGTTTTTAACTGAGGCTGCATGCTCTATATTGATAACCGGTTATAGCAATATAGGGGGTGTATTTTCAGTTTTTCATTCAGTGACTAAATCACCCAACAAAGAGTTTTAGCAATTATATCCTACCTTTTTTTCGTTAGATCGCGAGAAGTGACAGGAGTAAAGGGAAGCCTATGTCCAGCAATGGGTCATTAAATGCAAAAAATAATGATAATAATAATATTTTTCTAGCGAAATGTGAGCCCGACTGCAAAAACTCTGGCATCTGCGTGTCTGAGAACACGTGCCAATGCCCATCGAACTACCACGGCACCTACTGCGAGTTCGAGAAGATTCCCTGTCTCAACTACCCGCCTCTACCTATGAACGCACACCGCAAGTGTAGCTCAGAGTAAGTGCCTGAGAAAGGGAACAAACACGATACATACATACCTAATATGGAATGGAAGTAGCTGAAAAAACTGGTGTGGATAGATCTTCAGTCTACTTGTTTTACACATTTACTCGTTCACCGGTCTATCGCCGCGCGAACCCTCACCAGGTAGAATAAATTTCATTATCTTCCGAATCCTGTATCATGTATGTAACTCTAGCTAGATACACAAGTTCTCTTTTATATTTTCTCATATGAAAGACATACCTATCATAAAATCATTTATAACGGGATATTTCCTGATTCTGTTTTTGAGTTTCCCAATATTTCGGCACAGTTTCAAGGGCCATGATCACGGAAGAACTGTGTATTAAACCTATCATATTTCTTTTTATTTAATTTCCTTAATCGTTTCCAGTTCGTGCACGATCCATTGCCTCGAAGGACACAGATTCATAGACGGCACAACGGTCGCCAACATGCGGTGCGAAGCAGGGAAGTGGGTTCCGGCCCGTGCGGACCTGACAGTCATCCCTGACTGCCAGCCGGAATGCGACCCGCCCTGCCTGAACGGAGGCGTCTGTCTCTCGCTCAACACCTGCCAGTGCCCCGCCAAGTACCGCGGCCCGCAGTGTCAATACTGTAAGCATACCTGACTCCTCGCTACGTGGAAACTGTTCCATCTTGTGCGGACCAACTGGACATGCAATCACTAACTCTACCCGCAACGCAGCAAGAGTTAGTGATTGCACGCAGCTGGTGACTCTGAGTGTTAACATTGTAGTTCTTTCTCGGACAAGCCTTTTTACGCCTACATACATCCATAAGCCCCAAAAATAGACGTAGGCCTCCCCTAAAATGCGTTGGATACTGACTTGCACCAGGTGGCAACCCGGTCGCCTCTTAAGTCATCCAAGGAAGGATAGTGTGTCCTGCCTTGGATAACTTAAGAGAAGTTATTTTGGGAGCGCACAGCAAAATCTATACTTTTCTATACCTTCTATACTTTTCTTTATTGCATGCTGAGATCGCAGTCTGATTGTAAAATTGTTCTGCAAAAGGCGCTGCGGCCTGGTGGATATCCCTAAGTCACCTCTTACGACACCCGCGGGAAGAGTTGGGGTGGTGCGAGTTCTAAGCCATGAAATTGAATAAATTAGATTAGTTTTTGTTTTTAGTTTTCATTTATATCTTATATTGATTTTGTAGATATGTACCAATCAGGCAATGTGGTTGTTAAAAAAAATTCGATTTCAGCAAGACTCAAACCCGCACTCAGCCACAAATTCCATAGTCACTTCATTGAAAATATTTAGGAGCTCTTACGGCCTTAGTGCCGTGAGCGTAGCGATTATCCAAAATGGCAAGGGCTTACGCACTATAATATAAAATCACACAGTCAGGCTTTTGTTAAAGCCCGACCTCTGCGGCGCGGTGGGCGAAGGTCTGCCTGCGATACAGGAGGTTACGGGTTCGATTCCCGCCTCGGGACAAATGTGGTTACGATCTGCAGACATTTGTTCAGGGTGTTCTGGTCGTTTTCTGTATATAATAAAAAATATCTATTTGTGTATTGTATTGTATTATGTATATCAGTTATCTAGTACCCATAACACAAGCTCTGCTTAGCTTGGGGCTAGGTAATGCTGTGTGAATTGTCCAGCATTATTTATTTATTTTATTTATTAAGCTGCTTTCGATTCCAGCTGCCAGCGCCTGCGACGTCCGCAAGCTATCATTCAACGGCGGCTACAAGTGCCTCGGCGACGACGCCACGCAGAAGTGCAAGCTGTCGTGTCCGGATGGCAGCGAGTTCAGTGCCTCGCCGGCCGACGTGTACACGTGCTGGTACGACTCGGGCGTGTTCCTGCCGCAGCCGTTACCGCATTGTGTCTTCAGTAAGTATACATCTTTGTTTTTATTTTACTATAAAACTAGTATAGTTTGACGAATCCATTACGGGTAAAATCGGGTCAAATACGACCCTTGTTTGTGTTGGAAGATCACCAACGTTGAACGTGCACCAACGTTTGACGTTCCCTTAACGAGGGACTTCTTTAGGGTGAGTGCGGTTCTATAAGTCCCTCGTTTAGAGATGAAACGTTGGTTTTCTTACAAAACAAATAAGGCACAGATATTTTAGCACTTTGAAAAATTATGAACATGCCGGATGCACTGCAGAACCCAACAGCATCCTGAAGGCGTTGTTATATTGGACGCGAAGAGTGTTGACGGCTTTCTGAGTGCAGTTGAACCACAGGCTGCTCGTGTAAAAAGACTGACAGAATGCTTTAAATAAACTTATTTTGACGTCATCAGAACATCGAGCAAACCTGCGGGCCAGCATGTTTGCTCTCACCGTCAAAGCTCTTCGCTCCCTCTCTTGGTCATCTTCATCCCTTAAGTTATCTGCTATCATATGTCAAAATAAGAAATAAAGGTGTGTGGATTTTGTCCACTTCAATTTTCCATTCAAGATTCCGTGTTGAAGTCTAACGGAGACATACCAATAGCTCTGCAAAGTTTTACCGACGTAAACATTTCAAAAAGCTGTCTAATATTATTTGAAGGTACAAATATAATCATTTCATAATGATAGAACTTTAATCTAACCTTTTCTGTTTCTTACAGCTGAAGTCGTGGTGATAACTCCATCGAACCAGCATAACACCGTAAGTTTATTTTTCATTGCCATCAAGTTATGAACGTCAGGATTAGACATTGACATAGATATTTATTTATTTGCTTCTGCAGTACAAAACAAACATAAAAAAAAATAAAAAAAAAGTGATAACAAAGACTGACTGCTGTGTTACAGCAGCAAAAAGGTCTCGACTCAGCATGATTGCCTATTATTATTTATTAACACTTTCATGGCCCAAGACGCAGAAGCCTGCTCTGGCTCCGTTGTAGTGAAGGCGCGCCCCTGCGGGTCGTACCGCCGAGGCTGGGCAGTGAATGCGTTAATCATGTTTTTCCAAAAATTGTTGATCTAAATGTATTTCATTAAATGATTCCGTCTTTATATCACATTAATATTTTAAATGCAAAAGTTTCGATGTTTTAGAAGTTTGTTAACTCTTCACGCCAAATTTAGCATAAACGTAATTAATTCTAGACAATTAAATTAAATTCATTATTTCAAGTCAATTCATTTATTGCAGGAAATATGGTTATAAATAATACAAGGTCTTAAACATTAGGATAATGTCACATACCACAACACATTGGTATGCAAAAATTCTTAAAAATAGGTTTCTATAGCTAACATTAAATATGATTTTCATTAAAAATAATCAAAATATAAATAACAAAATTAAATGTGAATAATGTAAAATGCTTACTAATTTTTATTTTTAGGTCCATAGTTCCTTAACACTATAGAAAGCTTTTTCAAAAAGCCATAATTTTTTTATTACTAGACCTGAAATGTTCTACTTTTGATCCAGGAAGATCGCTTGTCAAAGAAACACAAATTTATCACCAAAGATTAATGGTTTTACTTACGAATATGGCGATACCCCGATCCTAACTAGCGCCGCCACATCTTATTTTCACGGGACACAGAGGAAATTGCGGAAATTTTTACTGGGCAGATTGTGATACCTATTATAATACACAATTATATATTTCTTTTAACGCCTCTGTGATAGTTTTATTTTGTATGGTTTAAGCAGAGATACAAAGCTGCCCTTTGTGGCCACTTAAGTATATTTTCGCATATTATTCCTCGTAGGTGTAGTATTATATATATGAGGACCTCAGTGGCACAGCGGGCGAGAGTCTGCCTGCGACGCAAGAGGTTGCGGGTTCGATCCCCGCCTCGGAACAAATTTGTGTACGATCTGCAGAAATTTGTTCCGTTAGTCTGGGTGTGTTCTATGTATAATAAAAAATATCTATCTATGTAATGTATAATATTACGTATATCAGTTATCTAGTACCCATAACACAAGCTCTGCTTACCTTGGGGCTAGATAATGCTGTGTGAATTGTCCAGCATTATTTATTTATTTATTTTATTTTATAGAAAGCACCATGTATCACTCGGGAGAAAATGCGATTCCTACCTCGTGTGTTTTAAATATTTTCTTTGTTTAACGTAATAATAAGATAAAATAGGTGGCGGCGCTATTTGAGTCGGGGAAGTGCTTCAAGAGAAGAGATGCATAATGGAATACATTCATAATGTTTGTGTGTATGTTATTTGTCCCAGACATTCTACACTTACCATTCTGGAGTGAAAGGTGGATACAACGAGACAGTACGCTACGAATCGCATTCTGAAAGCTATGGCTCATACGGCAGCGGGATGTCAGGTTACGGTAGCGGGTCGTCAAGTTACGGCGGTGGGTCGTCTAGTTACGGCGGTGGGTCGTCAAGTTACGGCAGTGGGTCGTCAAGTTACGGCGGCGGTGGTTCGTCAGGTGAGCCTTAAAGATGTTAATTTTCTCATAAAAGACCTCGTTCTTTTTGTATTTTACTGAGCGAGATACAAAACAGTGCATAAATAAAAATTATAATATCTTATTTCATAAAATTGGGTCGCTATAATGCACGACAATTTATTGTACTGCCGGATAATGTACACCTAGATAAACCGTGTCAAAACCTATTAAAATTAGAAGCCATGACACGGATTATCAAGGTGTACTTATTCGGCCGTACAATAAATTGTCGTGCATTATAGTGACCCATAAAATGTATAGGTTACGGTGGTGGTTCATCACACCATGGCGGCGGGGGGTCATCGAGTTACGGCAGTGGTTCAGGGGGCTATGGCAGCGCGCACTTCGGCAGCTCGAACGTGCAAGTGATAATGCAGGATTTGACGCCGAAGGGCGGCACTTGCTTGACCTGGGCGGGCGCGCATTACAAGACTTTCGATGGAACAGTGTATACGTAAGTATATTATATTGCTACCTCTCGTTACATTTTGTAAAGTTTTTTGCATTAGAATGTTCCAATGTGTTCTAGATAAATGCTTAATAAATCCTTGAGTGGTGACATATTTCTGGGAATTAGGAAGTTGAAGTGGCAGTGGGCCGGCCATATATCGCAAAGAACCGATAGCTGCGGGGTAAACGTTTTCTTCAGTGGAGACACGTTTCGGTAGACGTAGTGTAGGACATCCTCCGGCCAGGTGGGATGACGACCTACGAAAGACTGCAGGTAGATGCTGGATGCGTCAAGCTGTAAACAGGACACTAAGGCGCTCATTAGAGGGAGGCGTATGTCCAGCAGTGTACTAACATACAGGCGGATGATGATGAGTGGGGAAAAAATAACGACGCAGGAGGTTGCGGTCTCGATTCCCGCCTCGGGACAAATCTGCAGATATTTGTTCATGGTGTTCTGGTCGTTATCTATGTATAATAAAAAAACTATCTATGTGTTCTAATATATATTAGTATATCAGTTATCTAGTACCCAAGCTAAGCAGAGCTTGTAGCTCTTACAAGCTCTGCTTAGCTTGGGGCTAGATAATGCTGTGTGAATTGTACAGCATTATTTGATTGTTTGTGCGTAGGTTCCAATCGCCATGCCAGCACATTCTGGTCCGCGAGCCCAAGGAGCACAAGTATTCAGTAGCTATCCGGCAGAGCGAGTGCAAGCGGCCGGGATACTGTCCCAGCGAGCTCACAGTCTATCTGGAGGAGAAGTCTTACACGCTGTCTGTTGGAGGTAAGAACATCTAAGCTGAAGAACGTTCACATCGAACATGCGTCCCCCAGAGGGTGCCTCAGCGACGACGAATCAGCTGCCCACGTAATCCTGGAATGCGAAGGAATAACAGCACAACGAACAGAAATCCTCAACTTGCCGAGGTCACTCCGCGAAGCCTGTGAAGACACCAGGAAGATTCTGCGCTTCTGGATGGAGTTAGGCTGGCTATGCTAGCATAAATAACGCATAATAGACCATAAGGAGTCCAAATGCGGAAAAGGGAGTACTCTTACCATAACCATATAACCATAGGCGTCCCCCAAAGATCACCACAATGCCCGGTCCTGCGAGGCCCAGGCGTCCAGTTACCAACTCAGGTCACCAACTATCAGGAAATGTTAGTTATAATTATGAGCAGAGCAGTTATCACACTCCATTGATTTAAATCGTCAATGGAAGCGGAGAGCACAGGACTGTGGTGCATGTCACAAACTTCGGGAGGCCTATACCCTATACTCAGCTGTGGGATGATGATGATGATAATCACACTATAATATTATAAATGCGAAAGTTTGGATGTGTGAATAGATTTTTTTGTTATTATAGTGCTAGCCCCGCACTCTGGGTATCTCTGGGATTATATTGTGCGGGTTCAAATCTCGCCGTAATCGATTTTTTTTTGGGAACTTTTTACATTTCGTGTGGATATGAAATGAAATGAAAGTAATTTGAAATGAAATGAAAGTAATTTGAAATGAAATGAAAGTAATTTTATTTATCCTAAATGTACTACACAAAAACACATATTATCTTAGGATACAACATTATACCTAGATTTTGCTGCTTATTTTGTGCGCAGCAGGGTTTAGGACAAATATGGCCTACACTCAGCATTATGCTGGATAGACACTGATGTGTCTACCCAGCGCTGGTTTTCAGTGCATGCCATAGAAGGCAGGTCACGTCACGACCATCTGTGGTAGTGCGCTGTTTTACAAACTACAAATTACAAAGTACAATTAAATTAAGTCATAACAATAAACTCTAAAATGTTACTAAAAATAAAAATAAAACCAGTGAAGTGTGAATTACAATAATGTGATATAAATGTTTGTTACCTCTTAACGCCAAAACTACTGTTGCTTACAGGTAGTTTTAGTCCTGCAATAAAACATTGGCTATTTTTTATCCCTTTTATCAGATTTCATGGGATACGATAACCATTAAACTGTTCCATAGAAACAACGCGTTCAAAGCCGCGGGCAGAAACTAGTAGAAAAGAATAATTTGATTGTTTTCAAAAAACTATATATACCGATTTCGAATCCCTGAGTTTTAAACAGTTTTTATAGTTTCGCGGGATAAATATTTATCACTTGCGAATAAAATTTGTATGGACCACCTCGGGATCATCTTCTATATAACTGCAAAAGAATCATCCAAATGGTAACGAAGAAATCACATACATAAAAGTATACCCTACCTACAGCCTCACATAGAGAACCTTCTCCTTATTTCGTTTTTTTTTTAAAATTCGGTTAAAGAAGTATGTACCAGGCACAAGCCGTATGTAACTGAATGCGAAATGTTATTACTGACTTTAAAATAGAATCTTTACTACGTGGCTTGGCGATATTTCGATCTGTGTAGAAAGTTTTCTCTACGAAACATTTACCAAAATCAGTGCATCAGGATTGCCAGCGTCTTGGAGACGCGCGCGACTGGTATTGATATGGATCAGTTGAGCTACCTGTAAATTGTTTACGACAGTCTGCAGTTAGCTCAATTGTAAATACTAATTCCAATTTCCTTCTATTATTCCAATTTCCTTCTTTTATTATTTGATTGTTATTTTCTCTGCTAATAAAGATGTTTCTTGCATAATTATATTCTCCGCGTGTTTGGTTTAACTTAATAATTCTCAAATGAATCATTTAATTTACAGAGGACGGATCAGTTTTATTCCGGAACACAAAACGCCTGATCCCTATCCCCGCCTCGCTGCCGGGGATTCGCGTGTCGATGCCCAGTGACTATGTCGTCGTCAACTTAGACGCCGTGGGGGTCGCCATCAAGTGGGACACTAATGTGAGTTTAGTCACGTATTTAGTCAATTGAGCTTCACTTTATCATCATCATCAGTCTATATTAGTCCACTGCTTTTGTTTATCGTTCAGTTTCACCACCGATGTGTCATATATAAAAATGTACACTTAGATAAATCAAAATTCTTAAAATAAAACACTGACACGGAAATATTATTTTTGGTATGTAGACAAAGATAAAGAAGCAAAGAAAACTGAAGCCAGTTGTTATTTTTCGAGTTGCAGCATAACCATAGTATAAATATTTGCAGTCCCCAAATATTTGCAGATCGTACAAACATTTGTCCATAAGTGATGCAATTGTGACGACCTCAGTGGCGCGGCAGGGCAGGGGACAGTCCGCCTGCAACGTAGAAGTTTACGGGTTGGATTCTCGCCGTGGAAAAAACGTTTTTAAGATTATTTTTCTTACAGAATCTAGTCCAAATCGAAGGCTCAATCCTGTTATGGAACAACACAGAAGGCCTGTGCGGAGTACTAGACGGGAACCCGGCCAATGACCTAATGACTAAGGACGGGGCGGTGGTGCAGAGCAAGTTTGTCGTGGCCTCTTCCTGGAAGCTGAATAAGATCGGAGGTATGAGAACTAACGTCTGTGACCTGTATCACATAACGGATGGAACGTGAATGGCCTCCGACACGACTTTGCAAGCATCTCGGTTCGGAACTCTCTCTCGGCACTCCAAGTGAAACAACAAAGTGCTATATTTCCTTTAGACCTTACAGGACTTGTAAAGTAAAAAGTTTTTTTCACGTCATGTTCACTCAAATCTCTTTATGATAAAGTAAAGAATCGAACAAGAAACCTTTCCCTTTGTTAGAATCTAAGTTTTCAAGTTGGAGCAAAAGTCGATCCAAGTTTTTTATCCACTTAATAATCTGATATTTTGTAGTGAGCAAACAAATTGCCAATCTTGTCCTTTGTAAAAAATACAAAGGACAAGATTGACAATTTGTTTGAATTCATTGATAATTTTTGCAACTCACTTGTAGTTTTGTTGTAGAAGCGTCTACATTGCCTTAGAATTGATAAATTAATCTTGTGTAGCCTAGTTGTGGGCACAGTGAGTTTTATTTCTAGT